>OZ012738.1:445127077-446442077 GCA_963859935.3 Lathyrus sativus | reverse complement strand
ACCGACTCATCAAAACAATTTGTAAGCACTTGGCTTTACTCCAAACAGTTCCCTGCAGACATCATCTAAGCTTGCAAGACACGTCTATTCCATCCAACATAATCTTGTCTACTATCATCAAGATATTAAGGGTGATCAGTTCCTCAATTTGTCAATAGGCAGCCGACAATCATGATGGGGCACAAACCATCTTTACCAAACTATAATTACATTCAACGACACACTGAGGCACCACTCCACACTTGAAGCATCTTGGAGAAGCACAAGATTCTCCCCCACTTGTTTCAATCCCACTCCTGCAGACAAAGGTTATAAAAACAAATGTGTACCAACAGTGTTTTCACACACATGTCACATACTAGAGAACAAACAACATTAGACAATCTGGCCGGATGGACCGACCTGCTCTGGTACCACTAATGTAACACCCTTCTAAACCCCGTGGAATATATATAAATAATCAGAGTAAATTATCATGCATCTCAAATAAGGGTGTCACATATAATTCAAAACATTACACATATACTTGTCATGCTCAATAACGCTTAAAATAAATTAATGTTTTTCATATACTTTCACACAGCATGTAGCAGCAGAATTACTTCAATCATAAATTAACATAATGAAAGCCCCATGATCAACTCATTCATAATCATCACTTAGGCATAAAAGTGGATACTCCACATAATTCAAATAACAATGACAAAATAAAGTAGAGTACATAAATGATCTCTCAAAATATGAATCAAAACGTTCCCAGTGTTACATGATCAGAGCACAACTCAACCTAACATAAATAGAGAAATTAAAACAAGCTACTCCAATGACTACCTCACTCTAAAAGCAACTCTACTCCTTAATACCTGAGCGATGTCGTACAAAATATTATTCCAACAGGGGTGGGAATTCACATAATTACTGAAATCATAAGATGATATATAATTTATGGCATCACACTCCAAAAACTTCATCAACATATTATCACTAAAGTGACCATACTATTCACAAGTACATACTCACAATTCCATAATTCATCAATTCATCAATTTCACATATTTCACATAATCTCATATTATAAACATATATATTATGTGACTCAATGCATGACTCTAATGCAACTCATGCATGTGATACCGATCACTTGTTATTACTTTTCGGTTTTTACATTAAACTGGGTCCGTTCCCTAGACTAATAACACAAAAAAGCTCATTCCCTAAGCTTTCAAACCCAGTTCTAGGTTTGGGACATGTCACTAGTTCCCACGGAACTAACAAGCATTGTCTTTTGATAGCAAATGATGCATGTACAAGTTCAACAACCATATGCAATCAATACAATTCTCTAATCTTAACATTCATGCATATCTTCAATAATTCATCACACTTGAATTACCATACAATTACACATACTTGCACATTTTTATGAATCATCCACACACAATTCACTTTTAAGTGGTATACAACACATTTTACAATACAATCACAACTGTATCATCATTACAAAAAGTAATAACTATCATGCATTTTATGTTGTAACACACCAAAATATACTTATATAAGCACACACAGGTATTTGATAAACTATCCACATATAATTTCACAACCGGCAGCAAACAGCACAACAATTCATTAACAGAACATATACACAATTGGCTTCCCAAACATATTATATATAAAAATATTTGGAAACCAATTATCTTATCTATACTCTGTTAGAGCTCTATTCATTAGCTTTCTGACGCTTCGAACGGGGACCAAAACGAACTTACGGATCAAAAGTTATGACCAAAACAATTTCGACCAAAAACATGAACAATCGTGATGGATAACATGCAGAATTTTCTGCGTTTTTCACCGTTGGAGGCCTTCCAGAACTCCGATTTTGATTCCGTAAAAACCCAAACTCTCAAAAAATTACAGTTCGTCCAATACTGTAATTATCTCAAGTAAATAATTTTAACACAATTAAACTATCTAATCATTGTTTTAAGATTATGCCTAAAACCTTTGAAATTGATGGATATATGTTTAATCCTCAAAAAAGAAAAAGAATACACACATATAAGGCACACAAATTCATCATATAATCATCATATAACAACCACCATGGAAATTAGGGATTTTTATCCTAAATATACTACTATCCATCATACACTATCATACAATTTCATAACCATGTAAAGACCCACAATTACCTTGATTTCTTGATTCTAGAGCCCTTGTGTTTCCTCCTTAGGTTTTCTTCTCCTCTTCTTACTTCTCTCTTTGCCTCTTTTCCTCTTTTCTACTTTTTTAACCCTATTCTCTTTTTCTCTTATTTTTATCAAATCCCACAATTTCTCATTATTCTAATTGGCTTACTTAACCCACTCTCCCACTTATTATTCACACTCTCAATCTAGATCCAATTACTTATTTCTACCATTTCCACATATTATTCCACCAATTAAAATTAATTAATTAAATCCAATAATTTAATTAAATCAAATAAATCAATTATGCACAAATCACTCAATTTTATATATATATATATATATATATATATATATATATATATATATATATATATATATATATATATATATATATATATATATATATATATTAAAAATTGGAGTGTTACATGTGCGTCTCTCTCTCTCTCTCTCTCTCTCTCTCTCTCTCTCTCTCTCTCTATATATATATATATATATATATATATATATATATATATATATATATATATATATATATATATATATATATATATATATATATATATATATATATATATATATATATATATATATATATATATATATATATATATATATATATATATATATATATATATATATATATATATATATATATATATATATATATATATATATATATATATATATATATATATATATATATATATATATATATATATATATATATATATATATATATATATATATATATATATATATATATATCTATCTATCTATATCTTTTAATTTTTGTATTAACAAATTTTTGAATTCATTGTTGTTAGATTAATTCATTTTGGAATTAATTTTTTATTACATTTTGAAATAGGGTTTGTTGATATAGTCACAATCTGTTTTATTGTGATTGTTTTTATATCAATAAAACAAAGAAAATTTTCAAACGATATTGATTGCAAACAAAGTGTTTGATAAATTATCTTATTGTGTTTTCTGTGTGTTTTGATCATTGAGAATAAGGTCTATGTGTAGCTTTGTATTCAATTTTTTGTGATTGATTGTTGTTGGAAACTTTGTGTTCATTATCATACATTTATGTACCTTTACACATATTTGAGGTTTTCGGTAGAGGTTCGGTTAACCCATCCAATTTTTGTTGTTTCTGTTGTACCATAAAACTTTTGAAAACCATTTTTGCCAAAAGTTTGATTTTTAATTTGTGATCTATTCACCCCCCCCCCCCATTTATATTGAAGCATACCATCTAACCTAAGATTTACTTTAGAAGAATGACTACCGAACCTAACCGTACAATAGAGAACCAATTTTCACCGGAAAAAATTATGGCTATTTGAAAGCTTGTATGCATATTCATGTTAACTCAGTCGACAAGGGTATATGAGGAGCCATCATGAATAGTCCTAATGAAATTACCATGACCAGTGGTGAAGGCGTTACCGTATTTAAATCGGAAGAAAAATGGAATTATAATGATAAGAAATTGTGGTAACATGATTGAAAGGCACAAAACATTCTAACATTTGTACTTGATATTGATGAATATTATCGTGTCTCTCATTATGAGACCGCCTAAGCTATCTAGGATCAATCGGTTGAATGCGCTAGGTAAGCCTATTTCCAATGATATTGCTACTAATAAGTTGTTGAGATGTTTAAATAGGGAATGACATCCCAAGGTCACCACTGTTCAAGAGGTGAATGATCTCAAGGCATTTGATCTCACTACCTTCTTTGGAAAATTGAAAGAATATGAGGAAAAACTCTCTTTCTTAGAAAAATATGAAAAAGTGTATGAAAAGAATGTGAAGAAGGAGAAAGGAAAAGACAAGGAAGTAGAGATGAAGTATATTTCTCTAAAGACTTCAAGATCAAAAATCCTCAAATCATTGAGCAAAGTGATTGTGAAATAAGTAATGACGAGAAATCTGATGATGAGGACATGGGGTACAACTTATCTTGTCATTATTGTTGTAAGAAAGGTTACACTATTGAAACACAATTTTATGGATATTTTTTGTTCCTAAAGATATTATGTTTTTCAATGGTTGCCTAAATGCAACCAATATTTCACTAATCCTGAAGGACCCAATGAAGATTGGGTATCTAGCACTATTCGTTGATTTTTCATTGTGTAAACCCAATGTCTTGGCTCTATGAAGAGAGTATGGGATCTCCATTGTGTAAGCTCAAGGCATAATATGGGTAACATCTCTTTATTACTTTAACTATGTGGAAAGAGAGATGGATTATCTTACTAAAGAGGTTAACTTTTAGTGTTTCATTAATTGGTAAAAGTGTGTTGGTTATCATTAATGTTTTAACCGAGAAGTTTCGGGATAGGTGTTTCTTTTTTTGACTTGGAGAATCTCCAATGACCATCAAATTAATAATCTTCTTGGATACATTATTAATCTCACACTCAATTACATGTACAAAGTGAAAAGTGGTAAGAACGTTTTGGTTTATATTGTGTTTATGTCACATTTTTCATTTGTTCCAACTTTCGTTTGAGAGTTCCTTGTGGAATGCAAGTGCATCCTCTCTCATTCGTATGGTGAGGTAATATCATTTCAATCCTTTTCTTGTTTTGTAAGTAATTATTTCCTTTACCTATTTATTTTTCAAAGGTTTGTGATGCGTTATGTGTATGATGTATGTAATATGTGTTAACTTCCAAAAACTTCAAGTGTAACCATTGTGTGTTTTCATTTTACATGTTTCTAGTGACTCTATTCTAAATGTCTTCATATTTGATCTATATCTTTTACCATTCCATGCCTACTTTTGCATGTTTTCATGATTTTAGCTATCAAACCATGAAAAATTACCATATGCATGTGTGTCTCATTCATTAGTCATGCATGAATCAAATTGAGCCCTCTAAAGTCATTCCAAGTTCACAGGTCTCCAAATTTCCAATTTTTTGATGTTATGCGTCGATACAAATTTCGTATAGGTCGACACATAAAATTGAGTTTTTGAATTTGTCAAAATTTCTTCAGTATGTGTCGACACACATGTAATGGATAGGTCATTACATAAAATAATTTTTTAATTCCTGGTTATTTGCTTCAGTATATGCAGACCTGAGACCTTGATAGGTTGACAGATGCACTCTCAAATTGATTCATAAACAATCCTTTGGTCAATATTTCTTTATTTCCTTCACTCTTATAAATGCATCAAGTTCTCCAACTTATTCATTTCATCTTGAACCTTGAAAATCCTTCAATTCTCGATATATCTTGCTTGTTTCATCCACCCCATATCCTTAATATTCTCATTTTCATCAATTTCTCTCATTTTCCCTTCAAAAAATCATCTTTCATCATAACACACAAAAGCTTCGAATTCTTGATTGTTTGTATCTCATATTCACTTTTTTGTGTGCTTCCTTGATTGTGTGTCTTGATTGAGTGTGTGGGTATTCAAAATTCTCTCATACTCATTCATTTTCCATTCAAACATTTCATAAAACATATGGTGTGCACACTTTGTTTACATATTTTTCATGGTTCCTAAGCTCTCCAAGACAAAAGATGATGTGAAAGGTAAAAATAAGGCAACTACCTCTGTTATTCCTACTAAAAATCCATTTACACTAATTTCAACCAAGTATGTCAAGGATTTTGGGCTAAAACTTCAACATTGAATTATTGCAAAAAAAATGTGGAAGTCGATTACAATTGGTTGTTTGGATATACCAGATGTTGTTAAGCATCAACAAATTGACAATTTCCTGCAGCTTGCTCAAGATTATAATGAGGACCTTATTCGGGTATTATACTCTGGGTTACATGATATGTAGGGTTCTCGCTTCAAGTTCTCTATAGGTAACAAGGTTTATCAGTTTACAAATGAGATGTGGAAATCCTTATTTGGTATTACTGTGGTTGGTGCTAATGTTAATGATGAGGTTGACCCGTTGGTGACGGATGGTAATACTCATGTCAACTTTGATTAGGGTTTGTTGATTTAATCACAATCTGTTTGATTGTGATTGGTTTTTAGATCATCAAAACAAAGAAAATTTCCAAACATTATCGATTGCAGACAAAGTGTTCGATAAATTGTCTTATTGTGTTTTTTGTATATTTTGGTCATTGGGAATAAGCTTTACGTATAGATTTGCATTCAATTTTTTGTGATTAATTGTTGTTGGACAATTTGTGTTCATTATCATACGTTTGTCTACCATTACGCATTTTTGATAGAGGTTCTATTAGATGATTCGATTCGGGTTGTTTCTGTTGTGCCATAAAACTTTTGAAAACCATTTTTGCCAAAAGTTTGATTTTTAATTTGTGATTCATTCACCACCCCTCCCTTCTAGATCAAAGACTATCGTCTAACAGTAAGGAAATATCTTCAAATTAATTAGGAAGACTCAAGGATCTTATGTGATGCTAACATCAAAGGTAATGAAATCAATACTTGAAGCTTTAGAGTGTGAAAGAGAGGAAGTGTGGAATCTCGTTTGACCGTCTCTGTTTGAGTGATCAGTGTCTTGTAATGACACGAGGGCATTTGTGGAAGTATTATGGTTAAATCACACACACACACACACACACACACGTGCATGAACAGACAGGTACACACACACACACACACACACACACACACACACACACACACACACACACACACACACACACACACACACACACACACACACACACATATACATACAAACATACACATAAAAAAATTGTTAAGCCTCCGTCTTTTGAATTAAAATAACAAGAATAAAATGTTTTTGGATCCTAGGCAATTGATTAGGGAAATGTCTGCTTGATTATGAAATCATTTTTCAGACTATCTAATCAATTAGATTTATATCTTAATCGATTAGATGATTCCCAATCAAGTCAATAATCGATTACGAAAGTATTTTAATGATTGATAACAATTGTCTACCTAAAACTTCCTTTTTTGGCAACAATAATCTATTATTTGCATTTCCTAATTGATTTGGTCATTAATTGAACCAAATATTATTTCCAAATTTACACCATTTCTTGGCCTACAAATAGAGACATTATCTATCATTTCAAACATCCAGAAAACATGAAAAACTCACCTTTCATTGTTCTCATCACCTCTTCAAAATTCTTGTTTTTCTCACATATTTTTAGCCATAGTGCTTTGAGAGTTTTATTGAGTCTCAGTGAGGATATTGTTCTAGATGAGGTTATAATTATAAATTTACCGAGATAAGATTTTCTCTTAGGTAAGTTATTCTTCCTTAGGAAGTGATTATTTTGGTTTGAAGTTAAACCATTAAAAAAGCTCTTGTTTGTATTTGGAGGATTTATCAAAGTATTTGTTTGCTTCGTGGGCTCTGCCATTGAAAAAAGAAAGACCTGTTTTGGGTTCGTGAGGATCAACTAGTTAAAAATATTCACTACGATTCTTGAGCCTAACCCGATTAAAAGTTATATTAGTTTTAGATCAGTCTAGTTTAAAGTCTCACTCAATTTTTTAGTTCAACCCGGTTAAAAGCTCAACAGGTTCGATATCAGTCCGATAAAAATTTCAGTTTGATTCGTGGTTAGCCCATATAAAACCTCGGTTCATTTGGAGGATAGCCAAATCAAATATTTGTTTTGGTTCAAGGTCAACCTTTGCAAAATCTCCATTTGGTTTAAAGACTAGCCACTTCAATCCTGCTTATTGCTTGGTTTGGAGACTAACCGTTTCAAGCCTTTATTAATTTTTGGGTAAAAGTTATCCTGAAAACTTCATTTCCTCATATAAAGGGATTCTTGGGCTTAACTTTCTAAAAACTCTCAAGCAATAATAGATACTCTTAAGATCAATTCTTTGAGAGAGGAATATGTCACACCTATAAATCTCTAGTGACATCTCTCTTCCCTTATCTATTTTGCTTTCCACTTAATTTCGTTACTTTGAATTTGCGTTGCATATTTAAAAATTTTAATAAAACATTTTCAAACTCTGATTCCAAAAATGATTTTTTTTTTTAAATCAATGATTTTTAAACTTGTACAATTCACTTGTTTCTTATGCATGAAGCCACACGTCCAATAGTTCATGTCTTTAAAGTCTACAAAGAAAGCTTCCTTGGTGTTCCCTGTGAAGGTAATTTTCCTCAAAAATGAAGGTGTCACTCTTTGCCATAATCAGACTATGTGAAGAAAAAAGAAAGGTCACCCAAATACTACCCACTTTAGAACTGAAACTGGACAATATTGAGAAAGATCTAAGGAAATGTGGTATTTGTCGCCTAGGCGACATAGTCACAGAAACTATTCGAACGCTATAGGAACTTTAAAATAATTATGTTTGTTTGTTTAGTTCATCTTATAATCAAGTTATTAATTAGTCTACTGTAACTTACTTGTTTGCTGCAAGAAATACAAAATATATTAAAATTTAAAAATTTTAAGTTACAACAATACAAGAGACAAACTTAAAATAAAGTTACATCAATTAAAGTATAACATTCATCTTAATAAACTAATCAACGACAATATATAAAATAAGTGGATCTTCAAATCCTTTGTTTACTTCTCATATATGGGTTTCAAACATACAATAGACATCTAAATCACTTTGAATATGATCCCAATAATATAGGTAATTATCATCGCCATTATCATCAGTCAAAGTTATGTATGGACAACAATATTATACTTTTTTTCACTTTTCTAATTCTACCACCTAAGTGTCAAAACTCGCGTTGATGGCTGCAATCATTTACTGAAATTCCATTGCAAATCTAGGTAAATGCTCGAACGCTTATCCCGATCAAAAAACACAACAGACGAAACAGATGTGATTAACAAGCATGTGAAATGAGTAAAATGAATAATGATTATACTATCTTCTTACAATCGCTATTTATAGAAGGGCATACCACAACCAAAAACTATACTTAAGTTAAAATGGCAGAAGCCCAAAGGAGACGAACACTTTCCACCATTATATTGGTTGACACCCATTATTTTATTTAAAAAAATAAACAAGAATGTGATAATTTGAAAATATGTTTCCCATAGGTGGCATTAAGGGGACAAACTCAAATATTACACAAATATTATCAAAATGTAGTCAAGTTAACATCAAAACAAAGTATAAAAAACTACAAATTAAAATCAAAATGGTCTCAAACTATCACCAAAATAAAGCAAATAAAAATACACTCAAAATATTACAAAATAATATTTAATCTTGTTAAATTTGCATCAATATCCATATAAAAAAATTCATTAAAATACTATAAACTTTCGTCAAAAATCTTGTGAAACTATCACTTAAATTATTTTGAATAAAGCTTTAACATAGAGATGAAAATTAGACCCAAGCCCATTGAGCACCCGCAAAAACTACTTGCAATGGGCAAGATAAATACTCACCTTTTTGGGCATAGGTATGAGCTTGGGTAATCACCCTTAATTTTGAATGGGTATGTGCACTCACTAAAATTACAATAATTTAGCGAAAGAGATTTCTCACGTGAAGATTGTGAGAGACTGTATTTTTTCCTATAATTTATGGATGATCCCTTTTCTAAACCCTAGGCAGGGACATAGATTGGAGACTTCATGGGCTGGATAGTGGGAGTAGTTAAAGACTAGTTCTTCCTCCATTATGGGGAGAGCGATTTTCTTCTCCCATGTTGTGTTTGACTCACTCACCTACAACCACATTCCCGTCACACATGTTAAATGAAATGAGTTATGGATACTAGTTCAGACAGACATGCCTAACTCAGACAACCATACTCCTTTTCGGACGACAAAACCCAGTTCAGCCGACCTCGCCGATAATTCCGCCTTTGGATTGAATTAATGGATCGTCCTTTTTTTAGATCCAATATAATTATCCCAATCCAAATTCCCTCAAGTACGAGGTCTTGGAAAGGGTGAAGTGATTTACTTCGGGTGAGACTTAGATAGTTAAGTACCTTCGGTGAGACTTGATAGTCAAGTCCCTCAGGCAAGACTTGATATTCAACCCCCTCAGACGAGACTTGATAGTTATATCTCTCAAGTAAGACTTGATAGTCAAGTCCCTTAGGCGAGACTTGATAGCTGAGTCCCTAATGCGAGACTTGATAGTCAAGTCTCTTAGGCGAGACTTCGTAAAGGCGGGTTTGTCTAACTTGTAGGCCATTTCTTTTCTTAGTTTCCTATTAGAGGGATTTTTAGCATCACACCCCCTTGATATCTCTTTATTCATAATACTCCTATCTTAGGTTGTATTTTTATTGACTTAGTTTTATTGTTGCTCCTTAAGTTGGCGAAGACACCGTATGAGGCTTAACCCATAAGGGTGGTTATTAATGAAAAGATTCAGATGTTATGGCGATTCTTCTCATGTTATTTGGATTTTCTTGCAGTTTATTTTGTGGTGTTTTCCTTTCATGTCATCTTGATTGAATAAATTTCTTGTTGTGGCGAGTTCCTGAAGTGATGCTTGAGTTTCTCTTGGAGATGATCCTTCCATGAATGTTTAACATAGAGTTGCCTCCAAATTTTATCCCTCAAAGTATTCAGGCATTAAAACTAGACCACATGCCACATTCTCCCTCTTCATTATGACGACCAAGGTCTCTTTCTGGGGCTCAGTTGGGTCCAAAATTCCCTGTTTTACGGATTCCTCCCTTGGCCAGGAGTTTTTCTTGGGTATTGATGTAAGGTTATGCCTTACTCAATAAATATTTTAAGATATGGGCTTCCTAGAGCCCCCAACCTCTCTCAAAACATGCATTGATGCCTTAACCCCTTTCAAATATTTAGCATTTCAACCCGTCATTTGTGCCCTCCTACAACCATAACTACTTTTTTGGTGAACCGATCATTTTACTCACGTAGAGATCTTTTTTTATGATTGATTTGACTGAGTACGACCATCGTTATAGGATGTTACTTTCGGGAAGTGGAGGCTTCGCAAAGGTCTTTCTAATATTTTATGTTCCCATTTGAGAGGACCTTGAACCAAGTCATTGTAGAGTCAATCAAAATTAGTTTAAAGAGTTTGCATTTTATTGGCCCTTGAGTGTGATAATAGTCTAATCGGTTATCCACGTATTAGACGTGTTAATTTTGGTCCCCAGTCTTGTCATATGTTTGAAGCCTTGACGATTTCTCTAGTGATCTCAAAATCATGTTATTAAGGATATGAGCAAACAAAGGGTTTATTTTCCGCTATACAATGTCTTCTTCATACATCTCCCTTCTCCTAGGACGAAAGACTTCATGAGGAGTATGGCTCACGCTTCTCTCTTCAGGATCCAGGGGGAGGATTCACGTGCCTTCGGTGATAACGAATACTCATCGACCTCATAATCTCTCCTTGAGACGTTGTTTCCATGATGGAAGTTGGCTCAGAAATGATAGATTGACTGTTTGTAAGGCCGCCTCATGAACAATACTATTCTTTGGATTGACGTGTTGTAGACTCTCTTTAATCATAAGCATCCTTTTTCCAAGATTTTTAAATTCTACTATTGCACCATGTTATAAACGTTGTTCAGCAGATTGTTTGTTCCATGTATGCAAAGGTTAGCTGATAACCATTGAAATCTGGAAAGCATTTCTTATCCAAGTAACACAGATAGTGGTGGAGGTTGATGCAAAGTTTTTCCTTGATGAAATTATTGTGAGGATTCGAAGAACGGAAGAGCATGGATATTCCCTAACCAACTCTCGGTAGAGAAGTATCTTATTGTGAGGGGTTGGAAGAAGATGTTACTAAGACTAAATATTCCTCTGTTTGAGAAATAGGAGACATATATTTAACAATTGCAACGACAACTTGCTATTAAACAGCGAATAGAATGGCCTCGAATGCCACCTTGATTGATGAATTTGAAGAAATTATGTTTGAAAGAATATTGAAATTTAAGGAAGAAGATAGAGAAACAGAGATTTGAAGCTCTAAGAGAGAATGTTTAGATTTATGGATCCGAGGAGATATGAACGTGAAAATTTGCAAAATTAAAATTTGGCTTAATGCATCCTTTGGTCCCTTAATTTAATTTTAGTTTTCAGTTTGGTCCCGTATGTAATAAACGTTAGTTTCAGGTCCCTTAATTGTAATTCTGTTAGCTAATGTCATCCTTTCTGCTAAAATGTGTGTATTTTTGTTAGTGTTTGCTAAGGTGGCAATTCAGGTGGGCTTCCTTAGGTGACATGGATTTATGGTAAGACATTTTTATTAAAACATTTATGAATTTGCAACGTTACATTTTAACCCAGTTTGTTTCATTTTGACTTCACTTGAGCTCTCACTATTGGAAAACCCTAACGAAGCTAGCATCCATCTTCATCTTTGTTCGCGTAGTTATCATCACCCTTCATCTTTGTTCGTCAAGTTATGTTAATCATACATTTTTGTTTATCCTCCTTTATGATACTTCGTTCATCTTCAGTTTCATTTAATGCATTTTTGTTCTTCTTCATTTTAGGGTTTGTGGAATTTTTCTTACTGAGAGAAAAAGAACAACGTCCATCATCTATTTTAAGGTACGACTAATGCAAATTGTATTTACTTCCGCTTCGTTATTGTATTTCTCATTTAGGGTTTTTCATCTTTGTTAGATGTATTTCTCATGTAGTTACTGTATCTAGGTCATGGATAGTCGTTTTAAATGCATTGTTCATCACGGGGGTGAATTTGATGAGTTAATGAAATTAGGTTATAATGGCTTAGAGGAAAATTAAAATGTTGAGCCTGATTTTTGGAGGTGCTTTGAAGTATTAGATAGGTTAAAGGATTTATGTTATCCAACTATAGAAAGCCTTTGGTATTATGATCAAATGCAGTGTAATAACATAGTGGAGTTGAAGGATGAAAATGGAACTAGGAGGGTGCAATCAATTATTGTGTTAACTGGGGAAGTGCATTTATATGTTATGTATCCTATCCTACAAGATGATGTAATTGAGGAACCAATACTATCACTTGAGTACAGTGTTGAAGTAGGTGCCAGTGAAACTGAGATAGGTGAAAACATTGACGAGAGGACCATTTGTGTGGAGAATGTAGGAGACAATACTGAAAAGTTCCCAAATGAGTTTGAGAGTGTTATGGATGAATAAGACATTAAATTTAAAGCTGATGTGTAAGGAGGAGAAATAAATAACAAGGGGACCATAAATGTTATACATGATGTGGAAGCTGGAGAAAAGGAGACCACTAAGGTTGGACATGATGAGGGGACCATTGAAGTTGAACATGATGAGGGGACCACTACAGTTGAACATGATGAGGAAAATGAGGGACTGAACTATAACAAAGAGGTAGAAGAGGGACTGGACTATAACAATGAGGGAGAAGAGGGACTAGAAAAGGATGTGAACTGTAACATAGAGGGAGAAGAGGGATTGAACTATAACATAGAGGCACAAGAGGGATCAAAAATGCATCAGAGAATATAAAGGATGACACTCAGCTAAAGAGAGCTAACTTTGACATCAAGTGTAGTAGATGCCACATGATGGGGCACAACAAAGCAACCTGAAAACTTCCAGCACTAAGTCATACCACTCAACTTGAACCAAGTCAGCCTAGTCCAAGTCAGCTTGAAGTATCTCAGCCTGAAGCAAGTCATCATGCACCAACACAGCCTGAAGCAAGTCTGCTTGAAGCAAGTCATCCTGCACCAACTCATCCTGAAGCAAGTCAACCTGAAGCAACTGCAACTTGATCCAATTTCAAATTTTCATGCTTGTGTAACTTAGTGTCAATGAACACTTTAATTAGGCTTTTGTGTATTAGTGTCAATGAGCACTAACTTAGGATTTTTTGTATTAGTGGAAAAGAACACATGCCTTTTTGTATCAGTGTCAAAGAACACATACTTTTATAATGCCTTTTTGTATCAATGTCAAAACCATATGCTTTTATAATGCAAAATATGTTGTTAAGGCAATAGTCATCAACTTGTTCTTTACATTATTCATCAACTTGTTCTTTATAATAAAAAAATATTTTGTTAAAGCAATATTCATTAACTATATGTTAACATAAAAGTAGATATAAAACGCATTCCCTATTTTGTTAAAGCAATATTCCATTGTTTCAGTTAAGTCTCTTATATAATATTTTTGTTTCACTTAAATCAACAATCTACAACATTACAGACTAACAGTTTATACCATAACATAAATGCTTAAACATTGGATAACAATTATAACATTTAACCCATTTCATTTAACCAATATCAAACATTCATACATTCATAACATCAAATTACATGTTGTGTTGCCCACAAATCTATTTCAAATAAATTGTTACAAGAACTATATTAAACCCTAAACTAATAATGTCAAAAAAAATTTCATTTTTCAACATTCCTTTTATGCTTAAAACCTCATTCCTCAGCTTGAAAATTTTCTTCCTTTGCCTTTCAATCTTCAAATCTCTTCCATTAACAACTTCATCACCTACCCACTTGAAAAATTTGCATCCCTTCTCCAGTTGATTTCTGTAATTTCCACAACCCCAACATTTCTTTGAACATTGGCATGAAGGTGTGAAAAAACACAAGAAAGTGGGCTTTGAATTGGGTTTTCAAAAATGAAACCTTTTTGTGAAACTCAAACAAAGACCACAAAGATACTAATAAGAGAGAAAGACATACGATATATCCTGGTTCACTTGAAAACTATCAAGCTAATCCAGTCCACCCGCCAAACTGATTTTGCCTTATACACAAGAATTTAATTCGCTATAATCAACTGATTACAATTTGCACTAGCAACTGCTGGTGACTAACAACAAAGACTAACTGTCTCTTCTTAAGGATTCTGACATAATTGGTCCCTTAAGGAATTACAAACAACTATTTGAAAAATAAATTTTTACAAGAATTGCTTATACACAAGCAGATATAAACACTATAAATATCACAAGTGACTTAAAGAAAATTTACACAGTATGAGTATATCAATGTTGTGTTTCACTGTTTTCTTGCTTGATTTGTTATTGTTGCATGCATTTTCTTCAAGTGGCAAGTCCTTTTATAGCCAGTAAAAGATCAGTTGGAGGGCACATCAGGAATATCCTTGAGTGAGCTGGCGACTTGAAAGAATATCGTTACATAGGGATGGAAATCATACACAAAATTTTTCCTCTGTACCACAAAATCGGGTAGTGGAAAGGTAGTGGAATGGAACGTTTTGATACGTACTATGTACTATTTTCCCTCGTAAACTTTTGATCTTATCTTATGTAAATCAGAGGATTCTGAATAGAGATGCTTGAAGCATACGTACAAGAATTGATCACTGGGTCTTCAGAGTCTTGAGTCTTTAGAGTCTTCAGAACTTGTTCACCAGAACCTTGTCTTCAGAACTTTTAGCACTCAGTCTTCAGAACCCTTGGTCTTTAGAAACTTAAGTCTTCAGAACTTCATTCAGCAGAACCTTGTCTTCAGAGTCTTCAGCACTTAGTCTCCAGAAGATAACAACTTTAGAAGCTAGAAAGCCTTCATAAGTAAATCATTAGAGTCTTGTCTTCTTAGAATCTTTCTGCATGTGAGTAGATCAGAAGCAGACTTGCTTCTTTGGCACATAAGCGACTTTTGGTCAAACCAGATTGTCATTGTATATGGTCTCTATCAGAGTAAGAACTTGTTTGTTAAAACTTCAGAATAACAAACGTTAGATTACCAAAATTATTCTCACACAAATACTACTTTGTTATTATCAAAACTTAGAGATAATGAGCAGAACTAAATCTTGGTCTAACATGGCACTATTTAAATTTGTAAAAGTACGCATTACACACTCTTCTTTGCACTAACACCCCATCTTTTTCTTTCTTATCACAACATATCCAAATGACCTAAAACTTTGGGTGTTTGATTTTGAATTGTTGCTGGGGTTCATTGACATGCTGTTCACATATGGATGAAGAAGGAAGAAAAAGATGATGAATAGTAACCCTAACGTGAAAATATTACATTGAGCAAAGAATGAGGTTACAGTTAATATGATGTAATATGTCGAGTCACAAATGCATACCAATCCTTGTTGTCATGTCATGTCAGCGTACTTAACATTTTCACTGCCAAATTAACATAATGGATCAAGTTGTTGAGAAAAAATAAACATAGAGAAAAAATAGAAACACCTTCATAATACAAGAACATAACTTGGAAACTCCAAAACTGGAGAAAAAACCACGGTCGTTGTCAATAGACAACCAGAGAATAACACTATATGAAAATTGTTACAACACATAATATACTCTCAACTAACCCAGACCCCAGTACACCCACATCCTCCAAAACTAATATTTAACTACATCTCATAAAACTCTAAAAGAAGATTATAAGAGAACAAAGAAAGTCAAATACAAGCTTAAAGTGCTTTTGATTGGTGCATCTTGGAATGAAGCCTTGGACACCCTTTTCCTTCACAAAACTAAGCGATGTGAGAACTCAAAAATACTTGTATCTTATATATAGCCTTGGACTCCTCTTCATTCACAAAACTGAGTGATGTGGGACTTCTTCAACATGTATATTTTCAACCAACCGCAACACAAGTTAGTTAACGGAACGATTGTTAAGGGATTAAATTGTAACGTTTATTACATAAGAGATCAAACTAAAAATTGAAATTAAGTTAAAAGACTTCATGACTAAATAAGCCTTAAAATTTCAATCTCCACATTCAACAACAGTGTTTCTTGGTGGAACAAGAATAGTTAGGTGAAGGATGAAATAGTGTTTGCTACGGTGGATTTGAGATTTCAATACGGTGGAAAATGGACTGACCTATAAAATTAACACTTCAACTCCTAAATTAGTGACTGAATGAGAAGTGATTAATTTATATTTTTTCTGTAAAGTTATGCTTATCATTCTTATAATCTAGTTTTCTTTTCTTGTCCATCATTTACACTCTTTTTATAATTTATCTTTTCTTTAACTAATACTCTCTATTTTTAAATTTTGATGCTATATTTTTGAAGTATTTTGTTATCGGTTTGCAGAATATGCATTTGAAAAAGTCATTAAAAAATAGAGGAACCACATTTGAAAAATTTAAGGTCAATACTGAATTTAAAGATGGTTACAACTGTTGAGAAAAATCGACTTTAAATATTTGTTAATATTTATAAACTAATATAAGTTCATAAACTAGTTTTAACTATCAAACTAGATGAAAAATTGAAGAAAGGAGAATGATTTACTTGTGCTTTCAAAGTAAATTTTTGGTGTGTATTTTTACATTTGTCAAAGGTAGTATTTATACTACTAGAAATGCAACTATTACACTAATGTAATAATTGAATTTACTATTTAAACTTTGACAAATTATGTATCTACAATAATTTGCCATAACTATTTAGATAAATATTTCTAAATAATAATATTATTTTAATAAGAATAGTGTTATAACACTCATCCTTTAAAATATCTATTACGGTGCTCCATCGAAGTCTTATCAAAGGAGAAACTTATGAGAACATATACTGCCTCGTTAAAAACCATATTAGGAAAAACTCATTGAGATAAAAACCTTAATAAGGAAAAAAGTGTACAACATGATGCTCCCCCTCAATAGAGCACACATAGTTCTTCTCTAAAGATCTCGAAGTTGACGCATTTCAATGTTTTGTACATGCTTCTTGAAAATTGATGTAGGAAGTGCCTCTTTGAAGAGATCTGTCATATTATCACATGAACGAATATATTGAATACTAACCTTTTTGTTTCATTCAAGTTCTTGTGTGAATGAGAAGAACTTTGGAGGGATATGCTTGGTTCTGTCACTTTTGATGTAACCTTCTTTCATCTGGGTAACACATGCAGCATTGTCTTCTTACAAAATTGTTGGATTATTCTCAATGGATAAAACAGATGCTCCTTGGACATGTCTAGTTACCGATCATAACCATCTACATTCGTTTCTTGCTTCATGAAGAGAAATTACTTCAGCATGATTTGAAGAAGTTGCTACAAGTGTTTGCTTTTGTGATCTCCATGATATTGCAGTATTAACATATGTAAATATATATCTAGTCTATGATTTAGCATTATGTGGATCTGATAAATATCATGCATCTGCATAACCAAGTAAAACTGGTTTTGTATTGTTAGAATAAAATAAACCAAGGTCTGATGTACCTCGAAGATATTGGAACATATGCTTTATTCCTTCCCAATGTCTTTTTGTAGGACATGAACTGAATCTTGCTAATAAATTTACTGCAAAAGCTATATCAGGTATGGTATAGTTACCAAGGTACATGAGTGCCCCAATGGCACTGAGGTATGGTACTTCAGATTCAAGATTTTCTTCATTACCTTCATTAGGTCTAAATGGATCATTCTTAATGTTAAGTCTTCTACCTATCATTGGAGTACTTAAAGGGTTTGCTTTGTCCATGTTAAACTTTTTCAATACCCTTTATGTATAATTTGATTGATGTGACAATATACCATTTTTAGTATACTCAATTTGTAAACCAAGGCAGAACTTTGTTTTTCCCAAATCTTTCATTTCAAATTCTTTCTTTAAGTAATCTCTTGCTTCCTTTATATTTACATATTGTAATCTTGTTCTAAGAGTAAGGAAACAATAGCAGTTTATAACCAATTATAGTTGTTCCTTGTTGTTTTACCTTGTTATCTTTGTTAACCCTAACCCTTGTGTGTTTCTTGATCATAAAGAAACTATTTATATTTTGTTTCAAGACATCCAATTCACAACAAATTGGTGTGGTGAGCATGGAGAAGATACCTTTAACAAAGTATGAGATCAAAAATTTCACCAGAGTAAACGACTTCGGTCTGTGGCGCTTGAAGATGAAAGCCATACTGGTTCAGCAGGGTTGTTTGGAAGCGTTGAAGGGGGAGGTGATCGGGAAAATAGCAAGTGTACTATTTTTACCAATTGTAGTAATAAGGGAAAAGTCCCAAGTATCGATCTCGAGGACTGCGTAGTAATTAACGGAATTTTCAGGATTCAAATGAACAAAAGGTCTAGTGGTTTGTTTGGTAGCAGAGTAATATAATAAGTAAATACGGACTTAATTAATCAATCTAAGAACAGTGTTAGGGGAGTGGAGTCGATGCGAGTAAAGACCATGTATGATTATTCTATTATCCTCGTTATTAACCTTAATTTATCAGTTGGCCACTTTAGTTGCCTTAATTCCTTAAGGAAAACCCTTTGATGATTTTCCTGTACACTAATTCCTCAGTGTCCCTGAAAAGCATCAAGCAATAATTCCGACCATAAAATACGTGATACGGGATATCCTCATTCCTAAGCAATATCGACCGTGATACTATTTTGCAAAAGTGTTAGGTTGACTTTCCAGACTAACGCCTAAGCACGATTCGAATTCTACTTTCCAATATGAATACGAATAAGATTAATGCAAAATAAAATATATTAAGGTAAAAACATAGTTCTCATAGAATAATTAAACAAACGTCATTACATCGCACTTAGGACCACCCCCTAACAACTTGGGGTTTAGCTGCTCATGTTCTTCGTACACATAAAAGTAATTAGAATTAAAAAGGAGAAGATCATTACAATGCAAGTTGAAATCCTTGGATCATCAATCGCTTCCGCTTTTGATCGATCCTCTGTTTCCAGCCGAACTCTCCTCTCAGTTGTCAATCCTAATCTCCATTCAAAAAGTCTTTTCTACTTTCTAAAATGTGCCTCTTATATCTAAATTCAAATTACATAGCGAAATGTCTCAAATGCCCTTCGAAATAGGTCTGACAGCAAAATATCAGAAAACAGAGAAATTTCACGTTCAGTGGCCCTGACACGGGCCGTGTTGTGCAACACGGGTGGCCGTGTCAGGCTGCTGGCTTCTTCAGGGCGTGTTCCTCTCCAAGGGCTGCAACACGGGCCGTGTTGCATGACACGGGCACCCGTGTTGCAAGTCTGAGTCTTCTTTTTTCTTCTGCTTTGGTCCACCCGTGTCTGCCAACCGTGTCCTTCATGACACGGGCCGTGTTGTGCAACACGGGTACCCGTGTTACAGCTCTGAGTTCCCTTTTTCGACTTTTCTTTGCCTCCGAATGCGGTGCGATTGTCATGCTATCCATTCCTGCCAAAAACACACTAAAAGAAACCAAATCAAACGCACCAGCGGCAAAAGCAACATAAACTTAAAAATAAGACTCGAAGACACACAACTACGAGTAATGCAGATAATAACAACTAAAGCTTCAAAAACTAGATAAAAACATTGCGAAATTAACCATAAACAGCGTTTGAAAACACAACTGAAATCCACCGATCAAACTCCCCCGAACTTGAACTTTTGCTTGTCCTCAAGCAACAAGCTCACCAACCCGACCTTAATATCTCTTTTTTTTCTTCTTCATAACGGAACTGTCCATAGAATTGTGAGTTACGGTGATAATACTCATACTTGAACTTCTCATTCCAAGTCCCCTAGGATTAATCTCGGCTTTTCCCTCAAAACAGGTAACATGCAAACACTAGACTGCGGTAAACCACAAACCTCGGTCTCCCTATGGGTAACCTCTCTGACTATACTTTGTACTTAAGTCTTCTTTTTCGATTTTCCTCCCTTTCATTCGGACAATCACTATATGGCTTTTATGATTTTCCTCGTGTGCCCAAGATTTATCAATGACATTTTTCTTTTTCTGGCACTGTTATTCTTTTTGAATGGCTTTCAGGTTCGACCGCCGTTGGGCTGAATAACCGGGTGAGGGTTACCCAACTTAGAAGGATTAGTCGCCTAATTGCCCCTTTTTGTTTGTTTTGTTTTTTTTCCTGTGCCTTAACTCCATATTTTTCATTACCCTTGCACACACGATTATTTTTGATGGAGCCTGATTGTCAAAATAAACTACTCAAGGGTACTTCTCAGATCAAAGCACTATGGTACAAATCTACACGTCGAACTCGTTCCTATTTGGGAAACCCAGGGTGTTGGCCTTTTACCTATCTCTCAAGATTATCCCGATTTCATCCTCACGGTTCTTTTCTGAGTATTCTATATACTTTCTCATCACCTCACTCAACATCTTCACTAAACAGTTCCCCAACCAACAATTTTTTTAATTTTATTAGCTCAATGTCAGGGGGGTCTTCCTGTGGATCGCTATCATGTTCTCAAACTAACACTGGAAATTAAATAAACAAATAATTGCAACAGAATTGAAAACACACAAATAACATAAAAACACAAATAAAATAAAACACAAATAAAATACCCCCACACTAGAATTCAACAGTGTCCTCACTGTTAGAACACTAGTAGCAGGGGACTCACAGAGTTCATGGTTGCGGAGGTTGGTCGCGCAGCATCATCTGCCGCATCCATTCATGCATCTCACCTATCAACCTGCCTTGTCGGATTTGTTCGTTCCCTTGTCTAGTCTGCTCCTCGCCTTGCCTCGTCTGCTCACTTCGGAGATGGCACATCTCATTCTCCATCCAATCCCATTTTTTTTTAGATAAGCTCCACGAGCCTGAGCCTGATTCCTAATGGGGTGAAAATCGAGTAGGCGATATAGGCGCTTCTTCTACCTGATCGCCTTCATCCTCAAAGAATTCTACACCTGTACCATCATAAAATTGGTCTTCTTCATCCTGCAGGGGGCTCTCATATAGCCAGTTATTCACATTTTGAATACTAATAAAGTCAGGGGCAGGTAAAGCAAGGAGATGACTGTTTCGGCTTACCAAGGAGTAGTAATTATCAAAGACTCGAATCATACCTTGGGCAGTCAGTGTGGCAAGATCTATTTTTGTCTTACCTGCAACAGTGGGTTCCTCTCTCAAGAGAGCACCGTGGCCAAAGTGATTCGCGATTTGAGTAATCATACCGCCTACACTTATTTCGCCTGAAGGTGCATTCGCAACCCTCTTCAGGTGATCAGCTGCAAAGGCAGCTACATTAATGAGCTCGTGATTGGCCATGTCGTACATGAAGTACAACTCCCTCTGAGTCGCCACCCCTGTGCTGTCACCCCTGCCGAACAGTGTATATGCCAATCCCTTTTGAGCGTACCTGAAACAAGGGTTATAGATACAAGAGGCTTTTGCTGCTTTCGCGACATAATCAGTTCTGCCTGTAATAGCCTTCCAGAAGTCCCCTGCACTAAAATTTCCCGGAGGGGCTCCGAGACCAAAATTGGGGAGCTTCAGAATATCTCCCAATTCGGCTATGGTCAGGCTATGGTCAGTGTCAAATAACCTAAACCTCAGTGTACCATAATATTCTTCCTCCACCCCCATCCACCTGTGCTTCAACTGAAATTCTAAAGTGCTCAAGAATTCAACAGTTATGCGCTCATAAGTCGGCGCTTCTAATTGCATAAATTCTAACATCCCCAAAGTGTGAAACATCCTATGGACCTCTATTCTCAGCCCTAGATTATCAAGCGTAGTGTTACAGATATACCTTGTGGGCGTGAGCTTACGCTTGATGATGTTAGAGTACTTTTTTTGATGATCCGGGTCTTCAAAGAGTATGCCGTGAGGGTTTGCCATACGGTGTGCTCTCTTTCTGGGGCGTGAAGTTTCCTCCACTGCTTTACCGGTATCTCTACGAGGAGGCATTCTGAACCTGCAAAACACAAACAACACAGATGGTTTGAAAAATTTCGAAATCCCTGTTAGTGAAGAACGCAACCGTAGAATTAATCACAATGATGAGTAGAGTGTTTTTTGTGAAGGACGGAAGTGGTTCCGGTGAGTGGGTGTGGTAGATAATGAAGCTTTTGTGTAGAGAGGGTTATGGAGGTTAAGGGTTTTGTGAGGGAGAAGAAGGAGGAAGATGAAAAATGATATGAATTGTGTGGTGGGTAATGATAAGTGGGAGTTAAAGTCGTGGGCCCCACAGGTTAAAATTTGAAAAATCTGACCGCGCCTTGCAACACGGGCCGTGTTGCACAACACGGGCACCCGTGTTGCTCCTCCTGTAGCATATATTTTTTTTCAAAGTCACGCCTCTGCAACACGGGCCGTGTTGCACAACACGGGCACCCGTGTTGCTCCACTGCTCCACCTGTTTTTCCAACTTCCTCATTTCTGTCATGCTGGGCCTGACACGGCCCATGTTGTACAACACGGCCACCCGTGTCAGGGTGCTGTTTTTCATATTTTTCTTCTCCTCTGGTCTCCGACATTTTCTTTCACCGATGAACTGCGAGTTTAGCAAAACCTGTTAAAACAAAAACAAAATGAAAGCGTGCATATGAAATACGTGGGTTGCCTCCCACGAAGCGCTTCGTTTTACGTCGCCTGGCTCGACGGTCCGTCATCGTATCATGTGAGATGAACGACATCGTTGCAATCCTTCTGTTGTCCCTCGTAGTAAGGTTTCAGACGCTGACCATTTACTTTAAAAATGTCTCCATTTGCTGGATTTTTCAGCTCGACTGCTCCGTGCGGAAATGTCTTATGTACTACAAATGGTCCCGACCATTTTGATTTAAGCTTTCCCGGAAATAGTTTCAGTCGGGAGTTGTACAACAGTACTAATTGTCCTTCCCGAAATTCTTTCTTCTGAATACGTCGATCATGCCATTTCTTTGCTTGATCCTTGTACATTCTTGCATTCTCATATGCTCGGTTCCTGAATTCCTCTAGCTCATGGAGTTGGAGGGTTCTGGACTCTCCTGCTCTGGTGAGGTCTAGGTTAAGAACTTTTGATGCCCATAATGCCTTGTGTTCTAACTCTAGAGGCAGATGGCAAGCTTTACCATAGACCAGTTGGTAAGGGGACATACCAATGGGTGTTTTGTATGCAGTGCGATACGCCCAGAGAGCGTCGTCCAGCTTTACTCCCCAGTCCTTACGGGATGCACGCACCGTTTTCTCTAATATCTGTTTGAGTTGTCGATTTGACACCTCGGCTAGCCCGTTGGTTTGAGGATGGTACGGAGTAGATATTTTGTGCTTCACATTATACTTAAGGAGTAGCTTTTCCATGAGATGATTTAGGAAGTGAGTTCCTTCATCACTTATAAGGGCCCTTGGTACTCCAAACCGCGAAAATATGTTCTCCTTCAGAAATCTGACCACTACTTTAGCATCATTTGTTGGTAGTGCCACTGCTTCTACCCATTTCGAAACATAGTCAACTGCTACCAGTATATAGTGTTTTCCAAATGATGGTGGGAATGGTCCCATAAAATCAATCCCCCAAACATCAAACAATTCTACTTCTAACATGGAATTCTGCGGCATCTGATTTCTTTTCGAGATATTTCCAGTCTGTTGACATCTGTCGCATTCCTTAACTACGTTCTGGGCATCCTTGAACAAAGACGGCCAATACAACCCTGATTGGAGGACTTTGGCTGCGGTGTGGTCGCCACTGAAATGCCCTCCATAGTATGAATTATGACATGCTTCCAGCACCTTCCTTTGCTCGTTTTCCGGAACGCATCGTCTGATCAGTCCATCCACCCCTTTCTTGTAAAGAAACGGGTCATCCCATAAGTAGAACCTGCAGTCATGAACAAACTTTTTCCTTCTGTTAGAATCAAAATCGTCGGGTATGAGACCCCCGACTAAATAGTTGGCGTAATCCGCAAACCAAGGAACACCATGAATAACCAGGATGTGTTCATCAGCAAACTCATCCTTTATCGGGCGTTTTTCCTTGTTTTCTTCAATTGGTGACATTCGCGAGAGGTGATCAGCTACAGTATTTTCACATCCTCTCTTATCCCGAATCTCCACATCGAATTCTTGGAGAAGAAGGATCCATCTCAGCACCCTGGGCTTCGACTCCTGTTTAGCAAAAAGATATTTTAACGCAACATGGTCAGTATAAACAATCACTTTAGAATCCAACAGATATTGCCTAAATTTGTCAAAGGCATACACCACCGCTAGCAACTCTTTCTCGGTAGTTGCGTAATTCATCTGTGTCGGGTTCAAAACGTGACTCGCATAGTAAATAACATGCAAAAGCTTCTCTTTCCGCTGCCCCAATACAGCCCCTACTGCGATGTCACTGGCGTTACACATGATCTCAAACGGCAGCGACCAGTCTGGGGCTATCACAATTGGTGCTGACACTAGCTTATTTTTCAGGTTCTCGAATGCCTCAGCACATTCCTTATTGAACACAAACGCCGTTTCCTTGACTAACAAGGACGTCAACGGTTTAGCTATCTTGGAGAAGTCTCTTATGAACCTGCGGTAGAACCCTGCGTGACCCAAGAAGCTTCGGATACCTTTCTCGTTTGCGGGTGGTGGTAACTTGGATATTACTTCCACTTTTGCTTGATCAACTTCGATCCCTTTGTGTGAGATTTTGTGACCAAGGACGATGCCCTCTCTCACCATGAAATGACATTTTTCCCAATTCAGGATCAAGTTGCTTTCCTGACATCTCTGCAAAACAAGTGACAGGTTAGTTAAACAATCATCAAATGATGACCCGAAAACCGAAAAATCATCCATGAAGACTTCCATATGTTTCTCGAGCATATCCGCAAAAATGGAAGTCATGCATCTTTGAAATGTGGCTGGAGCATTACATAACCCGAATGGCATCCTCCTATACGCAAAAACTCCGTACGGGCATGTGAAAGCTGTCTTCTCTTGATCCTCCAGCGCAACCGCGATTTGGTTATATCCGGAGTATCCATCGAGAAAGCAATAGTAATCGTGACCAACCAATCTTTCTAACATCTGATCAATAAAGGGCAACGAAAAGTGATCTTTTCTGGTGGCTAAATTAAGTCTCCTATAATCAATGCATACCCTCCAACCAGTGACGGTACGCGTAGGAATCAACCCATTCTTGTCATTAGTCACCAAAGTTGTACCTCTTTTCTTAGGCACCACGTGAACAGGGTTCACCCATGAACTGTCTGATATAGGATAGATAAGCCCAGCATCCAATAATTTTACCACTTCCTTTCTTACGACCTCCTTCATAACGGGGTTCAGTCTTCGTTGGGGCTGCACAACCGGTTTATGGTCCTTCTCCATAAGGATTTTGTGCATGCAAACTGTAGGACTTATACCCTTTAAGTCTTCGATTTTCCAACCAATAGCACTCTTAAATTTTTTAAGAACCCCAATAAGTTGTTTCTCTTGGACACTTTTCAAACTAGAGCTGATAATGGCGGGACGCTTTTCCTCGGTGTCTAGAAACACATATTTGAGATTTTCCGGTAGTTGTTTCAATTCCGAACCTTTAGGTTTTTCGTCATTACCCTCCAGCGCTATAGGTTGCCGTAAGTCCTCCCATCGGTGTGGTCGGGATCCCCTTCGGAATGGTCGAGTGTCCAACATTTCGACTACCTCTCTGTCATTCTCATCTACTTCTGTGTCTTCCTTAAAGATTGACATGCTTAGCACTCTCTCCAGGGGTAGTTGGGTCACACTCTCCAAATGTTCGCTCTCTACGACCTGTTTTAGCACTTGTATGTTGCTACTGGTGCCCCGATCCTGTTTATGCTTCATGGTATTACTAACATCAATTTTTAACTCCTCGTCATATACTTTCAAGGTCAGGGTGCCGCCTTCCATATCTATCATGACTCTCCCGGTTTCCAAGAATGGTCGGCCCAAAATTAACGACATTTCTTCATCTTCCGGCATCTCTAGGATCACAAAATCAACCGGAACACAAATTTATCTACCTTAACTAGTACATCTTGAACCACTCCATATGGCCGCTTAACTGAATGATCAGCAAACTGGAGTGTCATCCGAGTGTCTTGAACCGCACAAATATCCAATTTTTTGTAAATGGACAAGGCCATGAGGCTAATACTTGCTCCCAAATCAATTAAAGCTCTGTTGAATGACCTATCGCCAATAGTGCATGGGATAGTAACAGCTCCACTGTCTTTCTTCTTGACCGGAATCTTCAGACCCTGCAAAATAGCACTACAAGTTTCCATTAGAATAACAGGTTCGGACTCACTCGTCCGCTTTTTAGCAATGATGTCCTTCATGAATTTTGCATAGGTGGGCATTTGTTCTAGTGCCTCCAACAACGGAATGTTCAGCTCCAACTTTTTAAACAGCTCCAGGAACTTCTCGAAATTCTTCTCTTGTTGTTCTTTCTTCTTATTTCTTGAGGGGTATGGCAGCTTGATCACCGGTTTCGGTTCTACCACTTTTTCTTTAGTTACCGGTACCGGTGTCACCACTTCTTCCTCGACTATTTCATTCTCTTTAATTTCCAGCTCCACTTCAATCATCTGATCATTCAGTTCTGTTTCCTCTTCTCCTACTTCCTTGGCTTTTCCACTTCTTGTTACTACCGCCTTAATTTGGTGGTGATCCTTTGGATTTGGTACTGTGGCACTTGGAAGTGTACCCGGCGCTTGTGAACTTGCTAGCTGTTGGGCAATTTGACTCATTTGTACTTCAAGATTCTTTATGGATGCTTCAGCATTCCTGAAGTTACTCCTTGTCTCTTCTTGAAATTGAGAACTTTGGGCGGCCATTTTCTCAATGGCCACTTCCCAATCAGCTTTTCGAGGCGCTTGTGGTTGATATTGAGGTTGGTACGGTGTCTGCTGGTACTGCTATGGCTGAGGTTGATACGGTTGTGGGCCTTGAACAGGTTTTTGCACATTACCTTGTTGATCTTTCCATGAAAAGTTTGGGTGATTCTTCCAACCAGGATTATATGTGTTAGCGTAAGGATTGTTCTGCCTCAACATATTAATCTGTTCCACTTGCTCTTGAGTTGCTACACAATGCATTGTAAAGTGTGGCCCACCGCATATTTCAGAAGGTGCTGCTTGAACTGGCTCAACCTGTGCCACTACCTGAGTTTCAACATTCATTTTCTTTAACCTTCTCTCTACCTCAGTGGTGATCTGATCCTCCATTTTAACAACCTGGTCTGCCAGCTTCAGATCAATCTTACCTTCCGGTTGGTTAACCGTGTGATCATACAACTCAAGGTGCTCGTTTGCGGCGATTGCTTCTATGATCCTTCTGATACCTGTGGCCGTTGAGAAGTTTGTTGAGCCACCGACAGCAGTATCTATGAGCTGTTTCGTTTTGAGTCGTAATCCATTCACAAAGTTTTGCATCTGCTCCGTGGCGTCCATGTTATGAGTAGGACATGCTGTAAGACACCTCTTAAACCGCTTATATGCATCCCCTAAAGATTCTCCTTCTTTTTGCTTGAAGTTGACAATGTCGTATCTTTTTCGGATGAACACTGAGGCAGGGAAATACTCATTCAGGAACGCAGTTTCCATCTCTTGCCATGTTGTGATACTCCTAGCGGGAAGCGAGTAAAACCATTCTTCCGCATCATCAGTGAGTGTGAACAGGAACATAACTAATCTCTTGGCCTCTTCGGAATGTCCTTCTATTTTCAGCGAGGTGGTGGTTGTGAGGAATCTCTGAAGATGTTTATTTGCATCTTCGTTGATTCTTCCGGCGAACGGCTTGCTCTCCAACTGACGGATGGTGGAAGGGTGTAGCTGAAAATGCGCAGCATTCACCGGTTGATTCACAATGGTCATCCGGTTTGGTTGAGCATTGGCCCCTCCATAGTCTCCTAGAAGTCTTTCAGGCTGAGGTGGATTTCCAGCCATTTGAGCAGTTTCAGGTGTTGTCTCTCTCTCTTCGGAGTCGCTCTGCACAGATATAATTTCCTCTATTTCTTCCAGTCTTTTAACTTTAGCTAATCTCTGTCTTTCGTGTAATGCTCGTTCTGGTTCTGTATCAAAAGAATATTTAGCTGAGGCCTGACCTCGCATACACAATTAGACAAGCGTTAGATAATAAGCGGATAAAAGTTATGTAGTAAACAATAAAATTTTAGTCGCAGAGCAACAAAATTTCTTTTGGATTCTAAAAACAATGTTAATTTGGAAGTCCCCGGCAACGGCGCCAAAAACTTGATCGGGAAAATAGCAAGTGTACTATTTTTACCAATTGTAGTAATAAGGGAAAAGTCCCAAGTATCGATCTCGAGGACTGCGTAGTAATTAACGGAATTTTCAGGATTCAAATGAACAAAAGGTCTAGTGGTTTGTTTGGTAGCAGAGTAATATAATAAGTAAATACGGACTTAATTAATCAATCTAAGAACAGTGTTAGGGGAGTGGAGTCGATGCGAGTAAAGACCATGTATGATTATTCTATTATCCTCGTTATTAACCTTAATTTATCAGTTGGCCACTTTAGTTGTCTTAATTCCTTAAGGAAAACCCTTTGATGATTTTCCTGTACACTAATTCCTCAGTGTCCCTGAAAAGCATCAACCGTGATACTATTTTGCAATATCGACCGTGATACTATTTTGCAATATCGACCGTGATATCCTCATTCCTAAGCAATATCGACCGTGATACTATTTTGCAAAAGTGTTAAGTTGACTTTCCAGACTAACGCCTAAGCACGATTCGAATTCTACTTTCCAATATGAATACGAGTAAGATTAATGCAAAATAAAATATATTAAGGTAAAAACATAGTTCTCATAGAATAATTAAACAAACGTCATTACATCGCACTTAGGACCACCCCCTAACAACTTGGGGTTTAGCTGCTCATGTTCTTCGTACACATAAAAGTAATTAGAATTAAAAATGAGAAGATCATTACAATGCAAGTTGAAATCCTTGGATCATCAATCGCTTCCGCTTTTGATCGATCCTCTGTTTCCAGCCGAACTCTCCTCTCAGTTGTCAATCCTAATCTCCATTCAAAAAGTCTTTTCTACTTTCTAAAATGTGCCTCTTATATCTAAATTCAAATTACATAGCGAAATGTCTCAAATGCCCTTCGAAATAGGTCTGACAGCAAAAACTCAGAAAACAGAGAAATTTCACGTTCAGTGGCCCTGACACGGGCCGTGTTGTGAAACACGGGTGGCCGTGTCAGGCTGCTGGCTTCTTCAGGGCGTGTTCCTCTCCAAGGGCTGCAACACGGGCCGTGTTGCATGACACGGGCACCCGTGTTGCAAGTCTGAGTCTTCTTTTTTCTTCTGCTTTGGTCCACCCGTGTCTGCCAGCCGTGTCCCTCATGACACGGGCCGTGTTGTGCAACACGGGTACCCGTGTTACAGCTCTGAGTTCCCTTTTTCGCCTTTTCTTTGCCTATGAATGCGGTGCGATTGTCGTGCTATCCATTCCTGCCAAAAACACACTAAAAGAAACCAAATCAAATGCACCAGCGGCAAAAGCAACATAAACTTAAAAATAAGACTCGAAGACACACAACTATGAGTAATGCAGATAATAACAACTAAAGCTTCGAAAACTAGATAAAAACATTGCGAAATTAACCACAAACAACGTTTGAAAACACAACTGAAATCCACCGATCAGGAGGCAACCATGGACGCTGCGTTAATGACAAAAGAAAAGATGGGCATGATTGAGAAACCCCACAACGCCATATTGTTGAGCCTTGGTGATAAGGTTCTTCGACAGGTATCAAACGACACTACAACATCGAGATTATGGGTGAAACTTGAAAGTTTGTACATGACCAAATCTCTGGTGAATCGACTCTACTTGAAGCAAGCTTTGTATTCATTCAATATGAGTGAAGACAAAGTGTTGGCTGAGCACTTGGATATGTTCAATAAGCTGATTCTTGATCTTGAAAATATTAATGTGAAGATCGATGATGAAGATCAAGCATTGTTGTTGTTGTGTGCTTTGCCCATAACTCATGCTCACTTCAAAGAAACTCTCTTGTATGGAAGGGAGTCCCTGATCTTTGAAGAAGTTCAATCAACCTTGTATTCTAAGGACTTGAACAAACAAAAGGAGCGTAAACCTTCAACGGTGGGCGAAGTTTTGGCCGTTAAGGGAAAATTCTTGCGAAAGGATGGTAAGTTCGACAAGAAGAAAGGTAAAAGTCAATAGAAGTCTTATAGTGGCGAAACATTTGGTATTCGATGTTGTCATTGTAAGAAGGAGGGTCACACAAGAAAGGTGTGCCCTGAATGCCTGGAAGATCATGGAGGTAATGGAAATGCAGCCATTGTTCAAGATGACTTTGACTCATATGATGTTCTTGTGGTTTCAAGTGGCGACTCGAGAAAAGAGTGGATTATGGATTCAGGTTGCACTTGGCACATGACTCCAAATAGAGAATTGTTCGAGGAGCTATGTGATCAAGATGATGGATCTGTGCTGCTGGGAAACAACAAATCTTGCAAAATTGCAGGTATTGGATCTGTGAGATTCAAGCTCCATGATGAGTCAATAAGGTTATTGACTGAAGTAAGATATATACCTGACTTGAAGAGAAATTTGATTTCTCTTGGTGAATTCGACAAAAAGGGATATATTTTTCAAGGAGAGAAAAGTATCCTAACAGTCATGAAGGGGTCGAAGGAAGTCTTAAGGGGCGTGAAGAAAAAAGGTCTGTATACCCTTGAGGTTGAGGTTGTAAGTGGTTCGACAAATGTTGCATCCACGAAACCTGCGTCGAAGATAGAATTATCACACATGAGATTGGGCCATATCCGCGAAAGAGGCCTGGTCGAATTGGGGAAGCAGAACCTGTTAGGAGGTGACAAAGTCGAAAAGTTGGAGTTTTGTGAATCTTGTGTATTTGGTAAATCCTCCAGGGAAAAGTTTAACAAAGGCAAGCAAAGAACGCATGGATCCTTGGATTACCTTCATGCTGATATTTGGGGGCCTGCAAGGAATCCTTCATACTCAGGTGCATGGTATTTTCTATCCATCGTCGATGACTATTCCAGAAAGCTATGGGTATTCATTCAGAAGACAAAGGATAAAAATTTTGAGAATTTCAAAAGTTGGGAGATTCTGGTCGAAACTCAAACTGGCATAAAGGTTAAGAGGTTGAGAACTAACAATGGCCTTGAATTCTGCAACAGAGCGTTCGACAGTTACTATGTCGAGTCTGGGATTGTAAGGTATAAGAATGTAGCAGGTACTCCTCAACAAAATGGCTTAGCTGAGAGATTCAGTCGAACAATCCTTGAAAGGGTTAGATGCATGTTGGTTAATGCTGGATTGAAGAAGGTGTTTTAGGCGGAGGTTGCTTCGGCAGCAGCTTACGTGATAAATATATGTCCCTCAACTGCCTTAGGAATGAAGACACCTGAAGAAGTTTGGTCGTGACATCCACCAAGTCTCGACAGGCTGAGAGTATTTGGTTGTGTAGCCTACGCTCATATTAGGCAAGACAAGGTTAAACCTAGAGCTCTAAAATGCATGTTCATGGGATACCCTGAAGGAGTAAAAGCTTATAGGCTATGGTGCCTAGAACCAGGTCACAGGAGGTGTGTCACCAGTCGAGATGTAGTTTTTAATGAAGCAGAGATAGCTTTTAAGAAAACTGATGATGCTGACTAAGAGATGGAACAGGGAGAGATTCCTGTTAAGGTGGAGCATGTTGGTGCTGAATTGCGTACTCCAGATGAAGTCAAAGAAGACACAAAAGATGTTTTCGAAGATGAGGAGACTGATAATTACTACATGCTAACAAGAGACAGATCGAGGAGAGTCATCAAGCCACCTCAGAGACTTGGGTATGTAGATCTTATAGCTTATGCCTTAATCTCTGCAAGTGAGGTTCTAGACGAAGAACCTAGAAACTATAAGGAAGTTATGAGGAGTCAAAAGAAGACTGAACGGCTGAAGGCCATGGATGATGAGATGAAATATCTTCATGATAACAACACCTGGGAACAAATCAAGAAACTTGCTAGAGCTAGCTTAGTCAACTGTAAATGGATTTTTAAAGTTAAGGAAGTAATCGAAGGAGTGACGTCGAAGAGATACAAGGCAAGATTGGTTTCTAGAGGGTTCACTCAGAAAGAAGGTGTTGACTTCAACGATATGTTCTCTCCTGTTGTAAAGCACAAATCCATTCAAATGTTGCTTGCCACAGTGATACAGTTCGACCTTGAATTGGAACAAATGGATGTGAAGACTACGTTCTTGTATGGTGATTTAATTGAAACAATTTGGATGAGGCAACCTGAAGAGTATATCGAAAAAGGGAAGGAAGATTATGTGTGTAAGCTGAATAGATCCTTATATGGACTGAAACAATCTCCTCGACAGTGGAATAGGAGATTCGAGAAGTTCATGACACACATAAGTTTCATCAGAAGTCAGTTCGACCACTGTGTTTACTTCAGATTTCGACCGGGTAATTCATTTGTTATTTTGTTGCTCTATGTGGATGATATTCTAATAGCAAGCAACAATGTCGAAGATGTAATGAGGGTGAAGGCTGAACTCAATAAGGAGTTCGACATGAAGGATCTGAGAGCTGCATCCAGGATTCTTGGGTTTGACATCCGAAGAGATAGAAAGCAGTTGAAATTATGCTTATCTCAAGAGGCATACCTACGGAAGGTCCTCAAAAAGTTTGGTATGTCGAATTCAAAGCCTGTTGTGACTCCGACAAACCCTCAATTCAAGCTGAGTATATATCAGTGTCCCAACATTGATGTTGAAAGAACTTATATGAATAGCATTCCATATGCTAATATAATGGGTTCTTTGATGTATGATATGGTCTATACTAGGCCTGACATAACATATACAGTAAGTCTTGTAAGCAGGTACATGACAAATCCTAGAAAGGCTCACTAGAAAACATTGAAGTGGATTTTGAGGTACATAAACGAGTCTCTGAATAGAGTTCTAATTTATGGTGGAGCCTTAGGTGAAGATATTAAAGCAGCAATCGAAGGATATGTCGGCTCTGATTATGCAGGTTGTATGGATTCCAGAAAATATATTTCTGGATATGTGCTCACTATGCTTGGGACATCAATCAATTGGAAAGCAACACTTCAGAAGGTCGTTGCCTTATCAACCACTGAAGCGGAATATATTGCCTTAACTGAAGCTGTGAAGGAAGCATTGTGGCTTGAAGGTTTTTCAAAGGAGCTAAAACTTCAAGGTCGAGTTATCATTGTTAAATGTGATAGTCAAAGTGCAATACAATTGTCGAAGAATTCATCCTATCATGAGCGAACCAAGCACATTGATGTGAGGCTGCATTTCGTCAGAGGGGTAATCGAGCGTGGATAACTCCAAGTGTTGAAGGTTTCGACATATCATAATGTTGTTGATATGATCACTAAGATGTTGCCCAGTTGCAAGTTTTTCCACTGTATGCAGTTGATAAAGCTGCATGAAGAAAGCTAGTTTCTTGATGTTATAGAGTTAGATCTAAGGTGGAGATTTGTGAGATATTGGATCGAACTCTAGTACGGTTGAAGGGTAGCTTCTGGTTCGACAAGAGTTAAGCATAAGGTCGAAGTATCTTCGCATACTGCTGTCGGAGTAATGCATGTTGTAGTCAAAGTTTGTTCTAACATGCATTAGTCAATATCGCTAGGGTTGTTAGCATGTTGAATTGGACCTTTCTTGTAAGCTCAATTGTTTAAGTTAGCTTGTACCCTAAGTTAGCTTGTAATGGGTAATTGTTAAAAATCGCATTAGGTTAGTATGTTATTTTTCTTATAAATAGAATGCTAGTTTCTCAATCTTGGCATAAGGAAAAATAGGAAGATAAAATCCTAATTTCAAGAGAGAGAGGTTATTTTGTTATTCTTTTATACTTGTAATCTTGTTCTAAGAGTAAGGAAAGAATAGCAGTTTATAACCAATCCATGTTGTTCCTTGTTGTTTTACCTTGTTATCTTTGTTAATCCTAACCCTTGTGTGTTTCTTGATCATAAAGAAACTGTTTTTACTTTGTTTCAAGACATCTGATTCACAACATATTGCATCCTTTCAATTTTTCCAATCATGTCTATTTTGACATTCATTCATAGTTCTTGGTTCGGGATCATCATTTTCGTTCGTAATTTCACATGCAATGGAGAATAAAAACATTTTATCTATATTTATATCTTTTTAATTCCACAAAGTTCCTGTATCAACATAATTAATTGAAATTTCAAGATCATTCTTGTTTTCATTTTCATTATTAATGATCTCATTATCATCATCTTGTGCTTCTTCAGGAGCACGTTTTTCAATTGTGGATTTATTATTATCTAGTGTCTTTTCAAGATCACTTTCAACCATATTCACCTTTTCTATCCTTTTTCTCTTTTGGGGATTTTTCTCTTTGGATCCCATAGGTCGGCTACGCTTCAAGTGTGCCTTAGATGTACTTGTTACATCATTTAGATTTGAAATCTCAATCCGAGCTGAGAAGTTTATAGCTGATACGTGTCACTTTGTCACTCTTTTCAAATCAGTAAAAGAATCTGGTAATTGATTTGCTAAATCTTGTAAGTGCATAATGTTCTTTACATTTTCTTCCTATGATTTATTACATGGGTCCAAATGTAATAAATGGCGTACAGTCCATGTTATCTTATTTTCTAATTTTTTATTTTCTCCCCCTAGTGTTGAAAATTTTGTTTCGTCAAAATGACAGTCAGCAAATCTTGCCTGAAAAACATCGCCTGTTAAAGGTTCAAGATATCTAATAATAGAAGGTGATTCGTACCTCACATATATTCCCAACCTCCTTCGAGGTCCCATCTTTGTTCTATGTGGTGGAGATATTGGGACATATACTGCACAACCAAATATTTTTAAATGAGAAATATTTGGTTCCTTACCAGTTGCAAGTTGATAAGGTGTATGTTTATGATTAGCACTTGGCCTTAGACGGATAATTACTGCAGCATGTAAAATTGCATGACCCGAAACTGTAACTGGTAGTTTAATTTTCATAATTAATGGTCTAGCAATATATCGAAGACGTTTGGTTAAAGACTCGGCTAAACCATTTTGTGTATGCACATGAGGAACAGGATGTTTAATAGTAATTTCAATTGACATGCAATAATTATTAAATGATTCAAATGTAAATTCACCAACATTGTCAAGTCTAATTTTCTTTATAGTGTAATCAGGAAATTGAGCCCTTAGTTTAATTATTTGTGCAAAAAATTTTGCAAATGCCATATCACGACTTGACAGTAAACATACATATGACCATCTACTAGATGCATCAATTAATACCATAAAGTATCTGAATGATCCTGACGGTGGATGGATAGGTCCACATATATCACCTTGAATTCTTTCAAGAAATGCAAATGATTCTGTCTGAATCTTACTTGGAAAATGCTTTGTTATTAGCTTGCCAAGAGAGCAAGTTTCACATGGTTTATCTCCTTTTGTAAGTTTTAAACCTTTCAATGGATGACCATGGCTACTTTCAACTATTTTACGCATAATTGTTGAACCAGGGTGACCTAAGCGATCATGCCATAATGTCATCATTTTGGGATCTTCTTTTACTACTAAATTACATTCAATTGCGTGTATATAAGTATAATGTAATCCAGAAGGCAATTTTGGTAGTTTTTCTAAAGTTTTCTTCTTTCCCAAAACATTAGTAGTAATGTTAATATATTTCATATTACCTTTCATTGCAGTTTCATTATCATATCCTTGACGATATATGTCATTTAAACTCAACAAATTTCTCTTTGATTTTGGAGAGTATAAAACATTATTAATGACAAACTTTGTTCCATTTGGTAATATAAACATAGCATTACTTGTTCCTTCAATCAAATATGCAGGACCTGAGATTGTATTTATTACACCTTTAGTAGGATTTATTTCAGTGAAATATTTCTTACATTTGAGGATTGTGTGGGTAGTTCCACTGTCTGAAATGCAAATGTCTTCAACATGTTCCATGTCTAACCTAGTGTAGTAATAACTTCTGATAGAAACGATTGTGTTGATAACGTGTTGAGAAAAAACGACTTTAAATATTTGTTAATAATTATGAACTAATATAAGTTCATAAACTAGGTTTAAATATCAAACTAGATAAAACATTGAAGAAAGGAGAATGTTTTACTTGTGCTTTCAAAGTATATTGTTGGTGTGTATTTTTACATCGCCCAAAGATAGTATTTATAATATTAAAAATACAACTATTACACTAATGTAAAAGTTAGACTTACTATTTAAACTTTGACAAATTATATCTACAATAATTTGTCACTACTATTTAGATAAATATTTTTAAATAATATTATTATTTTAATAATATAATAATATTATAACAACAACCACGTTATTTAATAGTAACTCTGGTAATTTATTATTCCCGCAATTTATATGCAAAAGGATTTGATTTTATCTGCATCTTCGACAACATTAAGCAAATCTCACAAAATTTGCTTAATTTCACTTTGTGCCCATATATTAAGAGGAAGATTGCATTCACTAGAAATCAAGATTGTCACTTTTATCAATATTTATCTTCTATCTGTTGTATACTAAATTACCCACAACTTGTATATCTCATTAAGAGATTTCCCTCTTTCCTATCCTCAAACTTGCAAGTAGGGATATAGATTTTGTATATTTAGATTTTGAAAGTGGTTGTAGACGAGAGTATTTTATGGATGAGGGTGTGGTGCAAATTTTGTCATGTGGATGTGGTGCAGCTGAAAGACTAAAACCTATACCAAACATGCACATAATGAACCAAGAGAAATCTAATGCTTCTAAAGTAAGAATCACTACTTTTGACTTTTTGTAACATAAACTTTATCATCATATATCAAGGCCCTATGAAAGATATGTTTCCATTATGTTCTAAGAGAGTAAAAGTAATCACTTTTGCATGAAATTCAAGGAAAATTTGGTCATTGGAAGTTTAAACTATTCCCACTCAAATTTTATTTTCATTATTAGCAATAACATTGTGGTGTATACTTGGGATCACAAACTCGATAGGGTAGCAAAATCTCTTCAAAATGAACCATAAAATTACGTGTTGTCTTTTTCTTGTATTGAAAATTACAAACAAAAGCAATCTTCCAAACAAAGCCGCAACAACGAGAGAGTTGTCACAATATTGCTTATCATTGTCAAGAAGAGGCAAAACCATGGCTCTAACATAGAATAAGCATGTGAGGCCATGTTACTCTTGTCTTCAAAATATTCTACATAAAGACAAAATTAGTTATGCATTTAGGTTGTTTGAATATCTTTTTCAACATGAGAAACTTAAGCTCATCCTTATGCGCATTTTCGTTAGATACACATATCAATCTTTGAAATTATAACTAAAATATAATGAATATAAAATGAGTATTATGACATCCATGTGTGTGAAATTTAGTAAATACATACTCAAACTTAAACCCATTTGAATGCTAAAATTAAAGTCCGTTTAGTTTGCAAGTAGGTTTATCCAATGCTTGAATCTATTTTTGACTACTAAACTTTGAGATTATGCAATTTTAGTCCCTCTAATTTTTTTCCAACAACTTGTGTCTTATTGATTTTTATTTTGTAAGAGGTAAAATGTTATACAAGATGTGAGATAAGTTGTTGATATATCTTGGCATTGTTATCCACTGATGTGTTATTCATTAGGTTAATGTCCTCCTAATGTAGGTCACAATTATATTGAATTGAATTAACAATTTTCTATGTCTTTTATTATTATTTTGTTTAATCGTTGTTAGCTCCTAAATTCGACGCCTCAGTTAGAAAGAAGCTATTTAAGACAAAAAGAATGGTCGAAAGAAGCAAAATAGCTAAGTCGAAGAACTCACCCAAAAGCCAAGAGATCGACTGCCTGTTGAGACAAATGGTTTGTCGAAGTATTTGAAATTTGAATATTGGAGGGAACGGTTTTGCTTGTGGAAAATTGAGGGAGACACGTGTCACCTTATGAGTAATAGATCCATGCATTTGAGACAAGTGGCGGAAGGAGATTATGGTGGAGGTTGTGAGAGGTTATTTTTTTGTTACTATAAATAGGGTGTCTTAGGCATGTCCAAAGTGTGTTGTAATTTACTATTGTACAAATTACTCTTGAAATTACTCCAAGTATCTGAGTGTAGAGAAAGCGAGTGTTGTAAAAGAATGTACGTGATGTAAACACACCATCTTTTAACGTAATGCAATTTACTTGTTTTTACTTTAAGTTTTACGAAGTCTTTTATTATCTTTATTGTCTTTACCCCTTTTTCTCCTTGCCTTATTTCTCTCCTTCCTACGCAATTCTTTTCTCTTCGTCCTCAATCTAACTTCACCTTTACCAACAAACTTTCTTCTCTTTTATTAGAAGCCTCACTTTACCTTTAAAGTAACTCGTAGTCGAATAGATGTTCCTTTATGATTCTTTTATCCCAATATTGTTCGAGTGTGGAACTTGAATAAATTCTTAAAACCAAAAATAAATCTTTTAACACATGTCCTAGGATCAATCTGATCGATCCTGTGAGTCACCAAAGTTAGATTTGGAAGACCAGCGGTTGTTTTTCGATTTTCAAGGGAAACAAAATGGCACACCTGGTGGGACAGTGCTAGAGAATCTATTTTATAAAACTAAACTTATAAAAATTCTGCAGTTATACTGGTCCCTTTTCGTGAGAAGGTGCATTTTTATGTTACTGAGAAGTGGTAAAATTACCGCTATAAATGAAGAGACGCGATCAAGACGAAGCAGTAAGAACATGGTTACGGATACAAATCAGCCAGATAACTCCAACCAACAAGAAGACGGTTCCATCGAAGGAATAAGAGACGAGGGAGTTCCCCCTCCGATACCGTCGACTGGAGAACAAACGGTGCTTCCTGTGAGGCCAGTGCCGACGTCTTCAGTACTTGGGGTGGGGTCGACAGTGATAAGACCTTATACTCAGCCAGTGTTGGAATACATTGGTCACCAAACGTCGAATCCTCAGATTTTGTTAGGAGGGAGTTCGACATCCAGTGTAACAGCCCAATTTTTCAATAAGTGATTAATTGTGCTAATTAATTGGTTTATGTGATTTATCTGATTTAAATAAATTATTGGATTTATTTAAATGAGTTAATGGATTTAATTAATTTATTCTACTTTGTAGAATAATGTGGATTTATTAGAGATTCTCTAATTAATGATAAGATAAGATATTTTGTGAGAAATGAATTGATAGGTATTTTTTAGAGAAGAATTATGATGGAAAGAAAATAGAAGGATATATAAGGGAAATTGGAGAGAAAAGAAAAGAGATAGAAACATAAGAGAAAGAAAGAAAGAAAAGGAGAGAAAGAATAGAGAAAGAGGAGAAAAGAGAAGAGAAGAGGGAAACTTGGAGAAATCATCAAGAATCAACTTCAAGCTTCAATCCAATCAAGGTAAGGGTGAGAAACATTATTATTTGATCAATGTGTATGATTATGTATGAGTTGTGTTGGATTTGTTGGGTGTTTTTCTCTATTTTCCATTTCTAGGGCAAATGAGTTAAATCGATAGAATTGAGTTTTGAACGGTTAGAATTCAAAATAAATTGCATAGTTTAGTCGGGTAATGTTTAGCCGTGATTATTGGATTTCGTTTGATTGAATTTGGTTGAGTTTGTGAGTTTTGACATTTTTGGATAATTGAGGGTTTGAGATTTGAGTGAAAATCAGACGTCATAGAAATCGTGTTTAATGGTTCTAATTCATTGCTATATGTTAGGTGAGTATGAGTATGTGTTTGTTTCGAAAAAAAGAATTGAATCGGTCGGATTTTCGGGCGAAAATGCAAAATCCCGTAGCCGTGTTTAGGCAAAATTCTGGTTTTTCGAAAAACTTCAAAAATTCATAACTCTTGAACCGTAAGTTGGTTTTGACCCCCGTTCGAAGTGTTGGTAAGTTAACGAGATTATCTTTCTAGAAAAAATGGCTTCGAGGCCTGTACCTGGTTCAATTATAGCAGAAAATTGAAAACATATTGTTGTGTTGATTTTTACCGTCGCGAATGTGTGTGATTGATGTGTTATTGTGCAGAATACTTTTGTTATATAACGTATAGCTTGTGCATGTTGTGATATGATATGCTATGGGTAGCCGTATGGCGTGAATCCTAGATGGTGGAATCGATTATGAAATATAGTCTTTTGACAAATATATGCATATTGTTTGTATGTGAAGAATGCATGAGAACATATTGTGAATATGTGTGCATTGCTTGATAAATGTGGTAATGATATTGAAGTGTAAATGCATATTGATTGTATGCGATATTGTGAATGCATGAGAACATATTGTGAATATGTGTGCATTGTTTGAAAAGGTAATGAGGTTGAATTATGAATGCATATTTGTTGTATCCGATTATTGTGAATTAATGCATGAGAGCATATTGTAAGATATGCGTGCATTGTTTGACAAATATGTTGATGAAAAGTATGAATACTTGATTATATGATATGTTGTGTGTGCAATCTTGTTTAATTCTTGAAGGGAGGAATTATGTGAATGTATGGGATTAAGACGTGTGATCGGTCTTAAGTGCATTTTGTTGTTGATTGCATATGCATCATTTAGTCAAGAGGCAATGTTTGCTAGTTTCGTGGAGGCTAGTGACTTGTCCCAAACCTAGAGCGGGGTTTGAAAGCTTAGGAAACGGGCTTTTGTTGTTATCGGTCTAGGGAACGGACCCTGTTTAAGTGTAAAAACCGAAAAATGATAACAAGTGTTGGTACCACATGGCATGAGTTGCATTGAGTTGCATTGAGTCTCATGGAATGAATATATGATTGTTGTATGAAGTTATGTATAGGTGTATGTACATGACTTGTGTAATTGTGAACTATGGATATGTTTGATGATTGTCCATATTTGCCTATATATATATATATATATATATATATATATATATATATATATATATATATATATATATATATATATATATATATATATATATATATATATATATATATATATATATATATATATATATATATATATATATATATATATATATATATATATATATATATATATATATATATATATATATATATATATATATATATATATATATATATATATATATATATATATATATATATATATATATATATATATATATATATATATATGCTCTGTGAAGTATATGATGAGTTATGATGAAGTATGGTGAGAATGGTGGAATATGCGTATGTGCATTACTTGTGTAACTGAGAGTTGTGAATATGTGATCATTGTATGAAAGTATGCTTATGAACATGAATTGTTGATTTTAGAATTGTGAATGTGTAATTGGGAATTAGTGAGTGTAATACCCCAAATTTTGCCCTAAGATTAGTCGTTTCATCTTGCATCCCATTTCATTTTGCATTGCGTTTAAACTAATCACTAACAGGTTGTGCAGTTGTTTGATTGTTGCAAGAAAATATCATGTGGCGCGCTCTTTTAGTTTACAGGGTTTCTAGTGCCACTTTATTTTGAATGAATAAAATAGCACAATTGGCAAGAGACCTTGTGTAAGGAGTTGTGAGTGTGAGAGGTTGAGAGTTTGAATCCCACCTTCTTCATTTTTTGTTTTGTTTCTTTTATTTTTATTCTAACTTTTCTATTTTCATAAAAAAATAACAAAAATAGTTTTTTATTATTTAATTATTATTTTCGTATTTTATTTAAATTATTTTTTAAAAAATATTATTTTTTACTTTTTTCCATATTATTCATAAAAACATCCAAAAATCATAAAATTAAAAATATTAGAAAAGATTTTATTCTTTTAAGTTTGTTTTAGTTTGTTTTTTTTAGCTTTGACTAATTATTTAAGTTGGGCTTTAAAGTGGGCATTAGGTTAGAGTTAACCCTAATTTGTCACCTATATAAACATGAGTTGCATTTGATAAAAAAGGAGAAGGAAAAGAAAAAACGGCGGCCGTTCTCACGACTTATCAGAAAAATCTTCGAGGCTTCATCATCATCTCAATCAGAAGAAGTTTCAGAACCGCGAGAAACCCACCTCCGAAAATCAACCGTCCGTCACAACAAAAGCAGAGAATCTGAATAATCTCACCGTAAGCATCGTTAATTGGCTGTTATTTCTTTTCTTTGTTTTTTTTTTCTTTCGTAACCCATTTACAGGATAAGGAAGAGTAAGAGGAGAAAAGGTAATTAAAGACAACTCTAATGGGTCAAATAAGCAGAAAGAAAGGAAATTAAAGCCAATCCTAATGGGTCAAATGAGCAAAAATAAAGGATGTATCGTCACCCTAGTGGTTAAATGCCTTCCCCTTTCATTATCCTTCCCTTTTTTTTATTATTATTTATTATTATTTCTCTTTTCTTTAGTTTTTTGTCCTATTTATTTTTATTCTTTTTTTTTGTAAAATTATTATCTTATTTTCTTTTTTAAAGTAATTGAGTTTGAGCTGCTAAAATTTTCATAAATTTTTTTTTTATTAAAATCAAAACTAAAATATTTTTTTAATGTTTAAACTAAAACCTTTATTTAAATTAACATTAAACTAAAACCTTTATTTAAATTAACATTAAACTAAGAACTTTTTTTTTAAATTAACATTAAACCAAAGAAACTTTTGTTAAAATTAAAACTAAAACATTTTTTAAAATTTTAAACTAAAAACTTTTTTTTTAATATTAACATTGAAGCCTTTTTAAAAATTAAAAATTAAAAACAAAAAACTTTTTTATCAACATTAAAATTATTTTCTTCAAAATTTAAACTAAAATCCCTTTTTAAAACTAATAAAACTATAATTAAAATTCTAAATTGCATTTTGTCTTTCTTTCAATATTAACTGTTTCATTATTTGTCATATTTCTGTCTAACTTTTCACTAATGTTCTCTGTTTTTCTCCTCAGATTATACTTAAATTCCGATTAATATTTATTTAATTTATGTTGTTCCATGGATGTAATTTACGCGAGACCATGGTCGCGATTTATTTTATTTCGCATTTTTTTTTGGGATTTGTAATTTACGCGAGTGATCTTCGCGACGCTTTCTTTACTTTCCGCATTTTAATTTTGCCGTATGATATTTTGTCTGTTTGCATGATTACCGTTATTAATCCTCCGAAGGAATTAGGTCTAGCCGTTTGACCGCCGAGTCAATAGTCTTAACCCTTTGGACCATTTCAAACCCTGTTTAGCCTACGTGTCCCGCCGTGGACAAAAATACCCTTTACCCTAGTTTTAGGTCAAAGAGTCGTCGTACTCTGTTTTAGGGTTTCCCGCCGTGGAATCCCTAATTTCAACCCTAAATTTTCAATTAACAAATTCAACATAGAAATAGGAGTTTCAAAGACTCCACGTAAGCGTGTCCTTAAGATACGTTTATTCCCCATTGAAACCTTGACCATAGTCAAGACGTTTCTAACCTCCCTTTCGAGGGGAACTACGATTACTCTGATTCCATTCCCTATCCAGGATACGTAGGCACAAGATGCGACGTCTTGCCGAGTAAACTTAGGACTAACCCTTAGGTCTTTAGGTCACTTTATCCCTTAGTGCAATATATATTTTAAACAGATAATAAAAATAAAAAGCATACAATAAACAAAAGGTTCCTGTAGAGTACTACAGAAGTTTAGGGTGCTAGTACCTTCCCTAAATTTAACCAACTCCTTATCTAGGTCTCTCCCCGCATTGTGTTTACGATGCAAAAATAGGTTTTTCCTCTTTTTACCTTTTCCTTCGGATAAATCAAAGAGCGGATGTGAATTAAAAATTGTGATTCAAATTAATTAATAATTTGATATCCTATTTCCACCGCAATAGAAAATGGCGACTTCACTGGGGAAATACCATAACTTTTAAGGGTTATCCCTATTTTGTTTATTGTATGATACTTTTCATTATTTATTCTCTTGTATATATTATTATTGTGCTTTGCTTGGGGGGTACCCTGTTATTGTGAGATAAGTCCTAACCCGGACTTGAGTGACCTTACTATAGGAAGGTGAGATATTCGACGAGGCTTGCCGGGAGTGAGTCCCGACCAAGTTGACTCGAGAATCACCGCTCAGTTGAGACCCTTTCGAAAATGGTTCGGTTGATCGAGTTAGTCGTGAAAACTTTTACTATTTTCGATATTATTCATAAAAATATCCAAAAATCATAAAATTAAAAATATTAGAAAAGATTTTATTTATTTTTTTACTTTTTTCCATATTATTCATAAAAACATCCAAAAATCATAAAATTAAAAATATTAGAAAAGATTTTATTCTTTTAAGTTTGTTTTAGTTTGTTTTTTTTAGCTTTGACTAATTATTTAAGTTGGGCTTTAAAGTGGGCATTAGGTTAGAGTTAACCCTAATTTGTCACCTATATAAACATGAGTTGCATTTGATAAAAAAAGGAGAAGGAAAAGAAAAAACGGCGGCCGTTCTCACGACTTATCAGAAAAATCTTCGAGGCTTCATCATCATCTCAATCAGAAGAAGTTTCGGAACCGCGAGAAACCCACCTCCGAAAATCAACCGTCCGTCACAACAAAAGCAGAAAATCTGAATAATCTCACCGTAAGCATCGTTAATTGGCTGTTATTTCTTTTCTTTGTTTTTTTTTCTTTCGTAACCCATTTACAGGATAAGGAAGAGTAAGAGGAGAAAAGGTAATTAAAGACAACTCTAATGGGTCAAATAAGCAGAAAGAAAGGAAATTAAAGCCAATCCTAATGGGTCAAATGAGCAAAAATAAAGGATGTATCGCCACCCTAGTGGTTAAATGCCTTCCCCTTTCATTATCCTTCCCTTTTTTTATTATTATTTATTATTATTTCTCTTTTCTTTAGTTTTTTGTCCTATTTATTTTTATTCTTTTTTTTTGTAAAATTATTATCTTATTTTCTTTTTTAAAGTAATTGAGTTTGAGCTGCTAAAATTTTCATAAATTTTTTTTTTTATTAAAATCAAAACTAAAATATTTTTTTAATGTTTAAACTAAAACCTTTATTTAAATTAACATTAAACTAAAACCTTTATTTAAATTAACATTAAACTAAGAACTTTTTTTTTAAATTAACATTAAACCAAAGAAACTTTTGTTAAAATTAAAACTAAAACATTTTTTAAAATTTTAAACTAAAAACTTTTTTTTTAATATTAACATTGAAGCCTTTTTAAAAATTAAAAATTAAAAACAAAAAACTTTTTTATCAACATTAAAATTATTTTCTTCAAAATTTAAACTAAAATCCCTTTTTAAAACTAATAAAACTATAATTAAAATTCTAAATTGCATTTTGTCTTTCTTTCAATATTAAGTGTTTCATTATTTGTCATATTTCTGTCTAACTTTTCACTAATGTTCTCTGTTTTTCTCCTCAGATTATACTTAAATTCCGATTAATATTTATTTAATTTATGTTGTTCCATGGATGTAATTTACGCGAGGCCATGGTCGCGATTTATTTTATTTCGCATTTTTTTTGGGATTTGTAATTTACGCGAGTGATCTTCGCGACGCTTTCTTTACTTTCCGCATTTTAATTTTGCCGTATGATATTTTGTCTGTTTGCATGATTACCGTTATTAATCCTCCGAAGGAATTAGGTCTAGCCGTTTGACCGCCGAGTCAATAGTCTTAACCCTTTGGACCATTTCAAACCCTGTTTAGCCTACGTGTCCCGCCGTGGACAAAAATACCCTTTACCCTAGTTTTAGGTCAAAGAGTCGTCGTACTCTGTTTTAGGGTTTCCCGCCGTGGAATCCCTAATTTCAACCCTAAATTTTCAATTAACAAATTCAACATAGAAATAGGAGTTTCAAAGACTCCACGTAAGCGTGTCCTTAAGATACGTTTATTCCCCATTGAAACCTTGACCATAGTCAAGACGTTTCTAACCTCCCTTTCGAGGGGAACTACGATTACTCTGATTCCATTCCCTATCCAGGATACGTAGGCACAAGATGCGACGTCTTGCCGAGTAAACTTAGGACTAACCCTTAGGTCTTTAGGTCACTTTATCCCTTAGTGCAATATATATTTTAAACAGATAATAAAAATAAAAAGCATACAATAAACAAAAGGTTCCTGTAGAGTACTACAGAAGTTTAGGGTGCTAGTACCTTCCCTAAATTTAACCAACTCCTTATCTAGGTCTCTCCCCGCATTGTGTTTACGATGCAAAAATAGGTTTTTCCTCTTTTTACCTTTTCCTTCGGATAAATCAAAGAGCGGATGTGAATTAAAAATTGTGATTCAAATTAATTAATAATTTGATATCCTATTTCCACCGCAACAGAAAATGGCGACTTCACTGGGGAAATACCATAACTTTTAAGGGTTATCCCTATTTTGTTTATTGTATGATACTTTTCATTATTTATTCTCTTGTATATATTATTATTGTGCTTTGCTTGGGGGGTACCCTGTTATTGTGAGATAAGTCCTAACCCGGACTTGAGTGACCTTACTATAGGAAGGTGAGATACTCGACGAGGCTTGCCGGGAGTGAGTCCCGACCAAGTTGACTCGAGAATCACCGCTCAGTTGAGACCCTTTCGAAAATGGTTCGGTTCATCGAGTTAGTCGTGAAAACTTTTACTATTTTCGATATTATTCATAAAAACATCCAAAAATCATAAAATTAAAAATATTAGAAAAGATTTTATTTATTTTTTACTTTTTTCCATATTATTCATAAAAACATCCAAAAATCATAAAATTAAAAATATTAGAAAAAATTTTATTCTTTTAAGTTTGTTTTAGTTTGTTTTTTTTTAGCTTTGACTAATTATTTAAGTTGGGCTTTAAAGTGGGCATTAGGTTAGAGTTAACCCTAATTTGTCACCTATATAAACATGAGTTGCATTTGATAAAAAAAGGAGAAGGAAAAGAAAAAACGGCGGCCGTTCTCACGACTTATCAGAAAAATCTTCGAGGCTTCATCATCATCTCAATCAGAAGAAGTTTCGGAACCGCGAGAAACCCACCTCCGAAAATCAACCGTCCGTCACAACAAAAGCAGAGAATCTGAATAATCTCACCGTAAGCATCGTTAATTGGCTGTTATTTCTTTTCTTTGTTTTTTTTTCTTTCGTAACCCATTTACAGGATAAGGAAGAGTAAGAGGAGAAAAGGTAATTAAAGACAACTCTAATGGGTCAAATGAGTAGAAAGAAAGGAAATTAAAGCCAATCCTAATGGGTCAAATGAGCAAAAATAAAGGATGTATCGCCACCCTAGTGGTTAAATGCCTTCCCCTTTCATTATCCTTCCCTTTTTTTATTATTATTTATTATTATTTCTCTTTTCTTTAGTTTTTTGTCCTATTTATTTTTATTCTTTTTTTTTGTAAAATTATTATCTTATTTTCTTTTTTAAAGTAATTGAGTTTGAGCTGCTAAAATTTTCATAAATTTTTTTTTTTATTAAAATCAAAACTAAAATATTTTTTTAATGTTTAAACTAAAACCTTTATTTAAATTAACATTAAACTAAAACCTTTATTTAAATTAACATTAAACTAAGAACTTTTTTTTTAAATTAACATTAAACCAAAGAAACTTTTGTTAAAATTAAAACTAAAACATTTTTTAAAATTTTAAACTAAAAACTTTTTTTTTAATATTAACATTGAAGCCTTTTTAAAAATTAAAAATTAAAAACAAAAAACTTTTTTATCAACATTAAAATTATTTTCTTCAAAATTTAAACTAAAATCCCTTTTTAAAACTAATAAAACTATAATTAAAATTCTAAATTGCATTTTGTCTTTCTTTCAATATTAACTGTTTCATTATTTGTCATATTTCTGTCTAACTTTTCACTAATGTTCTCTGTTTTTCTCCTCAGATTATACTTAAATTCCGATTAATATTTATTTAATTTATGTTGTTCCATGGATGTAATTTACGCGAGGCCATGGTCGCGATTTATTTTATTTCGCATTTTTTTTTTGGGATTTGTAATTTACGCGAGTGATCTTCGCGACGCTTTCTTTACTTTCCGCATTTTAATTTTGCCGTATGATATTTTGTCTGTTTGCATGATTACCGTTATTAATCCTCCGAAGGAATTAGGTCTAGCCGTTTGACCGCCGAGTCAATAGTCTTAACCCTTTGGACCATTTCAAACCCTATTTAGCCTACGTGTCCCGCCGTGGACAAAAATACCCTTTACCCTAGTTTTAGGTCAAAGAGTCGTCGTACTCTGTTTTAGGGTTTCCCGCCGTGGAATCCCTAATTTCAACCCTAAATTTTCAATTAACAAATTCAACATAGAAATAGGAGTTTCAAAGACTCCACGTAAGCGTGTCCTTAAGATACGTTTATTCCCCATTGAAACCTTAACCATAGTCAAGACGTTTCTAACCTCCCTTTCGAGGGGAACTACGATTACTCTGATTCCATTCCCTATCCAGGATACGTAGGCACAAGATGCGACGTCTTGCCGAGTAAACTTAGGACTAACCCTTAGGTCTTTAGGTCACTTTATCCCTTAGTGCAATATATATTTTAAACAAATAATAAAAATAAAAAGCATACAATAAACAAAAGGTTCCTGTAGAGTACTACAGAAGTTTAGGGTGCTAGTACCTTCCCTAAATTTAACCAACTCGTTATCTAGGTCTCTCCCCGCATTGTGTTTACGATGCAAAAATAGGTTTTTCCTCTTTTTACCTTTTCCTTCGGATAAATCAAAGAGCGGATGTGAATTAAAAATTGTGATTCAAATTAATTAATAATTTGATATCCTATTTCCACCGCAACAGAAAATGGCGACTTCACTGGGGAAATACCATAACTTTTAAGGGTTATCCCTATTTTGTTTATTGTATGATACTTTTCATTATTTATTCTCTTGTATATATTATTATTGTGCTTTGCTTGGGGGGTACCCTGTTATTGTGAGATAAGTCCTAACCCGGACTTGAGTGACCTTACTATAGGAAGGTGAGATATTCGACGAGGCTTGCCGGGAGTGAGTCCCGACCAAGTTGACTCGAGAATCACCGCTCAGTTGAGACCCTTTCGAAAATGGTTCGGTTGATCGAGTTAGTCGTGAAAACTTTTACTATTTTCGATTGGAGTCTATGATATTGAGGACCGTAGTTACCTTAACACCACCTTGGCCTTATGTAGGACGTAGTGCGGGAACTATGTGGGAGTAGTCCTACAATGGTTGCTACGCGATACTACACTCAAAAGAGGTTCTCTTGAGAATATTATTGACCTCCGAGTCAGTTGGAAAGTTGATAATATCCGAAGGATGGACCAATGACTTTGGGCACTTCTTAGAACCTTGTTCTGCAGGTACAACTAACCTTAGTACATACCTTATTAGGATGGGTAGACCCTAACTCCTTGTACATACCTTTAACCTAGGACTTTGTTTATGTGCATTGCATCCATAAAGCATCACATTGCATCACATGCCATGGAATTCAAATTTTATTTATGAATATTGCAGGATACCATGGATTACAAAAAAAACAAAAAAAAACTTTGAAAGGACTTAAGTTAGATGACCTAAGGAAGCTAGGAGCTTTGGTTCAAGATCAACAAAGGATCCAGAAACAAGTATGGAAGGCCGTTATGTTTGTTGACATCTCAAGTAGACGAAGTTTTCCTTTCGACTTTGTTACAGTTCTAGGATCCGGATTATCTTTTCCTTACATCCCTCGAGTACCAGCTCTTGCCTACCCTAGAAGAGTACTCTCAATTGGTGGGGCTACCTATTCTGAAGGAGTCTTCGCTCCCTTTCTTGGAGAAAGACCCTAAAGGACAAGACCGTTGCTAAAGCCATATGCTCGAAGTCATCCGACATCAAGGACATTAATCACCAACAATTGTGAAGACTTTTCCAACGTACCCTTGCGTTGTTTTGATGAAGGATTTATTTTCCTCTAACTCTCGATTTACCTTTTGAAGATAGGCTCATCCTCAAAAAGGCCTAGCCCGAAGAGCATAGCAAGGGGGCAGAATAAGAAGCTTCCTTAGGGTCATTATTAGCTTTTATTTAGCTATTATGCCAAGACTTTTCTAAGAATGTCATTTGTAATCCGTTTTCAAAGTAATAAATAAAATTTTGGTATTCTGCGATATTCGTAAATATTTGAATTCCATGAAATCATTTCATTCGCATTTCGCGTTTTTTGCATCATATTTTTGCATCACATGTGTCTCTTGGGGTCTTATCCTCGGTTCTCTCGCCTTCCAGTTGTTAGAACACAGATTGATTCTTAATAATAACTCTTTGTTTTGATGATAACTGTTAGGAAATTTTATATTTAAGAATTATATACTCTAAAATTTGTTTGAGAGTTTTACTGCAGATTGAAATGAAATTAACTCTCTAGAAGAAAATCTGAAGTATATACAAGAAGATATCCTGACTCTGAAGCGCCAGATGCACTCATTAGAAGATTCTGATTGCTGTTTACAGAAGATCCTGAGCGTAGTCTCCAGAAGGATCTGAAGCAAGTAGCTCCAGAAGATTCTGAAGCTAGTCAGAAGCATCTGAAGCAAGTAGCTCTAGAAGATTCTGAAGCTAGTCAGAAGCATCTGAAGCAAAGAAGAATATTGTTTGAAGAGTTTCTCAAAGCATAGTTTCTACAGAAGTTTCTGAAAGTACTAACGCTGCCAAGTACTGAAGTTCTGTGTCAAATATGCTCTGATGATCAACACGCTGAAAGCACACATGCTGCAGAAGACTCTGATACAACAAAGTTCTGAACATCATTAGAAGACTCTGACTCAATCAGATTCTGAAGAACTTGCTGAAAACTGAAGAAGAAATATTCAAAGATTATATCCGTTGGAGTAAATCAAACGTATCTTTCCTCATTTGTGCTAGACACAAGAACACAGACAAAAAGGATTGTTCTGTGCTTTCTACTTCTAGGAAAGGTCACTTGATGTAAAGACAAAAAGGCTCAGACCTTTTTGGGACTCTCTTTTCAACGCTCAGCATCCTTGGATCAACTGCCTATAAAAGGAAGACTCCACCAAATTCTTCAGTGACACAATTTGCTGAAAAGAAATCATATTATTCAAAGCTCTCATTCTTTCATATTCTTCTTAGAATTTCTTGTACTTAAACTTAAGAGAAAAATAACTATTGTGATAAAAGCTTTATAGAAGCATTAATACTCTTGTATTTGATTTACATTGATTGTAAAGGTTTTCCTTAAGAGGATTCAGTTGGAATCAGTAGCTCTTGAGAAGACTAAGAACAGTTGTTCTTAGGTGTTACTATTATAATCTGTTTGATTAAATAGTGGATTAAGTCCTTGTTGAGAAAGGCAAATCACTCTAGGAAGGGTGGACTGGAGTAGTTGATTTCAACGAACCAGGATAAAAATAATTGTGTTGTTATTTTTAAGTCTTAATATTTCATACTTATTCAACCCCCCTTCTAAGTATTATCTCACCTTCACCAATTTCGTCACCCTGGGTCCTCTGCATCAGTACAATACTAGAGCCCAAGCTCGAAAAAGGATGGAAGAACAAGCTCAAGAGATCGACCGTGTCAGCCATGAACTCGAAAATCTTCGAGGAAGTGTAAGGGCAGATTATGGAGATGCTGCAAGCCCTTAAGGTGAAGATGGATAATCAACCTACCATTGTTTCTGAAATTACCGATACTGTTGTGGATCCTCAACCAGCCGTTACTGTCGAGAATATACCTCCTCAGAATCGTCAATCCAGTTCAGTGAATCCTATTGTTGCTCAACCAGTTCGACGAGTTACTCCTTCGAAGTGCAAAACCCTGAGCGTTGACCACCATAAAGGACTTACACATCCGAGGAATCGCTCGATGGCTACTCATCAACCTTGGCAACCTCAGCAGAATTATGTTCAACGTTATCCAGTTTAGTATGCTCCACAACCATATGTAGCTACTGTTGCACCTCCTTTTAGTCAGCAATTTCCTACATATCAGCCTGTGCAACCGGCTCCAGTCTATCAGCATCCGGTTTATCAACAACCTCCTGTTTATCAGCCTGCACAAGCTCCTGTCAACTGTCAACGAGTGCCCAACGCTCCCGTGTGCCAACCATCAGAGGAGACGATACCTCGTCAAAATAGGAGACCATACAAGCCTTGTCCTCCGATCCCAATGACGTTCACTGAGTTGTATCCTTTCTTAGTGCAACGAGGTCTGGTTGTTACCCGAACTTTGGGTCCACCTCCCAATCCGGTACCTGTCAATTACAATGCTGCCGCTCATTATTTATTTCATGAGGGTGCGTCTGGTCACGATTTGGAAGGATGTTACGCGCTTAAGGATATTGTCAGAGATTTGCTAGAAAAGAAGGTCCTGTCTTTTGACGATCCTCAGCCGAAAGTTAAGACTCCTCTCAGGGCGTCCCAGGGGCCAGAATCAAGCTCTACAAAGCCTATTTTCAACAGATCTCAGCCAGTGACGCATATAGTGAATCAGCCGAAGTCGGTAGTTCTTCAGATGCCTAGTCCTTGTCATTTCATCAATCCTCAAGATGATGCGACCCCAATCAACAGAGAATCTGGAAGAGTTATTCTGAGTGAAGATTTGAAGACTGATAATAAAGTAATGACAAACGTAGTTGGGGCAAGCAAGACGGCTCCTTCCAGTGATGCTCCGCCAGAGGAAACCACTACCATGCCGGTCTCAGATGCGAAGACTTCATAAACACATTTTGAAGGACTTTGAGACATTACATTTTGCTTATTTATATGTTTTTGTTTCTTTGATTAAGCATAATTAGCATGTACGAACTTGTTATTTTGATTAATTGATGCAATAATGTTTGTCTTGAATTAATCCATTTGTTTCACTCATTAAAAATATTTTTTCATAAACTTATAATGCCAACTATACCCGATCTCGCTTTGATAGAGAATTGGGAGGAGGATGACGAACCAAAACATCAAATCTCTTGTCGTATGCTTCCAATTGAAACCTGCTGATGATGTAAGGCATTGTTTCAAATCCCAAACAATGGAGATATAAGGATGATAACCCCTCTTTAACCCCCTTGAGCCTTGAAGTAGGAGTTTTCTTCTTTTCCAAATTAAAACCCTCATCTTAACCTGGGGCAAGGTAGTTTTTCAGTTAAATCGATTAAGCGCTCAGACTCTCAAAAAGGAGGAGTGAAACTTCGGGAATTTATCCTTAAACATCCTATGGTGTTAGAAGTCAATGACTATCCCTAAAGAGTGGGGCAGTCACAAGCCTTTCAAAAGAGTCACATGACTTAGTCGACAAAAATAAAAAACATATAGCCCGCTAAGTCAAAACCTATGAAGGAGACTTAGGAAAAACTGGGGCATCCCGCTGGACTCCAAAGTCAAATCCAAAGACGCCGCCCAGGTAAAAGTTAGGGAATGAAAAAGATATAATAAAAACAAGGGATTACCGTAAAGAATCCCCAATAAAGAGCAAAGTCGTGACATTTAAAAAACCAAAAAGACGATAGCTAAGTGACTGCCAGGTCCAAAGCCTTGATAAGTTCTCGACCATATCAAATCCGATTGAGATATGGGTGCTCGTATCCCGTTAACTGAATAGGATTAGAGAACATCACGAAGAATGGATGGGTACAAATAACATTTTGAGCCTTTATCCTTTGTTTCTTAAACCATGAACCAAGCCACGATACAACCCTTAAAAGACCTAATTGAAGTAGGAATTCATTTGAAAGCATACTCGACGAGATAACGTTTCCTGACTCCTACGAGCTATACTCAATTTACCGTTGGTATTACAAGTTAAATTCATATCCTAACTAGTGATTTCGGTCACGAGTTATAGTGATATCTTTTTCAAAAACAAAAATTTCAAGACAAATATATTGTTACATTGATAGTTTCAGGATAGCATTTCACGCGTGTCGGTTTTGCCTGATATCTTAGAAACTTACATATAGATGTCACAGATCCTGCTAAACAGGGGCAGATGATGGTTTCCAGTTTTCTCATCAATGCGAGCCTGACATTCTTAAGAGCTATTTTTGAAGACTCAGTCATGTCACCTTCGATCTGAGCCAGTTACGTCGAGATCTGACAAATCTCTCCAAGAGTTGGAAAACAGTGGGGCATCTGAACTCCATGTTTCTCTGTAAAATCCTCTTGAGCTGACTTTTCCTCACGAAGCAGGTACTCTGGGGCATGATATTTTCAAAATGGCGACTATGACAAAGTCCATTGAGATCGAAGTTAGCTTTGTTTCACGACATTCTTCATGCACCCGATGGATTTTACTCCCGGCGGTCTTCATTCCCTAGTAAATCTCATCGTTGCAGAATCTACATCTTAACCATTGCCTCAACACAGTCCCCAGCGAGACTTTAAGCTGACATAGTCCCCAGAGAGATTTTAACCCGACATAGTCCCCAGCGAGACTATAAGCTGACAACATTATGGACCGAGCCGGTAATCTCCAAGACAGCAGAGATCATACCAGCATCTTCCCAGTAACAGTCCCCAGCGAGACTTTAAGCTGACAACACTTTTGGGATCCATTCGATAAATCCCCAGTGACTCTCAAGACTGCAGAGATATCCCCGGTATCCTCCAAGTGATATATGTTCTTGAACCCCATTCTCAGCGGAATTATCCGTTCCTCAGTAAAATTGCCTTACTTTCCTCAGGAAATACTTCCCAGGAGACTGCCATATTCTCCCCAAGAGGTCAAGATACCTTCCCCAGGAATGTCTGTTGATTTCTCCCCAGTAAGTCTGATGAACTCTCCGCAGGGAAGTTTGACATATCTTATCCCCAGTCGGATATACCTTTTCCCCAGGAAGCCGAGGTACTTTTCCCAGGAAGTTGCTACACTATCTCCATGAAGTTGTCTAGCTCCACACCTTCCCCATACATCGGATATTTATTTTATCCCTGGAAGTCTATGATCCAAGAGTTCTTGAGCTGATTATGGTTCATGATAGCAATCCCTCACGTGAAGTCATGACATCTTATCCCCATGCGGAGGTCATGAATCCCCAGTTGAAGTCAGGGCATCATACTCTCTGGTGAAGTCGTATCGCATCCTTATGTGGAAGTCATGAGATTTTCTCCCCAGGGAAATTTTAACTTTGAAGCCAGATTCGGTCTTACCATCAACTATTCCTATCCTCTAATAGATGTACTGTTGCAGAGGTCACTGGGTATTCCTGTCGAGATGTTTATTTCATCTCATGTCTCCTCTCTCATCTGTTTTGTCAGCATAAGCATAAGCATCTGTTTTGTCAGCATAAGCATAAGCATAAGCATGAGCAATACATACTCATTTTCATTTCATTGTCATACACATGAACATACACATTCGTATACACTTTGGCATACGCATTAGCATTTGCATGCTTGCTATTTGTCGTCATCCTTGTCGTTACCGCCGAGTAACTGGGCTTGTCCACTCTCTCCAAGTAGATCGTCAGCCTTAAGTATAAGATACCTACTTGTTTCCAGTTTCCCCACAGAGTTCAACCCTCGTGGACGATGGTTATTTCCGTTAGCTTTCCGCGTTAGGATAAGGTAGTCCCCATTCGAGTCCGTTTCCTTAATGGAGTTTTGTTTATCCGTTCTTTCTAGCCTAATTCTAGATCAAACTTCAGTCTCGTCGGTCGCTGAACCTACCTGGACGTGCATTTATTTTGCGCTCCTTTGCAGATATGCGACAGTTCTTGCCCGAGAAGCTTATCACTACATTGCACAATAGACAAGCAACAGTTCCCAGCCGAGGAGCTTATCACCTACCTTACACTTTACAATACACTCTATAATTGATCTTCTCATACAAGGAGCTCATTATTACATTACAGTGATCTAGATGTTTGCCATCATTACAACATTCTTGACAATTTACATTACAGTGATCTAGATGTTTGCCATCATCAAAACATTCTTGACAATTTACATTACAGTGATCTAGATGTTTGCCATCATCACGACCTTCTTTACAATTTATATTACCTGCTATCACTCAGTGATCTAGATGTTTGCCATCATCACAACATTCTTGACAATTTACATTACAGTGATCTAGATGTTTCCCATCATCACGACCTTCTTTACAATTTATGTTACCTAGTGATCTAGATGTTTGCCATCATCACAACTTTCTTTACAATTTACATTACCTGTTACCATCTCTACAAGCAGTTCTCACCCGAGAAGCTTATTATTGCCACTCTTGCAAATAAGCGGCATTTCTCGCCCGAGAAGCTTATCCTATCTTCGTTATGACTTGCAGCAAATGGCCATCTCCAGCGAGCAGTTTGGTTTCCATTTCCCGTATCATTTTGAAGAAAGGGGAGGTTTGAGCGGAATCATATTCAGGACAGTGTGAATCTTGAAGTATGAGGAAGTCCAGTTTACCCTTTAGTAAAAGAAGGAGCAGAATCATATTCAGGAGAGTGTGAATCTTGAAGTATGAGGAAGTTCAGTTTACCCTTTAGTAAAAGAAGGAGCGGAATCATATTCAGGAGAGTGTGAGTCTTGAAGTATGAGGAAGTTCGTTTACCCTTTAGTAAAAGAAGGAGCGGAATCATATTCAGGAGAGCACAGATCTTGAAATATGAAGAAGTTCGTTTACCCTTTAGTAAAAGAAGGAGCGGAATCATATTCAGGAGACCACAGATCTTGAAGTATGAAGAAGTTCGTTTACCCTTTAGTAAAAGAAGGAGCCGAATCATATTCGGGAGAGCACCGATCTCGCATTATGAAGACGTTTATTTTATCCTTTAGAAAAAGAAGAAATTGAATCATGTCCAGGGAGCACAGACTTGAGACGTGAAGAAGTTTATATTATCAATCAATCTATTATCCACAGATAAGAAGCAGTCTCTTTATTTGAGAGCTTATCCAGTTTGGCATATAAGTCCCTTCCAACGATAAGTGGCAGTTCTCTCTCGAGAAAGCTTATCAGGGCGTTTCCCATTTAAGACCATTTATTTTGACATACAGCCGGTATTACCCTGTATATTTTCTACGGATTCCTAAATTCCGTTTGATCCTGTCACGAGGGAAAGTTTACAGAAGCTCGGATGTTATTCTTTGCTCAATGCTCCAGCATCTTGTTAATCGATCCTACAGTCGTGCAGATCCAGTTTTATTTTCTTACTCTAGAGTATCAGTCGGTCACGCCTGAACCTGTTGATGATTACTCTTAAATTCCCCCAGTGGAGGCCATCTCACCGGTGCCATCTCCATTGAGGATCCCACTCTTACCATTCCTTTTCCTAAAGTGATAATTGGTCGTACTCGCACCAGTTGACTATCACTTTAGAATTCCCCAGTGTCGTGTTGTCACCCAGTGCGTCGTATTCCCAGTGTGGTTCGTTCGTCGCGTCTGTCCCTTATGTTGTCGTGTCGTCTGCATCTCTGCATTTACCATTCCATCATACGCACCATACTAAATTCATGGCATTGTCAACATTATAGTTTGTTTTCGTTTTGTCCATAGTATTGCATATCACTGCATCAAAGGGCAAAATTTTCGGTTATCTATATTTAAATCTCTCCACCATGATTTCTCGAGCCTTTGCCGCTCAAATCATCCGGTGAAGCTATTTAAATAGGGGCAACTGTAATACCCCAAATTTTGCCCTAAGATTAGTCGTTTCATCTTGCATCCCATTTCATTTTGCATTGCGTTTAAACTAACCACTAACAGGTTGTGCAGTTGTTTGATTGTTGCAAGAAAATATCATGTGGCGCGCTCTTTTAGTTTACAGGGTTTCTAGTGCCACTTTATTTTGAATGAATAAAATAGCACAATTGGCAAGAGACCTTGTGTAAGGAGTTGTGAGTGTGAGAGGTTGAGAGTTTGAATCTCACCTTCTTCACTTTTTGTTTTGTTTCTTTTATTTTTATTCTAACTTTTCTATTTTCATAAAAAAAATAACAAAAATAGTTTTTTATTATTTAATTATTATTTTCGTATTTTATTTAAATTATTTTTTAAAAAATATTATTTTTTACTTTTTTCCATATTATTCATAAAAACATCCAAAAATCATAAAATTAAAAATATTAGAAAAGATTTTATTCTTTTAAGTTTGTTTTAGTTTGTTTTTTTTAGCTTTGACTAATTATTTAAGTTGGGCTTTAAAGTGGGCATTAGGTTAGAGTTAACCCTAATTTGTCACCTATATAAACATGAGTTGCATTTGATAAAAAAGGAGAAGGAAAAGAAAAAACGGCGGCCGTTCTCACGACTTATCAGAAAAATCTTCGAGGCTTCATCATCATCTCAATCAGAAGAAGTTTCGGAACCGCGAGAAACCCACCTCCGAAAATCAACCGTCCGTCACAACAAAAGCAGAGAATCTGAATAATCTCACCGTAAGCATCGTTAATTGGCTGTTATTTCTTTTCTTTATTTTTTTTTTCTTTCGTAACCCATTTACAGGATAAGGAAGAGTAAGAGGAGAAAAGGTAATTAAAGACAACTCTAATGGGTCAAATGAGCAGAAAGAAAGGAAATTAAAGTCAATCCTAATGGGTCAAATGAGCAAAAATAAAGGATGTATCGCCACCCTAGTGGTTAAATGCCTTCCCCTTTCATTATCCTTCCCTTTTTTTATTATTATTTATTATTATTTCTCCTTTCTTTAGTTTTTTATCCTGTTTATTTTTATTCTTTTTTTTTTTGTAAAATTATTATCTTATTTTCTTTTTTAAAGTAATTGAGTTTGAGCTGCTAAAATTTTCATAAAAAAAAAACTTTTATTAAAATCAAAACTAAAATATTTTTTTAATGTTTAAACTAAAACCTTTATTTAAATTAACATTAAACTAAAACCTTTATTTAAATTAACATTAAACTAAGAACTTTTTTTTTAAATTAACATTAAACCAAAGAAACTTTTGTTAAAATTAAAACTAAAACATTTTTTAAAATTTTAAACTAAAAACTTTTTTTTTAATATTAACATTGAAGCCTTTTTAAAAATTAAAAATTAAAAATAAAAAACTTTTTTATCAACATTAAAATTATTTTCTTCAAAATTTAAACTAAAATCCCTTTTTAAAACTAATAAAACTATAATTAAAATTCTAAATTGCATTTTGTCTTTCTTTCAATATTAACTGTTTCATTATTTGTCATATTTCTGTCTAACTTTTCACTAATGTTATTTGTTTTTCTCCTCAGATTATACTTAAATTCCGATTAATATTTATTTAATTTATGTTGTTCCATGGATGTAATTTACGCGAGGCCATGGTCGCGATTTATTTTATTTCGCATTTTTTTTGGGGATTTGTAATTTACGCGAGTGATCTTCGCGACGCTTTCTTTACTTTCCGCATTTTAATTTTGCCGTATGATATTTTGTCTGTTTGCATGATTATCGTTATTAATCCTCCGAAGGAATTAGGTCTAGCCGTTTGACCGCCGAGTCAATAGTCTTAACCCTTTGGACCATTTCAAACCCTGTTTAGCCTACGTGTCCCGCCGTGGACAAAAATACCCTTTACCCTAGTTTTAGGTCAAAGAGTCGTCGTACTCTGTTTTAGGGTTTCCCGCCGTGGAATCCCTAATTTCAACCCTAAATTTTCAATTAACAAATTCAACACAGAAATAGGAGTTTCAAAGACTCCACGTAAGCGTGTCCTTAAGATACGTTTATTCCCCATTGAAACCTTGACCATAGTCAAGACGTTTCTAACCTCCCTTTCGAGGGGAACTACGATTACTCTGATTCCATTCCCTATCCAGGATACGTAGGCACAAGATGCGACGTCTTGCCGAGTAAACTTAGGACTAACCCTTAGGTCTTTAGGTCACTTTATCCCTTAGTGCAATATATATTTTAAACAGATAATAAAAATAAAAAGCATACAATAAACAAAAGGTTCCTGTAGAGTACTACAGAAGTTTAGGGTGCTAGTACCTTCCCTAAATTTAACCAACTCCTTACCTAGGTCTCTCCCCCCATTGTGTTTACGATGCAAAAATAGGTTTTTCCTCTTTTTACCTTTTCCTTCGGATAAATCAAAGAGCGGTTGTGAATTAAAAATTGTGATTCAAATTAATTAATAATTTGATATCCTATTTCCACCGCAACAGTGAGTAAACATAATATGTGTATGTTCATGTGGAATGTTGAGATTTATAGATACGTGCATGATGAATATGCTTGGTGATTATCCATATTTGATTATATATATATGTTGTATTGTACATGATGAGTTATAATGAATTGTGGTGAGAAAATGTGGAATATATGTATTTTGTGTTTGTGTATTTGTGTATATATAATAATATGCATTGTTATTATGATAGTATTTCTCACCCTTCTACTGGAATGATGTCCTACATGACATCGTGCAGGTATCAAGGATTAGTATTGCTCGTAGTTACGAGGTCGCTTTTGGTGTAGCCATTTAGTGATTTAATTATCTTGGGTCGAGTCATGCTCTGGTCATGTAACACTGGGATCGCTTCGGTTGTGTTTAAGATATACATTGTGTACTCTATAAACGTGTTTATATCCATTGAAATATTATGATGTTGGCCTTAGTGCCTAAGTGATGTTGTTTTATGTGATAAAAACAAATGTTTCTTTTATGAAAATTGTGGTATAATTGAATCCGCTGCTACATGCAAAGTGAAGTTTTATAAAGCATAATTTTATATTGAAATAGTAATGAGCATGACAGGTGGTTTTGATATTTTGAAAGTTATGTGTAATGCCCTTTTGTAAATGCATGGAAATTTACTCTGATTATTCATATATTATCCGTGGGGTTTAGAAGGGTGTTACATCCAGGCAGTTTGTGCCCCCTGGTTTTTCACAATCACCAAGAAACCCCTCATATGGGATGCCCACAGCTATGATGCAAGGGCTCCAAAGTGCACCTCCTATATTCTCATATCAGGCGATGGCTTCGCCGCTACAATGGTCAGGGTCAGGTGTGAACATGGGATGAAACCCCCAGAGTTTAGGGTATTCGACATAAGGCCCTAATTTAACCAACACCTCAGTTGCTTGTTTGAGACAGCAGATGGATGAAAGCAACCTACAGGTGGTTCAAACTTTGTCACAAACTATGGGTGAAATATTTCAACCATTAATCCAGACTACAACCCAGACCAATCAACAATTAGCAGTACAATTAACAAGATTGGCTGAATTCATGGGGGTACCTCCCTTAACCAGAAACCAAGCCGCAGTAGCGGATGTCCCACGAGACAACTTGGCGAATATGGTAGAAGTCGACGTAGGAAACCAAGGAAGGATAGTCCCTCCGGTAGTCGAAGGGCTTAGGGAAGAGCCTTTGCAAAACCAACCCCATGGCTTGGGAGAAAGAAATCCAGGAGTGGTGGTTGTGAATCAAAACCAAGACGCAGATAATGTAGTCCAGCGGGTTCGTCAAAACAACATAGCCGTAGACAATAATCTAGCTGCCATGGTCGAGAGAATTATGGCCAGAAATGGGTTAAACACTGGTTTTACCAGGCCAAACTACACTTCACCTATAGTAGACTATATCATTCAGGCAGAGTTACCTCCTAGGATGAAAGTACCTAAATTCACTAAGTTTTTAGGAGATACGACGGAATCCACTGTCGAACATGTGGCTCATTACCTAATCGAGGCTGGAGAGATAGCGAACGAAGAAAGCCTTAGGATAAAATACTTCCCAAGTTCTCTTACTAAGAACGCCTTCACCTGGTTCACGACGCTTCCCCCTAACATGATATGTAACTGGACCCAGTTAGAGCGTTTGTTCTATGAACAGTTCTATATGGGTCAGACTAAAATTATCTTAAAGGAACTCGCTAGTGTGAAGCGTAAGTTCTCTGAACCAATAGAGGAGTACCTTAATAGGTTCTGTTTGCTTAAGGCCAGATGCTTCACGCAGGTCCCTGAACATGAGTTGGTCGAAATGGCCGCTGGCGGTCTCGACTACTCTATTAGGAAAAAGTTGGATACCCAGTACCTAAGGGACATGGCCTAATTAGCCGATCGAGTTCGACAACTCGAAAGACTCAAAGACGAGAAGGCTAAGTTTAATAAAAATAAAAAGATAGCTTTTGTCGAATTTAATGATAACGTCGAAGGTCTGTGTGATGAGTCTATGAGTTTCGAGGATGGCGAAGTGGATCTTGCTGAACTCAAGAAAGGACCACCTTACTTGTGCAGAGTATTGACTCCCCCACAAGGGAAGAGTTATGTCGAATCTGAAAAGAATGATAGGTTCCCAAAGAAAACATATACTTTCGACATCACAAAATGTGATGAAATCTTCGATTTGTTAGTTAAAGACGGACAAATGATAGTGCCTCCTGGTGCCAAAATGCCGTCCATAGAACAAAGGAAGAAAAAAGGGTTTTGTAAATATCATAACTTTTTGGGTCATAAAACATCTCAATGTTTTCTTTTCAGGGACCTTGTTCAGAATGCAATCCAAGAAGGACGTCTAAAGTTCAGAGAGAAAGATGATGGCCAAATGAAGGTCGACTCAGATCCTCTACAAACGGAAGACGCAAATTACACAGAGCCAGTCGAGGCTAATATGATCGAAGTTGTCAACGGTTAAGACTTCTCAATCGAAGTAACAGAGGCTGCTGGCAATCCCATAGACAAAGCTGTAATGGCGAAAGTTACCATCAGCTTCGGACAAGAGAGCTGTGTCGAAATGGAAGTTGATAGCTGTGACCAGAGGGATGAAACCAAAGGCCCAAGCAACAGGAACAATCTGGGTTGGGAGATAGTGACCAAGGAAACAGCTGATGACTTCGTTAAGATTGATGAAGCCACCAGAGGCGTGGAGTTAAGATTGAAGAAGCTTAATCTGGCCAAAGAAATTGAAATTAACATGGTTCAAATCACTCAACATGAGGAGGTAGCGGATAGTGAGTCGAACTACCAGGAAACACACGCGAGGGAAGCCCACCCAGAGCAGGAGGAATCCATCGTGTCTTTTCTTCACCGCTGCCAGGAGAAAGGTTCTAGTGTGATGCTTTGTCCTCGATGCAGCGCCATATTCGACAAGAAAGCTGCACAAAAGCTAGAAGGGACACGAAGGCTGAGGCAAGAAAATGAAAGGCCAAGATTCGACCCTCGAAGAGGCCTTCAGCAGAGATCTGACCCTCACATAAGGCCCCCGATGAACAAACCCACTAGCTTTAAGACCAATGCTGAGGCCACTGATGGAAAGTGGACGAAGCCCAATGAGAATAAGAAGCAAGGGCAAAAGAGATGGAAGAACTTCGAAGTACAGCGAGGATCTTCGCTAAGCTATCGAAAGGAATTTCAGTCTTCAAAAGCGGCTCATGTGTCAGAAAGTTATAAAGGGAAAAATGCCATGTCTCGGTCCCAATAGAGGCGCAAGCAAAGAAGGAGAAAAGCACATAGAGAAGGTGCCAATAAAGACCAACCACAATCCAGCACCAATATTCCCATTGAAAAGAAGGGTCGAACAAAGGCTTTCGGGAAGACACCTGTAGGAAGAAAGTTGTTTCCAACACAGGTCGAAGAACAAAGGAAATCGGTCGATGATGAAATGACCGATAATTTTGATGAAGACTCTGATGATGCGCTAGATATTTTGGTCAACTTAGTATCAGTAATGCCCAGGGTTTCCGTAGTTGAAAACTCAGACACATATACGGACTGGGAAATAACGGCTCATAAGCCGGTATGCTATTATGTAATGAACAACGGCTGCGTCGAGGAACAAAATGTGTTCTTTGAACGGCCAACAGAGGCCATGAAAAACCATCTGAAGCCTCTTTATATTACAACACAAATAGAGAAGGTCCCAGTTAACAAAATACTGGTGGGTTGCGGCGCTACGGTAAACTTAATGCCGCATTTTTTGTTGAACAAAATTGGGAAAAATGAGACAGACACCAAGCCACATAACATGGTGATATCAAACTATGAAGGAAAAGTGGGTTCGACCATGGGGGTCATTCAGGTGAATGTCACGGTCGGAACCATCACCCACCCGACTGTCTTCATGGTGGTGGAGACCACTGCCAATTATAATCTATTACTTGGAAGAGAATGGATCCATGGAGTGGGGGCAGTACCATTGTCGATGCATCAAAGGATCGCCATCTAGAGACCAGATGGTATTGTCAAAAACATCGAAGCAGATCAGGGGTACTTTAAGGCACCTATAAACCATATTGATAGAGGACAGTTTGACAAACATTTGGCCGATATAGGGCCATGTGAACCTGCAGACTTCGACTTTACACCTAATGATGAAGTGTATTGCTCGTTATATCTGCATCTTGTCGAAGGGTTCCAATGGGACAAGGAAGTTCCAGGCGAAAGGTTACCATACCTGGGAGAACTTCCCGTAGACCCCACTGGCTGGGGAAGTGAGTTCGATGATGATGACTGAAGTCGCAGCGCTTCAAAGGATTTCGGCCTACGTGGCCGAAACTAAGCTATAAACGGCCCTGGAGGCCGCTAATAATGAAATGGCTGAGGGAGCCAATGAAAAATCCAAACAAGCAGGTCCAGTTGGGTATTTCGACCCTAAGATTCAATACGAGGGGCAGAGACTCGACGCCATATATGACGATGAGCCTTTGGGTTTTGAAAAGGATCCTTTGGCCAACGATCTCAAAATGTTGGCACAAGATCCACTAGAGGATGTTGACCTAGGAGATGGAGTAGTCAAAAGGCCAACTTATATCAGCGCCAGCCTTGAACCCCAACTTAGGGTCGAAACCATTCAGTTGCTACGAGAGTACAGGGATTGTTTTGCTTGGGACTACGACGAAATTCCAGGTCTAAAAAGAGATCTAGTCGAGCATAGGCTACCAATCAAGCCTGGCAAAAAACTAGTCAAGCAGAATCCAAGACGTTTCGCCCCTAAGATCCTTTCAAAAATAAAGGAGGAAATCGAAAGACTCCTCCGATGCAAGTTCATCCGTACGATCAGGTATGTCGAATGGCTAGCAAATATTGTACCAGTCATTAAGAAAAACGGATCTTTAAGAGTCTGTATAGACTTTAGGGATTTGAACTCAGCAACCCCTAAAGATGAGTATTCGATGCCAGTGGCAGAAATGCTAGTCGATTTAGCCGCTGGCCACAAATACCTTAGCATGCTGGATGGATATTCTGGTTACAACCAGATTTTCATCGCTGAAGACGACGTTCCAAAAACGGCGTTCCGTTGCCTAGGGGCCTTAGGCACTTACGAATGGGTAGTGATGCCTTTTGGCCTAAAAAATGTTGGGGCAACGTATCAACGGGCGATGAATTCAATTTTCCATGACTACATTGAGTCCTTTATGCAAATATACATTGATGACATTGTGATAAAATATGTGTCAGGAAAGGCTCATATGGAACACCTGCGCAAATCCTTCATGAGAATGAGGAAATTTGGCCTCAAGATGAATCCCCTCAAGTGTGCATTTTGTGTGCAAGCAGGAGATTTTCTGGGTTTCGTAGTCCACAAGAAGGGGATCGAAATCAACCAAAACAAAACGAAGGCCATCATGGAAGCGAAAGCACCATCCAACAAGAAGGAACTTCAATCCTTGCTGGGCAAAATAAATTTCCTAAGAAGGTTCATATCGAATCTCAGTGGAAAAACACAAGCCTTCTCGCCGTTGCTTCGAGCCACTAAGGAGAAGTTCGAATGGACGAGAGATCAGCAAGGGGCTTTCGACAAGATCAAAGACTACTTGACTCATCCTCCAGTCCTTGCACCTCCATGTCGAAATAAAAGCATGAGACTGTACATAGCAGCATCAGACAAAACTCTAGGGAGCATGCTTGCTCAAGAGGATGAAAGTGGCGTCGAAAGAGTCATTTACTACCTTAGTAGAGTTTTAAATGATGCAGAAACTAGGTATAGTGAGATAGAGAAATTATGCTTATGTTTGTATTTCTCATGTATGAAGTTGAAGCAGTATATAAAACCAGTTGATGTTTATGTTTTGTCACATTTTGATGTTATTAAGCATATGTTGTCCAAACCTATTTTGCATAGTCGAATTGGTAAGTGGCCATTAGCATTAACTGAGTATTCATTGACGTACAGACCGCTCAAAGCGGTCAAAGAGCAAATAGTGGCAAACTTTATTGTCGACCATTCCATAAATGAAAGCACACTGAACTTTGTCGAACTAGAGCCTTGGAGGCTATACTTTGATGGGTCTAGTCACAAGAATGGGACAAGCATAGGTCTATTGATCATTTCGCCTGACAAAATTCCAACAAAATTCAAGTATAGAATCGAGGGCCTATGTTCTAATAACGAAGCTGAATATGAAGCTTTGGTCGCCGGACTTGAGATTTTGTTAGAATTGGGGGCAACCCAAGTCGAAATAATGGGAGATTCAGAGTTGGTTGTAAAACAGCTAACAAAGGAGTACAAATGCGTTAAAGAAAATCTCATCATGTATTTCGTAATAGCTAACAGACTACTCAAAAAATTTGAAGTCTGCACTATTCGACACATACCACGAATACACAATCAGATAGCCAACGACCTGGCGCAAGTTGCCTCAGGATACAGGGTCTCAAAGAAGAACTTGCAAGAGGCCATCGAGGCCAGAGGTAAGGTGGTATCCGTGGGCTTGAGACCATCAGACTTGGAAGTCATGAAATTTGGCTACGCCGACGAGGAAACCTTTGAGAATTTTACAGTCGAAGGTTTAACAGACAAAGATTGGAGGAAACCTCTGGTCGAATACCTTTAGGACCCTTCAGCGACTACAGAACGAAAGATAAAATACGAAGCACTAAGCTACGTCCTGTTGGGGAATGAGTTATTTAAGAAAACTTCTGAGGGAGTTTTACTTAAATGCCTCAGTGAATCTGAAGCATACTTGGCATTGTCCTCAGTCCATGGTGGGACATGCGGAGCATACCAAGTGGGCTATAAGATGAAATGGCTGTTGTTTCTCCAGGGGATGTACTGGCCCACGATGCTGAAAGATTGCATCGAGTTCGCCAAAGGTTTTCAGGAATGCCAAATTCACGCTGGCATACAACATGTCCCAGCAAGCGAGTTGCATTCCATAGTCAAGCCATGGCCATTTAGAGGTTGGGCTCTAGACCTTATAGGAGAGATTCGACCTGCGTCTTCCAAAAACCAGAAGTACATTCAGGTAGGGATAGACTATTTTACCAAGTGGATCGAGGCTATACCTCTACCGAAGGTAGACTAAGAAGATGTTGTCGAATTCATTTAGAAGTATATCATCTACAGGTTTGGCCTACCAGAGACAATAACGACAAACCAAGGGTCAGTATTCACGGGTAGGAAGATGCAGGAGTTTGCTAAAGAAATGGGATTTAAACTCCTTACCTCGACACCTTACTATGCCCAGGCCAATGGTCAAGTCGAAGCGGCAAACAAAGTAATAATTGGCATGATAAAGAAGCAGATTGGAAGCAAGCCTAGGAATTGGCATAAGACATTGGATCAAGTCCTATGGGCATGTCGAACATCCCCGAAGGAAGCAACCAACACTTCCCCTTATCGACTCACTTTCGGCCATGACGCAGTATTGCCAGTTGAGATACACATACAGTCAGTAAGAATTCAAAGACATCATGAAATCCCTCGAGAGATTTATTGGGACATGATGCTTGACGAGTTAGTCGACTTAGACGAAGAGAGATTAAAAGCTCTAGAACTCCTGAGAAGACAAAAGAGAAGAATGGAGAAATCATATAATAAGAAGGTCAAAGCGAAGACTTTCCTGGTTGGAGATTTGGTATGGAGGGTAATCCTGCCTATGGATCGAAAGGTGAGGTCCCTAGGTAAGTGGTCCCCGAAGTGGGAAGGACCATTCCAGGTATCGAAGGTATTCTTCAACGGGGCATATGAAGTGACAGAGCTGAGTAAGGATGAGAGAGTATTAAAAGTAAATGGCAAATATTTAAAGAAGTATAAGCCTGCACTTCGAGAGGTGAAAATATCAATAGAATAATTGTCAAAGATAAAGCGAAGCCATAAATGGTAATTTAAAATATGCCAAAATGACCCAATATCTTACAAACAAAATAAAAAATGGCTCATAAAGGCCAGTATAATCTACTCTATTACAAAAACCCAACAAATCAAAAAGGAAGATTCGCCTTCATCTTAAGGTAAGTCTATTTTTGAAGTTTGAGACGACTTTGGCCTTGAGCCTTATCTGCCCTCAGCTGGGCAACTTCAGATTCCAAACGACGGGCTTCCTCAGCATAGGTGACGGCATGATCAAGCTCAGCTGTTAAGGAGGAGTCGTCGAAGGAAGATAATTCAGCGTTCCTTTTCCTAGCCTTCGCTATCTTACCACGGAGCTTTTTAATCTTCCGTTCCCAGCAAGTGATGTTCGCCTTGTTAGTCAGGACCTCTTGTTTATTTTTCTCCTTTGTTTCTTCCAACTCAGCAATCTTCTCCTCAAAGTCGACAACAGCGCTCCAAGTGACAACATCGCTGCCAGCCTTCGTCTCAATCTCACCCTCAATCTGGGGAAACAGTCGATAGTCTTTATAAACCTGGTCGATCAGGGTATTAACCTCTTGAATAACACTTGCAGCCTCAGGAGTAAGGGATTTAATGTCCACTTTTTGAAGAAGAGCTTTGAGGGGAAGATGACTGGTAGGGCCCATCTGCAGGAGGGTAAAAAGATCCCCTTTGAAGATCTTTTGCTTAACCTTGTCGAGGGCACTGTCAGTTGGTGGCTTTGAGGTTTTCCCCTCGGAAGTCGAAGCACTGGGAGTGCGGCTAGAAGAATGACTTCTCCTACTCAACAAAATTCTGGTGTATTGTCGAGGGTTGGAAACCTTCAACGCATCCAGTTCGGCGGGAGTAAGTTGAGCTTCGCTTGGGAAGAAGTTCGTTGGAGTATTCTTTCGGGTAGAAGGAACAGGAGTCTTTGTTGTTTCAGCAGTTGCAGGTTCTTTGACAGAGGTGTCCACAATTTTCAATTCTTTATCTTGGTTGTCCTTTTCTTTGTCGCCATCCTCCTCCATTTCATCCCCAGCGCCTTTGTCACTGGATTCATGCAATTCAGGCTGGAGCTTAGCCTGATCCTCAGTGGCTTGATCACCCTTGACAGCCTTTTCATCCACATCGACTGTCTGACCCAAAGGAAAGTTGGTCGTATCAGCCAAACTTGTTTTCCCCTCTGAAGCGCAAACCTCATCATCCACTGTAATGGGATCAACTTGAGGATTATCATCTTCATGATCAGAACCGTCAGTCTGAGACTGCTGGGTAGTGGTCTTTGCAGGAGATGGAGGGGCTGTGAAGGAATCAGGTTTATTAATTTCACCAAGTGAACTCACACTAGAACCCAAATCATAAGTGGGATGATAGGTAGGCTCACCTTGGCTATTCAAGGGGTAGAGCGACAGAGGAACCACGGTGGGATTAGATTGTGAAGTTCCAGCATCATCCTAAAAAAGGTGGACATTAGAAAGAATAAAGACTAAAGGACCGGTGCAAAGACCCAAGGAAAGGTAGATGCACAACATACCCTGACAGTTTCGTCAGCGGGACTCGAATTGTCACTTTCCATGGGGACAGCCGCTTGGATCAAAGCATCCCCTAAGGGAGTTAGAGTAGGTTCTTGAGGAGGATTGGTAGGTTGAGGTGTGTTGGTCACAACAGGAGCAAGTGGAACATCAGGAGCATCCACATCATGGATAATCTTTCTTTTCCTTTTCACTTGAAGACTCTCACTAGGAGACTCGTCTTCGTCATCAGAATCAAGAATGACTTGGGGAGAAGCCCTTTTTAATCTTCTTTGAGGGGTAGGTGGTTTTCGACTAGCCTGAAAACAATATGAAATGGTGAGATTGATTAAGGAGATTGAGATAGTAAAAAGCTGCGGAAGGCTACCTTTTGACCATCGTCCTTGACTTCAGTTCTGGCTGTTGGGGCAGCACGTTTCGGAGCAACTGAAAAAATAGATGATACTTAAAACAGTCAGCAACAATAAAGCTCAGAGAGGGAAGTCCAAATCGAAGGGGGATGAACCTTCAAGAATGTCGGATTCGATGCGAACATCTTCGATATTGACATGAAGGTGCCCTTTAAACGTATCGAGTGTATGTTTAGTCGGAACCACCCGCTGTGCCTTGGGCTTAGACTGTTGTCGAAGAATTTTTATAGCGTCTCCACAAATAAACCAATCTGGAAATGGAGGGGCAAGAGCCACGCCAAAACCAGCGGTTGGTAGTCGAGGGACTTTTGGGGGGAAAAGTTTAAAGGCAACCTCATACCGTTTCTCGCGAGGAACAGAAGAGGGAATCTTTAAATTATCCAGTTTTTTGGAAAAATTTTCTTTCAAAGTGACAGCAGCCTCGCGGATGCTTTGACTAACATCATCTGGTCGATAGGCAGTTTCAAAATACTTCTGGAAGACTTGGATCTCTTTGATATGAGTAGACGTGCCTTTCTTGGTTTTCTCCTGCACATCAATGAAAGCTTGGTCAATCAAGCGAGTAAAACTAGGAGCGTCAAGAAATTCTGAGGCGTAATGTTTCGACCACCAGTCATAGAAGTTTTGGGAGCAAAAGTAAGAAGGTTCAAAGTGAACGGGTGTGAGGTAGGACTTGTGAGCATGGCGTGCCAGTTGCGTCAAATGTAACACCCCCTTTCTATACCCTCAAATAAACAATTAAATCATTTAGGCACTAATAAAAATTCCATCAGAGTATAATTATAGCATGGTATAAAAGAGGTGCATCACATTATCATCGAAACGAAACATAAATAATACCAGCTCATGAAGATATGTAACAAAAGGGGTAAATCTCAACTAAAAGCAAAGCATAGCGCTTAAAACCCACATATCAACATTTAGAATAAAGCGGAAACATCTAAACATTGAAATCACTTCATTAACATAAGCATCATATACATCGTTCAAATTAATTCAATTCATCAGCTGAGTTTACAAAACATTCAGCAGCAAATACATACACAAATGTATCACAAAAAAATCAAAATAATTCCTAACTACCCAGTGTTACATATCAGAGCCATCTGACCAACAGAAATGAAGACTCGCTTCACAAAGGCTCCAGCAATCTAATCTGCAATGTGTAACGCCCCATATTGCTTTCAGGATTACCGACTGACCCCACAAACCAACGCAGGTCTTTTCAGCATGCTTTGTCCTCAATCACACGCTTTCTAGGAAACTTCCCAGAAGGTCACCCATCCTAGAATTGCTCCAAGTCAAGCACGTTTAACTGTGGAGTTCTTATGAACAGGCTACCAAAAAGAAGATGCATCTTGTTGGTATAGGTAGTACCAATTAATCCTTATAAGCCTTCATTCAACCATGCAGTCCCATACCTGCATAGCCTCAGGATCCCTCTCATTCGGATGTGAATTCGGTTTTCCCCTAGAAGCTGCTAGGAGTGTCCCATTGTCATGCCTCATGACACCGACAACCACTCCCTCGCCCACGGGTGTTACATGTAACCACCATCCTCTTTCACCTCAGGTGTTACATGCCCACCAACTTTCGCTTGGTTCGTCCCCGAACCACATCGTACTGGGAGAGGTATGGCTCTGATACCATTTGTAACGCCCCATATTGCTTTTAGGATTACCGACTGACCCCACAAACCAACACGGGTCTTTTCAGCATGCTTTGTCCTCAATCATACGCTTTCCGAGAAACTTCCCAAAAGGTCACCCATCCCAGAATTGCTCCAAGTCAAGCACGCTTAACTGTGGAGTTCTTATGAACGGGCTACCGAAAAGAAGATGCATCTTGTTGGTATAGGTAGTACCAATTAATCCTTATAAGCCTTCATTCAACCATGCAGTCCCATACCTGCATAGCCTCAGGATCCCTCTCATTCGGATGTGAATTCGGTTTTCCCCTAGAAGCTGCTAGGAGTGTCCCATTGTCATGCCTCATGACACCGACAACCACTCCCTCGTCCACGGGTGTTACATGTAACCACCGTCCTCTTTCACCTCAGGTGTTACACAATGCCTCATAGAGCATTATAAAACAGCAGAAGGGTGAGAAACAATATCATAATACATAATGCACATAAACACACACACACACACACACACACACACACACACACACACACACACACACACACACACACATATATATATATATATATATATATATATATATATATATATATATATATATATATATATATATATATATATATATATATATATATATATATATATATATATATATATATATATATATATATATATATATATATATATATATATATATATATATATATATATATATATATATATATATATATATATATATATATAGAGAGAGAGAGAGAGAGAGAGAGAGAGAGAGAGAGAGAGAGAGAGAGAGAGAGAGAGAGAGACACACACACATAACATCCAAAAACGTCTTCCGCATTCTCACCGCAACTCATCTCACTACATTGTACATCGCAATGTATTCACAATTAACTATTTAAGAATAGAGCACCAAGCATATACAATACACATTAACAATGTTTATATCAATTCATAAACACACACACATATACATATATATTCACACATACATGTATCTTCAAGCCTTCCATTCATGCCAATTATCAACAATCTACATAAACATCTACATTCATGTTTATTCACCATCAATCATGCACAGATGTCTAAATGCAACTCATAGAGACCGACACACGACTCTATGCAGATGCAAATGTGGTACCGACTCATTTCAGCAGGTTCAATTGAAGAACCAAAATAACCATCGCTCACACCCCACATGGGCACACGAGGTTCTACAGATTCACCGAGGAATCAAATATAACCATCGCAACATATGAGGTTCTGCAAATCCACCGAGGGATCAATTAATAACCATCGCTCACACCCCACAAGGGCACACGAGGTTCTGCAGATTCACCGAGAAATCAAATATAACCATCGCAACATACGAGGTTCTGCAAATCCACCGAGGGATCAATAAATAATCATCGCCCACACCCCACAAGGGCACACGAGGTTCTGCAAATTCACCTAGGAATCAATCGACACAAGAATGCATACCATGATGCTTCACATACAACATGACTCATGACACTCTTGAAATGCATACATGTTTACAAACATACTCATGCATTCATCACATTCGTCGTATACATTCATTATGCATTCAAATATATGTATCACAAAGCATACATATATATTCATCACCCATTCGAACCAATTACATACATGGTTCACATTCACAATCAATCTCGCCATGCATTTCTATTCAATTCAAGTAAAAGCACAAAATTGCCAAACGACCACATTTCACACCTCACAAATCACAAACTAGGATTCATGCCATACGGCTACCCACAACACACATAACAGCATGTAGTTAGTCATCTCAGACAAAGAATGATTGCAACCAAACCACACAACCCATCCACGAATGGAAAACACAAGAAAAGAAAACATGCTGCTGTGTTCGCTAACCTTCGCCTGGCGAAGCCGCTGGCGAACCTTCGCTACTCCGTTCGCCTGGAGAACTTGCCAGTGAAGATCACTGGGATTTATTCTGGAATTACTCGCTAGCACTCGCTAGCACACTCGCCTGGCGAACCTTCGCCACACTCATTCTCCTGGCGAACTTGCCAGCAAAGACAGGGTGGTTGCTACTGACTTGTTCGCTGCTGCTCGCTAGGCTTCGCCTGGCGAACCTGCAAACTCAGAATTCCCATGGCTGTCCAAAAGCCCAAAACTCAAAAACCGACCGATTTAATCCAAATCAGTTCCATTAGTACAGCCCACTCATCACCTGACTATACTACACCGTCTATTCCAAATTCTAACCGATAAAACTCAGTTTTTACCGATTAAATCAACTTCCGACCTAGAAATGGAAACATAGAAAATAATCCAACAAATTCGATCTAGCACATACATGATCATATACATTATCAAGATGATAAAACTTCTCACCCTTACCTGATTAATTGCAAGCTAAGGTTGATTCTTGATGATTCTAGGTTTTCCTCTTCTTTTCTCTTCTCTTTCTCTTCTCCTCTTTTCTTTCTCTTCTATCTTACTATCTTTCTCTTTTCTCTCATATACTCATATTCTATTTTATTTCCTCTCAAATTCTTTCCACACACTTACCAAATTAATTCTCACAAAACATTCCAACTTAACATTACTACTAATGTCTAAAATACCCTCCAACCTATTTTTACCCGAAACTCTCAAAGTCAGAAAAAATAGCATAATATAATAACACATAAATTCCACATACATAAAATAATCGCTTAAATAAATCAAATAACGACTCAATAAAAATGAGAATTCAGAATCGGGGCGTTACAACTCTCCCCCACTTCAGAAATTTTCGTCCTCGAAAATATTACCTGATCCAAACAGTTCTGGACGTGACTCACGCATTTTACTCTCCAATTCCCAAGTCATATTGCCTTCCGCAGCACCTCCCCAAGTCACCTTCACAAGCGCGACATCCTTACCTCTGAGCCTCTTGACTTCACGGTCCAAAATCCTAATCGGTAAAACCTCAACTGTAAGATTATCCCTTACTTCCACATCATCCATCGAAATCACATGTGACGGATCTGGAACATACTTCCGAAGTTGCGAAATATGAAACACATCGTGCAAATTCGAAAGGTTCGGAGGTAACGCCACATGATAAGCCACAACACCAACTCGTGCAGTAATCTGATACGGACCGATGAAACGAGAAGTCAACTTCTTCGACTTCAAAGCACGACTGTTGCACCCTAAAATTTGCTTAACCTATTTCACCTGGTTTATGTTTCATTGCGTTTCATTTGCATAGTTACATCATATACACAGTCTAATCATTTGCATATCATAGCATAGCATGCCTCCAACAAGGGATCAAGGTGTCTATCAAAAGAAGAGCTTAGCAAGGTGTGTTATCCAAGAGGAGAAGCCTTCCAGGCCATCAAGGAGTGATTTGAAGTCTTGAGAAGTTTGAGTGTCAACAGGTGGATTTCTCTCCTAACTTGAGGTGTATTGAAGATCATCAACATGGAATTAAGAATTTGAGGTGTGTATGGATCCCATGGGGTGCCTAGAAAGCCCTATTGATGCTTAGACAAGTCATGGTATCAAGTTCAAGAACCACAGTTGAGGTGTGTACAAGTAGGGTTTCATCTGGGTAACCCTAAGTCAAGGAGAGTAGAGAAAGGGCATCAAGACCTAGCTCTCAGTCATGGAAGTCATGGATTGAGATGTTGAAGCATGTGTATGGATGAGTCAATATCAAGTTCAAGAGAATCAAGAGTGGTTGGAGGTGTTTGAGACAGGGTTCCTAGGGTAAAATCCCCTGTATAGCACTGGACTTCCAAGCCACATAAGTCAAAATACAAGTTGGAAGCTCAGAAGCCCATGGAGAGTTTCTATATATTGAGAGGAGTGAGTTCAGACTCATTTTGGTGCAGAATTCGTGGAGGAGAGGAAGATTGAAGCTGAGTTTCAAGAGCTTCAACTCAGAATCGGTTTTGGAGTTGCAAGCCTATTCAAGTCATATTAAGGGTTGAAGAAGCTTTATCTTGCATCCTTGATCGTGTTTGAAGAATCTTGGAGCCTGAATTGAGCATTTGATCCCTCTGTTCATCCAATTTCTTCAGGTATGTAACTCTTGGATTTCCCATTGATTTAGGCTGAATTAGGTAGCAATGTGCATGTGGTTAGGTTCCCTATGATTGGTAGAACGATTTAGGATTGGTTTGGCATTGTTTAGTGATGATCGAGGGAGTGTACCAATTTCTGTTTGGATTCAGTTACATGAAATCTTGAGGAATTAGCATGAGTGTGATAGCATAGAATGACCAGTGTAACTTGAGGATCATTTCTATGGCTTCAATTTTAAGAATGGCGACCATCGAGACTTGGTGATTTCTCTGCAATTTTGATCGGGTTTGGCTTTTGAGGGTGAGTCAATGATTTTAGATGGTGGATTTGAGTTTAGGGTGAAATTTGGAGTGGATTAGGGTTTTTATTTGACTTGATTGGTGAGGTTTAGGGTTTGCTTCGCCGGAGAAGACGGTGGTTGGACCACCGGACCACCGTCTGAGACTTGACCTTCACCTGAGCTCGTTTGGAGAAGATGAAGACTTCACCGTTGGATCATCTAGAAGAAGAGACTTGTTATGCTGATCGTGTGGACATGATTCAATTTCAGATTTCCCTCTTTAATCAATACGTTGCGTTTCATTTATGCAGTCAGTTGGTGACTGGACACCACACGTGGACACGTTCTGAAGCCTCAGATGCGCTTACCAGTCAATTCATCCAATGGCTCCCATTTAATTCAGCATTTTAATTTCTTTTATTTGATTTTCTTTTATTTTTAATCCATTTGATTTCAAAAATTCATAATAAATCCAATATTGATCCAAAAAATATTTTAAAAATACCTCCATGATCTTGGATTTATTTGTTATTTTATGAAATCAAGAAATCCCATTTTCATCCATTTTTCAATTTAATTTGAATTTTCCCATTTTATTCGTTTCTTTAATTTGGTATATTTGCTACATGTTCTTGCTGATTTTCTTGTGACCAATTGGTGAATGATTTTAAGTTGATTCTTGTTGGACTGATTAGGTTAGGGAAGCATGTACCCTTAGAAATTTTATCACAATTTTGTGAATAAAATTTAGGTTAGTTTGAGAGGTGAATAGGAGAGGTGTTAGAATTAGGGTTTCAAGACAAGTAGTTGTAGTTTAGTGCATAGTTTGAGGATTAAATGGTTGATCTAGGGTTTGGGATTCCTATGGGGTATTGGGTATAGGGTTAGGTTCCCTTAGAAATTCACCTAGGATTTTCTGATAAGCTTTAGCATTTTATTTGATTTTTGCAACTTGTGTGGTGATTGTGGGTTCTCCATTGGATATTTGGTTTGGTTATGTTTGTGTGGGGCTATTTTGGGGATGCTTTTGGCTTGGGCTTTGCTTGGAGGACTTGAAGATCAAATGATGTTGCCTTGGATGGTTTGAAGAAGCTTGGAGTTGAAGATTTCTCATTTGTTGGAGTGCTTGTCAGAGGCTCAGGAGTTAGGATATATAGGAAGAGCATTAGAGTAGTCTTGTTTCTTCTTTCAAACATAGAGAGGTTCTTGTGCCTCTATTCAATCCCATGACATAAGGCCCCCCTAAGAAGTTCCATCTTTCCTTAGGAGGGATGTAGAGCATGCTTTGGTTGGGTAGAACCTTGAGAATACCTTTCATTTGCCATGTTAAGATCTTAGTGATTTCCTTGGGTTGTCACTAAGCCTCTTAACTTTTCAACTTCATCTATTGATTGATTCTCTTCTAGAGTGGTTGCATTGAATATGGAAACCTATTGAAGATGAAGTTCATTGAAGATTGGTGAAGATGAAGTTTGTGCCTGTCAAAACTGGTTGTCTGTTGAAGCTAGGGTTTTGCTGCTTTTTGTTGAAGCTGTTTACTGGTTGAGGTTCATGCTTACCAAAGATGGGGCTTATTGAAGATAGGAGCTTATCTAAAGCTTGAAGATTGTTGAAGATGGATGAGGGGGTCTTGCTTGGAGAAGTTGTTACTGTAAACCCTTTGTTGTTAATCAACTGTAGCTGTCAGAGCTGTTGCTGTTTGAGCTGCTTACTGTAGGAGCTGGGTTGTTGCTGTCAGAGTTGGTGCTGGTGTTGTTTTCTTTGGTTGTATGGTTTGTTGGCTTGTTTAGCTTGCCCCCTTAGGTTTGAAGTGAAGCTGTTTCACTTTGCCTATTATTTTCCCAGGTTCGAGGTTGAGTGGGACTCCCTTGCCTCGCTTGTACTGTTGCATTGCATACATGTTTGCTATTTACTGTATATATCTGTTTCTTTTGCTGCTTATCCCCTAGGATCTCTGTTTCCCTCTGTGCAAGAGATAAATATGACAGACATTAGGTTTTTATCCATGCATGACAACTTTAGGGTAGTTTTGATTCCCCTTTCAACTCTAGGTTTTTTAGAGCTTCTTTCTCTTCTATCTCAAAACAATTCCAAACCCAGTAATAAGGATAATCAATGTCGTACGCTATGAGCCTTAAGCTATTTGAGAAAAGGTTGCTGGAGGGTCACTCTTCAGTAATCTGATTGCTTAATGTGTTACCCTTAGGGTGACATACGATGTAGTCACTCTCAAATCATAGTCTCTAGTGCGTCAGAGATTGTGAACACACTAAAAAAACACTTCTTTCGTAAAAGATTCAAAACAAACATCAAAGTGTCATTTTTGTCTGCTTGGACTCCTAATCAGAAGAAAACCTTTTCAGAAGGATCTAAAAAACAGTCAGACAAATCTGTGTCTTCCGTAGCCCGAACTACGTTTGCTCTGATCTTTCATGCTGTATGAAAGTACATAGGCATATGATGTCGTATCCTAGCGAGAAACCTTCCCCTCCTTTCCTGTAGGTAGGCGAACTACGTTGACTCTGATTTCTCGTTCCTGACGGGAATACGTAGGCATAAAGTGTGATACTTTGCCGAGTCATCTTATTTTCTTTTTAACCCAGACCTGTAGAGTAGATAGAATAACAATCCGTACTAGAGAACAAGCGTGGATCCCGTCGAGTACGACGGACGTGAGGCGTGCTAATACCTTCCCCTTGCGTAACCGGCTCCCGAATCTAGGATTTGGTTGCGATGACCATTCCTTTCCCTCTTTGCGTTAGGTTTACTCTGAGCGTTTCCTTTCCCTCTTTTGGGATAAATAACGCACGGTGGCGACTCTTCTGTCATAGCCGGCGCTGATTTTCGCAGTAGCGACAGCTGGCGACTCTGCTGGGGACTCCAGTGGTTCCCTACGCGAGTCAATCCTAGCGCTTGTTTTCCCGTCGTGGGTGTTGTATGGATTTACATTTCTGTCTTTACTTTCCGCTTTTTATTATCAGCTTTATATTATTATTGCTGTTGTGGGAAGGGGGTGATCTGTTGAGAGAAAAGCCGGACCTGGGCTTGAGGTTACACCTAGACTTAGAAGTAGAGAGTAGTGGTTAGCCTGCTTGCTTAGCTCGCACCAGCTAGCCGCGAAATCTGCGCTCGGACGAGATTCTCTTTGATGCTTCTTGCCTGGCCCTTAGGGCTCGACAAGTTGTCTGACCCGAGGATTGTCGACTCTGGGGACCGATCAACTGGAAGTTGGCTAAGGAGGGCCTCTTCAGGACATGATGATGCCACACCTTCTGGGTATCGTATCATCAGTCTTGAAAGTCTGTGATGCCAATGACCGCATAGGATGCCATACCTTGTGTCAATTGATAGGACACCTACCTGTGAGAGGGATTGGGGCATGCAGGAAACTTGAACTTCAGATCACTCGGTTTCCTTGATATTGGATCAGTATGTGTGGTTACCTGGGTTTCTTCATCAGAGCTTTGTTATGGGTCTGTTGAGACCAGGCTGGAGCATTATTATGGGTCTGTTGAGACCAGGTTTGAGCAGTATTGTGGGTCTAAGGAGACAGATATTATGGATGGATCTCCTCAGCAATATATCACTTGATCCCTGTTGCATTATTTTGCATATTGCATTGTTGCATACTCATTTCGCATATATTTAACGTGTATTTATGTCGCAGGTGTGTTCATTCCCCTCTGATTCTAGTATATCTTCTGGCCAGACATGGGGTCCACAAAGAGGACAGTTGCTTACCGGTTGCATTCGCCTGATATCAGTCCCTTGTTGGGATTGGTTGCTCTAGCAGATGAGAGAGTTAGGGCTGAGTTCAGAGTATCTTATGGGAGATTGCTTAGTTTGTTGTACAGGCCTTCAGCATTTGAGACGACTGGGGTGTATACTTTGATGCAGTTTTATGAGCCGCAGCTGAGATGCTTCTTATTTCCCGACTATATTCTGGCACCCACTTTGGAGGAGTATTCTGCTATGTTGGGAGTTCCCGTGTTAGACCAGATGCCCTTTATACATGTTGATGTTGAGCCTGAGTTGGCTACACTTGCTGAGATTGTCAGTTTAGACGCTTCTGAGTTCCATGGAGGGTTGGTCAAGCTGAATGGAGCTTATGGGTTCCACCTGTCTGTCCTGGTTGAGAAGGCTACACAGTGCGCGAAGAGTGGATGTTGGGTTGCCTTCAGTGCCATTCTAGCTGTCTGCATCCATTCACTACAAGAATGAGAAGCGTCGTGGCAAGAATGTTTCCTGATGTCTTCCTCTTTTGTACAGGTGGTTCCAGGGACATCTTCCGAAGACAGGGCCTTTTGTTGATGTTGTTGATACTTTGGATTGGTCTTCCCGGTTAATGGGACTGTCTGCTGAGAACATCATTTGGTTTGATCGGAGCATGCTTGGCACCGATATTATATATAGCTGCAGTGGCTTTCCGAATGTCCCTTTGATTGGACGGAAAGGCTGTATTAACTATAACCCTTCACTGCTGGTAAGACAGTTTGGTTATGCTTTGAGAGATGCTCCTATTGAGAAGGAGATACAGGAATCTCTGTATCTCACGGGCTTATTAGATGCGGCTGTTTTGATCAGATTGAGACATGCATGGGCTAACGTCCATAGGAGAGGGAAAGCTTTGCTTGGTAAGAGCAACAGCAAAGCTTATGATCCTTATTTGTCTTGGATCCGCGAGAGAGCTAATATTTCCTTGATGCCTTATCCTGCTGTGGAGCCTCTGTATCTTCCAGTGATTGAGGCACCTACTTCGATAGAGCTTGAAAATTATAACAAATTGTTGGCCGAAAATGAAGAATTCAAGAAAACCAATGATGAGTTAGAGAAAGAGATCTTCCAGTTGCGTCATGAGAAGAATGAAGCTAATTTCACTGTGAGGGAACAAACTGAATTGATTAATAGGTAAGGTTCGGAGTTGACGGAAGAGACCAACAAGAAAGAAAAAGTGGGAATAGCCTTGAGCGGTGTTAGCAAGGTGCTTACTTCCAAGAAGGAACTTTTAAGCAAAGCTTATTCCCGCATCAGCAAGTGGGAAGCATTATGGAATGCCACGCTTACCAAGCGGAAGGAGCGTGAAGATGAACTGAAGCTGCATATTGCCACGCTAGAGGCGCAGATTAGAGCCCAAGACGCAAAAATTGCTGAAGAGACACCACTTAGGAGCGCTGTTGAGCTTAGAGTCAGTGACCTTGACGAGAAGCTGAGAGGTTATGAAGTGAAGGCCGGCTCCAAGAGATGCAGACTCGACGAGGGTTCTGGCGAAGGAACCTGCCAGGACGACGCCAAAAAGCTGAGATCCACTGCCGAGCGGCATGCCTTACTGATACAAGAGCTAATCTCCAGACTGGGCCGTTCAGAGACGTTGAGGATATTGGAAGGCGTCAGAGAGCGCCACTTGGCCTGAGTTGTCTTTTGCCTCGCTTTTGTTGTCTGTACTTGTATTTTGACCATCGCCAGGTTTGTTGGCCGAGGTCTCTTCAGTTGTATTCAGTTGTACTCTTGTACCCAGCCTCTTGGCATTTATTTATATATGAGGGTTTTCTGATTCCTTGCTTGCTTGATGGGGGTTCCATTGTCGTGATGGCCTTCTCTCTGAAACTAGAATCGGGGGGGAATATAACCTGTAGCATATTTACACAATTGCATTTGCATTCATATTGCATGACCGGTATTCTTGAATCTGTATCTTATTTCCTGCATCTTCAGGTTTTTCAGGATTGACGAACAAAGAGTCCACCGCTACTCAACCCGAAACAACTGCAAGAGAATCATGGATCAAGTCCAGGTTGAGATGCAGGAAATCCGCGAGAAGCTGAATCTGTTCATGCAAGCAATGGAGAACATTGCGAAGGGCCAGGAGAGCCTCCAGACTTTGGTACAGCCGCTACTGACGCGGACTAATGGGAATGGCAACAATGACCACAATTCTGTGTACGTTGAGACTATTCCGGAGGATGGGCCCCCTACGCCTGTGGTTCCACATGTAGTGACCCCACCTGTTGTGGTTGTAAACGATGGCGCTGGCGCTGGCAATGGCAACACAGGGAATGGAAATGAGACTGTTGTTAACAATGTTGGACTTGGGGACGCCAACCAAGGCGGTGGTAACAACAATGGCGATAATGGTTTTGGCAACAATGGTTTTGGCTACAATGATCAAGGATTTGATTATGTCAATCAGGACGGGAAATTCGGCTTCAACACTCAGGGTTTCGGTTACGACGGTTTTGGCAACACTAACCAGGGGTATGGTGGATTTTGTAATATGAATGGTGTTGGGGTGATTCCTGTCAACACTAGGTTTGGACCTGTTGGGGTCAATCAAGGGTTCGGTAACAGGGGACGAGGTCCCATGACCAATCAGCAAGGGTTTGGTCGCAATACTGGTTACGACGGGTATGAGAATGAAAATGTGAATTGGGGTGAAGACCGCCAGGAGGACGCCTTTTCTGGAAGAGGTGTGGGATTTGAAGGACCTGTTGATCCTGTATAGAGGATCATAATGCTTGAAGAACAGATGAAGGGGGTAGTGAATCAGAACTCCACCGGTTTGGATATGACTACAATGGGCTTGGTACCAGGGCTAAGGGTGCCATTGAAGTTCAAGGCTCCCACTTTTGACAAATACAAGGGGGACACCTGCCCTAAGGTCCATGTCCGCTCTTATTACAGAAGGATGTCCGTGTATTCAGATGATGAAAGGATGCTCATGCATTTCTTTCAGGATATCTTGTCAGGACCTTCACTTGAATGGTATATGGGGATGGAGCCCACCCAGATCAAAACCTGGAAGCAGTTGGCTGATGCTTTCGTGACACATTACAAATATAACAGCGATCTGGCGCCAAACCGGGTCCAATTGCAGGGTTTTTCACAGAAGAACGGTGAAAGTTTTAAAGAGTATGCGCAAAGGTGGCGCGATATGGCAGCGAGGGTGCATCCTCCTTTAATTGAAAAGGAGATGAATGACATGTTCATGGGAACTTTACGGGGGTGTTCTACGAAAAATTGTTTAGTGTGTCATTGAGCAGTTTCTCAGATTTGATTCTTATGGGGGAGATGATCGAGAACGGGATTAAAGTTGGAAGGTTCCAAGTAGGTGAGTCTACTTCAACAGGAGGTGCCAGAAAAGCATTTGGTGGTAGACGACAGGGTGATACTAGCGTCGTGTTTGGTGGCAGGGGCAGGGGCAGAGGAAGAGATCAGTATGTTTAGTCGCAACAGATAGCTAGTGTCATTATCCCTTTTCCTCAACAAGGGCAGCCTCAGCAACAACAACAACCACCACAGCAACAGCAAGGACAGAACCCTGGTCAGAGAAGGGTATAGAACACGAGGCCGAAAAGAGTGTTCGACGCACCTCCTTCCACGTACGCAGAACTTCTTCAGACCCTGCTAGGGTTGAACTTGGTTGAAAAGAGGACTTTGGCACCGCCTACGAGGTCGGTACTTTCTTACGGGTATGATGCTAGCAAGCATTGCGAATTCCATTCCGGGGCGCCCGGGCATGATGTAGAAGCTCGTCAGGCATTTAAACACAAAGTTCAGGATTTGTTGGACAGCAAAGCTATCAACTTTGGGCAGGTGGGTCCAAATATCGTACAACAGCCTATGCCCAATCATGGGGCAAATGCCATCTTGAAAGAAGAGAGTTTGAATCTAGTGATGGATGTCAATGAGCTGAAGACACCGTTGGGTGAGGTTAAAAGCACGTTGTTAAAAAGGGGTGTATTCCCGGGATGTGATGAGTTTTGCTTGGATTGTTGGACCCAGCCAGAGGGTTGTAATGAGTTGAAGCGGGGCATTTAGGCTATGATGGAGGAAGGTACCTTGAAATTTGATCGAACCGCGGTTGAAAATCCTGTAGAGGCGTTGTGTGATGAGCTGAATGATGTTGCGACGGTGACGATTATGAGGAAAACAATAACGATAACGGTGCCCGCCAGGCGGCCGACGATCACAATTACCAAAGCAGGACCAGTCCCTTTTGAGAGTACTAAAGTAGTGTCGTGGACTTACGGGTTGGAGGTATATTGCGATGGTGAGAAAATTGAAGTCAATAGACAACCAGCCGGGGTTGTAGATAATGTTGTCGGAACAGGGGGTATGATCAGAAGCGGAAGAATCTTCACGTCGCCCGAGGTAGAGGCAGAAAGATTAGCCAAGGGTAAAGCCAAGGTAACTGAGGGTGGTCCTTCTCAGCTGAACGAAAAGGAAACGTCACTTAAGGATGTGGAGGAGTTTATGAGGCTCATTCGTAAAAGTGATTACAAAATCGTTGAGCACCTCCAGCAAACGCCGTCAAAAATTTCCATCCTATCATTGTTGTTATGTTCCGAGGCTCATCGGAACGCTTTGTTGAAGATTCTAGACACGTCGTTCGTTCCTCAAGAAGTTTCTGTTAATCAGTTAGAAGGGGTGATGGCGCATGTCAATGCGGGGCATGGTTTGGGCTTCACAGACTTTGATTTGACTCCGAGAGGGCGAGAGCACAATATGGCATTGCATGTGTCAGTAGAATGTCGGGGCACGGTCATGTCCCATGTTTTAGTAGACACTGGATCTTCCCTGAATGTGCTACCGAAGAAAGCCATGATGAAACTGGATATCAGGGGGATTATCTGTACGCCCAGTGATTTAGTGGTGAGAGCGTTCGACGGAACGAGGAGGTCGGTTTTCGGATCAATAACATTACCGTTGCAGGTGGGGCCTGAAATATTTGAAACTGAATTCTATATAATGGACATCCAGCCAGCGTATAGTTGTCTTCTTGGGCGCCCATAGATCCATGCTGCCAGGGCAGTCACATCCACGTTACATCAAAAGCTGAAGTATATGGTTGAGGATAGTGTCGTCACTGTTTGTGGAGAAGAAGATATTCTGGTTAGCCATCTGTCTTCGTTTAAATATGTTGAGGTTGACGAAGAAATACACGAAACACCCTGTCAAGCCTTCGAGGGGTTGCGAATTAAAGACAAAGCTCAGGGTTCCAGCAAAATATCAGATGTGGCGGTGTCCTCCTACAAAGAGGCTCAGGCTTTAGTGCAGACTGGTGAGACTAAAGGCTGGGGGCAGGTATTGGAGATTCCCGTGAAGAATGACAAGTTCGGGCTAGGATATCATCCTTCGTCATCAGCATCCTCTTCAGGAACGCCCAAGTTCAGAGGGCCGATAACCATTACACCAAATGGAGTATGCCATGAGACTATCAATGCTGTTTCCGATGCTGAAGACGGAGATAGCGACTGTGATATGGACGCATGGATCAAGCCAAGCGTGCCAGGACAAAGTCTCTGCAATTGGTCTATCCGGGAAACTGTTCCTGTGACAACTAAATAGTAATGATTTGTTTTCTTAATTGTTGAATAATCCTGTGTCCTACCCGGGGCATAGTGATTTTGCTTAGGGCCATTTGGTTATGTACATTACATTTTTTAATCATGAAATAAAGGCGTTTTTTTCATATACAAATATTGTGATCCCTATTTTTCCTGTTTTTGTTTTTTACAATAAAATGGCAATGTGGTTATTCGCTTTGTTTGTGTTTTGAAGCATTTAACCATTTCCTTTGCAGGATTACTATTTCAGATGACGTCTTTGAACCGCCCATGAGTCACTTCGACTTTGAGCACCCGGTATTTCAGGCTGAGGAAGAGGTTGTCGAAGATGGCGACGTGCCAGAAGAGTTGACCTGGCTATTGAAACAAGAAGAAAGAATCATTCTGCCTCACGAGGAAGTCATTGAGATTATCAATTTGGGGTCGGAAGAGGTTGTGAGAAACATCCGTATAGGGGCTGCGATGCAGAGCGACATCAAGCAAAGGTTGGTTGAGATGCTCAAAGAGTACAGTGATATATTTGCTTGGTCGTACGAGGATATGCCTGGGTTGGATACGGATATGGTTGTGCATCGTCCGCCTTTAAAAGAGGAATGTCCACCTGTTAAACAAAAGCTCAGAAGAACCAGACCGGACATGGTCATGAAAATCAAGGAGGAAGTGCAGAAACAGTGGGATGCTGGTTTCCTAGCTGTTACAAAATATCCTTCATGGGTCGCGAATATCGTGCCAGTGCCGAGGAAAGATGGTAAAGTGAGAATGTGTGTAGACTACCGTGATTTTAACAAAGCGAGCCCGAAAGATGACTTTCCACTTCCTCACATTGATGTGCTGGTTGATAACACTGCTCAATTCTCCGTATTCTCCTTCATGGACGGCTTCCCGGGTTATAATCAGATCAAAATGGCGCCAGAAGATATGGAGAAGACTACTTTCATTACTCCCTGGGGAACATTTTGTTACAAAGTGATGCCCTTCGGATTGAAGAACGTTGGGGCAACATATCAACGTGCTATGACGACTCTCTTTCATGACATGATGCACAAAGAGATTGAGGTTTATGTTGATGACATGATTTCCAAATCCCAGACGGAGGACGAGCATTTGGTTAATCTGCTGAAACTGTTCAAAAGACTTAGGAAGTTCAGGTTGAGACTGAACCCTAATAAGTGCACCTTCGGGGTGAGGTCGGGTAAACTGCAGGGGTTTATCGTGAGCGAAAAAGGAATAGAGGTCGATCCTGTAAAAATAAAAGTAATACAAGAAATGCCGACGCCTAAAACAGAAAAAGAAGTGCGTGGGTTTTTAGGGAGGTTGAACTATATTGCCCGGTTCATATCTCACTTAACTGCGACATGCGAGCCGTTATTCTAGTTGTTGAAAAAGGATCAGGTGTTGACCTGGAATGAAAATTGTCAAAAGGCGTTCGACAAGATGAAAGAATACTTACAGGAACCTCCTGTTTTGATACCCCCCCAGTGGCCGGGAGACCTTTGATTATGTATTTGACGGTTCTTGAGGAAAGTATGGGTTGTATTCTCGGTCAACACGACGAGACCGGACGTAAAGAGCATGCGATCTACTATTTGAGTAAGAAGTTTACTGACTGTGAGTCCAGATACTCAATGCTCGAGAAAACGTGTTGTGTGCTAGCCTGGGCCGCCAAACGTTTGAGGCAATACATGCTGAATCATACAACCATGCTTATTTCAAAGATGGATCCAATCAAATATGTGTTTGAGAAGCAAGCACTCTCCGGAAGAATTGCCCGATGGCAGATAGTGTTAATAGAATACGATATCCAATATGTCTCGCAAAAGGCTATTAAAGGTAGTGTCCTGTCAAAGTACCTTGCGGAGCAGCCTGTTGAGGACTACCAATCGATGAGGTTTGATTTTCCTGATGAGGATATCATGTACCTGAAGATGAAAGATTGTGAAGAACCGTTGCCGGGCGAAGGACCAGAGTTGGGTTCCAAATGGAAGTTGATATTTGACGGAGCTGTAAATTCCTATGGTAGCGGAATAGGTGCAATTATTACTACTCCTCAGGGGTCGCACATCCCCTTTACTGCCCGATTGACCTTTCCCGTTACCAATAATGAGGCTGAATATGAGGCTTGCATCATGGGTCTGGAAGAAGCTATTGATTTGCGAATCAAACATCTGGATGTATACGGAGACTCAGCTCTAGTGGTGAATCAGATTAAAGGAGAATGGGAGACACGTCATCCCAATTTGATACCATATATGAATTATGCAAGGAGATTGTTGCCTTTCTTTGACAAGGTGGAATTGCATCATGTTCCGCGAGCAGAAAATCAAATGGCTGACGCCCTAGCGACATTGTCTTTAATGTATAAAGTTAACTTCTGGAACGAGGCCCCCCGGATTGTTATCTCTCGGCTCGATAGGCCTGCATTCATATTTGCCATTGACAAGGCTCCCGATGGTCAACCCTGGTACTTTGACATCCAGAATTTCCTGAAGAACAAGGAGTATCCGACGGGGGCATCCAGTCGAGATCAGAAGACTCTCAGGAGATTGGCTGGAAATTTCTATCTGAATCCTGACGGTGTCCTATACAAAAGAAACCACGACTTGGTGTTGCTACGTTGTGTAGATGGGAAAGAGGCGAAGTTGTTCATAGAAGAGATACATGAGGGTACATTTGGTACACATGCTGGTGGGCATGCTATGACGAGAAAACTGCTGCGGGCAGGTTATTATTGGCTAACTATGGAAACAAACTGTTTCAAGTTTGCAAAGAGGTGTCATAAATGCCAGATTTATGCGGACAAAATCCATGTACCTCCAAGTCCTCTGAATGTGATGTCATCACTGTGGCCTTTTCGATGTATGGGATTGATATGATCGGCAAGATTGAACCTACGGCATCCAACGGACACCGATTCATTTTGGTGGCAATTGATTACTTCACCAAATGGGTGGAAGCAGCGTCATATGCCAATGTCACCAAACAAGTGGTCGCCAGATTTATCAAACGAGATATTATCTGCAGATATGGAATCCCTGAGCGGATTATCACCGACAACAGTTCGAATTTGAATAACAAGATGATGAAAGAGCTGTGTCAAAATTTCAAGATTGAGCATCACAAATCTTCTCCTTATCGGCCCAAGATGAATGGCGCTGTTGAAACGGCCAATAAGAACATAAAGAAGATTGTTCAGAAGATGGTTGTGACCTACAAGGACTGGCACGAGATGCTACCTTTCGCTTTGCACGGTTATCGTACGAAGGTACATACATCAACCGGGGCAACCCCTTTCTCATTGGTATACGGGATGGAGGCAGTGTTACCGTTAGAGGTCGAGATTCCTTCCCTGAGGGTTTTACGTGATGTCCAACTCGACGAGGCAGAATGGGTTAAGGATAGACTAAATCAGCTCAGTTTAATGGATGAGAAGAGGCTAGCTTCTTTAGCATACGGCCGGTTATATCAAAGCCGGATGAAGAAAGCTTACGACAAGAGGATATGTCTGTGAAGCTTTCAGACGGGCGACCTTGTTTTGAAGAGGATTCTCCCGCCACAAACGGATCATAGGGGCAAGTGGACTCCTAATTATAAAGGTCCCTACGTTGTCAGAAAATTCTTCTCTAGAGGAGCCTTGCTACTATCTACTATGGATGGTGAAGACTTTACGTCTCCTGTGAATTCGGACGCAGTTAAAAAATACTTTGCTTGAAAGTGACCCGCTGGACAGTAAAAAGAGAGTCCAGGCAAAAATGGGGCATCCTGGCGGACCGTAAAAAATGAATAAAAGGTTCGGGCAAAAGTTAGGGATAAAATTGAAAAGATGTACACCAGCGAAATCGAAAACCTGAAAAGGGCGACTTCGGCAAAAAAGGGTATCCCGGTGAATTGAAAACCCGCAAAGGGCGATTCACGCAAAAGTTAGGGATTGAAAAAGCAAATGACTGCGCTCTGGATCTGATACAACATTGTTTAGTGGTTTGGGAGTACCTGGAGGTCGTCTATCCTAAAAACAATCTCTTCCGAAAACTGAATACCGGGAAAGCGCCAGAGTCAGGCGAGTCGTAGGAGGATCAACTCATGATGTTTGTCTGCACCATGTTACCGACATGTGTACAAATGTGATTTGTATTAATGATTATTGTGCATGTTTGTATATTTGTTTGTGCATAACTTCCTCTTTTCAGGAGTTGCATCCGATGTACAAAGCTTCGCCTATTTACAGGCTCAATCAATAAAACATGTTATTCAGTATTTGGTGTTTGTGCTTTATTGTTTTGTATGTGAAAAACGCCGATGTTTTGATAAACTCGCATCTGCATAACTTTGCTGGCCCTTGCCAATGATTGATGAAACTTCGAATTGACTGAGGGGATGTCATGGAAATTAACCCGAATAGATTTGGTTGTATCGCTTTGTTTTGTCTCGTTTGTGTGTTGCAGGGTTCTCACCCTTGGAGCAGACGGTCAGAGAATTGTATCACCCAGCCAGAGGCTCTGGATGAAGGACTTGACCTTATTTGATGTTATTTCCCAGCAGGTCGCACCTCATCCCCAGAGGTTGAGATGATGTTATCCTTTACCGAAGGAAGGATTATTTTCCCCAGAAGGGTATCCTCATGGAAGTGGTCCACAGGATATCCCCCGCAAGACAAGATCAGTGTCCCATGCATAGGTTATACTCCCCAGAGAGTCGAGTAGGTGCACGTTCAATCCCCAGCTGGGAGGATTTCCACGGCGCATAACCAAGATAGTAAGTTCAGAAGGATTATCCCCACCGAGGATGGTTTTCTTTCTCCCCACAGGTCGTCATGCCTTTTTCAGGATGATTATCCCTAGCGGAGTGTTAGCTCCGAGTCTGTGAACTGTACCCAGACAGTTGTCTCCCCAGAAGGGTCGCTTCTTCCCCAGCTGAGTTAATCTCCCCAGCAGAGATGTTGTTCTTTCCTCCCAGTGGAAATCGATGTGTAATCTCTCCCCGGCAGAGTTGGTTGTATTTCCGGCATTTACTTTTCCGAAATACTTGGTGATACCTGTTCATCCCCAACAGAGTTGTACTTGTCCTCAGCAGTTGTGTGGATGAAGCAAGCTTATCAGAGCTTCCCCAACAGCCTGAACCCGCATTTGCATTTGCATATATTATCATATTTGCATCTACCCAAGAAACGCGTAGCAGTTCCATGCCGTATGGAGCATTGCGCCATTGCCAAACATACGCATTTTGAAACATAAATCAGGTTGGTTAACCTTTTTCTTTCAGGTGTGTTTCTCAGCAGGAGTATGAAGTTATAGCTCAGATCTATTACCAGACAATCGAGGTCTCGCCGTGAGACATGTGATGACGCAGTCCTTGTTATTATTCCCCACAAAGTTACTGGCTGAAGTTTCTCTTATCCGACTAGCGGAGTGTTTTTCTTCAGGTTTGCTGTCGCGGCGGCATTGCAGGGTTTCATGAATCAAGAGTTCAGAAGTGGTCACTTGTTGTCGAAACGGGTGTCGGGCAGTTATTTTTAGAATATCCCCAGTAGAGTTAGCTACTGCAAAGAATAGGCAAAGAAGCTATATCCAAGTTAACTTTCCCGTATGAAGCAGGCGGACGAATTTTCCTGTAAGAATCAGGCAGATGTGTTTTCCCGTATGAAGCAGGCGGATGAATTTTCCTGTAAGAATCAGGCAGATGTGTTTTCCGATATGAAGCAGGCGGACAAATTTTCCTGTAAGAATCAGGCAGATGTGTTTTCCCGTATGAAGCAGGCGGATGAATTATTCCTGTAAGAATCAGGCAGATGTGTTTTCCCGTATGAAGCAGGCGGATGAATTATTCCTGTAAGAATCAGGCAGATGTGTTTTCCCGTATGAAGCAGGCGGATGAACTTTCCTGTGTTCAGGCAGATGGACCTTTCCTGTATGAATCAGGCAGATGGATTTTCCTGTAGTCAGGCAGAGGGATTTTCCCGTATCAAGCAGACGGATGAACTTTCCAGTATCTAGATAGATGATTCTCTCGTGATCGACAGAGTATGTGAGTTGCGTTCCGATATTTGAAAAAAGCATTTTCTCCAAGGAAGTCGCCGTGATTTCCTCATGTTGACGAACTATTCCTGTCCCCAGTGGAGTCCTCCTCGAGGTCGTTTGTGGGTTGGGCCCAACGGAGTTAGCTAATGCAGAGATAAGCATGGTCTCCTGTGACTAGGCAGAAATGTTCCCCAGCGAAGTCGTCGGGATTTTTCTGTGTTGACGGAATGTAGAGTCCTAACATGGACAAAGTTCTATCCCCGCGATGATAGAATCTTGTTTCGGGTTGATGAAAATGATCCCTAACATGGTCGCTAATTTGTTTTCTCCATATTAACAGACGACAGAGTTTTAACATGGACAAAAGGCAGGGTGTTTCGACAAGAGGGAGTTCAAATCCTTGGGCGGTACACAGGCGATTGACATTGAAATCAGATTTTGATACTAGATGATTGATCAGTGGGTTACCGTAACGACCGGATTCAGTTGGTGGATGTTGTTCTCCAAGCAGTTTGTGCAGTTTATTTCTGCGGTTGGAAAATTTCCGGGTTCTTGGTATTCAACCGTCTCGTACCTCGATTGTTTGAAGGTCGTTCGCTCTTCACCCAGTCGGGTCCAAGCCGTTTGAATAGGGGTAGCTGTTGCACCCTAAAATTTTCTCAACCTATTTCACCTGGTTTATGTTTCATTGCATTTCATTTGCATAGTTACATCATATACACAGTCTAATCATTTGCATATCATAGCATAGCATGCCTCCAACAAGGGATCAAGGTGTCTATCAAAATAAGAGCTTAGCAAGGTGTGTTATCCAAGAGGAGAAGCCTTCCATGCCATCAAGGAGTGATTTGAAGTATTGAGAAGTTTGAGTGTCAACAAGTGGATTTCTCTCCTAACTTGAGGTGTATTGAAGATCATCAACATGGAATTATGAATTTGAGGTGTGTATGGATCCCATGGGGTGCCTAGAGAGCCCTATTGATGCTTAGACAAGTCATGGTATCAAGTTCAAGAACCACAGTTGAGGTGTGTACAAGTAGGGTTTCATCTGGGTAACCCTAGGTCAAGGAGAGTAGAGAAAGGGCATCAAGACCTAGCTCTCAGTCATGGAAGTCATGGATTGAGATGTTGAAGCATGTGTATGGATGAGTCAAGATGAAGTTCAAGAGAATCAAGAGTGGTTGGAGGTGTTTGAGACAGGGTTCCTAGGGTAAAATCCCCTGTATAGCACTGGACTTCCAAGCCACATAAGTCAAAATACAAGTTTCAAATGGATTCTTGGACAACATGAAACTTGTAGGGATTCTCAATAGCTTTAATTTTAGTGCTAGAAGTCTTCAAGAAGATTTGTATAACTCAAGTTATGGTTCTTGCAAGTTACAGGTCACTAGAGGACACTGAAATTTATCTGTGAAAGTCACTTGACTTCCAAGCAACTTTTTCCCATCAAGGAGTTTCAAATTGGTTTTTGTCCAACATAAGAGTTGTAGGGCTTGATCTTAGCTTTCCATATAGTACTATAAGTCCTTAAGAGGATTTCTAGAACTCAAGTTATGGTCTTGGCAATCCAGGGGTATTTTGGGAAAGTTGAATTATAGGTCATTTTTCAACATAGGTCAAAATCTCTATCTTACACTCCTCAAATGAAGAAATGTCCAACATGAGATGTGCTTAAAATGATGTTTTTAGGTCATATAAGAAGTCATGGGTGATTGAAATGGCTTGCTTCACAAAATGATCCAAAATGGCCTAAAAAGAATGATTTTTCAAATGATTCAAAGGAAGGAAATTGGGATTTTTGGATTATGAGAAATACACATGGCATATGGGTAGTCATTTTGAATGGAAATTGGATTCTAAACACAATGACATTTCCACATTTTTGAATTGAAGCTTAGTTTCATGAATTGTTTTGTAAAATGTTTACTTACATTACAAGTTACAGTGCCAAAACAAGAACCAAAGCATTTCAGGCCAAGCCAACTATCCATTCACACTCACAAACCAATTTGCAGTTGGATAGAACATTCTAGAGCAAGCTGGAAGCTCAGAATCATGACTGGTGCATTGCATTTTCAAGAGGAAAATCAGAAATGATGGATCAAGGATTTGGGCTTCAAACTGGGCTCAAAAGCCCATGGAGAGTTTCTATATATTGAGAGGAGTGAGTTCAGACTCATTTTGGTGCAGAATTCGTGGAGGAGAGGAAGATTGAAGTTGAGTTTCAAGAGCTTCAACTCAGAATCGGTTTTGGAGTTGCAAGCCTATTCAAGTCAAATTAAGGGTTGAAGAAGCTTTATCTTGCATCCTTGATCGTGTTTGAAGAATCTTGGAGCCTGAATTGAGCATTTGATCCCTCTGTTCATCCAATTTCTTCAGGTATGTAACTCTTGGATTTCCCATTGATTTAGGCTGAATTAGGTATCAATATGCATGTGGTTAGGTTCCCTATGATTGGTAGAACGATTTAGGATTGATTTGGCATTGTTTGGTGATGATCGAGGGAGTGTACCAATTTCTGTTTGGATTCAGTTACATGAAATCTTGAGGAATTAGCATGAGTGTGATAACATAGAATGACCAGTGTAACTTGAGGATCATTTCTATGGCTTCAATTTTAAGAATGGTGACCATCGAGACTTGGTGATTTCTCTGTAATTTTGATCGGGTTTGGCTTTTGAGGGTGAGTCAATGATTTTAGATGGTGGATTTGAGTTCAGGGTGAAATTTGGAGTGGATTAGGGTTTTTATTTGACTTGATTGGTGAGGTTTAGGGTTTGCTTCGCCGGAGAAGACGGTGGTTGGACCACCGGACCACCGTCTGAGACTTGACCTTCACCTGAGCTCGTTTGGAGAAGATGAAGACTTCACCGTTGGATCATCTAGAAGAAGAGACTTGTTATGCTGATCGTGTGGACATGATTCAATTTCAGATTTCCCTCTTTAATCAATACGCTGCGTTTCATTTATCCAGTCAGGTGGTGACTGGACACCACACGTGGACACGTTCTGAAGCCTCAGATGCGCTTACCAGTCAATTCATCCAATGGCTCCCATTTAATTCAGCATTTTAATTTCTTTTATTTGATTTTCTTTTATTTTTAATCCATTTGATTTCAAAAATTCATGATAAATCCAATATTGATCCAAAAAATATTTTAAAAATACCTCCATGATCTTGGATTTATTTGTGATTTTATGAAATCAAGAAATCCCATTTTCATCCATTTTTCAATTTCATTTGAATTTTCCCATTTTATTCTTTTCTTTAATTTGGTATATTTGCTACATGTTCTTGCTGATTTTCTTGTGACCAATTGGTGAATTATTTTAAGTTGATTCTTGTTGGACAGATTAGGTTAGGGAAGCATGTACCCTTAGAAATTTTATCACAATTTTGTGAATAAAATTTAGGTTAGTTTGAGAGGTGAATAGGAGAGGTGTTAGAATTAGGGTTTCAAGACAAGTAGTTGTAGTTTAGTGCATAGTTTGAGGATTAAATGGTTGATCTAGGGTTTGGGATTCCTATGGGGTATTGGGTATAGGGTTAGGTTCCCTTAGAAATTCACCTAGGATTTTCTGATAAGCTTTAGCATTTTATTTGATTTTTGCAACTTGTGTGGTGATTGTGGGTTCTCCATTGGATATTTGGTTTGGTTATGTTTGTGTGGGGCCATTTTGGGGATGCTTTTGGATTGGGCTTTGCTTGGAGGACTTGAAGATCAAATTATGTTGCCTTGGATGGTTTGAAGAAGCTTGGAGTTGAAGATTTCTCATTTGTTGGAGTGCTTGTCAGAGGCTCAGGAGTTAGGATATATAGGAAGAGCATTAGAGTAGTCTTGTTTTTTCTTTCAAACATAGAGAGGTTCTTGTGCCTCTATTCAATCCCATGACACAAGGCCCCCCTAAGAAGTTCCATATCTCCTTAGGAGGGATGTAGAGCATGCTTTGGTTGGGTAGAACCTTGAGGATACCTTTCATTTGCCATGTTAAGATCTTAGTGATTTCCTTGGGTTGTCACTAAGCCTCTTAACTTTTCAACTTCATCTATTGATTGATTCTCTTCTGGAGTGGTTGCATTGAATATGGAAACCTATTGAAGATGAAGTTCATTGAAGATTGGTGAAGATGAAGTTTGTGCCTGTCAAAACTGGTTGTCTGTTGAAGCTAGGGTTTTGCTGCTTTTTGTTGAAGCTGTTTACTGGTTGAGGTTCATGCTTACCAAAGATGGGGCTTATTGAAGATAAGAGCTTATCTAATGCTTGAAGATTGTTGAACATGGATGAGGGGGTCTTGCTTGGAGAAGTTGTTACTGTCAACCCTTTGTTGTTAATCAACTGTAGCTGTCAGAGTTGTTGCTGTTTGAGCTGCTTACTGTAGGAGCTGGATTGTTGCTGTCAGAGTTGGTGCTGGTGTTGTTTTCTTTAGTTGTATGGTTTGTTGGCTTGTTCAGCTTGCCCCCTTAGGTTTGAAGTGAATCTGTTTCACTTTGCCTATTGTTTTCCCAGGTTCGAGGTTGAGTGGGACTCCCTTGCCTCGCTTGTACTGTTGCATTGCATACATGTTTACTGTTTACTGTATATATCTGTTTCTTTTGCTGCTTATCCCCTAGGATCTCTGTTTCCCTTTGTGCAAGAGAGAAATATGACAGACATTAGGTTTTTATCCATGCATGACAACTTTAGGGTAGTTTTGATTCCCCTTTCAACCCTAGGTTTTTTTTAGAGCTTCTTTCTCTTCTATCTTAAAACAATTCCAAACCCAGTAATAAGGATAATCGATGTCGTACGCTACGAGCCTTAAGCTATTTGAGAAAAGGTTGTTGGAGGGTCACTCTTCAGTAATCTGATTGCTTAATGTGTTACCCTTAGGGTGACATACGATGTAGTCACTCTCAAATCATAGTCTCTAGTGCGTCAGAGATTGTGAACACACTAAAAAAACACTTCTTTCGTAAAAGATTCAAAACAAACATCAAAGTGTCATTTTTGTCCGCTTGGACTCCTAATCAGAAGAAAACCTTTTCAGAAGGATCTAAAACACAGTCAGACAAATCTGTGTCTTCCATAGCCCGAACTACGTTTGCTCTGATCTTTCATGCTGTATGAAAGTACGTAGGCATAGGATGCCGTATCCTAGCGAGCAACCTTCCCCTCCTTTCCTGTAGGTAGGCGAACTACGTTGACTCTGATTTCTCATTCCTGACGGGAATACGTAGGCATAAAGTGCGATACTTTGCCGAGTCATATTATTTTCTTTTTAACCCAGACCTGTAGAGTAGATAGAATAACAATCCGTACTAGAGAACAAGCGTGGATCCCGTCGAGTACGACGGACGTGAGGGGTGCTAATACCTTCCCCTTGCGTAACCGACTCCCGAATCCAGGATTTGGTTGCGATGATCATTCCTTTCCCTTTTTGCGTTAGGTTTACTCTGAGCGTTTCCTTTCCCTCTTTTGGGATAAATAACGCACGGTGGCGACTCTTCTGTCATAGCTGGCGCCGATTTTCGCAGTAGCGACAACGACCCACACCCGTAACCGGTGTAACCCTCAAAAACACATGGTCGCCTTCTTGAAACTCAAGATCCTTTCTTCTCTTATAATGATAACTCTTTTTCCTACTCTGAGAAACTCTCATCTTTTCCTGAATGAACTTCACCTTCTCCGTCGTTTGTTGTACCATCTCCGGTCCAACTACTGAATTCTCTCCGATTTCATGCCAACATAAAGGTGTTCGACATCTCCGACCATACAAAGCCTCAAATGGTGCCATACTAATACTTGAGTGAAAACTATTGTTATAGGTGAACTCAATCAATGCCAAATAACTATCCCAAGCACCACCTTGCTCGAGCACACAAGCACGCAACAAATCTTCCAACGATTGAATCATCCTCTCGGTTTGACCATCCGTCTGCGGATGATAAGCCGAACTCAATCTCATCTTAGAACCCAAAGCTTTTTGCAAACATACCAACATAAATCTCGGCTAACTTCTCCAAAGGATAACTAATGTCAATCGGAATAAAGTGAGCAGATTTAGTAAGTCTATCAACAATCACCCAAATAGCATTGTGACCTCTTTGCGTATTAGGCAATCCCGTAACAAAATCCATCGATATACTATCCCATTTCCACTCTGGAATGTCCAACGGTTGCATCAAACCACTAGGCTTCTGATGTTCCACTTTAGACTTCTGACAAGTCAAGCATGAATGCACAAACCGAGCTACGTCCCTCTTTAATCTGGACCACCAAAAGATTTTCTTCAAATCTTGATACATCTTATTTGCTCCCGGATGAATACTTAAGTTACTCCGGTGTCCTTCCTCCAATATCATCTTTTTCAACTCTACATCATCGGGAATGCAAATACGACCACGAAATCTTAAAACTCCAAAATTATCAACCTCGAAGTCCTCATTCTCATTCATCATCAAATCAACAAACTTTAAATCCAACTTTTGTTCTCGCACACGATAGCAAGAAAATCGTTCGTAACATACAACATACCAAGTTTCACACTACTCGGCGTTATCTCACAAACCAAACTCAAATCTCTAAAACTCTCCAACAATTCCCATTCTCTTATCATCAATGTTGACATGTGAACCAACTTCCGACTTAAAGCATCGGCTACCACGTTTGCCTTACTCGGATGGTAATTCAAACCAAAATCATAATCCTTCAAAAACTCTAACCATCTCCTCTGCCTCATGTTCAATTCCTTCTAATTAAATAAATACTTCAAAATCTTGTGATCTCTAAAAACTTCAAATCTCGCACCATAAAGATAATGCCTCCAAATTTTCAAAACAAACACCACGGCCGCTAACTCCAAATCATGCGTAGGATAGTTCTTCTCATGCACTCTCAATTGTCTCGAAGCATAAGCCACAACTTTCCCATCTTGCATTAAAACACCACTTAAACCGGACAAGGAAGCATCACAATAGACCACAAACGAATCCGTCGGATTCGGCAAAATCAAAATCGGCGTCGTTGTCAACCTTCTCTTAAGCTCAATAAAACTCTTCTCACACTCAATATCCCAAACAAAGGCCTTTCCCTTACAATTCAATTGAGTCAACGAAAGTGCTACCTTCGAAAATCCTTCAATAAACCTCCGATAATAACCAGCTAGTCCCAAAAAGCTTTGAATCTTCGTAACTGACTTAGGAGCTTCCCACTGCATTACTGCATCAATCTTGGACGGATCAACACTAATACCATTACCAGAAATAACATGCCCAAGAAAACTCACTTCCGATAACCAGAACTCACACTTCGACAACTTAGCATATAACTGCTTTTCTTTCAAAATCTGCAACACAACTCTCAAATGCTCTACATGCTTTTCTTGAGACTTAGAGTAAATCAAAATGTCGTTGATGAACACAACCACAAAACGATCCAACTGATCATGAAAAATACGATTCATGTATTCCATAAACACACCTGGCGCATTAGAAACTCTGAATGGCATCACTGAAAATTCATAATGACCATACCGTGTCCTAAAAGCCGTCTTTTGAATATCCTCCTCTTTAACACGAATCTGGTGATAACCCGATCTCAAATCAATCTTACTAAAAACACGGGCACCAACCAATTAGTCCATCAAGTCATCAATTCTAGGAAGCGGATACTTATTCTTAATCGTCACTTTGTTCAACTGTCGATAATCAATACACAATCGCATACTCCCATCTTTCTTCTTAACCAACAATACTGGTGCACCCCAAGGAGAAACACTTGGCCTTAAAAACCTCTTTTCCAACAAAACATTCAACTGTTTCTTTAATTCTACCAACTCTGATGCCGACATACGATACGGTGCCATCAAAATCGGTCTAATACCCAGAACTAGGTCAATCGAAAACTCGAATTCTCTTTCCGGCGGTACGTCCGCAATGTCCTCCGAAAATACTTCTGGAAAGTCGCACACCACTGGAACCATATCCAATTCAACCTTACTCTCTTCCGACAATGATGCAAACAAATGGAACACCTGAGCCTCATCCGCCAAAAGTTTCTTCAACTCCTTAGTAGATAGAAAACTTTCTTCCTCATCCTCCTCCAAGGAAGGAAACCTTACCAACTTGTGATAATAATCAATACGGACTCTATTATACTGCAACCAATTCATACCCAAGATCACCTCTACTCCTTCTAACGGCAAACACACCAAGTCCATAATAAAGTCTTTACCATATATGGTCAAAGGACAACTTAAACATACCAAAGATGTAGTTACCGACCCCGAAGCGGGTGTCTCAATAACCATATCACCACCACAAGAAGACAAACACAACTCCAATCGCTTAGCGCACTCAAAAGAAATGAACGAATGAGTCGTTCCGGTATCAATAATAACAACTAAAGGCATATTATTAATAAAGCATGTACCTTTAATCAACCGATCCGCATTAGTAGTGTATGCACCGGCAAATGCAAATACCTTCCCACTTGTTGGAGCTTGCTTTGGCTTAGTACACTTTGTACTAATATGACCAACTTCCCCACAGTTGTAACACTTCACCACGTTCCTCCTACAATCAGTCGTAGCATGACCGATACTTCCATAGTTAGCACACTTCGCTCCATCCTTCTTACACTCAAAAGATTTTTGCCCCACTTCACTGCACCTATAGCACTTAATGGGACCAAAACTTCCACTTCCGGACCTCTTAACAAAGTTTTCCCTATGCTTGCCTTTATCAGCAGGCGTCACATAAGGTCCACTCCTCACCGGTTGCTTCCCTCTCTTCTCATTCAAACTCTTATAGTGAGTAGAACGAGCTTTACTATCTTCTTCAAAGATTCTACAGCATTCGGTCAAGTCCGAAAATCTCCTAATCCTCTGATAACCCACCGTTTGCTTGATCTCAGGGCGCAAGCCGTTCTCATACTTAACACACTTGGAAAATTCCGCCGTCACCGCATCATAGTGAGGATGAAACTTCACTAACTCTGTGAACTTAGCCGTGTAGTCTATCACGGACATATTGCCTTGTTTCAATTCCAGGAACTCCATCTCCTTCCTTCCCTTCACACTCTCAGGATAATACTTTCTCAAAAAACCGGTGCAAAATAAATTCCAAGTGATTTCCTCATCGTCTACTTCAAGAACTTGTCTCATACCGATCCACCAGTCGTCGGCTTCCTCTCTCAGCATGTGAGTCCCGAGTCTCACCTTGTTGCCTTCAGCACAATTCATAACTCTAAAGATCCTCTCGATCTCCTTTAACCAAATCTGAGCACCGTCCGGATCAAACCTTCCCTTGAATACCGACGGCTGATTCTTTCTAAACTCATCATTAGCGTTCACATTCGGTGCACCCTACACCGCCCTAGACATTGCCTCCAATGCAGCAGCCATCACATTGTCATTACGACCAGCCATATTCTGATTATTCCCAAAAATAACAACAAGGTTAAACAACCGTTCAACCAACAAAACAACGAGACAGACACAAGTGACTCAACACTGGCTCTGATACCACTTAATGTAACATCCCCTTTCTATACCCTCAAATAAACAATTAAATCATTTAGGCACTAATAAAAATTCCATCAGAGTATAATTATAGCATGGTATAAAAGAGGCGCATCACATTATCATTGAAACGAAACATAAATAATACCAGCTCATGAAGATATGTAACAAAAGGGGTAAATCTCAACTAAAAGCAAAGCATAACGCTTAAAACCCACATATCAACATTTAGAATAAAGCGGAAACATCTAAACATTGAAATCACTTCATTAACATAAGCATCATATACATCGTTCAGATTAATTCAATTCATCAGTTGGGTTTACAAAACATTCAGCAGCAGATACATACACAGATGTATCACAAAAGAATCAAAATAATTCCTAACTACCCAGTGTTACATATCAGAGCCATCTGACCAACAGAAATGAAGACTCGCTTCACAAAGGCTCCAGCAATCTAATCTGCAATGCCTCATAGAGCATTATAAAATAGCATAAGGTTGAGAAACAATATCATAATACATAATGCACATACACACACATAACATCCAAAAACGTCTTCCGCATTCTCACCGCAACTCATCTCACTACACCATACATCGCAATATATTCACAATTAACTATTTACGAATAGAGCACCAAGCATATACAATACGCATCAACAATGTTTATATCAATTCATAAACACATACACATATACATATATATTCAGACATACATGTATCTTCGAGCCTTCCATTCATGCCAATTATCAACAATCTACATAAACATCTACATTCATGTTTATTCACCATCAATCATGCACAAATGTCTAAATGCAAATCATAGAGACCGACACATGACTCTATGCAGATGCAAATGCGGTACCGACTCATTTCAGCAGGTTCAATTGAAGAACTAAAATAACCATCGCTCACACCCCACATGGGCACACGAGGTTCTGCAGATTCACTGAGTAATCAAATATAACCATCGCAACATACGAGGTTCTGCAAATCCACCGAGGGATCAATAAATAACCATCGCTCACACCCCACAAGGGTGCACGAGGTTCTGCAGATTCACCGAGGAATCAAATATAACCATCGCAGTATACGAGGTTCTGCAAATCCACCGAGGGATCAATAAATAACCATCGATCACACCCCACAAGGGCACACGAGGTTCTGCAGATTCACCGAGGAATCAATCGACACAAGAATGCATACCATGATGCTTCACATGCAACATGACTCATGACACTCTTAAAATACATACATGTTTACAAACATACTCATGCATTCATCACATTCGTCGCATGCATTCATTATGCATTCAAATATATGTATCACAAAGCATACATATATATTCATCACCCATTCGAACCAATTTCATACATGGTTCACATTCACAATCAATCTCGCCATGCATTTCTATTCAATTCAAGTAAATGCACAAAATTGCCAAACGGCCACATTTCACACCTCACAAATCACGAACTAGGATTCACGCCATACGGCTACCCACAACACACATAACAACATGTAGTTAGTCATCTCAGACAAAGAATGATCGCAACCAAACCACACAACTAATCCACGAATGGAAAACACAAGAAAACAAAACATGTTGCTGTGTTCGCTAACCTTCGCCTGGTGAAGCCTCTGGCGAACCTTCGCTACTCCGTTCGCCTGGAGAACTTGCCAGCGAAGACCACTGGGATTTATTCTGGAATTACTCACTAGCACACTCGCCTGGCGAACCTTCGCCACACTCATTCTCCTGGCGAACTTGCCAGCGAAGACAGGGTGGTTGCTACTGACTTGGTTCGCTGCTGCTCGCTGGGCTTCGCCTGGCGAACCTGCGAACTCAGAACTCCCATGGCTGTCCAAAAGCCCAAACCTCACAAACCGACCGATTTAATCCAAATCAGCTCCAGTAGTACAACCCACTCACCACCCGACTATATTACACCGTCTATTCCAAATTCTAACCGATAAAACTCAGTTTTTACCGATTAAATCAACTTCCGACCTAGAAATGGAAACATAGAAAATAATCCAACAAATCCGATCTGGCACATACATGATCATATACATTATCAAGATGATAAAACTTCTCACCCTTACCTGATTAATCGCAAGCTAAGGTTGATTCTTGATGATTCTAGGTTTTCCTCTTCTTTTCTCTTCTCTTTCTCTTCTCCTCTTTTCTTTCTCTCCTGTCTTACTATCTTTCTCTTTTCTCTCATATACTCATATTCTATTTTCTTTCCTCTCAAATTCTTTCCACACACTTACCAAATTAATTCTCACAAAACATTCCAACTTAACATTACTACTAATGTCTAAAATACCCTCCAACCTATTTTTACCCGAAACTCTCAAAGTCGGCAAAAATAGCATAACATAATAACACATAAATTCCACATACATAAAATAATTGCTTAAATAAATCAAATAAGGACTCAATAAAAATGGGAATTCAGAATCGGGGCGTTACATCGAATAATCCAGAGGAGATAGCACAGTAAAAGGGAGGATGATATGGGACTTCTTGTCATACAGGCATTTGGGCAAGGTTTGAATTAACCCGAATTGCCTGGACACCGAGTTCGGATGATAGGCTAGCAAGCTGGAGTGACCTTTTACAAGGTTTAATTTGTGAATCAGTAGGCGGGGAATGAGGAATCTCTCCCAGATCAGCTTTAACTCCTCCTCGTGTTTCTTTAAGGAAGCAGGGAAGGGTCTAGTAAACCATTCTGGCCGACATTTTCGTTCTGCGAAGGGAGCCATCTTCGCGGTAAACTCATCCGTTTTACAAACATATGAACAAAGCTGGATAAATTAGACCGAAGGGAATGGCCTTCCTCGCTAGGAGTAAGTTGAGCCAGGCGAGGCCATTTGACTCTTCTCTCAGCAACTGCAGGCGAACGTTCATCAACTTCACCTTTGTTGGGAAGACTGTGCTCAAAAGTGGAATTAAGCCACAGCTGAAGAAGCCAGAAGGGGCCCGACAACAGCAAGTTGCCATGGTTGTCAGGATCTTTCAATTTACCCGCACCTTCGCCCAAGGCTTCATAAAGACTGGCCAGGATCATTTCACTGAGGCAAACGCCTCTCTTCACATGAAGCTGATTGGCTAGGACCAGATACTTCCGCGCCACCTGCAAGGATTTGGTACAAAATACACAACGGGACAACCATATGGCCAAAAAGGCTATATGTTCTTCATCGTCAATAGAGGTACTAGTTTTATTATGGTAGTATTAGGCAAAAGTTGTATATGTTTAGTATTGGCAAAACCAATGTTGTCATGACTATCAATCTCGGGATCATAAACTAAGCCGTAGGGTTTTAGGCCTACAATGGCAGCTACATCAAGTAGAGTGGGGGTCATCATTCCACAAGGAAGGTGGAAGGTGTTGTGAGTTCTGTCCCAGAAGAATAAGGAGGAAGCCAACATGAGAGGGCAGTACAAAGGGCCTACCTTCGACATCATAATCAGATCGTAAATCCTAGTGTCCTTCCATTCCTGGGCTTTTACCTTCTCTATTTTCGTCAGCCAGTTGAGATAGAGTTCGGAGTCTTTGAAGTAGGGAGTGCCCCTAAATAATCTGGCCCCATCATGAAGATACCTAAAATCTACATCGAAAAGGCTCAGGCTACCAGGACTGTCAGTGGAAATTTTATTAAAGTCTTTTTGCCCTAGGGGTTTAGTGGTTCTATAAGAGGGGAAGAAATCTTTAATGACGGAGTAGTCGAGACCTGGAGGGGGTAAAGGCCCATACATGGCTAAAGGTCTCCCTGCAACAGTAACATGAATGATTACTTGAGATTCGTAAATGTGGCGTTTCTCCTCCGTCAGGGGTTCGCGGATGAACTGGTGATTCTTTACCACCTGGGGGCCGCTCAAGCTAGCAAAGGGAGGAAGTGTTGATGTAGAAGTTTGTCCTTTGGGTTGCATTTTCTTCTTCTGATGATCAGCCATTGTTAAAGGAAGTAAGAGTTTGTTGGTTGGAAGCAGAAAATTAGAGAAAAAGCAAGGAAAGTCGTGAAGAATTAGAGAAGTTGTAAAAAATGAAAACATCAAAGGGAAATTACTTATATAGTGAGTGGAAGACTGAAAGTTTCCATCATTAAGGGGCTAGAGTTAGTGAGCCACGTGTATGCTTGAATGTGGAATGGCAGAAGCAGTAGTTGCAATTCACGCCCCCGAGGGTGGAAGGGTGATGATGGCCCACGATTTTGTTGAGTCTCGAGGAAATAGCCGTGATGATAGTGACGTCATAAAACGTGCATCAAGGTGGCGGAACAGTAGCTTGCATTTCATATCTATCTCTCTTTTTCTCTTTCATCCCCTTTCAACTTCTCAGACTGGCATTGGTGGAAAGGAGTATCAGGCGACACTCATGGGGGCAAAGAGGCGTCGAAAGCCAGACGTTGTCAAAAAATGTGCTTTTCCACAGTCGAAGTTGAAAAGACATTTTTGGGGGGCAATTTTTTAGCTCCTAAATTCGACGCCTCAGTTAGAAAGAAGCTATTTAAGACAAAAAGGGTAAAAGATAGGATGAGACCAAAAGAATGGTCGAAAGAAGCAAAATAGCTAAGTCGAAGAACTCACCCAAAAGCCAAGAGATCGACCGCCTGTTGAGACGAATGGTTTATCGAAGTATTTGAAATTTGAATATTGGAGGGAACGGTTTTGCTTGTGGAAAATTGAGGGAGACACGTGTCACCTTATGAGTAATAGATCCATGCATTTGAGACAAGTGGCGGAAGAAGATTATGGTGGAGGTTATGAGAGGTTATTTTTTTGTTACAATAAATAGGGTGTCTTAGGCATGTCTAAAGTGTGTTGTAATTTACTATTGTACAAATTACTCTTGAAATTACTCCAAGTATCTGAGTGTAGAGAAAGCGAGTGTTGTAAGAGAATGTACGTGATGTAAACACACCATCTTTTAACGTAATGCAATTTACTTGTTTTTACTTTAAGTTTTACAAAATCTTTTATTGTCTTTATTGTCTTTACCCCTTTTTCTCCTTGCCTTAATTCTCTCCTTCCTACGCAATTCTTTTCTCTTCGTCCTCAATCTAACTTCACCTTTACCAACAAACTTTCTTCTCTTTTATTAGAAGCCTCACTTTACCTTTAAAGTAACCCGTAGTCGAATAGATGTTCCTTTAGGATTCTTTTATCCCAATATTGTTCGAGTGTGGAACTTGAATAAATTCTTAAAACCAAAAATAAATCTTTTAGCACATGTCCTAGGATCAATCTGATCGATCCTGTGAGTCACCAAAGTTAGATTTGGAAGATCAGCGGTTGTTTTCCGATTTTCAAGGGAAACAACCATTCATCTATTATTTTAGACTATTTGTCTCACGCACTGATTTAGCATTGTCTGAAACATTATGTTTCTGATCAAACAAAATTTCAATTGGCATCAGAGCATGGTACCTTGTGCCGCTTGGGTGTTTTATAATGTAGCTAACCTTTTCTATTTAAGATGGACAATTTCAAAGAAAGAGGATGTGTTAATCATCCATTGATTCTTGACGGAACGAATTATGACTATTAAAAGGCTCGCACAGTTACTTTTATCAAGTCCATGGACAATAAGATCTAGAAAGTTGTTATCAATGCATAAACACCTCCTAAGGTCAAAGGTGATCATGGTTCTTAATATGTAAAACATGAAAAGTGAAATTCGGACACGCAAATATCAGATGTTGAGATAGATGTCAAAACATCTGGATCAACAATAGCTTGATCACACAAGTAAAAGATGCAGAAAAATAAATGACAGAAAAATAAAATTAACACCAAAACTGTTAACCCAGTTCGGTGCAACTCACCTACGTCTGGGGGCTACCAAGGCAGGAAGGAAATTCTCTATGATAGTATTAGTTCAACGCTAAATTTCCACGTTTACGACTTCTCGCTTAATCTCTACCTTGTGCAACTTCTATCTAGACACCCTCTAGATATGAGATCTCCCTCTCACTTCCTAATCAGTCATAATCCCGGTGATAATTCAACAATTACACAAAGGTAAAATTAGCACACTTCCAAGACAATACTTGATTATGCTTAAGAGTTTCAATCAAGAACAATACACTCTTACTTAAAAGTTCTAGAGTGGACAACAAACAATGAACAATCATTCAACCTTAATGTATCAAAAGATACATGAGTGACATACAATTAACAAGCACTAAACCCTAAAGACCAACCAAAACACGACTAATTCTTATTTCCCAAAATCTTCATGTTGTGTTCTCTCTTCAATAGGGTTTGGTTTCACTTTAAATAGCCTTCAGACCTAATGGACTTGGGCTTTTGAGGTGCACAAATAGCAGCAATCAGTTTTAGCTTACTGCAAATCATCCTGCACAACAAAAGGAACAAAATACAAACTTTCCTAAAAAAGACTCAAGGAACCTATTTATGAAAATTAACAGAATTTGTCATAACAGAATTTCCTACAATATACTCCCATTAATATCGCCACGTGTGCATCAGAACACACTCAAAATACCAAAATAGTCATGCCCTAACTTTCTGGTGTAACATGTCACAACATCATGCAGAACATGATGCCTGACTATCATGGCAGAATATCTGGTTTAACATCTTGCTGATAGCATGTTATTTTACCAAAATGTAGCCAATCCAAAAAAACACAGACCTTACAATCTCCCCCTTTGGCAAATTTTGGTTAAAACAACCTTAGTGCACATTAGAGCCACACACATTGGAAACAAAGAAAAAACAAAGAAATCCAAGCACAATGTTGTCAAACCAATAAAGAATACCTGATAGCACAATGTCAAGACATCAGGTCTGGCATCACAAACCAACACAAGCTACATGAGAACATGTAAGCTTTGTACAAACTGCAACCTTGCAGCTACAGATCAGACAGGTACACAGCTCCCCCTGTCATACATAACCAGTACTCCCTCTGAAGGGGAAAACTCTAAACACTAGAAAAAAAAACACATGAACTCACATGCAAGTTCATACAATGGAACCACACTTCAAAAACACAAGCACAAGCACACTCCCCCTGAACACCACAACCAACTGCAAAAAATAATACATTCTCTCAGAAACAACAAATGAAATGATGTCTGAACAAATAGAATGACATCCCAGCTCCACCAACAACAGAGGATCTAATCTTTCAGCACAAACACACAACAATTTATCATGATCCCCTAAATGTTGCCTACAGCCAGACAACAACAATGAAAAAACTACTCTTCCTAAACATTAATATAAACATGAGATAAAGTTATGACATCTAATCTAACATCAGAAACAACAAACACAACAACACTTTACTCCCCCTTTTTAGCCAAAAATTGACAAAAAGAAAATAGAGTAAATGTACATGAAAATAAATGGAAACACGCAAATATGGAAGCACAAAAACAAAATGCATAAAGCATGAGTACTGATGGAAACACAAATGTAACAGATCCCTTTTAGACGATCTTCCAACTCTTGCCTCTATCAAAGATCCTTATGCATTCCTTGAAGCTATCACTTGATTTAGGAGTGTTAGTACTAAACTTCCTCACCACAGCTTTTAAGTACATCTTTTTCAAACCAGTCCTTCTATATTGTAGAGGAGTCTTATTCTATTCATTAACAATCTTTACTTGCTCAAGCATTAAAGAATAGAGGAAAGATTCAATATGTGTTGCATTCCTTCATTTCTGTAATTGCTACAATACTTCACAACTTATGTCCTCAAGGTCATTTCCATATGCAACATTAGCACACATAATAGTAAGTTGATCTTTAGTGTCTACATTCTTCAAAATAGTAATCTTTCTTTTATCAAGACTCCTGATCAGTTGATTGTACTTGTTAGGGTTTTTGTTCCAAATGAAGTTAGAGCCGGTAAAATGGGTCAGACCAACCGGGTCGGCCCGAAAGCTCGTTAAAAAATATGGGCTTGACCAAAAAAAATAAGGCCCATTTGTTATTCGGGCTTTTAAGCCTGAACCGTTAAAAGCCCGATGTTTAACCGGGCTAGCCCGACCGGGTAGCGGGTAGCCCGCTTGATTTTTTTAATGAATTTTAGACCTTATTGTTAATTTAATTTGTAAAATTTAATGTTATTATTGAGAATTTTACTTTGTTTTGAATCCTTGTCCAAATGAAAAAGACAAACAACGTACCAAGAGAAATGTTATAAGTTACATTTTGGTGTGTACAATATTATTATCATTTTCTAAGTGAAATGAAATGTCATACTAGTGCATTTTCTATGTGAAATGTCATACTGTTATAATTTGACGCTATGATAAAATTAGAGTATGGTGTGTACAATATACTAATTGTATTATACTATTTTTTAAATAAAACACTCACTTTTTAATTTTTTTTAAAAACAAAATTATAAATATAAACCGGTCCGGCCCGAAAAACTATAGCCTGTGAAGGGCTGGGCTTGGTCAATCAAATTGTGGCCCGTTTATAACCTGGGATTTTTAGCCCGACCCGCACAAAGCCCGAGCCCGTAATGGGCCAGCGCGTCACGGGTCGGGTAGCCCGTTTTGCCAGCTCTAGATGAAGTAGCTGATAACATTCAGATCCTTACAGTATAATGTTAGAACATCAGCCTTGTCATCATGTTTCTTCAGTATCTATTTTATCCACACTGGTTGAAGGCAACCCCTTCTAATTTCATCATATTCAGCTTCAGTAGTACACTAAGACACATATGTCTACTTCTTATTAATCAAGGCAGTCAGACTATTTTTCATATCACTCACACATTCTATCTTGCATAATTATTTCATCATAACCTTAATGCTATAAAAGTACTCCATATCACAACCCCGTGTTCCAATGAACCAATTCAAAATATTCTTTTCTTGGACAATAGGACTTGTTTTAGATTCAGGCTTGGAGACAAGACATGAATTTGATGCTTTCTTTGTATACCTAGTAATGTTTCTTTCTATAGAGTGTCTTGCAACAAGATTCTTGGATTGACCTGAATGACCCTTTCTAGAGAGATCTGAAATATCTTGAGAGTTACCTGACATAATGCTAGAGTAATTACAACTTTCCTCTTTTGTCTGACAAGTCTGCACAATGGACATTCCAACATTGTACTTAACATCCATCTTCAATTTTGAATCATCAAATACCGCATTGATAGATTCCATTGCCATCTCAGTTATGGAGTTAAAGATTTTAAAAGATATACTGCTTGAAGAATAACCCATAAATATCCCTTCAACTCTTCTAGGATCCATCTTACCCTTTTGATCTTTGTTAGTCAAGACATGGCATTTGCTTCCAAACACATGGAAGTATTTCACCATAGGTTTTCTTCCTTCCTTGCTCATAGAGAATGATTGAAGTGCCCTCCCTCAGAGTGACACTATTGTGAATATAGCAAGTTGTATTCATAACTTCAGCCCAAAAGTGATATGGCAAGCCCTTAGCATGAAGCATGACTTTTGTTGATTCTTGTATATCCAAGGTCTTTTGCTTAAAAGTTCTATGTAGCTGGGAAGAAAATTTATATCTGATGTCTTGAGACTCACAGAATTCAGTGAATTTTGAATTCTCAAACTCGTTGTCATGATAGCTTCTGATCTTGACGATCCTACTCTTTTTCTCCTGCTGAACACTTTGACATAAAACTTTAACAACTTCAAAGATGTCTGATTTTTCTTTAAGAAAGTTTACTCATGTAAACCTAGAGAAATCATCCATAACCATATACACATACTTCTTTCCACCCAGACTTTCAGTCTCTATAGGTCTCATAACCCCCCATATGGAGAAGTTCCAGTATTCTTGAAGTAGTATGATGATGCGACATTGGTTGTGACATCAGGATTTGCTTCCTAACTTCACATTCACCACAAATTTTCCCTTCTTCAACCTATAGATCTGGAATTCCTTTAATTTCTATTATAGATATGATTTCCTTCATTCTTTTAAGATGAAGATGTCCAAGTTTCTAGTTCCACAACTTCACTTCATCCTCTTGAGTTTTTGAAAATGTGAAAGAGTAAGCAGTTATCTGAGGTTCCCAAAGATAGCAATTATCTTTCGATCTTATATCCTTCATCAGAAGATCATTTTTTTCATCTTTGAATAAACATTCTGACTTGGAGAAAATGACTAACAAACCTTGATCACGCAGTTAACTAATGCTGATGAGGTTAACAGTCAGTCCCTTCACAAGAAGAATATCTTCCAACCTAGGTGAACTAGCATCCATCAATTTACCAACTCCTTTAATTTCTCCTTTAACACCTCCACCAAATCTGACAGCACATGTGAGTAGGGACCTAATATCCATCAACAACTTCTGAACCCCTGTCATATGTCTAGAACATTCACTGTTAAAGTACTAGTCTTCTCTAGTTGAGGCCCTCAAGGATGTGTGAGTTATAAGGTTAACACTCCTATCTTAAACACTTCTCTTTTTGCTAATTGGATTATCCTTGGACTTAATGGAGGATATTTGATTTCTATACAATTTATAACAGAATGGCTTTATGTGATCATACTCTCCACAGTAATGACATCTCCAACAAGATTGAAAATTATTTGAAGGTTCATTATGTCTGTCAGAATGTTGTAACATGTGCTTAGACATTGTGATCATCTTCTTTCTTTCAGAAGGAAAGAACTTTTCTTCAGACATTCTTCTATGTTTGTTATCAGGATGATAATGAACTTTTGTATCTTCTATTTGATCAGCCCTATTTTGCATCCTTCTTAAGGAATCCGTAACGTTATTAAGCTTGGAATTTATGAGAGTTATCTCACTTTGAAGATAGGAAATAACACCTAAGAGTTATTTTTTATCATTCTCCAATTCAGCTATGGCCTTTCTCTGATTTTCCTTTGTCTTCTGATATTCCTCACACCTATTACAGGTTTCCTTGAAATCCACATCCAAATCTTCATAGAGATCGTTCTCATCATAAGCTTCTACTTCATCAGCGAATATGCCAGAGAGAGCAATAACTGATTCAGTAGTCTCTTTGTTGGATACATCTTCAGACTCATCATCATCAGACCAAGAAATAGTCAACCCTTTTTTTTTGCTTTCTGAGATAGTTTGGACATTCTGGCCTAATGTGACCAAAACCTCACACTCATAACACTGAATCCCTTTACTTTGATTTGTCTTTTCTTCAGTTTTAGTATTCTTTTAAGAATCATAGTTATTTCTAATGTCAGAGGTGATATTCTTGACACCTGGTCTTCCTCTTCTATCCATTCTCTTTAGAATTCTATTAAACTGCTTCCAAGTAAAACAATTGTATTTGATAGTCCCTCATCAGTATCCAGTTTAGCTTGTCCCTCTTTATCTTCAGCATTGGATACAAAAGCAATGCTTTTGTTCTTCTTTTCAGTTCTAGCATTCAAGGTCAATTCAAATGTTTGAAGTGATCCCACTAGCTCATCAACTCTCATACTGCTGATTTTTTTGGCTTCTTTAGTGGTCGTGACCTTCATGTCAAATTTCTTAGGAAGAGACCTAAGATTCTTCCTCACCAACTTCTCCTCTAATATGTTTTCTCCCAAGGCACTAAATGCATTAGCTATTTCAAGCACATTCATGTGAAAGTCATGAATACTTTCATCTTCTCTCATCTTAAGATTCTCAAATTTGGTAGTGAGTAGGTGAAGTCTAGACATCTTCACCTTGGATGTTCCTTCATGAGTTGTCTTGAGAATTTTCCAAGCATCCTTAGCCAAAGTACAAGTGTTGATCAACCTAAACATGTTCTTATCAACTCCATTGAATAAAGCATTCAAGGCTTTGGAGTTTCCAAGAGTTATCTCATCTTCCTCCTTGGTCCAATCCTCTACTCGCTTCAAGGTTTCCTTTCCATCCTTATCCTTAACCACGGGGTGCTCCCATCCCTTGATGGTAGCCTTCCAAGTTTTGTAATCCATAGGTTTTAAGAAAGCCACCATACGTGCCTTCCAATAGTCATAATTAGTGTCATCCAAGACTGGAGGCCTATTAACATTTACTCTTCCTTCCTTGTCCATAGTACCAGAATACAAACTCCCTAGAGCTCACCAGAAACCAGAACATGGTGACCTGCTCTGATACCAATTCAAATTCTGGAATGCATATATCAGATGTCAAGACAGATATCACAACACCAGGATCAACAACAGCTTGATCACACAAGTAAAAGATGCAGAAAAATAAATGATAGAATAGTAAAATTAACACCAGAATTGTTAACCTAGTTTGGTAAAATTCACCTACGTCTGAGGGCTACCAAGCTAGGAAGGAGATTCACTATAATAGTATTAGTTCAAAGCTAAACTTCCTCGTTTACAACTTCTCGCCCAAACCCTACCTTATGCAACTTCTACCTAGACACCCTCTAGATATGAGACTCCCCTCTCACTTCCTAATTAGTCACAATCTCAGTGACAATTCAACAATTACATAAAAATAGAAGTAACACACTTCCAAGACAATACCTCCTTCTTCTCAAAAACTTCAATCAAGAACAATACACTCTTTCTTAAAAGCTTTAAAGTGGCAACGAACTATGAACAATCAGTCAACCTCGATGCATTAGAAGATACATGAGTGACATATAATTAACAAGCACTAAATCCTAAAGACCAACCAAAACACGGATAATCCTTATTTCCTAAAATCTTTACATTATGTTCTCTCTTCAATAGGGTTTGGTCTTCACTTTAAATAGCCTTCAGACCTAATGAACTTGGGCTCTTGAGGCGCACAAATAACAGCAATCAGTTTTAACTTACTGCAAATCACCCTGCACAATAAAAGGAACAAAATACAAACTTTCCTAAAAAGGCTCAAGGAACCTATTAATGAAAACTAATTGAATCTATCATAACGAAAATTTCCACAATATACTCCCATTAATATCGCCCACGTGTGCATCAAAACACACTCAAAAATCACACCAAAAATTCCAAAATAGTTATGTCCTAACTTTATGGTATAACATGTCCTGGAACATGTCACAACATCATGCAGAACATAATGTCTGACTGTCATCGTATAACATCTGGTTTAACATCTTGCTAGCAGCATGTTGTTTTACTAAAATGCAGTCAATCCAAAAAAACACAGAACTTACAAAAAGGATTGAGACTCTGTTGAAGATGAAGTTGCTCTTGAAAATTCTTATGCTCTTAATGTTGTTTACAATGGAGTTGACAAGAACATTTTTAGGATCATTACCACCTGGATTAGTGCTAAAGAGGCATGAGAAACTCTTGAAATGGCTCACGAGGAAACTTTCAAAGTTTGGATGTCGAGGCTTCAACTTCTCACTAGCTATTTTGAAATGTTGAACATGCTTGAAGAGGAAACTATTGTTGAGTTGAATGTTTGTCTCTGTGACATTAGCAATAAATTTTTTGCTCTCTGTGAAAAGATGGCTATTAATGATAAACCCGTTAAGAAAAACAAATGAGTATTGTTTAAAGAAAATACAACTTATCATGAAGGTCGGGTATCCAATGAAACAAATGAAAATATTATTGAATTTATTGATATACTTGTGAAGAAATAGCAGGGTTAAGAGAAAAATTTATAAAAACCCTTGAACAATGTTTCTCTCAATGTCAAACACAATAAAAAATAAACTCCAAAAAGTGGTGACTTTTAGCATTAAGATAGAGATGGAGAAAAACAAAATCCTAGTTATCTCCAAAAGAATTCAATGTCGTGAATGTGAAGGATTTAGGCATATTCAAGTTAGATGTCATAATTTTTTGAGAAAACAAATAAAAAGATACAATGCCGACTTTTCAGATAAGGAGTGAGAAAGAAATTGAAATCGATCAGACAAATAGTGTTGTGGCATTTACTACTCATATCAAATAGATTTCTAATATGGAATTAACTAATGATATCTGATGATCTCCTTCATGAATCATATAAAAATATTTATTTAAATTGATTGAAGAATCTCATGCGAAGCAAAAGGAAATAATTGAAACTCTTCTTCATGACAAAATCAGACTCATGCTTACTATTGTTTGTTGCACCCTAAAATTTGCTCAACCTTATTCACTTGGTTTATGTTTCAATATCATTAGCATTTGCATATAGAGTCATGTACATAGTCTAATCATCTGCATAGCATAGCATAGCAAATCATCCAACAGGGACCAAGCATTAGTCTCATCTCTATGAGCCTATCAAGAGGTTATTATTCAAATTCAAGCTCATTCAAGTCATCAGAAAGAATTGGAAAGCTAAAGAGGTCAATGGATCAAGCAGTGCATCTATATCCTATCTGAGGGTATCTGAGGATCATCAAAGAAGTTATGAGCTGTGGGCTGAGCATGGAGAGTATCTAGACATCATGGGAGACTTAGAAAGTCATTTGGAGAAGGAGACAAGTCATTGATGTGATCACAAGAGTTGCAGTTGAAGACAGTCAACTAGGGTTTCATCTGGGGTCAACTCCAGGTCAACTCTAAGTCAATTGATTGATTGAAAGGAGATTAAGGGCTATTGGAGAGATGTGGGGTTCATCATTTGACATATAGAGAAGGATATGGTGTTATGCTAAGAAGAAATCAAGAGAAATCAAGGAGAAGAGGAGTTTCTAAATTAGGGTTTCTGTGTAAAATCCCCTAGTTTAGGTCAAATTTCCAAGCAAGATAAGTCAAAATGAAAGCTTCAAATGGATCCTTGGTCAACATGAAACTTGTAGAGGATCTCAAGACCTTTAATTTTAGTGGTGGAAGACATTAAGGAGATTTATAGAACTCAAGTTATGGTCCTTACAAGTTACAGGTCATCTGAGGTATCTGAACTTTTGTCTGTGAAAGTAACTTGACTTCCAAGCAATTTTTACCCCTCAAGGAGATTTCAAATGAATTTCTGGTCAACATAAGGGTTGTTCCTAATTGTCTTAGCTTTCTAGAATGGTATGGTATGCCTTTATATGATTTGTGGAACTCTACTTATGGTCTTGGCAAGCAAAGGGTATTTTGGTCATCTGAGAATTACAGGTCATTTCAAGCCTATGCCCAAAACTCATACAAGGAAGCTTAAAATGGAAAACTTCACAACATCAAACTTGCTCCAAATGACATTTTGAGTCTAGAAAAGTGACCATTAAAGATTGGAAAGGCTCATAGCTCAAGGTTTCAAAATTGGTGGATTTAATGAATAAAAAATGACCTAAAAATGAGATTTTTCATAATTTGGCCAAATGAGGTGAAATTATAGGTCATTTTGATTAGAAAAATCATTTTGAGAACATTGGCAAAAGTAGAATTTTGAGTTTGGTTCATGATTTGAGAGATATGCATGGTTACTTACAATGAAAGTTACATAATCCAAAATGCAAGGAAAGAGTGCATGGGGAGTTTCTCCAAGGTTCTAGGACTTTCCAATGATATCTATATATTGTATGGAGTGGCTTCATGCCATGGTTGGTGAATCACTTTGCTCATAACACCAAGTTTCATACAATTCCTCCAATTTGCAAAAGCTTCTCAAACTTCATCAAACTCTCATCAATTTTCACATTTCTTGATTGGATCATCATCACCATCATCCATAGATCATAGTTTCACAAGCATTGAGTAGAATTGGAAGAGGGATCGTGCTGTTCAAGTTAACCATCCAAGAAGCAAGAACTTTTCAATCACAAGATCCAAGAGGTTTGAGTCATAATTTCTGCATACAGAATCAAGAATTGGTAGTGTGGATCAAGTTCCAATCATTGCAAGCCTTGGATCAAGAGGATTCCATAGTTGTTTTCATCATCACACCAGGTTGGTATCTTCATTCGAAGTGCATGATTTATCCAGTATGTTAGTGATTTGTTAGCATAGAATGGTTAAGATAAGTTAGATGATGAATTCCACCAAGTTTGAAGAGGTTTCATGAAGGTTGTTAATGGTGTGCACAAATTGTTGGAGCTTGTAACTCATAGAATATTGCATAATAATCATGGATCCATAGCTCATAATGATCATCATAAGATGTAGATTAGGATAGGGCAAAGATTGGAGAGAATTGAGATGGTTGATGACAGGTGATATTGATGGATCCAAGCTGTTATACTCATCGGGTTCAATTTATGGTTGAGTTTTAGAAGGAATTATGGACATGGCCGTGTAGAGGGAAGAATTTAGAGCAACTTTGCTCTTTGCATCGAGGGAACTCATGGAAAGACAAGGGAGAACGAAGGACTGGAAAATCCATGCATGGAGGTGGAATTTCAGAAACCCTAGAAGTCATTTGGGGACGATGATGGACATCCGTTGGATCATCCAATTGACCTTGACTCTGAGCCCAATCGTGTGGCTGTGTTTTAAAGAAGAAACGGAGGGAAACTCTGAGGGTGCTACGCACCGTTTCACTTAAAAGTTTATGATGGGCTTTGGATTCTCATGCTAATGACACCCCCCAAATGCAGGCCCAATGTGATTATGCCTAAATAATTCGCTATTTGCACCGTTTCTGTTTTTTTAATTTTTTGTTATATTTTCTGACTTGCTGGGCCCAGACGCGCTTGCTATGCGCGCCCCCCAATCTGGGCCCATATGTTTGTTTTAACTGATTTTTCATGCTAGATGCACCCTCATCCAATTTTAATTCATTTTATTTCTTCAAAAAAATATTAATTCTTTGAAAATTCATAAAAAATTGGAAAATGCATGATTTTAATTGATTCTTTTTGCATATTATTCATATTTTTGTCAAGAAAAATATCACATAAAAAAAGTAATATTTCATTTTATTTTTGTATTTTTAGCATATTTTTCTTTTAAATAGCATTTTAAGTAGTTTAGTTTGATGCATGATTTTGTTAATTTTAGTTTGAATAGATGCTTTAACATTTTTAATCCATTCTTTTTAGGTTGATTAATATAGATTGTTAGCTTGTATATAAATTTAGTTCATATTTTTAGGACTTAATTTGAGGTGATTTGTTTAGGTGTGAATAACATGATCCAAATTAGGGTTTAGGTGATAACATAGGTGAATTAGTTCATTTCCTTTAGGAGTTAGAGATTGAATCTTTGGGGTATGGGACTATAGGGATTATGGGTAGTTAATAGACCCCTTAGAGGATATTAGGATTCCCCTACTGTTATTAGTATACTGTCTGTATTTGTTTGATTGTATGGTGCGCCCTCTCTAGGGTTATTTCATTTGTCTGTTTGGGGTATTGGGATTACTTTGGGGATTGGGAGAGCTGAAGACTTGTGATGATGAAGCCATTGGAGATCAAATGATTGAAGACCAACTTCCAGAGTTGATGAGGAGATTCTTGCTGGCAGCTGTTGAGGAGTATAGGATTTAGGAGCTAGGCAGAGCTCTAGAGTAGAAAGCTTGATTCACAAACATGGAAGGTCTTGTCTGCCTCCATCCTTTCTCTGTGATGCAGAGTCTCTCTAAGACATTCACCCCCTTCCTTTGGAAGGCTTGGTGATAGTGTCTAAGAGATAGAACTCTTGAGAGAAAATATCCTATGTGTTGATAGCAGTATGTTTGCCACCCTTGGTGGTCAACTAATTGCTTAACACCCAATTCACTCTTGTGATTGATTCCTCAGCTTGGAGATTAAGACTTGAAGAAAAGCCATTGTAGATGGAAGACTGATGATCCAAGACCTTGCTTGAAGGCTGTGGAGATGGAGATTGATGCTTGCCTGAAGCTTATAGCTGTTTGATGATGACTTGAAGATAGGTGTTGATGCAGAGCTGATGTGGCTGTTTATTTTTGTTGTTCATTTCTGATGTATTGTTTGGTTTTCCCTGACTGTATTGTTTGCTGTTTAACCTGTTGGGTTGAAAGTGAGTTCTGTTCACTTTTGCCTATTGTTTTCTAGGTTCGAGGTTGAGTGGGACTCCCTTGCCTCGCTTGTATTGTTGCATCCATGCATTTTACTGCTTTACTGTATATATCTGTTATTGTTTTTGTTTCCGTCTATTCCCTTAGGATCTTTGTTTCTCTCTGTGCAAGAGAGGAGCATGATAGACACTAGGTCTTAACCCATGTATGATAACATTAGGTTAGTCTAATTCCCTTCGCAACCGTAGGTTAGAGTTCTGTCTCTTCTTTCTCAAAACAAACAGAAAAACACAATAAATATTTCAAACACAATAAAAGACACTTCTTCCGTAAAAGATTGTGAACTCATCAAAACATCATTTTTGTCCGCTTGGACTGTTAATCAGGAAAAACCCTTTTTCAGAAGGAATAAAAACAATCAAGACAGACTGGTGTCGTACGTGGCCCGAACTACGTTTGCTCTGATCTTTCATGCTGTATGAAAGTACGTAGGCATAGGATGCGATATCCTAGCGAGCAACCTTCCCCTCCTTTCCAGTAGGTAGGCGAACTACGTTGACTCTGATTTCTCGTTCCAGACGGGAATACGTAGGCATAAAGTGCGATACTTTGCCGAGTCATTTTATTTTCTTTTTTAACCCCAGACCTGCAGAGTAGACAGAATAACAATCCGTACCAGAAAACAAGCGTGGATCCCGTCGAGTACGACGGACGTGAGGGGTGCTAATACCTTCCCCTTGCGTAACCGACTCCCGAATCCAGGATTTGGTTGCGATGACCATTCCTTTCCCCGTTTTGCGGTAGGTTTACCTCGAGCGTTTCCTTTCCCCTCTTTGGGATAAATAACGCGCGGTGGCGACTCTTCTGTTCAGCCGGCGCCGATTTTCGCAGTAGCGACAGCTGGCGACTCTGCTGGGGACCCAACGTCCCCTGGCTGCTGAGGACTGCGATAGTCCTTATGCATTTGGGATCCAACGTCCCTTAAGAGAGTCAATCCTAACGCTTGTTTTCCCGTCGAGGATTTTGTATGGATTTATATTTCTGACCTTTATTTTCAGCATTATATATTATTGATTATCATTGCTGTATTGGGGTGTGATGGGTGTTCCATGATTGAGAGATAAGTCGGACCTGGGCTTGAGTGCACCTAGACTTATTGTAGAGATTAGTGGGCGCGCACGTGCTTTGCATGTCCTAGTGTCCCGCGAAATCTACACTCAGACGAGGTTCTTCTGGTTGGCCTCCTGTCCTGCCCTTTGGGTGGCTCGGGTTGCTGGTTAGTTGGATTGTCGACTCTGGGTACCGATCATTTGGAAGTTGGCTAAGTGAGGCCTCTTCAGGATTTGATGATGCCACTCCTTCTGGGAATCGTATCATCAACCCTGAAAGTCTGTGACGCCGACGACCGCATAGGATGCCATACCTTTGTCAGTTACTAGGACATCCACCTGTGAGAGGGTTTGGGGGTTATGCAGGTAACTAGACTTTCAGACTACCGATTTGTTTCTTAATCTGAGATCCTGGGTATTTATGGAGAGTTCTGAGGTCTGTCAGAGACCAGTTGGAGATGTGTTCTGAGGTCTGTCAGAGACCAGTTGGAGAGTTCTGAGGTCTGTCAGAGACCAGTTGGAGAGTTGTGAGGTCTGTCAGAGACCCGTCGGAGAGATGATTTGAGGTCTATCAGAGACCAATCAGAGTTATATTACGGGGTCTATCAGAGACCAGTGTTGGAGCTTTGTTTTAGGTCCATCTGAGACCAGGGTTTGAGGACTTATGGAGGATCTATCTGAGACTTCTTGATATGGTTCAGGATTCTCCGCTACAACACTTGGTCCCTGTTGCATGTTACTTGCATTGCATCGTTTGCATACCCATTATCATTGCATCCCATTAACGTGTGTCTGTGCTGCAGGTGCATTTGCATATCCCCCGGTTCTAGTGTTTGGACTTCTGAGTATCGATCATGGCTGGTTTGAGGATGACAGTTGCCTATAAGCTACCTATTCCTGATGTCACTCCACTCCTGGGTCTGATTTCTCTTGCAGATGAGGATGTCCGTAGAAGCTTCAGGCAGAGTTACGGACGGCTGTTGAGTTTGGTTCGCAAATCCATTGATGATGAATTGAATGGGCTGTACACCTTAATGCAATTCTATGACCCGACTTTGAGATGTTTCACGTTTGCTGATTTTATCTTGGGGCCTACCATGGAGGAGTATGTAGAGTTTACTGAGCTGCCAGTTCAGAATGCAGTTCCTTTTATTCACTCTGCCGCTGAGCCCAAGTTGGAGGATTTAGCTAAGGCCTTGCATATGAATGCTTCTGAGCTGTTGATGACTTCTTGGCGAGGGGTTCCGGGTTTCTCTCTTCAGTTTCTGGTTGGTAAGGCTCAAGAGTACGCCAAGAATGGGTGTTGGGTGGTCTTTAACGCTATTTTGGCTCTATGCATTTATGGGATAGTGTTGTTTCCCAACTTCCCAAACTTCGTGGACATGGATGTGTTTCATCTATTTGCTGCTGGTAACCCAGTACCTACACTGATCGGGGACTTCTATCATTCGATGCACTACAGGAATGAGAACAGGAGAGGCAAGAATGTCTCTTGTTGCGTGCCTTTGCTGTACATGTGGTTTAAGAGCCATCTTCCCTCTAGGGGACCTTTTGTGGATAGTGCAGCTACATCTGACTGGCCAGAGCGCATGATGAGGCTATCTTCCGAAGACATCGAGTGGTTTGATCGAGACTTGCTGGGGTCTGAGCTTATATTCAGTTGTTCTGGGTATTCTAATGTTTCTTTAATAGGAAGAAAAGGGTGTATCAATTACAACCCTTCTCTGTTCGTCCGCCAGTTTGGATATGCGCTGAAGAACCCACCAAAGGAGGAAGAAGTACAGGAATCTCTGTACTTCACCGGTGATCTGAGGGGAGAGTTATTAGCCAAGCTGCAGCATGCCTGGACGCGCATTAACAGAAGAGGGAAGCCGCTGTTAGGAAAGAATGATTGTCAGGCTTATGCACCATACAGAGTTTGGATTCAGGAGAGAGCAAGACAACTACTGATGTCGTTTCCAGCAGCACCAGTCCCTGTTCATACTCCGGTAGAAGAGCCAACCACTATTTCTAGGGAGGCCTACGAGCAAGTTGTGAAAGAAAAAGAAGCCTTGAGGAAGATCAATGAAGAGCTTGAGCAAGAGCTGGCTCAAATACGCAGTGAGAAAAACAAGGTCGTGCATGCTTTCCAACAGCAGATCGAGCTAGTAAACAGGCTAGGGGCTGAGTTGACTGAGGAGAAAAAGAAGCGCGAACGTCTGGGGCAAGAGTTCAGAAGCTCCCATGACATGCTGGAATCCAAAAAGAAAGCGCTCGACGCCGCTCACCGAGAAATCTCTTCTTGCAACAAGACTTGGAATGCTACGCTCACCAACAACAAGAAGAGGGAAGATAAGTTGAAGCAGCAAATCTCCGACCTCGAAGAGCAGTTGAAAGCTAGCATCAAGAAGTACGAAGAAGAGGTGATGACCAGGTACAGTCTCCAGAATGCATTGAACAAGGCCATCAAAGGCAGGGATGAAGCTGTGTCTCAGAAGCGTAAGCTAGAGGATCGCTTCGGAGAAGGGGCATGGGAGGAACCGCTGGTGACGTGCGTCGTGTTCTCAAACGAAGAAACCAACTTGTTGAAGGGCTTCTTACCCGACCAGGTCATCCAGAGACCAAGAAGTTGATAGAAGAGTACCAGGCTTATGGGAGTACTTGATCATTTCATGTATTAACTTGTATGCTTTATTTGCATAGTGCTGACCATCACCAGGATTGTTGGTCGAGGTCATGCCTTCTTATTGTACTCGGTGATATTGTATTCTTGGCTTATTGGATTTCTCTGCAATATATGAAGCTTTCTATGATTCAGCTCTGATCTTCATATTGCTAGCACTGTCACCGCACTGGCACCTTCACACTAGAATCGGGGAATACTTTTCCCTAATGCGCAGACACACACAATTGCATTGCATTCATATTCATATTGCATTACAGGTAATCATTGGATGGTATCTTATTTCCTGCTCTGTACCAGGTATTTTCAGGATTGCAGATCAGCGCCCGCACAGATACTCCACTCGCACCAACTGTCGAAGAATCATGGATCAAATGCAGAACGAGATGCATGATATGCGCGAGAAGCTAGCGCTCTTCATGCAGACCATAGAGACTATTGCAAAAGGTCAGGAGAATTTGCAAGCCATGGTGCAGCCTCTGTTGGTCAGAAATGCTGGTCACGGTAATGAAGATCATCAGTCTGTGCGAGTCGACACTGTTCATGGGGACGGTACTCCTACGCCAGTGGCTCCACCTGTAGTCAATATACCTGCTACTAATGTCAACAACGTTACCGCTGCTGGGAACGGTAACGTCGGAGTTGGGAACGAGACGGCTGTCCATAACGTTGGGCTTGGTGATATCAACTTGGGTGATAATATGGGAGGCAACGGCTTCGGTAATGCCGGATTCGGATTCAATGATCAGGGTTTCGATAATGCTAGGAAATATGGTTTCAATGCTCAAGGCTTTGGGCAGGACGGATATGGTTTGACCAATCAGGGTTACGGAGGATTCGGAAATGGAAACGGCGCTGGGTTAATGACTGTTGGACCTGCTGGAATTGCTCCGGGATACGGCAACAGAGGGCGAGGCCCGGTGATGAATCAGATCAGAGCTGGCCATAATAATGGATACGATGGGTATGGAGCTGGGAATGGTATGTGGCAAGAGGATCAGCAGGAGGACGCCTTCTCCAGAGGAGGTTTCGAGGGACCGATGGATGACTCCCAGAAGATCATAATGCTAGAAGAGCAGATGAAGGGGGTCCTGAACCAAAGTGTTGTGGGCTTAGACATGTCAACAATGGGTCTGGTACCTGGCTTGAGGGTGCCAATCAAATTCAAAGCTCCTACGTTTGATAAGTATAAAGGGGACACCTGTCCGAAAGTGCACGTGCGGTCGTATTTCCGAAGGATGTTTGCGTATTCGACTGATGAGAGAATGCTAATGCATTTCTTTCAGGATAGTTTGTCGGGTCCTTCCCTAGAGCGGTATATGGGATTGGAGCCAACTAATATAAAGACATGGAAGCAGCTGGCAGAGGCATTTGTAGCTCACTATAAGTATAACAGCGACTTGGCACCCAACCGGGTCCAATTGCAAGGGCTGTCGCAGAAGAAGGGTGAGAGCTTTAAAGAGTACGCGCAAAGATGGCGCGACATGGCTGCCAGGGTCCGTCCTCCTTTAGAGGACAAGGAAATGAATGACATGTTCATCGGCACCTTCACAGGCATGTTTTATGACAAGTTGTTTCACACATCTTTGGCCAGCTTCTCAGACTTAATTCTGATGGGAGAAAAGATTGAGAGTAACATTAAGTAGGGTCGTTTCCAGGATGAGGAATCAACTGCATCTGGCAGTAATAGGAAGGCTTTTGGTGGGCGCCGTCAGGGCGATGCAAGCGCAGTGTTTGGAGGCCGAGGCAGAGGTCGGAACCAGTATCATCAGCCGCAGCAGGTGGCGAGTGTTACTATTTGTTGCACCCTAAAATTTGACCAACCGATTCTCCTATCTGACTCGTGGTTTAAATGCATATTCGCAAATCAGACGCGTGATATTTGTGCACGAACGGTGGATATCAGGGTTACAGCTTGATTTTCGTCTATCAGATATGGCAGATCCAGTCCAGATCACCAGGGTTTTGTTTTCGGGAAATTGTGCGCTCCTCAGTGATTTTCAGCTTGCACAGTGATTTTGAGGATATTCTGATGCCCGGGGTTCTCTGTTCGATTCGATCTGGTCTCGTGCGCTCTTTTATGGCGGTCATTTACATTCATCTGCATTTTTAGGATTTTAATAGACTTTTGCGGATTTTTAATAGGCTTTATAGATTTTTCTGGAATTTAAATAGGGTTTTTGTATTTTTTTTAATAGCTTAAATCTCTTTTTAGAATTTTATAGATTTTTAAATAGATTTTTAGAATATAAATAAGATTTTAAAATAGTTTTATCTTTTTTTAGAATAATATAGTTCTTTCTTTTAATAATAGTTTAGAATTTTATATGAATTTTAAAATGGATTTTTTAGAATATAGGTTTAATTGTTTTTTAGATAATATAGAAAATAATATAGTTTTTCTTTTTTTAATAGATTCTAATAGATATTAAATAATGGTAGAGCTTTAATAGAAATTAGTAGAAAGTTAGAGTTAATTAGGTTCTTAATCATCTTTAGATTTAATTAGGTTAATATAGAGTTTAATTAGGTTAATTGAATTCATTTAGATTTAAATAGGATTTTATTAGTGGTAGTTTAATTAGGCTTAAATAGAGTAATTAGAGTTTTAATCTTTCTAGATTTGATTAGGGCTTAATTTTTGTTTAGAGTTTATTAGTTAATCATTAGATTAATTAGTGTTAGTTAGACATTAATCAGTTTTTTCAGTTTTTGGGTTTTTTGTTCATTTCTCGTATGGGCCCAGGAGGTGTTCTGTTTGAGGCTCAGTTCTCAATTAGTCTCAGCTCAATACAGTCCAGAAAAAAGTCCAGGAAAAGTCCAGAATTTGTCCAATTCGTCCAGCTGTTTCCAGTCTTCTCCAGAGTGTTCCAGAAGGTTCCAGACTTTATCAGTGTCTTAAATATCAAGAGCCACGTGTAGGCTCAAGGGTTGGCCCACGCGTTATGCATTGATCACGCCACCACATCAACTCAGAAGCCCCAGCTTACGCCACGCGTCCCACTCAGCCACCGCTTCCTCTCTCTCTCTGTGCATGCGCGCCACGCGTTGCACCTGCATCAGTCCCTGAGACACTTGGCACCACCACAGCTAGTCACCGGAGCATCGCCGGGACTTCGCCGCCGGGCATGCAAACGCCCTGAGCCGCCGTCCAACCGTCTTCCGGCCACCGTCTTTCTCGCCGGAATCCCCACACATCCAGAAATCTCCAGAAATTCATCCAAACACTCCGATCGTCTCCTCTACCTTCATCTAACCCCTCGCCGGAAAACGCAATTTCGCCGGAATCTTCATATCTTCATCAAAATTCGAGATATTTTTCCAGAATTCCTTCAGACGCTCAAGATCTCCATCTTCGTTTACCGTTTTCTCCAAGAAATTCATACTTCTCCGAAGAATCTTCAACCAAAATTTGCAAGCGATTCAAGATCTTTCTTCTACAATCTTCAGATCTCTCTGATCTCGTTGTCAGCTACTCAGAGCGTCTCAAGAACGTCAACATCTTGCCTTCAATTTTAAGATCTTTGTTGATCTTCATCATACGAACGCCGCCGCTGTAGATCTCCACACCTTCAAATTTCCAGAAGTTGCTCCAAGATTCATCAGGATCCTCATCAGAATCTACGCGCAGGATCTTGAATTCGTCAGGTTCTTCATTGGGCATCAAGAACTCCACGAGCTTGTTCTTGCTCCGTATCCAGGTGCGTTCACTTGATTCCGTTCGTCTTCCCCTTTCCGTTTGCTGTGATTGCTGGATGTTTATCTTAATTCAATTAGGGTTTGGGTCGAGTTTAGGGCGTTGGATCGAAGTTTGGTGAGGCGTGTATTAGGGTTTAGTTTCAGATCATTGTGAGGAATTGGTTGAGGGTGGAAAATAATTCAGAGGGAGCATTTAGGAGATGAACGGCGTTAGGGTTTGGCTTCGTGAACAGTAGACTGAAATTTTTTGGGGAAGGTTGGTTTTGCTGATTGTTGAGTTGGGTTAGGGTTAGGTTTGGGCTTAGGCCCAAACGCATATTACTGCCAATACCCCCCGTTTACTCAATCCCCCCCCCTGCGTGAAATCAGAGTGAATCAGTTTGGGCCTTAGGCCCTAATTGCTGTCCAAACCCCCTCATCTAAGCCCATAATATGAAGTAACTGGAAAATCTGCTAGGCTGCACCCCCTGCGTTTTTCTTCTATTTTTTTTTGGTGATGAGTTTCTGGTAGTGCTGGGCCATGCGCCCATTTACTGTTAGCACCCCCATCTTTAGGGCCCAATGCATTAATAACTCATAAGTCTTGCTGTTAGCACCCCCCTCCAGTTTATTTCAATTTTTGTTTTGTTAATTCCTTTTTTAATATTTTCTTGCATTAGAAAATTCCTAATAAAATGAAAATAATTGTTTTTTTTAATTCTTCTTTTTTCTACCATTTCATGAAAGTATCTGGAAAATTAAATAAAAATAAAAATGTCACTTTATTTTTATTCCCTATTTTGTTGGTATATTTTCCATTTAGTTGATTTCTTTTAATATTTTTAGTGCATGCATATCATTAGAAAATTCATGAAAAATAGTAGGTTTAGTCAAATAATTCCGTTCTTTTTTCTGTAGACTCGTAATTCAGTGTAGAATTTTATAGTGCAGAAACATTAGCTTAATCATGCATTTTCATTTAAATTGCATTTTTTCATTGTTATTGATGTTGAATAAATTGGTTTGTGGATATGTCTGTGTTGCTGATTTTAGTTCTTTCATCTGGTGTTGAATTTTGTTCTGATTTTTCAGTATGTTGTCATAGAGCCATGTAGGTCTCTCATTAGATTTTTGATAGATTTTTGTAGGATGTTCTGATATGTTTTAGTCTGAGCTGGGGGATAGGAGAAGTCTTGATGGCTTCTGACTTTGAAGTTCAACTGTGGTTGAACTTCAGAGATAGTTTCTTGTGGTTTGATGGCCTGTGGGTTCTTCTCAAGGATAGGAGCTGGTTGCAGTCCTGTTGGAGCTTGCAAGGATGCAGTGGATTGAGGCTTAGGCTAGAAGCTTGTTCTCTGTTTGTGAGGTTCGAGGTCCTGAAGTTTGAAGGGAGTTTATGGTACTTTCCTGAGGAAGGCACTATGAATGACTTTCATTCTTTCTTCTCACCTCTTTCGTAAGTATCCAATGATGTCGGAGCCGACTTGTGAGTTTAATTTCTCCTGAGGAGGAATGTAAACTGATCACATGTTGCTGAGCCACATGGGATACGATTCCTAAGTGGAAGCCTCCTAGTACTTTCCTGAGGAAGGTCCTAGGGGTCTATTCACTTAGTTCTCTAGTTCATCTAGGATTTCTTAAGTATCCAGTGATGTTGGAGCCAACTTGTGAGTTTAATTTCTCCTGAGGAGGAATGTAAACCGATCACAGTTGTTGAGCCACGTAGGATACGATTCCTAAGTGGAAGCCTCCTAGTACTTTCCTGAGGAAGGTCCTATGGGTCTGTTCACTTAGTTCCCTTAGTGCATATAGGTTTTTTCAAGTATCCCGTGATGCCGGAGCCTTCATGTGAGTTTAATTTCTCCTGAGGAGGAATGTAAACTGATCACAGTTGTCGAGCCGCATAGGATATGACTCCTGAGTAGTAACCTCCTGGTACTTTCCTGAGGAAGGCACTATGGGCTTGTCTGCTTAGCTCCCTTTCCCTGGTAAGCTTGTTCTGAAGCTTGGAGACTGGGATTGATTCCTCTTGCTTAGGTTTTTGATTAGAGTTTGGCTTAGATCTTTGCTTAGGGTATTGTATAGAGTTTTGTTTAGAGATAGATTAGAGGTTTGTTAGGGGCCTTGCCCAGGAGTAGCTTCTTGTTTTGTAGATAAAGGCCCTGCTCAGGGTTAGTCTCTTTGTGTTGTTTGACTTGTATGATGTTGTGTTGCATTAGACTTAGGTGTTCATCTAGATAGTTCTGAGTAGGTGCATCTTAGAAGTAGACTTTGTGTGCATGAGAAGTTGAGGTGGTCCTCCTTCTGCTTGTTTGTTATTGAGTGGCTTTGCTTGTTGGTATTCGGTAGAGCTGAGCTCCCTTGCCTTTGTGGTTTACGGCCTTCGCGCCTTGTTTGTTTAGTTGTTGCATTCATGCATATTTCCGTTATTTCTTTACTGTGCAGTTTCTTGTTTGTAGTTCAGTCCTGTTGCCAGGATCCCTTAGGAGCTCTGACTTCTCCGCTGCGGAGTTGTTATGATAGACATTAGGATGGTCAACCAGGCATGATAGCAGTAGGTAGATTCCCCTTTCTCAGCTATAGTTTTAGGGTTTCCCTTTCCTTTCCGTAGGAGCTTTTGAGTAGCTTGATCCGTAGTTAGCTGAACTACAGTTGCTCTGATTCTTCGTACCAGACGAAGATATGTAGGCATAGGACGCGATATCCTAGCGAGCACACTGACGACTAACCTTTGTTCTCTCGCGGCTGTGCGATCGAGACTTTCCCGCTAACGACTAATTGTTATTCCTTTTCTCCTGCCCGAGTGCATTTGAGACCAGATCGTATTTGTAGGTTCCCGAGCCTTAGAGACCAGTTTGTTTTCTCACTGCTGTGTGAGAGCCCCTGTTTACCCGTAGGCAGCCGAACTACGTTTGCTCTGATCTTCCATACTGGGTGGAAGTACGTAGGCACAGGACGCGATGTCCTGGCGAGCAACCTTTTCCCCGTTTAGACGTAGGAAGTCGAACTACGTTGACTCTGACTTTCCCATTGCACGAGGGAATACGTAGGCCCAGAACACCGTATGTTCTGTCGAGTCCTGTCCTTTTATTTTCTTTTCGGACCAGCCATTAGCGTAGATAGATGACACACCCTTTTACCTATAAACACCAAGCGTGGATCCCATCGAGTACGATGGACGTGAGGGGTGCTAATACCTTCCCCTTGCGTAACCGACTCCCGAATCCAGGTTTTGGTTGCGATGACCATACCTTTTCCCGTCTTTGCGAGGTTTACTTCGAGCGTTTCCTTTCCCGCTTTGAGGGATAAATAACGCACGGTGGCGACTCTCCTGTCAAGCCGGCGCCGATTTTCGCAGTAGCGCCAGCTGGCGACTCTGCTGGGGACCTATAGCATCTAGGGACTTTTCCCATCCCTTATGCTGGGACCATTTCCCGTCCCCTACGCGAGTCAATCCTAGCGCTTGGGTGTTTATTTGTTGGGTGTTGTGCATATTGTGTTTTACTTTTCTGCACTTTACTTTTCTGTACCTTTACCTTTCCGCATTTATTTTCCAGCATTATATTATTATGATTATTGCTGTGGGCAAGGGGATGTTACTGTGAGTGAGAAGCCGGACCTGGGCTTGAGTACACACCTAGATATAGTTGCGGAGAAGTAGTAGACGAACCTGTCTGCTGAGCAGGCACAGTTCCCTACGAAAATCTGCGCTCAGACGAGATTCTTGCAGAGGTGCTCCTTTCCGGTCCTGAGGATCTGAGGGGAGTCCAGACGTGAGGGTTGTCGACTCTGGGGACCGATCATTTGGAAGTCAGCTAAGTGAGGCCTCTCCATGACTTGATGATGCCACTCCTTCTGGGAATCGTATCGTCATTCATGAAAGTCTGTGACGCTGATGACCGCATAGGATGCCGTACCTTTGTCCGTGGATTAGGTCTATCCTACCTGTGAGAGGGACTGGGTTATTGCAGGAAAACTGGCCTTCAGAAACCATGATTCAGTACCTTTATCAGATGGTGTTCTTGATTCATCTCCAGGTGTGTTGTCTGGGTCAGATGGGTTTCTTATCTGAGGTTGAGGCTTTTATCAGATGATATTCTCGTCAGATACAGAGGTTCAGATGGTTTTCTTACCAGGGGATTGATATTTTGAGTATCAGATGATAGTTAGTGGCATGAGATTCTGGTGACCGTGTTGGTTTTCTGTTCTCGATCACAGAGATGTTCCTCTTCAGACTACAGCATAGCCCCTGTGTTCGCAGATTGCATTATTTTCATATTGCATCATTGCATTACCATCTGCATTCAACTAACGTGTGTGTATTGCAGGTACATATTTTCTCTTCCAGTTCTGGTGTTTGTTCCTAGCAAGACATGGAAAACCTGAAGAGAGTATTGCCCTATAAGTTTCCGTCGCCGAATATCAGTCTATTGTTAGAGTTGATTGCTATTGCTAAGAAGAGGGGAATGGGTGACTTCAGAAAGAGATATGGGAGGATTCTGACCTACGTTTATAAGCCATCTGCCTACGAGACCAGCGGCATCTATACTCTGTTACAGTTCTACGACGCGGAGCTCAGGTGTTTTGTATTTCCCGACTTCGTTTTGGCTCCTACCCTGGAGGAGTATTCGGCACTTCTGGATATACCGATCCGTGAGCAGATGCCTTTTTATCGTACGGACGCTGAGCCTAAGCTGGCTGAGCTTTCTACCATCCTGTGCTTGAAAGAGTCTGAGCTGTCTGGGAAGATGATCAGAAGAGGAGACGTATGGGGATTTCCGTTGGATGTCTTAGTGGAGAAGGCTCGAGAATATGCCCAGAAGGGTAGCTGGGGTGTTTTTGACGTCATCCTTGCTGTATGTGTGTATGGCATCGTGTTGTTCCCGAACATTCCTGATTTCGTTGATTCAGATGCCTTTTATATTTTGGCTGCGAAGAACCCAGTTCCTACTTTGCTGGGAGATATCCACCATTCAACCCACTACCAGAATGAAAAGCGACGAGGAAGGAATGTGTCTTGCTGTGTACCTCTCCTATGCAGGTGGTTCACCAGTCATATGCCTAAGTCAGACCCTTTTGTCGCCTCTATTAATTCTCTAGGATGGCCCGAGCGCTTAATGGGATTGACTGCTGAGAGCGTGGTATGGGTCAATAAAGAGGTATTCGGAGCTGAAGTCATACTCAAAGGCGAAGGATTCCCGAATGTTCCGTTAATAGGAAGGAAAGGGTGTGTCAACTACAACCCTTCCTTACTGATCAGGCAATTTGGGTACATACCTCAAGGAGCGCCAAAGCTCGAGGAGATACAGGAATCTCTGTATCTCACCGGGGAAATTGGGAAAGAGATGCTGACCAAACTTGAGAAAGCCTGGAAAAACTTGCACAAGAGAGGGAAGCTTTCAGGTAGCAGAGGGGATACTCGAGTTCCTGGCCCATATGTGGAGTGGATTCGTGAGCGAGCTGTGAAGTTCCTTATGCCGTATCCAGCGGTTCATCCATTGCATCCTTCTCCGGTGGAGGAGCCTACCACTGTGGACATTCAGGTCTACAAGCAGCTGATGGCGGAGAAAGAAGAGCTAGCAAGGGCTAAAGAGGCTTTAGAGTAGGAGAATGCCCAGCTTCGTCATGAAAAAATTGAAACAGGATACTTTTCCAAGCAACAGGCTGAAACTCTGAAACATCTGAAGACTACGCTATTGGAATTGACTGAAACCAAGAAGCGTCTAGAGTTAGATGTAGACTCAGTTAGTAGTGTGTTGGCCACCAAGAAGCAAGAGCTGGAAAGGGCCTACACAAAGCTAGCCAAGTTCAGAGAACACTGGGATCTCACTATGACCAAGCGCAAGGAGCGGGAAGAAGAGCTGAAGACACAGGTAGCTCAGTTAGAAGAACAGGTCAAAGTGAAGAACGAAGAGCTTGAAGAAGAAGCCTGCCGCCGATACGAGGCCGAGCGCAAGCTGACAGATGCCATGAAGAATTTGGAAGATTTCCAGCATAGGGCAGATGCCAAGAGACCCAAACCTGGGGGCGGTGCCAATGATAAGGCTTGGGAAGACTTTGTCAGAGACATCCAGGGGACAGTCAGGAAGAGGGATCGGCTGATAGAAGGTTTGATTTATCAACCGGATCATGCAGAGACAAAGAAGATGGTCGAGGACTTCCGCAACCGTACCCGTACTTGATTTCTCTCTTGTATTCCGTATGTTGAGATCACCACCAGGCATGTTGGCTGGGATCCTCCTTATCATATCAGCTGTATGAAGCATAGTTGTGTAACCTCTTGACAAGACTGTTATTCTAATCAATATATGAGGGTTTTTCCAAATATTGTCTTTATGATTTATCTCGTCTTGCTACCACTGACACTGGAATTGGAGGGGAAATATCTCCAATGCACACATGCACGTTAGCATTTTTGTATTTTTGTTTGCATAAATCATACTGCATAGCATTTCTCTAGCAGGTCAGAGCACTTATCCAGCCTTTGTTTTCACCAGAAAGTGATTCTCGGGGAATTGTTTGAGGCAAGAATGAAGACGACCAAGGGGCTGAAGCAGATTTGAGCAGAATCAAGCAGCATAGTCCGTTACAGGTAATCAGTAGCTATGTCTGAAGGCAATTTCCAGGCTCCTAACACCTTGGCAAGGTTTACTATGGCGTCCAACCATCAGTATGATTCTATGGAAGGCTTCCCGCAAGCGAACAATCTAACTGCAGACCAAGTTGTACAGCCTACTGTCCAGAACCGAGATCAACATGAGCAGTTTCTTGTCCGAAATGAACGTTATCCTCCTGTTAACAATCAATGTGTTGCTTTCCCTGTGATGAATTACCGGAGAGATATTCCAGTGACCGGATTAGTAGATCCAAGAGCTCTTGACGATGGTAGAAGACTCCGAGTGTTGGAAGAGCAAATGAAAGCCTTGGAAGCGAAAGATGTTGTTAACCTGGATGCTATGGCCATGTGTTTGGTTCCTGACCTAGTGTTGCCGTACAAGTTCAAAGTGCCGGAATTTGAGAAGTACACGGGAGATAGCTGTCCGAAGTTGCATTTGATGATGTTCTGTCGAAGGATGACTTCGTTTGTGCGAAATGACCAACTGATGATCCATTGCTTCCAGTATAGTCTGACTGGGGCATCCCTGAGATGGTATGTACAATTGGAAAGTAATCAGATTCGATCATGGGTGGATTTAGCCAGAGCTTTCATGAAGCAGTATGATTACAACCTGGATTTGACTCCTAGTCTCGTAGATCTGCAAGAATTATCTCAGGCGGAGAATGAATCATTCAGAGCGTATTTGCGAAGATGGAAAGAATTGGCTGCTAGTGTTCAACCACCGCTTCCGGAAAGGGAAATGGTCGACATCTTCTTGGGTACTCTGAAAGGCCATTATTTTGACAAATTGTTCAGTTGCACAAACTTTGTGGGCCTGATGAGGCTGGGAGAGATTATTGAGAGAGGACTCAGGAGTGGAAAGTTTCGAGGTGTTCCTTACGTCCCAGTTAATAAGATTGAGTCAGTTGTTAGTTCTCAAGAAGAGTGGGAAGTAGGAACTGATGTCGTCTCAGAATCTCTAGCATCTCAGGATCAGTTTTCAGACACTTCAAGTCAACGACCATCCTACCGCCGATCGCGTCAGCATGCTCCACGAAGACCAAGGAAACCTGAAAGGCAGTTTACTCAATTACCAGTGTCGTACAGTCAGTTGTTGCCAGATCTGGTCAGAAGTGGATTGATAGTGCCGAAAGAGACTAAGCCGGTGATTCCACCGTATCCTCCAGGTTTTGATGCCAGCGCCCGCTGTGAGTACCATGTTGGGGCACCGGGGCATTCAACAAATGATTGTAAGGTGCTTAGAAGTCAGGTTCAGGATCTGATAGACTCTAGCCGTATTTGCATCACTTCTCAGGATTTTGTTCAGATTAATGATTTTCCATCCTCCAGTTGTGTGGGTTCGTCAGTTAATGTCATGGAAGACTCCACAGGAAGTGTGTGCTCTGAAGATTGTCAATCGGAGGGTTCAGTTGTATGGGAGAAGTTTCTAGAGGTTTTTGCGCCGGATGTCGCATCTGTTTTCTCTGCTTAATCTGTTTAGCTTTTTGTGCAGTAGTGTCTGCCGACCACCACCAGGGTTGTTGGCTGGGGTCGTTATATTCGTACTCATTTGTGCTTACCTGCTGATTTTGTTGGTTGTACATATGTGGGAGACGTTTGTCTGTATGCTTATAGCTTGAGTTTCTCTTTATCTCGTTGTGAATATGTGTTTGCTTTCTGCGCTGCATTATCATTTAACAGGTATATCAGAATCGTGGGCCTTATTTCCTCATCGTCTCAGTTTATTGCAGGAATTCCTTCAGAGGTATGGAACAGAATCAGTTCGAATTGATTGAAGTCCAAAGCCAGCTGGGGCAGATGATGAGAGACATGCAAGAGATGCGTTTGGAGCAGAAGATTCTCAAAGAGGAGAACAGTCAGCTGAAGACCCAAATGAGCTTGATCATGGAAGTAGTCAAGAACGTGCTTAGGAAAGAGGACGATCAACTATTCGAAGCCGCAATGAAGAAGCTCGCGCCACCTGTGCATGTGGAACCTGAGCAGCAGCAACAGAGGATACATCCGGCTCAGCGGAAGATCCAGGAAGGGAAGCCAAAGAGAATGTTTGAGGCACCGCCTATGACATATGCTGAGCTCTTGCAGACCTTATTGAGGTTTAATCTGGTTGAGAAGAGAACGTTGGCACCACCAACGAGAGTGTTTCCTCATGGGTACGATGCCAATAAGCAATGTGAATTTCATTCCGGGGCATTCGGACACGACATCGAGGGTTGTCATGCTTTTAAGCACAATGTTCAAGACCTGATTGACTCGCACGATATTGAATTCACGTCGGGCGGCGTATCGGTGCATATTGCTCCTGTCTCGATCGATGCTAAAATGACAGATGTTTCTAAAGCTGCAGTAGGTCAGAAGCGTATCCTGGACTCCATGGTGTCAGAATCTCCATGCCCACAACTGTTACCTATTCCTGGGGCAGATCTGAGAAATAAAATGGCTAAGCATAAGGAGGGCGTTAATCAGTACAGTGAAAATCAAGAAACCGATGTTGCATTTGCTACGAAGGGTGTTCAAGAGTCAACCCGATACCAGCAACAACAGCAACGATCTCAACAGGGGAAAAGGCAGCAGTATCCCAATCAGCGAAAAGCTCAAAATCAGAAGCCATTGAGGGTATTTAAAGTGCCTCCGATGCCGTATGCCGAACTTCTTCAGACGTTGTTACGATTGCAGTTGGTTGAGAAAAGGAAGTTAGCCCCGTTGACAGGGACACCTCCAGCAGGTTATGATATCAAGGAGCGCTGTGATTTCCATTCAGGAGCACAGGGGCACAACATTGAAGATTGTCTGGCTTTCAAGCACAAAGTGCAGGATCTACTTGATAGTGCAGCAATCAGCTTCGGGCAGGGAAGTCCCAAAGTCATCTGAATAAAGGAGGAGGGGCTCTATAATTTGGTAGGGTCGTTGAAAGCAGATCAGGACAGCATCGAATTGCCTCTAATAAAGATAGCTGGTTCAGCAGCAGGGCAGATGCGAAAGCCCGGTTCTCGGAAGCTAGCATTTTTCTTTGTTTTAGCTTGTCATTTCTTTACATTTGTAGTTGCTTTCCTGTTTGAATTTGTAATCTTGTTTGTAAAACTTGTTGTTTTCATTCAATTGATGATGATGAAATAAATATGCATGTTTTGATTGAATCCATTCGTGTTCACTAACTGTTTTACAAATGTCCAACGCTTGGTTAAGAAGAATTTGGGGAGGATGACGAAAATGACCGACATGCAACTACCGATATTGTATGCTTTTGAAATAAAACCTGCTGATGATGTACAGGCATTGTTTCAAATCCCCAAACACCGGAGGTATAAGGAAGATAATCCCTTGTCAACCCCTTTGAGCCTTGTAGTAGGAGTTTCTTTCTGTGAATGAAAAACCCTCAATCTTTAACCTGGGGCAGGGTAGGTGTTAGCTAATTTGACTGAGCGTCCAGATTGCAAAAGGAGTGTCCGTTCAAGGATCAATCACGTCCCTAGAGGTCGTGCCTAAAAAACCACAATGGTTCAATCAAGAGTGGGACAGCCACATCATTCCCCAAAAAGTCAGGCAACCAGTGTCACACGACTCGTCCGAAAAAACGAAAAAGAAATCAAAAGCCCGCTAAGTCAAGAAGACTTCAAAACAAATGACTTAGGCAAAAATGAGGGCATCCCGCTGGACTAAAAAAATCAAAAGAAACTCAAAAGGATTCAGTCCAGGCAAAAGTTAGGGATATGAAAAGAAAAAGACGAAAAGGATCAAAAGAAAAATCCCCGATGGAGATACGAGTCGTGTGACCTCAAGTGTCAAAGACGAAAAGTGAGTGGCTGTCACTCGAAAATCCAAAAGTTTCTCGAACTATCACTCCTATCTTTCAACCTCCGAGAGGTGAGCGCTAAGGTCGAATTAGCTGAACGTAGGATGGGAGAACATCAAGGAGAATGGGTGGGTTAAAGTAAACTTTGAGCCTTTATCCTTTCTTTCAAAACCGTGAACCTGACCACGTTACAACCTCCAAAAGTCCTAATTGAAGCAGGTTGTTTCGAAAGCATACTCTGGTAAAGGTCGCGTCGATTCTGACTCCTAAAAAGGTTCCTCTTACCATGTTGGTACTAGTGTTGATAAACGTTTTGTGCATTATACGCTATAAACTGTTTTTCCTTTTCCCAGTGAACAGATTGGATGTCAAAGCTGTCATATGTGTTGCATTAATACATCTTTTATGCAGAACAACTTGTTTTACTTGCGAGTAAGCGCTTGACAGCAGAAAAGCTTCCTACAATGGGAAGTATGGTCAAGATAGAATGCAGAACGCCCGAATGTTCCGAGAGCAGGGGCAAGCTTTATTGTGATCCCCAGTCAGGTCAGCTTTTCGAAGTCAGTTATTCTGGGGAAATCAGGTTGAGGTTCGGTGAATACGTCGTAGTCAGAAGGTACTACTCTGAATCAGATAATCGGGGCAAGGTCATTGCAGTCAGGGGCAGACCATCTTAAGCGCGCAAAGGTTGTGCGAGAAGCAGGTGAGGTGAAGTATCTCTCAGAAGTTCAGAACGCTGAGGCATGTTATATCAGACCATCAGAAAACAGATTTTCAGATTTCCTTTCGAGGACTATCCCCACAGATGTCCTGTAGGCTGGGGCATATCAGGAGCGAAAGAATTATTCTTCTCCGTATCAGCAGGGTCATTCAGAGTTATTCGAGCAGATGCAGTCGATTTTCGAGAGCGAGATGAATGCAAGAAGTCGTGTTACTATCCCTTGACTCTTCACTAAAAGGCTGTGTATTCAGGAAGAATATTTTCCAGCGTCAGTTGTACCTGACCCAGTAAGATAGCTTAAAAGTTCAAATCCATGTTTGCGATTACTGTGAGGCCCATCCGTGTTGGCGCATCGGTTTCCAGATCCGAGCTTCATCAGTACGCGGGAAGACTCCCTCCATTTTCTCCAGCAAAGTCCAATTTGTCGGTACGGGTGAGCTATCTCCAGAGGAGTCCAATCATATTCAGCACGTCTGTTATTTCACAGCGGAGTTATATACCCCAGCAGGGTATTACTTCGTCAAGGTGTTCGGTTAAGTTCCCAATATCCCCAGCAGAGTTGATTTCACTCTCCCAGCATTTATTTTGCTAGGATGATTCAGTGATATCCGGGTTATCCCCAGCAGAGTTGGCCTCGTCTTCAGCATTTAGGTTGCGGAAGTGATTTTCTGTACCCAGCTTTCTCCGGCAGCTCGAGCCTGCATTAGCATATTGCATGCATCGTCATATTTGCATCATACCTGCATGACATTTTTAAAGTGCGTAGCATTTCCATCCGGAATGGAGCATTACGCTGTAGAAAGATTAAAGCATACGCATGTGCATACGAGGCATAAGTCAGATTTTCTATCAGCCTCACATGACGCGTGAATTACTCTGTGATCAGTTCAGGGGCAGTTATCCAGCAGCAATATTCAGACGATTCAGCGGATTATTTATCAGACAACGATTATGCTTTGATCAAGCAGTCATCTGATATCGACAAATTTTTCTTCCCGTCAATTCATATTGGCGATGTGTTCCTCCAATGAATGGACTTCTCCGTCTATCATTAGACGTCTTGAGTACGAATGTGGTTTTTTTTCCGTCTATCCATAGACGATGTGAAGTTGCGGGTGGTCGCAGTAGGGCTTCAAGAAGGGGTTTCCCCAGGATATGCTTTCCTTCCCGTCTATCAGTAGACGATGTGAAGTTTTGGGTTGATTTTCAATGGGGTTCAAAATAGAGTTTCTATAGCAAGTGGCTTTTCTTTCCGTCTGTCAGCAGACGATGCGAAGTTTCGGGTTACTGTCCAGCGGGTTTCTTATTGCCAGATCATACATATGATGAGGTGTTTCCCCAGCGAGCCTTCTCCGGCTATCTTTGGTTGTTGAGGGGTTTCAGAACGATATTTCCGATAATGGTTTTCTTTCTGTTTATTGGACGAGATGATGTTTCAAGAAGGACTTTCCTGACTGTCAATCCTTACTGATGTCGAGGCTCTTCGAAGAATGTTTAGTTTTCGTGATCGTTGATTCTTATTGACGACATGGTTCCTTAAAAGGTGGTTTTCTTCCCGTCGGTCCATACTGACGATGTGGCCCCTTCAAGGATGTTGATCTTTCCATCAATTCCCGTAGACAGAAGGATTCTGAAATTCAAGGGATGGTGTTGAATTGCGTTATGGTGTCTTGCCGTCTACCCTTAGACGATGTGAATGGTGATTTGTTCATCAATCAGGATGATGCCGTCTACCCTTAGACGATGTGAATGGTGATTTGTTCATCAATCAGGATGATGCCGTCTACCCTTAGACGATGTGAATGGTGATTTGTTCATCAATCAGGATGATGCCGTCTACCCTTAGACGATGTGAATATTGATTTGTTCATCAATCAGGATGATGCCGTCTACCCTTAGACGATGTGAATATTGATTTGTTCATCAATCAGGATGATGTCGTCTACCCTTAGACGATGTGAATATTGATTTGTTCATCGATCAGGATGATTCCATCTACTCTTAGACGATGCAAGTACGGAGATTATTTCTTCCCGTCTATCTTTAGACGATGTGAGTATGGAGAGTAAGGCTTTGTTCCCGTCTATCCTTAGACGATGTGAATTGATCAGGATGATCCCGTCTACCCGTAGACGATGTGAATTTGGAGATTATGGTGTCTTTCCGTCTATCCTTAGACGATGTGAGCATTCGATCAGAATGATTCCGTCTACCCTTAGACGATGTGAGTGTTCAATCAGGATGTCTTCCCGTCCATCTTTGGACGATGTGGGTATGTTTCTCTTCCTGCCTATCAGTAGGCAATGTGAAAGGATCAGGTATTTTGTTGCAACCCTCAGGGTTTGTTACATAGGGTATCACAAGCAACGGGTATTCAAATCAGGAGTTCTTTATCAGATGATTGATCAGTTTGGTGCCATAATGACTGGACTCAGTTTTCTGGACTTTATTCCACAAGCAGTTTACAGTATATGCTCGCGGTTGGCAAATTTTCGGGTTTTATTTGTATTCAACCGTCTCGTACCTCTGAATGTTTGAAGGCTGAGCGCTCTTCAAACCCTTCAGGTCCAAGTCGCTTGAATAGGGGCAGCTGTTGCACCCTAAAATTTGACCAACCGATTCTCCTATCTGACTCGTGGTTTAAATGCATATTCGCAAATCAGACGCGTGATATTTGTGCACGAACGGTGGATATCAGGGTTACAGCTTGATTTTCGTCTATCAGATATGGCAGATCCAGTCCAGATCACCAGGGTTTTGTTTTCGGGAAATTGTGCGCTCCTCAGTGATTTTCAGCTTGCACAGTGATTTTGAGGATATTCTGATGCCCGGGGTTCTCTGTTCGATTCGATCTGGTCTCGTGCGCTCTTTTATGGCGGTCATTTGCATTCATCTGCATTTTTAGGATTTTAATAGACTTTTGCGGATTTTTAATAGGCTTTATAGATTTTTCTGGAATTTAAATAGGGTTTTTGTATTTTTTTTAATAGCTTAAATCTCTTTTTAGAATTTTATAGATTTTTAATTAGATTTTTAGAATATAAATAAGATTTTAAAATAGTTTTATCTTTTTTTAGAATAATATAGTTCTTTCTTTTAATAATAGTTTAGAATTTTATATGAATTTTAAAATGGATTTTTTAGAATATAGGTTTAATTGTTTTTTAGATAATATAGAAAATAATATAGTTTTTCTTTTTCTAATAGATTCTAATAGATATTAAATAATGGTAGAGCTTTAATAGAAATTAGTAGAAAGTTAGAGTTAATTAGGTTCTTAATCATCTTTAGATTTAATTAGGTTAATATAGAGTTTAATTAGGTTAATTGAATTCATTTAGATTTAAATAGGATTTTATTAGTGGTAGTTTAATTAGGCTTAAATAGAGTAATTAGAGTTTTAATCTTTCTAGATTTGATTAGGGCTTAATTTTTGTTTAGAGTTTATTAGTTAATCATTAGATTAATTAGTGTTAGTTAGACATTAATCAGTTTTTTCAGTTTTTGGGTTTTTTGTTCATTTCTCGTATGGGCCCAGGAGGTGTTCTGTTTGAGGCCCAGTTCTCAATTAGTCTCAGCTCAATACAGTCCAGAAAAAAGTCCAGGAAAAGTCCAGAATTTGTCCAATTCGTCCAGCTGTTTCCAGTCTTCTCCAGAGTGTTCCAGAAGGTTCCAGACTTTATCAGTGTCTTAAATATCAAGAGCCACGTGTAGGCTCAAGGGTTGGCCCACGCGTTACGCATTGATCACGCCACCACATCAACTCAGAAGCCCCAGCTTACGCCACGCGTCCCACTCAGCCACCGCTTCCTCTCTCTCTCTCTGTGCATGCGCGCCACGCGTTTCACCTGCATCAGTCCCTGAGACACTTGGCACCACCACAGCTAGTCACCGGAGCATCGCCGGGACTTCGCCGCCGGGCATGCAAACGCCCTGAGCCGCCGTCCAACCGTCTTCCGGCCACCGTCTTTCTCGCCGGAATCCCCACACATCCAGAAATCTCCAGAAATTCATCCAAACACTCCGATCGTCTCCTCTACCTTCATCTAACCCCTCGCCGGAAAACGCAATTTCGCCGGAATCTTCATATCTTCATCAGCATTCGAGATATTTTTCCAGAATTCCTTCAGACGCTCAAGATCTCCATCTTCGTTTACCGTTTTCTCCAAGAAATTCATACTTCTCCGAAGAATCTTCAACCAAAATTTGCAAGCGATTCAAGATCTTTCTTCTACAATCTTCAGATCTCTCTGATCTCGTTGTCAGCTACTCAGAGCGTCTCAAGAACGTCAACATCTTGCCTTCAATTTTAAGATCTTTGTTGATCTTCATCATACGAACGCCGCCGCTGTAGATCTCCACACCTTCAAATTTCCAGAAGTTGCTCCAAGATTCATCAGGATCCTCATCAGAATCTACGCGCAGGATCTTGAATTCGTCAGGTTCTTCATTGGGCATCAAGAACTCCACGAGCTTGTTCTTGCTCCGTATCCAGGTGCGTTCACTTGATTCCGTTCGTCTTCCCCTTTCCGTTTGCTGTGATTGCTGGATGTTTATCTTAATTCAATTAGGGTTTGGGTCGAGTTTAGGGCGTTGGATCGAAGTTTGGTGAGGCGTGTATTAGGGTTTAGTTTCAGATCATTGTGAGGAATTGGTTGAGGGTGGAAAAGAATTCAGAGGGAGCATTTAGGAGATGAACGGCGTTAGGGTTTGGCTTCGTGAACAGTAGACTGAAATTTTTTGGGGAAGGTTGGTTTTGCTGATTGTTGAGTTGGGTTAGGGTTAGGTTTGGGCTTAGGCCCAAACGCATATTACTGCCAATACCCCCCGTTTACTCAATTCCCCCCCCTGCGTGAAATCAGAGTGAATCAGTTTGGGCCTTAGGCCCTAATTGCTGTCCAAACCCCCTCATCTAAGCCCATAATATGAAGTAACTGGAAAATCTGCTAGGCTGCACCCCCTGCGTTTTTCTTCTATTTTTTTTTGGTGATGAGTTTCTGGTAGTGCTGGGCCATGCGCCCATTTACTGTTAGCACCCCCATCTTTAGGGCCCAATGCATTAATAACTCATAAGTCTTGCTGTTAGCACCCCCCTCCAGTTTATTTCAATTTTTGTTTTGTTAATTCCTTTTTTAATATTTTCTTGCATTAGAAAATTCCTAATAAAATGAAAATAATTGTTTTTTTAATTCTTCTTTTTTCTACCATTTCATGAAAGTATCTGGAAAATTAAATAAAAATAAAAATGTCACTTTATTTTTATTCCCTATTTTGTTGGTATATTTTCCATTTAGTTGATTTCTTTTAATATTTTTAGTGCATGCATATCATTAGAAAATTCATGAAAAATAGTAGGTTTAGTCAAATAATTCCGTTCTTTTTTCTGTAGACTCGTAATTCAGTGTAGAATTTTATAGTGCAGAAACATTAGCTTAATCATGCATTTTCATTTAAATTGCATTTTTTCATTGTTATTGATGTTGAATAAATTGGTTTGTGGATATGTCTGTGTTGCTGATTTTAGTTCTTTCATCTGGTGTTGAATTTTGTTATGATTTTTCAGTATGTTGTCATAGAGCCATGTAGGTCTCCCATTAGATTTTTGATAGATTTTTGTAGGATGTTCTGATATGTTTTAGTCTGAGCTGGGGGATAGGAGAAGTCTTGATGGCTTCTGACTTTGAAGTTCAACTGTGGTTGAACTTCAGAGATAGTTTCTTGTGGTTTGATGGCCTGTGGGTTCTTCTCAAGGATAGGAGCTGGTTGCAGTCCTGTTGGAGCTTGCAAGGATGCAGTGGATTGAGGCTTAGGCTAGAAGCTTGTTCTCTGTTTGTGAGGTTCGAGGTCCTGAAGTTTGAAGGGAGTTTATGGTACTTTCCTGAGGAAGGCACTATGAATGACTTTCATTCTTTCTTCTCACCTCTTTCGTAAGTATCCAATGATGTCGGAGCCGACTTGTGAGTTTAATTTCTCCTGAGGAGGAATGTAAACTGATCACATGTTGCTGAGCCACATGGGATACGATTCCTAAGTGGAAGCCTCCTAGTACTTTCCTGAGGAAGGTCCTAGGGGTCTATTCACTTAGTTCTCTAGTTCATCTAGGATTTCTTAAGTATCCAGTGATGTTGGAGCCAACTTGTGAGTTTAATTTCTCCTGAGGAGGAATGTAAACCGATCACAGTTGTTGAGCCACGTAGGATACGATTCCTAAGTGGAAGCCTCCTAGTACTTTCCTGAGGAAGGTCCTATGGGTCTGTTCACTTAGTTCCCTTAGTGCATATAGGTTTTTTCAAGTATCCCGTGATGCCGGAGCCTTCATGTGAGTTTAATTTCTCCTGAGGAGGAATGTAAACTGATCACAGTTGTCGAGCCGCATAGGATATGACTCCTGAGTAGTAACCTCCTGGTACTTTCCTGAGGAAGGCACTATGGGCTTGTCTGCTTAGCTCCCTTTCCCTGGTAAGCTTGTTCTGAAGCTTGGAGACTGGGATTGATTCCTCTTGCTTAGGTTTTTGATTAGAGTTTAGCTTAGATCTTTGCTTAGGGTATTGTATAGAGTTTTGTTTAGAGATAGATTAGAGGTTTGTTAGGGGCCTTGCCCAGGAGTAGCTTCTTGTTTTGTAGATAAAGGCCCTGCTCAGGGTTAGTCTCTTTGTGTTGTTTGACTTGTATGATGTTGTGTTGCATTAGACTTAGGTGTTCATCTAGATAGTTCTGAGTAGGTGCATCTTAGAAGTAGACTTTGTGTGCATGAGAAGTTGAGGTGGTCCTCCTTCTGCTTGTTTGTTATTGAGTGGCTTTGCTTGTTGGTATTCGGTAGAGCTGAGCTCCCTTGCCTTTGTGGTTTGCGGCCTTCGCGCCTTGTTTGTTTAGTTGTTGCATTCATGCATATTTCCGTTATTTCTTTACTGTGCAGTTTCTTGTTTGTAGTTCAGTCCTGTTGCCAGGATCCCTTAGGAGCTCTGACTTCTCCGCTGCGGAGTTGTTATGATAGACATTAGGATGGTCAACCAGGCATGATAGCAGTAGGTAGATTCCCCTTTCTCAGCTATAGTTTTAGGGTTTCCCTTTCCTTTCCGTAGGAGCTTTTGAGTAGCTTGATCCGTAGTTAGCTGAACTACAGTTGCTCTGATTCTTCGTACCAGACGAAGATATGTAGGCATAGGACGCGATATCCTAGCGAGCACACTGACGACTAACCTTTGTTCTCTCGCGGCTGTGCGATCGAGACTTTCCCGCTAATGACTAATTGTTATTCCTTTTCTCCTGCCCGAGTGCATTTGAGACCAGATCGTATTTGTAGGTTCCCGAGCCTTAGAGACCAGTTTGTTTTCTCACTGCTGCGTGAGAGCCCCTGTTTACCCGTAGGCAGCCGAACTACGTTTGCTCTGATCTTCCATACTGGGTGGAAGTACGTAGGCACAGGACGCGATGTCCTGGCGAGCAACCTTTTCCCCGTTTAGACGTAGGAAGTCGAACTACGTTGACTCTGACTTTCCCATTGCACGAGGGAATACGTAGGCCCAGAACACCGTATGTTCTGTCGAGTCCTGTCCTTTTATTTTCTTTTCGGACCAGCCATTAGCGTAGATAGATGACACACCCTTTTACCTATAAACACCAAGCGTGGATCCCATCGAGTACGATGGACGTGAGGGGTGCTAATACCTTCCCCTTGCGTAACCGACTCCCGAATCCAGGTTTTGGTTGCGATGACCATACCTTTTCCCGTCTTTGCGAGGTTTACTTCGAGCGTTTCCTTTCCCGCTTTGAGGGATAAATAACGCACGGTGGCGACTCTCCTGTCAAGCCGGCGCCGATTTTCGCAGTAGCGCCACTATTCCGTTTCAACAGCAACCGTTTCAGCAACAGCCAATGCAACAACAACAGCAACAGCAGCCACAGCAGGGGGCACAGCCTGCTCAGCGAAGATTCCAGGGAGGTAAGCTAAGGAGAGTGTTTGAGAAGCCTCCGTCAACGTACGCAGATTTGCTACAGACGTTGTTAGGGTTGAATTTGGTAGAGAAAAGAACTCTGGCACCTATAACGGGAACTCCTCCGTATGGCTATGATGCAAGCAGGCACTGTGAGTTCCACTCTGGGGCTCCGGGTCACGATGTAGAGGGTTGCCATGCTTTTAAGCATGTTGTGCAGGATTTATTGGATAGCAAGGCTATCAATTTCGGAACGGCGGGTCCGAATATAGTGCAGAAGCCCATGCCTAACCATGGGGAAAATGCCATTCTGACTGAGGAGGGTTTGAATTTAATTATGAATGTCGAGGATTTAAAGACGCCGTTGGGCGAGATAAAGAGCCGACTGTTGCAAGGTGGTGTGTATCCTGGTTGTGACGAATATTGCTTAGAATGCTGGACCCTAGCTGAGGGGTGTGATGATTTAAAGAAAGGTATTCAGGCTTTAATTGATAGAGGCACATTGCAGTTTGACCGAGCAGCAATTGAAGAGCCTGCAGGGGCAGTAGCAGATAATCAGAGTGATGTGGCCACTGTAACGATTCCTCGAAAGACAATCACTATCAGGACACCGGTTCAGCGACCGCCAATTACAATCACTAAGGTCGGGCCAATTCCGTACGAGAGCACAAAAGCAGTCCCATGGTCATATGGATTGGAAGTGTATTGTGACGGAATAAAGATTGATGTTAACAAGCAGCCAGCCGAGACTGTAGATAACGTTGTTGGTTCCGGAGGTACGACAAGGAGTGGTAGGATCTTCATATCGCCTGAGGTAGAGGCCGAGAGACTGGCGAAGGGGAAGGGAAAGATGGTTGAGAATAGCCCTGTGCAGGCAAGCGAAAAAGCAGCGGCATCGGAAGACGTAGAAGAATTCATGCGCTTGATTCGTAAAAGCGATTATAAGATTGTTGAGCATCTGCAGCAGACACCGTCAAAGATATCTATCCTGTCATTGCTATTGTGTTCTGAAGCTCACAGAAATGCTTTGTTGAAAGTCCTGGATACTTCCTTCGTACCCCAAGATGTTTCCGTAAATCAGCTGGAGGGAGTGTTAGCACATGTGAATGCAGGCCACAGCTTGGGCTTTACCGACTTCGATTTGACCCCGAAGGGGAGAGATCATAATATGGCGCTGCACGTATCTGTCGAGTGCAGAGGATCAGTCATGTCGCATGTGCTGGTAGACACCGGATCGTCTTTGAATGTGCTACCCAAGAAAGCGATGATGAAGCTAGACGTCAGAGGAATCCTGTGCACGCCCAGTGACTTGGTAGTCAGGGAATTTGATGGCACGCGGAGAACAGTCTTTGGATCGATAACATTGCCCCTGCAGGTGGGGCCGGAGGTCTTCGCGACTGAATTTTATATCATGGATATCCAGCCTGCATACAGCTGTTTGCTCGGAAGACCCTGGATCCATGGGGCTGGGGCAGTCACGTCAACCCTGCATCAGAAATTGAAATATATGGTCGGAGACAGCGTGGTTACTGTATGTGGAGAAGAAGACATCTTGGTCAGCCATCTGTCGTCATTTAAATATGTGGAGGTCGATGGAGAGATTCACGAAACACCCTGCCAGGCATTTGAAGGGTTGCGCATCAAGGACAAAGGTCCCGGGCCGAGCAAAGTATCGGAGATAGCCGTCTCGTCATATAAAGAAGCTCAAGCTCTAGTAGAGGCTGGAGAAACCAAGGGTTGGGGCAAAGTGCTGGATATTCCTGTGAAGATGGACCGATTCGGGCTGGGGTACCAACCGTCGTCATCAACACCTGCTGTGGGGGCACCTCGTTTCAAAGGGCCAATAACCATCTCTGCCAGTAGAGTATGTCACGAAACCATCAACGCTGCTTCAGAGTCTGACGAAGGAGACAGCGATTGCAATATGGACGCTTGGATTCAGCCAAGCACGCCAGGACAGGGATTGTGCAACTGGTCTATTCAGGAGCTTGTTCCTGTGACTCTTAAACAGTAATGCTTTGTTTCATTAATTGTTGAACAATATGGTGTCCTGCCCGGGGAATCATGATTTGCTTAGGGTTGTGCTGTTATGAACATTGCGTGTTTATCATTAAATAAAAGGCGTTTTTTCGTGTGCAAATATTGTGATCCCTGTTTTTCTTGTTTTGTATTTTTCAATAAAATGGCAACGTGGTTATTCGCTTTATACGCATTTTGAAGCATTTAACCATTCTTTTTGCAGGATAACATTTTCAGATGACATCCTTGAACCACCTATGACTCGTCCCGACTTTGAACACCCGGTATTTCAGGCCGAAGAGGAGATTGTTGAAGATGGTGACGTTCCTGAAGAATTGTCTTGGTTGGTGAAGCAAGAGGAAAGAGTCATTTTGCCTCACGAAGAGGTCATCGAAATCATTAATCTGGGGTCGGAAGGGGTTGAAAAAAATATTCGTATAGGAGCCGCGCTGCAGAGCAATGTCAAGCGAAGACTGGTTGAAATGCTCAGAGAGTATAGTGATGTGTTCGCTTGGTCGTATGAAGACATGCCAGGGCTCGATACAGATATGGTTGTGCACCGTCTGCCGTTGAAAGAAGAATGCCCGCCGGTCAAGCAAAAGCTTCGCAGAACTAGACCAGATATGGCAGTGAAGATCAAAGAAGAGGTTCAAAAACAGTGGGATGCTGGTTTCCTGGCTGTGACAAAATATCCCTCATGGGTCGCTAACATTGTACCAGTGCCCAAGAAAGACGGTAAGGTGCGGATGTGCGTAGATTACCGTGACTTAAATAAAGCGAGCCCGAAAGATGATTTCCCACTGCCACACATCGATGTGCTAGTTGATAACACTGCTCAATACTCCATATTCTCCTTCATGGATGGTTTCTCAGGCTATAATCAGATTAAAATGGCGCCAGAGGACATGGAGAAGACTACTTTCATTACGCCTTGGGGAACATTTTGCTATAAAGTGATGCCATTCGGCTTGAAGAATGCTGGGGCAACGTATCAGCGTGCAATGACGACTCTTTTTCATGATATGATGCATAAAGAGATCGAAGTTTATGTTGACGATATGATTGCCAAATCCCAGACGGAGGAAGAGCATCTGGTGAATCTGCTGAAGCTATTCAAAAGGCTTAGGAAGTTCAGACTGAGACTGAACCCTAACAAATGCACCTTCGGGGTGAGATCGGGTAAACTGCTGGGGTTTATTGTAAGTCAAAGAGGAATAGAGGTCGATCCTGCTAAAATAAAAGCAATACAAGAAATGCCGACGCCTAAAACAGAAAAGGAGGTGCGCGGGTTTTTAGGGAGGTTGAACTACATTGCTCGGTTCATATCTCACCTAACTGCTACGTGTGAACCATTATTCAAGCTGTTGAAGAAAGATCAAGCTGTAACGTGGAACGAAAATTGTCAAAAGGCGTTCGATAAAATAAAGCAGTATTTGCAGGAGCCTCCTATTCTGATACCCCCAGTGGCAGGGAGACCCTTGATTATGTATTTGACAGTTCTTGAGGGAAGTATGGGTTGTGTTCTCGGTCAACACGACGAGACAGGAAGAAAAGAGCATGCGATCTACTACTTGAGTAAGAAATTTACAGATTGTGAATCTCGATATTCAATGCTTGAAAAAACTTGTTGCGCGCTAGCCTGGGCCGCCAAGCGTTTGAGGCAGTACATGCTGAATCATACAACCATGCTCATCTCGAAGATGGACCCTATCAAATATGTATTCGAAAAGCAGGCGTTGTCAGGGAGAATTGCCCGTTGGTAGATGGTCTTGACTGAATATGACATCCAATATGTCTCGCAAAAGGCTATAAAGGGGAGTGTGTTGTCTGAGTACTTGGCTGAGCAGCCTATTGAAGATTACCAATCGATGAGGTTTGATTTTCCTGACGAGGATATCATGTACCTAAAGATGAAAGATTGCGAAGAGCCGTCGCCAGATGAAGGACCAGAGTTGGGTTCCAAATGGAAGATGATATTTGACGGAGCTGTAAACGCTTACGGTAGCGGAATAGGGGCAATCATCACTACTCCACACGGGTCGCACATCCCGTTTACTGCTCGATTGACCTTTGCAGTTACCAATAATGAGGCCGAATACGAAGCTTGTATCATGGGGCTTGAAGAAGCCATTGATTTGCGAATCAAATATCTGGACGTATACGGAGACTCAGCTCTGGTGGTGAATCAAATCAAAGGAGAATGGGAGACACGTCAGCCCAACTTGATACATTACATGAATTATGCAAGGAGATTGTTGCCTTTCTTTGAAAAGGTTGAATTGCATCATGTACCGCGAGCGGAGAATCAGATGGCTGACGCCCTGGCCACTTTGTCTTCCATGTACAAAGTCAACTTCTGGAATGAAGCTCCCAGAATTATCATCTCTCGACTTGACAGACCTGCCTTCGTATTTGCTATTGACGAAGCTTCTGATGACAAACCGTGGTATTTCGATATCCTTAACTTCCTGAAGAATAAAGAGTATCCGGCTGGGGCATCCGGTCAAGATCAGAAGACTCTCAGGAGATTGGCAGGTAATTTCTATTTGAATCCGGATGGTGTCTTATACAGAAGAAACCACGATTTGGTGATGTTGCGTTGCGTAGATGAAAAAGAGGCAAAGCTGCTCATGGAGGAAATACATGAAGGTACCTTCGGTACGCATGCTGGTGGGCATGCTATGACGAGGAAGCTGCTGCGGGCAGGTTATTTTTGGCTGACTATGGAAGCTGATTGTTTCAAGTTTGCGAGGAAGTGCCACAAGTGCCAAATTTATGCTGATAAGATCCATGTGCCTCCGAGTCCTCTGAACGTGATGTCGTCGCCATGGCCATTCTCGATGTGGGGAATTGATATGATTGGAAAGATCGAGCCGACAGCTTCTAACGGGCACCGGTTCATTCTAGTAGCAATCGATTATTTCACTAAGTGGGTGGAAGCGGCGTCTTATGAAAATGTAACTAAGCAGGTGGTGGCCAGATTCATCAAGAGAGATATCATTTGCCGATATGGGATCCCCGAGCGGATAATTACTGACAACGGTTCAAACCTGAATAACAAAATGATGAAGGAGCTCTGTCAGAATTTCAAGATCGAACATCACAACTCCTCCCCTTACCGACCCAAGATGAATGGCGCTGTCGAAGCGGCCAATAAGAATATAAAGAAGATTGTTCAGAAGATGGTGGTGACCTATAAGGATTGGCACGAGATGCTACCTTTCGCTTTGCACGGTTATCGTACGACGGTATGCACATCAACCGGGGCAACCCCGTTCTCGTTAGTATACGGAATGGAAGCAGTGCTACCATTAGAAGTCGAGATTCCTTCTCTGAGAGTACTACGAGATGTCCAACTAGATGAGGCAGAATGGGTGAAAGACAGGCTGAACCAACTGAGTTTAATGGATGAGAAGAGGCTAGCTTCTCTAGCATACGGTCGTTTGCACCAGAGCCGAATGAAGAAAGCATATGATAAGAAGATACATCCGCGGAGCTTTCAGACGGGCGACCTTGTGCTGAAAAGGATTCTCCCGCCGCAGGCAGATCACAGGGGCAAGTGGACCCCCAACTACGAAGGGTCATACGTTGTCAGAAAAGTCTTTTCAGGAGGAGCTTTATTGTTGTCCACCATGGACGGTGAAGACTTTACGTCGCCTGTGAATTCGGACGCAGTTAAAAAATACTTTGCTTAAAATTGACCCGCTGGACAGAAAAAAAGAGTCCAGGCAAAAATGGGGCATCCTGGCGAGCCAAAAACAGAATGAAAGGTTCGGGCAAAAATTAGGGATAAAATTGAAAAAAATGTACACCCGCGAAGTTGAAAACCTACACTGGGCGGCTTCGGCAAAAAGGGGTATCCCGGTGAACTGAAAACCCGTAAAGGGCAGTTCACGCAAAAGTTAGGGATTTGAAAAGCAAATGACTCGGTCCGAATTTGATACTGCATTGAGCATTGGTGCAAGAGAATATACCTGAGGGGTCGATTATCAGATACAATCTCTTCAGAAGTGTGGATATCAGGAAAGCATTAGAGTCGGGCGAGTCATAGGAGGATCATTTCGTGATGTTCGTCTGCATCCCGTTGCCGACATGCGTACAAATTTAATTTGTCAATATATTTATGCTTCTTGCGCATACTTGTATATTCGCTGTGCGTAGCTTCCTCTTTTTAGGAGTTACATCCCGTGTACAAAACTCCGCCCATTCAGGGGCCCAATCAATAAAATATGTTATTCAGTATTCGATGATGTCTCTTTACTGTTTTGTGCATGATAAACGCCTAGGTTTGATGAAACTAGCATGTGCATAATGTCACTGGCCCTTGCCAACAATTGCTAAAACTTTGAATTAACTGAAAACAATGCTAACCTGAATAGATTTGGTTGCATAGACTTGTCTTGTCTTGTTTGTGTTGTTGCAGGGTTCATAGCCATGTGAAGAGGACGATCAAAAGATTGCAGTGACGAAAGACTCAATCCCCATGCAGGTCATGCTTCCGAGATAATAATGTTCCTCACTGAAGAAGGATCGAATTCCCCAGCTAGTTGTAGCTTATCCAAAGGCATGCTCCAACAAAGTCGTTTATACTCAGCAGAGTTTGGCGGTTCCAAGATTGAAGGCTGTATTCAGACAGTGCATCTCAAGCAGAGTGGTTTAGCCTCAGAGGATTAATATTTCCAATTTGTGAGCTGTATTCAGACAGTTCACCTTTTCCCGCAGGGCCATTTACTCTCCCCCAGCAGAGTCAGTTGATTTTCCCCAAGAGAATCATCCCATCCCCAATGGAGTTCTCTTTTCAGCAGGTATTGTCATTCCTCCCAATGGAAATCTAAGATTAAGACTCTCCCCGGCAGAGTTGGTTTTGGGGCTCTGGCATTTATTTTGCCAGAATATCGTGTGATACCCGTTCACTCCTCAGCCGAAGTCCAATCATACCAGGCGCACCTGCTATTCTCCAGCAGAGTTATATTCCCCAGCAGAGTGTCACTTCAATGAGGTGATTGGTATTGAGTTCCCGATTTCCCAGCTGAGTCGACTTCACTCTTCCAGCATTTATTTTGCTGGAATAATTCTGTAGCACATGGATATCCCCAGCGGAGTCGGCATTGTCTTCGGCATTTATTTTGCTGAAGCGAGTTCCTGTATCTCATCAGTTCGAGTCTGCATTTGCATTAGCATATAGTGTCATATTTGCATCCACCAGAATAAAAGCGTGTAGCATTTCCATGTCGAATGGAGCATCGCGTCATTATCAAACATACACATTTTTGAAGCATAAACCAGGACGGCTAACAGTTTGTTTCAAGTATTGCTCTCTTGCAGGTGGAAGGAGCTCTTGTTCAAATGAATTACCAAACATTCGAGGTCTCGCCGTGAGACATTCAATGAAGTGCGAGCCTTGGCATTAATCCCCACAGAATTATCATGATGAAGTTCTCTTCGTCTCCGAACAGAGTTATTCGTGAATTTCTCTTATTTTCCCCGCCGGAGTTAGTAGGTAAATCTCTCCTTGTCCCCCAAGCAGCGTTATTTGTCATCAAAAGGTTTCATGAACCAGAATTTCAGAGGCTGCCGCCGGTTATCAGAACAGGCGTTCGGTAGTTTGGTTTTCAGATATCCCCAGTGGAGTCCGCCTCAAGTTGCTGTTTGTGGGTTGGGATCGATAGAGCAATGAGTCCTGACGTGGACGACTTTTATTGACAAGTTTTCTTCGTGTTAGAGAAGTGAAGTCCTGACGTAGACAGATCTATTTCCCCGAGTTGATGAAATATGCCAGTCCTAACGTGGACCGATTCGGTTTCTTGGTATTGATTGGATGAGAAGTCCTGACGTGGACAAAGTCTTATTTCCCCAGCAAGTCGAAGACGCGCAAGTCCTGACGTGGACAAAGTTTTATTTCCTCAGCAATTCGAGAGGGGAGTCCTTACGTGGACAAATCAAGACGAAATGTGAGTCCTGGCGTGGACAAGTTTATTCCTTACGTGGAAAAAGATTGATTCCTTACGTGGAAAGATGGCATTCCTTACGTGGAAAATTGTATTCCTTACGTGGAAAGATTGGAGTCCTTACGTGGACAGATTGAGAAGGTATTCCTTACGTGGAAAGAAATTGTGTTCCTTATGTGGACAGATATGCATTCCTTACGTGGAAAGAAGTTTATTCCTTACGTGGAAAAGTTGAGTCCTTACATGGACAAATCAAGACGATAAATGGTTTCCTTACGTGGAAAGAAAGATTGATTCCTTACGTGGAAAAGCGATATATTCCTTACATGGAAAGGTGGGTCCTGACGTGGACATGTATTCCTAACGTGGAAGGGTGAGTCCTGACGTGGACGAAGTATTCATAACCTAGAGAGTTTAGTCCTGACGTGGACGGATCCAGGCGAAGTCTTAATCCTAACGTGGATGGTGTTATTCCTAACGTGGAAGAATTTATTCCTGACGTGGATGATTTATTTCTGATGAGAGGCAGACGAGCCATCCCCAGCGAAGTTGCCGAGATTTTTCCGGGTTAACAGCAGGTGCAGTCCTAGCGTGGACAGGGTTAGTTGAAATGTCTTCGTGTTGACAGCAGACAGAGTCCTAACGTGGACAAGCAAAGTTTTATTCTTGCAATGATAGAAGCTTTTCAGGCTGATGAGATAATCCTCAAGCAATGGCGCAGTTTAGTTCTGCGGTTGGCAAATTTTCGGGTTCTTAGTATTCAACCGTCTCGTACCGCGAATGTTTGAAGGCCGTTCGCTCTTCACCCAATCGGGTCCAAGTCGCTTGAATAGGGGAAGCTGTTGCACCCTAAAATTTGCTCAACCTTATTCACTTGGTTTATGTTTCAATATCATTAGCATTTGCATCCATTTTAGGGTTAGTGACAACCCAAGGAAATCACTAATCTTCAATGAACCTCAACCAGTAAACAGCTTCAACAAAAAGCAGCAAAACCCTAGCTTCAACAGACAACCAGTTTTGACAGGCACAAACTTCATCTTCACCAATATTCAATGAACTTCATCTTCAATAGGTTTCCATATTCAATGCAACCACTCCAGAAGAGAATCAATCAATAGATGAAGTTGAAAAGTTAAGAGGCTTAGTGACAACCCAAGGAAATCACTAAGATCTTAACATGGCAAATGAAAGGTATCCTCAAGGTTCTACCCAACCAAAGCATGCTCTACATCCCTCCTAAGGAGATATGGAACTTCTTAGGGGGGCCTTGTGTCATGGGATTGAATAGAGGCACAAGAACCTCTCTATGTTTGAAAGAAAAAACAAGACTACTCTAATGCTCTTCCTATATATCCTAACTCCTGAGCCTCTGACAAGCACTCCAACAAATGAGAAATCTTCAACTCCAAGCTTCTTCAAACCATCCAAGGCAACATAATTTGATCTTCAAGTCCTCCAAGCAAAGCCCAAGCCAAAAGCATCCCCAAAATGGCCCCACACAAACATAACCAAACCAAATATCCAATGGAGAACCCACAATCACCACACAAGTTGCAAAAATCAAATAAAATGCTAAAGCTTATCAGAAAATCCTAGGTGAATTTCTAAGGGAACCTAACCCTATACCCAATACCCCATAGGAATCCCAAACCCTAGATCAACCATTTAATCCTCAAACTATGCACTAAACTACAACTACTTGTCTTGAAACCCTAATTCTAACACCTCTCCTATTCACCTCTCAAACTAACCTAAATTTTATTCACAAAATTGTGATAAAATTTCTAAGGGTACATGCTTCCCTAACCTAATCTGTCCAACAAGAATCAACTTAAAATCATTCACCAATTGGTCACAAGAAAATCAGCAAGAACATGTAGCAAATATACCAAATTAAAGAAAAGAATAAAATGGGAAAATTCAAATGAAATTGAAAAATGGATGAAAATGGGATTTCTTGATTTCATAAAATCACAAATAAATCCAAGATCATGGAGGTATTTTTAAAATATTTTTTGGATCAATATTGGATTTATCATGAATTTTTGAAATCAAATGGATTAAAAATAAAAGAAAATCAAATAAAAGAAATTAAAATGCTGAATTAAATGGGAGCCATTGGATGAATTGACTGGTAAGCGCGTCTGAGGCTTCAGAACGTGTCCACGTGTGGTGTCCAGTCACCACCTGACTGGATAAATGAAACGCAGCGTATTGATTAAAGAGGGAAATCTGAAATTGAATCATGTCCACACGATCAGCATAACAAGTCTCTTCTTCTAGATGATCCAACGGTGAAGTCTTCATCTTCTCCAAACGAGCTCAGGTGAAGGTCAAGTCTCAGACGGTGGTCCGGTGGTCCAACCACCGTCTTCTCCAGCGAAGCAAACCCTAAACCTCACTAATCAAGTCAAATAAAAACCCTAATCCACTCCAAATTTCACCCTGAACTCAAATCCACCATCTAAAATCATTGACTCACCCTCAAAAGCCAAACCCGATCAAAATTACAGAGAAATCACCAAGTCTCGATGGTCACCATTCTTAAAATTGAAGCCATAGAAATGATCCTCAAGTTACACTGGTCATTCTATGTTATCACACTCATGCTAATTCCTCAAGATTTCATGTAACTGAATCCAAACAGAAATTGGTAATGATATTGAAACAAATTTGTTCACCCAATCAAGAAATCCCATTTTCATCCATTTTTCAATTTCATTTGAATTTTCCCATTTTATTCTTTTCTTTAATTTGGTATATTTGCTACATGTTCTTGCTGATTTTCTTGTGACCAATTGGTGAATGATTTTAAGTTGATTCTTGTTGGACAGATTAGGTTAGGGAAGCATGTACCCTTAGAAATTTTATCACAATTTTGTGAATAAAATTTAGGTTAGTTTGAGAGGTGAATAGGAGAGGTGTTAGAATTAGGGTTTCAAGACAAGTAGTTGTAGTTTAGTGCATAGTTTGAGGATTAAATGGTTGATCTAGGGTTTGGGATTCCTATGGGGTATTGGGTATAGGGTTAGGTTCCCTTAGAAATTCACCTAGGATTTTCTGATAAGCTTTAGCATTTTATTTGATTTTTGCAACTTGTGTGGTGATTGTGGGTTCTCCATTGGATATTTGGTTTGGTTATGTTTGTGTGGGGCCATTTTGGGGATGCTTTTGGCTTGGGCTTTGCTTGGAGGACTTGAAGATCAAATTATGTTGCCTTGGATGGTTTGAAGAAGCTTGGAGTTGAAGATTTCTCATTTGTTGGAGTGCTTGTCAGAGGCTCAGGAGTTAGGATATATAGGAAGAGCATTAGAGTAGTCTTGTTTTTTCTTTCAAACATAGAGAGGTTCTTGTGCCTCTATTCAATCCCATGACACAAGGCCCCCCTAAGAAGTTCCATATCTCCTTAGGAGGGATGTAGAGCATGCTTTGGTTGGGTAGAACCTTGAGGATACCTTTCATTTGCCATGTTAAGATCTTAGTGATTTCCTTGGGTTGTCACTAAGCCTCTTAACTTTTCAACTTCATCTATTGATTGATTCTCTTCTGGAGTGGTTGCATTGAATATGGAAACCTATTGAAGATGAAGTTCATTGAAGATTGGTGAAGATGAAGTTTGTGCCTGTCAAAACTGGTTGTCTGTTGAAGCTAGGGTTTTGCTGCTTTTTGTTGAAGCTGTTTACTGGTTGAGGTTCATGCTTACCAAAGATGGGGCTTATTGAAGATAAGAGCTTATCTAATGCTTGAAGATTGTTGAACATGGATGAGGGGGTCTTGCTTGGAGAAGTTGTTACTGTCAACCCTTTGTTGTTAATCAACTGTAGCTGTCAGAGTTGTTGCTGTTTGAGCTGCTTACTGTAGGAGTTGGGTTGTTGCTGTCAGAGTTGGTGCTGGTGTTGTTTTCTTTGGTTGTATGGTTTGTTGGCTTGTTCAGCTTGCCCCCTTAGGTTTGAAGTGAATCTGTTTCACTTTGCCTATTGTTTTCCTAGGTTCGAGGTTGAGTGGGACTCCCTTGCCTCGCTTGTACTGTTGCATTGCATACATGTTTACTGTTTACTGTATATATCTGTTTCTTTTGCTGCTTATCCCCTAGGATCTCTGTTTCCCTCTGTGCAAGAGAGAAATATGACAGACATTAGGTTTTTATCCATGCATGACAACTTTAGGGTAGTTTTGATTCCCCTTTCAACCCTAGGTTTTTTTAGAGCTTCTTTCTCTTCTATCTTAAAACAATTCCAAACCCAGTAATAAGGATAATCGATGTCGTACGCTACGAGCCTTAAGCTATTTGAGAAAAGGTTGTTGGAGGGTCACTCTTCAGTAATCTGATTGCTTAATGTGTTACCCTTAGGGTGACATACGATGTAGTCACTCTCAAATCATAGTCTCTAGTGCGTCAGAGATTGTGAACACACTAAAAAAACACTTCTTTCGTAAAAGATTCAAAACAAACATCAAAGTGTCATTTTTGTCCGCTTGGACTCCTAATCAGAAGAAAACCTTTTCAGAAGGATCTAAAACACAGTCAGACAAATCTGTGTCTTCCATAGCCCGAACTACGTTTGCTCTGATCTTTCATGCTGTATGAAAGTACGTAGGCATAGGATGCCGTATCCTAGCGAGCAACCTTCCCCTCCTTTCCTGTAGGTAGGCGAACTACGTTGACTCTGATTTCTCATTCCTGACGGGAATACGTAGGCATAAAGTGCGATACTTTGCCGAGTCATATTATTTTCTTTTTAACCCAGACCTGTAGAGTAGATAGAATAACAATCCGTACTAGAGAACAAGCGTGGATCCCGTCGAGTACGACGGACGTGAGGGGTGCTAATACCTTCCCCTTGCGTAACCGACTCCCGAATCCAGGATTTGGTTGCGATGATCATTCCTTTCCCTCTTTGCGTTAGGTTTACTCTGAGCGTTTCCTTTCCCTCTTTTGGGATAAATAACGCACGGTGGCGACTCTTCTGTCATAGCTGGCGCCGATTTTTGGAGTAGCGACAACGACCCACACCCGTAACCGGTGTAACCCTCAAAAACACATGGTCGCCTTCTTGAAACTCAAGATCCTTTCTTCTCTTATCATGATAACTCTTTTTCCTACTCTGAGAAACTCTCATCTTTTCCTGAATGAACTTCACCTTCTCCGTCGTTTGTTGTACCATCTCCGGTCCAACTACTGACTTCTCTCCGATTTCATGCCAACATAAAGGTGTTCGACATCTCCGACCATACAAAGCCTCAAATGGTGCCATACCAATACTTGAGTGAAAACTATTGTTATAGGTGAACTCAATCAATGCCAAATAACTATCCCAAGCACCACCTTGCTCGAGCACACAAGCACGCAACAAATCTTCCAACGATTGAATCGTCCTCTCGGTTTGACCATCCGTCTGCGGATGATAAGCCGAACTCAATCTCATCTTAGAACCCAAAGCTTTTTGCAAACATACCAACATAAATCTCGGCTAACTTCTCCAAAGGATAACTAATGTCAATCGGAATAAAGTGAGCAGATTTAGTAAGTCTATCAACAATCACCCAAATAGCATTGTGACCTCTTTGCGTATTAGGCAATCCCGTAACAAAATCCATCGATATACTATCACATTTCCACTCTGGAACGTCCAACGGTTGCATCAAACCACTAGGCTTCTGATGTTCCACTTTAGACTTCTGACAAGTCAAGCATGAATGCATAAACCGAGCTACGTCCCTCTTTAATCTGGACCACCAAAAGATTTTCTTCAAATCTTGATACATCTTATTCGCTCCCGGATGAATACTTAAGTTACTCCGGTGTCCTTCCTCCAATATCATCTTTTTCAACTCTACATCATCGGGAATGCAAATACGACCACGAAATCTTAAAACTCCAAAATTATCAACCTCGAAGTCCTCATTCTCATTCATCATCAAATCAACAAACTTCAAATCCAACTTTTGTTCTCGCACACGATAGCAAGAAAATCGTTCGTAACATACAACATACCAAGTTTCACACTACTCGGCGTTATCTCACAAACCAAACTCAAATCTCTAAAACTCTCCAACAATTCCCATTCTCTTATCATCAATGTTGACATGTGAACCAACTTCCGACTTAAAGCATCGGCTACCACGTTTGCCTTACTCGGATGGTAATTCAAACCAAAATCATAATCCTTCAAAAACTCTAACCATCTCCTCTGCCTCATGTTCAATTCCTTCTAATTAAATAAATACTTCAAAATCTTGTGATCGCTAAAAACTTCAAATCTCGCACCATAAAGATAATGCCTCCAAATTTTCAAAACAAACACCACGGCCGCTAACTCCAAATCATGCGTAGGGTAGTTCTTCTCATGCACTCTCAATTGTCTCGAAGCATAAGCCACAACTTTCCCATCTTGCATTAAAACACCACTTAAACCGTACAAGGAAGCATCACAATAGACCACAAACGAATCCGTCGGATTCGGCAAAATCAAAATCGGCGTCGTTGTCAACCTTCTCTTAAGCTCAACAAAACTCTTCTCACACTCAATATCCCAAACAAAGGCCTTTCCCTTACAATTCAATTGAGTCAACGGAAGTGCTACCTTCGAAAATCCTTCAATAAACCTCCGATAATAACCAGCTAGTCCCAAAAAGCTTCGAATCTTCGTAACTGACTTAGGAGCTTCCCACTGCATTACTGCATCAATCTTGGACGGATCAACACTAATACCATTTCCAGAAATAACATGCCCAAGAAAACTCACTTCCGATAACCAGAACTCACACTTCGACAACTTAGCATATAATTGCTTTTCTTTCAAAATCTGCAACACAACTCTCAAATGCTCTACATGCTTTTCTTGAGACTTAGAGTAAATCAAAATGTCGTTGATGAACACAACCACAAAACGATCCAACTGATCATGAAAAATACGATTCATGTATTCCATAAACACACCTGGCGCATTAGAAACTCTGAATGGCATCACTGAAAATTCATAATGACCATACTGTGTCCTAAAAGCCGTCTTTTGAATATCCTCCTCTTTAACACGAATCTGGTGATAACCCGATCTCAAATCAATCTTACTAAAAACACGGGCACCAACCAATTAGTCCATCAAGTCATCAATTCTAGGAAGCGGATACTTATTCTTAATCGTCACTTTGTTCAACTGTCGATAATCAATACACAATCGCATACTCCCATCTTTCTTCTTAACCAACAATACTGGTGCACCCCAAGGAGAAACACTTGGCCTTAAAAACCTCTTTTCCAACAAAACATTCAACTGTTTCTTTAATTCTACCAACTCTGATGCCGACATACGATACAGTGCCATCAAAATCGGTCTAATACCCAGAACTAGGTCAATCGAAAACTCGAATTCTCTTTCCGGCGGTACGTCCGCAATGTCCTCCGAAAATACTTCTGGAAAGTCGCACACCACTGGAACCATATCCAATTCAACCTTACTCTCTTCCGACAATGATGCAAACAAATGGAACACCTGAGCCTCATCCGCCAAAAGTTTCTTCAACTCCTTAGTAGATAGAAAACTTTCTTCCTCATCCTCCTCCAAGGAAGGAAACCTTACCAACTTGTGATAATAATCAATACGGACTCTATTATACTGCAACCAATTCATACCCAAGATCACCTCTACTCCTTCTAACGGCAAACACACCAAGTCCATAATAAAGTCTTTACCATATATGGTCAAAGGACAACTTAAACATACCAAAGATGTAGTTACCGACCCCGAAGCGGGTGTCTCAATAACCATATCACCACCACAAGAAGACAAACACAACTCCAATCGCTTAGCGCACTCAAAAGAAATGAACGAATGAGTCGTTCCGGTATCAATAATAACAACTAAAGGCATATTATTAATAAAGCATGTACCTTTAATCAACCGATCCGCATTAGTAGTGTCTGCACCGGCTAATGCAAATACCTTCCCACTTGTTGGAGCTTGCTTTGGCTTAGTACACTTTGTACTAATATGACCAACTTCCCCACAGTTGTAACACTTCACCACGTTCCTCCTACAATCAGTCGTAGCATGGCCGATACTTCCATAGTTAGCACACTTCGCTCCATCCTTCTTACACTCAAAAGATTTTTGCCCCACTTCACCGCACCTATAGCACTTAATGGGACCAAAACTTCCACTTCCGGACCTCTTAACAAAGTTTTCCCTATGCTTGCCTTTATCAGCAGGCGTCACATAAGGTCCACTCCTCACCGGTTGCTTCCCTCTCTTCTCATTCAAACTCTTATAGTGAGTAGAACGAGCTTTACTATCTTCTTCAAAGATTCTACAGCATTCGGTCAAGTCCGAAAATCTCCTAATCCTCTGATAACCCACCGCTTGCTTGATCTCAGGGCGCAAGCCGTTCTCATACTTAACACACTTGGAAAATTCCGCCGTCACCGCATCATAGTGAGGATGAAACTTCACTAACTCTGTGAACTTAGTCGTGTAGTCTATCACGGACATATTGCCTTGTTTCAATTCCAGGAACTCCATCTCCTTCCTTCCCTTCACACTCTCAAGATAATACTTTCTCAAAAACCCGGTGCAAAATAAATTCCAAGTGATTTCCTCATCGTCTACTTCAAGAACTTGTCTCATACCGATCCACCAGTCGTCGGCTTCCTCTCTCAGCATGTGAGTCCCAAGTCTCACCTTGTTGCCTTCAGCACAATTCATAACTCTAAAGATCCTCTCGATCTCCTTTAACCAAATCTTAGCACCGTCCGGATCAAACCTTCCCTTGAATACCGACGGCTGATTCTTTCTAAACTCATCATTAGCGTTCACATTCGGTGCACCCTACACCGCCCTAGACATTGCCTCCAATGCAGCAGCCATCGCATTGTCATTACGACCAGCCATATTCTGATTATTCCCAAAAATAACAACAAGGTTAAACAACCGTTCAACCAACAAAACAACGAGACAGACACAACTGACTCAACACTGGCTCTGATACCACTTAATGTAACATCCCCTTTCTATACCCTCAAATAAACAATTAAATCATTTAGGCACTAATAAAAATTCCATCAGAGTATAATTATAGCATGGTATAAAAGAGGCGCATCACATTATCATTGAAACAAAACATAAATAATACCAGCTCATGAAGATATGTAACAAAAGGGGTAAATCTCAACTAAAAGCAAAGCATAACGCTTAAAACCCACATATCAACATTTAGAATAAAGCGGAAACATCTAAACATTGAAATCACTTCATTAACATAAGCATCATATACATCGTTCAGATTAATTCAATTCATCAGTTGAGTTTACAAAACATTCAGCAGCAGATACATACACAGATGTATCACAAAAGAATCAAAATAATTCCTAACTACCCAGTGTTACATATCAGAGCCATCTGACCAACAGAAATGAAGACTCGCTTCACAAAGGCTCCAGCAATCTAATCTGCAATGCCTCATAGAGCATTATAAAATAGCAGAAGGTTGAGAAACAATATCATAATACATAATGCACATACACACACATAACATCCAAAAACGTCTTCCGCATTCTCACCGCAACTCATCTCACTACACCATACATCGCAATATATTCACAATTAACTATTTACGAATAAAGCACCAAGCATATACAATACGCATCAACAATGTTTATATCAATTCATAAACACATACACATATACATATATATTCACACATACATGTATCTTCGAGCCTTCCATTCATGCCAATTATCAACAATCTACATAAACATCTACATTCATGTTTATTCACCATCAATCATGCACAGATGTCTAAATGCAAATCATAGAGACCGACACATGACTCTATGCAGATGCAAATGCGGTACCGACTCATTTCAGCAGGTTCAATTGAAGAACTAAAATAACCATCGCTCACACCCCACATGGGCACACGAGGTTCTGCAGATTCACTGAGTAATCAAATATAACCATCCCAACATACGAGGTTCTGCAAATCCACCGAGGGATCAATAAACAACCATCGCTCACACCCCACAAGGGCGCACGAGGTTCTGAAGATTCACCGAGGAATCAAATATAACCATCGCAGTATACGAGGTTCTGCAAATCCACCGAGGGATCAATAAATAACCATTGATCATACCCCACAAGGGCACACGAGGTTCTGCAGATTCACCGAGGAATCAATCGACACAAGAATGCATACCATGATGCTTCACATGCAACATGACTCATGACACTCTTAAAATACATACATGTTTACAAACATACTCATGCATTCATCACATTCGTCGCATGCATTCATTATGCATTCAAATATATGTATCACAAAGCATACATATATATTCATCACCCATTCGAACCAATTTCATACATGGTTCACATTCACAATCAATCTCGCCATGCATTTCTATTCAATTCAAGTAAATGCACAAAATTGCCAAACGGCCACATTTCACACCTCACAAATCACGAACTAGGATTCACGCCATACGGCTACCCACAACACACATAACAACATGTAGTTAGTCATCTCAGACAAAGAATGATCGCAACCAAACCACACAACTAATCCACGAATGGAAAACACAAGAAAACAAAACATGTTGCTGTGTTCGCTAACCTTCGCCTGGTGAAGCCTCTGGCGAACCTTCGCTACTCTGTTCGCCTGGAGAACTTGCCAGCGAAGACCACTGGGATTTATTCTGGAATTACTCGCTAGCACACTCGCCTGGCGAACCTTCGCCACACTCATTCTCCTGGCGAACTTGCCAGCGAAGACAGGGTGGTTGCTACTGACTTGGTTCGCTGCTGCTCGCTGGGCTTCGCCTGGCGAACCTGCGAACTCAGAACTCCCATGGCTGTCCAAAAGCCCAAACCTCACAAACCGACCGATTTAATCCAAATCAGCTCCAGTAGTACAACCCACTCACCACCCGACTATATTACACCGTCTATTCCAAATACTAACCGATAAAACTCAGTTTTTACCGATTAAATCAACTTCCGACCTAGAAATGGAAACATAGAAAATAATCCAACAAATCCGATCTGGCACATACATGATCATATACATTATCAAGATGATAAAACTTCTCACCCTTACCTGATTAATCGCAAGCTAAGGTTGATTCTTGATGATTCTAGGTTTTCCTCTTCTTTTCTCTTCTCTTTCTCTTCTCCTCTTTTCTTTCTCTCCTGTCTTACTATCTTTCTCTTTTCTCTCATATACTCATATTCTATTTTCTTTCCTCTCAAATTCTTTCCACACACTTACCAAATTAATTCTCACAAAACATTCCAACTTAACATTACTACTAATGTCTAAAATACCCTCCAACCTATTTTTACCCGAAACTCTCAAAGTCGGCAAAAATAGCATAACATAATAACACATAAATTCCACATACATAAAATAATTGCTTAAATAAATCAAATAAGGACTCAATAAAAATGGGAATTCAGAATCGGGGCGTTACATCGAATAATCCAGAGGAGATAGCACAGTAAAAGGGAGGATGATATGGGACTTCTTGTCATACAGGCATTTGGGCAAGGTTTGAATTAACCCGAATTGCCTGGACACCGAGTTCGGATGATAGGCTAGCAAGCTGGAGTGACCTTTTACAAGGTTTAATTTGTGAATCAGTAGGCGGGGAATGAGGAATCTCTCCCAGATCAGCTTTAACTCCTCCTCGTGTTTCTTTAAGGAAGCAGGGAAGGGTCTAGTAAACCATTCTGGCCGACATTTTCGTTCTGCGAAGGGAGCCATCTTCGCGGTAAACTCATCCGTTTTACAAACATATGAACAAAGCTGGATAAATTAGACCGAAGGGAATGGCCTTCCTCGCTAGGAGTAAGTTGAGCCAGGCGAGGCCATTTGACTCTTCTCTCAGCAACTGCAGGCGAACGTTCATCAACTTCACCTTTGTTGGGAAGACTGTGCTCAAAAGTGGAATTAAGCCACAGCTGAAGAAGCCAGAAGGGGCCCGACAACAGCAAGTTGCCATGGTTGTCAGGATCTTTCAATTTACCCGCACCTTCGCCCAAGGCTTCATAAAGACTGGCCAGGATCATTTCACTGAGGCAAACGCCTCTCTTCACATGAAGCTGATTGGCTAGGACCAGATACTTCCGCGCCACCTGCAAGGATTTGGTACAAAATACACAACGGGACAACCATATGGCCAAAAAGGCTATATGTTCTTCATCGTCAATAGAGGTATTAGTTTTATTATGGTAGTATTAGGCAAAAGTTGTATATGTTTAGTATTGGCAAAACCAATGTTGTCATGACTATCAATCTCGGGATCATAAACTAAGCCGTAGGGTTTTAGGCCTACAATGGCAGCTACATCAAGTAGAGTGGGGGTCATCATTCCACAAGGAAGGTGGAAGGTGTTGTGAGTTCTGTCCCAGAAGAATAAGGAGGAAGCCAACATGAGAGGGCAGTACAAAGGGCCTACCTTCGACATCATAATCAGATCGTAAATCCTAGTGTCCTTCCATTCCTGGGCTTTTACCTTCTCTATTTTCGTCAGCCAGTTGAGATAGAGTTCGGAGTCTTTGAAGTAGGGAGTGCCCCTAAATAATCTGGCCCCATCATGAAGATACCTAAAATCTACATCGAAAAGGCTCAGGCTACCAGGACTGTCAGTGGAAATTTTATTAAAGTCTTTTTGCCCTAGGGGTTTAGTGGTTCTATAAGAGGGGAAGAAATCTTTAATGACGGAGTAGTCGAGACCTGGAGGGGGTAAAGGCCCATACATGGCTAAAGGTCTCCCTGCAACAGTAACATGAATGATTACTTGAGATTCGTAAATGTGGCGTTTCTCCTCCGTCAGGGGTTCGCGGATGAACTGGTGATTCTTTACCACCTGGGGGCCGCTCAAGCTAGCAAAGGGAGGAAGTGTTGATGTAGAAGTTTGTCCTTTGGGTTGCATTTTCTTCTTCTGATGATCAGCCATTGTTAAAGGAAGTAAGAGTTTGTTGGTTGGAAGCAGAAAATTAGAGAAAAAGCAAGGAAAGTCGTGAAGAATTAGAGAAGTTGTAAAAAATGAAAACATCAAAGGGAAATTACTTATATAGTGAGTGGAAGACTGAAAGTTTCCATCATTAAGGGGCTAGAGTTAGTGAGCCACGTGTATGCTTGAATGTGGAATGGCAGAAGCAGTAGTTGCAATTCACGCCCCCGAGGGTGGAAGGGTGATGATGGCCCACGATTTTGTTGAGTCTCGAGGAAATAGCCGTGATGATAGTGACGTCATAAAACGTGCATCAAGGTGGCGGAACAGTAGCTTGCATTTCATATCTATCTCTCTTTTTCTCTTTCATCCCCTTTCAACTTCTCAGACTGGCATTGGTGGAAAGGAGTATCAGGCGACACTCATGGGGGCAAAGAGGCGTCGAAAGCCAGACGTTGTCAAAAAATGTGCTTTTCCACAGTCGAAGTTGAAAAGACATTTTTGGGGGGCAATTTGTTAGCTCCTAAATTCGACGCCTCAGTTAGAAAGAAGCTATTTAAGACAAAAAGGGTAAAAGATAGGATGAGACCAAAAGAATGGTCGAAAGAAGCAAAATAGCTAAGTCGAAGAACTCACCCAAAAGCCAAGAGATCGACCGCCTGTTGAGACGAATGGTTTATCGAAGTATTTGAAATTTGAATATTGGAGGGAACGGTTTTGCTTGTGGAAAATTGAGGGAGACACGTGTCACCTTATGAGTAATAGATCCATGCATTTGAGACAAGTGGCGGAAGAAGATTATGGTGGAGGTTATGAGAGGTTATTTTTTTGTTACAATAAATAGGGTGTCTTAGGCATGTCTAAAGTGTGTTGTAATTTACTATTGTACAAATTACTCTTGAAATTACTCCAAGTATCTGAGTGTAGAGAAAGCGAGTGTTGTAAGAGAATGTACGTGATGTAAACACACCATCTTTTAACGTAATGCAATTTACTTGTTTTTACTTTAAGTTTTACAAAATCTTTTATTGTCTTTATTGTCTTTACCCCTTTTTCTCCTTGCCTTAATTCTCTCCTTCCTACGCAATTCTTTTCTCTTCGTCCTCAATCTAACTTCACCTTTACCAACAAACTTTCTTCTCTTTTATTAGAAGCCTCACTTTACCTTTAAAGTAACCCGTAGTCGAATAGATGTTCCTTTAGGATTCTTTTATCCCAATATTGTTCGAGTGTGGAACTTGAATAAATTCTTAAAACCAAAAATAAATCTTTTAGCACATGTCCTAGGATCAATCTGATCGATCCTGTGAGTCACCAAAGTTAGATTTGGAAGATCAGCGGTTGTTTTCCGATTTTCAAGGGAAACAACCATTCATCTATTATTTTAGACTATTTGTCTCACGCACTGATTTAGCATTGTCTGAAACATTATGTTTCTGATCAAACAAAATTTCAATTGGCATCAGAGCATGGTACCTTGTGCCGCTTGGGTGTTTTATAATGTAGCTAACCTTTTCTATTTAAGATGGACAATTTCAAAGAAAGAGGATGTGTTAATCATCCATTGATTCTTGACGGAACGAATTATGACTATTAAAAGGCTCGCACAGTTACTTTTATCAAGTCCATGGACAATAAGATCTAGAAAGTTGTTATCAATGCATAAACACCTCCTAAGGTCAAAGGTGATCATGGTTCTTAATATGTAAAACATGAAAAGTGAAATTCGGACACGCAAATATCAGATGTTGAGATAGATGTCAAAACATCTGGATCAACAATAGCTTGATCACACAAGTAAAAGATGCAGAAAAATAAATGACAGAAAAATAAAATTAACACCAAAACTGTTAACCCAGTTCGGTGCAACTCACCTACGTCTGGGGGCTACCAAGGCAGGAAGGAAATTCTCTATGATAGTATTAGTTCAACGCTAAATTTCCACGTTTACGACTTCTCGCTTAATCTCTACCTTGTGCAACTTCTATCTAGACACCCTCTAGATATGAGATCTCCCTCTCACTTCCTAATCAGTCATAATCCCGGTGACAATTCAACAATTACACAAAGGTAAAATTAGCACACTTCCAAGACAATACTTGATTATGCTTAAGAGTTTCAATCAAGAACAATACACTCTTACTTAAAAGTTCTAGAGTGGACAACAAACAATGAACAATCATTCAACCTTAATGTATCAAAAGATACATGAGTGACATACAATTAACAAGCACTAAACCCTAAAGACCAACCAAAACACGACTAATTCTTATTTCCCAAAATCTTCATGTTGTGTTCTCTCTTCAATAGGGTTTGGTTTCACTTTAAATAGCCTTCAGACCTAATGGACTTGGGCTTTTGAGGTGCACAAATAGCAGCAATCAGTTTTAGCTTACTGCAAATCATCCTGCACAACAAAAGGAACAAAATATAAACTTTCCTAAAAAAGACTCAAGGAACCTATTTATGAAAATTAACAGAATTTGTCATAACAGAATTTCCTACAATATACTCCCATTAATATCGCCACGTGTGCATCAGAACACACTCAAAATCACACTCAAAATACCAAAATAGTCATGCCCTAACTTTCTGGTGTAACATGTCACAACATCATGCAGAACATGATGCCTGACTATCATGGCAGAATATCTGGTTTAACATCTTGCTGATAGCATGTTATTTTACCAAAATGTAGCCAATCCAAAAAAACACAGAACTTACAATCTCCCCCTTTGGCAAATTTTGGTTAAAACAACCTTAGTGCACATCAGAGCCACACACATTGGAAACAAAGAAAAAACAAAGAAATCCAAGCACAATGTTGTCAAACCAATAAAGAATACCTGATAGCACAATGTCAAGACATCAGGTCTGACATCACAAACCAACACAAGCTACATGAGAACATGTAAGCTTTGTACAAACTGCAACCTTGCAGCTACAGATCAGACAGGTACACAGCTCCCCCTGTCATACATAACCAGTACTCCCTCTGAAGGGGAAAACTCTAAACACTAGAAAAAAAACACATGAACTCACATGCAAGTTCATACAATGGAACCACACTTCAAAAACACAAGCACAAGCACACTCCCCCTGAACACCACAACCAACTGCAAAAAATAATACATTCTCTCAGAAACAACAAATGAAATGATGTCTGAACAAATAGAATGACATCCCAGCTCCACCAACAACAGAGGATCTAATCTTTCAGCACAAACACACAACAATTTATCATGATCCCCTAAATGTTGCCTACAGCCAGACAACAACAATGAAAAAACTACTCTTCCTAAACATTAATATAAACATGAGATAAAGTTATGACATCTAATCTAACATCAGAAACAACAAACACAACAACACTTTACTCCCCCTTTTTAGCCAAAAATTGACAAAAAGAAAATAGAGTAAATGTACATGAAAATAAATGGAAACACGCAAATATGGAAGCACAAAAACAAAATGCATAAAGCATGAGTACTGATGGAAACACAAATGTAACAGATCCCTTTTAGACGATCTTCCAACTCTTGCCTCTATCAAAGATCCTTATGCATTCCTTGAAGCTATCACTTGATTTAGGAGTGTTAGTACTAAACTTCCTCACCACAGCTTTTAAGTACATCTTTTTCAAACCAGTCCTTCTATATTGTAGAGGAGTCTTATTCTATTCATTAACAATCTTTACTTGCTCAAGCATTAAAGAATAGAGGAAAGATTCAATATGTGTTGCATTCCTTCATTTCTGTAATTGCTACAATACTTCACAACTTATGTCCTCAAGGTCATTTCCATATGCAACATTAGCACACATAATAGTAAGTTGATCCTTAGTGTCTACATTCTTCAAAATAGTAATCTTTCTTTTATCAAGACTCCTGATCAGTTGATTGTACTTGTTAGGGTTTTTGTTCCAAATGAAGTTAGAGCCGGTAAAATGGGTCAGACCAACCGGGTCGGCCCGAAAGCCCGTTAAAAAATATGGGCTTGACCAAAAAAAATAAGGCCCATTTGTTATTCGGGCTTTTAAGCCCGAACCGTTAAAAGCCCGATGTTTAACCGGGCTAGCCCGACCGGGTAGCGGGTAGCCCGCTTGATTTTTTTAATGAATTTTAGACCTTATTGTTAATTTAATTTGTAAAATTTAATGTTATTATTGAGAATTTTACTTTGTTTTGAATCCTTGTCCAAATGAAAAAGACAAACAACGTACCAAGAGAAATGTTATAAGTTACATTTTGGTGTGTACAATATTATTATCATTTTCTAAGTGAAATGAAATGTCATACTAGTGCATTTTCTATGTGAAATGTCATACTGTTATAATTTGACGCTATGATAAAATTAGAGTATGGTGTGTACAATATACTAATTGTATTATACTATTTTTTAAATAAAACACTCACTTTTTAATTTTTTTTAAAAACAAAATTATAAATATAAACCAGTTCGGCCCGAAAAACTATAGCCTGTGAAGGGCTGGGCTTGGTCAATCAAATTGTGGCCCGTTTATAACCTGGGATTTTTAGCCCGACCCGCACAAAGCCCGAGCCCGTAATGGGCCAGCGCGTCACGGGTCGGGTAGCCCGTTTTGCCAGCTCTAGATGAAGTAGCTGATAACATTCAGATCCTTACAATATAATGTTAGAACATCAGCCTTGTCATCATGTTTCTTCAGTATCTATTTTATCCACACTGGTTGAAGGCAACCCCTTCTAATTTCATCATATTCAGCTTCAGTAGTACACTAAGACACATATGTCTACTTCTTATTAATCAAGGCAGTCAGACTATTTTTCATATCACTCACACATTCTATCTTGCATAATTATTTCATCATAACCTTAATGCTATAAAAGTACTCCATATCACAACCCCGTGTTCCAATGAACCAATTCAAAATATTCTTTTCTTGGACAATAGGACTTGTTTTAGATTCAGGCTTGGAGACAAGACATGAATTTGATGCTTTCTTTGTATACCTAGTAATGTTTCTTTCTATAGAGTGTCTTGCAACAAGATTCTTGGATTGACCTGAATGACCCTTTCTAGAGAGATCTGAAATATCTTGAGAGTTACCTGACATAATGCTAGAGTAATTACAACTTTCCTCTTTTGTCTGACAAGTCTGCACAATGGACATTCCAACATTGTACTTAACATCCATCTTCAATTTTGAATCATCAAATACCGCATTGATAGATTCCATTGCCATCTCAGTTATGGAGTTAAAGATTTTAAAAGATATACTGCTTGAAGAATAACCCATAAATATCCCTTCAACTCTTCTAGGATCCATCTTACCCTTTTGATCTTTGTTAGTCAAGACATGGCATTTGCTTCCAAACACATGGAAGTATTTCACCATAGGTTTTCTTCCTTCCTTGCTCATAGAGAATGATTGAAGTGCCCTCCCTCAGAGTGACACTATTGTGAATATAGCAAGTTGTATTCATAACTTCAGCCCAAAAGTGATATGGCAAGCCCTTAGCATGAAGCATGACTTTTGCTGATTCTTGTATATCCAAGGTCTTTTGCTTAAAAATTCTATGTAGCTGGGAAGAAAATTTATATCTGATGTCTTGAGACTCACAGAATTCAGTGAATTTTGAATTCTCAAACTCGTTGTCATGATAGCTTCTGATCTTGACGATCCTACTCTTTTTCTCCTGCTGAACACTTTGACATAAAACTTTAACAACTTCAAAGATGTCTGATTTTTCTTTAAGAAAGTTTACTCATGTAAACCTAGAGAAATCATCCATAACCACATACACATACTTCTTTCCACCCAGACTTTCAGTCTCTATAGGTCTCATAACCCCCCATATGGAGAAGTTCCAGTATTCTTGAAGTAGTATGATGATGCGACATTGGTTGTGACATCAGGATTTGCTTCCTAACTTCACATTCACCACAAATTTTCCCTTCTTCAACCTATAGATCTGGAATTCCTTTAATTTCTATTATAGATATGATTTCCTTCATTCTTTTAAGATGAAGATGTCCAAGTTTCTAGTTCCACAACTTCACTTCATCCTCTTGAGTTTTTGAAAATGTGAAAGAGTAAGCAGTTATCTGAGGTTCCCAAAGATAGCAATTATCTTTCAATCTTATATCCTTCATCAGAAGATCATTTTTTTCATCTTTGAATAAACATTCTGACTTGGAGAAAATGACTAACAAACCTTGATCACACAGTTAACTAATGCTGATGAGGTTAACAGTCAGTCCCTTCACAAGAAGAATATCTTCCAACCTAGGTGAACTAGCATCCATCAATTTACCAACTCCTTTAATTTCTCCTTTAACACCTCCACCAAATCTGACAGCACATGTGAGTAGGGACCTAATATCCATCAACAACTTCTGAACCCCTGTCATATGTCTAGAACATTCACTATTAAAGTACTAGTCTTCTCTAGTTGAGGCCCTCAAGGATGTGTGAGTTATAAGGTTAACACTCCTATCTTAAACACTTCTCTTTTTGCTAATTGGATTATCCTTGGACTTAATGGAGGATATTTGATTTCTATACAATTTATAACAGAATGGCTTTATGTGATCATACTCTCCACAGTAATGACATCTCCAACAAGATTGAAAATTATTTGAAGGTTCATTATGTCTGTCAGAATGTTGTAACATGTGCTTAGACATTGTGATCATCTTCTTTCTTTCAGAAGGAAAGAACTTTTCTTCAGACATTCTTCTATGTTTGTTATCAGGATGATAATGAACTTTTGTATCTTCTATTTGATCAGCCCTATTTTGCATCCTTCTTAAGGAATCCGTAACGTTATTAAGCTTGGAATTTATGAGAGTTATCTCACTTTGAAGATAGGAAATAACACCTAAGAGTTATTTTTTATCATTCTCCAATTCAGCTATGGCCTTTCTCTGATTTTCCTTTGTCTTCTGATATTCCTCACACCTATTACAGGTTTCCTTGAAATCCACATCCAAATCTTCATAGAGATCGTTCTCATCATAAGCTTCTACTTCATCAGCGAATATGCCAGAGAGAGCAATAACTGATTCAGTAGTCTCTTTGTTGGATACATCTTCAGACTCATCATCATCAGACCAAGAAATAGTCAACCCTTTTTTTTTTGCTTTCTGAGATAGTTTGGACATTCTGGCCTAATGTGACCAAAACCTCACACTCATAACACTGAATCCCTTTACTTTGATTTGTCTTTTCTTCAGTTTTAGTATTCTTTTAAGAATCATAGTTATTTCTAATGTCAGAGGTGATATTCTTGACACCTGGTCTTCCTCTTCTATCCATTCTCTTTAGAATTCTATTAAACTGCTTCCAAGTAAAACAATTGTATTTGATAGTCCCTCATCAGTATCCAGTTTAGCTTGTCCCTCTTTATCTTCAGCATTGGATACAAAAGCAATGCTTTTGTTCTTCTTTTCAGTTCTAGCATTCAAGGTCAATTCAAATGTTTGAAGTGATCCCACTAGCTCATCAACTCTCATACTGCTGATTTTTTTGGCTTCTTTAGTGGTCGTGACCTTCATGTCAAATTTCTTAGGAAGAGACCTAAGATTCTTCCTCACCAACTTCTCCTCTAATATGTTTTCTCCCAAGGCACTAAATGCATTAGCTATTTCAAGCACATTCATGTGAAAGTCATGAATACTTTCATCTTCTCTCATCTTAAGATTCTCAAATTTGGTAGTGAGTAGTTGAAGTCTAGACATCTTCACCTTGGATGTTCCTTCATGAGTTGTCTTGAGAATTTCCCAAGCATCCTTAGCCAAAGTACAAGTGTTGATCAACCTAAACATGTTCTTATCAACTCCATTGAATAAAGCATTCAAGGCTTTGGAGTTTCCAAGAGTTATCTCATCTTCCTCCTTGGTCCAATCCTCTACTCGCTTCAAGGTTTCCTTTCCATCCTTATCCTTAACCACGGGGTGCTCCCATCCCTTGATGGTAGCCTTCCAAGTTTTGTAATCCATAGGTTTTAAGAAAGCCACCATACGTGCCTTCCAATAGTCATAATTAGTGCCATCCAAGACTGGAGGCCTATTAACATTTACTCTTCCTTCCTTGTCCATAGTACCAGAATACAAACTCCCTAGAGCTCACCAGAAACCAGAACATGGTGACCTGCTCTGATACCAATTCAAATTCTGGAATGCATATATCAGATGTCAAGACAGATATCACAACACCAGGATCAACAACAGCTTGATCACACAAGTAAAAGATGCAGAAAAATAAATGATAGAATAGTAAAATTAACACCAGAATTGTTAACCTAGTTTGGTAAAATTCACCTACGTCTGAGGGCTACCAAGCTAGGAAGGAGATTCACTATAATAGTATTAGTTCAAAGCTAAACTTCCTCGTTTACAACTTCTCGCCCAAACCCTACCTTATGCAACTTCTACCTAGACACCCTCTAGATATGAGACTCCCCCTCTCACTTCCTAATTAGTCACAATCTCAGTGACAATTCAACAATTACATAAAAATAGAAGTAACACACTTCCAAGACAATACCTCCTTCTTCTCAAAAACTTCAATCAAGAACAATACACTCTTTCTTAAAAGCTTTAAAGTGGCAACGAACTATGAACAATCAGTCAACCTCGATGCATTAGAAGATACATGAGTGACATATAATTAACAAGCACTAAATCCTAAAGACCAACCAAAACACGGATAATCCTTATTTCCTAAAATCTTTACATTATGTTCTCTCTTCAATAGGGTTTGGTCTTCACTTTAAATAGCCTTCAGACCTAATGAACTTGGGCTCTTGAGGCGCACAAATAACAGCAATCAGTTTTAACTTACTGCAAATCACCCTGCACAATAAAAGGAACAAAATACAAACTTTCCTAAAAAGGCTCAAGGAACCTATTAATGAAAACTAATTGAATCTATCATAACGAAAATTTCCACAATATACTCCCATTAATATTGCCCACGTGTGCATCAAAACACACTCAAAAATCACACCAAAAATTCCAAAATAGTTATGTCCTAACTTTATGGTATAACATGTCCTGGAACATGTCACAACATCATGCAGAACATAATGTATGACTGTCATCGTATAACATCTGGTTTAACATCTTGCTAGCAGCATGTTGTTTTACTAAAATGCAGTCAATCCAAAAAAACACAGAACTTACAAAAAGGATTGAGACTCTGTTGAAGATGAAGTTGCTCTTGAAAATTCTTATGCTCTTAATGTTGTTTACAATGGAGTTGACAAGAACATTTTTAGGATCATTACCACCTGGATTAGTGCTAAAGAGGCATGAGAAACTCTTGAAATGGCTCACGAGGAAACTTTCAAAGTTTGGATGTCGAGGCTTCAACTTCTCACTAGCTATTTTGAAATGTTGAACATGCTTGAAGAGGAAACTATTGTTGAGTTGAATGTTTGTCTCTGTGACATTAGCAATAAATTTTTTGCTCTCTGTGAAAAGATGGCTATTAATGATAAACCCGTTAAGAAAAACAAATGAGTATTGTTTAAAGAAAATACAACTTATCATGAAGGTCGGGTATCCAATGAAACAAATGAAAATATTATTGAATTTATTGATATACTTGTGAAGAAATAGCAGGGTTAAGAGAAAAATTTATAAAAACCCTTGAACAATGTTTCTCTCAATGTCAAACACAATAAAAAATAAACTCCAAAAAGTGGTGACTTTTAGCATTAAGATAGAGATGGAGAAAAACAAAATCCTAGTTATCTCCAAAAGAATTCAATGTCGTGAATGTGAAGGATTTAGGCATATTCAAGTTAGATGTCATAATTTTTTGAGAAAACAAATAAAAAGATACAATGCCGACTTTTCAGATAAGGAGTGAGAAAGAAATTGAAATCGATCAGACAAATAGTGTTGTGGCATTTACTACTCATATCAAATAGATTTCTAATATGGAATTAACTAATGATATCTGATGATCTCCTTCATGAATCATATAAAAATATTTATTTAAATTGATTGAAGAATCTCATGCGAAGCAAAAGGAAATAATTGAAACTCTTCTTCATGACAAAATCAGACTCATGCTTACTATTGTTTGTTGCACCCTAAAATTTGCTCAACCTTATTCACTTGGTTTATGTTTCAATATCATTAGCATTTGCATATAGAGTCATGTACATAGTCTAATCATCTGCATAGCATAGCATAGCAAATCATCCAACAGGGACCAAGCATTAGTCTCATCTCTATGAGCCTATCAAGAGGTTATTATTCAAATTCAAGCTCATTCAAGTCATCAGAAAGAATTGGAAAGCTAAAGAGGTCAATGGATCAAGCAGTGCATCTATATCCTATCTGAGGGTATCTGAGGATCATCAAAGAAGTTATGAGCTGTGGGATGAGCATGGAGAGTATCTAGACATCATGGGAGACTTAGAAAGTCATTTGGAGAAGGAGACAATTCATTGATGTGATCACAAGAGTTGCAGTTGAAGACAGTCAACTAGGGTTTCATCTGGGGTCAACTCCAGGTCAACTCTAAGTCAATTGATTGATTGAAAGGAGATTAAGGGCTATTGGAGAGATGTGGGGTTCATCATTTGACATATAGAGAAGGATATGGTGTTATGCTAAGAAGAAATCAAGAGAAATCAAGGAGAAGAGGAGTTTCTAAATTAGGGTTTCTGTGTAAAATCCCCTAGTTTAGGTCAAATTTCCAAGCAAGATAAGTCAAAATGAAAGCTTCAAATGGATCCTTGGTCAACATGAAACTTGTAGAGGATCTCAAGACCTTTAATTTTAGTGGTGGAAGACATTAAGTAGATTTATAGAACTCAAGTTATGGTCTTTACAAGTTACAGGTCATCTGAGGTATCTGAAATTTTGTCTGTGAAAGTGACTTGACTTCCAAGCAATTTTTACCCCTCAAGGAGATTTCAAATGAATTTCTGGTAAACATAAGGGTTGTTCCTAATTGTCTTATCTTTCTAGAATGGTATGGTATGCCTTCATATGATTTGTGGAACTCTACGTATGGTCTTGGCAAGCAAAGGGTATTTTGGTCATCTGAGAATTACAGGTCATTTCAAGCCTATGCCCAAAACTCATACAAGGAAGCTTCAAATGGAAAACCTCACAACATCAAACTTGCTTCAAATGACATTTTGAGTCTATAAAAGTGACCATGAAAGATTGGAAAGGCTCATAGCTCAAGGTTTCAAAATTGGTGGATTTAATGAATAAAAAATGACCTAAAAATGAGATTTTTCATAATTTGGCCAAATGAGGTGAAATTATAGGTCATTTTGATTAGAAAAATCATTTTGAGAACATTGGCAAAAGTAGAATTTTGAGTTTGGTTCAAGATTTGAGAGATATGCATGGTTACTTACAATGAAAGTTACATAATCCAAAATGCAAGGAAAGAGTGCATGGGAAGTTTCTCCAAGGTTCTAGGACTTTCCAATGATATCTATATATTGTATGGAGTGGCTTCATGCCATGGTTGGTGAATCACTTTGCTCATAACACCAAGTTTCATACAATTCCTCCAATTTGCAAAAGCTTCCCAAACTTCATCAAACTCTCATCAATTTTCACATTTCTTGATTGGATCATCATCACCATCATCCATAGATCATAGTTTCACAAGCATTGAGTAGAATTGGAAGAGGGATCGTGCTGTTCAAGTTAACCATCCAAGAAGCAAGAACTTTTCAATCACAAGATCCAAGAGGTTTGAGTCAGAATTTCTGCATACAAAATCAAGAATTGGTAGTGTGGATCAAGTTCCAATCATTGCAAGCCTTGGATCAAGAGGATTCCATAGCTGTTTTCATCATCACACCAGGTTGGTATCTTCATTCGAAGTGCATGATTTAGCCAGTATGTTAGTGATTTGTTAGCATAGAATGGTTAAGATAAGTTAGATGATGAATTCCACCAAGTTTGAAGAGGTTTCATGAAGGTTGTTAATGGTGTGCACAAACTGTTGGAGCTTGTAACTCATAGAATATTGCATAATAATCATGGATCCATAGCTCATAATGATCATCATAAGATGTAGATTAGGATAGGGCAAAGATTGGAGAGAATTGAGATGGTTGATGACAGGTGATATTGATGGATCCAAGTTGTTATACTCATCGGGTTCAATTTATGGTTGAGTTTTAGAAGGAATTATGGACATGGCAGTGTAGAGGGAAGAATTTAGAGCAACTTTGCTCTTTGCATCGAGGGAATTCATGGAAAGACAAGGGAGAACGAAGGACTGGAAAATTCATGCATGGAGGTGGAATTTCAGAAACCCTAGAAGTCATTTGGGGACGATGATGGACATTCGTTGGATCATCCAATTGACCTTGACTCTGAGCCCAATCATGTGGCTGTGTTTTAAAGAAGAAACGGAGGGAAACTCTGAGGGTGCTACGCACCGTTTCACTTAAAAGTTTCTGATGGGCTTTGGATTCTCATGCTAATGACACCCCCCAAATGCAGGCCCAATGTGATTATGCCTAAATAATTCGCTATTTGCACCGTTTCTGTTTTTTTAATTTTTTGTTATATTTTCTGACTTGCTGGGCCCAGACGCGCTTGCTATGCGCGCCCCCCAGTCTGGGCCCATATGTTTGTTTTAACTGATTTTTCATGCTAGATGCACCCTCATCCAATTTTAATTCATTTTATTTCTTCAAAAAAATATTAATTCTTTGAAAATTCATAAAAAATTGGAAAATGCATGATTTTAATTGATTCTTTTTGCATATTATTTATATTTTTGTCAAGAAAAATATCACATAAAAAAAGTAATATTTCATTTTATTTTTGTATTTTTAGCATATTTTTCTTTTAAATAGCATTTTAAGTAGTTTAGTTTGATGCATGATTTTGTTAATTTTAGTTTGAATAGATGCTTTAACATTTTTAATCCATTCTTTTTAGGTTGATTAATATAGATTGTTAGCTTGTATATAAATTTAGTTCATATTTTTAGGACTTAATTTGAGGTGATTTGTTTAGGTGTGAATAACATGATCCAAATTAGGGTTTAGGTGATAACATAGGTGAATTAGTTCATTTCCTTTAGGAGTTAGAGATTGAATCTTTGGGGTATGGGACTATAGGGATTATGGGTAGTTAATAGACCCCTTAGAGGATATTAGGATTCCCCTACTGCTATTAGTATACTGTCTGTATTTGTTTGACTGTGTGGTGTGCCCTCTCTAGGGTTATTTCATTTGTCTGTTTGGGGTATTGGGATTGCTTTGGGGATTAGGAGAGCTGAAGACTTGTGATGATGAAGCCATTGGAGATCGAATGATTGAAGACCAACTTCCAGAGTTGATGAGGAGATTCTTGCTGGCAGCTGTTGAGGAGTATAGGATTTAGGAGCTAGGCAGAGCTCTAGAGTAGAAAGCTTGATTCACAAACATGGAAGGTCTTGTCTGCCTCTATCCTTTCTCTGTGATGCAGAGTCTCTCTAAGACATTCACCCCCTTCCTTTGGAAGGCTTGGTGATAGTGTCTAAGAGATAGAACTCTTGAGAGAAAATATCCTATGTGTTGATAGCAATATGTTTGCCACCCTTGGTGGTCAACTAATTGCTTAACACCCAATTCACTCTTGTGATTGATTCCTCAGCTTGGAGATTAAGACTTGAAGAAAAGCCATTGTAGATGGAAGACTGATGATCCAAGACCTTGCTTGAAGGCTGTGGAGATGGAGATTGATGCTTGCCTGAAGCTTATAGCTGTTTGATGATGACTTGAAGATAGGTGTTGATGCAGAGCTGCTGTGGCTGTTTATTTTTGCTGTTCATTTCTGATGTATTGTTTGGTTTTCCCTGACTGTATTGTTTGCTGTTTAACCTGTTGGGTTGAAAGTGAGTTCTGTTCACTTTTGCCTATTGTTTTTTAGGTTCGAGGTTGAGTGGGACTCCCTTGCCTCGCTTGTATTGTTGCATCCATGCATTTTACTGCTTTACTGTATATATCTGTTATTGTTTTTGTTTCCGTCTATTCCCTTACGATCTCTGTTTCTCTCTGTGCAAGAGAGGAGCATGATAGACACTAGGTCTTAACCCATGTATGATAACATTAGGTTAGTCTAATTCCCTTCGCAACTGTAGGTTAGAGTTCTGTCTCTTCTTTCTCAAAACAAACAGAAAAACACAATAAATATTTCAAACACAATAAAAGACACTTCTTCCGTAAAAGATTGTGAACTCATCAAAACGTCATTTTTGTCTGCTTGGACTGTTAATCAAGAAAAACCCTTTTTCAGAAGGAATAAAAACAATCAAGACAGACTGGTGTCGTACGTGGCCCGAACTACGTTTGCTCTGATCTTTCATGCTGTATGAAAGTACGTAGGCATAGGATGCGATATCCTAGCGAGCAACCTTCCCCTCCTTTCCAGTAGGTAGGCGAACTACGTTGACTCTGATTTCTCATTCCAGACGGGAATACGTAGGCATAAAGTGCGATACTTTGTCGAGTCATTTTATTTTCTTTTTTAACCCCAGACCTGTAGAGTAGACAGAATAACAATCCGTACCAGAAAACAAGCGTGGATCCCGTCGAGTACGACGGACGTGAGGGGTGCTAATACCTTCCCCTTGCGTAACCGACTCCCGAATCCAGGATTTGGTTGCGATGACCATTCCTTTCCCCGTTTTGCGGTAGGTTTACCTCGAGCGTTTCCTTTCCCCTCTTTGGGATAAATAACGCGTGGTGGCGACTCTTCTGTTCAGCCGGCGCCGATTTTCGCAGTAGCGACATTGTTGAGTTGAAGCAAAATGTTTGACGTCTCAATTCTGAACTCGAAAACATGATCAAATTTGTGTGTATGCTAAATTCTAGAGCAGATAACCTTAATGTTATTTAGAGTGTTAATAAAACTGTTGTTGTGAATTGATGTCATCAAGAACAAACCAAAATATGAGAAAAAGATTTGAGTTTCTTAACAAATACAAGAAACTATATTAGGTTTTACAAAAGGGAGAGAATAAGGAAGAAGAAGAATAAGAATTGGTTAAATCTGTTTTTCTATTCACTTTCTCAATAAGGGCTCAAAGGTTACAAGTGAGTACCAACAATTAACCTCTCTCAACAACCTGAGAGAACTAGTCTATTTATAAACTACTAAGCTAACTTTGGATACAAGATAACTTAACAATTGGGCTTACAAGCAACGCCCAATTCGACATGCTAACTTAAACACAAAGCTAACATTTTTCTACAACATGCTTGAACAGATTTCGACTCCAACATGCATAAATCCTGTCGAACCATGAAACTACCCTTGTCGACACTAGAGTTTGATCCAAATACTACAAATCTCCTCCTTGGAACAAACTCTACACTAACAAGGGAACAAACTAGCTTTCATCATTCAGCTTTATCAATTGCATATAATGGAAAAACTTGCTACTTGGAAATGTCTTGGTGATCATATCAACAACATTGTCATCAATAAAACCTTTAGCACTTTGACTTCTTCGTACTCAATTATCTCTCTGACGAAGTGCAGCCTCACATTGATGCATTTGGTTCGCTCATGATAGACTGAATTCTTCGACAAGTGTATTGCACTTTGACTATCACATTTAACAGTGATAACTCGACCTTGAAGTTTCACTATGCCAAAAGTGCTTTTTGTAAGCACTACAAAGACAACGCTTTTTCCCAAAAGCGTTGCTAAAAGTTTTAAAAAAAATAATAAATAATAAAACAAGGGAAAAAAGCGCTGTTAAAGTATGCCTTTAGAAAGCGCTGTTAAAGTATACATTGAGAAAGCGCTATTAAAGTATGCCTTTAAAACGCGCTGCTAAAGGTCATACGTAGAGTAAACAATAGAAAGCGCTGCTAAAGGCCTACATTAGAAGGTACTTTACAAAAGAGCTGCTATATGGGGTGTCTAGGTCACACCTTAGACAACGCTTTACAAAAGCGATGCTATAGGGGGTGTCTAGGTCACACCTTAGACAACGCTTTACAAAAGCGCTGCTATAGGGGGTGTCTAGGCCACACCTTAGACAATGCTTTTTAAAAGCGCTGCTAAAGGTCTAGCATATGAAAGCGCTTTTTAAGAAAAAGCGCTGGTATAGGTATAGGAAAAGAAAGCGCTTTCAAAAGCGTTGCTATAGGTCATTAAATTCTAAAATTAAAATAGAATTCTTATGTTTTTGTAACCATTATGTCTCTCTCAGTCTCAGACGTACCTTGTTCCAACCCTATTAGACCTTCGTCCGCCGTATCTTCCTCCGACTAGCCGTGTTTCAGTCGCGCCACTCTCTCCTCCATGGCACCCTCAGTCTAAAGTTATTTCCTTCTCCTTCTGTTCGCCTCCGGCGGCCATGCTCCACCATTTTTGAAGGTATTTCTTCATTTTCTTCATTTTCAATGTTATTTGCATGGTATTTCTTTATTTATTTTTTTTTGGATTCCCAAACCATGAAATACATTGTGATGTTATTGTTATTTGAATTCAATATAACTTTGAATGACATTGTTGTAGTAATGCTCATGATGATGAATAGTGATATTTGTGGTGAATTTCTTTTGAGTTTTGGTGTTAATTTTGTAAGTTAATGTTGAACGTTAGTGATGAAGTTGTTGAAAATAATTGACGATAATAACATTGTTGATGGATAATTGTTGAATGTTAGTGATTACTTTGTTTTGATAGAACTTTGTTTTGATCTAATAAATGTTGATTGAAAATGTTAATTAGTGATAATTACTTTGTTTTGATTGAAATGTTGATTGAAAATGATAATGAAATTAATTGTTAATGGTTAAGGTTGAAGATGGTGAATAGTGATGGCATTGTGAATTTATTTTTTATAATCATTGGTGATGTTGTTGATTGAAACTTGAATGACATTCGTGAATTAATTGTTGAATATTGTGATGTTGTGGATTATTTGAACTTAAGTGATGAAGTTGTTATATTTGGTAATTTAAATGTGGATTTGATAATTTTTGTGACTGATTTATGCTCGAATTGATGATTTTGTGTGACTTACTTGAGTTAAAACATTAAGTGTGATTCAATTTGTGTGTTTGCTATATACTTGTTCGTTAGCTATAGTTGCGTGAATAATTAGTATTTTTGTTTAGCTTACTTAGTAAAAACCATGGATGAAAAATGGATGTCTTCCAATCAATTGTCAAAAGAGTACGAGAATGGGGTACTAGAATTCGTTAAGTTTGCTGTTGAACACGCCAAAGACCCTAGTTGGATCACATGTCCTTACTTAGATTGCTGTTATAGGCGTCGGATTAACGCAGTTCAGTTGGAATCACATTTAAATAGGTATGGAATTGATCTATGTTATACATGTTGAATATTATATGGTGAGATAAGTAACGAGAATGTTGAACCAGGGGATAATATGACCTATGCTTCAAAGGACAATGGCACAGATACATACGACTATGATCGAGTCGAAGAGATTGCAGAAGCACTTGAAGAAGATCTTCAGGATTGTCCCAAAATGGTTGAGAGATTGGTAAGCGATACAGAGAAACCATTGTATAAAGGTTGCACTAAATTCACAAGATTGTCTGTGGTATTAAAGTTGTACAACTTAAAGGCGGGCAATGGATAGTCGGATAAAAGTTTTGCAGAGTAATTAGCCCTTATGAAAGAGATGCTTCCAGATGTTAATGTTCTTCCCAATCGAACCTAAGAGGCCAAAAAATGATGTGCTCTATTGGCATGAGCTATGATAAGATACATGTTTATCCAAATGATTGCATTTTGTTTCGAAATGAATATGCATCGTTAAATGAGTGCTCTAAATGCGGTGTCTCTCGATATAAGAAAAAATTATCTCCAGCAAAAATCTTATGGTAATTTCCTACAATTCCAAGATTTAGACGCATGTTTCATAGTGAAATCGATGCAAAACACTTTACTTGGCATGCAGATTAAAGAATTATAGATGGAAAGTTTTGACATCCGAAAGATTCACCACAGTGGATGAAAATTGATAATGATTATCCTGATTTTGGAGAAGAAGCAAGAAACTTTCGGTTGGCATTATCTACTAATGCAATGAACCCACATGATCTGCAAAGTATCTCACCTTCCACATGGACTGTGATTATTATGATTTATAACCTACCTTCATGACTATGTATGAAGCGTAAGTACATGATGTTATCTATGTTAATTTATGGGCTTAAACAACCAGGGAATGAAATAGACGTATACTTGACACCTTTAATCGAAGACTTAAAGATTTTTTGAGAGAACGGTGTGGAGGTTTATGATGGATACAGGAAATAAAGTTTCAATTTTAGGGCGATGTTGTTTGGCACAATCAATGATTTTCCAGCATACGAAAACCTATCAGGGTATAGCATTAAAGGTCAATGTGCGTGTCCTATTTGTGAAGAAAACACATACTAGACGTGATTGGAATTTTGTCAGAAGAATGTCTTTCTCAGTCATCGTAGATTCTTAAATTCTAATCATCACTATCGTGGGTGGAGAAAAGTATTCAATGGAAATCTAGAACAAGGTTTAGCTCCACCTACATTGACAGCTGACCAAATTTTTGAAAAGTTGAAAGATGTGAGTACTCAGTTTGGCAATCCTTTTGCATATACTATTGTCACACGTGGGTGGAAGAAGGGGTCAATTTTTTTTGAATTGCCATATTGGAAGTCGTGGTATGTAAGATATTTTCTTGATGTTATGCATATTGAAAAAATGTATTTGAAAGTGTTATTGGCACGTTACTCAATATACAAGGAAAGTATAAGGATGGCCTTAAAGCAAGAAATGACTTGATAGCGATGGGAATAAAAAATGAATTAGGACCCTTGAAGAAAGGAAAACAAACATATCTATCACCTGCTGCTTATAATCTATCTAGAAAGGAGAAAAATATATTGTGTAAGTTTCTAAGTGAAGTTAAAGTTCCAGAAGGATACTCTTCAGATGTTATAAGACTTATGTCTATGAAAGAACTCAAGTTAAAGAGTTTAAAGACACATAATTTCCATGTTATAATGGAACATTTTCTACCAATAGGTATACGTTCTATTTTTCCAGAAAAAGTAAGCGCAATAACTAGATTGTGTTTTTTCTTCAGGTCAATTTGTAGTAAGGTGATAAATCCTGCGATCTTACCATCATTGCAAAAAGAAATAGTTATTACTTTGTGTCAGCTTGAAATGTATTTTCCTCCCTCATTTTTTGACATAATGGTTCATCTAGTTGTTCATCTTAAGAAAGAGACACAATTGTGTGGATCAGCTTATATAAGATGGATGTACCATGTTGAACGTTATATAAAAATATTAAAAGGGTATGTAAAAAACCGAAGTTGACCAGAGGAATGTATTATTGAACGATACATTGTTAAAGAAGCGATTGAGTTTTGTACTGAATATTTGTCCAATGTTCAATCCATTGGACTCCCTAAATCTCATGTTGTCGAAAAAAAGAAGGAAAACAATTAGTTGAAAATAAAATATTGATAGTATCAAGGGTTGAACGAGAGGAAGTGCATTTGTATGTTCTGCAAATGACAACGAGGTTGAGCCGTATGTTGAAATGCACAAGGATGAACTCCGAGGTTTAACTCCAAATAGAAATGAAAACTGGATAGTAGGAGAGCATAGTCGAAGTTTTATACCATGGTTCAAGGATCATATTTATTCAAATTTTTATTCAGATCTCGCTTCAATAACATAAAGGTTGAGATGTTTAGAATATGGTCCAAGTTTGTATGTTTTTTCTTATAGCGCATGCGCAATTAATAGATACACATTTTATACCAAAGAACAAGATGATAAAAGTATTATGCAAAATAGTGGTGTCACTATGGTAGCTGAAGCAATGCACATTTCAAGTGTGAAGGACTTAAACCCCAAATATGCAAATTTGTCATATTTTAGGGTTATCAAGCGCATTTTGGTGTTTGATTATGAGAAGTTTCAGATTCTTATATTTGGTTGCAAGTGGGTTGAAAATAATAGTGGCATACGAATGGGTAAGTCATGATTTTCGTAAATGGGTCTTAATAGGGTGGGGTACAAAGATGAGTCTTTTGTTCTAGCCACGAAAGCTAAACAAGTGTTATATGCCACTGATTCGACAAGTACGAAATGGTCTATAGTGCTTTTATCTAACAAAGTAATTTATGATAACATTGGAGATCAAGGTGATATTGATGTTGAGAAAGAATCGTATATTATAAGTGATCAAGATGTGAATATTAGAGGGAATGAATCATATATTAGAAATGATCATAATGAGGGAATTTGGATCAATCCATCTGGTCGTGTTGTTAAGAGACAAGTAAACCATATTCCAACCAAGAAAAGAAAGAGATGTTACTGAAAAAGGTACTAGCAAAAATAATATATTCTGTCATTCAATTAATTTTTATATATTTTTCATTCAATAAAATTATATATTTGTCATTTTATATATTCAATGGATTATGGATTGTGGATGTTGATATTTGTCATTTCATATTTATGTTTTTCTTTATTACAGGTTAAATGGCTAGTAACGAGGAAAATGCACATGATACTTCTAAAAATGATGGAAACGAATCAGTACATAATGTGGAAGAAGATATTAAACGAGAAATAACGATTATGGAGGGAATAATTCGTGCAAGAGATAAAGATATAAAATATGACGTACATTGGAATGAAACAGACCAATTAGTTGAGCATAACGGTGCAATATTGACAAGTTACATTGGGGCACCTGTTCGTTCGCAAATTCCAATCACTTACGGTAGTTGGAGAACTTCATCATTGAAACCCGCTAAAGAAAAAATATGGAGTGAGGTACAGGTATCATATGCGATGTTATTTGTTTTTGTTAACGATTATGTCTTTAAATTACTTATACTAACACACTCTATGTATGTTAATTTGTTCGTATAGGTCTTTTAATATTGGTGACGAGCGAAAAAAATATTATCTTCAATTGGCCGGAAAAAGACTCAGAGGGTTTCGAGTATTTTTAACGAACAAGTTTCTTAAGGATTCTGATGGAAAATTTGTTGAATCAGAACGTCCAAAGAAGTATGCAGATTCGATTTCACCTGAAGAATGGGAAACTTTTGTTGCCAAATGAAGAACCCAAGAATTCCATGTAATTTTTACTTATCAATATTGTATAATATATATTCTTGTTCCACGTGTGTTATGATATGACTTAAACTTGTTTATTCAGGCTGTGAGTGACATAAATCACCAATGAGCATCAAAACCCGCGTATCCATACAAAAAAGGGTGTTTAGGCTATGCACGCTTACAACAAAGAATAGTAAGTATATATAAATGTTTCACAATGATATAGTTAGAAGAGGAGAAAAATGCACATCTCTTCCAGAACATGTACGTTATAACTGATCTTATTATTTGTCTTAATGTGTAATTAGAAGAGGAGAAAAGTGAAGAAACATCTCTTCTGGAACATGTTTTATGGAAGCCTGCTCGTGTGGGTAAGGATGGAGTTGTTCAAGAAGATGTTCAACAAGTTTTTGAGAAATGTGTAAGTATAACATTATTTTTTTAATAAAATCAAAAGTTCATTAACATATAATATTTATGTTTTTTAATCCCCATTAATCTTTTTCTATATGCATATGAATTTCAGGAGAATCTATCTCAGTTCTTAACTTCAGCTGAAGACCATGATTGCAGGAGCGTACTAAGTCGCGTATTAAATGTTCCTGAGTATTCTGGTTGTGTGAGGGGGTAAGGGATTTGAGGTCACTCCAACAACATTGTATAAGCATCCAAAGAGTAAAATTCCTAGCAATAAACAAGTGATGGAATCATTGGAAGAATTAAATGCTCAAATTTATGAATTGCAAAAGGATAAAGAAAGATATATGTCAGAAAGATGCAGTTCAAAATTTAAAGATAATATCATTTGTAATTTTCAACAGAAACTTCCCGAGGTAATTATATATATTTCTTTGAAATTAATTTATCATAATTTTTTTAGTTGCCATATTTACACTTAATCATATTTATTATTGGTTTAGGGCATTTCATTTTGTTACCTCTATTTATCGTCACCGGCTTATCGCATGGTTGGCAAGCGAAAAGTGCATAACACTTTAGGAGGCTTGCTTCACCATAAACCGCTCACTGCTGGATTTTTGAAAGTATCGATTGATATTGCTTTAGAGGGGGATGCGTTATTAGCTATATCAGACGATGTTTCAGATGCAACATTGGTGGGAGACGCAATAGGATCGTATGTTGCATGGTCGTCAAACCTCATTTTTATAGATGGTGAGGTATATTAAACACCATTATGAATCTTTTAGTATTCAAATGTTTTACGAGTCATGCATGTAAGTTATTCTTACATTTACATACCTTTTATTTACATGATAATCTTAGACTCCTACAAAATCCAAATCAAAAGATAAGGAGACTGTGCAGAAAACCAGATCAGTTGCATCAAAAAAAACATGTACATTGATATATATATATATATATATATATATATATATATATATATATATATATATATATATATATATATATATATATATATATATATATATATATATATATATATATATATATATATATATATATATATATATATATATATATATATATATATATATATATATATATATATATATATATATATATATATATATATATATATATATATATATATATATATATATATATATATATATATATATATATATATATATATATATATATATATATATATATATATATATATATATATATATATATATATATATATAAAGTGTCAATTATATTATTTCCTCTGAATTTAAAAGCTTCATAATCTTACACATTAACTACCTAACTTATATGATTTTTAGATTCATGCTCAAGAGTTGCAACAAGTCAGCAAGAATATCATGCCTGAATTTAGCAATGTGTCAAAAAAAGTATCTTGCAAACACCGAGCCTAAAAAAGCATTTGTTCCTCGATTTAGGTTGTGCCTTAAAACATATGTAGGAATAACAGATGTGATGGAAGGTGGTATTCGTGAAATACCTATGGAGGAAGGTATTTTCGGTTTTGGTTATACTTAAACAATTGCTAAAGATGATCTGGATCAGATTTTCAACATTCTGAATTAGGCATCGATTGTATGAATTCATACATCAGGTACTCTAATCAGTTTTATTTAAATAATTGAACAATTTATTTACTCATTTCAATGAATATTCTAATGTTGATTATCTTTTTATTTAAGGTTCTTGTATGACAAATTGATGCTCCTACGTCAATTGACAGAAAAATTCTCATTCTTATCTTCCAGCTGTATCAACGCACAGTTAATCGAACTAAGTCCAAATCCATTCCAAAATCACTTATTCGATGCATTTATGGCCAACAGAGATACAGAAAAGTTGTACTTTTTGCCATATAATATTGGCCATGGGTTAGCATTCATTCTAATTTCATTTATTATAATTATTCATTTTTTGTCGTTGTATAGAAAATTTTCATCTAAAATTTTGTATTATTTTGCAGTGGACACTGGTTGTTGGTTGTGATTAATTCGATAAAAGAAATAGTATATTATCTGGATTCGTTAGATGGTGATCAAACAAAATACCCAGATATGAAGAAGATGGTTGATATGTAAGTGATGAGATTGTTCTGAATATTCGTGTGTATTTTTATTTATTATGTGAGATTGTTCTAAATATTCATTTATTTTATGTTAGATCTTTACAAATATTCTGATCACAGAGACAAGCTCGAGTACCAAAGAGTAAAGCAAACAACATTACATGGATCAGAGTGCATGTATATTTTCACAATTTTGATTATAATAGTGATGCTACTTAATAAAACAAGTTAAACTATATATCCTGATATATATTCATTGTTTTTCTATGTGTAGTGTCCTTGTCAACGTAATGGTAAAGATTGTGGTTATTTTGTATTGAGGTTTATGAAGGAAACTCTTCATTTGGGTCAAATAGAGATTTCAAACACGGTATGGATTTATAAGTTAGGATTTATTTTAATATTTACCGTATATTTCATCTAATTAATTAGTTTTAACTAAATCGTGCATATTATGTTATATTATGTAGTACTTTGATGAATTCAAGTGTGCTACTTACTCGAAAGATGAACTGGAAGAAATTAAGGAGGATTGGTGTCAATACATTCTTGAGATGAGAATTATATAAGGTATATAGTATTTATTTATTTTATGTGAATTTTTTGCTCTTTAGAGATTTTTTGTTGTTGTGATGGTCTTTAGAGATTTTTTGTTGTTGTGGTGGTCTTTAGAGATTTTTGTTGTATAGTTTTGCAAGTTGTTGTATATATACTTCTAGAAGTTGTTGTGAGGATTGATGGAACTTGTAATTATGTATAATGAATATTTAGAAGTTAAAGGTTTTGGAAGTGGATATGTTTTATTAGACTTATGGAGGTTTATATTGACTTATAATGGTTATGAGGTTTCTGTTGAATGAAGCAGGTTTACGTGTTGAATTATAATGGTTATGAGGTTTGTGTTAAATTATAATGGTTATGAGGTTTGTGTTGAATTAAGCAGGTTTATGTGTTGAATTATAATGGTATATATATAAGGCCTGTGTGTTGAAATAAAGTTGTGTTGAATTATAATGGTTATAAGCAGATTTGTGTATTGAATTATAATGGTATATAGCCTATGTGTTGAAATAAAGGCTTGTGTTGAATTATAATGGTTATAAGCAGGTTTATGTGTTGAATTATAAAGGTATATAAGGCCTATATGGTTTGTGCTTCCATTTTATAAGTAAAAATAAGACTTATGCCAACACTTTTAACAAAAAATGCTTCTAAAAAAAATGTACAATAGACAGCGCTTATAACAAAAAAAACGCTTCCTAAAAAAGTACTTTTGAAAGCATCCAATAACGTGAAGAAAAGAAAGCGTTTTCTAAGAAAAACGCTGCCAAAAGTAGACCTAAGGCAGCGCTTTTACAGAAATCGCTGCCTAAAACCTCAACAAAATATACATTAGAAAGTGATTTCAAAAGCACTGCCAAAAAGGGGTGAAAAGAGAGCGCTTTTCAAGAAAAAATGCTGCTAAAAATCTGAAGAACCAATACATTAGAAAGCGCTTTCAAAAGCACTGCCTAAAGGGAGGAAAAGAGAGTGATTTTCATGAAAAAAAACTCTGCTAAAAATCTGAAGAAACAATACATTAAAAAGCGCTTTTAAAAGCGCTGCCTAAAGGGGGGAAAGAGAGCGCTTTTCATGAAAAAACGCTGCCTAAAGGTGACATTAGAGAGTGCTTTTATAAAGAAGCGTTGCCTAAAGGGGACCTTTAGCATCACTTTTGCCTTAAAAAAAGCGTTGCCTTTACCTACAACAGTGCCACTTTAGGTAGCGCTTTTAAGTGTTGCTAAAGGCCAAAAAAAGTGTTGTTAAAGGTCTTTTATGGCAGAGTGTTTCAGCTCCTTAGTAAAACCTTCAAGCCACAATGTTTCTTTCACAGCTTCAGTGAGGGTGATATATTCTTCTTCGTTGGTTGATAAGGCATCAACCTTCTAAAGTGTTGCTTTCTAACTAATCGTTGTGTCAAACATAATGAACACATAAACAGAAATAGATTTTTTGGAATCCAAAAAACCTGCTTAATCAGAGTCGGCAAACCCTTCAATTTCGACTTTTCTATCATCACCACAGACTCGACCATAAATTAGGAGTCGGCTCAGAGACCCATTTATGTATCTAAGAATCCAGTTGCTTGTTAGTGTGCCTTCTCAGGATTGGCCATATACCTGCTTACAAGGCTCACTCTGTATGTTATGTCTGGCCTCGTACAGACCATAACATACATCAAAGAACCTACTCTACTAGCATATGGATTGATATTCGTATAGTCTCTTTCGACTTCAGTACTAGGACTTTGAGTCATACTCAGCTTGTACCAAGGATTAGTCGGTGTTAAAACAGGCTTTGAATTCGACATACCAAACTTGTCGAGAATCTTATTCAGGTATGTCTCTTGAGATAAGCATAATCTTGACTGCTTTCTATATCTATGAATTTCAATCCCAAGAATTTTGGAGGCAGCTCCCATATCCTTCATGTCGAACTTCTTATCGATTTCAATCTTCACCTTCATAACATCTTTGACATTGTTCCTTTCTTTGAGGATGTCATCCACATAAAGCAACAAAATAACAAGTGAATTTCCAGGTCAAAATCTGAAGTAAACATAGTGGTCGAACTGGCTCCTTGTGAAACCAATGTGTGCCATGAACTTGTCGAATCTCCTATTCCATTGTCGAGGAGATTATTTTAGGCCATATTGGGACCTATTCAGCTTGCACACATAATCTTCCTTTCTCTTTTATGCAAACCCTTTAGGTTGCCTCATCGGGATTATTTCATCTAGATCACCATACAGGAAGATTGTCTTCACATCCATCTCTTCAAGTTTTAGGTCGAACTTTGTCATCATGGCTAACAATATTCTAATGGACTTATGCTTTACAAAAGGTGAGAATACATCATTAAAGTCGATACCCTCTTTCTGAGTGAACCCCCTAGCAACCAACCTTGCCTTAAAACGCTTCGACATCACTCATTTGATTCCTTTATTAACCTTGAATATCCACTTACAGCTGACTAACCCAGCCCTTGCAGGTTTCTTGATCAACTCCCAAGTGTTATTATCATGGAGAGATTTCATCTCATCATCCATGGCTTTTATTCATTCAGAGTTATCTCGACTCCTCATAACTTCCTTATAGTCTTTAGGTTCCTCGTCTAAAACCTCACTTGCAGAGATTAAGGTATAAGTTATAAGATCTGCATAGGCAAGTCTCTACGGTGGCTTGATGACTCTTCTCGAACTGTCTCTTGCCAGCAGGTAGTCAGTATCAGTCTCCTTATCTTTATCAACACTTGATATTCTTCTTTGATTTCATCTGGATTATACAATTCAGCATCATTATGCTCCACCTCAACATGAATATTTTCATGTTGTAGTTGTTTTTCATAGATCTTCGAACTTCGACCAATGTCATATGTTTTCTTGAAAGTCATCTCAGCTTCAATAAAAACTACATCTCGACTTGTGATACACCTCCTGTAACTTGGCTCTAGGCACCACAACCTATAAACTTTGATTCTTTCAGGGTATCCAAGGAACATACATCTCAGAGGTCTAGGTTTGACCTTGTCTTGCCTAATATGACCATAGGCTAAACAATCAAATACTCTAAGTTTGTCAAGACTGGGTCGATATCTCGACCAGACTTCTTCAGGTGTCTTCATTCCCACGGCTGCCGAGGAACACTTATTTATCAAGTATGTTGCAGTCGTAGCACCTTCTACCCAAAACACCTTCTTCAATCCTGCACTTACCAACATGCACCTCACCCTTTCCAAAATGGTTTGATTAAACCTTTCATCCAAACCATTTTGTCGGGGAGTCCCTACAATATTTTTATGCCTTGCAATACCATACACAACATAATAGGTACCGAAAGCCTCATGGAAAAATTAAATACCATTGTCGGTCCTCAACCTCTTGACCTTCTTGCCAATTTAGGTTTCGAATAGAGTATTCCAACTTTTGAAATTTTCAAAAGTTTCATCCTTAGTCTTCTAGATGAATACCCATAACTTTCTGGAGTAATTATCAACTATGGATAGAAAGTACTTTGCACCTGAGTGTGAAGAATTCCTTGCAGGTCCCCAAATATCAGCATGAACATAATCAAGGGATCCATGTGTTTTTCATTTACCTTTGTTAAACTTTATTATACAGGATTTACCAAATACACATGGTTCATAAAACTCCAGTATTTCGACCTTATCACCACCCAACAGATTTTATTTTGATAATTTGACCAGGCCTCTTTCACTGACATGGCCAAGTCTCTTGTGCCATAACTCAGTCTTCAACACAGGTTTCATGGATGCCACATCTGTTGAACCACTTATAACCTCGGCCTCAAGGGTGTACAAGTCTTATTTCTTCACGCCTCTCAAGACTTCCTTCGACCCCTTCATTACCCTTGGGATGATTTTCTCTCCTTTGAAAACATATCCTTTCTTGTTGAATTCACCAAGAAAAATCAAATTCCTCTTAAGATCAGGTACATACCTAACATCAATCAATAACCTTATTGACTCATCATGGAGCTTGAATCTCACAGATCTAATACCTGTAATTTTGCAAGCTTTGTTGTTTCCCAGCAACACTAATCCGCCATCTTGATCATAAAATTCTTCAATCACATCCTTGTTTGGATTCATGTGTCAAGTACATCCTGAATCCATAATCCACTCCTTTCTTGAGTCACTGCTTGAAACCACCAGGACATTAGATGATTCATAACCATCTTGCACAATGGTTGCATTAACATTATCCTTTCCACCGTGATTGTTCACTCTATTAGGGCATAGTTTTCTTGTATGACCCCCCTTCTTACAACAATAACACTTAATAGTATGAACATTACCACCATAAGAATTCTATATAACTTTACCCTTGTTCTTCTCAAACCTACCATCTTTCTTCAAGAATTTCCCCTTAACAGACAAACCTTCACCAATAGAAAATGGCACGTGCTCCTTTCATTTGTTCGAATACATAGAGTACAAGGAAGATTGAAAATCTTCAAAGGTCAGTGAATCTTTCCCATACAAGAGAGTTTCTTTGAAGTGAGCATGAGGCTTAGATAAAGAGCACAACAGCAGGAACGTTAGATCTTCATCATTAATCTTGACCTTAATATATTTAAGATCAAGAATTAACTTGTTGAACATATCCAGCTGCTCAGCCAAGGCTTTGTCTTCACTCGTCATGAATGAATACAAATCTTGCTTCATGTAGAGACGATTAACCAATGATTTCATCATGTACAAACCTTCAAGTTTTGTTCACACACCCGCTGCATTTTTCTCCTTTGAAACATGCCGAAGAACCTTATCACCAAGGCTCAATATAATGGCAATATGGGTTTTTTCAACCATCATTGTCTTCTCCTTCTCTGATAGGGCGGTGTTCATCTTCTCCGATCCTTTCAAAGCTTCTAACAAACACTATTGAACAAGAAGGGCTTGCATCTTCAAGCGACACAAACCGAAATCATTCACACTGGTGAATTTCTCAATCTCATACTTTGTTGACGACATCTTCTCCTCCATATTCACCGCACCAGTTTGTTATGAATTGATGTCGTCAAGAATAGGCCAAAATATGAGAAAAATATTTGAGTTTCTTGAACAAACAGAAGAAATCATATTGGGTTTTACAAAAGGGAGAGAAGAAGGAAAAAGAAGAATAGAAATTGGTTAAATCTATTTTTCTATTCACTTTCTTAATAAGAGTTCAAAGATTACAAGTGAATACCGACAATTAACCTCTCTCAACAACCTGAGAGAACTAGTCTATTTATAGACTACTAAGCTAACTTAGGCTATAAGTTAACTTAACAATTGGGCTTACAAGCAATGCCCAATTAGACATGCTAAATTAAACACAAAGTTAATATATTTCTACAGAATGCTTTAACAAACTTTGACTTCAGCATGTAGAACTCCTGTTGAACCATAAAACTATCCTTGTCGACACTAGAGTTTGATCCAAATACCACACCTGCGAAAAACACAAAAGGACTTGGATATACTAACGGTATATCCACCCCTTAAAGATTACATTTGTTCCACATACTCGAAATCTAGAAACCAACATGTCTCATACAATTTCTCAGTAATTTGTCGCACATTATAACCAACATACTAACACTCTAGTTGGGCCTTTTGTTAACATACCTCACTGGGATCAACATGGTCATATTTGTCCATCCTATTATAGATTGTATAGGAGAAATATTCATCAAAACCAATTCTATCCATGAAGGAGTATAAATTCTCATTGTCGTCCCCAACACTTTTTGTGTATCAAGCATAAACTAAATATCAAATCAACATTGCCTCCACCTCTTTCATAGTTACATCTACAAAAACTTAGTATCAAAATCGTTCAAACTACATCATGAACACCCTTTATTTTAGAAAATTTTCTTATTGCACCTTATATACTTCTAACACACCATGTGAATCTCCATATATGCCCCCTGATTCCTGAGATACATCTTCAGACGCAACCCATTTTTGAATAAACATTGACTTATTTCGGAGATACATCTCTGGAACAATGTTAAACATTCATAATATGTCACTCATAAGCCATTTACATTTGAATTGTTCCGGAGATGCATCTCCGATAATATTCTGGAGATACATCTCAGAAGTGTATCAGAACAGGTTATTTTTTTTGTCATAGTTGTGTATTTGCTTTCAGATGAAGTATGACACACGATCTCGAATAAAAAACTAGACATACAAAATAATAAGAGACTAATATTAGGTGTTTCAAAAAATAATATAGCAATATAATAACAAAATTTCGTACAATCGAGGTCCAAAATATAGTAACAATGTCAGAAATAAAGTATAAACTATGGTACTACAACAAAATAATAACAGACAACTACTGGTTGTGCCTAACAACCTCTAATCTACCTCATATGCCTCATTTTCCTGCTCTGCCTCATCGGTCATCAATCTCCCCCCCCCCCCCCCCCCCCCCGCCCCCCCGCGTCCTCCAATGATGTCTCCAGTATAACAGTTCCCTATGTGCCTCCGCCACCATGGCGTCCAGGACTCACCTGACAGCAGACCCCTTTGGGAATATACCCTTGCCAAGGCCTGCTCGTGCAATCTCCACTATGTGACGACACCTAAGAAAGACATCATCAGTATGATCTAGCTGAGTCTACTCATCCTCTAGAATATCCTGATGAGCTGGTCTCGGCGGATCTTCTAGAGTAATCTGCACCATGTACAAATGTGAGACCCTAAAGAACCACCTGATGTACCCATTGACATAGCTCCAATCGTTTGGTGCTATGGTAGCCCGTGCCTCCTCCATAACTAGGTGACTCTCAAAATCAATAAACATCTCCTCTATTTGTCTACGAGATAAGGCAGGAGAAGCAGAGACAACATGGTGTCTGGGGATGATCTAGGTGTACTCGAACTGCCGCATGACACGCTCTGACAGGTGGGGAGCAGTGATACGCGATCCGCAAGCCAACCAGGAGTATAACGATATCTCGTCAAATGGCCACGTTTGACGGTGATCCACGTAGTTGTTGAAGTGCATGTCCTCAGCAACCAAACGGTCAAGGTAGACTCTAAAAGGCTCGATCGTCCCTCTGAGCGGGATAAAAGCACAAGCACAAGGCATGTCTTCAATGTACTCACCCACACTCTCCCAGCCAGATATGTGCGGGAAGTGCTGGAGGATCCAAGCCTGAAATGAAAATCAATAAAAAAAACATTCAGGGATCAAGAATTATCGGTAATGGTTTCACAAATATAAAACGAAAAAGATAAATAAAAAAAGCATTCATGGATCAAGAATTATTACCACCAGTAGTGTCACGCTGCTTGTGACCTGCTTCGTCTTCCATAGACATCCTTCCCTCAAATTCGAATAAAGATAGGTCAGGCAAGTCGCCCCCTAGTTGTACTCATGGATTTGGTGTAGGTCCAAGAAGTACCAAAGGTAGACGACTTCACTATAGGTGGCACTCGTGTCCATAAATATACAAGTGCCAACCAAAAAATAAAGTATGCTCTCAAAGAATGCGTCTGGTGTACCTCCTTCTGCTTAACATCACCATGTGCCTGTTGTGCCTTCCCGATCTCAACCACATACAATTTCCTCGGGAACTCAAATCTAACATGAACACCCCTCGTCTTATCCACCTCCTTCATATCCTTCTCTGGATCTTCCCCCAGATGCTCTACTATCATCTCAATTACCTCGTCTCAGGTAATCCTCCCATTATCGAGGAATCTCCCCCTTATCGAAAGCATGAGACATCGTCCAGTGCGATAGACATCTCACCATGCGGCAGATGAAACAAAGAGGTCTTAGAATTCCATCTCTTCACGAATGCATTAAGTGTCACATGGTTGACCAGGTTGTACCCAGTCATGCATAGGTCCTTCAGGATAAATAATAATAAAACTGAATGAAACCAATCGTCCTCCTGTTGAGGCAATGCAACAATCATCCTCCCATGGTTTAGAAACTTCTGGGGATCACACTCCTAAAATTTGTTAGAAATAATCAACGTCAGTAATAATCAATGTCAGCGATTAAAATTAACACATAAAAAAATAAAGAATCCAACTAATGCTACTTCTTCGTCCCAGATATGTTTGGCAATATGGTCTGGATATAGAGGAAGAAACGACATATCATATGGACCTCCTCCAAAACCCTCTGGCTCGGCATCCTCGGCATTCTCACCCTCTGGAGGTGGCACTAGATCCGTAGGAGGCGACACTGGTGAATCCTGACGCCTGCGGGAAGATGGGGGGAAGTGACGCGTCAGATGGTGAATCTCGTCTCTCATGGGAAGAAGAAGAAGAAGGTGGAGTGGCCTGAGATGAAGGTGGAATGGCCTAAGGTGAAGTACGAGCCTCAGAAGTAAATTGCGCCACTGAAGTTGACGTCTCTTCCTGGCCAAATGTACATGCTGCCTCCACTCCCGCCGAACGAATGCATACTGGGAAACTCGACCATGTCTCAGTCTGTCGACTATGTCAGCCATAACATTTATAAGGTAAAGTAAGGCGTATCATTAGTGCACAAGCAAAACAAACATACATTAAATTTTAAAAATAAATAGACTGCTGGAAATTCTGGAGTACATCTCCGAGAACACCATAAAACTATAACGTTGAACAATTCCAGAGATGTATCTCCGAAATTTCTCAAAGTATATGAAACACTGAACAATTTCAAAGATGCATCTCCGGAATGTTCTGCAACACAGAGGTCGCGTCAACGATGTAATATGGTTTATGCATATTGAAAAAACACGGTATGATCGTCATTTTGAAACAACAAACAAGTCATATACTAAGTCTAAACTATGTTACATGTGATTCTGATCGCGACTTTCTATGTCTAATACAACTAACTGCAAGTGCACAGTCTATTGCGTAGTAATAAAAGATATCGGTCCCACAGGGACTCGTAATCAAACTAGTGTTCTCGGGAGTTACTATGTTTAGCTAGGTAGAATATGTTTTAAGGGAATAAGATTGTCACTAAAAGGGGAAACTAAGATTACTATTTAGATTTTAATTAATTGAATCGATACGTAGTAATTGTGTTCTTCAGGGATTTGATAAGTTACTGGTGTATGAAATAGTTTTCACAGTTCATTTAAGCAGAAAATGGAGATTTGAAGACTCTTGTCTCACAATGGTTATTGACGCTAATCATAATCCTAAGGGCCTTACGTACACTTTCGTATTCCGTTCGGGGTTAAAATTACTTTTTGGAAATCTCTATGTTCTAATTCGTTTTAAAGTGCTTTCGCTGTTATTAAAACAAATGCCTAGTGTTTACTATCTGACCTTACCGCAGCTTTCGCTTGTTGGTTCGTATCTTAATTAATTTCCCACTTTCGTGGCAAAACTACTTTAAAATAAGTTCTCGCTTTCGCGACGAAGTTTATTTCGTAAATCAATTTTTAAACACTTAGACCATAAGTTATTTTTGTGAAAAGAAAGTTTTCAAACAAGAGTTATCAAATCCCATTCGAATTATTACTACATATCGATTACCTAAGTTTAGCTAGACATGGAATTTGGAAAAGCAAAACATAAATAATAATAATAAATAATAAATTGCATTATGATAAAATAGAAGTCGATCAAAATGAAAACCTGTAAATAATGCCAATTGGCCTTTGGGCAGATCCTCCACAGATGTTGGCAGGATTCTGTCTTTAGTTCCAATTCGATCGTACAGTGCAGTAACAATTACAGAAGAGCGGAAATGGGAATGAGTAGAATGGAAAGGGAAATAAAGGAAAGGGATACAAATAAAACTGGAGAAATGGATACAAATAATAACTGAAAATAAATTTGCTCTGGAAATTAAATTTGGCAGCACTTCGTGGTATGAATGCAGCTCCCTTTTTGAAGTCCCCTGCTTCCCTTTTTATAGAAGTGGAATTCCAACGGTTACCTCTGAGGATGATGGACCTTGAGGCAGATAATTTAGGGAGTAGTGGACCATTTAATGGGAATTGGAACTGCTCTTTTGACGTGTAATCTGAGTGGGGCGTTTTTGCCTGCATGACGGTCGTCACAAGGTGTGACGGTCGTCACCCGTGTGACGGTCGTCATGCATCTGTGACGGTCGTCACATCAGCAAAAACTGTCTGCTGCGCTTTTCATTGTGTTTTCACTCCTTTTTCGTCCATATTTCATCTGGGATTGCTTCTTTTCTTCATGTTGCCTTGTTTAGACGTGATCGTTGAATACCTGCAAAAACATCAGACAAATACATGGAAATAACCCGAAATGGGATCGAAAACGGTTAGGCTTTAGTTGAATTATGCATGAAAATATCTATATGATTTCGTGTTATCAAACTCCCCTAAGCTTGAATCTTTGCTTGTCCTCAAGTAAAATGTGGAAAAGTCGGCAAGCACGAGGCTGCTTCCTCGTTCGCAGAGTTTGGAAAAACCGGGATTCTTGGTAGGAACAAGACGAGTATCATGACGACACTGGACTACGAGTCTCCGGAGGTCTCCTTTTTATGCAAATCGGTCTCAGTCATGCTACCGTATCTTAGTGTCAAGGTTCTCGTGGCAAGTTCACCCTGTTTGTTCTAGCGCAATCACATTAAGCCCGTTGTCCGCACACTTTCATGGCAAGTCGACCTGTTAGTGAATATGATCTCGTTTTTGTTTTTGATCTTCTTTATTGATCATAATTTGGTGTCATTGATTTTTCAATGAGTTTTTCGTGCCGTTGGGGTAAATGCTCGGGTGAGGAGCACCTAACTTAGAAGGAAACGTATCTTATATTCTTGGGCTTTTTAGCTCTCTTTTCATGATTTTTCATCTTTTTGGAGATCATACACTTATTTGCATCGGTCGCTCGCTTAGAAGTGTTTTTAGGATGGTGTTGACTGCTAGTATAAACTACTTGGGGTTGAGTTTGCGTAGACACTTGAGACTTTGGTACACGTAGGTGGTGAAACCGACTCGCATAAACTAGAGATCTAAGGTGTCTGGACGATACTGGTTTTGTTAGAACTGTCGTTTCCTCGGAGTTTCGAAACTCGGTTTGAACTCAGGTGCATTCTCACGATGCTTTTGCTTTTGAGGAACAAATGAAAGTTTTTGTTTACGTTGAATAATGTGGGGATAGTTTGCGTAACGTGAAAAATTATATAGACGAGCTTTATTTGCTAGAAATAGAAAGTGTAAAAATAGATATTACCAGAATTCAAAGTGCAGTGAAATGGAAATACAGGAAATAAGGGAAGTTCAAAATATAGTGGAAATAAGGCTCCGCTCCCACACTATCTCGATCAGTGTCCTCACTGATTCTTGAAGCATGCGAGAGGGAGATACAACTGAAAATGAAAATACAAAGAACTGAAATATAGTAAACAATAAAGGAAAAAAATGAAAATCTAGTCCCGGGGCCTGTCACGTCCACGCTGGCGTCCTCTGGCTCTAGCAAGGGCTACTCTATCCTCATAGCTCATGGCTCCGGTGTGGTAGACCGTGTCTCGGAGTCCTTCGACCTGCAGGGTCAGATTCGCTAGACTCTCAGTGATCGTAGCTTGGCCGGTGTGAAGTTGTTGCATTTGAGTCCGGTGCCAAGCTTCGAACTAGTCAGCTCGCTGGTTCTGCTGCTGCAGCATCGTGAGTATCTGTGCCTGCTGGTCTAGGGAGCGACGGAGGTCCTCTTCGGTGTAGTCGGGCACGGGATGGTGACGGCGGCGGCGGGATGATGTACCTACTGGAGGAGGAGGCTGCGATGCCTCTGGCTGCTCGGACCTGTCCAACTCAGCTTGGATTTCATCTTCGGAGTCATGAGTGGGGTCCTGAGTAGGAACAGCGACAGCAGGAGGGGCAGTGAGGTCGAACAACCAGTTGGTACGGTCCTCAGGATGGATGCGGGTGCAGGACGGAAGGATGATGCTTCGGACGGTCTTGCCACGCAACCGGATGATATTTCCCGTCAGCTCGGGAGCGGATGAGATGGGAGGCCCTGCAGTGGTCGGTGTCAAGGAACACCGAGGGGATGGACTGGAGGTGCTGAAGGCGGTCGCCAAGGTTCAGCCCAAGTGCAATAGCCGTGACAATCCCGCCAAAGTAGAATGGCTTCGAGCCGCGGTTGCAGTTGGCCTGAATGTGAGCCAGCAGGAACGGGGCAGCGTTGACGGGTTCATTGTTGAAGACGCAATGCAGAAAGAAGAGCTCCTTGGAGTTCACTTTGTGGTTGCTGTCTCTGGCGAAGATGGTGTTGCTCAACGCCCTGTGAAAGTACCTGATGGCGGGGTTATGGATGTGAGTGGCGTGTAGGGAGTCCCAGCCATCGGCATTGAGGCCGGTCAACTGATACCACAGCGCGAAGGCTTCATGCTGGAAATGGTCAGTGATGCGGCGATGAGCGTTGTCGCCGCGGGGTAGCTGTAGGATGCCGACAATCTGGTTTTGGTGCATCTGATAGTTAACGCCAAACATCCGGAAGCAAGCGGCACCTGAGTGCTGGTTGAGTTCTCCGCTACTGGTGATGTATGAGAACGAACTCAAGAACTCAAGGGTGAGTTGTTCGTAGGTCGGCTGGGGGTTGGAGCAGAGGTTCCAGATGCCTGCTCGTTGAAGCATCCAGGTTACACCTTCGAGGAGTCTGAGCTCCGTAAGTGATGGAAGGTGCGGGTAGTAAGTTGGCTGGAGCGACCTCTGATGAAATGCAATGTACTGTGCTCGTTGTCTCTCGCCTAACTCGCCCTCAGGGAAGGAAATGTTGCTGATATCTGCGTTTCCGGCCATTGTTGAAGATGGAGAGTTTTTGGAGGTTTTGGGGTTTTTCGGCAGAGATGGAAATGTGACAGAACGGTGGTTTGGAGGTTGAATTTGGAGTTGAGGTTTATAGTTCAATTGGGGAGGACGAAAATCATAGTGGGGTATGAATTTTGGAAGTTTGAAAGTGATAATAGGGGGAGTGGAAGGGTACACGACCCCCGTTATATCAGATTGCAGTTCTGGGCTGCGTGACGGTCGTCACAAGGGTGTGACGGTCGTCACCCGTGTGACGCTCGTCATGGGGCTGTGACGGTCGTCACAGCAGCAAAATCTGCAGAACGCAGAATTTTGCTCTGAGGGCGTATTTGGGGTGATTTTAAAGCTTAGTATTGCTACGGTGATGTAATATAATAGCCAACAATCAATAAATAATGCGAAAACAGAATAATTGAACAAAACTAGAATTGAAATAACATAAAATGGAAACAATTGTATGTAGTACATAATGAAACGAACGATGTGAAAATTCCAAATGAGTGAATTAAACTAAACTAGACTAGACTAAACTGAAACTACTGCTACGAGCTAATAACTAATCTTTTCGTGCCTTCAATTCCTCGAATTTCTGTGAATAGTAGTCGAGTTGGTCGCAGACTAGATCCATGAAGCCTACCAGGTCACTGTGCATGCCTGCGATATCAGCTTTTACATTAGTCAGAGCTTTATCAACGTCGTCCAATCTGAGTAACACGGTATCCATTTTGTCCGTTGTTTCCTCAGGGATAGGCTCAGGATAAGTATTGTAGTGTGGAGGAGTCATAGGGTCTACTTCATTTTCAGAGGCGGCGTCCTCATAGTACATGTAGTCGTGTGCCTCAGAGATGTGGTCATTGTCATACATATAGTCCTAGGGTGTTGACTGTGGTGAAGGAGGTCCCATAGGCTCATCCAATTCGTAGAGCCAGTTATCCTTGTTGTGGATGCTTGTCATTAGGTGATCAGGCAGTGTGAATAGCTGTACTGGTTTTTCGTTAATAAGGTACTCGTACGGTCTAGGTCCCATAGTTCCTAAGATGCGCCTGTTAAAGCAGAATTGAATGTTCATGGGTCTGATGGTACCAAAACGAGTGTTGGCATTTAAATGGAATCTAAGGCCAAGCTCGTGGGCAATCATTGTTACTAGTCCTCCTATAAGAATAGGTGTCTGAGGTTCCAGCGTGAGGCGTTTGAAGGATCTCATCATGAAAGGCACTGCATTTACTGTTCGTCCCTGAGAAGCACAGAACATGATGAATAACTCTTCCTTAGACACTGTGGTAATATTTTCTTCTTTTCCAAACAAGGTGTGAGCTAGTATCTTATGGAAGTATCTAAAGGCTGGGTTATGAATGTCATCATTGTACATTCTGTCTGGTTCAGGGTGATAGTCGCCTGTGATTCTACCCCAGAAGTGATCGAGTTGCAAATCAATATCGTCATCTTCTGCACTGATGAACACATGCGGTCCGCTAGGGAATCCTAGGAGGTTAGCTAGTAACATCCTGCTGTGGGTTTGGTCCATTCCAAACAATCGGAAAGTAATCAACTCTGTGCTGGATCCAAAACCATAGTTGGGTGTATATCTGAAGGAACTGAGGAATTCGTAGGTAAGATCCTTGTAGGTAGCGAAGCGTGTTTTCAGAGCAGTGTTCTCCCAACCCAGTTGATTGAACAGGTATTGAATGCTATCCGTGATTCCTAGTTTATCCATAGTAGCCTTATCATAATACAGCGTTAAGGCGAATTCTCGTTCGGTCAGTGCTGCAAATCTTTCCTTCTGAGCGAGTCCTCTGAAGTGAACCTTTGTGAAATCGTACTCGGCCATATTCGCAGGTAATTCGGAGAAAACAGAAGAAATGTTTTGAAGGCTTTAAAAATCCTGAAAAGTTTAAAACAAGAAATTGAAGTCAGGATTTTTAGAAACAAAAAGTGGTAAAAACAAAAGGAAAAAAATAAGAATAAAAATACGAAAATGAACGAAAGTAGAAAGTAGTAGTAATTTTAGGATTTTTGTTGGATTTTTCAAAGTAGAATTTTAAGGAAAAATGAAATGCAATGACGAGGGAAATTTGGGTTGCCTCCCAATAAGCGCTGTTTTTAACGTCTAAAGCCTGACGATAGCTTGGTGAGAAGCTATTCTGGTGTTTGAGCCGGAAGCTCAAGCAATGTTACATTGCTAATTTGAGGACTGTTGTCGTTCTTATTGTAATGTTTTAGACGTTGCCCGTTTACGATAAACGGTGCATTTGTCTTGTCGGTAATTTCAACAGCTCCACTCTGAAGTACTTTAGTCACTTCATAGGGTCCAGACCACCTAGATTTTAGTTTTCCTGGGAAGAGTTTTAATCGTGAATTAAAAAGCAATACGATGTCTCCCACACTGAATTGTTTCCTGATTGAACGTTTATCATGCCACCTTTTAGTTCGCTCTTTGTAGATACGGGCATTTTCGTAAGCGTCTAATCGAAGTTCTTCCAACTCGTGTAAGTTCAAGATTCGCTTTTCTCCTGCCTCGGTGTAGTTAAAGTTGAGTGTTTTAATGGCCCAGAAGGCCTTGTGCTCTAACTCTACAGGGAGATGGCAGGATTTACCGTAAACTAATTTATAGGGGGTAGTACCTATTGGTGTCTTAAATGCGGTCCTATAAGCCCATAAAGCTTCCTGTAGCTTCGATGACCAATCTTTTCTCGAGGTAGCGACAGTCTTTTCCAAGATCTGTTTTATTTCTCTGTTTGAGACCTCTACTTGTCCGCTAGTTTGCGGATGATAAGGTGTAGCTACTCGGTGCCTGACTCCATATCTAGAAAGAAGTTTATCGAATATTCGTGATATGAAGTGAGATCCTCCGTCACTAATGACGAGTCTGGGTACACTGAATCTAGGAAAGATTGTGTTCTTGAAGAGTTTGACTACTACTCGTGCGTCATTTGTTGGAGCAGCTATGGCTTCTATCCATTTAGACACGTAATCGACAGCGACGAGTATGTAGTTATTTCCAAAAGAAGGTGGGAAAGGTCCCATGAAATCTATTCCCCAGACGTCGAAGATTTCTACCTCTAAGATTCCTTTCTGAGGCATTTCATCGCGTCGTGAGATGTTGCCAGTTCGTTGGCATCTATCGCACTTTTGCACAGCGATGTGAACGTCTTTCCAGAGATTAGGCCAGAATAGGCCGGCTTGGAGAATCTTAGCGCACGTCTTAGACGTACTAGCATGACCACCATATGGTGCTGAGTGGCATTGGGAAATAATATTTTCTATTTCTTCCTCTGGGACACAGTGACGATATATGTTGTCGGCCCCTCTCTTGAAGAGTAGGGGTTCGTCCCAATAATAGTGTTTCAGATCATGGAAGAATTTCTTCTTTTGTTGATAAATAAGATCTGGTGGAAGCACGCCCGCGGCGAGGTAATTAACGATGTTAGCATACCAAGGTAATGTGACTTGGGCATAGACGGCTTCTACGACTTTTTCGAATTCTGGATCTTCCGAGATTGAGTTGGGTACGCCACTTTCTAATTTGGCTATCAGACGTTCGTACGGGAAATCGTCATTTATCGGTACTGGTTCGTGTCTGATGCCTTCTATTCGGGATAAGTGATCCGCAACAACGTTCTCGGTTCCTTTCTTATTTTTGATTTCTAAGTCAAACTCTTGTAGTAACAGGATCCATCTCAATAATCTTGGTTTGGCATCCTTTTTGCTTATTAGGTACCTTATGGCAGCGTGGTCTGTGTATATTATAATTTTTTCTCCTACTAAGTAAGAACGAAATTTGTCAAGCGCAAATATAACTGTTAGAAGTTCCTTTTCTGTGGTAGCGTAGTTCATTTGGGCAGGATCTAAGGTTCTACTGGCATAGTAGATGGCATGGAGTTTCTTGTCCTTCCTTTGTCCTAGAACTGCGCCTACAGCGTAATCACTCGCGTCGCACATGATTTCAAACGGTAGTCTCCAATCTGGTGGTTGCATGATTGGTGCGGTGATAAGGGCTGATTTCAGTGTTTCGAATGCTTTTAAACAGTCGTCGTCGAAGACGAACTCAGCATCTTTCATTAACAGGCCGGTCAACGGTTTTGTGATTTTCGAGAAATCTTTTATAAATCTTCTGTAGAAACCGGCATGTCCTAGAAAACTCCGTATTTCTCGTACGGATTTTGGAGGTTGGAGATCTTTTATAATCTCTATTTTAGCTTTGTCTACCTCAATCCCTCTATCTGATATGACGTGTCCTAGAACTATTCCTTGTCGGACCATAAAATGGCATTTCTCCCAATTTAGGACGAGGTTTACTTTTACGCAACGTTCTAGTACCATTTCTAAGTTTTGTAAGCATCCTTCGAAACTTTGTCCACATACCGAGAAATCGTCCATAAACACTTCCATAATGTCGTCTATGAAATCTGCGAAGATTGCCATCATGCATCTTTGGAAGGTTGCTGGAGCGTTACAGAGTCCGAACGGCATTCGGCGGTAGGCAAAAGTACCGTAAGGACAGGTGAATGTAGTCTTTTCTTGGTCATCAGGATGGATGGGAATTTGGAAGAATCCTGAATAACCATCTAGATAGCAGAAATATGAATGTTTGGCTAGTCTTTCCAACATTTGGTCTATGAAGGGTAGCGGGAAGTGATCTTTGCGCGTAGCCTTGTTAAGCTTCCTATAATCAATACACATCCTACTTCCAGTCACGACTCTTTTTGTTATCGATTCGCCTTTTTCGTTTTTAACTACTGTGACTCCTCCTTTCTTTGGTACGACATGAACTGGGCTAACCCATTCACTATCGGAGATCGGATAGATGATTCCTGCATCAAGTAATTTCTTTACTTCATCTCTGACTACAGTGCTCAGGATGGGGTTTAGTCTTCTCTGATGCTCTCGAGAAGTTTTAGAGTCTTCCTCTATTGTAATTCGATGCATACAGATCGAAGGGCTTATACCTTTTAGATCGCTTATGTTATAGCCTAACGCGGTGGGGTACTTCTTTAGGACTTCTAATAACTTTTCGGTTTCTGGTTGTCCTAAGTCGGCGTTGACTATCACTGGTCTTTTTAGTTCATCGTCTAGAAATTCATATCTGAGGTTTTTGGGTAGAGTTTTAAGCTCTAAAGATGGGTTCTTCGGACCTGGCATATGATTTGGTGTCAGTGCTAAGCTTTCGCTTAGGCTGTCGTCTTTATACGGTTTACGCCAATTGTCGTCTTCAGAAATGTCGGGTATTTGAATCTTTATTATTTCTGAATACGTGGTCTCTTCATTTTCAAGTTCTCTTATGCATTCGTCAATTTCGTCTACTAAATAGCAGGTATCGTCTATTGTTGGTGCTTGTAAGAACTTGGTGAGAATGAACTCTATCTTTTCTTCTCCTACTTCGAATGTTAGCCTTCCTTTCTTTACGTCTATAATGGCTCCAGCTGTAGCTAGGAATGGTCTTCCTAGGATAATTGGGGTTACAGTGTCCTCCTTGATGTCCATAACTATGAAGTCGGTTGGAATGTAGAATTGTCCTATGCGTACTGGAACGTTTTCCAGTATTCCGACGGGGTATTTTACTGATCTGTCAGCTAATTGTACGGACATTTTGGTCGGCCTGAGGTCTCCCATATTCAGTTTTTTGCATATAGATAAGGGCATAACACTGATACTGTCTCCTAAATCGCATAGGGCTTTGTCTATTACGAACTTTCCTATGACGCAGGGTATGGAGAAACTACCTGGGTCTTTTAATTTAGGAGGCATGCGGTTCTGAATAATAGCGCTACACTCTGCAGTAAGTGTAACTGTTTCGTTATCCTCGATCTTTCTCTTATTTGACAGGATCTCTTTGAGAAATTTGGCGTATGACGGCATTTGAGTTATCGCTTCTGTAAAAGGAATAGTAATATTCAACTATTTAAGGAGCTCTACAAATTTCTTAAACTGTCCTGAAGTTTTAAAGTTTATTAGTCTTTGCGGATAAGGGATAGGTGGTTTATATGGCGCTGGAGGTGCTTGAGTTTTTTCACTTGCGGTATCCTCCTTCTCGTTGTCCTCCTTCTTCTCTAACTCAGATTCCTTTTCTGCTTGTTCAGTTGGTTTCTGTTGCATGGCTGAGTTTTCGGTCCTTGGATCGATCGGTTCGTCCAATTCTTTTCCACTTCTTAGTATCACAGCATTTGCTTGGCCTTTGGGGTTCTGTTCGGGTTGTCCAGGAAATGTGCCAGCAGGTGCGGCAACAGATGCTTGCTGTTGAGCCACTTGTGATATCTGAGTTTCTAACATTTTGTTGTGGGTGGCTAAAGCGTCTACTTTTCCTGTCAACTGTTTAATTTGCTCGCTAGTGTGTATGTTTTGATTCAGGAACTCTTTGTTCGTTTGAGTTTGAGTAGCTATGAACTTTTCCATCATCATTTCGAGGTTTGATTTCCTAGGTGCATTCTGAGCAGCTGGTTTTTGATATCCTTGCGGAGCAGTAGGCATTTGCAATGCATTTTCGCTTTTGTAAGAAAAGTTTGGATGATTTCACCAACCTGGGTTGTATGTATTTGCGTAGGGATTTCCTTGAGCATAATTTACCTGGTCTGGCGGGATTCCGGCTAGCAATGGGCATTCGGGTGCATTATGAGTGGTGCTTCCGCATAACTCGCAATTTGGAGTTACTGCAGCGACAGTTGCAGTGGGGTTAACGGTCAGACTATCAATCTTCTGTGCTAGAGCATCTACTTTAGCATTGAACTTTTCAAGGCTGCTGATTTCGTACATCCCACCTTTCGCTGAGGTTTTCTCATTTGGAGTGCGTTCACCTCCCCATTGGCAATGGTTTTGTGACATGTTTTCTATTAATTGATAGGCTTCATCGTATGGCTTATTCATAAGTGCACCGCCCGCGGCAGCGTCTATTGTCAATCTAGTATTGTATAGAAGCCCATTATAGAAAGTATGAATTGTCACCCAGTCTTCTAGACCGTGGTGAGGACATGTTCTCATCATATCTTTGAATCGTTCCCATGCTTCGTAAAGAGATTCAGTATCTTTCTGTCGAAATCCGTTGATTTGAGCTCTAAGCATAGCAGTTTTGCTTGGTGGAAAATATCTCGCTAAGAAGACGTTCTTCAATTGCTCCCACGTCGTAACGGAGTTGGATGGTAACGATTGTAACCATGTCCACGCTCTGTCTCTAAGAGAGAATGGGAAAAGACGAAGTCTTATCGCGTCTGGAGTTACTCCATTTGCTTTCAATGTGTCTGCGTATTGTACAAACTTCGTTAGATGTTCGTTCGGATCCTCAGTTGCGTTTCCTGAGAATTGGTTTTGTTGTACAGCCGACATCAATGATGGTTTCAGCTCAAAATCATTTCGGGTAATAGCTGGGGCAGCAATGCTACTTCTAGGCTCCATCTGAGATGGTGTAGCGTATGCCTTCAGCAGTTTGTTCGGAGGTCCTTCAGCCATCGTTGGTTCTTCTTCGGATTTGGGAATGGGAGTGAGAGGATCGGGAATGTTATGTTTGAGTTGGTACTCAATGATTCGGCTTCTTAGATGTAAGAAGCGTTCTAGTTCTGCGACTGAAGGTTTCAAGATATCACTTTGTGGGCGATCACTTGGCATACAATCGACAGCAGTAGTAAAGGAAAAATGAAAATTGTTTACCTAGACTATACGGTGTAACAGAAGGTTACACTATTGACTAAACGGGTCCCCGGCAACGGCGCTAAAAACTTGATCGCGACTTTCTATGTCTAATACAACTAACTGCAAGTGTACAGTCTATCGCGTAGTAATAAAAGATATCGGTCCCACAGGGACTCGTAATCAAACTAGTGTTCTCGGGAGTTACTATGTTTAGCTAGGTAGAATATGTTTTAAGGGAATAAGATTGTCACTAAAAGGGGAAACTAAGATTACTATTTAGATTTTAATTAATTGAATCGATACGTAGTAATTGTGTTCTTCAGGGATTTGATAAGTTACTGGTGTATGAAATAGTTTTCACAGTTCATTTAAGCAGAAAATGGAGATTTGAAGACTCTCGTCTCACAATGGTTATTGACGCTAATCATAATCCTAAGGGCCTTACGTACACTTTCGTATTCCGTTCGGGGTTAAAATTACTTTTTGGAAATCTCTAAGTTCTAATTCGTTTTAAAGTGCTTTCGCTGTTATTAAAACAAATGCCTAGTGTTTACTATCTGACCTTACCGCAGCTTTCGCTTGTTGGTTCGTATCTTAATTAATTTCCCACTTTCGTGGCAAAACTACTTTAAAATAAGTTCTCGCTTTCGCGACGAAGTTTATTTCGTAAATCAATTTTTAAACACTTAGACCATAAGTTATTTTTGTGAAAAGAAAGTTTTCAAACAAGAGTTATCAAATCCCATTCGAATTATTACTACATATCGATTACCTAAGTTTAGCTCGACATGAAATTTGGAAAAGCAAAACATAAATAATAATAATAAATAATAAATTGCATTATGATAAAATAGAAGTTGATCAAAATGAAAACCTGTAAATAATGCCAATTGGCCTTTGGGCAGATCCTCCACAGATGTTGGCAGGATTCTGTCTTTAGTTCCAATTCGATCGTACAGTGCAGTAACAATTACAGAAGAGCGGAAATGGGAATGAGTAGAATGGAAAGGGAAATAAAGGAAAGGGATACAAATAAAACTGGAGAAATGGATACAAATAATAACTGAAAATAAATTTGTTCTGGAAATTAAATTTGGCAGCACTTCGTGGTATGAATGCAGCTCCCTTTTTGAAGTCCCCTGCTTCCCTTTTTATAGAAGTGGAATTCCAACGGTTACCTCTGAGGATGATGGACCTTGAGGCAGATAATTTAGGGAGTAGTGGACCATTTAATGGGAATTGGAACTGCTCTTTTGACGTGTAATCTGAGTGGGGCGTTTTTGCCTGCATGACGGTCGTCACAAGGTGTGACGGTCGTCACCCGTGTGACGGTCGTCATGCATCTGTGACGGTCGTCACATCAGCAAAAACTGTCTGTTGCGCTTTTCATTGTGTTTTCACTCCTTTTTCGTCCATATTTCATATGGGATTGCTTCTTTTCTTCATGTTGCCTTGTTTAGACGTGATCGTTGAATACCTGCAAAAACATCAGACAAATACATGGAAATAACCCGAAATCGGATCGAAAACGGTTAGGCTTTAGTTGAATTATGCATGAAAATATCTATATGATTTCGTGTTATCAGATTCCCACACATATCTAACCATAATCATTGAGTTCTACACATTTACACTAAAACTCAAAATTTATCCAAAAACTCGAAAATTTACTTGAAATTTTATGGTTTTGATGATGTTGAATGATGTTATTGATGATGTTTAATGTTCCTTTGATTCTTGTTTGATGAAATTTGATGTTGTGAAGAAGTTGAAATTTAACGTTAGAAGAGTATGAAAAGAGTTTGAGAGGTATGTTGAGAAGTGTGAGGGAGGAGAAGATCTAACATGAGTTAAGCATCAAATTATTTCAGAAATATATCTCCGAAATATTTCAACGTTCACTGAACTTAAAATACATCTGAAAATATATCTCAAAAATGAAAAGACATATGTAAAAATTCACATGCTACACTAGAATCATATAAGGTGCAATACGAAATTTTCTAATTTTAACAATATAATTTGATCCATAGCTAGCTATGTGGTTCAAATTCAAACCAAATTTGTAAATCTTAATGCAATAAGAAAGAGATACCTCTCATACCCCAAACCAAAATCATCTCAATTTTGTGAACCATTAATATTGCTTCAATGCTATGACTGAATTGAAACTCATTTCAATGAACATGGCAAAATACTTTTAAGTTTAATGACTACGCACATTGTGATCATAATGCTCCATATAGAAATTTTAAAATCATCAATGCAAATTCATTAAACTATAATCTCTTTTTTTTGCTATAAGGATCTATTTGGTTGGGGTAAATGGAGGGGAAGAGAGGAGAGGGGAGGGAATATTTAATAACTTATGTGTTTGGTTCAAATTTTAAGGGGAGGGGAGTTAGATGGAGGGGACCAAAATCCCTCATGAACCACTTTTTCTTCCTCCCGATTTGGAGGGATTGAGAGGGGAGGGGAGGTGCTTGATTTTAATTATAATTATATTTACATATTTACCCTTATTATTTATTTAAATATAAATTTAACTTATAACAATATTAAAAGTTTTATTTTGAACAAATTTAATCTTTCTTTTTATATTTTTTGTATTTTTATATCTTCATCTTACTATCATTATATTTGTGTAAATTTTTTTTTTATTTTTCATATTTTAATATTAATTTTAATTGTCGTAATGTTTTTGTTTATAATAATAGGGGGACCAAAACTGTGATTTAATCAATTATATATTATAATCGTTGCATTTTTATAAAATATTTCATTATTATCTCTGATTGAATATTTACATTGCGTCAATAAATTTGTATTTGAATTATAAACGGTAAATATTAAGTTTTATGGTAAAATTAGAAAGATAAAAAAGTAAATTAGTTTTAAAATACCTCCCCTCCCCTTGTGAACCAAACATATTTGTAAATAAAATATTTCTTCTCCCCTCCCCTTTCATATTTTGAACCAATCCCTCCCCTTCCTTCCGCTCCCCTTGATAAAAATCCCTCCCCCTCTCCTCGATTGAATCAAACAGACCCTAAGAGAATCAAGAATTTCTTAGTATTTGATGGGTTACCCATGATGTGAGATTGATGATTAAGTTTCAGGTAAGGGTGGCAACAGATCCACTAAGCCAATATTCATTCAAATGATTCATACAATCCTTCCACAACATTTCACTACATGAAAAGTTAGTATTATCAAATCCATCCATTTAAATATATGAATGTATCCATTCTATCCATCATATTTGAAAGATCCAATAGATTTTTATTGTTATCTATTTTAAATCCTTTGGATAATTTTATAATAAACAAATTATTCAATAATAAAAATGTTAATGAATTTGATAAATTTTATCTTTAATGAATGGATTAAATTAAATTCTAAAAAAATAATTAATGAGTTGTTAATGGATTAATAGACTACTTTGATCTATCCATTCACAGCTAAACCCATATCCCTCCTGTCTATCAATTTTATCACCCCGAATTTGAGGTCTCCAACATGTACTTTGAAGAGACACCTTATATTTTGTTTTTTTCATGAATGAAAGCACACCAAGTTTACATTCCACGGAAAAATATCTCCGCATTCAATTTCGAAAAGGCATAGAAATGACATCAGAAAATGAAGTTAAGACATTCATGATGTTTATGGTACCCTCACTGTGCTTTTTTTCAGCATTGGGGGGCTTCAAACAAATTCTAGAGTACAAATGACATTTTACATGTTTGAAGCACTCAAGGCCATCATCTTACACTGTTCATTCAATGCCAGAAGTTGAGCTTCTTTCTTGTCAAGCAAGGTACTCAGCTTCACATTCTCTTCCATAAGTTTCTGAACTTCAGCTTCTTTCTGCATTTTCTCACCCTCCAACTGGGTAGTCTTTCCAACTAGCCTATGCTCCAGAGAAAGAAAGAAAAAAATCATGCAATAATTCTAGATGAAAATAAACCTTCTGTATGAACACTGTAATTAAAACTAATCATCACTAGCATAGAAATGCATGAATGCTATTGTCTACATGTTGCATAATCATATTATATAACAGAAACGCAACAATTCACCAAAAGAAACGTATAGTTATGAATTTAAGATAGGTATAAGCACTTTAGAGAACCCAAAATTAAAAGTTAATTATCAATGATGAAGAACCAAGTCACTAAATATACCCAAGTCCTTATCAAATTATCTGATTCAAACAATGGAGAAAGGTAGCTTGAACAAGGAGAGACGTATTGAAGAGCATACACTAAGTCATCTTTTACTATGATAAACAACAAAAATATAATGTTCAAATATGTCAATCGAATAAAAACTATCCAAATTAACGAGTAACACATTAAAACTATATACGCACATGAAAACACCAGAGCGTAGACAACAAAATACATTGTAAGCATGTCAACTTCCAACAAGGTGATATTTTTGCACAAAACAACTCATTAAATGATCTTATGTCATTGATGATTTGGAAATAGTCTTGTAGATGACAGAATATGGAGGAAGGCCGAAAATCCGCAATATAAACATCCCATTGCGGCCTCTGATGCCGGCATGGCGGGCATTCCTTCATAAACTGCCTATGGCAGATGTAAGAAAATCCGCCACACCATTCCACCAAGGCTGTGCCATTTCACAATACTGTTTAGAAGACAAACCTAGAGAAGACAAATTGGACAGATAAGAGTTACTCTCTAAAGCGCTGGCGCTAATAAAGGAGTACATTCCCTTGACCTAATCAAAGGATGAGATTTATTTTCAAATATAAGTGTTGTAGGTAACTCAATCATAATTTAGAAAACTACATTTGAGAACTACTGACCTGTTTGGCATGGTTGTGAACTTTTAGATTTTGGTTTTCAAATACAAATTTGAAAAACCAAACACATTTGAATAAAATAGGGTTAAGTTGATTCATAACACAAATTTTGAGACAAGTTTTTCTCAGCTTTAAAGAAAAACAAGCACTAACGAAGATTGGTCTTTTCTCCTTCAATTGAGTTCCGCCTCTGAAGGGAAATATACAGGCGGAGTCTGTTATGCGAGCTTCTAACAAAATGGACATATGGTAGCATGAGATTACAAAACAGAATCATGACGAGGAACATGAATATAAGGCGAAATAGAGGAAGGAGTGGGATGCAGGCAATCAATTCCCTGTCATATTCCATCAAGAGAGCTTATACTAGAGAAAATTAAATTTAGTATTAAAATGAAGCCGAGAAACTATACCCACACAACTAGGTCAAACAATCAGATGCAGCTGAAAAACCAGATAATTATCAAGGCATTTGCATACGACAATTAAATGTTTAATGAAATAAATATTTACCGTTCAAACAGCTTCTCAATAGTTTGGAATTGCTTCTCTGAAGATAGTAAAGTTTCTCTCACTGTGATTAGACTACTGACATATGACTTGAGAGAAACAAATTCCTGTTTCACTCTACAAAGCTCTTCTTCATTTTCAGCAGCTCGCTCTCTCTGTCTAGTTGTTTCTTCCACCAAATCCGCAACTCTTTGCCTCATGTCATTCAAAATACTATTTGTTCCCAAAGCAAAACTCTCCATTTCTTCCAATTTCATAGACAAATTCTCTAACTGAGCAGACTTTCGCATAATTTCTTCCTGACCTAAACTTACTTTTTCCTTCTCAATTGTTGTTTCCGATTCTGCCAACAAAACCCTTTTGACAAGCACTTCCATCACATCAGTGACCATCTGAACAGAGTTCAACATCTCACCTATATAAACCGCATCTTGTTCATCTAACGAACCTTGGTGACGGCTAATTCCTATCCAAGATTCTTCTTCATCTTTCCCATCAAACGAAGAAAGATCAACATTCCTAGACCAACCCGATAACGGAATCCCGTCTTTATCAACAAGCCCTACTCCATCTAATTTTTTTATCCCACAAGACGTATGCGCTAGATGAGGAATGGCCATGATTCTAGCTTTTGATTTCAAGTAAGTAAGCAACGTATTAGTAGTCCTTACTCTTTGCCACAAAACCTCTAATTCCTTTTTCGAGTCTTCCTCTGATCCATGTATACAAGCCTTTATCTCCTTAAGCTTTTCTTGCAATATATCAACTTGAGATTGGTTTCTTTCCATCCCTTCCTTCCACGTTTCATGTGATTGACTCACCGGAGACTTCAAACCCGACATTGCAACATCTTCACCCTCTGCCATTTCCTGTCAAATGCAGCATAAGATAATATGAAATTCAACATTTCAACTACATCCTAAAACATATGCATCAATATTTCAAAAGGCAAAAACCCTAAACAACCCTATTCCAACTAGAAATCCAAGTTAAAGCTCCACCAAGAACCCTAAAGTGAAAGCACAATTCATAAGAGAAAAAAAATCATCTAGACATTAATCTTATAAACCCTATAACACGATTCACCAATTTAACAACTAAAGAGAAATCAACGCACGATCAAATCAAAGCAGTTTTGAGATGAAATTCCACCAAACAAATGAACTTATAGCCGATCTGGAAGAACAAGGGTTTGAAGGGGTAACGCCGTAGCAATCAAAGTCAAAAAGAAGAAAAGGATAAAATTGAAGTCTTAAAGAAAGAGATTTGAAAAGTAAAGAGAATATAAAAGAAGGAAATCATAGAGAACCTAAAAAGGGCGAGGAAGAAGACGATGAGGGGTGTATGGTGGATCGAGGTGGTACAATAGCAAAACGCTCGTGCCTATCTTTCTCTCAAGTAAAGAAAAAGAAACATCACAACGCCTGTTTGCTTTATTTTTTGTTTGCCTTTTTTATTTATTTCTTACCTTTATTATTCTCTTTCTTTATAATTTCACTTTATTTATTTTTGACTAATCAAATCCAGTATAGTTTAATTTGTTTACATTTTCAGAAAAACATTTGACATTTATTTATAAAATTTACACTTAAAAATCATATTTTTAATTAAAAATATGAATTTAATAGATATATATATGACAGTATAAAATTATTTTACATTATTAATTAATAAAAAATTATCTATTATATTATTAAAAAAATTAAAATATAAATGTGATGTGGTAGATATATGATTTTTATTAATTAGATATTTTACGTTGTCAATATATCACTATAATCATTTTTAAATTTTTTAGTTAATTGTTTGTGATTTGATAATAGTGTAGTTTCTATAAATATTAATTAAAATTTTAAATATATATATATATATATATATATATATATATATATATATATATATATATATATATATATATATATATATATATATATATATATATATATATATATATATATATATATATATATATATATATATATATATATATATATATATATATATATATATATATATATATATATATATATATATATATATATATATATATATATATATATATATATATATATATATATATATATGAATTCATTTGAATATTAGTTTTGTTTCAGTATTTTATATTTAAAAAAATTATTTAAATTGCTACATACTTTTTGTTAAAAAAAATTCTAATGAAAACTTAATTTAAATTGCTTTTTTGAGAAGATGCCTTGTTATAATTTTTTCAAGATATTAAAATTTCAAAAAGAAAAATTAAGTTATTTTAAATATTTTTTTAAAATTATTTTAAAATTATGCCATTTTTTATTATATTTTAATTTTTAACAATATATTAAAAATTAAAATTTTTTAATTTTTAATAAATTGTTAAAATTTAAAATGTAATAAAAAATGACATAATTTTAAAATAATTTTTAAAAAATATTTAATGTGAAAATAATGAAAACAAGTGATGGTTTCGAAGATAATGTTAGGGATGGTTTGATTGAGTTTGGAGAAGAAGTGAAAAATAAGGAAAACCGGCCAATGGAAAATGAATGAAAAAGAAGAAAAAAAAGCATCACGTGTGAAGATATATATAAAATGAACTTGAAAAACATAAATAAGCTCTAAAATGAATTTGAAAAACATAAATAAGTCTTATTTGAAGGAATATAATTAGGGTGTTTCATTTGAAATAATAGGTTGATTATGTTACGTATATATGAATTTTAAGACGAATCCGTTTTGAATTTGACTGAGAAAAATTTATTTTGACTGTGTTCAGATTTGAGTTTGAATTTTTTTTCGATTATAAAATATTATGACGGATTGCGTAATGGAAATATTAGTATTCATCTCGAACTCGTCACTGAAACCGCTTCGTTTATTTTATTATGTAAATTATTGTTGAAATTTGATAGTTTAGAATATTAAACATTTGGATAATGTTTTGCTATTTTGATTTGTATTTATTATTTAAAATATATGTATTGAATTTTTTGAAATTGTTTTATTTTATTATTTGTAATGTAATTTGACGTATGACATTGTTCTTGTGCAATTTTGTTGTTGTAGCCTATGAATTATAGAGAGTGAGTTGATTAATCTTGTGTGTTGTTCATGATTAATTAAGCTCATGATAGCAATCAAGAACCAAGACTCATTTAACCATAAACTTGAGAGAACCTTGTGTGTGTGTGTGTGTGCTCTTCATTCACATTCTTCTAATCCTGTGACTAACACCTTGTGTTTTTAGAGCATTTGTGGGATATTTTGGCACTGTTCATCATCTTCATTCGTAGTCTTTTTTCCATTGTTGAGGACCTTCATCTCTAAAGATTGAGTGTTGAAAGATACTAGTGGTACATTATGGTACCTAATAATTTTGTGTGAAGTTTGTTGTTTGTAACAGGTGCATGTATCATTTCTTGAATACACTTTGGTCTTTATTTTGTCTATCAAGGATAGAGTTTCAATATACTCCAAGGATGGCAAGATCAAGTAACAATGGTCTGTAAGACGGAGTTGGAAGTTGTCCTTCTTAGGTGGCGTTGAAGAAAGATAGCTTGCAGAAAAAGTTGGGAGTTGTTCAATATGCATATTTATGACATGTCGGTTTTGGTAATCTACTACACACAATCTCCTACTTTGTTGATTACAAATTTATCCTCGTATTGGTAGAAAGATGGAGATCAAAGACACACATATTTCATCTTATGTTCGACGAATGTACCGTCACACTAGAGGACGTGTACATATCATTGGGTCTACCTATCGAAGATAAGCATGTTAATGGTCGAGTTAACCAAGACAAAGCAATATGCAAGCAACTTTTGGGTGCCGCTTTATTTGAAGACATGACAATGGGTCAAAGTATTAATCTAAAGTACCTTAAATAACATTATACATATATGATATTAACCGAATATTCGACCGAGAATGAAAAAATAATTAAAACTCGGTGTTATATTATGATAATATTTGGTAACTTTTTATTTCCTAAAACTACTGGTAATATTGTAAATATTATGTATTTATATTTGTTAAGAGACATAAATAAAATAAGAACATATAGTTGGGGTTCAACTGTTTTGTCTCATCTATATAGTTCTTTGTAAAAAAATGCAAATAAGGGTACTTGTTTGTTTTATTCTTGCATTTTTTTCTCCAAGCATGGGGTTGGTCGAGAATGCCGTCACTAGCCCTCGTCAACGAGAAAGGCTTCGCATTCCTCTAGGCGAAAAAGTAAGTTTTATCATTATTACCACTTACTTAATTTATGTTGGAAATTTTGGTGTGATAATCTTGGATATCTTCGAGGAATCGTGTTCGTACACTTTCCGAACAAAGTATTTCGACCCTATTATTTGCCTGAGTTCACGAAATCTTTATGGGGATAATTCTTTGAAGAACAATTTGTTTCTAGCAATAGAAAGTAGATCAAGAATATAGAGAGAATATGAATTTTGTTCAGTGTAATGAAACTGAGGCCAAATGACTCCTTATATAGGAGATTAATTAACAGAAAACGAAAAGGGACATTTGTTCAAAATTTTTGAACGGGTTCATTTTTTCAAATTTAATTTCGAACGGGTTCAAAACTTAACAGAAAACTTTCAGAAAAATTTTTGCTCGGGGCGCTGCCCCGCACCCCAGGTCAGCGGGACCCCAGCAAGAGGCTCCGCCCCTTGGAACCCCTTTTCAATTATTCGCATTCAATTGTACGTTGGCTCGACGAGCATGCACTCCGCACTACCCTAACTCGTTCCAAGCTTAACGTATAATTGCATCGGCCTACAGTAAATCACATTACTACTAAAATACATTGATGATACTAAAATCACCAACAATTTATACTATAAATACCTATAAATAATTTGTTTTCAATATTTTCAGTTTAGGCGGTCCGTTCGAGTGATGAACTACAACAACATTATACCAAATCCAACAACATGTCAACCCACCCAAATCCAACAACCAATCCCACAATATTACCATACCACATACACCTAACAATCAACCAAACATGATTACGAGACCACGCACATCCAAACCCACAACCAATTCATGTCACACATCCAAACACAAAATCAAAAACATGACCCATATCACCAACAACCATATGCCGCCACCACATCTTACCATAGCACCGATGAGGCATATGATACCACTAGATCCTACCATAGCACTCAACCAATGTACATCCAAACATCACACCGCCAAAGCATCAAACTAACAAATGTCTTTCAAACAACACAAGAACCATTGTTACGTTTCCAAAATGAATCAATGTCTCATTTGAAATAACCAGTCTACTTACACATAATCCAACCAACACGACCCAACTACGAAAACATAGGCACATGACTCAATTACGGCAGTGCAGGCTATTGTGGAGATATGATTAACAATTTGTTAGATAACACTAATATACATAGAACCTCGCACCAAACACCTTTGGCTCATGAAAATATTAGGAGACTCCAAACACCTCCGAGAAATTGTTGGAGGCCTCGACGGCAAGCGAATGTTCTGGGTTATGGAACCTATGAGCGTTTCAATCGAGCGGGTCATTAAAATTCTCTCCAATCATTGTGTAATTTTATTTTATGGAATAATATTATAATTTAAGTTTTACTATTTAACATTTTTTATTTTGTTGTTAATATAATTTTAAAAAATTAATCAAACACAACATAGGTGTCATCCCTCCCGGCGCATGTTTTTATTGTCATCATACATGTGCCATAGCCATTGGCATAACACTACTGCATGCACCACAGGAAAAAATGCCTAAAACCAATTTAGAGTGCATGCATCACAGGCAGTGGCGCATCCTCTATGTAACAAATATTTTTTTTTGTTTGAATTATAGTTACTTTGATAAATAATTCGAAATTTTGGTTATTTGAGTTTTTTTAATTTAATAATTTAAAAAAGAAATCACCAAAGACAACATTACTTTATTTGTTTCTTTATTATTTTATTCTTTCTTTTACTTATCTATTATGTATTATTTATTTATTTTTACTGATAAACAATCTAAATTGCAGTAATTTTTCTGTCTCAAAATCACCATAGCCATTTCCAAAATAAAAAGTGTCCTTAGTATGTGTGGTTTGGATTAATGTAAAAATATGATTTTCTTCTTATAACACCCTAAACTCAGAAACAGTTAAATCATAGTATAATCCAAATATCAATAATAACGTACACGTTTAAGATGTCATACATCATAAAACAACACATGCTACACATCACATATCAATTAAGGTAAACCATTCTAATACACCTGTCATCGCATGTTCATCTTTACTTAGGGTATCATCATAGTGAAATCATCAAATAAGCATGCTTCTAAATAATTGAGTCTCATTAAAATACTTCATTTGAATTAAAACAATGTGGCAAAAGTCTCCACTATAACATAAGCTCAAACATCAAGAGTATGACATGTGACTCTCGATTAACAAAAACACAAACTGAATAAAACATTCACAACCCTGAGGATACATGATTAGAGCAAGACTTCTAAAATAAAGATACACTAAACGAAGTAACTCCAGGAGCTAACTTTCACTCACAACAGCTAACTGTACTTCTGATTATATGCAAGATGTCCATGGTGGACAACATAAAAGTAAAGGCAGTGAGAAACAACAAACCAATATAAATAGTGTAAATAATGTTAAGGTAAAGAACACACAACAAGCACACATTCAATTACACACTCAACAACCACATAGTCTCAAACCCTTCACAATAACATATCCAAATTCACATTAAATCAACAACATCGTGTATAATCAACCACATATACAATCATGTATAAAAATGTACTCTACAACTCACTCATCATGCATGCAGTGCCATTCATGAACACCCAGGTTCATCTCGCTCCCAAACCCCAACATAAGACTAGAGCACACCAAATCGTTATCATCGCCATATGCAACACTTTACCAACTCCCACTTGGAACCGACTACTCACTCTCGATCCCCACCATAGGACCAGAGCATACCAAAGGTCGTTACCATCACCATAGATAATGTTTCACTAATTCCTCACTAAAATTAGTTACTCGTTCCCAATCCATATCACTGGACCAGAACGCACCAAAATTAGACTGAAGCCTGTACACTATGATGCATGACTCTCAACCACGTGTACTATCACTAAAAGGTTCACCAAGAGGATCCTCATACATATCTCACCATTTATGCATCATTCATCATACGTCATAATTAATCCATGTTACGATATCAACAAACACAACAACCACAGAATAGAAGCAACTCAACAAATGTAAATTATCGGCATGTAGTCATGTTAATTCACCAAAATAATAACACATCATCGTATACACATAAAGACTTACGAAGCTATCATTTTATTCCATAACATATATTCATACCACATCTCAACAGGTTAATTAATTGTATTGGACATTGAAGCTAGCGGGGTTATACATGAGTGAATCGCACACTCAAAGATACAACAGAGTCGCTGTCGAACTTTATTTAGTCCCAAAGGACAGAGAAAATATCGATAAAACCCAAAGGAAAGAGAAAAGGGAAAGGGGCTCGGTTATGCGAAAGGAAGGTACTAGCACCTTAAGTATCTGTCTTACCCGACGGGAACCATTTCGCTTACTTCTAGGCTTGGATGGGTTATCTATCTAAAGGCTTCTAGCTAAAGAAAATAAAATTAAAGGGGAGAAAAAGGAACAAAAAGAAAATAAAGTGAAAGAAAGAAAGGAAAGTGCTCGAGAAGGATTGGGGACCTCGTGCCTACGTACCCTCATAGTGTAATGAGGAATTCAGAGCTCCGTAGTTCAAGAAACCAAGAAAAAGAAAGAAGAGGATTTGGACGGACCAGAGAGACAGAAGAATGGAAGAAGACGGAGGAAGGTGGCTCGCCAAGATTTCACAATCTTGTGCCTACGTACCCTCATAGTGCAATGAGGAAATCAGAACCTACGTAGTTCGGGGAACTACTACTGGGAAAGGAAAAGGAAAGAGACGGCGTCAAAGCCAAAAGAAAAAACAAGACCCAACTGGGGAATGCAAAAGGAATGGTGTCAATAAGAAAACTCTGCTAAGAAACAGAGAAGCGAAGAAAGAGCTCTGTCGGGGAATGTAGAGGAAAATAGATGACTCTACAGGGGATAAAACAAAAGAATGGCAACGTGGTCGGGGAAGAAAGGAGTAAAAGAATAAAGGTAAAATCCACGGGGGACTCGGTGTATTAACTGCAAGAAGTGATTAACCAAAGAAAGATAAGAGTAAAACCTTATGGGGAGAGCAAAAAGTTTTAGTGTCAACAGGCGGGCTGCGACGAACTAAGAGAAAGAGAGTACTGAACCAAATGGAGGTGTTTGACTCTAAGGAGAAATCGGTATATTAAGTGATAAATAGTAGTTAATCAGAAGGAAAAGGAATTGGTTTTAATCGATAAATGGTGATCAACCAACAGACGGGTGTGGAACCAAGCAAAGATGGTGACCCAAAGAACGGGTGTGGAACCATGCGAAGGCTGTGACCCAAAGACTGGTAGATTGGTTGAACAAACAACACTTGACCAAATAAAAGGGTATTCGAACCGAACAAAGGTTACTAACCCAAAGCTGGAAGCATTTGAACCAAAGAAAGGTTGCTAACTGCATGAGGTTTGGTGCTTAACAGACAGACTGTGATTAACCGAAAAGAATGAGTGATTAACTCAAAAGAAACTCAGTATCTTAATAGACAGACTGTGGTTAATTGAGAAAAAGGGTGATTGGTTCAAACAGGCGGACTGTGATTGACCAAAAGGTGGGTGATTAACCAAGAGAAGGTGATTAACCCAAAGAAAAAGATGGTTTTAACGGACAGACCATGATCAACCAAAGATCGGGTGATTAGCCGAAAGAAGGCGATTAACCCAAGGAAAAGCTGGTTTTAACGGGCGGATCGTGATTAACCAAAGACCGGGTGATTATCCAAAAGAAGGCGATTAACCCAGAGAAAAACTCAGTATTAACAGACAGACTGTGATTAACTGGAGAAAAGAGGATTTAGTGCTTGACTGTTAAATAATGATGACCCAAACAAGAAGGAGAAAGAACCAAGAGAAGGTTGCAAACTCTGGTGGGGAATAGATTAAAACAGGAAGACTGTGTAAATCGAAGAAGAAAGATTGACTTAGCTGAGGAAGAAGGGAATTAGGTTTAAATTGAATGACAGTTGATTAACCAAGGAAAAGAGTGATTACAAATCTCTGGGGAAACCAAGAATGGTGATTGGCCGAGAGAGAAAAGAGTGTTGGCTTGAAAGGAAGAAGCTACTTCCAAAGAGGAGGTAAGAGTGCAAGTGATTAAGGATCGACTCGACTAGAGAAAGAGGGATACCGAAGTAAAGAGGTAGAGACGACTACTCCAGGCACAGATTCATTTGTCCCCTACCCAAAATGGTCAGAATGAGTGTAGGAATTCTCCACTCTCATTCCTTCTCTAACACCAAAGTGCGGTGCAAGAATCGAAACGGATAGCATAATGGTGCCAAATTTGTAGAGTGCTCCAATGCGTTGCGAACCTTCAACTCCACGGGGGAAAAGAGAAGGAGGACAAATATCTAAAATGTCCAAAGGATAAGAAAGAGAGAAGGATCGATTAATTGAAACGAAGTTTTGATTTATCAATCAAAAGGGGAACATGCGAATAATTTTCCAAAGGGATGAAAAACCATTAAAGCAAAAGGGTGATTTATTGATTATACGAGATTGAGTTCATTTCAAAGAGGAACAAACTCAATGCAAACATGAATAAAAGTGAAAAATAGTACCAAAACAATTAGCATGCATCACAAACCATGTAGCAAGTGATTAAAGAAATATGCAAGAACGATCATGCTCAAAGTGTCCAAAATGCAAATGATCGAGAATTAACAAATGACATATTGAAATATTGAATAGAGGCTTCAAACAAATAGGTGAATAACTCATGAAAACATCCACAAATATTAAGCATATCAATCCATGGAAGTTATATGAGGAAAGAATAGCAAACGAGCTTGAAAACGGGAAAAAATGACATTCTGCCCTTGAGTAACTAGTTACTTTAAGCAGGTAATCGGTTACTTGCTCAAAAATGGAGAAAATAAGCTAAAATTGTGCAGAGTAATCGATTACCCTATATAGAGTAACCGGTTATTGTGAAATCAAGATTCTCAAAGATCAACATTTGTTTTGATGAAGACAAATCACTCAAAAAGGCAAAGATGATCAACCATCAAGCATCAGGACAAAGATACAACTTTGAAGATGTTCTCATCTAAAGGTATAATGAGAATATCCATTAAGCATTTAAGTCCTAATTGCTCAAATATTTTAAAACATTTCTCATGACTTGTTACACTTTCACAAGCTTTTGAAAACATAATTTTTCTAAGTTTTTCAAAGTGCAATCGATTGCATGATCAAATTTTTAACTATTTTTTGTTTATGTTTTAAAGTGCAATCGATTACTGCCTTAGTGCAATCGATTGCATGCTTAAAAAATTCTCAGTTTTCACTTCTGTTATGAAGTGCAATCGATTGTTGCCTTGGTGCAATCGATTTCTCACTGAACGTTTTTGAAAAATCCTTCTGAAAAATTGCATCTCTTCATTCAAATGTCTGTTAAATGTTTCCTTTGAAACATAACAACTGTTCATCAATTTTTCTGAAGACTTGCATGATTTCATCAAGAGATATTTATGTAATATAAATACCTAGCTTTTCAAAATTCAAAAACAACTTTTACATCAATTCTTTAAAATCTCTTTCAATAAAAAACTCTTGAATTTTTTCTTTAAATAAATTTTCACAAAGAATTTTCTGCATCAATTTCATATCTTTTGAAAAGAAAATTCTTGAGCAATAAGTCTTAGATACTTGTGGAAATTCCATTGAAAGAGAAGATTCAATATCAGCATTGATTATCAATTATACATTGTTACAAATCTTACAAACTCAGAATTGTATTTTAGTTTCCCCTTGCTGTTCAGGATTGTTGAAAGCAAGTGTGTGCATTAGAGAGGATTGTTCTCCTTGCACTTAGTGTTTAGATCTTAAAGGTGTTTTAAGAACCTTTGATCTCCTATAGGTTAGAACAAATTGTACATTGATCCTAACTATAGTGAAATCTCTTTCGTGTTGAAAGGGGAGTGGAGTACCCTCGGGGTGTGAGGGGAACCACTATAACTCTCTGTGTCTCTTTTACTTTCTGCCCTTACTAGCTTTCAAATCATCACTTCATTAAAAAGAAAGTAACATAGCCCTCTTAAAACTAGAAAATTTCAAAGAACCTAATTCACCCCCCCCCCCTCTTAGGCGCATTATTTACTCACAATTGGCATCAGAGCAGGTTTGGGTAACCTGTTCCTATTTGATCCAGTATGGCTTCCGCAAATAACAAAGGTGTTTTCAAAGACGGTGGTAGCAGCAACAAGCCTCCACTGTTTTGTGGTGAATACTTTGATTTTTGGAAAATTCGTATGAAGGCTCACTTAGAAGCACAAGGAGACGAAATCTGGGATGCTGTTCAAAATGGTCCTTTCACTCCTACAACAGTTGTTAACGGTGTAGGATCAGCAAAGCCCAAAATATCATGGGATGATGATGATAAGAAAAAGGTTCTCTATGACAAGAAGGCAATCAATCTTCTACAAAGTGCATTAAGCATGGACGAATTCTTTCGCATCTCAACATGTACAACAGCAAAGGAAATCTGGGATGCTTTAGTGGAAACACATGAAGGAACCATCAAAGTTAAAAGATCAAGATTGAAGACGTTGAGTCAGGAATACGAGATGTTCAGAATGCAGCCAGGAGAATCAATTCTTGACTTGCAGAAGAGATTCGTGCACTTGACAAATCATCTTATAGCACTCGGTAAGACACTAACTAACGATGGATTAAATCTTAAAGTGCTTATATCCTTGTCCAAAGAATGGCAGCCCAAGGTGAGCAATTTCTGAAAAGAAGAGCCTAGCCACGATGACATCCGCCACATTGTTCGGCAAACTTCAAGAATATGAAACAGAACTCGGGCGATTGGAGAAACATGAGAATCAAGAGAAGAAATCTAAAAACATCACGTTAAAGGCTGATTCCAAAGAAGTAGAGAAAGCAGACGATCCGATTGAAGATGAAAACTTCACGCTTCTTGTAAAAAGGTTAGGAAAATACTTTGGCTCTAAAAATAATATTGGAAATTCTGACTACATGAAAAGGAAGAAGTTTTCAAAAAGCAAAGAGAAAGAGGCGTCAACATCCATACAAGATGTCAAATGCTATGAATGTGGAAAATTAGGACACATCAAACCAAACTGTCATAAACTCTCCATGAACGATGTTTCTAAAAGTAAAAAGGGATTCAAGAAAAATAAAGCATATGTGGCATGGGAAGACAACGAGATAAGCTCCTCATCAGAATCAGATAGTGATCAAAGCGCAAATCTGGCACTAATGGCCTCACACCATTCTGATGATGAAGATGACAAGGTTATTAATAATTTTCTAATTTATGATGATGATGCTCAAGGGGCCATTGATGAACTCCTAAGTGAATGTAAAATTCTGTACAAAACTATTTTTTCACAGAAAAATCAAATTTCAATTCTAGAAGAAAAAATTGAAACAATGAAAGAGAATTTCAAAAATGAAAAACAGAATTTTGCATGCACAAAGTGTGAGTCACTTTCTTTTAAAATTGTCCAATTGAAAAGAGTTCTTGAAAGATATGAAAAAGGACAAATTGGATTAGAGGTTGTTCTTAGCCAACAAAGATTTTCAAATGATAAAAGTGGACTTGGTTATTCAAAATTCTCAAAACCAAGTCCCAACAAAACCATCTTTGTTAAAGCTAGTGAACAACCTCCAAAAGAGAAAGTGGTAAAACCTAAAGTGGTTCATCAATATCCCAAGAAGAAGGTTGTTAATAAGAAAAAACCTTATCCTTCTAGATACAAGAGTAATTTTGAGCCCACTTGTTTTTATTGTGGTATCAAAGGCCATACACCTAATGCCTGTTATGTTAGAAACTTTAGTGTTGCAAAGGGGCATTATGTGTGGGTCAGGAAAGGCACTAACTATGAAGGACCCAAGGTAGTTTGGGTACCTAATGAAACTTAATCTTGTTTTGTAGGTATGCTTGAAAACCTCCTCATATCAGTGGTATCTGGATAGTGGGTGTTCAAGGCATATGACAAGTGACCTTACCAAATTTTCACATCTAACGCTTAAGGCCAAAGGATTCGTAACCTATGGTGATAACAACAAAGGGAAGATCCTTGGTATAGGAAGCATTGGTGCACCACCTTTTACAACCATAGAATATGTCCTTTATGTAGAAGGCCTAAAGCATAACCTACTTAGCATTAGTCAGCTTTATGACAAAGGTTTCATAATCAACTTCACTAAAGATGAATGCTTGATAGAAAATGAAGTCACTTCTGAGGTAATGTTAAAAGGTAATAGAATTAACAACATTTTTATGATTTCCCTTGATAACTTATCTTTGAAGGTTAAATGTCTTATGGCAAACAACAACGAATCTTGGTTATGGCACAAAAGATTTGCTCACATTCATATGGAGCATTTGAACAAATTGATCAAACATGACTTAGTTGTTGGTCTTCCAAAGATCAAATTCATCAAAGATAGATTGTGTGGCGCATGCCAAAAGGGAAAACAGACCAAATCAACTTTCACATCTAAGAATGTGGTGTCCACGACTAGGCCATTGCAGTTGTTACACATGGATCTCTTCGAACCATCAAGAACGAAAAGTTTTGGAGGTAATGTTTATGCATTAGTAATTATTGATGACTTCTCTGGATATACGTGGACGTTCTTCTTAGTGCAGAAAAGTGAAGCTTTCAAGGCATTCAAGAAGTACGCAAAACAGATTCAAAATGAGAAGTCACTTTCAATTGTCTCCATTAGAAGTGACCATGGTGGAGAATTCCAGAACACTCTATTTGAAGAATTATGCAAGGAAAATGAAATCTCACACAATTTCTCTGCACCAAGAACTCCACAGCAAAATGGAGTCGTAGAAAGAAAGAATCGGTCGTTGGTAGAACTTGCAAGAACAATGCTTAGTGATTCAAACCTTCCAAAATATTTTTGGGCAGATGCAGTAAGCACGACGTGTTTTGTAAGTAATCGTGTGAATATCAGACCAATTCTCAAGAAAACCCCCTATGAACTGTTCAAAGGAAGAAAACCAAACATATCCTTCTTCCACATATTCGGGTGTAAATGCTTTGTCTTGAACAATGATAAAGACAATCTCGGTAAGTTTGACGAGAAATCTGATGAAGGTATTTTTCTCGGCTACTCTCTCTCAAGTAAGGCTTTTATAATTTTTAACAAAATAACTTTAACTATTGAAGAATCTATGCATGTTTCTTTTGATGAATCTAACCCCTCTAAGGAGGATGATACTATTGTTAATGATGATGATGATGTAGTAGAAACCTCTCAAGAAAACACTCTCAAAGATACTACAAGCGATCAACCAAAACAGCGGCAAGAGGATTCACATCAAAATGAAGTACACAATGATCTACCTAAAGAATGGAGAACTCATAGAGATCACCCGATCGATAAAGTCATTGGTGATATCAGTCAAGGTGTTACAACAAGACTAAATCTCAAGGATGCTTGTCTTAACATGGCATTTGTTTCGCAAATTGAACCGGCCAAAATCGATGAAGCCTTAGGCGATGATCAATGGATAATAGCTATGCAAGAAGAACTAAACCAGTTTGAAAGAAATCAAGTTTGGAATCTTGTTCCTAGGCCAAACAACAAACATATCATTGGAACAAGATGGGTCTTCAAGAACAAACTCGATGAAAATGGTATTATAGTTCGGAACAAAGCAAGATTGGTCGCCCAAGGATATGACCAAGAAGAAGGAATTGATTTCGATGAAACATTCGCTCCGGTTGCAAGGTTAGAAGCAATTAGACTGTTATTAGCTTATGCATGTTTGATGAATTTTCAGCTTTTCCAAATGGACGCCAAAAGCGCATTCTTGAATGGTTTCATAAATGAAGAAGTGTATGTCAAGCAACCCCCTAGTTTTGAAGATTACAAATATCCATCTCATGTCTTCAAACTAAAGAAATCCCTCTATGGATTGAAACAAGCACCAAGAGCATGGTACGATCGACTCAACAATTTATTATGTGACAAAGGCTTTGTAAAAGGAAAGGTAGGCAAAACTTTGTTCATAAAGAAAATAAAAGAAGATACTCTCTTGGTACAAGTATACATTGACGATATAATCTTCGGTTCAACCAACATCAAGATATGCGAAGAATTCTCATCCATGATGCAAGGAGAATTCGAAATGTCTATGATGGGAAAAATGAACTACTTTCTTGGACTTCAGATCAAGCAACTCGAGAATGGAATCTTTATCAATCAATCAAAATACTACAAATAATTATTAAAGAAGTTTGATATGGACAATTGCAAAACTTTATCTACACCTATGGGATCCGGTACATATGTAGATCAAGATGAATTCGGTGTGTCGGTTGATATCACAAAATATAGAGGTATGATTGGTTCCTTACTATACTTGACAGCAAGTCGCCCTGACATTATGTTTAGCGTCTGTCTTTGAGCTCGCTTTCAAGCAAATCCAAAGGAGTCTCACCTGATGGCAGTCAAGCGGATCATGAAGTATCTCAAAGGAACAACAAATGTCGGCTTATGGTATCCTAAAGGTAGTATATGCAATTTAATTGGATATTCTGACGCGCATTATGCAGGCTGTAAAACCGATAGGAAGAGCACAAGTGGAACATGTCACATCTTGGGAAATGCACTAGTCTCATGGGCATGCAAGAAACAAGCATGTGTAGCAATCAGTACGACTGAAGTAGAGTACATAGCAGCGGGAAGTTGCTGTGCGCAAATACTTTGGCTCAAGCAACAACTTCGTGACTACGGACTTGATCTGGGTAGCATTCCTCTTCGCCGTGACAGCGCAAGTGCAATAAATATAACAAAGAATCCAGTCATGCATTCAAGTAGATGTCGAGATAACATTTATAGATACTCATAATCAGCTTGCCGATATTTTCGCAAAACCTTTGGCAAAGGAATCTTTCTATAAAATACGAAGGGAACTTGGAATACTGGATGAAACTGACGTAGAAACATAAAAAAAACTTCATCTGATGTGTTTTCTCAAAATTTCACTGCAAGCAATCGATTGCACCCCTGCAGCAATCGATTGCTCACTGTAAGTTTTACAATTTTTATTAATTTTTAAAGCAAGCAATTGATTGCACCCCTACAACAATCGATTGCACTCTATAGCTTTTGCCAAATTTCGTTTATGTTTGGTGGGGCAATCGATTGCACCTCTGTGTCAATCGATTGCACCTACTGAAAAACTGTTTTTTCTATTTCTATTTAATAGATCCATGAATCCTTAAACCTTCCAACTACCTTCATTAGACTTTTTGACCTACCTATGACTAGCCATTACTACTTAGTCCTAGTCTCAAGAATTTGACCATAAATTCTCATATTCCCAAAGTCTTAAATACCTTCAACCACTCATATCCCACATTAAATTCTACCTCCTCTCTCAACCATTATAAAACCCAATCTCACATAACCTATTTTTCTACCATCTCTCTCAAATACCAAAACTTCCCACAAAACTCCCTCATAAACCCTAGCTCTCATTCTCTCATTTTTTCCCATGGCTTCACGATCAAAGAGGAAGATTTCAGCATAAGACAAAGGCAAAGGTCCAGCCTCCTCATCTTCAGAAACTCCACTTGTTCTTCAACACTTGAATAATGAATAAAGGGAAAAGTTCACCAAGTATTTCCAGAAGAAGGTTGTGCAGACCCCCAAATACGGTATCCTCTCATCATTCCCTAAAGAATGTTTCTCTTTCCAAGAAACCTTGATTGCATGTGGGTTGGAACCAGTGATTTCCTCATCCGGGCCATATTATCCGGATTTGGTAAGATTGTTCTATTGCAACCTACAAACGGAAGAAGGCGAGTTGGTTACTTATGTTCAAGGAAAAAGGATCCTGCTCTTCTCAAAGACACTTGGTAGGATTCTCAACATTCCAATATCTGTTGGAAGTTCTTCTGCAGACCACGAAGCAGTCTGGGAAGCATATGACAAACAGACGTTTTATTGGAGCCTTAGCAGAATGTCTGAAGTCGAATTCCATGCAAAACGAGTCTGATCCTTAGGCGGCTTGGAACCATCTCGTAACTCATGGTCGGCAGGTATATTCAACATTGATGATCGATTATTTCATTATTTCATGGCTTACATAATGTTTCTAAGGGGTGGAAACCATTGCCTCGTAACTGATCTAGAACTGCAGATTCTATACACTGTTAATAATGATATTCAAATTAGTTGGTCAAACTTAATCTTGACTCACATGCGCGGAATCAATGAAAAATCCAAGTTTCTTCCATATGCATGGTTCATTACAAAGATCCTGGAACACTATGATGTAGACTTTGAAGGGTTTGAAAAATGTCTCATGGATTCAAGTATCAACAAGATATCAATAAAAAATGTGGACTCTCGGATGGGTGTCAAATATAACCCGGATACCAAGACAATCATTTACCTTGGAGAAGGTGTGGCTGATAATGATGAACAAGAGGATGAAGACGATGATGATGTTCCTGTTCCATCTGGAAATGGTCCGAGTAATCAATAGTTAATGGACTACATGACTCGACAGTTTGGGAATCTAAACAATTCCATCAATGCTCAATACAATGCTATTCAAGAGTCAACCAACACTCGGATCAACAACTTTTAAGAGAACGTGAACCAACAATTCTCCTACCTGTACTCTCACCTATACATTCCGCCATACGATCCTTCAAACCCGGCTGTCCCTCCACCTCGTCCATCACCTCTCCAGACAACTTTTCCAAACCAACCAAACTTTGACCAAAACATGGATCTGTCTTAGAAATGTCTATTTTACTATATGTTTTTATTTTTTTTATTTATTTCTGTTATTTTTGAAGTCTGTACTTTCCAGCTTTGTTGTACTTTTTCAATTTGACTTATGATCAAGCTTGTCCGTTATTTTCATATATTATTGCCTTAATCCATCTTTCCCTTCTTTTTGATAATGTCAAAAGGGGGAGAAGGATGTTACTCTTTTCTTGTTTATTATCTTTCCTTAAAGGTACAAATTTTCAAATCTCAAGACTATTTTGAACCTCAATACAAATTCAGAAACTCTCAACACGTCATACATTGAGGGGGAGAAAAACACCGGAAAGAAAACATCACAACAAAAGAAGAATGCTTTGTCATCATCAAAAAAGGGGAGAATGTGAAATCAAGATTCTCAGAGATCAACATTTGTTTTGATGAAGGCAAATCACTCAAGAAGGCAAAGATGATCAACCATCAAGAATCAGGACAAAGATACAACTTTGAAGATGTTCTCATCTGAAGGTATAATGAGAATATCCATTAAGCATTTAAGTCCTAATTGCTCAAATATTTTAAAACATTTCTCATGACTTGTTACACTCTCACAAGCTTTTGAAAACATAATTTTTCTAAGTTTTTCAAAGTGCAATCGATTGCACTCTTAGAGCAATCGATTGCATGATCAAATTTTTAACTATTTTTTGTTTCTGTTTTGAAGTGCAATCGATTGCTGCCTTAGTGCAATCGATTGCATGCTTAAAAAATTCTCAGTTTTCACTTCTGTTATGAAGTGCAATCGATTGCTGCCTTGGTGCAATCGATTGCTCACTGAATGTTTTTGAAAAATCCTTCTTAAAAATTACATCTCTTCATTCAAATGTCTGTTAAATATTTCCTTTGAAACATAACATTTGTTCATCAATTTTTCTGAAGATTTGCATGATTTCATCAAGAGATATTTATGTAATATAAATACCTAGCTTTTCAAAATTCAAAAACAACTTTTACATCAATTCTTTAAAATCTCTTTCAATAAAAAACTCTTGAATTTTTTCTTTAAACAAATATTCAGAAAGAATTTTCTGCAACAATTTCATATCTTTTGAAAAGAAAATTCTTGAGCAATAAGTCTTAGATACTTGTGGAAATTCCATTGAAAGAGAATGTTCAATCTCAGCATTGATTATCAATTATACATTGTTACAAATCTTACAAACTCAGAATTGTATTTTAGTTTCCCCTTGCTGTTCAGGATTGTTGAAAGCAAGTGTGTGCATTAGAGAGGATTGTTCTCATTGCACTTAGTGTTTAGATCTTAAAGGTGTTTTAAGAACCTTTGATCTCCTATAGGTTAGACCAAATTGTACATTGATCCTAACTATAGTGAAATCTCTTTCGTGTTGAAAGGGGAGTGGAGTACCCTCGGGGTGTGAGGGGAACCACTATAACTCTATGTGTCTCTTTTACTTTCTGCCCTTACTAGCTTTCAAATCATCACTTCATTAAAAAGAAAGTAACATAGCCCTATTAAAACCAAAAAATTTCAAAGAACCTAATTCACCCCCTCTTAGGCACATTATTTACTCACAGTTACCATTGTAACAGTGGCAAAAACAGCTTTTTGAAAATCACTTTTTACTACCAAAAGATTTCCCCAATCTTCCACATGTTATGCTTGACATTTGTGCATGAAAAATGAAGTTCAAAAGCACTTAAAAATGAATTAATCATCAATGGAAATCATGAAACATGGAGAGAAAAGATCAAGAAATCACATGATTAAGCAAAACCAAAAAACGATCGAACTACACCGTAAACGCACGAAATAGATTGAAACGGTAAGTAAAGTGAAAGATAACCAACCTACAAGGCTGAGGTTTTCTTTGGATGTTGTTGCTATTGATATATTATGAGAAGAAGCAAAGAAAACCAAAGAATTCAGAATTTGCAACCAAACTGTAGCAAAACCGAGCAAATTGCGATGAAATCTCCAAATACGAAATTGCACCGAATAAGCTTGAAGTAATCACTTAAGATGAATCAAAAGCCAATAAAACTCCAGAAAATAAGGTAGAATCACAAGATGATGATGTCTAAGCTCAAGAGAAAGAACTTCCAATGAAGAAGTTGCTACTCTTTAATAGATGATTTGAGCTTTAGTGAGGTTTTGGGAAGATGATGGAGATGAATATGCAAATGTTGCAGAAAACTCAGAGAGAATGTAAGAGAATTGAGAGTGACCAATGGAGAATTTGGAAAAAATGATTGAGCCCCGAAGAGGAGAAAATGATTCCACCCCTTGTGAAATGGTGGTGATTTGCTTATATAGAGTTTTGCTCCAGGATCGCTAGGTTCGGAGTGAGCTTTGGATGAAGACTTGGAACTAGCCTTGGAGTTAGTTAGCCTCAACTCACTGAGTTAGAGGTTAACTTAGTTAGTTAGGTAGTTGACTCGGTAACCATCCCAATGCAAGTTAAAAATCCAATGGTTCACATGCTTAGAAACAAAGGAAATGATGTATTGGAGCAAATGCCTTCCAGTGTCTTGAATGTTCTCGAAGTCTCTAGAATTGTCTAGAAATGTCTAGAATGTTCCACACAGTGCTAGAACCACACAAACCCCAAAATGTAGAGATAAAAATGGTTGTCCCAAAAAATGCAGCAAAATCTGCATTTTTGCACTAGGTAACCGGTTACCCTACTTTTTCTAGCAAATAAGTAACCGGTTACTTCGGGAATTTTTTTCCAAATTTGCTTGCAAAATGGTGTTGTGGCCACGGTTCCGATTTTTGACCTTTTGCTTTGATGAATAGGCATAGAAACCTTTATTTTGTGCTTGTTTTGATGATGTGATATCTTTGAGAGGATGTGATTAATCGGGCTTGCGAAACTTGAATATTTCTGCAACAAAAAATCACAGAGAAAAAGTGCCAATGCGTATGTTAATGATGTGAATGCACATGCTTATGCAAAAGGCAAGAAGGAAGTCAAATTTCAAGTTACGACAGACATCACCAAACACCAACCAATCGTTGTTGGCATCAGAAAACAGACTAACAATTCAACATTGTTTCTCCTAGCTGAGTGAAGCATTTGCTAACTAAACGAGCTCTCACTAAGTGACACCTATGTCGCTAAGCAAAAGTCACAGAAAACTAGAACTCTCCCCTACATGTTCGCTTCAGTGAACACAGTAGTTCACTAAGCAAATTCACTTTCTCTAAGCGAACACGTCCATACCTACAAAAATACAGAATGTGATTTGCCTTTGCAGCAACCCCAAAATTTCCCCAATTAAGTCCCAATATCCAGTTTACTGTGAAATTTGGTAAACAAATACAAGTTTCTATAAATACTTAAGGGATCAAACTTGAAAATCTCTCGGACATGTTTGTGTGTGAGTTACTCGTGAAAATCATATAGCTTGTTAAAGTTAAAGTAAACTTCTTGAAAATAATTTGAAAATATGCTTGTTGAAGTTTTTTTGAATAAGAAAAACAATCAAAGGATGAAGAAATTTTAAACAAATTCAAGTGAAGTAAAAAAACACTTTGAAATTGAAAGAGATAAAATGTAGGAAAAAGAAAAGGTTAAGATCAAAGTGCAGGGAATATAAAATGACACGAAATGTAAAGGAAATTGAAAAGGACTTTAATACATAAAGGAAAGGCTTTTAAAGTAAAGTTGCTGGAAATGTATAAAGTGATGGAATGCATACGTACATCTCTCTTCACTCGTTTCTCACAATGCATGTACTTTAAGTGTTACAGAAATGTGTATAAGTTGCGGACCCTTTACAAAATGGACATAAGTATCCTTATATACTACTCTAAAATAGTTGTCCAAGAATTAAAAATCCCTTGATGACACATCCTAAGTTCAGGTAGCGGTTTTCCCCAACGTGTCCCATGTTTTCTAAGTAATCGTCGACGCTGACGTAGTTCCTGCCTTATTCTACCATTTGAATTTCTTAACTGCTTTGCTGGAGCCAAAGACTAGATATCCCTGTTGATTCCTTCGATGTCGACTATGTCAAGCTAGCATGCTCCATTGGATTGTTCATTATAGTGATGCATCTGACATGTAGCGTCCAAGTCAGCATTGTTTCCATTATAATGATGGACTCCACCTCTGGTGGTTGAGTAGACATTGCTTCCATTTTAGTGATAAACTCTAACCTTAGCCAATATAGCATAGTATTCAATTTTACTAAGTCCCCAAGTCCTTCACGACGTCCTTCGACCATGCCATCTTGGACCGATACCCCCTTATATGGATCCGAATTTGAGTCATATTGTCATATGGACTCATCCTATTTCCTTCTTCCACGTGGCATATCCATGGCTATGATCATGAGTGCTTGTCATTTATAGTCAAGTCGAAAAATACAGCGTAACGAATTTCCCCCCCAAAGGCCGTGTTTCGATTTGCATCAAACAGAAGAGACGTGGCATTTTTTATCACAATTTTTGGACGTCGTTTCACTTCTGCTAACGTCATTATCATTATTTCCCCTTTTACAGCGTGTTGTCTTCTTCCATGTGATTCGCTCAGAATCTCATAATCACGCCTACTTCCTAGGAAGACATGGGTTTTCACGTTGTGGTAACTACTCCCACTCCTCATTAATGTATTGCTTCGAAATTCCAAGAAATCTACTCAATCACTCTCACACTGATGCTAGGTGTCTGATCCAACACATGCATTGAAGCATACAAATAGCCTCTCTCATCTCCTTTCTTCCTCTTCTCCACTTCATCTTCTTGCACTTTCTTTTCTCTGTGAAAACTCCAAACCCATTTCACCATTTTCGTTTCAGAAACTTTTTGCTTCCAACATGTCTTTTAGCAAAGCCTCCTTCAAAATTACTACTAGTAACAACCCGCTTGCATTTGTCATTCCTCCAAATGAGAGTGAAGTGGCGAGGGACTTCATATCTGAACCCTCATTCGAAAATAATAAGATTTCTATCTAGCAAAAGTAGATGTCCTTTACACCATGAACAACGAGCATTATGCTTTATTAGGGCCTTATCCTTCCAAGAGGTATCAAGCTGCAAAGGTTACTCACCTTTTCCCAGGCTACGAACTCACTATGCCATCTACGTTTGAAGAACGGGCTTTTGACCTGTCTTTCATGGTCAAACCCAATCATGTATTTTAGTCTGCTCCACCAGCTCCTACCAAAGAGTATCTGGCTTGGCTCAACAAAGTTCAGGCTAAAAAGAAAGAGCACTGGGAAACATGGTGTAACACCCCCAAATCTAAACTTGCGGATAACAGGAAAAACAACAATTCATATAGCAAACAAAGCGCAACAGCGCACACATTGACTGCATGACGGTCGTCATGAGCCTGTGACGGTCGTCACACGGGCAAAATTCCTCACATCAGAGATGCTACACTTCAACCTGACAGACAACAATCATTATGCAACAACTTGCAATTATCATACGTAGCACGAAATTAGATGAACAATCACCACTGTATCACTTAACCATTTAATCATAAAACAACTCGTCATTACTTCCGGTGTAAGTTCGATAGAGTATACAACATGTTCTCTTAAAACAATTTAATAAAAACATCGTAATAAGTTCAATCAACAATAACATCGACTAAAATACTAACAACAATCGTCCATCCCCCCAAGAGTGTTATGTATCAGAGCGACCAACGACACCTTAATGGGAACTACGCTCTATTCCTGACTACCTGCCAATTACCACCAGAGGAGGTAACATACAACGGAAAAGGGTGAGATATCAATAATATAACATAGAGCATGATAGAAAACATGCTAGAAACTCATCACAGCATTATAAGTTTCGAAATCATAAACATCATCGACAACAACTGCAACAATCCATATCTCACGTAAAAAAACATTAATATACAACTAACATAATTATGCAACTTCATGTGACTCAACAATGCGACTCAACTGTGCATATGCATGTGGTACCAATTTGCCATCAAGGCCGCCAATACAGGCCATCGCAGAATTTGCCACTAAGGGCCGCCAATACAGGCCATCGCAGAATTTGCCACAAGGGCCGCCAATACAGGCCATCGCATAATTTGCCACAAGGGCCGCCAATACAGGCCATCGCTAATATGCTATGCCATGAAATACCTCTATTATGGACCACAACATCACCAACTATGCAACAAGGCATCAAGCCTACAACAAAACGTCCATAACAAAACATTGCTATTTCATATGCATCATATGTTCATCATCCCAACTATTCATGTAAAGGAACATTACAACATCGTATCAACAATTAAGAATTCAGCATATTATCGTAATAACAACATTACGGCGTTTTCTCACACAATTAATTACAAATCAATCACAACCAGGTAACTGCCCTTTTTGGCCCATTAGGGAAAACCATTAGAGCGTTGTACGAATAACCTTATAGCATATTCGTTCTACGTATTTTCCCATAAGGAAAACCTTAGAACATCGCACTAATAACTACATAACACATTCATTCCTACATAGAAATCTTGTCCCATTAGGGAAACCTTTTCCTTAATATTTATCGATTAACGAAAACTATACCTATGACTCAATTCCCCACATGAATTCGATCATACTCCCGGTTATAGAATTTAACCCCACCCTTACCTAAGAATTGAGGCCAATTCCACGCTTTCCGATTCCGCTTCTGCTCTACGGTGATTTTTCTGCAGAAATCTTCCGAATTCGCCGATGGATGATTCTTCGCTCTCCACTTCTCTCAATGCGTAACTTCTCTTTTCCGTCTTTCCTTTCCCAAAAATGATGTAATTGAGGGTAAAAGAGTCTACGGGAATATATTTTTGCTACAAAATATCATTCCACCAGGACACGTTCAAATTCTGCATAACTGCAGTTTTCGCTCGTGTGACGGTCGTCACACTCCTATGACGGTCGTTATAGCAGCAAAATTTCATTTTTTTCTAGATAGAACATCTTTTAATCTTTCCAACGCTTTGAACGGGGGTCAAATCCGACTTACGGATCAAGAGATATGAATTTTCGAAGTTTTCTGACAAAACCAGAATTTTTCCGACAATTCGACCGATTCAATTCCTTTCTTCGCTCCAAACACATACTCAACTATGACTACGATGCAACGAGACATAGCAAAGTCATAATTGAATTTAATCGAAGTAAAATGGATGTTACAACTCTCCCCTACTTACAAGAATTTCGTCCTCGAAATTACCTTAATCAAACAGCTCGGGATAAGACTCCCGCATCTTGCTCTCTAGCTCCCACGTCAAGCTTTCGCCAGCAGCTCCCAACCAGACTACTTTCACCAAAGCAATCTCTTTACCTCGTAACATCTTCACTTCCCGATCATCAATTCTCACAGGCTTCGTCTCCACAGTAAGATTCTCACGTACTTGCACATCGTCCATGGAGATGACATGCGACGGGTCTGAAATATACTTGTGGAGCTGTGACACATGAAATACATCGTGTAAATTCGAAAAATTTGGCGGTAATGCCACTCGATATGCCACCTTCCCAACCCTTTCCGATATCTGGTACAGACCAATGAAACAAGGAGTAAGCTTCTTAGATTTCAAAGCTCTAACAACACTGGTCACAGGCGTGACTCTCAAAAATACATGATCTCCTGCTTCGAATTCTAAATCCTTCCTGCGCTTATCATGATAACTTTTTTGCCTACTCTGTGAAGCTTTCATCTTTTCTCGAATTAACTTCACCTTCTCGTTAGTCTCTCGAACAATCTCTGGTCCGAGTACCATACTCTCTCCCGATTCATACCAACACAATAGAGTCCTACACCGCCGACCATACAAAGCTTTGAATGGTGCCATTCTGATACTAGAGTGATAACTGTTATTATAAGTAAACTCTATCAACGGAAGGTATGTATCCCACGAACCACCTTCCTCAAGGACACACGCTCTCAGCAAATCTTCTAAAGACTGAATGGTCCGTTCAGTCTGACCATCTGTCTGAGGATGGTATGCCGAACTCAACCTCAACTTAGAACCCAAAGCCTCTTGCAGACTCTTCCAAAACTCAGAAGTAAACCGCGGATCTCTATCTGACACAATACACAACGGAACACCATGCAACTTAACAACCACTCTAACATAAATCTCTGCCAACTTCGATACTGGAAAAGTGATGTTAATAGGAATAAAGTGAGCTGACTTTGTAAGCCTATCAACAATCACCCAAATAGAATCACATCCTCTCAAAGTGTTCGGAAAACCCGTTACAAAGTCAATCGAAATGCTGTCCCATTTCCATTCTGGAATTTCTAACGGTTGCATCAACCCAGCAGGTTTTTGATGCTCAACTTTCGACTTCTGACAAGTCAAACATGCATACACAAAACGTGCTACATCACGCTTCATACCAGGCCACCAAAACAGATTCTTCAAATCATTATACATTTTCGTCACTCCTGGATGAATACTTAACTTACTTCTGTGACTCTCTTCCAGAATTGCTTTCTTCATATCTGCACTATTAGGAATGAAAATACGACCACGAAATCTCAACACTCCTTGCGCATCCAACTGATAATCATTATCTTCCGCATCATCTACTCCAGGCATTAAATCTACCAATTTCACATCTAATTTCTGAGCTTCTCTAATGCTGTCCAGAAAATCATTATTAATCTTTAACATGCCCAATTTTACACTCTTCGGTGTTACTTCACAAACTAAACTCAGATCTCTGAATTGCTTAATCAACTCTAATTCTTTAGCCATCATTGCTGACATATGCAAAGTCTTGCGGCTCAAGGCATCAACTGCAACATTAGCTTTCCCCGGATGGTAATGTAATCTAAAATCATAATTTTTTAACAACTCTAGCCACCTTCGTTGCCTCATGTTCAGTTCTTTTTGGTCAAACAAGTACTTCAAACTCTTATGGTCACTTAACACTTCGAATCTTGAGCCATACAGATAATGTCTCCAAATCTTCAGCACGAAAACAACGGCAGCAAGTTCTAAATCGTGCGTGGGATGATTCTTCTCATGGATTCTCAGCTGTCTTGAGGCATACGCAACTACTTTATTATTCTGCATAAGTACTCCTCCTAAACCAAACTGAGAAGCATCACAGTATACAACAAACGGTTCTTCTGCGTTAGGCAAGATCAACACCGGAGCAGACGTCAACCTTTTCTTTAACTCCGTAAAACCTGCTTCGCATTGAGCATCCCATACAAAAGTCTTCCCTTTACAAGTCAACTTAGTTAACAGAAGGGCCAACTTAGAAAAACCTTCAATAAACCTTCTATAATAACCAGCAAGTCCCAGAAAGCTTCTAATCTCCGTTGCCGACTTCGGAGTTTCCCATTTCAACACGGCATCAACCTTAGATGGATCTACGGCAATTCCATCACCTGATATAACATGACCCAAAAAGCTATTCCTCCAACCAAAAGTCACATTTCGACAGTTTCGCAAACAACTTCCTTTCTTTCAACACTTGCAGCACTAATCTCAAGTGCTCAACATGCTCCTCCTTCGACTTCGAATAAATTAGGATATCATCAATGAATACTACCACGAACCGATCCAAATACTCATGGAAGATACGGTTCATGTATTCCATGAAAACTCCCGGTGCATTAGTAACGCCAAAAGGCATTACCGTAAACTCATAGTGTCCATACCTGGTTCTGAACGCAGTTTTCTGAACATCGTCATCTTTTACCTTAATCTGGTGATACCCCGACCTCAAATCAATTTTACTAAACACTCGCGCTCCAACCAATTGATCCATCAAGTCATCAATCCTCGGAAGCGGGTATTTGTTCTTAATCGTAAATTTGTTCAGTTGCCGGTAGTCAATACACAACCTCATACTGCCATCCTTCTTCTTCACTAACAATACCGGAGCTCCCCACAGTGATACACTTGGTCTAACGAACTTCTTCTCAAGTAAGTCTTCCAACTGTTTCTTCAACTCCGCCAATTCAGATGCAGACATCCTGTACGGTGCCATAGACACAGGTCTGGTACCGGGTACAAGATCAATAGAAAATTCAATTTCCCGTTCCGGAGGAACTTCAGGAATTTCATCTGGAAACACCTCAGGGAAATCACAAACAACTTCCAATTCATCGATTATCGCTTGATTCTCAATGGATAATGATGCCACCAACGCAAACACCTGAGCATCTTCTAGCAACATCTGCTTCATCTGTTTGGTAGTTACCAAACACGCTCCTTCCTCCTCAGGAGTAGAGAATCTCACCGACTTATTAAAGTAATTAATGTGAACACAGTTATACTCTAACCAGTTCATGCCCAAAATTATGTCTATCCCACTTAGTGGCAAACAGACTAAGTCAACCAGGAAGTCTCTATCAAACATTGACAGAGGACATTTCAAACACACAAGAGATGTAGTTACCGATCCCTTAGCTGGAGTCTCAACTACCATCTCTCCACTCATGTGTGACAGCATAAGACCCAAACGTTCGACACAATCCGCAGCAATAAAGCAATGAGACGCACCAGTGTCAATAATAGCAAGTAAAGGAATACTATTAATGAAACAAGTACCTTCAATCAATTTGTCATCACTGGATGTCTGAGTCCCAGATAGCACGAACACTCTTCCGCCAGTCTGTTCCTTCTTAGGCTTCTGACACTTGCCACTAATGTGCCCCTCCTCACCACAGTTGAAACAAACTATTCCCTTGCGTTTGCACTCAGCAATAGCGTGTCCTAACTCTCCGCAACGGTGATATCTCAATGATCTAGCAGTGCACACATTACTCTTGTGACCTGGCTTTCCACACTTATAGCAAACAATACCAGCAGGAGCATCTCCCCTACTAGTTTTCTTGCCGTCAGTTACTTTCTGTTTCCCTTTGCCAGCTGGAGGGTCATAAGGTTTACCACGACTCTGCTGTGATTTGCCTCTCCTCTCACTCATCAACTTGTAATGAGCGTTGCTATCTTCTTCATAAATCCTACAGCTTTCGACCAATGAATCAAAGACACGGATCTTCTGATACCCAATTGCTTTCTTGATTTCAGACTTCAATCCGTTCTCAAACTTGATACATTTAGAGAATTCAGCAGTCTCTGCGCTGTAGTGCGGATAAAACTTAGCCAACTCCTTAAACTTTGCCGCATACTCAGTAACAGATTTTTCTCCTTGCTTCAGTTCAAGAAATTCAATCTCTTTCTTACCACGGACATCTTCTGGGTAATACTTCTTCAGAAATTCCCTACGGAATACAGTCCAAGTAACTTCTTCACCTGCAGCTTCCAACACTGGACGGGTCTCTATCCACCAGTCATCAGCTTCTACTGCTAGCATATGAGTCCCATAACGGACCTTCTGTGCTGGAGTACAATTCATCACACGAAAGATTCGCTCCATTTCCTTTAACCACTCCAATGCACCATCAGGATCATGCTTACCCTTGAAGGTAGGCGGATTCTCCCGTTGAAACATTGCCAACCTGTGAGACCCAGCATCTCCAGCAGGATTCGGCTGATGTTCCATAGCATTAGCTAAAGCTTGCAGAGCAGCAGCAATTACATCATCATTCCTCCCAGCCATTTCACTTAAGCTGCAACAACCAACAGTCAGATTTCACAATTAACGAGACTCTAGTGCTAGGCACGACGACTGACGCGACGACACTATACAACTTGGCCGGACGGACCGACCTGCTTTGATACCACTAATGTAACACCCCCAAATCTAAACTTGCGGATAACAGGAAAAACAACAATTCATATAGCAAACAAAGCGCAGCAGCGCAAACATTGACTGCATGACGGTCGTCACACAGGCAAAATTCCTCACATCAGAGATGTTACACTTCAACCTGACAGACAACAATCATTATGCAACAACTTGAAATTATCATACGTAGCACGAAATTAGATGAACAATCACCACTGTATCACTTAACCATTTAATCATAAAACAACTCGTCATTACTTCCGGTGTAAGTTCGATAGAGTATACAACATGTTCTCTTAAAACAATTTAATAAAAACATCGTAACAAGTTCAATCAACAATAACATCGACTAAAATAATAACAGCAATCGTCCATCCCCCCAAGAGTGCTACGTATCAGAGCGACCAACGACACCTTAATGGGAACTACGCTCTATTCCTGACTACCTGCAAATTACCACCAGATGAGGTAACATACAACGGAAAAGGGTGAGATATCAATAATATAACATAGAGCATGATAGAAAACATGCTAGAAACTCATCACAGCATTATAAGTTTCGAAATCATAAACATCATCGACAACAACTGCAACAATCCATATCTCACGTAAAACAACATTAATATACAACTAACATAATTATGCAACTTCATGTGACTCAACAATGCGACTCAACTGTGCATATGCATGTGGTACCAATTTGCCATCAAGGCCGCCAATACAGGCCATCGCAGAATTTTCCACTAAGGGCCGCCAATACAGGCCATCGCAAAATTTGCCACAAGGGCCGCCAATACAGGCCATCGCAGAATTTGCCACAAGGGCCGCCAATACAGGCCATCGCTAATATGCTATGCCATGAAATACCTCTATTATGGACCACAACATCACCAACTATGCAACAAGGCATCAAGCCTACAACAAAACGTCCATAACAGAACATTGCTATTTCATATGCATCATATGTTCATCATCCCAACTATTCATGTAAAGGAACATTACAACATCGTATCAACAATTAAGAATTCAGCATATTATCGTAATAACAACATTACGGCGTTTTCTCACACAATTAATTACAAATCAATCACAACCAGGTAACTGCCCTTTTTGGCCCATTAGGGAAAACCATTAGAGCGTTGTACGAATAACCGTATAGCATATTAGTTCTACGTATTTTCCCATAAGGAAAACCTTAGAGCATCGCACTAATAACTACATAACACATTCATTCCTACATAGAAATCTTGTCCCATTAGGGAAACCTTTTCCTTAATATTTATCGATTAACGAAAACTATACCTATGACTCGATTCTCCACATGAATTCGATCATACTCCCGGTTATAGAATTGAACCCCACCCTTACCTTAGAATTGAGGCCAATTCCACGCTTTCCGATTCCGCTTCTGCTCTACGGTGATTTTTCTGCAGAAATCTTCCGAATTCGCCGATGGATGATTCTTCTCTCTCCACTTCTCTCAATGCGTAACTTCTCTTTTCCGTCTTTCCTTTCCCAAAAATGATGTAATTGAGGGTAAAAGAGTCTACGGGAATATATTTTTGCTACAAAATATCATTCCACCAGGACACGTTCAAATTCTGCATAACTAGAGTTTTCGCTCGTGTGACGGTCGTCACACTCCTATGACGGTCGTCATAGCAGCAAAATTTCATTTTTTTCCAGATAGAACATCGTTTTAGCTTTCCAACACTTCGAACGGGGGTCAAATCCGACTTACGGATCAAGAGATATGAATTTTCGAAGTTTTTTGACAAAACCAGAATTTTTCCGACAATTCGACCGATTCAATTCCTTTCTTCGCTCCAAACACATACTCAACTACGACTACGACGCAACGAGACATAGCAAAGTCATAATTGAATTTAATCGAAGTAAAACGGGCGTTACACATGGGGCATCTACAACATGGGCATATTGTCTAGGACTGGTCCTATATACAACCCATGTATGATACTAAATTCGATCTTCTTCTAGGAGGGATCGACCAATACCTTTCAGCTTCCCTGTGGCATGTTGACGCCAACTTTATTCGAATTCGCCTCCATTACAGGTTTGGATCTCGTTTGTGCCACCTTTTGCCTAACTCTGAAAACCCAGCATGAATTTACATTAGATGTCCCACTTACAAGATTTTTATCTCCGACAACTACGACACTGCTAGTGAAGAGGTCTCTGACTAATAACACATTGCTTTTCTGGCATTTTGGCTTTCTTACTACATTTTTTGCTCTAGCTCCCTACAGGTGGCTAAGAAGTTTGTCCCCCTAGCTCTTCAACTTCATGAAGTATGGAAATTTCCTTTAGCAAACTTTTCTTGGCCAACCTCTACCAATCACCTGATGCCACCAACAAACTCAAGCGCCTTCTTGAAAACACCAAAAGTAAGCCCATCTCACTCTCAATTCCCTTTTAGCTCTTGCAATTTTTGTTGAATTCCACTTTCGAGCCAAAGCTTCATGTTACTGATTTTGAAGCCTTGATGAATGCGGCTGAGAAGAAGGCCATCGTGGGCACTAGGCTAGCCTTGCTTACTCTTGACGAAAATCCCACTTCAAATGTTCTTATCAAGTGTATCAAGTTATTCCTTAGAAAAAAGTATTTGATGCGACCATGGCTCCCTTTGTGGATCGCTCAATTTCCCAACGTGGCTAAGGAACAAATTTCCTGGCTCCTCACCTTTAATTGTTGCTATGTTGAATGCGTTTTGGGCCGCTTTTCTCATTCTTACAATCCTGTCATCTAAAATTGAAGTTGGCGCTTCTGGCTACGAATTTGCAGGTGCAATACCCTAATTTTTACCCCTAAGATCCCAAATATCATTTGCATTTCATACCACAAGAAAGATCACAAGCTTTGGCTCTCTTGTCTTCCTCTGCAGGTTTGTCTCGGAGGGATATCATTAGGCACCCTTATTTTCTAGTATGCTTGGTGTTTGTTTTTGCTTATGTTTACTAACATTTAATCGAAATTAAAAAATATTTTTTTCCCCTCTTTAGTAACTTTTTCAGGGGAAGTTTGAATCAAAAATACCAAGAAACAGTTTCTTAGCTCGAATGAATTTCATCTGAACAAAGTCAAAGTTGATCCGCAAACAATTCAAATTCATATGATCAAGAGTTCTTAAGTTTTGATTGACTATTATTCAAGAGACTCTGAGGTTCATGTGTTCATTTCCATGCCTTCTTTGACGAGCAAAAGAATCGAGCCAGAGCCAGCACAATCCAACCAACATGGAATTTTTCAAGTTTTTCAATTGTGCAATCGATTGCACTATTGGTCCAATGATTGCACCCTGCATTGTTTGCCTAGATTTTGAAATTTTCAGCAGTGCAATCTATTCGTGATACAATGATGTAGATGTTCTTAATTGGCTGCATTTTATGGTAAAACATTATTATGTGTGTAGATGTCTTGACTGATGTCATGACATACTTGTGTAGTGTTCTGCAAGATATGTTTGGTTAACTAATATATAGTTTATTGGATGTCACGCTGAATGTTGTAACATCAAGTATCTGCCAGCATGGGCGCTGGTTTGTTTTCGGTTAGGTTTCCTACTTTATCTCAGGCTATAGTTTAGGAAACACCTATGGCCTATCTTTTAGCACCTTAAATTATGGAGATTGGATTAACTTGGTTAAACCTAATTTATGCTACCTAGACCCAAGGCACTTGCGCTGCATATAAAGAAGAGTGGCAATCCTTACTCAAGACGTAGAGATTTTGGTGTGAAGAATTCTTTGTGTGTGTGTGTGTGTGTGTGTGTGTGTGTGTGTTTATATCTTCACCTGTGTTTTTGCCTTAGGTTTTCTTGTGAGCCAAGCAATTATCACCTTGATGATTGTATTGGACTAGTGTGGTTTTTAAGTGGTGTTTTGGTTGTGTCACTCTAAGCTTTTAAGCAAGAGTGCTATGTCTCTTGATTGAAGCTTTTAAGCAAGATCAAGATTTGTTTGAAGTGTGTCTTCCTTTTGAATCGGTTCTATATTTGATTGATATCACTACTGTGATTGAGGGGGAGTGAGTAGGAACTCAGGTTTAGAGTTATATTAAAATTGCATTGGGTAGGTCTTAAGTGAAGAGTGGAAACTAGTTATTTAGCTCTGAATTAACACTGCTTATAGTGGATTTCCTCCCTGGCTTGGTAGCCCCCAGAGTAAGTGTGATTTGCACCGAACTGGGTAAACAATTTCCTGTGTTCTTTACTGCTTTCGTTACTTGTTTATTGCTAAGTTTTAATAATCTGTTCAGAAGCGGATGTCATAACATCCGATATAACATAGACTGTCTGTTACTAGAATTTCAATTGGCATCAGAGCAGGCACCCTGCCTGTTATTTTCTAGGTGAGATCTAGGGACGATAAATTCTGGTACTATGGACAAGGATGTAGGATTTGCGAATAGACCACCCATTCTGGATGGATCTAACTATGACTACTGGAAACCTCAGATGATAGCCTTCTTGAAATCTCTGGATAGCAAGGCCTGGAGAGCAGCTAACTCAGGATGCGAACATCCAGTGAAGACATAGAAAGACAGATCAACTGTGCTAATACCTGAAGAAGAGTGGAGTAAAGAGCAAGAAGCTTTGGCTTTTGGAAATTCTAAGGCCTTGAACGCTATTTTCAATGGGATAGATAAGAATATCTTCAGACTTGTGCATCACTGTCAACTGGCCATAGAGGTTTGGGATACTCTTAAAACAACTCATGAAGGTACCTCCAAGGTCAAGATGTCTAGACTACAGATGCTGACTACTAAGTTTGAGAACCTAAGGATGAAACAGGATGAGACCATTCATGATTTTTACATAAATATTCTTGAGATTTCCAATGCCTCAGGAGCCTTAGGAGAGAAAATGTCTGAAGAAAAAATTGTAAGAAAGATACTCAGATCATTGCCCAAGAGATTTGCCATGAAGGTTACTACTATAGAAGAGGCTCAAGATATCAGCAACATGAAGGTTGATGAACTCATTGGTTCCTTCCAAACCTTTGAGATGGGAATATGTGAAAATGCTGAAAAGAAGAAAAAAAGCATAACTTTTGTATCAAATATTGAAGAGGACTCAGATGAAGGCAATGGTGGAAGTGAGGAAAATATATCAGAAGTTATAGCTATGCTTGAAAGATAATTCAACAGATTGATAAGAAGAATAGATCAGAAAACCAGACCTAATGTCAAGAACATCCCCTCTGACACCAGCGTAAGAGTTGAATTTGAAGAAAAGTTCAACCAAGGCAAAGGAATTCAGTGCCATGGATGTGAAGGCTATGGTCACATTCGAGCTTAATGTCCCACACACCTCAAGAAGCAAAAGAAAGGTCTATCTGTCACCTGGTCTGATGGAGATTCTGAGAGTGGATCAGAAGAAGAATCTGCAAAACATGTCACTGCACTAACTAGTGTATGTGTATCTGATGATGATTCTAGTGAAGATGAGCTGACTTTTGATGAACTTGCAGCCTCATATAAAAAGTTGTGTATCAGAAGTGTAAAAGTGTGCCAACAAGGGGAGAAGCAAAAGAAACTCCTAAAGGAGTTGGAGGCGGAGAAGAAAAAGCATCTTGCAACCATAGACTCACTCAACAGTGAGGTCAGTTTGTTGAATTCCAAACTTGATCAGATGTCAAAGTCTATCAGGATGTTAAACAATGGAACTAACACTCTAGAAGAAATTCTACACGTTGGTCAGAAAGTAAGAGACATGTCTGGAATAGGTTTTGTTGGTGAACAGGGACCCACATTGGGGTTCCAAAGGTCAAAACTTGAAGATCATATATCAAACCGGATGTCAAGACCGATGTCTCAACATCATGGGAACAGAAGCATGAACCAGACAAAGAGAAAGGTCCAAAGGTGGAGGTGTCACTATTATGGAAGATTTTGACACATAAAGCCTTTTTGCTTCAAGCTGTATGGATTTCCCAGCCATACTCATCAAGTCAAGCCCAAACAGGATACTCTTATCAAGAAACAATAATGGGTTGCTAAGGATCTTGCTCTAATAGCTCATACCTCTCTAAGGGTATCAGCCAAAGAAAACTGATATTTTGATACTGGCTGCTCAAAACATATAACTGAAATAAAGAACTTATTGGTGGACATCAAACCTTATTCCACTAGTTATGTGACCTTTGGTGATGAAGCTAAAGGGAAAATCAAAGGTGTTGGAAAACTAGACTGTCCTGGAGTTCCAGACCTAGATAATGTTTTACTGGTGAAAGGACTGACGGCAAACCTTATTAGTATCAGTCAGCTAAGTGATCAAGGATTCAATGTCAGATTCACTAAAGAAGAATGTGTTGTTACCAATGGAGAAAATGAGGAAGTTATGAGGGGATATAGATCTAATGACAATTTCTACTTATGGGAGCCTATAGTCTCAAATAACTCCACTGTTTGTTCGATGGCCAAAGAAGAAAAGGAGGTTAAACTGTGGCATCAAAAACTTGGACATCTTCACCTAAGAGGGATGAAAAAGATCATATCCAAGGAAGCAGTGAGAGGAATTACAAAGCTGACAAATGATGAAGGAAAAGTCTGTGGTGAATGTCAGGTTGGCAAGCAAACCAAGATGTCACATCCAAGGATTGAACATCTTACAACTTCCAAAATTCTGGAATTGTTACACATGGACTTGATGGGACCAATGCAGGTAGAAAGTCTTGGTGGGAAGATGTATGCTTATATGGTTGTTGATGACTACTCCAGATACACCTAGATAAGTTTCATCAGAGAAAAATCAGACGTGTTTGATGTTTTCAAAGATCTTTGTACAAGACTTCAAAGATAAAAGGAAAAAGGTGTTGTTAGAATCAAAAGTGATCATGGAAAGGAGTTTGAAAATTCCAAGTTTGCTGAATTCTGCTCATCTGAAAGAATCAACCATGGATTCTCTTCTCCTATTACTCCTCAGAAAAATGGAGTAGTGGAAAGGAAAAACAGAACTATTCAAGAGTCTGCTAGAGCTATGATTCATGCGAAGAAACTACCTATGCACTTTTGGGCTGAGGCAATGAACACAACCTGCTATGTTCACAATAGAGTTACCTTGAGAAAGGGAACCTCCTCCACTCTGTATGAAATATGGAAAGGAAGGAAACCTATTGTGAAGTATTTCCATGTTTTTGGAAGCAAATGTTACATTCTGACAGATCGTGAACAAAGAAGAAAAATGGATCTGAAAAGTGATGAAGGCATATTCCTGGGATACTCTACAAATAGCAGAGCATATAGAGTATTCAACTCCAAAACAAAAGTCTTGATGGAATCCATTAATGTTATTCTTGATGACCAGCATGAAGAAACCAGTGTCCCAGAGGATGTTGGAACATTCTTTAAAACTCATACTGATGTTGTTGTTAAAACTGAAGATCCTCATGTTGTACCTCCAGATTCTGAGTCAGAAGCTCTCAACAAAGGACCTTCTATCAAAATCCAGAAAGATCATCCCAAAGATCTTATCATAGGATATCCTAACAGTGGTGTAATTACCAGATCTAGAGAGATCATATCAAGTTCTTGTTTTGTATCCAAGATTGAACCAAAGAATGTGAAGGAAGCTCTAACTGATGAATATTGGATAAATGCCATGCAAGATGAATTGGAACAGTTCAAAAGGAATGAAGTATAGGAATTGGTTCCAAGACCTGAAGAAACAAACATCATTGGTACCAAGTGGATCTACAAGAACAAATCTGATGAAAAAGGAGTAATAACTAGAAATAAGGCTAGACTGGTGACACAAGGTTATACTCAACTTGAAGGGATTGATTTTGATGAAACTTTTGCACCTGTTGCAAGACTTGAGTCAATAAGGCTACTGTTAGGAGTTGCTTGCATTCTGAAGTTCAAATTATTCTAGATGGATGTGAAAAATACTTTTCTAAATGGTTAATTGAATGAGGAAGTATATGTGGAACAACCTAAAGGATTTGATGATCCTAACCTGCCAAATCATGTATACAAATTAAGGAAAGCCCTTTATGGATTGAAGCAAGCTCCTAGAGCTTGGTATGAGAGACTGGCTGAGTTTCTCACTATTAATGGATACAGGAAATGAGGGATAAACAAGACCCTCTTTGTGAAGGATGAAGATGGAAAAATCATGATTGCTCAAATCTATGTGGATGACATAGTTTTTGGAGGGATTTCAGATAGGATGGTTAAACATTTTGTCAATCAAATGCAATCTGAGTTTGAAATGAGCCTTCTTGGAGAATTAACATACTTTCTTGGGCTGCAAGTCAAGCAAATGGAAGATTCCATTTTTCTCTCCCAAAGTAAATATGCCAAGAAACTAGTAAAAAAATTGGCATGGATAATGCTCGTCACAAAAGAACACCTGCACCCACACATTTAAAGTTATCTAAAGATGAAGGTGGTACTAGTGTTGATCAAAGCCTGTATAGAAGCATGATTGGAAGCTTGTTATATCTAACAGCTAGTAGACCTAATATTGCCTTTGCAGTTAGTGTGTGTGTAAGATATCAAGCAGATCCCAAAGTGAGTCACATAAATCAAGTCAAGAGGATTCTAAAATATGTGAATGGAACTTGTGATTATGGTATGCTTTATTCGCATGGGTGTGACCCTATTCTATCTGGGTATTGTGATGGTGATTGGGCTGGGAGTGCTGATGACAGAAAAAGCACATTTGGTGGATGTTTCTTCTTAGGGAACAACCTCATATCATGGTTTAGCAAGAAGAAAAATTATGTCTCCTTATCCACTGCTGAAGTTGAATACATAGCAGATGGTAGCAGCTGTTCCCAACTGGTCTAGATGAAGCAAATGTTAACTGAATACAATGTCACTCAGGATGTCATGATATTATACTGTGACAATCTTAGTGCCATCAATATTTCCAAGAACCAAATTCAGCATAGCAGAACCAAGCATATTGATATCAGACATCACTTTATAAGAGAGCTTGTGGAAGACAAAGTGATTACCCTGGAGCATGTGGCCACTGAACTACAACTTGCTGACATTTTTACAAAAGCTCTAGATGCTACTTAATTTGAGAATTTAAGAAGCAATTTGGGAATTTGCATTTATGAGGACTTATAGCAATTACTGTCAAGAGGGAGTTTTGAGTTTAAAAGAATTTTTATTGGACAAAACACGTTCCAACCTCCGACTTTAATGTATTGCACGCCATTGACCACTAAAGCTCTTTATCCCACACAAACCTTTTATCTCACTGCACCAACAATTCCCTTGTTCCCCACTACTCTTCAGAATACCTCTCAGTCCTTCAATTTTCCCTCTTTCATCAAAGTGCCTTCCAAACGAGATGCTTCCCAAACTAATGCCCATACCAACCCCTTCGAAGATGCTCCTGATGCTACATCTTCTCAAGCTGACAAATCCAAACAACACTCCACAGGTAAATCGTCTGATCCCTCTGCTGACAACATTACTAAAATGTTGAACAAGGAAGGCTATGCATATGTTTACAGATCCATCAGAGAACTTGTCACTAAGATTCTCCAGAAAGGTCGTATTGTGCATGGTATTTCCACCCCTCTTGCTCGCATTGATCCATCCCCCAATTCTGATAATGTTAATGGACAAAATAGTGAGGGTGTGTCAGGGGAAGTATCTGAAGAATCTGAAGATGTTTCAACTGATGCTGAGGAGGTTGGCTCAAGTTCTTCTGAGGATGAAGATTAAGTTGTCTGCTTTGGTGGTTTACTGTTTGGATTGGGCTGATGGTCTGTTGTTGGTTTGGCTAGTTATGTTTGTCTGTCTTGGTTGAGCTGTTATTTTGTGTTGTCTGCCTAGGCATAATGGATTGTGTGTTTTCCTCTTCATGAGCTTTTTCCCCTTGGGTTGTAATATTGGGGTTTCTATACCCTTAACATATTTGTTTCTGACTGTTCTGATCAATACTATTCCATTAGTTTTTTGATCTTAAATTTATGGCTAAAAAGGGGGAGAAGATTGTCTGTATACTAGCATACAGCTTAGTGTATGTCCCTAACAGGTGGAAGTGAGAAGATGATAGTAGTTATGTTGTGCTATTGCTCTGATTGTATACCTTGGTCTGGGTTGTTTTTGCTTGTGTGCTGAGCAGGTGTGAAGATGGTAGTTGTTGCTACTGCTCTTTTGTTGTTAACAGGATCCTGTCCTTGTTAGTTGTGTGCTTGGTTTATTTTTTGAACTTTTAGTAGCCTAGGTGGGGCGTGATGATGTGATCTACAGGTTGGGCTGTTTTGAATCTGTTGAGGGGAGTTTGTATTTGAATCTGTTGAGGGGGAGTTTGTGTTTACTCTCCTTGTTTTGGAGTTTTACTGATATGGTAGTACAACAGGTTTTGTGTGATGGGTGATGGTTGTGTATTAGTCATTCTACATGATTGGCTGTGTGTTATGCTTTTTTCTGCTGCATGTGTTCTCTAATATGTTGATAAGTTGTTTTAGCCAAAAATGTGCCAAAGGGGGAGTTTGTAGATGTTCTTGATTGGCTGCATTTTGTGGTAAAACATTGTTATGTGTGTAGATGTCATGACTGATGTCATGACATACTTGTGTAGTGTTCTGCAGGATATGTTTGGTTAGCTAATACAAAGTTTATTGGATGTCACACAGAATGTTGTGACATCAGGTATCTGCAAGCATGGGCGCTGGTTTGTTTTCTGTTAGGTTTCCTACTTTATCTCAGGCTATAGTTTAGGAAACACCTATGGCCTATTTTTTAGAACCTTGAATTGTGGAGATTGGAATAACTTGGTTAATCCTAATTTATGTTACCTAGGCCCAAGGCACTTGCGTTGCATATAAAGAAGAATGACAATCCTTACTCGAAACGTCGAGATTTTGGTATGAAGAATTCTATGTGTGTGTGTTTATATCTTCACGTGTGTTTTTGCCTTAGGTTTTCTTGTGAGCTAAACAATTATCACCTTGATGATTGTATTGGACTAGTGTGGTTTTTGAGTGGTTTTTTGGTTGTGTCACTCTAAGCTTTTAAGAAAGAGTGCTATGTCTCTTGATTGAAGCTTTTAAGCAAGATCAAGATTTGTTTGAAGTGTGTCTTCCTTTTGAATCTGTTCTGTATTTGATTGATATCACTACTTTAATTGAGAGGGAGTGAGTAGAAACTCAGGTCTAGAGTTAGATTGAAATTGCATTGGGTAGGTCTTAAGTGAAGAGTGCAAACTGGTTGTTTAGCTCTGAATTAACCCAGAGTAGGTGTAACACCCTTTTTTACCCCATAATTATTAAGGCAAAATAACACAGGTATCAGAGTAAATTATTTAACTAAATAAAAATCACCTCAAAGGGGGTATATTTCTCAATAGCTCAAAATAAGTCAATGCTCCGTGTACAACGGGTTTTCTAAAAATACATCAAATTGCACAAAGCAGCGGAACTCAAAAGGTATAAATCAAGGTTTTCCTCATATGGGAAGATAAGCAAAATAACTCAACAGTATATAGTTTAATTCAAAAGAACCCAATCCGATGTTACATATCAAAGCAAGACCCTCTAAGTTAACCAAAAGGCTAACAACTCAAATACTTCAAAAATCCTTAAAGGGGTCCACGGCTAAACCTGATCATTTGCACGTTACCCACGTGGAGGTAACATTCAAACAGGAAGCGTGAATAAAATAATTCATAATAATCAATGTATAAAAATCAACATATAAATGGCATCATAATCATATTCAACATATTCATATCCTTCAATATGCCTCAAAGGCCACAACGTCATAATTCATACAAAAGGACCCATAAATGCAAATGCAACAAGACTCAATGCATGTGGTACCAATCATCACAACACGATGGACACTGGACCATCAACCCTCCATAGATCCCCATCAATAGGATCGATTCTACTTGAGAACCGGAGCACATCAAAACACTTCACATCCACACAATGGGATTGAAGCCAAAGTAATCGAGGTCCTAAACTGAAGTCCGGATGCACATGAATGCATGATGCACACATCACAAATCATCCTCATAACAACATCATAGGTGCATTATCATTCATCATATTCATCATCATCAAACATCATAGCTCATCATCATAATCATCATCATACATCATGTCATCATAGTTCATCATAATAATCATCATCATACATCATGTCATCATATAATCATAATAATCATCATCATACATCATAGAAATCATCATATAATCATATACAAATCACATAGCACTCATAGTCATACTCATATTAATTCCATCATATTATCACATATTATCACATATTAATTCATAATTATACTCGCGGTAATTCTCATACTATCGCCTACTAATCACATAAACTTCACAGTCCTACTCGTGTTAATTCATCATATTATCACATATTATCATAGTTACCCTCATGGTAATTCATCAGGAAAATTGCAGCATCAAAACATCAAGACATCACTGAACCAGAACATGATTCATTAATAGAACATATACACAATTGACATCTCAAACATGATTAGATATAAAAATATTAGGAAACCAATTCCTTTATCTATACTATGTTATATCTCTGTTCATTAGTTTTCCAACGCTTCGAACGGGGTCCAAAACAGACTTACGAATCAAAAGTTATGTCCAAAACAATTTCGACCGAAAACATGGACAGTCGTGATGGACAGCAAAACCCAGTTACGCTCCAGAACCTAAATCAACCCAAAAGTCAATATGATTCACTTTCCTAATGCCCCTAAAACATCTCTAAATCGTCCCTAAGGTATTACGACGATAAAGGCACAAAATCTACGGTTTACTAGGCCAATTCCGTAACATATTCACACCCTAAATCATAATTTTTCCTTCAATTACACCCTAAGGCATCAGAGTTACTCACTATCAAATATTCCTATCCCTTCAGGTTTATACATATAACTATTGCAATGAGAATAGAATATTAAACTATTAATTATCTTGAATCGCAAATCTTTGATTCACAACTGACTTTGATTTATCCGAAGGAAAAGGTCAAAAGAAGGAAAATTTATTTTTGCATCGTAAACAATGCGGGGAGAGACCTAGGTAAGGGGTTGGTTAAGTTTAGGGAAGGTACTAGAACCCTAAACTTCTGTAGTACTCTACAAGAACCTTTTGTTTATTGTTTACTATTTGCTTTAATATTTGCTTAAGGTATATACTGAGCTAAGGGTTAAAAGTGACAAAGAGACCTAAGGGTTAGTCCTAAGTTTACTCGGCAAGATTCACATCTTGTGCCTACGTATCCTGAATAGGGAGTGGAATTAGAGTAATCGTAGTTCCCCTTGAAAGGGAGGTTAGAAACTTCTTGACTATGGTCAAGGTTTCAGTGGGGAAGTAAACATTTCTTAAGGATACGCCTACGTGGAGTTCGAAAACTCCTATTTCTCCGTTGGAGTTGTTAATTGAAATTAGGGTTAAAATTAGGGATTCCACGGCGGGAAACCCTAAATAGAGTACGACGACTCTTTGACCTAATTCTAGGGTAAAGGGTATTTTTGTCCACGGCGGGACACCTAGGCTATTAAGGTTTGAACCATTCAAAGGGTAAGGCTATTGACTCGGCTGTCAAACTGTTAGACCTAATCCTTCGGACAGACATAAAGGTAAATAATGCAAAGGATGAAGATTATCATATGGCAAAATTAAAGTACAAAAATAAGGAAAGCGGTAAAGCAAAAAGCATCGCGACGATCACTCGTGTAAATTACAAATCCCAAAAATGAAAGAATAAATAATTGCGACGATGGCCTCGCATGATTATAACCGGAAAATAAAAGACAAGAACAATAATAGCGCCGATGGCCTCGCATGATTACAATTGAAACAGTGACAATGTGAACAAATGAAGGATTAATAAGTTGAAACGAACGAGATAATGAGGGTTAGACAGAAATTGAGACGGCTAAAACCAGAGTTCTATTTTTTTGAATTTTTATTTAAAGAAAAAGTTAATTTTGCGTTTAAAGGAAGAACCTATTTTAATTTTAATATATTTGTTACTTACAAAAAAAATTTAATTAAAGAAAATGTTTTAATTTTTAGGTTTTTGATTAAGAAGAATTTTGTTTTAACTTTGTTGTAAAACATATTTTAATTTTAATGTTTTAAAAATGTTTTAATTTTAATGTTTTAAAAAGGTTTTAATTTTAATGTTAAAAAATGTTTTAATTTTTAAAGTTAACAAAATATTTTTAATTTTAAAAATGGGTTTAAAGTTAGACTTTTTAAATTGTGAAAATAAAATGTTTTAATTTTGGCATTAAATCTATTAAACAATTAAACAAAACTCAAGGTCCTTGAATTCCATTTTTTATTAAAAATGATGAATGACTTTTTTAGTTTAAATTTTTTTTATAGTTTTATTAAAGAAAAATGATTAATTAATTAAAATAAGAAAGTTATATTAATTATTATTATCATTAAACCATAAGCTAATAAAGTAATAAAATAATAAACTAAACTAATAAAATAAAATAAAGAAAGAAAAAATAAAAACACAATTAAATGGGGGCGGATCATCATTTGGCATCATTTCATTTTTAGGGTTTCATTGGAAAACCCATCTTCTTCTCTTCCTCTGTGCGCCGCGGCGGTAGCCATTGATGAACTTTCGAATTTTTCTTTCATTTTCCTTCCCCTTTGCATGCATGTCCGTTATTCTTCTTCTCAGAACCTGAAAACAAACCACTAAAGAAGAACCATATTATTTCAATAACACCTTACGTTTCGGCCGATTGGTGGTGATTCCGTTCGCTTTTGTGATGAAATTTGATGGAGGTGTTGATGCGCGTCCTCCGACGATGATGTCTGAAAACTGAGCTAGCGATCATGGTCTTTGATGGTGACGCGGCAGTAGCGGGTTATGGCTGTCGTTTGTCATCGCCGTCGGTTTGCCTGCCTATGGATCTTCGATGATACGTTCTTGGTTTTCAAAATTTGGGCTTGTTTTGATTGAACTTGAGGATGATGATGAGGGATCCGTCCGTCTGAGTCCGGTGACGGTTGACGTTTGCCGTGTTTCAGAAAAACTTCCTCCTCTTCTTCTTTCCGGATGGTGATGATGATGAAACCTCCAAGGTTTCTGAATCCGCGAACGTTCGCCCTTGAAATGCTCTTGACGTTGTTTTGGATTCGTATTTTTGGGTCCTCTTTCCTGAAATCTCTTGATTATTTTTATATGTTGATTTGTGGGCTGGATTTCTTATGATTTTTCTGGAGCTTTTAACGGTTATTATTGCTATTTTTACGGAAAAGTGGTTGCTGACCCTTCACTTGTTCTTGCGGTTTTTGTTGATGAGCTTTTAATGCATTGTTGCTGTTGAGTTCGTTGTGATTTATGATGCTTTCGTTTTTTCAGGAGATTATCTTATTTGATCCGTGGGCCTGGGGATTTTTGGAAAAACTGTTGTTAAGGCCATGTTTGGCAAACCGCTTTTCCTGGAAAATCACTTTTCAAATAAGCTTCTTTTTTAATAAGCGCTTTTTGATAATCACTTTTCCTTCTTTCTCTGGTTGCCTTGTTGGAACAGCTTATTATCGGATTTACCGAGGTTGAGAATAAGTCGGGAGTTGGCTTCGACTTCGTTGTTGCCCTCTCGACGTACCCGATGATGAACATTTTCTGAAGGTGTCGGAGTCCCGCTTCTAACCGATTAAATTACCGTTTGCTTTGCTTATTTTTGCAGGTTCGAAGAAAAGTCGGAAGTTCGAAATTGAAGAAATCAGACATGAAGATTAGTTTAGGAATTTTAGGAATCTTTAGAAAAATGTAATTTATTTTCTTTTTGTAATTTTATTTATTTATTTTTTTTTGTAAAGAACTAATATTATTAATAAAAATTCTTTATTCTAAAATAGGGTAATGAAATAATATTATTATTATTTTCTTTTGATATGCAAAATAAAAAATGGAGACCATTATAAAGAAAAATATATGCTTTTGTTAAAAAATATAAAATGAAAGTAATGTTAAAAATGGGATAAAGTTAATTTAAAATGAAAATGAGAACAAATATTTTAAAAATGAAATAAAATTATCTAAAAATGAAGTGCAAATAATATTTAAAATGAAATAAAGTGATTTAAAAATGAAGTTATTTAAAAATGAAATGAAAATAAATCTTAAAAAATGAAATGAACTGTTTTAAAAGTGAAATGAAATAGAAATTGTTCAATAGGAAATAAAAAATAGAAATTAAACATGAAATACATTGTTTTTATTATTTGTAATTTAAAAGTGAGATAAAACCACCGATTCAAATTTATTTTTCTATTAATTTTTTATTAATTCCATATTCATCCAATTTGTCCGACTAATCCCGTCTCCGACATAACTTCCGATTAAACCTTCCTGCAATTTAAACGAGCGACTTTACCGGAATAAAACTAATCTGTCCAATGACCACGCTCTTCCGATCCAAATGAACATCAAATTAAATCCCTCCTTAAACCATCCGAAGCAAAACCTCCGATAAAACTCTTCCAATTAACAACCTTAGGCTCGGTTCTCATCACCAGACTCAAACGACTCAAATTCCCCGACGACAACTCATATTCATAAATTGACCATCGGCTGCCAACAAATGGCCATCTTACCCTTCATGAATTACAGAGCGCGCCACATGATATTTTCCTGCAAAAATCAACCAACTACACAAACTTGTTAGTGACTAACTAAAATGCAATGCAAAAATGTAATAGAATGCAAGATGAAACGACAAATCTTAGGGCAAAATTTGGGGTATTACAGTTGCCCCTATTTAAATAGCTTCACCGGATGATTTGAGCGACGAAGGCTCAAGAAATCATGGTGGAGGGATTTAAATATAGATAACTGAAAATTTTGCCCTTAGATGCAGCGATATGCAATGCTATGGACAAAACATATCGAGCTATAATGCCGAAAATGTTATGATTCTGGCATGATGCATATGTTGGAAATGATAAATTCAAGAATGCAGCTGATACGACGACACAAGGGACAGACGGGACGAACGAACCACACTAGGGAAAATGACGCACTGGGGAACTCTAAAGTGATGGCCAACTGGCGCTAGTATGCCCAATTGTCACCTTTAGAGGTAAATGGTAAGAAAAGGGGGTCCTCAATGGAGATAGCACCAGTGAGACGGCCTCCACTGGGGAATATTTAAGAGTAATTGTTCAACAGGTTCAGGCGTGACCGGCTGATACTCTAGGATAAAAGGTAAAATTGGATCCGCACGGTTGTAGGCCAAGTAAACAGAATGATGGAGCTTCTGGAAACCTTTCCTCGTGACGGGATCAAACGGAATTTTCAGGAATCTGTAGAAAATATACAGGGTAAAAACCGGCTGTATGCCGAAATAAATGGACTTTAATGGGACATGCTTTGATAAGCTTCTCGAGAGAGAACTGTCACTTATCGTTGGAAGGGACTTATATGCCAAACTGGATAAGCTCTCAAATAAGGAGATTGTTGCTTATCTATGATAAGTGGTCGATTGATAAGCTCCACTAGAGGGACTGTCGCTCATCTGATAAAATAAGCTTCCATGATCAGAACATGATTCAGCTTCTTCTTTTACTAAAGGATAAAATGAACTTCCTCATACTTCAAGATTTTGTGCTCTCCTGAATATGATTCAGCTCCTTCTTTTACTAAAGGATAAAATGAACTTCCTCATACTTTAAGATTTTGTGCTCTCTTGAATATGATTCGGCTCCTTCTTTTACTAAAGGATAAAATGAACTTCCTCATACTTCAAGATCTGATACCCTGAAGATAATTCAGTTTCTTCTTTTACTAAAGGATAAAATAAACTTCTTCATACTTCAAGATCTGATGTCCTGAAGATGATTCCGCTCAAACCTCCCCTTTCTTCACTATGATAAAGGAAATGGAACTAGCTTCTCGATGGAGATGGCCACTTGCTGCTCCTCATGACGAAGATAAGATAAGCTTCTCAGGCGAGAAATACTGCTCATATGCAAAAGTTGCAAGGATAAGCTTCCCAGATGAGCGTTGCTCGTAGAGGTGGTAACATGTAATGTAAATTGTAAAGAAAGTTGTGATAATGATAATATCGAGATCACAGAGTGTAATGATGAGCTTCTTATACGAGAAGATCAATTGTAGAGTGTAATGAAAAATTGTAAAGTGTAATGTGATAATGATGATAGGCTACTCTGGTGAGAACAGTCGCATACCGGTTGTTGTAAGATGTACTGTAATGACAATTGTAGTGTGATGATAAGCTTCTCAACAGAGAACTGTTGCTTGTCTGCTGTGCAATATAGTGATAAGCTTCTCAGGCGTGAACTGTCGCATATCTGTAAAGGATTGTTTTTCTTGAAAGATAGTGCAAAATAAATGCATATCCAAGTATGTTCGGTGCCCAACGGGACCGAAGTTCGATCTATAATTGGGCCAGAAAGAACAGCCAAGACAGGACTTCATCGAGGAAATGAACTCGAATGGGGATTATCTTATCCTGCCACAGAAAGATAACTGAAATAACCATCGCCCACGAGGTTCAAGATCTATGGGGGAAACTGGAAACAAATAGTATTTTATGCTTAGGGCTGACGACCTACTTGGAGAGAGCGGACACCCAGTTACTCGGCGGTAACGACAAAGGACGACAAGGATAGCAAACATGCAAATGTTAACTGCGTATGTCAAAGTGTATGACAATGAAATGAAAATGAGTATGTAATGCTCATGCTTATGCTGACAAAATAGATGAGAGAGGAGACATGAGATGAAATAAACATCTCGACAGGAATACCTGGCGGACTCTGCAACAGTACACCTATCGAGAGATAGGAAAAGTTGATGGTAGAACCGAATCTGGCTTCAAAGTTCTAACTTCCCTGGGGAGAAAATAATCCACTTGGGGATACGGTCTCATGACTTCCTTATGGGGATACAATACGACCTTGATGGAGAGTATGATATCATGACTTCACTGGAGGGATTGCTATCATGAATCATAATTAGCCAAGGAAAATCTTAGGATTAGAGACTTCCGGGGATAAAATAAATATCCGCTTCATGGGGAAGATGTGGCGCTAGGAAGCTTCATGGAGATAGCGTAGCAACATTCCTGGGAATATTACACCGGATTCTTGGAGAAAAGGCACATCCAACAGGGGGATAAAGTACATCAAACTTCCCTGAGGAGAGTTCGTCAAACTCACTGGGAGAAATCATCAGACATCCCTGGGGAAAGTATCTTGACTTCTTGGGGAGAATATGGCAATCTCCTGGGGAATATTCCTAAGGAAGGTAAGGCAATTTCATTGAGAAACAGATGATTCTACTGGGAGTGGGTCCTTAAGCACATGGATCATTTGGAATGTACCAGGGGTATATCTGCAGTCTTAAGAGTCACTGGGGATAACCGGATTCGCCCAGAAGTGTGGTCAGCTTAAAGTCTCATTGGGGACTATCACTGGGAAGACGCTGGTAAGATCTCTGCAGTTTTGAAATTTACTGGAGATTATCGGCTCGGTCCATAGTGTTGTCAGCTTAAAGTCTCGCTGAGAACTGCATCGGCTTAAAGTCACTCTAGGGACTGTTTCCTGAGGCAATGGTTTAAAGTACTTCTGCAACGATGAGATTTACTAGGGAATGCAGACCATTGGGAGTAAAATCTATTGGGTGCATGAAGAATGTCGTGAAACAAGCTAGTTTTGATCTTAATGGACTTTGTAGTAGTTTCCATTTTGAAAAATATCATGCCCCAGAGTACCTGCTTCATGAGGGAGTCATCTCGATAGGATTTTACAGAGAACGTGGAATCCGGGTGCCCCACTGTTTTCAAACTCTTGGAGAGATTTGGTCGGATCTCGACATAACTGGCTCAGATCGACAGTGTTATGACTGAGTCTTCAAGAAGTAGCTCTTAAGAGAGTCAGCTTGCATCAATAAATGACTTGGAATCCACCTGCCCCTGTTTAGCAGGATCTTCGAGCTCCATTGATTACATCTGTATGTAAGTTTCTAAGATATCAAGCCATATCAACATGCGTGAAATGCTAATCCTGAAACTATCAATGTAACATATATGTTTGTCTTGAAGTTTTGTTTTTGTTTTGAAAACGATTTCGCCATAACTCGTGACTGAATCACTAGTTAGGATATGAATTTTAATTTTTAATGCCAACGTTAAATTGAGCATAGCTCGTAGGAGTCAGGAAACATTATCTCATCGAGTATGCTTTCAAATGAAGTCCTACTTCAATTAGGTATTTTAATGGTTGTATCGTAGCTTGGTTCACGGTTTAAGAAACGAAGGATAAAGGCTCAAAGTTATTTGTACCCACCCATTCTTCGTGATGTTCTCCAATCCTATTCAGGTAACTGGACACGAGCACTCGTATCTCAATCAGATTTGATATGGTCGAGAACTCCTCAAGGCTTTGGACATGGCAGTCACTCCCCTATTTTGGTGTTCTTAATCACACGACTTTGCTCTTTTATTGGGGATTATTTATTGTAATCCCTTATTTTTTACTTTTGCATTTTTACTCCCTAACTTTTGCCTGGACGACATTTTTTGATGACGTTGGAGTCCAGCGGGATACCCTCAGTTTTTCCTAAGTCTTCTTCATAGGTTCTGACTTAGCGGGCTATATTTTTTTGTGAACGAGTCGTGTGACTCTTTTGAAAGGCTTGTGACTGCCCCACTCTTTAAGTAGTTGAGGGATGGTCATTGTGTTTTTTATTTCCAGCCTCCTAATATGTTAAGGGTAAAAATAGATTCTCGAATGTTCACTCCTCCTTTTTGAGAGCCTGAGCGCTCGATTAATTTAACTGAAACACTACCCTGCCCCAGGTTAAAATGAGGGCTTTAATTTGTAAAAGAAGAAAGCTCCTACTTCAAGGCTCAAAGGGGGTAAAAAGGGGTTATCATCCTTATATCTCCATTGTTTGGGATTTGAAACAATGCCTTACATCATCAGTAGGTTTCAATCGAAAGCATACGACAAGAGATTTGATGTTTTTGGTTCATCCTCCTCCTCCCAATTCTCTATCAGAGCAAGAGATCAGGTAAAGTTGGCATTATAGATTATGAAAAATAATTTTTGTGAGTGAAACGAATGGATTTATTCAAGACAAACATGCATTGCATTAATTATTCAAAATAAACAAGTCCGTACATGCTAATTATGCTTAATCAAAGAAACATAACATAAATAAATAAACAAAATGAACGTCTAGCAATTCCTAACTAAAGGAGTTTATGATGTCTTCGCATTCAAGGCCAACACAATAGTAGTGGTTTCTTCGGGCGGAGCCTCAATGAAGTGGGGAGTATGTTCAATGCGAGTCATCTTGCTTGCCCCAACTATACTTGTCACTGCTTCATTATCAGTCTTCAAATCTTCCTTCGGAATAACCTTCCCAGATGCTTTGTCGACCATGGTCATATCATCTAGAGGATCACTGAGATGCAGTGGACTAGGCTTCTGGATAGATACTGGCTTCGGCTGATTCATTGTAGAAGTAATTGGCTTAGATATGTTGGAAACAGGCTTTGCAGAGCTTGATCTTGGAAAATGGAAAATCTGGAGAGGAGCCCTGACCTTTGGCTGAGGATCATCAAAAGACAGAATCTTCTTTTCCAAGAAATCTCTGACAAGGTTCTTAAGAGCACAACAATTCTCCAAGTCATGGACGGGCATGCCCTCATGAAATAAACAATGAGCGGCGGCGTTGTAATTGGAAGGTGGACCCAAAGCTCGGGTAACAACCAGACCTTGTTGCACTAATGAGGGGTACAACTCGGTAAAAGTCATCGGAAGCGAAGGACAAGACTTGTACTGTCTTCTATTCAGACCATTCTGGTGAGGTGTCGGCTCCTCTGATGGTTGGCACGCGGGAGTGTTGGGCACTCGTTGACAGTTTACAGGAGCTTGTACAGGATGATAACCGGGAGGTTGTTGATATACCGGATGCTGATAGACCGGAGCCGGTTGCACATGCCGATATGTAAGAAACTGCTGATTGAAGGGAGGTGCAACAGTAGCTACATAGGTTTGTTGAGCATACTGAACCAAATAACCTTGAACATACTTAGGCAGCCGTCACCACGGTTGATGAGCAGCCATTTTGTGGTTATACCTGCTCGAGGGACTCCTCGGACGTGTAGCTCCTTTATGATGGTCAGAGCTTGGAGTTTTACACTTTGGAGGGCCACCTTGCTGCACTGGTTGAGCGATAGTAGCATGCACCAAACTGGGTTGAAGACCATGAGGAGGTACATTCGCGACAGTAACGGCTGGTTGAGGACCCACAATAGTATTGATAGTCTCAGAAACAATAGTGGGATGATTATCCATCTTTGCATTAAGAGCTTGTATCATCTCCATAATATGCCCCACACTTCCTCGAAGATCTTCGAGTTCATGGCTGACACGGTCGATCTCTTGGATATGTTCTTCCATCCTTTTCCGAGCTTAGGATCTAGTATTGTACTGATGCGGAGGACCCAGGGTGACAGAACTGGAAGACGAGAGAACCTCGAATGAGAAACCGGGAGACACATGCAATGATGCTAAAATGTAGAATGCGAATGAAATGATCTCATGGAATTCAAATATTTACGAATATCGCGGAATATCAAAGGAGTTTTATTAACTTGAAAAAGGATTACAAATAAATATTCTTAAAAGTCTTAACAAAAGTAGCTAAATAAAAGCTAATAAGACCCTAAGGAAGCTTCGTATTCTGCTCCTTGATCTGTTCTTCTAGCAGGGCCTTTTTGAGGAGGAGCCTATCTTCAAAAGGTAGATTGAGGGTTGGAGGAAAATAAATCCTCCATTAGAACCAAGCAAGGGTACGTTGGAAAAATATCCATAATTGTTGGTGATCATATTGCCCTTGATGTCGGATAACTTCGAACATATGGCTTTAGCAATGTCTTGTTCTTTAGGGTTCACCTCCAAGAAAGGGAAAGGAGACCCATCCAACATAGGTAGCCCCACCAACTGATAGTACTCTTCTAGGGTATGCAAGAGCTGATAATCTAGGAATGTAAAGCAAAGATAATTCGGATCCTAGAACTGTAACAAAGTAGAGAGAAGTCCTTTGTCTACTTGAAGCTTCAACAAAGATAACGACCTTCCATACTTGTTTCTGAATCCTTCTTGATCTTGAACCAAAGCTCCTAACTTCCTTAGGTCATCCAACTTAAGACTCTTAAAAGAATATTTCAAAGTATTTACCTATTTTAATCCATGGTATCCTTCAATATTCATAAATAAAGTTTAAATTCCATGAAACTAAATGCAATGTGATGCTTTATGGATGCAATGCACAAATATGCACAAGTCCTAGGTTAAAGGTATATGAGCAGAGTTAAGGTCTACCCATCCCCAAAGGGTATGTACTACAGGGTTAATTGTACCCGCATAACAAGGGTTCTAAAGAGGTGCCCAAAGTCATCAGTCCATCTTTCAGATATTATCAATTTCCCAATTGACTCGGTGATTAATAATATTCTCAAGAGAACCTATTTTGAGTGCAGTATCGTGTAGCAACTATTTTGGGACTACTCCCTCATAGTTCCCGCACTAGGTCCTAGATAAGGCCAAGGTGGTGTAAAGGTACTACGGTCCCCAGTATCACAGACTCCAATCGACAATAGTAAAGGTTTTCACGACTACTCGTTCAACCGAACCATTTTCGAAAGGGTCTCAACTGAGCGGTGATTCTCAAGTCAACTTGGTCGGGACTCACTCCCTATAAGCCTCGTCGAATATATCACCTCCTATAATAAGTTCACTCAAGTCTGGGTGTAGGACTTATCTCACAATACAATAGATACCCCCAAGCAAGGTACAACAAATATTATATATACAAGAAAATAAATAATAAAGTAAATAGCATACAATAAACAAAGTAGCAATAACCCATAAAAGTTAGATAGTCCCAAGTGAAGTCGCCATTTTCTGTTGCGGTGAGAATAGGATATCAAACTATTAATTAGCTTGAATCACAAATCTTTGATTCACAACTGACTTTGATTTATCCGAAGGAAAAGGTTAAAAGAAGGAAAATCTATTTTTGCATCGTAAACAATGCGGGGAGAGACCTAGGTAAGGGGTTGGTTAAGTTTAGGGAAGGTACTAGCACCCTAAACTTTTGTAGTACTCTACAGGAACCTTTTGTTTATTGTTTACTATTTGCTTAAGGTATATACTGAGCTAAGGGTTAAAAGTGACAAAGAGACCTAAGGGTTAGTCCTAAGTTTACTCGGCAAGATTCGCATCTTGTGCCTACGTATCCTGGATAGGGAATGGAATCAGAGTAATCATAGTTCCCCTTGAAATGGAGGTTTGAAACTTCTTGACTGTGGTTAAGGTTTCAGTGGGGAAGTAAGCGTTTCTTAAGGATACGCCTACGTGGAGTTCAGAAACTCCTATTTTTCCATTGGAGTTGTTAATTTAAATTAGGGTTGAAATTAGGGATTCCACGGCAGGAAACCCTAAACAGAGTACGACGACTCTTTGACTTAATGCTAGGGTAAAGGGTATTTTCGTCCACGGCGGGACACATAGGCTATTAGGGTTTGAACCATTCAAAGGGTAAGGCTATTAACTCGGCTGTCAAACTGTTAGACCAAATCCTTCGAACGGGCATAAAGGTAAATAATGCAAAGGATGAAGATTATCATATGGCAAAATTAAAGTATGAAAATAAGGAAAGCGGTAAAGCAAAAAGCATCACGACGATCACTCGCGTAAATTACAAATCCCAAAAATGCAAGAATAAATAATTGCGACGATAGCCTCGTATGATTACAACCGGAAAATAAAAGACAAGAACAATAATTGTGCCGATGGCCTGGCATGATTACAACCGGAAAATAAAAGACAAGAACAATAATTGTGTCGATGGCCTCGCATGATTACAATTGAAACAGTGACAATGTGAACAAATGAAGGACTAATAAGCTGAAACGAACAAGATAATGAGGGTTAGACAGAATTTGAGACGGCTAAAACCAGAGTTCTACTTTTTTGAATTTTTATTTAAAGAAAAATTTAATTTTGCGTTTAAAGGAAGAACCTATTTTAATTTTTATATTTTTTACTTACAAAAAAAATTTAATTAAAGAAAATGTTTTAATTTTTAGGTTTTTGATTAAGAAGAATTTTGTTTTAACTTTCTTGTAAAACATATTTTAATTTTAATGTTTTAAAAAGGTTTTAATTTTAATGTTTTAAAAAGGTTTTAATTTTAATGTTTTAAAAAATGTTTTAATTTTAATGTTAAAAAATGTTTTAATTTTTAAAGTTAACAAAATGTTTTTAATTTTAAAAATGGGTTTAAAGTTAGACTTTTTAAATTGTGAAAATAAAATGTTTTAATTTTGGCATTAAATCTATTAAACAATTAAACGAAACTCAAGATCCTTGAATTCCATTTTTTATTAAAAAATGATGAATGGTTTTTTTAGTTTTAAGTTTTTTTTTATAGTTTTATTAAAGAAAATTGATTAACTAATTAAAACAAGAAAGTTATATTAATTATTATTATCATTAAACCATAAGCTAATAAAGTAATAAAATAATAAACTAAACTAATAAAATAAAATAAAGAAATAAAAAATAAAAACATAATTAAAGGGGGCGGATCATCATTTGGCCTCATTTCATTTTTAGGGTTTCTTTTGAAAACCCATCTTCTTCTCTTCCTCTGTGCGCCGCGGCGGTAGCCATTGATGAACTTTCGAATTTTTCTTTTGTACTCCTTCCTCTTTGCATGCATGTCCTTTATTCTTCTTCTCAGAACCTGAAAACAAACTACTAAAGAAGAACCATATTATTTCAATAACACCTTATGTTTCGGCCGATTGGTGGTGATTCCGTTCGCTTTTGTGATGAAATTTGATGGAGGTGTTGATACGCGTCCTCCGGTGATGATGTCTGAAAACTGAGCTAGCGATCATGGGCTTTGATGGTGACGCGGCAGTAGCGGGTTACGGTTGCCGTTTGTCGTCGCTGTCGGTTTACCTGCTGATGGATCTTCAATGATACGTTCTCGGTTTTTGAAATATGGGCTTGTTTTGATTGAACTTAAGGATGATGATGAGGGATTCGTCCGTCTGAGTCCGGTGACGGGTGATGTTTGTCGTGTTTCGGAAAAGCTTCCTCCTCTTCTTCTTTCCGGATGGTGACGATGATGAAACCTCCAAGGTTTCTGAATCCGCGGATGTTCGCCCTTGAAGTGCTCTTGACGCCGTTTTGGTTCGTATTTTTGGGTCCGCTTTCCTGAAATCTCTTGATGATTTTTATATGTTGATTTGTGGGCTGGATTTCTTATGATTTTTTCGGAGCTTTTAACGGTTATTATTGCTATTTTTATGGAAAAGTTGTTGCTGACCCTTCACTTGTTCTTGCGGTTTTTGTTGATGAGCTTTGAATGCATTGTTGCTGTTGAGTTCGCTGTGATTTATGATGCTTTCGTTTTTTCAGGAGATTATCTCGTTTGATCCGTGGGCCTGGGGATTTTTGGAAAAACTGTTGTTAAGGCCATGTTTGGCAAACCGCTTTTCTTGGAAAATCACTTTTCAAATAAGCTGCTTTTTCAATAAGCGCTTTTTGATAATCACTTTTCCTTCTTTCTCTGGTTGCCTTGTTGGAACAGCTTATTACCGGATTTACCGAGGTTGAGAATAAGTCAGGAGTTGGCTTCGACTTCGTCGTTGCCCTCCCGACGTACCCGATGATGAGCATTTTTTGAGGGTGTCGGAGTCCCGCTTCTAACCGATTAAATTACCGTTTGCTTTGCTTATTTTTGCAAGTTCGAAGAAAAGTCGAAAGTTCGAAATTAAAGAAATCAGACATGAAGATTAGTTTAGGAATCTTTAGAAAAATGTAATTTATTTTCTTTTTGTAATTTTATTTATTTATTATTTTTTTGTAAAGAACTAATATTATTAATAAAAATTCTTTATTTTAAAATATTGTAAAACAACTATTTTTGTATAATAAAATGATTCCATTTAGGGTAATGAAATAATATTATTATTATTTTCTTTTGATATGCAAAATAAAAATGAAGACCATTATAAAGAAAAATATATGCTTTTGTTAAAAAATATAAAATGAAAGTAATGTTAAAAATGAGATAAAGTTAATTTAAAATGAAAATGAGAACAAATGTTTTAAAAATGAAATAAAATTATCTAAAAATGAAATGAAAATAATATTTAAAATGAAATAAAGTGATTTAAAAATAAAATTATTTAAAAATGAAATGAAAATAAATCTTAAAAAATGAAATGAACTGTTTTTAAAGTGAAATGAAAATAAAACTAAGAAATGAAATAGAAATTGTTCAATAGGAAATAAAAAATAGAAATTAAACATGAAATACATTGTTTTTATTATTTGTAATTTAAAAGTGAGATAAAACCATCAATTCTTTCTATTAATTTTTTTATTAATTCCAGATTCATCCAATTTGTCCGACTAATCCCGTCTTCGACATAACTTCCGATTAAACCTTCCTGCAATTTAAACGAGCGACTTTACCAGAATAAAACCAATATGTCCAATGACCACGCTCTTCCGATCCAAATGAACATCAAATTAAATCCCAGCTTAAACCATCCGAAGCAAAACCTCCGATAAAACTCTTCCAATTAACAACCTTAGGCTCGGTTCTCATCACCGGACTCAAACGACTCAAATTCCCCGACAACAACTCATATTCATAAATTCACCGTCGGCTGCCAACAAATGACCATCTTACCCTTCATGAACTACAGAGCGCGCCACATGATATTTTTCTGCAAAAATCAACCAACTACACAAACTTGTTAGTGACTAGTTAAAATGCAATAGAATGAAAGATGAAACGAAAAATCTTAGGGAAAAACTTGGGGTATTACAATAGCAATTCAAGGTTTTGGCCTTGAAGGCCTACCTTTCCCTTTTCCCCAACGGATTCCAAGTTAGATTCACACTAATAGGTTTAGGCCACGAAGGCCAAAGATCACTATTTCTCATATCTATACTCTAATAGTCAGGAATACTTACCACTACACCACAACCATCAAGGTTCTCACTATCAAATTTCCCTACAGGGTTAGAGTCAAATCATAGTTTTTGGCCACGAAGGCCTAGTTTCCCTTTTTCCTAAATAAATCCTTACGGTTAAAATTCTCAATAATCGATTTTAGACCACGAAGGCCAAAAATCCCTTTTTCTCATTATTCGCCTCAAAACTCTTAAACCCTTAAATCAACCTTAAATACACTGAAAGTCACACATGGAAAATTATGAAAGGCTATACTCCTCATACCTTAGTTGTCGATCAAAGTCTTCTTAATCTTTCAGGGAATCTCTCGAAGTTTCTACCTCTAATTTTCTCCTTAGAGCTCTGGCCTCAATACTTTTCACAGTTAACAAAATGAATCCTAATTTTCTTCAGAATTCCTTTTTGCCAAACCTAGTCTTGGGCTACACAATTGAGCTTTTCCCATAACACCCTTACTAACTCCTCTTAATGCCCGAATTACCCTTATTTCACTTATATTTATTTTAACTAATAATAATACTAATATTTTTATATTGTATACTATTAATTAAATAAATAATCCAAAAATGCATAATTCCCAATAATCCAAAAAACCACCGAAAACCACCAAAATACGAATATTCTCAATTAAATAAATTAATTAAAATATTCCAATTAAATTTGGGGTGTTACAGTAGGTGTGATTTGCACCAAACTGGGTAAACAATTTCTTGTGTTCTTTACTGCTTTCGTTACTTGTTTATTACTAAGTTTTAATAATCTGTTCAGAAGCGGATGTTGTAACATTCGATATAACATCGACTGTCTGTTACTAGAATTTCAAGTGCAATCGATTACACAAGGACAGGATTGGCCAAAATCAACATTTTTAAAATTTTGAAGCATTTGGCACCAATTTCATCATTTGAGAATATTCTAGATCACCCAAAAATAATTCCACTACCTCATCACAATTAATTCCCATCATACACCCTCATTAATCACCATTTGATCTTGATTTTGCCTCAAAATTTAAATTCCAAGCCTAATTTTGATTCCAAACCAAATTCCAAACCACTAAAATTTTCAAGCCTAAATTCTATAAATAGAGACCTTATTTCATTCATTCTTCAAGCTTTTGATAGCCAAATTCACCTTTTCAAATTTCTTCTTGACTCTCTCAATTTTCTCCAGCTACCAAATTCACCAAAGCTCTTTCTTCCTTTGAAAGTTAGTAAGTTCATCATTAGAACTTACCAATCATTGAGCTAAATCTTCATCCATTCACTTTTTCATCATTAATTTTTGTAGATCAAGGCTTTGGAGTGTGAATTTTGGAGTTGATTTGAAGTGGTAATCTCTTGATCCACCATTGTTGCTCTTGATTCATCCTTCACAATGTGATCTATTATTGATTCTTGTTGCTTGACCTTTGGATCTTGCAAACTATGTTCCATTGGTGTTATTTGATGTTATTTTACTTGAACTTTCGTGCTCAACTGCATACTAGATCATGAGGTGTTTGAGGAAATGATTGATCATGGTTTTGCTTTGTAAATGCTGATTTTATTGGTGTCTGTTAGTGTGCAATCGATTTGCACACTGGTCCAATAGATTTGCATAGTGCAAAATGTGTTTTTTAGCTTTGTTTTGGGACTGTTTTGGTTCTTTTCTCTTCTTCTTCCTTTCTCTTTTTATTTTTGCCTTAGTTTTCACTTTTAAAGGTCCTATTCCTCTTTAAATTCAATGGACTTAGGGTGTAGATGAAGTTAGATAAACATTCACTAATTCAAATCTATCTTTAAAGTGAATTGTTCAATTTATTTTAGGCACTTTGAGTTAATGATATGTTTAGTGCTTTAATCCATCAAAATGAGTGGTTGAACTTAAAGATGGAAGGATTTTAGAATTGTGATTCAATTTGGCTTTTCCCTTTCCTCTTCTCTTTTTTCTTTTGATCGGCGAAAATCTTCGATATTGTTTGAACTTATTTTAAGTTCTTGTTGAAGATGAGATCGTTACCTTCTTTACATGCGGTATTGCTTTCGGGGAGTGATCTACATATCACTTCTCTAGCATGCATTAACACTAACATTGTTATTGACCGGCCTCAGATAGTCATGGTTTCTACATAAACCCGATTATGATTGCTTAAGATAGTGCTAAATTGTCCCGTGATCACAAAATGGTCATTTATGGCTCAAACTTATGTTTGAAAGTCCAAGTATGGTTGATTATATGTATTAGGTCCATTACCTATGAAACTTGTTGTTAGGAGGCTTTGATGTTATCAATCTTCCAATGAGTTTTCATTAACATTGACCTAAGTGCATGAGTTAAGCATCGTTGATCATTTATTCTAATAACTAATCACTAACTCACTAACAATATTATTGTACTAATTTTATTTATGTTTCTTTCTTTCTCCCTATCTCTCTTTTATTTTTAAGCTTCATTATTATCATCTCGTATCATAATATTGTTTTTGTTTTCGCCATTTTTCCTTTGGTCACTTGGACCATATCTTATACAAAATACTAATAAAGGATTAAACCTCTAAAAAACTTGGTGCTCTTAATTTTATGGATATTGCTGATGGGTGGACTTAGACCTTGGACCTCTTGGACCCTTGGACTTGGAATTAGGACTATTTTCCTATGTTTGGAGTATTATGGATCTTTGCCTTATTTGGCTTGCTTATCTACTTATACTTCAAGACAGATGGAGTTCTTATTTCTCTTGCTATGGAGTTTGCTATCTTTTGGTTAGATCCTTCTTATCTCTAGCTTTTATTTTGCTTTCTAGGGTAGTCACTTCATCTCCTCTCCTTCTTTCAAACTCTTCTCCCTTTTTCAAAACCTTCTTGTTTTCAAACTTAAAACCTCTTTATAATAAAACCTTGACTTTTTTCATGTGATTTTCAAACTTTGTTTTCTTTAATAAATATCAATCAATGTTAATCATATTTTGACCAATTTCAAAAAGACATAAAAAATATAAAAACTCATCAACTCTTTTTGTGCCTTTTGTGCATTTTTTCATTTAAAACTTTTTATAAAATTTAGACTTAAGTCATTTTCATAGTTGAGATGTAATTCTCCTATTCCCCATAGTATTTAAGATGTTGACATTTTCCATCTAGATGTTGAGTGATAGACTTGTTGATTTTAATCCAAGCAAAATCCTCCATCTTTAGGTGATGCAAATGTTGTCTTATACTTGTGGGCGACTAGTCACAGTCTTCTTCTTGAAATGATGACTTGTCTTTACATTTAAAATCAATCAAAACAAACCTTTTTTTTGTTACTTGTACCACGAACTACGAGGTTTTGATCCTACATTGCACTTTGTGGGTACGTAAACATGAGGCAATAAGTCTCTCCAAACACAAAAATCTGAAAAATAATTCTCTTCTCATCTCCTCAATCTCCTTTTAAACAAACCTTTTCAAACCAAAAAGTGTAGATATTTCAAAGGGCTCCTATATAGTACTATAGATGTTCTGGGTGCTAACACCTTCTTATTGCGTAACCAGCCCCCTTACCCAATCTTTGTTTTGTTCTTGCCTTAGAACTTGCTTAGGTTTTGTTCGCTCTTTTTCCTTTCCTTTTTGGATAAAATAAAAGTGCGGTGGTGAATCTTGCATTTTGAGTTAAGTTAATCAATAGCTTACACTCACAAATTTCCCTACTACAGCTGGCTATCATCCTAATTTGGTGGTCAGGCATATTTGTTATAGCCAATTTCAACCTTCCTCTCTCTATGTTTGGGAGGATGATATCTGTTGGTCAGAGCGCAAATTCGACTAGGAAGATTTCAAACTATGCACCAAATTCCCAATCAATGAATACAACAACCATACTACCCAACCTCATCCTGAGGTGATTGTAGATGTTGAACTTAACCATGTCAATGCCATGGAAGAAGTGGACAACAATTTGTCCGTTCACGACAATATTGCTCCCAATGACTCACAAGCTGACAACCCAATAGAAAACAAAGACCATGATGCTCCCCACATTGAAGTTGCCCCCATTCAGAAAAACATTCACACAGGTCACCCAGAACCTTCACCAGCTCAAACTGACATGCATGATTCCATGTCAAACTCTTCTCTCAACTAAACAGAAATCTTATCTCTCAAGAGGAAAAATCCAATTGAGGCCCTAAAAAGACTGCAGAAGCTGCGAAGGTTGTCGATTGGTTCCAGGTAGGTTCAGTTATTAGAATCTTCATTGGTCGATACATGAAATGATATTGTGAATCTTCTTGTTCAACAATTGAAAGCCAATCTCTTTGAAACTGACCTTGATGCGGCCGTCAAAGAAGATGCCCATCTTGGAAACGACATTAGAAACTTGCTAGCTGAACTCAACAAACAGTGAGTGTTCGATGTCTTTCATAAGTGCTAAATTGTATTGATTTTGAGTGTGAATTATTGGCACTTATTAACTTAATTCATTGGTTTTCTGTTAATAATTCCTCGTTTTTATGTACTTTTTGTATAGTTTATGTTATAATGTATATATTATGTATCCTATAAATATGATTGATTTTAATTTTTTCTCTCTCATTTTAGGTATACAAGCAAGGATATTTTGTATTTGTCTTATAGAGCATTGAATAAGCTTTCCAAAGCTTTCGACCGCGCGTAAATCCAAGTTACGGTTCAAAAGTTATGGTCGAAACAAGTGTTAGTTTGCTGTCATGTTCGCTAGGCGAACATAAAGTTCTAAAAAGCGTGGAAAATACTGTTTTAGAAGTAGCTAAGGCGGCGTAAGTTCTCTGGGCGAACGGGACTTTGCTACGCGAACACGGAAACCCATTTTTGCCTATTTAAGTGATTTTTTAGCATTTTTAGGTTATGTTGTTAGGAACGTTTTACCCCAACTTCATCAAAAACATTCTTGAGTAGATTTAGCTTAGAAACAACATTATATTATGCATCTTAATGATCTGGAGTTGAATCCACTTTAATTGGAGTTGACAGACCGTGAGATTTGTGTTCTTCTTCTCTCTTCTCTTTGTACTCTTTATTTGTTGGGGTTTTGTATGTAAGTTTATCTTGATTGTATGTATATTTATGAATCTTTATATAAAATCTCTTTTACAACTCTTTATCGATGGTTATCTTGATTTTTTACTTAATGGGTTTGGATTTCTATAGACATATACGGTTCGAACTCGATCTAAGATGAACATCTGTTAGATTCTAAACTCTAGACATAGATTTAGGACTAATATTCACGTGAGTATTGATTCTTAATGCTCCGTGTTATCGAGTTGCATGAGACATCACAAATGAGACAATACGGTTGATCTCTCGACTTTGCATTAGACATAACCTCTGTTGTGAGTGATACATGATGATATTGACGAGCGATTTAAGTTGCGTGCATTTGATCCATATATTTTTTAGTACATGATGGGTGGAACAAAATACAACTCCTGACGAGTTTTCTCATTTCTTAAGAATGTATTTATTTTCTTGTTTTATGTTTTTCCTTTTGCATTTTTATCCCAAATCATTCAAACCCAAGCTTAGAGACGTGGAGATTGTTGAATGACATTTTTTCCCTTGCACCGATCCCCGTGGAGACGACAAAACTGGGTACTTAATATTTTTTCTTCCTGCTTTACCGCTCCAACAAAATGGCGTCGTTGTCGGGGATTGGTTTTGATATTGAATCGCATTGCAATAATTTTTATGTTTTTAAGCTTTGTATATACATGTTTATAGTTGTTTTCCATAAGTGATTTTATATATATATATATATATATATATATATATATATATATATATATATATATATATATATATATATATATATATATATATATATATATATATATATATATATATATATATATATATATATATATATATATATATATATATATATATATATATATATATATATATATATATATATATATATATATATATATATATATATATATATATATATATATATATATATATATATATATATGTCTTTTTTATCATGTTTATATATTTGTGCATATTTTTGTTTTTGGTTTACGTTTGCTCAAGTGTTGTGCAGGTTTAATTGGTAGTAGCCGGTGAACCAGGCAACATGGAGGAACATATACATAAATAAATGTGTCGAGCTTACGATGTGAAACAAGCGCTTATTGGGAGGCAACCCAATAATTGTTGAGTTTGTATAGTTTTATATTTAGTAGTATAATTAATATAAAGTGAGAATGGATGGACCACATGTGAGAAAAAGAATATGAAAATCGAAGTTTTCTTGCCCGCGCTTTGCACGCCTTGTTTTGCAAAGAGAAATCTCTCATTTTCCATCCACTTTCACCAATTTTGGTCTTTGTGTTTAGTTAGTTTTAATTCAATTTTGTTAGGTTGTTAGAATAATGTTTGTGTTTGCTCTCGAGTTTGTTTTTGATTATCTTGAGGATACATTTTGTGATTTTCCAAGTTTGATAGTTTCAACTTACGAATGTATGATTTTGATATTTTTTGAAGTTGGTACTTGTTGCACCCCAAATTTGTCCTACCTTTATATGGTTTCTAGTGCCACTTTATTTTGAATGAATAAAATGACACAATTGACAAGAGACCGTGTGTGAGGAGTTGTGAGTGTGAGAGGTTGAGAGTTTGAATCCCACCTTCTTCACTTTTTGTTTTTCTTTTATTTTTATTCTAACTTTTCTATTTTCATAAAAAAAATAACAAAATATTTTTTTATTATTTAATTATTATTTTCGTATTTTATTTAAATTATTTTTTAAAAAATATTATTTTTTCACTTTTTTTTTCATATTATTCATAAAAACATCCAAAAATCATAAAGTTAAAAATATTAGAAAAGATTTTATTCTTTTTATAATATTTTTAATGTTTAGTATAAATAAATAGAGTTTTAAGTTTTATTTAGTTTTGACTAATTATTTAAGTTGGGCTTTAAAGTGGGCATTAGGTTAGAGTTAACCCTAATTTGTTACCTATATAAACATAAGTTGTATTTGAGAAAAGGGGAAAGGAGACAAAAGGGGAAAAAAACGGCGGCCGTTCTCACGACTTATCAGAAGCGGAGAGATTTTTGAAAAACCTTCAAGGCTTCATCATCAAGATCAAAGATTCACCACCATCGTCCGATAGAAGCTTCGAATCCGGCCGTTATTCCGTAAGAAATTTATCAAAATTGATTTATGGTTTTGTTTTCATGGTTTTTTTTCCGGGGACACATTCAGCGGGAGAGGAACCGCACATGCAACGCGAAAGAGATGAGAGAAGCTTTGGAAAAATGGAGCGAAAAGCTCTTTGGAGCTTTAATGGCCGCCGCGTGGGACAGAGAGAATGAAGAAGATGAAAAACCCCTTATAATAATAAATGATTCGTTTCCCCCTCCCCTTTCAATTATGTTCCTTTTCTTTTTTTCTTTATTTTTATTAATTAATTATTATTTTATTATTTTATTAGTTTATGATTTCATAATAGTAATAATTAATATAACATTTTCCTTAATTAATCTTTTTTCTTTAATAAATCTAAAATAAAAACTCTGTTTTTCATTAAAAAAAACTTTATTTTTTTCTCATAACAAAATAAAAACACAGTTTTTCATAATAAAAAAAGCTTTATTTTTCTCATAATAAAATAAAAACTATGTTTTCATAATAAAAAATCTTTATTTTTTTTTCATAATAAAAATTTAAACTCTTTTTTTTATAATAAAATTTAAGACTCTATTTTTCACAAAAAGTTATGAACTCTTCTAAATTTAGATCTTAAAATAGCCATGAAATTAACACATTTGTTTTTAGTAAAAATTCAAAATCCATTATTCTCTTTTAAATAAAAATAAAAATAAAAAGAAGTTCCTAACGTTCCCGTCCTTTTTCTTTTTCGTCTAACACTCCTTAATTTGTTTGTTTCAGCTTATTATTATTTCATTTGTTCATTTTTGTCCCATGGATGTAATTTACGCGAGGCCATGGTCGCAGTTTATTTTTTATTTTGCATTTTTTGGGGATTTGTAATTTACGCGAGTGATCGTCGCGATGCTTTCTTTATCGCTTTCATTATTTTCCATACTTTATTTCTGCTGTATAATAATTTGCTATATCTTGCATGATTTGCCGTTAGAATCCCTTCCGAAGGATTAGGTCTAGCTATTTGACCGCCGAGTCAATAACCCTAACCTTTGACCATTTCAAAACCCTAATAGCCTAGGTGTTCCGCCGTGGACGAAAATGCCCTTTACCCTAGCATTAGTTCAAAGAGTCGTCGTACTCTGCTTTAGGGTTTCCCGCCGTGGAATCCCTAATTTCAACCCTAATTTTAATTCAACTTTTCAACATAGAAATAGGAGTTTCAAGACTCCACGTAAGCGATTCCTTAAGAAATGCTTACTTCCCTTGAAACCTTGACCATAGTCAAGACGTTTCTAACCTCCCTTTCAAGGGGAACTACGATTACTCTGATTCCATTCCCTATCCAGGATACGTAGGCACAAGATGAGAATCTTGCCGAGTAAACTTAAGACTAACCCTTAGGTCTTTAGGTCACTCTATCCCTTAGCTCAATATATATTAAAGCAGATAATAAAATAAATAAAAAAGCATACAATAAACAAAAGGTTCCTGTAGAGTACTACAGAAGTTTAGGGTGCTAGTATCTTCCTTAAACTTAACCAACCCCTTACCTAGATCTCTCCCCGCATTGTCTTTACAATGCAAAATTAGGTTTTCCTATTTTGACCTTTTCCTTCGGATAAATCAAAGAGCAGTTGTGAACTAAAGATGCGATTCAAATTAATTAATAATTTGATATCATATTCTAATCGCAACAGAAAATGACGACTTCACTGGGGACCCTCCTAATTTTTAAGGGTTGCCCCTATTTTGTTTATTGTATGATATTTCTATTTTATTTTATTATCTGTATATATTGTACCTTGCTTGGGGTATCTTTGTTGTGAGATAAGTCCTACACCCGGACTTGAGTGACATTATTATAGGAAGGTGATATATTCGACGAGGCTTATAGGGAGTGGAATCCCGACCAAGCTGACTTGAGAATCACCGCTCAGTTGAGACCCTTTCGAAAATGGTTCGGTTGAACGAGTAATTGTGAAAACTTTTACTATTGTCGATGGTAGTCTGTGATACTGGAGACCGTAGTACCTTAACACCACTTTGGCCTTATCTAGGACGTAGTGCGGGAACTATGAGGGAGTAATCCCAAAATAGTTGCTACGCGATACTACACTCAAAAGAGGATCTCTTGAGGATATTATTAACCACCAAGTCAATTGGGAAATTGATAATATCCGAAAGATGGACTGATGACTTTGGGCACCTCTTTAGAACCTTGTTCTGCAGATACAACTACCTCATAGTACATACCTTTGGGGAAGGGTAGACCTTAACTCCATTCATTGTTCCTCTAACTTAGGACTTTGTTGTTTGTGTGTATTTGTGCATGGCATTCATAAAACATCATTCCTAGTTTCAAGGAATTCAACAGTCCTTTGCCAATTCAAAATTCCTACATTTCAAAGTTTAAAACCGTTTCCAACTTTCCTAAAAAAAGAAATGTTTGCAATTGACCGTTGAAGTTCTTGAAACTATTGCATTGCATTAGCATCATGTCTTGCATGGCATCTTTCCCCGGGTTTCTCATGTCCAGTTGTCTTTATCTTCCAGTGTTCCATTGAGTCGTCAAGCAGATTCCTCGACGCAGATATCAGTTTAGAGCTAACTATAGATGCCAAATGTCAGAACAAGAGGAACATAATGTGAATGTCCGAATGGAGATTGATGAGTTGAAAGCAGGCATGATCAGGTGTACCGAGATGCTTCAAGTGTTGATTGCCAAAGGAGAGCCACCTCTGAGGACTGTCATTCAGGAAGTTTCAAGTGCTGATCCACCTCTTGTTCCAGCGCCACCCTCTACTTGGCCGGAGTTTGGTTTACCTCATAACTACTCTCCACCTATTGCATCTGCCGCTACGATTGGTCAGACTGTCAGACCGGTTTTTCAAGCTCCTGTCGTTACCGAGGCCCAACATGTGGTCCACACAGTTAACCAGACAGTCCAGGCTCACTTTGAGAATCCTCCTTATGAGTACAATGCTGCCGGTGGGCAAAATGGAGACCAGGAAGATTTTGTTGAGCCTGAGATTACCCGTGAACAGTTTCAGATCATAAACAAGAGACTCCAAGTTGTCGAAGGTACTGATTTCTTCAATGTTGATGCTGATAATATGTGCCTAGTTTCTGGTCTTGTTTTGCCTGCCAAGTTCAAAACTTCTGAGTTCATGAAGTATCAAGGTCATTCATGTCCAAGAGCCCATCTAGTCATGTACTTCCGAAAGATGGCAACTTACACCAACAATCAGAAGTTGCTCATCCATTGCTTTCAGGATAGTTTGAGTGGTGCTTCTCTTAAATGGTATATGAACTTAGAGCATAACAGTGTCTACTGCTTCCAAGATCTCGCCAATACTTTTATGAAGCAATACAAATACAATTTGGATATGGCTCCCGATCGCCATCAGCTTCAAAGTATGTCTCAGAAGGAAAAAGAGTCGTTTAAGGAGTATGCTCAGCGTTGGAGGGAGTTAGCTTCCCAAGTCGAACCCCCTATAGCAGAGAAGGAACTGACAGGAATGTTCATGGATACTTTGTCTCCTTTTTATTGGGAAAAGATGATTGGGAGTGTCTCTTCAAGCTTTACAAATCTGGTGACTATTGGCCAAAGGTTAGAAGAAGGTTTGAAAAATGGGAAGGTATCCAAAGCTGCCGAATCTTCTAATGGTGCAAAGAAATCCTATGGGAATTTCCATAAGAGGAAGGACGAGTAGACCAATGCTGTCATGACTGAATCAAGAAAGCCTCGCCAGGGATCTCAACCTGTTGTTGCTCCACAGCCAGCTCAGACCGCTCAACATCCAGTTATTAGACAAGACCAGTCTCGAAATAGGAACCAATTTGATCCTATTCCCATGACTTACACAGAGTTATATCCTTACTTGGTTCAACGAGGGCTGATTACTAGCAGGGATTTACCACCTCCTCCTAATCCTCTTCCAGCTGGATTCATGGCTGATTTCCAGTGCGCTTTTCATGAGGGTGCTTTAGGCCACGACTTGGAGCATTGTTTTGCACTGAAAGGCAGAGTGCGTGAGTTAATGAGGGATGGAATACTTGATTTTGAAGATAATCCTCCAAATATCCAGAAAAATATGTTGCCAGCACATCAAAAGTGCAGCTTCGGGCTAACCCCAGAGGATGGCTCACTGATTTAATCACTAGGCTTTTGTTTCTCATTGTTTGTATTTTCCTTATTTTATTAGTTGTTTGCTTTCGAACTATGTTTGTACTTTTATATTAATGAACTGAGCATTGCAACTTTTGATTTAATTCATTTTATCTATTATTTTCATCTCTATGCTTTATCTTTCAAATATTTACTTTTGTCCGAATTTTTGGTATGCAAAGATTGGAGGGAGGATAACGAAAAAGTTATACCCATAACTGCTGTCAGTATGCTTTCAATCAAACTTTGTTGATGATGTAAGGCATTGTTTCGATCCCCAAACACTGGAGAAATAAAGAAGTTATCCCCTTGTCACCCCTTTCGAGCTTAGAAGTTGGAGTTTCTTTCTTTACAAAAAAACCACAATTTTAACCTTGGGGCATGGGTAGCTCTCAGTTAACTTGGTTGTGTTTTCCTACAATACGCCTTTCATATAAAGGTCGCACTCACAATTTTCCTTCGTACACAACAAGTGTTGAATATGCTTTTTTAAACCCAAAACGCCAATGATGGTTCACCGTAATCATTTAAGATAGGCAGTCACTTTCTTTTGAAAAAACAAAATAAAATATAAAAAGCCCGCTAAGTCAAAACCTATGAAGGAGACTTAGGCAAAACTGGGGCATCCTGCTGACTGTAATCTTCACAAAAAAAAAAAAACAGTTCAGGCAAAAGTTAGGGATAATAAAAAGAGGAGATCTTTAAATCCTGACCCTGAAAATCCTCTATGTCAAAAGAACCATATGTTGTGAAGAAGCAGTGGCTGCCTTTTCGTAGGTCCCTTGACTTTTGAACCATCCCTGCTACCATCAGTGCAATTCCTAACCTATAGGAACCTGAATGCATAATATGAGTTAACTGAGCGTAGGACTGAAGATTATCACGTAGATTGGGTGGGAACAAAAAAATTTTGAGCCTTTATCCTTTGTTTAATAAACTGTGAACCAGGCCACGTTACAACCCTCAAAAGACCTAATTGAAACAAGGATATTTTGAAAGCATGCTACAACAAGGTTGCGTAAGCTGACTCCTAAAGATCTTTGTGAATCATTTATTTTGGCCGTATACCTGTATTAAACTTTGAGCGTTCTGGACCACCGCGTTCTAACCGATGACTCATTTATTTTTCATCTTTCAAAAATAATTTTGATTTCAAAAGTTGCATGAACTTTGCATTACCATGTTTGTATGAATATTTTTGTTTGCAAACTGGCTTTCCTCTAAGGAATTTTCAAACAATCGAGAAACTTGGTCAAGTGATCCTATCAGGGGAAAAGTCTTCTCAGATCTGGTTTATCCATGAGATTTTCAAGACTCGGACTGGGGCAAACCTTCTGAGGGTACAGTAAAACAGTCATTTTCAGAATCAGGCAACCTGAAGCAATTATCAGTTCATCTGTAATGGACAATTTAATCTGGGTCAGCTTACTTGAAAGATCTCCAAGCGGCTTTCCATCCTTCCTACGAGGACCATCAACCTGATTACAATTTAGCAAGTGGCAGTGATCTCCGGGTTGAGGAATCAGTTTTCCAGTCTTGTCATCTTACTAGAAGAGTCGAGCCTTGTCGTCGACATCTGCATTTGCATTTGATCATATCTCATAACATAATTCATATACATATACATATCATACCTATGCATAGCATGAGTGTTTCATCCTTATTTGCATTTCTCCCGAGGTCGTGTTTTATCTAGGTCTTACCTTGTGGTCGAAGTCCAACTTACTTGGCACCTACCAAACAACTTTGTGTCGTGTCTATCTGATGTTCTTCCAGATATGACGTTTTTCTTATCCAATGGTTTTCCGGATATGCCTGTTCCTTTTACGTCCAATACTATTCTCATATATTGTGTTTATACCTTTCATTCAAAGTCATTATTGGATGTCTAGTACCCTGATTTTAATGTCTCTTTATGATGGTTTTCCAGATTGAGTCTCGTTGTTATGATGTTCTTCCAGAACTTCGTTGTTACGTATCTGATGGTTTTCCAGATATTTTCCCTTGATTCTGATGGTTTTCCAGAATCTATCCGATGGTTTTATGGATATGTTTCTCTTTTTGATGGTTTTGCAGATTGAGTATGTTTTATCTGATGGTTTCCCATATATTTTCCTTCGATTCTGATGGTTTTCTAGGATCTATCCGGTGGTTTTCCGGATCCGTTTCTCTTTCTGACGGTTTTCCAGATTGAGTATCTCTTATCTGATGGTTTTCCAGATATTCTTTTACAATTCTGACGGTTTTCCAGAATCTTTCCGATGGTTTTTCGGATAAATTCCTCCTTATGATGGTTTTCCAGATCGAGTCTTTGTTCTGATGTTCTTCCAGAACTCTATCTGACGATTTTCCAGATACCCCTGTGATTCTAATGGTTTTCCAGAATCTTATCCGATGGTTTTCCGGATCTGTTCTCTTTCTGAGGTTTTTCCAGACTGAGTTTTTGTTCTGACGTTCTTCCAAAACCCCCTTGTTGCTTATCTGATGTTCTTCCAGATAGGTCTTCAAAACTTGCCCCGTACATTTATTGCTTTCCTAAATGTTTCGGATTTACCTTCAGAAACTTGTCTTCATCTCATGCTCCTATAGATGTCGTCCTTTTGTTTCTGGATATAGCCCAGAGTTTATTTGATGTTTTTCCGAGTATCTCTGGTATGTTTTAGAGTTCATTCAATGTTCTTCCGGATGTCCTTGAAATTTGTTTCTTTGACCCCGAGGTTATTCGATGGTTTTTCCAAGTATCTCTGGTGTTTGTTTCTCTCTGTATAATTTCCGATGATTCCTGAAGATCCCGCTCGATCTCTTCGTTTAAAGGAATGACCCGGAAATTCCAACACTTGTCATTTACCTGATCCTACCGCCGTGTGGATCCTGTGTTACTGTTCGTTCTAAAGTGACAATTATCGCGCTATTCCACCAGTGCGTCGTATTCCCCAGTGTAGTTACTCGTCGCGTCTGTCCCCTATGTCGTTGTGTCGTCTGCATCCTTGCATTCATCATTCCATCATACGCGTCATATTAGATTCATGGCATTGTCAACATTATAGTTCGTGTTATTTTGTCCATATCATTTCATATCACTGCATCTAGGGGCCAAATTTTCAGTTATCTGTATTTAAATCCCTTTCACCGCGATTTCTCGAGTTTCCGCTGCTCAAATCATCCGGTGAAGCTATTTAAATAGGGGCATCTGTTGCACCCTAAATTTGTCCTACCTTTACATGGTTTCTAGTGCCACTTTATTTCGAATGAATAAAATGGCACAATTGGCAAGAGACCGTGTGTGAGGAGTTGTGAGTGTGAGAGGTCGAGAGTTCAAATCCCACCTTCTTCACTTTTTGTTTTTCTTTTATTTTTATTCTAACTTTTCTATTTTCATAAAAAAAATAACAAAATAGTTTTTTATTATTTAATTATTATTTTCGTATTTTATTTAAATTATTTTTTTAAAAATATTATTTTTTCACTTTTTTTTTCATATTATTCATAAAAACATCCAAAAATCATAAAGTTAAAAATATTAGAAAAGATTTTATTCTTTTTATAATATTTTTAATGTTTAGTATAAATAAATAGAGTTTTAAGTTTATTTTAATTTGTTTAAATGTTATTTAATTTTGACTAATTATTTAAGTTGGGCTTTAAAGTGGGCATTAGGTTAGAGTTAACCCTAATTTGTTACCTATATAAACATAAGTTGTATTTGAGACAAGGGGGAAGGAGACAAAAGGAAAAAAAAACGGCGGCCGTTCTCACGATTTATCATAAGCGGAGAGATTTTTGAAAAACCTTCAAGGCTTCATCATCAAGATCAAAGATTCACCACCATCGTCCGATAGAAGCTTCGAATCCGGCCATTATTTCTAAAGAAATTTATCAAAATTGATTTATGGTTTTGTTTTCATGGTTTTTTTTCAGGGACACATTCAGCGGGAGAGGAACCGCACATGCAACCCGAAAGAGATGAGAGAAGCTTTGGAAAAATAGAGCGAAAAGCTCTTTGGAGCTTTAATGGCCGCCGCGTGGGACAGAGAGAATGAAAAAGATGAAAAACCCCTTATAATAACAAATGATCTGTTTCCCCCTCCCCTTTCAATTATGTTCCTTTTCTTTTTTTCTTTATTTTTATTAATTAGTTATTATTTTATTATTTTATTAGTTTATGATTTAATAATAGTAATAATTAATATAACATTTTCCTTAATTAATCTTTTTCCTTTAATAAATCTAAAATAAAAACTCTGTTTTTCATTAAAAAAAAACTTTATTTTTTTCTCATAACAAAATAAAAACTCAGTTTTTCATAATAAAAAAAGCTTTATTTTTCTCATAATAAAATAAAAACTATGTTTTCATAATAAAAAATCTTTATTTTTTTTTCATAATAAAAATTTAAACTCTTTTTTTTTATAATAAAATTTAAGACTCTATTTTTCACAAAAAGTTATGAACTCTTCTAAATTTAGATCTTAAAATAGCCATGAAATTAACACATTTGTTTTTAGTAAAAATTCGAAATCCATTATTCTCTTTTAAATAAAAATAAAAATAAAAAGAAGTTCCTAACGTTCCCGTCCTTTTTCTTTTTCGTATAACACTCCTTTATTTGTTTATTTCAGCTTATTATTTCATTTGTTCGTTTTTGTCCCATGGATGTAATTTACGCAAGGCCATGGTCGCGGTTTATTTTTTATTTCGCATTTTTTGGGGATTTGTAATTTATGCGAGTGATCGTCGCGATGTTTTCTTTATCGCTTTCATTATTTTCCGTACTTTATTTCTGCCGTATAATAATTTGCTATATCTTGCATGATTTGCCGTTAGAATCCCTTCCGAAGGATTAGGTCTAGCTATTTGACCGCCGAGTAAATAACCCTAACCTTTGACCATTTCAAAACCCTAATAGCCTAGGTGTCCCGCCGCGGACGAAAATGCCCTTTACCCTAGCATTAGGTCAAAGAGTCGCCGTACTCTGCTTTAGGGTTTCCCGCTGTGGAATCCCTAATTTCAACCCTAATTTTAATTCAACTTTTCAACATAGAAATAGGAGTTTCAAGACTCCACGTAAGCGATTCCTTAAGAAATGCTTACTTCCCTTGAAACCTTGACCATAGTCAAGACGTTTCTAACCTCCCTTTCGAGGGGAACTACGATTACTCTGATTCCATTCCCTATCCAGGATACGTAGGCACAAGATGCGAATCTTGCCGAGTAAACTTAGGACTAACCCTTAGATCTTTAGGTAACTCTATCCCTTAGCTCAATATATATTAAAGCAGATAATAAAATAAATAAAAAAGCATACAATATACAAAAGGTTCCTGTAGAGTACTACAGAAGTTTAGGGTGCTAGTATCTTCCCTAAACTTAACCAACCCCTTACCTAGATCTCTCCCCGCATTGTCTTTACGATGCAAAATTAGGTTTTCCTCTTTTGATCTTTTCCTTCGGATAAATCAAAGAGTGGTTGTGAACTAAAGATGCGATTCAAATTAATTAATAATTTGATATCATATTTTAACCGCAACAGAAAATGGCGACTTCACTGGGGACCCTCCTAGTTTTTAAGGGTTGCCCCTATTTTGTTTATTTATTGATATTTCTATTTTATTTTATTATCTGTATATATTGTACCTTGTTTGGGGTATCTTTATTGTGAGATAAGTCCTACACCCGGACTTGAGTGACATTATTATAGGAAGGTGATATATTCGACGAGGCTTATAGGGTGTGGAATCCCGACCAAGCTGACTTGAAAATCACCGCTCAGTTGAGACCCTTTCGAAAATGGTTCAATTGAATGAGTAATCGTGAAAACTTTTACTATTGTCGATTGGAGTCTGTGATACTGGGGACCGTAGTACCTTAACACCACTTTGGCCTTATCTAGGACGTAGTGCGGGAACTATGAGGGAGTAATCCCAAAATAGTTGTTACGCGATAATACACTCAAAAGAGGCTCTCTTGAGGATATTATTAACCACCAAGTCAATTGGGAAATTGATAATATCCGAAAGATGGACTGATGACTTTGGGCACCTCTTTAGAACCTTGTTTTGCAGGTACAACTACCTCATAGTACATACCTTTGGGGAAGGGTAGACCTTAACTCCATTCATTGTTTCTCTAACCTAGGACTTTGTTGTTTGTGTGTATTTGTGCATGACATTCATAAAACATCATTCCTAGTTTCAAGGAATTCAACAGTCCTTTGCGAATTCAAAAGTCCTACATTTCAAAGTTTAAAATTGTTTCCAACTTTCCTAAAAAAAGAAATGTTTGCAATCGACCGTTGAAGTCCTTGAAACTATTGCATTGCATTAGCATCATGTCTTGCATGACATCTTTCCCCGGGTTTCTCATGTCCAGTTGTCTTTATCTTCCAGTGTTCCGTTGAGTCGTCAAGCTGATTCCTCGACACAGATATCAGACTAGAGCTAACTATAGACGCCAAATGTCAAAACAAGAGGAACATAATGCAGAGGTCCGAATGGAGATTGATGATTTGAAAGCAGGCATGACCAGGCTTACCGAGATGCTTCAAGTGTTGATTGCCAGAGGAGAGCCACCTCAGAGGACTGTCATTCAGGAAGTTTCAAGTGTTGATCCATCTCTTGTTCCAGCGCCACCCTCTACTTGGCCGGAGTTTGGTTTACCTCATAACTTCTCTCCATCTATTGCATCTGCCGCTACGATTGGTCAGACTGTCAGACTGATTTTTCAAGCTCCTGTCCTTACCGAGGCCCAACCTGTGGTCCACACGGTTAACCAGACTGTCCAGGCTCCCTTTGAGAATCCTCCTTATGAGTACAATGTTGTCGGTGGGCAAAATGGAGACCAGGAAGATTTTGTTGAGCCTGAGATCACCCGTGAACAGTTTTAGATCATAAACAAGAGACTCCAAGCTGTCAAAGGTACTGATTTCTTCAACATTGATGCCGATAATATGTGCCTAGTTTCTGGTCTTGTTTTGCCTGCCAAGTTCAAAACTCCTGAGTTCGTGGAGTATCAAGGTCATTCATGTCAAAGAGCCCATCTAGTCATGTACTTTCGAAAGATGGCAACTTACACCAACAATCAGAAGTTGCTCATCCATTGCTTTCAGGATAGTTTGGGTGGTGCTTCTCTTAAATGGTATATGAACTTAGAGCATAACAGTGTCCACTGCTTCCAAGATCTCACCAACGCTTTTATGAATCAATACAAATACAATTTGGATATGGTTCCTGATCGCCGTCAGCATCAAAGTATGTCTCAGAAGGAAAAAGAGTCGTTCAAGGAGTATGCTCAGCGTTGGAGGGAGTTAGCTTCCCAAGTCGAACCCCCTATAGCAGAGAAGGAACTGACAGGAATGTTCATGGATACTTTGTCTCCTTTTTATTGGGAAAAGATGATTGGGAGTGTCTCTTCAAGCTTTACAAATCTGGTGACTATTGGCCAAAGGTTAGAAGAAGGTTTGAAAAATGGGAAGGTATCCAAAGCTGCCGAATCTTCTAATGGTGCAAAGAAATCCTATGGGAATTTCCATAAGAGGAAGGATGAGTAGACCAATGTTGTCATGACTGAATCAAGAAAGCCTCACCAGGGATCTCAACCTGTTGTTGCTCCACAGCAAGCTCAGACCGCTCAACACCCAGTTATTAGACAAGACCAGTCTCGAAATAGGAACCAATTTGATCCTATTCCCATGACTTACACAGAGCTATATCCGTACTTGGTTCAACGAGGGCTGATTACTACCAGGGCTTTACCACCTCCTCCTAATCCTCTTCCAACTGGATTCAGGGCTGATTTCCAGTGCGCTTTTCATGAGGGTGCTTTAGGCCACGACTTGGAGCATTGTTTTGCACTGAAAGCCAGAGTGCGTGAGTTAATGAGGGATGGAATACTTGATTTTGAAGATAATCCTCCAAATATCCAGAAAAATCCGTTGCCAGCACATCAAAAGTGAAGCTTCAGGCTGACCCCAGAGGATGGCTCACTGATTTAATCATTAGGCTTTTGTTTCTCATTGTTTGTATTTTCCTTATTTTATTAGCTGTTTGCTTTCGAACTATGTTTGTACTTTTATATTAATGAACTGAGCATTGCAACTTTTGATTTAATTCATTTTATCTATTATTTTCATCTCTATGCTTTATCTTTCAAATATTTACTTTTGTCCGAATTTTTGGTATGCAAAGATTGGAGGGAGGATGACGAAAAAGTTATACCCATGACTGCTGTCAGTATGCTTTCAATCAAACTTTGTTGACGATGTAAGGCATTGTTTCGATCCCCAAACACTGGAGAAATAAAGAAGTTATCCCCTTGTCACCCCTTTCGAGCTTAGAAGTTGGAGTTTCTTTCTTTACAAAAAAACCGCAATTTTAACCTTGGGGCATGGGTAGCTCTCAGTTAACTTGGTTGTGTTTTCCTACAATACGCCTTTCATATAAAGGTCGCACTCACAATTTTCCTTCGTACACAGCAAGTGTTGAAGATGCTTTTTTAAAACCAAAACGCCAATGATTGTTCACCGTAATCATTTAAGATAGGCAGTCACTTTCTTTTGAAAAAAACAAAATAAAATATAAAAAGCCCGCTAAGTCAAAACCTATGAAGGAGACTTAGGCAAAACTGGGGCATCCTGCTGACTGTAATCTTCACAAAAAAAAAGTTCAGGCAAAAGTTAGGGATAATAAAAAGAGGAGATCTTTAAATCCTGACCCTGAAAATCCTCTATGTCAAAAGAACCATATGTTGTAAAGAAGCAGTGGCTGCCTTTTCGTAGGTCCCTTGACTTTTGAACCATCCCTGCTATCATCAGTGCAATTCCTAACCTATAGGAACCTAAATGCATAATATGAGTTAACTGAGCGTAGGACTGAAGATTATCACGTAGATTGGGTGGGAACAAACAAATTTTGAGATTTTATCCTTTGTTTCATAAACCGTGAACCAGGCCACGTTACAACCCTCAAAAGACCTAATTGAAACAAGGATATTTTGAAAGCATGCTACAGCAAGGTTGCGTAAGCTGACTTCTAAAGATCTTTGTAAATCAGTTATTTTGGTCGTATACCTCTATTAAACTTTGAGCGTCCTGGACCGCCGCGTTCTAACCGATGACTCCTAAAGATCTTTGTGAATCATTTTTGTATGGACTCTAATACTTTTTCTTAAACTATAACCATGACTTATTATTTGAGTTTTTTACCCTTGCCTAATAAGTTTGGAGCATTCATGTCACTATGTGTGGTTGTATTCAAGTTGAGGAGAAGAGGTTGGTTGTTAAGAGGTTGAGAAAAATAAAAAAAATAAAAAAAAAGTAGAAAAAAAAAGGAAAAGAATTGAAAAAAAGAAAAAAAAATAGAATAATGTTATGCTAATAAGTTGTGTGGAATGGTGTAACAATTTAGAAAAGAGAAAAAGGTGATTGGAATTTGTGAGTGCTTGAGATTATGAGAAATGATCACTCTCATTTGATTAGGCAAGTTTTTCTTTCTTTTACCTTGAGAAAAACAATTGTTTGTTACCCAAGCCACATTACAACCCTTAAAGCCCTTGTGATTTTTGCTTTTATATTGTTCAATGTGAGTTTTTTCTTGATAAATACATAATTTAACTTGTTAGCATGATTGTTGGGTGAGGGTTAAGCCCCTAATGTTTTTTTATTCATCTGTCGATGAAGTGTGTGCTAGGTGTGATTCATTTTTGAACATTGTATTGTCTTAGAATTTTAGACATGTGTTTTGTATTTAGGAGTTGTTTCATTTTCATGTTATCTTTGTAGTTTAATGGTATTTTTTGCTTTGCATGTACGTTTTTATGTTGAACCATGCATTTGTTCTTGTTTTTCAAAACTTGTTGAATCGTGATTGCTTGGTTATTACTTTTGTTTCCTTGAGTTGATCGAATCCTGTTTGAGGACAAACAAGTTTAAGTTGGGGAGAGTTGATAAGTGCTAAATTGTATTGATTTTGAGTGTGAATAATTGGCACTTATTGACTTAATTTGTTGGTTTTCCGTTAATAATCCCTCATTTTTATGTACTTTTTGTATAATTTACATTATAGTGTATATATATTGTGTATCATATAAATATGATTGATTTTAATTGTTTCTCTCTCATTTTTAAGTATAAAAGCAAGGATAGTTTGTATTTTTTGTATAGAGCATTGAATAAGCTTTCCAAAGCTTCCGACCGCGCGTAAATCTGAGTTACGGTTCAAAAGTTATGGTCGAAACAAGTGCTGGCTTGCTGTCATGTTCACTAGGTGAATAAAAGTTCGCTAGGCGAACAGAAAGTTCTAAAAAGCGTAGAAAATACTGTCTTGGCAGTAGCTAAGGCATCGTAAGTTCTCTGGGCGAATGGGACTTCGCTAGGCGAACACGGAAACCCATTTTTTCCTATTTAAGTGATTTTTCAGCATTTTTTAGGTTTTGTTGTTGAGAACGTTTTACCCCAACTTCATCAAAAACATTCTTGAGTAGATTTCTCTTAGAAACAACATTAAAGTATGCATCTTAACGATCCGGAGTCAAATCCACTTCAATCAGAGTTGACAGACCGTGAGATTTGTGTTCTTCTTCTCTCTTCTCTTTGTACTCTTTATTTGTTGGGGTTTTGTATGTAAGTTTATCTTGATTGTATGTATATTTATGGATCTTTGTATAAAATCTCTTTTACAACTCTTTATCGATGGTTATCTTGATTTTTTACTTAATGGGTTTGGATTGCTATAGACATATACGGTTCGAGCTCGATCTAAGATGAACATCTGTTAGATTCTAAACTCTAGACATAGATTTAGGACTAATATTCACGTGGGTATCGATTCTTAATGCTCGGCGTTGTCGAGTTGCGTGAGACATTATCGATGAGACGATACAGTTGATCTCTCGACTTTGCGTTAGACATAACCTCTGTTGTGAGTGATACATGATGATATTAACGAGCGATTTAGGTTGCGTGCATTTGATCCATATATTTTTTAGTACATGATGGGTGGAACGAAATACAACTCATGACGAGTTTTCTCATTTCTTAAGAATGTATTTATTTTCTTGTTTTATGTTTTTCCTTTTGTATTTTTATCCCAAATCATTCAAACCCAAGCTTAGAGATGTGGAGATTGTTGAATGGCATTCTTTCCCTTGCACCGATCCCCGTGGAGACGACAAAACTGGGAACTTAATATTTTTTCTTGCTGCTTTACTGCTCCAACAGTCTTGCTCAAATTTCTCTTTGAGTTTGAATCCTTATTCAATCAGGTATGCAAAGACATTGATCTCAAGCGTTCAACTACCACCAAACTTCAAGGAGTAAAGGATTCCAAACGAGCAGCTTGAGAAATAAGTGATACATCCGATCAAGAGGTTGATCAACTTGAAGCACAACTCCAAGAATACAATGGCACAACTGTCTCAATTGACAAAAAAAATTGCTCAGGTCGCGCCAAGATGTTGGAACTCTCCAAACAGATTGATGGCTTAGAGAAAGAAAAGATTATGTTGGCTTCAAGACAGTCACTCCCTACCCAAGAGATGATAAATGCTGAAGCCACCAAAGGAGTCGAGCATGCTGAGACCGTGTTTACTCTGGGACTTGAGATTTCTCCGCTGGAAGAACTTTTGGATCACCTTCGTGCTAGGCTCAACCTTTCTAAAGCCAAGCTGGAAGAATTTAAGGTACAGTTCCCCATTTGATTTGTATTTCCTTTGATTTACTTTTGCTAACCTCCTCTTATTGTAATGGATATGTCCATCTTTTGTAATGACTTCGCCATTTTGGTATTTTAATACCATGGTGGCAATTTTGTATTGTTTAGCACATTACTCTTGTTTAATTCGAACTTCTTGTAGCATAGGTCTATATCATTTAAGGTACTTTCCATTTACTTTTAGAATTCGTTTATCCATGGCTAATTCTTCGATTTCGTAGACATTATTTCAAAATACATGAAGCATTCGAAATGGCCCTTCCAAATTCATGGATCACTTGCCTTGGGCTCAATCTCTCTAATCCATAGGAAAAATGACCTTCCAAATGAAGTCTCTATTCGAGAATGCGTTGGACTTGACTTTTTTATTATAGGCTTTGGAACTCATTCTTTTTTCCTTATTAACGCATCTAATGCTGTTAGCCGCTCTTCGTCCAAATCAATAATCTCGTCCAACATCATTCCCCAATATTGGTCTAATGAGATCTCATGTTGACGTTGAACCCAAATTGATTGCAAATCAATGTCCACAGGAAACACAACTTCACGCCCATACGTCAATCAGAACGGTGTTGTGATTGTTGCACCCTTGGGAGACGTCCAACAAGCCCGTAAGACTTGGTTTAATGTTTGATGCCAATTCTTTGACTTCTTCCCAATATGCTTCTTGATCAAGCTGATAACGATTTTGTTAGCAGCTTCGACCTGCCCATTTGCCTTAGCGTAATAGGGTGTTGAGTTAGTAATTTAGTTCCTATTTTGATGTAAATTCTTGCATCTTTCGACCAGTAAACACTGACCCTTGGTTTGTCGTAATAGTCTTAAAGAACTCCAAACCTGTAAATAATGTTCCTCTCGATGAACTCAATTATGGCCTCTTGATCAACCATCACTAACGGGACAACTTCGATCCACTTTGTAAAGTAATCAATTCCAACCAATATATACTTTTGAATTTTAGAGGATGCACGTCAAATTTCTCTAATCAAGTCCAAAGCCCATCCTCTAAACGTCCAAGGTTTAACTATTGCATGAAAATCGCTTGCAGGGACATTTTGTATGCCTGAGTGAATCTAACATTCTTGGCATCCTTTAGCAAAATCCAAGCAATCCTTAAGCATAGTAGGACAATAGACGCCCTGGCGACACAATTACCATTTCATCTTGTGCCTCACTTGATGAGCACCACACGCCCCACTATGTGTGTTTGAAATGACCAAGTATGCCTCTTCTTTACTAAGGCATTTAAGAAACACACCTTCAGAGGTCTTTTTAAATAATTCATTACCAATGATTGCATGATTCAAAGATTTATTCTTGATCTTTTGATTTGTTGATCCAACTTGATTCCTCAAGTAATCAACTATGGGCTTTCTCTAGTCAGTGCCAGGCAAGTCTTCGACAATATAGATTTCGAAGTTCTATGAGTCTACTGACCCAAGCCTCGTCAACACCATATCTGATGGAGAAAGCCTTGTTGCCTGAACTCTTCCTCGAACTTCAATAAACTCTTCTAGCTTTCCTATTGGCACTTTATGTTAGAACAAGATTTTGGTTCCGCATATAATCTTTAGTTTTTATGATAACAATGCATATATTTTATATGTAACAATTTTGTACTCTAATATTTTTTTTAAGTGTGTAGATGTAAAGTTTAATCTGATTCTGGATAACTATCTAGAAATCTCATCAGAATCAATTCTGGCACGCCTCAAGAGACTTCTGGCTGCATCTAAAGAAACATCAGCAGTTCTGATGAATGTTGAATGTCTCTGAAGAAAAATAAAGTTGTGTGCTTCTCAAATAAGTTTCACTTCCAGCTCTGGAGTCAAGGTTTTGAGTTCTAAAAACATGTCCATCCTCTAAAGATAATCAAGCATCTGGCTTTGACAGAATCATTCTAAGAATATTTGACTAAAGATAGCTTCTGACTCTAAAGACTCTGATACTTCTTGGTATATTTATCTTCTGAACTCTTCACCACTTCATGTAACACCCTTCTAACCCACGGAATAATACATAATTAATCAGAGTAAATTAACATGCTTTCATAAAAGGGCGTCACACAATTTTACAAAATCTCAACATTCACCTGTCATACTCATGTAACATTGAAATAAAATAGTCATGCTATTAAATTTTCATCTTGCATGTAGCAGCGAATTCAATTCATTTAGATAAATCCCTTCACAGAATATTCATGTTCATCACATAATCATCAACACTTAGGCACAAAGGCCATTATCACATATTTCAAAAAAACATTTAAAAAACAACTTAGAATACATAAGATATCTCTAAGGCATAAACCCAACGATCCCAGTGTTACATAATCAGAGCATGACTCGACCTAACATAATTAAAATATTAAACGACTGCACCAGCAGAGACCTTGCAACTACTAGCAGTACAACTCCAAGATACCTGTACGATGTCATAAAGGACATCATTCCAGCAGAAGGGTGAGAAACATTACCATAATAATCAATGCACATAATCATATATAAATGAACAAGTACACAATACATATATTCCACCTTTTCTCACCACAATGCATATTAACACAATAACAAAGCATATAATATATTTCTATAACATAGAATATCCATATTATACTTCTTACCACAATACATCACCACTCACTAACATATATGACAATGTATACATACATACATATATATATATATATATATATATATATATATATATATATATATATATATATATATATATATATATATATATATATATATATATATATATATATATATATATATATATATATATATATATATATATATATATATATATATATATATATATATATATATATATATATATATATATATATATATATATATATATATATATATATATATATATATATATATATATATATATATATATATAACCAAGTATCTCATCATACATACATTCACGATTCACTCATATACATCGCTATTTACATATAAACAAGTATGGATAACCATCAAGCATATTTATCATGCGTACATCCATAATTCCAATCATTCCATATAAACATACAAAATATGTTCTTTTCATCACCAATTCACATAAACATTCACATTCATGTTTATTTCACCAATGCATCATATAAAGATGACAACATGCAACTCATAGAGACCGACACACGACTCTATGCAGATGCAAAAACGGTACCGACTCATTTCAGCAGGTTCAATTGAAGAACAAAAAATAACCATCGCTCACACCCCACAAGGGCACACGATCGTTCAACGGATTCTCCTAGGAATCAATTACCATTCAGCAGATTCTCCTAGGAATCAATTATCGTTCAGCAGATTCTCCTAGGAATCAATTATCGTTCAGCAGATTCTCCTAGGAATCAATTATCGTTCAGCAGATTCTCCTAGGAATCAATTACCATTCAGCAGATTTCCCTAGGAAGTAATTACCATTCAGCAGATTCTCCTAGGAATCAATTATCACCAATCCCCTTTTTGGGATTATGGGTACATCGTTGTACCCTACCAGGAATAACATCTCAATTATTCTACCCCGACGATCATTCCACTAGGAACGACACATTAGTCATTCTACCCCAGTGAATACGACTCTTGCACATATACATATTTTCAACATCATTTTCACATTTACCAAGCAATGCACATATATTCACAATATAGTTCTCATGCATTCTATCGCATACAATCAATATGTATTCACAATCTCGTGCCAAACGGCAATGAACCTCATCCCAATTCATCATGCATTTTAATCAATTTAAACAATGCACATATACACGTAACTAAGCATATTCCTCATTCATGCTTCTACAATTTGCATCATATTATCACATACAATCCATATGTATTCACAACAATTATGCCAAATGGCCATATTCTACACTCCATGATTCACAATCTAGGATTCATGCCTTACGGCTACCTACAACACATCACATCACATCACAACAGCACATCACATCACATTATAACATCACATAAACTATCCATTCAAATAAGGATTAAACATAATTAAACCAAACAATCGACAATTGGATGGAAAGCATAGGAAATAAAAGAAAATGTTATCACATTCGCCGACCTTCGCTTGGCGAAGCCCCTGGCGAACCTTCGCTACTACGTTCGCCTGGCGAACTTGCCAGCGAAGACCACTGAGAGTTATTCTGGAATTACTCGCTAGCACACTCTCCTGGCGAACCTTCGCCACACTCATTCACCTGGCGAACTTGCCAGCGAAGACAGGGTGTTTGCTACTGACTTGGTTCGCTGCTGCTCGTTGGGCTTCGCCTGGCGAAGCTTCGCTGCCATTCTCCTGACGAACCTGCGAACTCAGAACTCCCATGGCTGTCCAAAAGCCCAAACTCATAAACCGACCGATTCAAAAACCAAACAACCCCAGTAGACTTAGCCCAACATTACCCGACTAATCTACTCCGTCCATTCTTGATTCTAACCGATTAAAAACACCATTCTACCGATTAAATCTTAAATTGCCCTAAATGGAAAAAATGAGGAAAACACTCCCCAATCCAAAATCAAACCAACAAAAACATACATAATCATACACATTAACAGTATAATAGAGTTTCACACCCTTACCTTGATCAATCGAAAGCTTAGAGGATGTTCTTGATGATTCTCCCAGTTTCCTCTTTTTCTCCTACTTTTCTCTTCTTCCTCTTTCTTTCCCTTTCTTTCTCTTCCTTCTTTCTTCCTTTTTCTTTTCCACTTCCTCATATATATATCTTTCCCTTTATTTCTTTCCACTATATTTCCTCTCTCAAAACATCTATCAGTCCATTTAAACAATCATCTAATTATTCAAATAATTAGAATAATCCAAATAAATCAATTAATTAACACAAATAATTAATTATTGAAAATTGGGTTGTTACACTTCACATCAGAAAAATTCCATCAGAAGATAAGACCTAGAGAAAACTTGCGCTAAAAGAACTCGTACAACAGTACAATCCCAAATTGGTAAAAATTGATTGTGCGCCAATATTGTTAAGGAATATTTGTGAGACTTTACTACTCCCGTCTCCTACAATCTTCGGATTACCGTTATACAGCTGACACTGATAGTGACATTTGTACTCTCCAACATTCTACCATTGAGTCTATATAAAGGAGTCACTACTTCATTGCAACTAACAACGAACAACATTAAAAGAGTGAAAACACATAGTCTCAAAAATCTATCAAGAGTATTCTCAAACACAAAGAGTTATTGTTCATATTTGTGTATTTTTCTTTATTTGTTTCATTCGCTTACCAAGAAGCATTATTGTAAACACTTTCCATTGTATTTTCTTTGAAATTATTTTTCCTCAAGTGACTAAGTGTTAGTCTGTATACTTGAGAGGGCTAAGGTGTTTCTAACACTTAGACGAACTTTTATAATCTTTCAAGATTAATGGATTAAGTCCTTATTGAAGGTGAAATCACATTGGCAGGTGGATAAGACGTAGCCTCATTATAGTCGATCTTGTATAAACCAAACATATCTTTTTCTTTCTTGGTTTATATACTTTGTTTGTGTGTGTAAAGCATTTCTATTGAAAAAGTTTTAAAAACCCAATTCAAACCCCCTTTCTTGTGTTTTTCTCTACCTTCAATTAGTATCAGAGCTTTGGCTCTATTATTGATTTGTCAATCAAACACTTAATCGTGTAGAGAGATCCATTGTGATAAAAACTCTATGGTCGCTGCTAACACAAACGAGAGAGATAGTTACAATGCTAAGCCTCCTGTCTTTGACGGAGAGAAATTTGATTACTGGAAAGATAAAATAGAAAGTTTTTTTATAGGTTATGATGCAGTTCTTTGGGATATTGTCATAAAAGGCTATGAAATACCTGTTTCTGCGATTGGTATCCCCATTCCCAGAAATAGAATGAATGATGAACAAAAGTGTGAGTTCAAGAATTACCACAAAGCCAAAACTATTTTTCTTAATGCTATCTCTTATAACGAATATGAAAAGATTACTAATAAAGATACATCAAAGGATATTTTTGATTCATTGAGAATGACACATGAAGGCAATACTCAAGTCAAGGAAACTAAGGCTCTGGCATTAGTCCAGAAATATGAGGCCTTCAGAATGGAAGACGACGAAACTGTTGAGAATGTGTTCTCAAGATTTCAAACCTTAGTAGCAAGACTTAAAGTTCTGGACAAAGGTTACTCTACAACAGACCGCGTCAAAAAGATCATAAAAAGCCTTCTCAAGAAATGGAGACAAATGGTTATTGCACTAAAGCTATCCAAGGATCTGATGAACATAAGCCTTGAAGAGTTAATTAGCTCACTCAAAATTCATGAAATGGAGTTAGAGGAAGATAAGCCTCAGAAAAAGGGCAAATTTGTTGCTCTAAGATCTAGATCATAAAGAAACAAGTTAGAAAAAAACAAAGCCTTCCAAGTTGAGGAAGAAGAAATAGAAGATGTTGATGACGAAGATGAATTGTCCCTTCTCTCTAGAAGAATCAAACAACTTTGAAAGAAAAGACAAAACAAATTCCTAAGGTCAAGAAATAGAGGAGATCGTTCAGATTCATCTTCAAAAGGAAGAAAAAGTAAGGAAGTGACATGCTATGAATGCAAGGAGCCGGAAAACTACAAAAATGTATGTCTAAAGCTTAATGAAGAAAGCTCCAAAAAATAAAGCTTCAAAGGGATGTGTTCAAAGGCAAGAAGAAAGGTCTCATGGAAACATGGGATGAATCTGACTCTGAAGTATTAAAATTTGATTCTGAAGAGGAGCATGCCAACATAGCACTCATGGCTACCATATCTAAAGGAAACACAATTGAAACAAAGTCTGACTTTGTCTTACTCAAAAGAGGTAGTTTTTGAATTTTCCCGTGCTAATTTAGAATCATGTCTCTTAGAATCTCTGAATAGGTATCAGAAACTTGAACGCAAATTCAAGGACTTGAAAAGGGCTCATGAATATAAAGTTGAAGGGTGTATTAAGCTAGAGAAAGAAGTTTCTAAAAAAAGATAACAATCTTGTTTTGGAAAAAGAGGTACCACACAGTAGAAATTTTGTTTTGTAGTTGAACCAAATATCCGTCCCACAAATCTCGCCATACAAAACGGAAAAATCACAAATGAACTGCAGAAAATGGTCTGTCCTGTCCTTTTCACGACCTCACCTATATCAAAGGTTGAGTTGTACGACCACTAAGAGATCTCGCGACATGAACGCTAACAACATTCTCTTAAATACCCTTCATCTCACTTATATAAAGAGGACTCTCTCACTCTAATGAAGAACCTGGATCGGTTTTTGATAATCACCCAAAAAACCTCCATTTCTTCTTCTTCTTCTTTAACCTCACCCAAATAAATCAGAAACTCACCCTTTCCTCCTCCATTTTCGACTTCCTTCAACCATAAATCTCTACAATTCAACCTCAAATCCCTCCTTAAAGGGGAGTCAATCTAAAAACCTTCAACCCATACAATTTTCGTCAACAACAACAAACCTTTCATCATAAACCTAATCCTAAGTGTTCTTTAAAGTAACCCAGAAATTTGAAGCAGAAAAAGGAAGGAGATTAAAGAGCGGCGATAAAAAAATTCCCCAAACCAAGAAAACCCACAAACCTGTTGTAGACTCGAACATATTAGAGGTGGAAGTCGAACGAGATATTTGGAGACTCACGGAGGTAGATTTGATTTGAAAATGTGATGGCTATGTTTTTCCTCTTGATCAACACTCGTTGTATCATCATGAGCGACTTCGTCTTTGATCTACACCATAGCCATGTTTTTTAGCTTTGATCGGTTATCATGGTTTTATCGTTCAAATTGGTTTTTTGAGAATCAGTTGTTACGACTTTTTCAAGAAGGTGTTTATAGCGTCATTGTGAGATACCCAAGTTGTGTTTACGGGATGCTATGGCTGCTTTCTTTTAGGGAAAGGGTAACGTTAATGTTGTGCCTCGGATCACCACCAAATGGGTTATTGGGCTTAGGGTCCATTGTAGCTTTCATTGTTCAAACCCCTTTCTCACTCGAGTTCAGTGGGTTATGACCATGAGTGGGTGATGGGCTTTCACAAGCCCAAGTGATCCCTTCTACTTTTATGTGCCTATTTGATTTAAAAAACCACCTCTTCTTTCTCAATGGATTTTGAGTTCTTAATATAAATTTTGTAAACTGTTTTTTTGCCAAATTTCTATTAAAAATCTTATTCGTTTTATATATATAATTTTTTTTAATGTTGTTGTTAATAGTTCCAACTAGTTTTATAAGAATTCTTTGGAAAATGTTGCGGGTATATTACCTCTTTGTTCTCTCAATTTTTTAAATTAATTTCTTTACAGTCGATGACGAGACCTCTAAAATTATTATCAGTCAAACTAGTGATAGATAGTAATGAGTTTAAGACCACCTTACTTTTTCACTTTTCATTTTCTTCCTCATTTTCGATTTTATTTTTACCTTTTGAACCAATGAAGTTTTTTATTCACAAACGTTAGTTTTCATGGTTGTTAAAACCTTCATTATTTCAAATCTGTAGAGAATGACCATTTGGATCATTTTTCTATACTTTGGGATCGTGAGAGGTTCCCTTCGATTAATTAACATAAGGTTTGTGATTAAGACGAGGTTTAACCTTATTTTCAAATTCATCTCAATTTAATTCATTTTGTCGGTCAATGAAGTCTTTACATTCGTAAATGTCGATTTATCGAAGTCGCTAATCTTCATTATTTCAAATATGTAGGAAATGATCATTTAGATCATTTTTCTATACTTTGGGATTGTGAGAGATTACCTTCGATTAATCAACACAAGTTTAAGATTAAGACGAGATCCCACTCCTTTTGACCCATTTCACTAATTATTAACCTCTGACTTTAATTTTTGTTCAATATAAGTGTTTTACATTTCTGTTAATATATCACTGTTTATATATTTTTGCACAAATTTTCCGTTTATATTATCGTTGACATTATCTTGTTTATTTATCTCACTCATCTTATCACCATTGTTCATATTTCATCCTGTTATATTACATATACTGTCATCTAACATTTCTCTTGTTTATTTCATTCAAAAATACCAAAAACACGATAAAATTATCGAAAACACTAAGTTGGTGGACTGTTGATCATTATTTTAGATGTTGAAGTTTAAGCTCTGTACATAAACCCTAGTTTGTATACTTTTGTCCAAACTCTTCTCCGTCGCCTAGTTTAGGACACCTCGTACACACACGCCTTTCTCTTGGGCTACCTGACAATGAGACCATTTATTTCTCGCAATCCCCTATATTTTATATGTATCCCCTTCCCATACCGTGTAATAACTTAGTTCTTTTCATGCTTGTCGGCTACTCGTTAAGAAATATAAAATTGAATTAGGTTAGAACACGTTTTTTTTCAAAATAAAGAACAAATAAGGCTTGATCCAATGTCAAGTCATTTTCAAACTCATTTTAACTTGGACCACCTTAGGGTTTCTCCTTCTAACTTTACATCTCTTCCAACAAATCACACCAACCTTGTATGTATTCAACCCTCGTAAGTCGATTACTTCACGCATCGCCATCAACCTACCATGCTCCATTCACCACCCTTCACTTTTCAAAACTTATTTTCAAAGTTTTCTCTATTGAGTCTAAAAAACCTTGGTCTCGTACCAACCGCATTTTGAAAACTCTTTTCCTAATAAACTTGGATGGTTGTGGAGTGGTTAGGCATAAGCCTTCTCCTATCCCGAGTGCTTGACATTACCTTTAGGGTTCACTGTCGTAAAGTGCTTACCATTCAAGATCAAAACATCTTTAATAAGAGAATGAAGTTCTCTTTGTATTGAACTATAGAGAGAGGATTGAGTGCAGACTTCTTCCTCTCCGAGTGTCAGGATACTCACTGTAGAGTGTGTGGTATCGACACTCGTCTTTCAATATAAATACGTGACTATATTTGCCACACCACTTTCACAACAAATCTTTGACATAAAGAATTGGGTACTACCCGCAAGGGGTTACTATTCGAGAACCTTTTTCACCCTAAAAACAACTTTCATAAATCAAATATGACATCTTGCCTCGTTGGCGAAAATTAATCTTTTCAAAAAGGATATGCTACGTGCGTTCTACCGCAAACAGGTAACACCTAAGACTCCATAAGCGAGCTGCAATACACCTAACTGCTAGAATGCGCACGTCAGCATCATCCATAAAAATACCATTTAACCGTAGGCTAAACTACGAATGCTCTGATTCTTCACTTCTTTTAAGTGAAGATACGTAGGCACAAGGGCCCCAATCCTTACCGAGCATATTCCCCTCTTTTATTCATAGTCCTTTGAACTATGTTGACTCTTACTTTCTCATGCCTGTTAAGAGTATGTAGGCATAAGACCGCGAGGTCCTAACTTTTCTCTCTCCCCTTAGAACACCCTTTATAGCAATACATGTTAGCAGATACCTTCATATATAGGCAAACAAATGATTCCCATCGAGTACGATGGATGCGAAGGGTACTAATACCTTCCCTTCACATAACCGACTTCCGATCCCTTTCTCTTGGTTGGGAGACCATCTTATCTGTTTCATCTTAGGGTTTTCTTGATGTTTTCCCTTCCCCTTTTGGGATAAATAAAGTTCGATGGAAACTCTTCTGTCTTACCATTTTCGCCTCTCTGTCGTTGTATTTTCGAGTAGCGACAGCTTGGCGACTCTGTTGGGGACATGCCTAGCATGCCAAACCTAGTTTATTTGTCGCATATGTGATTTATCTGCTTTTATTGTTTTATTATGTTGTGTTCCTCTTATCTGTTGGGTTTATTGGGGATGGTTTGTAAGGATAAAGGCTTTCTACTTGAGCTTTTCTAGTATACACTAAGTTAGGGGGTAGTTGCTTTCTGATTTGCGAGACTTAGGACTCGTTGAGTTGGTTTGACTTCCACCGCTCAGATGAGGCCCCTTTGGGATGACTATGTCTTCTGAGTAGTCGTAATGGCGTCTTTATTTCCGACCTGGGAGTCCGTGATTTTGAGGACCTTTTGTAGAACCCTATTCTAAAAGTTACTAAAACATAACTCTACGCTCATCCTTTAAAGGGATTACCGTCTTATGAATCATCGTTATGATGGAAAACTTTTGAGGGTTAGTGCATGGGACTTTGTTTGAAAACTCTTGGAATTCCCTGTTACAAACCAATAGATTGCCCACCTGTGGTGAGGGATATCTCGTTGTGTTACCTTGCAAGACCTGTGACCTCGGCCCTACGGTTGTTCTATTCTCATATGCATTCATAAAGCATTGCATTGCATCACATTATTACATATCAAGGGACTTAAGAGACTGCGATTATCTCAGGTATTGCTGAACAATGACTGATCAAAGAAAAAGAAGCACAAATTCCTTGAAGTTCCGAGAACCAAAGTTGGGATTGATCGAAGATCTTCTGATTGACGTGCTGAAGACCGTCAAAATCAATTTTCAAGGGAAGCATGGGAAATTGCTCGATCTTCTCTATTCTGGAGTGGACACTTGGGCTTTGTTTGCTATGGCTCAATTCTATGATGCTTCGCTAAGATGTTTTACCTTCCAAAATTATCAGTTGGCCCCTACTCTTGAAGAATATTCTCACCTGTTGAATATCAAGATTAAGGATCAACCCATCTATATCGGTCTAGAAGAAGAACCGAAGCCTCTTGCCATTGCTCTTGCTCTTCATATGACTAAGGAAGAAGTTGAGGCTGGTCTAGCCAATAAGGGAGGTACTCAGAGGTTTCCTTTGAAGTTCCTACTTGACAAAGCCGTCCAGTTCAAGACTAATGAGGATTGGGAAAGATTTGGTGTCATTGTTGCTTTGATGATCTATGAGATTGTTTTCTTCCCAAATATAGACAATTTCATAGATATCACTGCCATCACTCTCTTTATGCAGAAGAATCTTATTCCTACCCTCCTTGCCGATACTTACCACTCCATTCATTGGAGGAGTGAGAAGAAGACAGGGATGGTCCAGTGTGGTTCTTGTCTATTGTTCAAATGGTATGCTTCCCATCTACCAAAGGAAGGGCCGTTTGTGGAGAACAAAGAGAAGCTGAAATGGTCTAGACGCATTATGTCTCTGGTAGCCGATGATATTTCTTGGTATTCCCATGAATACTATGATGTAGAGATCATTTTTAGCTGCGGAGAGTTTGGTAATGTGTGTAATACCCCAAATTTTACCCTTTCTTTTTTATTTTTATTTTAAATTCTTATTAACTTAATAAATTAACCTTTTTTTTAAATCTTGTTTTTTTAACTAATAATAATTTAATTAACCTTTTTTATAACTTTACTAATGTTTTTTATTAACTTTTTTTTTTCTATTTAGTTTATTTATTTAAGTCATTTTAAGCTCTTCTTACTAACTTTTAGGATTTAGATTAAAATTTAACTTTTTTTTCTTTTCTTTAAAGAGTAAATTTTTTTATAACCTTTTTTAAATTAATTTCTAACACTTTTTTTTTAATCAAATTCTAATACTTTTTTTTAAATAAAAATCTAATACTTTTTTTTAAAATTAAATCTTTTTTTTTAACTTTTTAAAATTAAATCTTTTTTCTAACCTTTTAAAGCTAAATCTTTTTTTCTAACTTTTTTAAAGCTAAATCTTTTTTTTTCTAACTTTTTTAAAGTTAAATATTTTTTTCTAACTTTTTTTAAAACTAAATCTTTTTTTTCTAACTTTTTTAAAGTTAAATATTTTTTTCTAACTTTTTTTTAAAACTAAATCTTTTTTTTTCTAACTTTTTTAAAGTTAAATATTTTTTTTCTAACTTCTTTTTAAAGTTAAATCTTTTTTTCTAATTTTTTAAAAAAATCAAATCTTTTTTCTAACTTTTTTAAAAGTTAAATCCTTTTTTTTCCTTTTAAAGTTAAATCTTTTCTAACTTTTTTTTAAAGTTAAATCTTTTTGTCTAACTCTTTTTAAAAAAAATTAAATATTTTTTTCTAACTTCTTTTTTAAAAATTAAATCTTTTTTTCTCTAGCTTCTTTTTAAAATTAATTTTTTTTCTAACCTTTTTTTTAAAATTAAATCTAAATCTTTTTTTTGACACCTTTATTTTTCAAATTAAAATTCTAAATTCTTTTTAAAATTAAATTCTAACGCCCTTTTCTTTTTCTTTTTTTTTTTTTAAATTTTAAATTCCTTTTAAAATTAAATTCTAACAGTTTTTAAAATAATTCTAACATTTTTTAAAACCAACATTCAAATATTTTTTTTTTTTTTTTTTTATTTTATTCTAACTCATTTTTTTTTAAAACTCTAATTTTTATTTAACTTGAAACTCTAATCTTCTTTGCTAACTTTTTAAATTTAAATCTCAACACTTTTTTAATCTAATCCAATCTTAATGAATTCCAGATAGAGTTAAATCAAATCAATCAGATCAATCATCATCATAAGAAAATCAGATCTAAATATCAACATCACCATCATTGAATCAAATCTGAAATCATCATAAAAATTCATTCAAATCAAATCAGAGATTGAAAAAGATTGAGATATTCAAATTAAATCTGAGATTAAAAAAAAGATTTAAAAATCAAGTATAAAAGGGACGAAAATCATAACAAGAAAGAGAGAACTTTTTTTCGTAAAATCCAAGCAAACTCCGTCAAAAATCCTCTAGCCTCAGGACAAAGCATCATCGGCCATCATCATTCCGTAAGGATCAAAAAATATAATTACAATTTTTGTGTTGCTTTTCATGTTTTTCAGGAAAAAGAGATGAAGAAGACAAATCGGCAGCCATGCAAAAGAAGAAGAAGATAACATCCGTGAGAGGCAAACAAGAAGGAGAGGAACACACGCAAACTCAGAGAGCAGAGAGAAGAAGAGTGATGACCGGCCCAACCCTTTTTTTTATTATTTATTGTTTTTCCATTTGTTATTTTATTTTGTTTATCTTTTTAAAAAAAAATCAAGAAGGCCCTTTCTTTTTTATAACCAAAAACCTTTTTCAAATTAATTAAAACTCTTTTTAAATAAAATAATCAAATGTTTTTTCAAATAATAAAACTTTTTTTATAACTTTAAAGTAAAACGTGTTTTTAACTAACATTAAGATTTTTTAAATTAAACCAATTGTTTTTTTTAATGATTAAATCTTCTTTTCAAAATATTATCACTAAAACTCCTTTTTTAGAATAATTAACCAAACTTTCACTTTTTTATTAATAAATTTTTTTAAAACTCAAAACTCTCTCTTTTCACAAATTTAAATCCTTGGTTAAAAAGACCATAAAAGTCCTCCAAAATTCATACGGTTTGTTTCTCGTTCAATTTTGATTTCGTTTTCGTCTAACCCCACATACTGACATTTTTGTTTGTTTTGTTTCTTGCAGCTATTATGTTCAATTTGAAACTTATTTTCGGTTTTATTTTTAGTTATCATATTTGTAACTGCTTATGGGATGTAATTTTGCGAGACAATTTTCGCGTTTATCTTTCCGCACTTTATTTTCTGCCGTTGTATGTATATTTAATTTCATCACATCTTTATAGTTAATTTCACATCCGAAGGAATTAGGTCTAGCTTTTGACCGCCGCGCCAATAGTCCTCAACTTCAAACCCTCAAAATTACACCCTTACAAACCCTAATTTTCACAAATGCCTCGCCGCAGGCAAAATTACAATTTTACCCCTAGCATTAGGTCAAAGAGCCGCCGCGCTCATTTTAGGGTTTCTCGCCGTGGAATCCCTAATTTAACCCTAATTACCACTCAACATTTCAACGTAGAGATTTGGAGTTTCTACACTCCACGTAAGCGTGTCCTTAAGATGCGTTTATTCCCCTTGAGACCTTGACCACAGTCAAGAAGTCTCTAACCTCCCTTTTGAGGGGAACTACGATTACTCTGATTCCACTCTCGTAAGGATACGTAGGCACAAGATGCGATGTCTTGCCGAGTAAACTTAGAATTAACCCCTTAGGTCTCTTTTCTCACTTGTAATCCTTATGTACATATACCTTAAGCAAATAAATAAAGCAAATAGTAAACATCTGAACAAAAGGTTCCTGTAGAGTACTACAGAAGTTTAGGGTGCTAATACCTTCCCTAAATTTAACCAACCCCCGAACCCTAGATCTTTCCCCGCATTGTGTTTACGATGCAAAATAGGTTTTCCCTCTTTTGACCTTTTCCTTCGGATAAATCAAAGAGCGGTTGTGAATTGAATTGCGATTCAAACTCATTAATAGTTTGTGATCCTATTTCCACCGCAACAGAAAATGGCGACTTCACTGGGGAGCTCCTAACTTTTGAGGGTTATCCCTAACCTGTTCATATTTATTACTATCTGTGTTATTATTCATTTGCATGTATATATTTGCGCTTTGATTGTGGGACTGTTCCTTGTGCTGTGAGATAGGTCCTAACCCGGATCTAGTGTACCTTAGGTAAATGGCAATAGACCAAGGAAACTGTACGACGTATATCGATACGGTTGATCTGGTGGCCATGGTTAGTGCGACTTCTTGGTTGGTGCTTATATTCCTTAAGTCAAGTTGAGGATAATATTGAGGCTGCCATATGTTGTCAACGCACTAACTGACTTTTAGAACCCTAGTTAACTCATCTTGGCCTTTAGAAAGTAGTGAGGTAACCGGCTTTGGTGCAGACTGAAGTTGGTCGACACTCGATACTACGCTCATTGAGATCTTAAACTTGGAGGGTTTTGGTTGGCAAGTAAGTTGCCTTCTGAACAACCACCCTTGTGAAGGATCAATGATATTGAGATCCCTTAGAACCTGGTTACTTTTGTAGGACAGGATGAACCATCTAACTTCAGGGGAGGGTATTTGCCTTTGAACCTCATGCAAGCCTTTAACCTAGGACTTTGTGTGTTTTCATGCATTGCATCCATAAAGCATCTCATCGCATTGTATTTCATGGAGTTCAAACATCATTAATGGATATCGCGGGATACCATAAATAAAAAAAATATAAAATGAAAAAACAAGAAAAAGATTTCCTTGGTACCCCACGACATTCGTCAATGATTGAATCCCATGAAATCTTCATCCACATTTTAGCATCATTTACTTTCTTGCATTGCATGTGTCTCCCGATTTCTCACACTCGGTTCTCTCACCTTCCAGTTTTGTCACCCTGAGTTCTCGGCACCAATACAACACCAGAGCTCAAACTCGGAAAAGAATGGAGGATCAGGCAAAAGAGATTGATCGCCTTAGCAATGAACTTGAAGACCTTCGAGGGGGTATGGGGCGAATGATGGAATTGTTACATATCATGAATGCTAAGATGGATACCCAGCCCACTGTTGTTTCTGAGATTACCGGCGTTACTGTGGACCCTTCACCAAGTGTGACCGTAGCAAGGGACCCACCTTATGGTCTTGCTCCCGGTTTTGTGCCTCCTCAAGCCACTGTTCCGATTAATCAACCTGTTCAGCAAGCCGTGCCTTTGTTTTCTGAAGTTTCTAGGGGGGCTCCTATCTTTGCACCACCTGTTGTACACACTCGTGCGCAACCGTACTCCAATGAGACAGTTTTTGATAATCTTGATGAGAACGTTGAGGGTTATGAGAAACATGATAAGCTTCGTGAGGAAGTAAACACCATCGTCCAGAGATTGAAAAAGGTAGAGGGTGATCAAATTTTTGGGACCGCTGCAAGGGATGTTTGTTTGGTTTCGGGTTTGGTTATTCCCCCGAAGTTCAAAACTCCGGGCTTCGATCGCTATGAAGGTGCCACCTGTCCTAAGAGCCATTTGATCATGTATTATCGCAAAATGGCTGCCCATGTTGAGAATGATAAACTGATGATTCATTGCTTCCAAGACAGTTTGAAGGGTGCTTCTTCCAAGTGGTACTTAACTTTGGACCAGTCTCGCGTTAAGAGTTTCCAGGATTTATCTGACGCTTTCATCAAACACTACAAGTACAATATGGATCTGGCTCCTGACAGAAGACAGTTGCTGAGTATGTCACAAAAGAATTCTGAGTCATTCAAAGAGTATGCTCAAAGGTGGAGAGAAACTGCTTCGCAGGTAGAACCTCCTTTGACCGAGAAAGAGTTAGCTGATTGGTTTGTCGACACAGTCCGTCCAGAATTTTACGAGAGAATGGTGGGTAGTGTGACTTCAAATTTCTCCGACATCGTTGCTGTGGGTGTCAAGATTGAATTGGGTATGAAGAGTGGTAAAATGACAAATAATCATGGCGCTTCTAAGGATCAGCCGAAGAAACCTCCGTATAGCTCCCAGAAAAAGAAGGAGAGTGAGACTAATACTATATCCTCTGGTAGACCAAGGGAACGCTTTTATCGACATTCGCAAGGTTATGCTCAACCTCAAGGGTACCCAGTCCAATATGCTCAACAACCCTATGTGGCAGCTATTACACCTTCTTTCAATCAACAGGTTCCCATGTATCAACCTATGCAACAACCTCCTGTTTATCCGCCTCCTGTCAACTACCTACAGGCACCCAATACTCCTGCTCCTCAACAGCCAAAGAGTCCGGCTCCTCGCCAGAATATGCCAAACAGAAGAACGTATAAACCTTGTCCGCCGATCCCGATGACTTTTACTGAGTTATACCCCCACTTGGTACAACAAGGTCTGGTTATCACCCGTGCTTTGGGTCCTCCGTCTAATCCGTTACCTGCAAGTTACAACGCTACCGCTCATTGTTTATTTCATGAGGGTGCGCCCGGCCATGATCTAGAGAATTGCTATGCTCTTAAGAAAGTTGTCAGAAATTTGCTAGAAACGAAGAAGTTGTCTTTTGGCGATGCTCAGCTGAAGATCGAGACTCCTTTCGGGGTTCCTCACCCGTCAAGTGCAAATTCTGCAAAGCATGCTACGCCTATCATCCGAATCCAACCATTATTCAAAGGCCTAGCCCGCTTCATTTCAGTAACCCTCAAGGTGATATGACCGGGATCAACAAAGGATCTGGGAAATTTATTTTGAAGCAACGACTGAAAACTGTTGAAGATGTGACCAGCATAACTGGGGTAAGCCATGACGACTCACAGTGATCGTAAATCAGACGTCCTTTCCATTGAGGCTCCGCCAAAGGAAACTGTTACTCTTGAATGCAAGATCTCATAAACATTTAGAAGGATTTTTCCGACAGTTCATTTATATGTATTTCTCTTTGATTAAGCATATTTATCATGTATGAACTTGTTTATCTTCGATTAATTAATGCAACGCATATGTTTGTCTTGAATAAATCCATTCGTTTCACTCATTCAAAAAAAAAAAACGTTTTCATGAATCATAATGCCAACTTTACCCGATCTCTTGTTCTGATGGAGAATTAGGGGAAGGATGACGAACCTAAAACGTCAGATTTCTTGTCGTATGCTTTCAATTAAAGCCCGCTGATGATGTAAGGCATTGTTTCAAATCCCAAACACTGGAGATATAAGGATGTTAATCCCTAGTCAACCCTTTGAACCTTGAAGTAGGAGTTTTTCTTTCTTTTTAAGAACCTTCATCCTAACCTGGGGCAGGGTAGGTTTCAGTTAAACCGATCGAGCGCTTAGATCCTCAAAAAGGAAGAGCAAACCTTCGAGAATTTATCCTTAGCATCTTAAGAAGTCCAATACAATGACTGTCCCTCGGTTACCTAAGGAGTGGGGCAGTCACGAGCCTTTCAAAAGATTTACACGACTTGTGCATAAAGGAATATTCAAAAAAATAAGAGCCCGCTAAGTCAAAAACCTATGAAGGAGACTTAGGCAAAACTGGGGCATCCCGCTGGACTCCAAAGTCAGATCAAAAGACGTTGTCCAGGCAAAAGTTAGGGAATAAAAGCAAAACAAGAGGGTACAATAAATAGTCCCTAGTAAAGAACAAGATTGTGTAATAGGTGAGCGACTGCCATGTCCAAAGCCTTGATAAGTTCTCGACCATAGCAAATCCGCTTGAGATATGAGCGTTCGTATCCGGTTAACTGAATTAGGATTGGAGAACATCACGAAGAATGGGTGGGTACAAATATAACTTTGAGCCTTTATCCTTTTGTTTCTTAAACCGTGAACTGAGCCACGATACAACCTTTAAAAGACCTAATTGAAGTAGGACTTCGGTTGAAAGCATACTTGACAAGATCACGTTTCTGACTCCTACGAGCTATGCTCAGAAAAAAATTCATGATGGCATTATAATTAAAACTTATATCCTGACTAGTGATTTCGGTCACAAGTTGTTGCGATATCTTTTTTTTCAAAACAAAAATTCAAGACAAATATATGTGTACATTGACAAGCTCAGGATAGGCATTTCAGGCATGACAACTTTGCTTGATATCTTAGAGATTTACATATGAACATAACCCGTGGAACTTGAAGATCCTGCTGAACAGGGGCAGGCAGTTTCCCAATTCGCTTACCAACGCGAGTCTGACATTCTTAAGAGCTATTTCCCAAACATTTCGTCGTAACACGATTAATTTGTGCCAGTTACGTCGAGACCTGACAAATCTCTCAAAGAGTTTGAGAACAATGGGGCAACCGGACTCGGTGTTCTCTATAAAATCCTCTTGAGATGACCCTACCTCGCAACGCAAGTATCCTGGGGCACCATGTTTTTGAAGAAACAAATGGCGGCTACTATAAGGTCCTGCAAGATCAAAACCATGGGATTTCACAATTTTTTCATGCACCCGATGGATTTTACTCACAGCGGCCTTCATACCCCAGTAAGCCTCAGTGTTGCAACAGGCTCCTAAACTATTGCCTCTTCATAGTCCCCAGAGAGACTATAAGCTGACAACTTTTTCTTGGGTAACTCAAAAGTGTCCCTCAGGTTTTCTTCTCCCCATGTGAAGACGTGATACTGTACACCCAAGCAGATTACTTTCTCCCTCAGAGAATTCAGAACTTTAAAACCAGATTTGGTCCTACCATTCCCTCCCATGATTGACGTATTGGTTGCAGAGAACGCAGGGTATCTCCGTCGAGATGTTTATTTCATCTCTCGTCCTGTCTCTAGTCAGTTTCGTCAGCATACGCAAGGGCATAAGCATCACATGCCTATTTCATTACATATTCATTACATATTCATTACATATTCATTACATATTCATTACATATTCATTACATATTCATTACATATTCATTACATACCCATTTCATAACATCTTGCATACATAGACATTAACATACATTCATATTAACATACGCGATAACATGCACAGGTTCATCGTGTCTCCATCATTGGTCGTTACCACCGAGTAATTGGGGTTTGTCCATTCTCTCCAAATAGATTGTCGACCCTAAGCATAAAATACTTACTTGTTTCCAGTTTCCCCACAGAGCTCGATCCTCGTGGATGACGGTTACTTCAGCTATCTTTCCTCGCCAGGATAAAATATTTACCCTTCGAGATCATTCCCTCGATGGAGTCTTGATTACCAGTCTTCTTTCTAGCTCGATCCTAGATTGAATCTCAGTCATGTCGGTAGTCAAGCCCAACCGGACGTGCATTTATTTTGCACCATCTAAAATTTTCACCATACATTGGCAGATACGCGACTATCTCGCTTGAGAAGTTTATCACTGTACCCGGACGTGCATTTATTTTGCACTATCTTTCAAGAAAATCAACTACAATCCTTTACAGATACACGCCAGTTCGCGCCTGGAAAATATATCAGTACAACACTTTACAATCCTACATGTTACAACCTTTTACACTTTACATTTTACAGCATCAACATACGACATTTCTCACCTAAGAAGTCGATCATATCCTCGTTATGACTCGCAGCAAATGGCCATCTCCATGGAGCAGTTGGGCTTCCATTTACCTGCCGTCTTGAGGTTTGAACCAAATCGTATTCAGGAGAGCACGATCTTGAGTTACGGGGAGGTTTGAGCAGTTTCATATTCAGGAGAGCACGATTCTGAGTTATGAAGAAGTTCATTTATCCTTTAGTAAAAGAAGGAACGGAATCATATTCAGGAGAGCACGATTCTGGGTTATGAGGAAGTTCAGTTGGCCGTTTTTCAGGAGAGCACGATTCTGAAGAATGAAGAAATTTCAGGAACCGAATCATATCCAGGAGAGCACGATTCTGAGTTATGAGGAAGTTCGATTCTGAAGTATGGAAAAATTCATTTACAACCAAATCATATTCAGGAGAGCACGATTCTGAAATATGAGAAAATTCAGTCATCCAGTTTCATATTCAGGAGAGCACGATTCTGAAATATGAAGAAATTCAGTCATCCAGTTTCATATTCAGGAGAGCACGATTCTGAAATATGAGTATATTCAGTCATCCAGTTTCATATTCAGGAGAGCACGATCCTGAAGTATGAGGAAGTTCAGTTTACCCTTTTCATGTTCAGGAGAGCACGATTCTGAAGCATGAAGAAGTTTATTTATCCTTCAGTAAGAGAAGAATCAGAATCGTATTCCAGGCGCCGACCTTAAATGCGAGAAGATTTATTTATCAGATAAGCAGCAGCCTCTTTATTTGAGTGCTTATCCATTTTTTGCACATAAGTCCCTTCCAACGATAAGTGACAGTTCTCCCTCGAGAAGCTTATCAGGGCAATTCCCATCAAAGTCCATTTATTTTGGCATACAGTCGGTCTTTACCCTGTATATTCGCTACGGAGTTCCGAAAAGTCCGTTTGATCCTGTCACGAGGGGTAGTTTACAGAAGCTTGGATGTTATTCCTTGCTCAATGCTCCAGCATTCTGTAATCGATCTTACAATCGTACGTGATCCAGTTTTATTTTTAGATTCCCCAGTGGAGGCCGTCTCATAGGTACCATCTCCATTCGAGGATCTCGTTCCTTTTCTAAAAGTGACAATTGGTCATTCGCACCAGTTGACTATCATTTTTAGAATTCCCCAGTGATGTACTGTGTCTCAGCGCGTCATTTTCCCCAGTGTGTTTCTTCTCGTGGCGTCTGTCTCGGTGTCGTCATGTTTCGTCAGCATTTTCGCATTCATTATTCCAGCATACGCATCATATCATAGTCATGGCATCATCTGCATTAAGTCGTTCCAGTTTTGTCCATAGCATTGCATATCGTCGCATATAAGGGCAAAATTTTCGGTTATCTATATTTAAATCTCTCCACCACGATTCCACGAGTCTCTGTCACTCAAATCGTCCGGTGTAGCCATTTAAATAGGGGCAACTGTAATACCCCAAATTTTACCCTTTCTTTTTTATTTTTATTTTAAATTCTTATTAACTTAATAAATTAACCTTTTTTTTAAATCTTGTTTTTTTAACTAATAATAATTTAATTAACCTTTTTTATAACTTTACTAATGTTTTTTATTAACTTTTTTTTTTCTATTTAGTTTATTTATTTAAGTCATTTTAAGCTCTTCTTACTAACTTTTAGGATTTAGATTAAAATTTAACTTTTTTTTCTTTTCTTTAAAGAGTAAATTTTTTTATAACCTTTTTTAAATTAATTTCTAACACTTTTTTTTTAATCAAATTCTAATACTTTTTTTTAAATAAAAATCTAATACTTTTTTTTAAAATTAAATCTTTTTTTTTAACTTTTTAAAATTAAATCTTTTTTCTAACCTTTTAAAGCTAAATCTTTTTTTCTAACTTTTTTAAAGCTAAATCTTTTTTTTTCTAACTTTTTTAAAGTTAAATATTTTTTTCTAACTTTTTTTAAAACTAAATCTTTTTTTTCTAACTTTTTTAAAGTTAAATATTTTTTTCTAACTTTTTTTTAAAACTAAATCTTTTTTTTTCTAACTTTTTTAAAGTTAAATATTTTTTTTCTAACTTCTTTTTAAAGTTAAATCTTTTTTTCTAATTTTTTAAAAAAATCAAATCTTTTTTCTAACTTTTTTAAAAGTTAAATCCTTTTTTTTCCTTTTAAAGTTAAATCTTTTCTAACTTTTTTTTAAAGTTAAATCTTTTTGTCTAACTCTTTTTAAAAAAAATTAAATATTTTTTTCTAACTTCTTTTTTAAAAATTAAATCTTTTTTTCTCTAGCTTCTTTTTAAAATTAATTTTTTTTCTAACCTTTTTTTTAAAATTAAATCTAAATCTTTTTTTTGACACCTTTATTTTTCAAATTAAAATTCTAAATTCTTTTTAAAATTAAATTCTAACGCCCTTTTCTTTTTCTTTTTTTTTTTTTAAATTTTAAATTCCTTTTAAAATTAAATTCTAACAGTTTTTAAAATAATTCTAACATTTTTTAAAACCAACATTCAAATATTTTTTTTTTTTTTTTTTTTTATTTTATTCTAACTCATTTTTTTTTAAAACTCTAATTTTTATTTAACTTGAAACTCTAATCTTCTTTGCTAACTTTTTAAATTTAAATCTCAACACTTTTTTAATCTAATCCAATCTTAATGAATTCCAGATAGAGTTAAATCAAATCAATCAGATCAATCATCATCATAAGAAAATCAGATCTAAATATCAACATCACCATCATTGAATCAAATCTGAAATCATCATAAAAATTCATTCAAATCAAATCAGAGATTGAAAAAGATTGAGATATTCAAATTAAATCTGAGATTAAAAAAAAGATTTAAAAATCAAGTATAAAAGGGACGAAAATCATAACAAGAAAGAGAGAACTTTTTTTCGTAAAATCCAAGCAAACTCCGTCAAAAATCCTCTAGCCTCAGGACAAAGCATCATCGGCCATCATCATTCCGTAAGGATCAAAAAATATAATTACAATTTTTGTGTTGCTTTTCATGTTTTTCAGGAAAAAGAGATGAAGAAGACAAATCGGCAGCCATGCAAAAGAAGAAGAAGATAACATCCGTGAGAGGCAAACAAGAAGGAGAGGAACACACGCAAACTCAGAGAGCAGAGAGAAGAAGAGTGATGACCGGCCCAACCCTTTTTTTTATTATTTATTGTTTTTCCATTTGTTATTTTATTTTGTTTATCTTTTTAAAAAAAAATCAAGAAGGCCCTTTCTTTTTTATAACCAAAAACCTTTTTCAAATTAATTAAAACTCTTTTTAAATAAAATAATCAAATGTTTTTTCAAATAATAAAACTTTTTTTATAACTTTAAAGTAAAACGTGTTTTTAACTAACATTAAGATTTTTTAAATTAAACCAATTGTTTTTTTTAATGATTAAATCTTCTTTTCAAAATATTATCACTAAAACTCCTTTTTTAGAATAATTAACCAAACTTTCACTTTTTTATTAATAAATTTTTTTAAAACTCAAAACTCTCTCTTTTCACAAATTTAAATCCTTGGTTAAAAAGACCATAAAAGTCCTCCAAAATTCATACGGTTTGTTTCTCGTTCAATTTTGATTTCGTTTTCGTCTAACCCCACATACTGACATTTTTGTTTGTTTTGTTTCTTGCAGCTATTATGTTCAATTTGAAACTTATTTTCGGTTTTATTTTTAGTTATCATATTTGTAACTGCTTATGGGATGTAATTTTGCGAGACAATTTTCGCGTTTATCTTTCCGCACTTTATTTTCTGCCGTTGTATGTATATTTAATTTCATCACATCTTTATAGTTAATTTCACATCCGAAGGAATTAGGTCTAGCTTTTGACCGCCGCGCCAATAGTCCTCAACTTCAAACCCTCAAAATTACACCCTTACAAACCCTAATTTTCACAAATGCCTCGCCGCAGGCAAAATTACAATTTTACCCCTAGCATTAGGTCAAAGAGCCGCCGCGCTCATTTTAGGGTTTCTCGCCGTGGAATCCCTAATTTAACCCTAATTACCACTCAACATTTCAACGTAGAGATTTGGAGTTTCTACACTCCACGTAAGCGTGTCCTTAAGATGCGTTTATTCCCCTTGAGACCTTGACCACAGTCAAGAAGTCTCTAACCTCCCTTTTGAGGGGAACTACGATTACTCTGATTCCACTCTCGTAAGGATACGTAGGCACAAGATGCGATGTCTTGCCGAGTAAACTTAGAATTAACCCCTTAGGTCTCTTTTCTCACTTGTAATCCTTATGTACATATACCTTAAGCAAATAAATAAAGCAAATAGTAAACATCTGAACAAAAGGTTCCTGTAGAGTACTACAGAAGTTTAGGGTGCTAATACCTTCCCTAAATTTAACCAACCCCCGAACCCTAGATCTTTCCCCGCATTGTGTTTACGATGCAAAATAGGTTTTCCCTCTTTTGACCTTTTCCTTCGGATAAATCAAAGAGCGGTTGTGAATTGAATTGCGATTCAAACTCATTAATAGTTTGTGATCCTATTTCCACCGCAACAATGTGCCTCTGATTGAAAGAGATGGTTGCATTAATTACAACCCAGTCATGCCATTACGTCAATTGGGCTATACTATGGAAGACAAGCCCGAAGCGGAGAAAATTCAAAGTTTCTTTTTGCTCACCACAATAGAAGATCCTGCATTTGTCAGGAAAATTGCTAAAGCGTGGACCAAAATCCATACGAAGGGGAGGAGAGAGCTAAAACAAAGAATTGTGTGGCTAAAGAGCCATATAACAAATGGTTGTTAGCAAGAGTGGCTGAAAAGTTGTTACCATTTCCTCCAGAACCATCCATGCAAGAAAAACCTCCTACTCCCACTCATGTATCCATCAAAGAATATGAGAAGCTAAATCTAGTCGTGGAAAGGTTGACCAAAGAAAACCAAGACCTTCAAGCTGAAATCCACCAAACAGGTGTGGAAAATGGCCAATACAAGAGGAAAATGGAGGTTAAACAGGACCAAGTAGCTGAGAGCAGCAAAAACTTGAAGCTAGAGGTAGATCTGAGAGTCATGTATCAAAATGGCTTTGAAGGGGCTGACGCATCAGTAAAGACTCTCCGACAATGCTTGAAGGAAGCTAAAGACTCTTGCAATAGAGTGTGGCATTTTTGTGAGCTAGCTTATGCTGAAAAGAAGAAGACGAGGGAGAAACTTGAGGCTGACATTGATGATCTCGAAGAGCAATTGGGAAATGCCTTGACCCTAGCTGAAGATGAACGACAACTCAAGGAAGAAGCATTAAGAGCTTCATATGTCACTCCTAGCATGTGGAACAAAAAGTTCTTAGAGTTGGAGACCGCTCAAGAAACAACCACTCTGTAGAAGGATCGTTTCGATGCTCTAAAAAGGGATAGTTCACAATGGCTCAAGAAAGAAGCTCATCTCAACAAGTTGTTGGACACCCATGTGGATTCCCTCTGGTATTATTAGCCGACTCTAGACATGTATTGTGCTAAGTACAATGATCTAGTGGAGCATTGCAACCTCATGATCCGTGATATCTCATGGAGGTTAGAAAGTGCGATTCAAGACTTGGAAGGGAACAATGTCCCTCCTTCAGTGCATCACTTCATCCAACTTTGTGATCAGATGGTTGGCAGATTCATGTTTGAGTCGAGGAAGCATGAAGAGGGTCTCCAAAAGAAGACCTTTTAGTTGATCAGTTCTCTCTCTTGTTGCATAAATCGTTGTATTCAGCTTATTGAGCAATCATTTGTATTGAATCTTTCTTTGGAAAATTAATGAAAAGTTGCTTTTTGGTCTCAATTGTGCATCTTTACTATTCATTTGCAGTTCTCTAATACTGTTGATAATCACAAGTCTCAAAAGTCTCTTGAACATCATTCGAGCATTGCATATATCTGCGCATCATTTTTGCATTCCCTAAAACCCAACCTCACACGCCACTTGCCCCTTCTGCAGTAGAGCAAGCTGACTTCTCGACATCTGTACAACACAAGAAGTAATCAGAAGAGAATCATGGATCAGCTAGAACAAAATCAAGCTGCTATGAAGGAAGAGATGCAAAGCATGAAGACGTAGATGAACCATCTCATGGAGGTGATTTAGAACATGGCCAGAAGACAAGAAGAGGTGAGGCTAGCGGCAGAGAGAAACGCTAATCATACCCTTACTGGCGCAGTTCCAAACGCCGATGGTGCAGTTCCAACCCCTGTTGGTGCAATTCCTACTCCCGTGGGTGCAATACCTATCCCTGTTAGCACAGTTCATCCACCAGCTTGTGCAGTCTAACCTCCTGGCAGTAGGATTCCACTACCAGTCCACTACGACAATCATGAGGGTTTCTACGAAGATTCAACGGCTGACGCGCGTGCGCCACATAACGCTGAATTGGAGAAGAAATTTAATTCTCTACAAGAAGCAGTGAGAGCAATGCAAGGCCCTGACGTTTTGGGATTAGATGCTTCAGAAATATGTCTTGTACAAGGGTTAAAATACCTCCAAAATTTACTATTCTGACTTTTGAGAAGTACAAAGGCAACAACTGTCCCAAGACCCACATAAAGTCTTATTGCAGGAAGATGGCCGCTTATTCCAACGATGTAAAGCTCCTAATCCATTTCTTCTAGGATAGTCTAAGCGAGGCTTCTCTAGAATGGTACATGCAGCTCGAGCATTCTCATGTGAAAAGCTGGAAAGAGTTAGCGGATGCTTTCATAAAGCATTATCAGTACAACACTTATATGGCTCCGAATCAAACGCAACTTCAGAATTGAACGCAACTTCAGAATCTGACCCAGAAGCCAAACGAGTCTTTCAAAGACTTTTCACAGAGACGGAGAGGACTGGCTGCGAGAGTACAACCCCTGTTGTTGGAAGGAGAGTGACGAATATCTTTATGGGGACGCTGCAAGGTCCGATTCTTGAACGCCTGGCATCTACTACTTCCACGGTGTTTTTCGAACTTGTCATGGCTGGAGAAAGGCTAGAGAGCTTGATGAAGGCCAGAGATATTCAGAATGCTAATGGATCCTCGAGTGGGCCCAAGAAGCCATATCAAGGATTCATTAGGAAGAAGGAAGGCGAAGCTAGTTTTGTTTCCACAGAAAGAGGGAAAGCCCATCAGGGTTATCATCATGTTGCTGCCATTGCTCCGCAACAACCACTTTCTATTCCTACAAGCCAACTTGTGGCTCAACAGAACCGGCAACAACAATCATAACAACCAAGGAAAAACCAGTATCAGGGTTAGCAAAGATCGAGGAGGCCAGAAAGAAGTTTCGATCTAATCCCATCAACATACGCTAGACTGCCTCTGTACTTGTTGAAAGGAGGTCTAGTGCAATTGAGGGAAATAAGGGACCCTCCAGCTGTCCTTCCCCCCAGCTATAATGTTAATGCAAGATGTGAATTTCATTCTGGCACCCCAGGCCACAACATTGAGAATTGTAAGACCTTGAAATACGTCGTCCAAGACCTTATTGATTCGAAAGCAATAAACTTCACCCAAAATACCCCGAATATCAAGACCAACCCAATGTCGCCTCATCATCACTCAACAAACATGACCGAGAGCTCTAGAGGGATCCGATTAATTTCGTATAGTGACAAATTGAAAACACCCCTCTCTATTGTTAAAGAGCAACTCCTGCTAACAAATATTTATCTTGGTTGTTCAGTTGATTGTCACGTTTGTGTGTGCAAATCTCAAGGATGCGCTGAATTGAAGAAAGGCATTCAACGCCTGATTGATCAAGGCGTATTGGTAGCAGAACAACTTTCAAAGACTGAAGAAGTTGCTACTCTTGACATTCCGTTTAAGACGTTGGAGATACCATATGATGATGAAAGTGGATTATGGAATCCTTCTAGTAATTCAACTCGTATCCTATTAACAATACCGTGTGATGAAGAAGATTAGGATAGTGTGTATGGACAGGCTCGTATTCCTCTACAGATCCCTTATGATAAAACATATGTGCTTCCTTATGGTCAAGATGGAAGATATTTAAATATACCTTATGATCTAGTTGAGATACCTATGTCTCCACCGTCAATGAATCAACTCGTCATCTCAACGCCAGCTCCGTTTCCTTACGAGAGTATGAACGCTATACCCTGGTTATATGACGAGGCTGTTTTTCTCAACAGGCAGAAGATGAGAGAAGAAGACATCTTAGAGGAAAAGAAGACTGTGGAGAATATTGTGGGAACTGGTGGTGTCACCAGGAGTGGTAGGATCTGCTAGGATCTTTGCACCAACAACATCACCCGTCAACAACAGTGGCAATATAAACAAAGATACTATTAAACAAGGCACCATTGAACAGGGGCAATCCTACAAACAGAAGGATGTCCCTAATAATGAAGCAGAGAAATTTTTAAGAATCATTCAGAAAAGAGATTACAAAGTGATTGACCAGCTCAATCAAACTCCTTCGAAAATCTCTATGCTGTCATTACTAATGTGTTCAAAGGCCCATCAGGAGGCGCTGTTAAAATTCTTGAAGGCCGCTCATGTGCCTCAAGAGATATCTGTGCTGCAGTTTAAAAAGGTGGTTGGGAACATAGCGTCAAGTCATATTTTGAGCTTCAATTATAGTGAATTACCCCCCGTAGGTAAAAATCATAACAAGGCCTTGCACATTACAATCGAATGTGTAGATGTTGTGTTCTCTTGAGTGCTAGTCGATACTAGGTCGTCGCTGAACATACTACCAAAAAGCTCGTTGTGTAAATTGTCAATTGAAGGGCTTGTGATGAAGCCAAGTCAAACCATTGTGAAAGCTTTTGATGGAGCTAGGAGAATTGTGATCGGCGAGGTTGATCTCCCGATCAAGATTGGGCCTTATACTTTTATCATTACATTTTATGTAATGGACATATATCCTGCCTACAGTTGCCTTCTTGGTTGCCCGTGGATTCATTCAGCTGGTGCTGTAATGTCAACTCTTCATCAGAGACTCAAGTTCATGATTAATAATCAGATGGTTATCATTGAAGGCGAAGAAGATGTTCTTGTGAGCCATCTTGCTTCTTTCCGCTATATTGAGGTAGGAGACGAAGTGCATGAGACCCCGTTCCAGGCCTTTGAAGTGATCAACATTGAAATGATTCATGAGAAGTCGGTGTCTTCAATTGTAACTTGGAAAGACACGAAGACAGTGATAGAAGAAGGTCACCCTTGAAGATGGGGTAAGGTGTTGGAAATGCCTGTTAACAAGAATGGAGTCGGTTTGGGTTATAAATAAAAGAACGCCTCTGATAGAGGTAAATGACTTGCAACTCCGTTAGTTTTTACTAGTGGGGGCCATCTCGTCGATGGTCAAGTCACATTTCTGGAAGCTGAAGACGGCGGTCATGAAGAACTATGCATGGTGTATCCTAGAGCACCCAACCAGACATTGAACAACTGGAGAATCGTCGAAGTCCCCGAAGTTACTCTAGTAGACGAGTAATTCCCTGTTTTTCGTTTTTACCTAAAAAATCATATGCTCTGCCCAAGGCATACGGATCATGTTATAGGGGTTTTTGCTTTTAAAGCACAGATTTATCATCAATAAATAAACTTTTGCATCTAATTGCGCTCTCTTTCTTTCATTTTTACTTTTTGCACATAAAAATATTTTTGAAAGGCAATGTTTTGTTTTCTTCTTTTTCATTTTTATTAAAATAAAAGCATGAAATCATTCATCGTGTAGATCTTCCCCTGTTCCTGTTGATAACAATCCTGCTATGGCCCAATATAACTTTGATAACCCAATTTACCAAGCTGACGAAGACTGTGAGGAAGATTGTGATCTCCCAGAAGAGTTGGCTAGACTGTTAAAGCAAGAGTCAAAGGTCATTCAGTCGTACCAAGAAGAGGCTGAAGTCGTCAACATGGGAACCGAGGAAGATGCCAAGGAGATCAAGATAGGTGCCTCCTTGGAAGCAGAGGTGAAGACGAAGTTGGTCGCGTTGCTACGAGAGTATGTTGATGTGTTTGCTTGGTCCTACAAAGACATGTCTGGTGTGGATGAAGATATTGTGGTGCACAAGCTACCCCTCAAAGAAGATTGCCCGCCGGGAAGCAAAAGTTAAGGAGAACGAAGCCAGAGATGTCCTTCAAGATCAAAGAAGAAGTGCAGAAGCAGCTAGACGCAGGTTTCTTGGCAGTATCCAACTATCCATAATGGGTAGCGAATATTGTTCCAGTACCTAAGAAGGATGGAAAGGTGCGAATGTGTGTTGATTACAGGGACCTCAATAGAGCGAGTCCAAAAGACGATTTTCCTTTGCCGCACATTGACGTGCTAGTAGACAATACATCCCACTTCTCTGTTTTCTCCTTCATGGATGGGTTTTCTGGCTATAATCAGATCAAAATGGCGCTAGAAGATATGGAAAAGACAACTTTCATCACTCCATGGGGAACTTTCTGCTACAAGGTCGTGCCGTTTAGACTTAAGAATGCAGGCGCGACATATCAGCAAGTTATGGTTACTCTCTTTCATGATATGATACATAAAGAGATTGAATGTTATGTAGACGATATGATCACAAAATCCCAAACTGAGGAAGAACACCTCATTCACTTGGAAAATATTTTTGCAAGGCTGAGAAAATTCAAGCTGAGATTAAATCCCAACAAATGCACTTTTGGTGTAAGATTCGGTAAAATGCACCTAAAACTGAAAAGGAAGTCTGAGGTTTCCTTGGGAGATTGAATTGCATTGCAAGATTCATATCTCATCTAATAGCCACTTGTGAACCCATCTTCAAACTACTTCGAAAAGATCAAGTTGTTGTATGGAACGATAATTGTCAGAAAGCCTTTGAGAAAATAAAGGACTATCTACAAGAACCATCGATCTTGATTCCTCCAGTACCCAGAAGACCTCTGATCATGTACTTAACTGTGCTAGAAGGATCCATGGGATGTGTGTTGGGTCAGCATGATAAAACTGGTAGGAAGAAGCACACAATCTACTACCTCAGTAAGAAGTTTAATGTCTGTGAATCGAGATACTCAATTCTCGAGAAGACATGTTGTGCATTAGCTTGGGCAGTAAAGCGCCTCAGACAATATATGCTCACCTATACAACTCTTCTAATTTCCAAGATGGATCCTGTCAAATATATATTCGAAAATCCTGCTCTCACCAGACGAGTGGCTCGTTAGCAGATGGTACTGATAGAGTACGACATCCAATATGTTATGCAGAAGGCTATCAAAGGAAGTGTGCTCTCGAACTATCTTGCCCACCAACCGATGGATGACTACCAATCTATGCACTTCAAATTTCCTGACAAAGACATCATGTTTTCCAGAAATTATACTACACTAGGCCCGAATGATGGACCCGAACCAGGATCGTGATGGACGCTCGTGTTCGATGGTGCAGCAAATGCTAAAGGCTATGGAATTGGGGCAATCATTACTTCTCCTACTGGATTTCACCTACCATTCACTGGAAGACTGTGTTTCAAGTGTACTAATAATATGGCCGAGTACGAAGCCTGTATCTTCAGAATTGAAGCTGCCATTGATAATAGGATCAAGATCCTAGAAGTCTATGGAGATTTTACACTCGTCATATGCCAAATTAAAGGAGAATACAAAACACTGGATGTCAAGTTGATTCCTTACAGAAATCATGTCTTGAAGCTAATCTATACTTTGATGAGATCACTTTTCATCACATCACCAGAGCAGAAAACCAACTGGCAGATGCTCTAGCAACATTAGCATCCATGTTTCAAGTCAAGTGGAAGAATGAGGCACCATCCATCAGTCTGAAGTACCTTGACGAACTTGATTATTGCCTGGAAATCGATGCTGAATAGCCTAAAGTTGATGATCATCCCTGGTTCTACGATATCAAGCGGTATATAGAAACACAGGAATATCCAGAAGGCATAACGATCACTGATAAGAAATATCTCAGGAAACTTTCGTCAAAGTTCTTCCTCAGTAGTGGTGTGTTATACAAAAGGAATTATGATTCAGTTCTACTCAAGTGTGTGGATAGACACGAAGCAGAACGCATCATAAATGAAGTTGACGAAGGGTCTTTTGGAACACATGCCAGTGGCCACACTATGGTGAAGAAGATCTTGAGGGCAGGATACTACTGGATGACAATGGAAACAGACTGCTATTGTCATGTCCAAACATGTCACAAGTGCCAGATTTATGCAGACAAAGTTCATGCTTCACCGCTTCCTTTGAATGTATTGACTTCGCCTTGGCCTTTCGCCATGTGGGGTATAGATGTAATTGGACATATCGAGCCAACCGCCTCCAATGAACATCGTTTCATCTTAGTGGCCATTGACTACTTCACCAAATGGGTGGAAGCTGCATCTTATGCCTATGTCACTAAACAAGTGGTGACTCGCTTCATCAAGAAAGAAAGCATCTGCCGATATAGAGTTCCGAATAAGATCATTACTGATAATGGTTCGAACCTCAACAATAAAATTATGAAGGAGTTGTGCAAAAGCTTTAAGATTGAGCACCATAACTCAACACCATATCGCCCGAAAATGAATGGAGTTGTGGAAGCAGCGAATAAAAACATCAAGAAGATCGTCCAGAAGATGGTGATGACTTATAAAGACTGGCATGAGATGTTTCCCTTTGCCTTGCATGGTTACCGCACTTTAGTGCGCACTTCCACTGGGGAAACCCCATTTTCTCTTGTGTACGGCATGGAAGCAGTGATGCCTATTGAAGTAGAGATTCCTTCCTTGAGGATTCTAGCAGACGTCAAGCTAGCCGAAGCTGAGTGGATACGAGCAAGACTCGACCAACTTAATCTCATCGATCGAGAAGCGCATGATGGCTATCTTCCATGGTCAACTATACCAAAAACGGATGAAGAGGGTCTTTGACAAGAAAGTTCGCCTACAACACATCAAAATAGGAGATTTGGTCTTGAGAAAGATTCAACCAACTCACTTTGACCCAAGGAGCAAGTGGACACCGAACTATGAGGGTCCATATGTAGTGAAAAAGGTTTTCTCCGGCAGAGCCGTGATTCTCTCAACCATGGACGGTGATAATCTTCCATCCCCTGTGAATTTAGATGTAGTTAAAAAATATTATGCCTAAAAGATAGACCCGGTGGACCAAAAAGAAATTCCACGCAAAAATGGGCGTCCTAGTGGACCATAAAAAAGAAAAGGTCCAGGCAAAAATTAGGGACTAAAATAAAACAAAGTAGGCTAAAAACCCGAAAGGGTGGCCTAGGCAAAAGTTAGGGATTCAAAAGGCTAAATTGCACCCAGAAAAGACGTGTGAACTTCTCTCCATGTTCACTGAGCTCTGACTAGGAGAGATCGATTCAATTGTTACGCTCATAAGCAAGGTATAAAGGGTCTTTAGAGATATATGGGTCATAGCAAAATTGAAACTTGATAGAAACCGATTTCAACATTGTCGTTGTATTTTATTTCTCCTTCTAAGCAATTACCTCTTTTAGGAATTGTCTCCTTTTGTAATTTTCCCATTTATGGGTCTTCATCAATAAAATTACTTTCATCAAAAAAATTTCTCTTCTATTTTCTTATTATCTGTTTGTAAGATTTGTTTTATTGATGACAAGTATTGCACATAATAGCATCGTGGTGGAAATGAATTAAGGGATTACTCACTCCCTTAGGGTAACTAAAGGGTGATCACAACTCCAAGAAACATACAAGAACGCCGTTTGAAATCCCGAAGTGACCTGGCCAAGACAGAATCATCTGGCCCAGAGAAAACTAACATTAAATTGGGAGTTTTTAGCATCTCTAAAACTTTATTACATCATGAGGAAATAATGTTGGGAAGTCGAGCTTGCTCCTCATCTGGTCCAAAGCCCAATCACATTTGGCACCTTTTTTGTTTTGAAGCCGCTTTTAGCTGATACTTCTATGTAAAACCATCTCTGACTGGTATCTTTTACCTTACATATCTCTGTTCCCCGGCAAGCACAACCACGCTTGGTGCGACCGTCACTCCAGACCCTTTCATATCCCCAGCATTAAGTATCTTGCATCATATGCATACTTAAGTCATATCATACTTCCCCAGCTCTTGCATCTCTGCGCATTTCCATTTCCATTTGTTATGGAGCATCATTATCATCAAGCATTGGCATGTGCAAGTCAAGGCCCAGGACCAATCTCGCAGATTTCTCAAGATTATCTTCAGCCCAGTGAGGGGAATCCTTTGCAATACCATGCGTCTCCCCTCAAAAAATTCAAGAATATCGAAACAAAGTTCAGCCTAGCCAGGGGCATCTTTTTTAAGACCATGGGCATCACCCATAATGTCATTTCAACCTTGAGCTTAATCAGAATTTCAAGATCATCTTCTACTTAGTCAGGGGCATACTCTTCAAGACTGTGGGTGTTCCCCACAAAGATGTTTTAACCTTGTGGTTGATAAGATATGAAAATAAGGTTCAGCCCAGTCAGGGGCATTTTCTTCAAAGTCGTGGGTGTTCCCTACGAAGTTGTTTGAACTCGAGGGTTGATCAGTAGTCAAGATGATATTCATCCCAGTCAGGGGCATCCTCCGCAAGACTGTGGGCGTTCCCCACTAAGCCGTTCAACCTTTTATTGAGAAAACTTGAGAGCTTCAAGGCAACTCTCAGCCTAGTCAGGGGAATCTTCTTCAAGACCATGGACGTTCCCCACGAAGTTGTTCAAACTTTTGTTGGGCAAATTCAAGAGTTTCAAAGAAACGTTTAGCCTAGCCAGGGGCATCTCTTTTGAAGCTGTGAGCGTTCCTCACAAAGCTGTTCAACCTTTTGTTGACCAAGATCAAGAGTTAAAGCAAAACTCATCCTAGTCAGGGGCATCTTCTTCAGAGTTCATGGGCGTTCCTCATGAAATTTATTTCAACCTTTTGTTGTCAAAGCTAAGACCTTGAAGCAAGTCATTGGGCATTCCCCGTTGATCTATTTCAATCCAATCTTCCTCTTGGGCGTCCCCCAATGATTTGTCTCCAGCGGATTTGACCTTTTGTCGGTTGCCTTACTATCATCCTTTTGGTGATAGTCGAACCTCGTCAGTTCGATCTAGTTTGCATCCTTTTGGTGTTGGTTGCCTCAAAGATTGGGAAATTATTATAATCCTTTTGATGGTGGTAACTTATGTGTCTCTTCGTCATCCTTTTGGTGATGAGTCTATCATCCTTTTGGTGCCAGGTTGTACGAGTATTGCCTATCATCCTTTTGGTGATAGATACGCCATCCTTTTGGTGTTGGACGTGTGTTTACTATTATCCTTTTGTTAATATCTAGTTTTGACCTCACTATCATCCTTTTGATGATGGGTCTGTCATCCTTTTGGTGCCAGATTGTGCGAGTGTTCTCCATTATCCTTTTGGTGTCAAGGTTATGTGTGGTGTTTACTATCATCCTTTTGGTGATAGGTATGTCATCCTTTTGGTGTTAGATTGTCTCTGTTATCATCCTTTTGGTGATAACGACCTTTGCAAAATATCCAGTATTCCGCTTCCCAAACACTTTCTTTCTTTTCGGACAAATTCAGGGCTTTCTTCATATCTAATTTTCTTTTACTTCGAAAGAATGAACTCCGTAGCACTCCATCTTACTCGGTCTAAGCCAATTAGACAGGGGCATCTGTCATACCCCAAATTTGTCCTACCTATATATAGCTCTCATCCTGTACATCCACTCACCAACTATCATTCAGAAAATTAAAAAAAAAATATTGTTTCTGGTTATTGTGATGATTGAAGTTCTTAGTCAGACAAGTTTTGTTTCAAGATCAAGGCTAGGCTGTGATTGATTCAAGTGTTTGTATTTGAGGTCACAGTTAGGGTTTGTGTGTCAATTCAGATTGATTATGTGTGGATCAAGATATCAAGTTGTGTTGAGTTCAATATATTTGTGGTCCTTCTTGTTCTTTTTTAAAAAAAGTATATATACAAGATCAGTTCACTTTTGGCATCAAGATTTTGTTCAATTCTAAGGTAAACATTCAAAGTGCGAGAATTGATATGGAGGGTGCATTAATAATTTTGAAGCCCATTTCGTTTCATCAAAGTCCACTCGTTACCAAAAATTCTACAAAAAAAGAGTTCATGATTCATTTTCTTTTTTAAGGCCCATTATATTTCTTGTTTTTATCAGCCCATTACATATTATAAAAGTTCCAAAAAAAGGAAAGAAAAAAATTCCAAAATGCATTCTCAGCCACTTGATACAATGAATTTGCAAAACTTTGGCACCTTGTGAACCACATGATAAACAAATTGATGAAAACACAAGGCAATGTGAAAATAAAAGCATCATGCTACCCAAAACTCCATAAGTCTGGTGCTATTACAAAACCAAGTCATATACAAACTTTCTTACAAAAAACATACAACGTCTGATACCATACAATGACAAAAATTCTGCAAAAAAACTTGTCAGCTTCCCACGCAGCAGACACGCACCAGCAACCGACACAAGCCAGATACCACCTCCTAGAGCTTACAGCAGTACATAGTAATGTTAACATACAATATACAAAAAGGTACATAACAATGGAATGCTGAAATTGGAAGAGAAGGGACAACACAGTAGAAATTTTCCTTTGTAGTTGAGCCAAATATCCATCACACAAATCTCGCCATACAAAACGGAAAAATCATAAATGACCTGCAGAAAATGGTTTGTCCTGTCCTTTTCACGACCTCGCCTGTATCAAAATTTGAGTTGTACGACCATTAAGAGATCATGCGACATGAACAATAACAACATTCTCTCAAATACCCCTCATCTCACTTATATAAAGAGGACTCTCTCACTCTAATGAAGAACCCGACTTGGTTTTTGATAATCACCCAAAAAAAACCTCCATTTCTTCTTCTTCTTCTTCTTTAACCTCACCCAAATAAATCAGAAACTCACCCTTTCCTCCTCCATTTTCAACTTCCTTCAACCATCAATCTTTACAATTCAACCTCAAATCCCTCCTCAAAGGGGAGTCGATCTAAAAACCTTCAACCCATACAATTTTCGTCAACAACGACAAACCTTTCATCATAAACCTAACCCCGAGTGTTATTTAAAGTAACCCAGAAATTTGAAACAAAAAAAGGAAGGAGATTAAAGAGCGGCGATAAAAAAAATTCCCCAAATCAAGAAAACGTACAAACCTATTGTAGACTCGAACATATTAGAGGTGGAAGTCGAACGAGATATTTAGAGACTCACGAAGGTAGAGTTGATTTGAAAATGTGATGGCTATGTTTTTCCTCTTGATCTGCACTCGTTGTATAATCATGAGCGACTTCGTCTTCAATCTACACCATAACCGTGTTTTTTAGCTTTGATCGGTTATCATGGTTTTTTTGTTCAAATTGGTTTTTTGAGAATCTGCTGTTACGACTTTTTCAAGAAGGTGTTTATAGCGTCATTGTGAGATACCCAAGTTGTGTTTACAGGATGCTATGGCTGCTTTCTTTTAGGGAAAGGGTAACATTAATGTTGTGCCTTGGATCACCACTGAATGGGTTATTGGGCTTAGGGTCCATTGTAGCTTTCATTGTCCATACCCCCTTCTCACTCGGGTTCAGCGGGTTATGACCATGAGTGAGTGATGCGCTTTAACAAGCCCAAGTGATCCCTTCTACTTTTATGTGCCTATTTGATTTTAAAAACCCCCTCTTCTTTCTCAATGGATTTTGAGTTCTTAATATAAATTTTGTAAACTGTTTTTTTTTTGCCAAATTTCTATTAAAAATCTTATTAGTTTTATGTATATACTTTTTTTTAATGTTGTTGTTAATAGTTCGAACTAGTTTTATAAGAATTCTTTGGAAACTGTTGCGGGTATATTACCTCTTTGTTCTCTCGATTTTATGATTAATTTCTTTACGGTCGATGACGAGACCTCTAAAATTATTATCAGTCAAACTAGTGATAGATAGTAATGAATTTGAGACCACCTTACTTTTTCACTTTTCATTTTCTTCCTCATTTTCGATTTTATTTTTACCTTTTGAACCGATGAAGTTTTTTATTCACAAACGTTAGTTTTCATGGTTGTTAAAACCTTCATTATTTCAAATCTGTAGAGAATGACCATTTGGATCATTTTTCTATACTTTGGGATCGTGAGAGGTTCCCTTCGATTAATTAACATAAGGTTTGCGATTAAGACGAGGTTTAACCTTATTTTCAAATTCATCTCAATTTAATTCATTTTATCGGTCAATGAAGTCTTTACATTCGTAAATGTCGATTTATCGAAGTCGTTAATCTTCATTATTTCAAATCTGTAGGAAATGATCATTTAGATCATTTTTCTATACTTTGGGATCGTGAGAGATTACCTTCGATTAATCAACACAAGTTTATGATTAAGACGAGATCCCACTCCTTTTGACCCATTTCACTAATTATTAACCTCTGACTTTAATTTTTGTTTAATATAAGTGTTTTACATTTCTGTTAATATATCACTGTTTATATATTTTTGTGTTGCACCCCAAATTTTGACCCCTTAGATTCTCATTATCATTTTAGGAGCATACTCATGAACTTTCTAACCTTAATCCAGTGCAAGTCTGTCTTTGTCAAATTGCAGATGAATCAGGGTTTCGTGCAGTCAAAATCAAAACTTCAGGGTTTGTGATTAGTCAATTTTTTGGGCTCATTCAAATAGGAAACAAGGTCAAGGATATTACATAATGTCAATTGAGAAGCCAATGTGAGGTTGTTGCCCCAAAATTCAGAGCAGTACATTTCAGAGCACCCGATTAGGGTTTTGGAGTAGTAAAAGTCAACCGTAGTTTGACTTTGATGTTGGAAGGTGTTTAAATGGTGGGATTGTGATTCATGAAGTTCATATAGCCTAATAAGGTTCATCCAAGAAGTTTCAAGGTCTCAGGATGTCCAGAATGTCAATAGGCAACTCGGTCGGCACTGATCGATCGTACGGTCGACTGAAAAGTCAACTCTCCAACTTTTATGAATTGGACTTCAAGTTGTGAAACAAAGTTGTTCCTCATGTCATATTGGACTTGCATATCAATTTTCATGACTATTGGATCAAGGATGAAGGAGTAATCGGAAATCGGGAAATTAGGGTTTTGGAAAGGGCTAAACCATAACTCCTTAACCACACATCCAATTGAGTTGGTTCAAAGCTCATTTGGAAGCTCTTGACAAGTCCTACAAAAGTCCCTAAGTGGTCCATGATCAGAAAATGCATAGATTTTGAGTTATGGTCGAATTCATTTCAAGAGGGGAAAAATTCCTTAACCACACATCCAATTTCATTTTTTAAGCTCATTTTTAGCAACTTTGGAGGGTTTTTTGGCCAAGTTACTTTGAGAAATTGAAACTCATGAAAACATGAATGTTTTAGAGCTATGTGAGGGATTTCTAAAAAGTACTAGCACATCTCAAGAGGAGTTGTGAGCAGAAAGTTACATGTGTTCAAAGTTAAGAGTTCACACTTTAGTCCCACATTGGCCAATTTTCAAGAATGACTTCTTTCATCAATTTTGCCAAATGTTGTTGATCCAATATGTTGTATCTGATGTATGAGGTGTATGTAGCATGGAAAAACAGAAAGTTATGCAGAAAATAAAAAAAAACCAAGTTTGAATGCATTGCCTTGCAAGTGGTGCAAGTTGTACCCAAGTTGGAAAAGTGAAGCATGAGGTGGAAAGTTAAACTGAACCAGCCTCACTCCTACACCTCCTAGCCTGCTATCAACCTCAGAAAAACCATCATTGTGCTTGACAATTGAGGCTTGGATCAGCAACCAAGAGAAAACCCTCCAAAGGAAGGTCTGCCCACTTGACCCTCATGTCAAGAATAATTCATTCACCCTCCCTTGACTTTGTTAAGTCATTTTAACCTTATCTTAGAAACCATTAGACTTTTCTTTGAGTCTAAGAGACCCACCTGTACTAGGAGTGTTCTTCCACTAGAACCCTAGGAAAGAGTTCGTCAACTCTGTGTAAGAATCATCGTCATGATTTTCTTACTTCCCCTTTTGAATATTACAACTTAGATTAGGGAGTTTTGTCAAACTCCATACAAACATTGTCATGTTTGTTTCCCCCTTTGAACCTTGATCGTCATCAAGTGTTCTTTTCTCTTGTGAGGTGAACTACGAGTGCTCTGATTCTATCCTAGTTAGGATACGTAGGCAGAAGATGCGACGTCTTTGCGAGCAAACTTAGTGTATATAACGTTAGGTTTCAACTCATATCTTTTCCCAATCCACAGTACATATTTCACACTTAGCAAGCAATCAAACAAATGGTTCCTGTAGAGTACTACAGATATTTAGGGTGCTAACACCTTCCCTAGGTATAACCAACCCCCGATCCCCGAATCTCTTAAGCGTTGTCATTACATCACGAAAAAGGTTTTTCTCTCTTTAGACCTATCCTTTGGATAAAATAAAGTCCGGTTGTAAAAAGAAATAAGATTCAAGTTAATTAATAGCTTGATATCCAATTTTCACCGCAACATTTTGCATATATTTTCCGTTTATATTATCGTTGACATTATCTTGTTTATTTATCTCGCTCATCTTATCATCATTGTTCATATTTCATCCTGTTATATTACATATACTATCATCTAACATTTCTCTTGTTTATTTCATTCAAAAATACCAAAAACACGATAAAATTATTGAAAAACCCTAAGTTGGTGGACTGTTGATCATTATTTTAGATGTTGAAGTTTAAGCTCTGTACATAGACCCTAGTTTGGATACTTTTGTCCGAACTCTTCTCTGTCGCCTAGTTTAGGACACCTCGTACACACACGCCTTTCTCTTGGGCTACCTGACAATGAGACCATTTATTTCTCTCAATCCCCTATATTTTGTATGTATCCCCTTCCCGTACCATGTAATAACTTAGTTCTTTTCATGCTCGTCGGCTACTCGTTAAGAAAGATAAAAATGAATTAGGTTAGAACACGTTTTTTTTTCAAAATAAAGAACAAATAAGGCTTGATCCAACGTCAAGTCATTTTCAAACTCATTTTAACTTGGACCACCTTAGGGTTTCTCCTTCTAATTTTACATCTCTTCCATCAAATCACACCAACCTTGTATGTATTCAACCCTCGTAAGTTGATTGCTTCACGCATCGCCATCAACCTACCATGCTCCATTCACCACCCTTCATTTTTCAAAACTTATTTTCAAACTTTTCTCTATTGAGTCTAAAAAACCTTGGTCTCGTACCAATTGCATTTTGAAAACTCTTTTCCTAATAAACTTGGATGGTTGTGGAGTGGTTAGCCATAAGCCTTCTCCTATCCTGAGTGCTTGACATTACCTTTACGGTTCACTGTCGTAAAGTGCTTACCATTCAAGATCAAGACGTCTTTAATAATAGAATGAAGTTCTCTTTGTATTAAACTAAAGAGAGAGGATTCAGTGTAGACTTCTTCCTCTCTGAGTGTCAGGATACTCACTGTAGAGTGTGTGGTCTCGACACTCGTCTTTCAATACGAATACATGACTATATTTGCCATACCACTTTCACAACAAATCTTTGACATAAAGAATTGGGTACTACCCGCAAGGGGTTACTATCCGAGAACCTATTTCACCCTAAAAACAACTTTCACAAATCAAATATGACATCTTGCCTCGTTGGTGAAAATTAATATTTTCAAAAAGGATATGCTACGTCCATTCTACCGCAAACAGGTAACGCTTAAGACTCCACAAGCGAGCTGCAATACACCTAACTGCTAGAATGCGCACGTCAGCATCATCCATAAAAATACCAGTTAACCGTAGGCTAAACTATGAATACTCTGATTCTTCACTTCTTTTAAGTGAAGATACATAGGCACAAGGGCCCCAATCCTTACCGAGCATATTCCCCTCTTTTATTCATAGTCCTTTGAACTATGTTGACTCTGACTTTCTCATGCCTGTTAAGAGTACGTAGGCATAAGACCGCGAGGTCCTAACTTTTCTCTCTCCCCTTAGAACACCCTTTATAGCAATACCCGTTAGCATATACCTTCACATATAGGCAAACAAATGATTCCTATCGAGTACGATGGATGCGAAGGGTACTAATACCTTCCCTTTGCATAATCGGCTTCCGATCCCTTTCTCTTGGTTGTGAGACCATCTTATCTATTTCATCTTAGGGTTTTCTTGATATTTTCCCTTCCCCTTTTGGGATAAATAAATTTCGATGGCGACTCTTTTGTCTTTCCATTTTCGCCTCTCTGTCGTTGTATTTTCGAGTAGCGACAGCTTGGCGACTCTGCTGGGGACATGCCTAGCAAGCCAAACCTAGTTTGTTTGTTGCATATGTGATTTATCTGCTTTTATTGTTTTATTATGTTGTGTTCCTCTTATCTGTTGGGTTTATTGGGGATGGTTTGTAAGGATAAAGGCTTTCTACTTGAGCTTTTCTAGTATACACTAAGTTAGGAGGTGGTTGCTTTCTGATTTGCGAGACTTAGGACTCGTTGAGTTGGTTTGACTTCCACCGCTCAGATGAGGCCCCTTTGGGATGACTATGTCTTATGAGTAGTTGTAATGGCGTCTTTATTTCCGACCTGGGAGTCCGTGATTCTGAGGACGTTTTGTAGAACCCTATTCTAAAAGTTACTAAAACATAACTCTACGCTCATCCTTTAAAGGGATTACCGTCTTATGAATCATCGTTATGATGGAAAACTTTTGAGGGTTAGTGCATGGGACTTTGTTTGAAAACTCTTGGAATTCCCTGTTACAAACCAATAGATTGCCCACCTGTGGTGAGGGGTATCTCGTTGTGTTACCTTGCAAGACCTGTGACCTCGGCCCTACGGTTGTTCTATTCTCATATGCATTCATAAAGCATTGCATTGCATCACATTATTACATATCAAGGGACTTAAGAGACTGTGATTATCTCAGGTATTGTTGAACAATGACTGATCAAAGAAAAAGAAGCACAAATTCCTTGAAGTTCCGAGAACCAAAGTTGGGATTGATCGAAGATCTTCTGATTGACGTGCCAAAGACCGTCAAAATCAATTTTCAAGGGAAGCATGGGAAATTGCTCGATCTTCTCTATTCTGGAGTGGACACTTGGGATTTGTTTACTATGGCTCAATTCTATAATGCTCCGCTAAGATGTTTTACCTTCCAAAATTATCAGTTGGCCCCTACTCTTGAAGAATATTCTCACCTGTTGAATATCAAGATTAAAGATCAACCCATCTATACCGGTCTGGAAGAAGAACCGAAGCCTCTTGCCATTGCTCTTGCTCTTCATACGACTAAGGAAGAAGTTGAGGCTGGTCTAGCCAATAAGGGAGGTACTCAGGGGTTTCCTTTGAAGTTCCTACTTGACAAAGCCGTCCAGTTCAAGACTAATAAGGATTGGGAAAGATTTGGTGTCGTTGTTGCTTTGATGATCTATGAGATTGTTCTCTTCCCAAATATAGACAATTTCATAGATATCACTGCCATCACTCTCTTTATGCAGAAGAATCTTATTCCTACCCTCCTTGCCGATACTTATCACTCCATTCATTGGAGGAGTGAGAAGAAGACAGGGATGGTTCAGTGTTGTTCTCATCTATTGTTCAAATGGTATGCTTCCCATCTACCAAAGGAAGGGCCGTTTGTGGAGAACAAAGAGAAGCTGAAATGGTCGAGACGTATTATGTCTTTGGTAGCCGATGATATTACTTGGTATTCCCATGAATACTACGATGTAGAGATCATTTTTAGCTGCGGAGAGTTTGGTAATGTGCCTCTGATTGAGAGAACTGGATGCATTAATTACAGCCCAGTCATGCCATTACGTCAATTGGGCTATGCTATGGAAGACGAGCCCGAAGCGGAGAAAATTCAAAGTTTCTTTTTGCTCACCACAACAGAAGATCCTGCATTTGTCAGGAAAATTGCTAAAGCATGGACCAAAATCCATACGAAGGGGAGGAGAGAGCTAAAAGCACAATTAGAGCTAAAATCATATGCTCTCTTTCTTTCATTTTTACTTTTTGCACATAAATTTTTTTTTGAAAGGCAATGTTTTGTTTTCTTCTTTTTCATTTTTCTTAAAATAAAAGCATGAAATCATTCATCGTGTATATCTTCCCCTGTTCCTGTTGATAACAATCCTGCTATGGCCCAATATGACTTTGATAACCCAATTTACCAAGCTGACGAAGACTGTGAGGAAGATTGTGATCTCCCAGAAGAGTTGGCTAGACTGTTAAAGCAAGAGTCAAAGGTCATTCAGCCGTACCAAGAAGAGGTTGAAGTCGTCAACATGGGAACCGAGGAAGATGCCAAGGAGATCAAGATAGGTGCCTCCTTGGAAGCAGAGGTGAAGACGAAGTTGGTCGCGTTGCTACGAGAATATGTTGATGTGTTTGCTTGGTCCTACAAAGACATGTCTGGTCTGGATGAAGATATTGTGGTGCACAAGCTACCCCTCAAAGAAGATTTCCCGTCGGGAAGCAAAAATTGAGGAGAACGAAGCCAGAGATGTCCTTCAAGATCAAAGAAGAAGTGCAAAAGCAGCTAGACGTCGGTTTCTTGGCAGTACCCAACTATCCATAATGGGTAGCGTATATTGTTCTAGTACCTAAGAAGGATGGGAAGGTGCGAATGTGTGTTGATTACGGGGACCTCAATAGAGCGAGTCCAAAATACGATTTTCCTTTGCCGCACATTGACGTGCTAGTAGACAATACAACCCAGTTCTCTGTTTTCTCGTTCATGGATGGGTTTTCTGGCTATAATCGGATCAAAATGGCGCCAGAAGATATGGAAAAGACGAATTTCATCACTCCATGGGGAACTTTCTGCTACAAGGTTGTGCCATTTAGACTTAAGAATGCAGGCGCGACATATCAGCAAGTTATGGTCACTCTCTTTCATGATATGATACATAAAGAGACTGAATGTTATGTAGACAATATGATCGCAAAATCCCAGAATGAGGAAGAACACCTCATTCACTTGGAAAATATTTTTGCAAGGCTGAGAAAATTCAAGCTGAGATTAAATCCCAACAAATGCACTTTTGGTGTAAGATTCGGTAAACTTCTAGGTTTTATTGTAAGCCAAAAGGGGATTAAAGTCGACCCAAATAAAGTCAAAGTTATCCAAGACATGCCAGCACCTAAAACTGAAAAGGAAGTCTGAGGTTTCCTTGGGAGATTGAATTGCATTGCAAGATTCATATCTCATCTAACAGCCACTTGTGAACCCATCTTCAAACTACTTCGAAAAGATCAAGCTGTTGTATGGAACGATAATTGTCAGAAAGCCTTTGAGAAAATAAAGGACTATCTATAAGAACCACCGATCTTGATTCCTCTAGTACCCAGAAGACCTCTGATCATGTACTTAACTGTGCTAGAAGGATCCATGGGATGTGTGTTGGGTCAACATGATAAAACCGGTAGGAAGAAGCACGCAATCTACTACCTCAGTAAGAAGTTTAATGTCTGTGAATCGAGATACTCAATTCTCGAGAAGACATGTTGTGCATTAGCTTGGGCAGTAAAGCGCCTCAGACAATATATGCTCACCCATACAACTCTTCTAATTTCCAAGATGGATCCTGTCAAATATATATTCAAAAAGCCTGCTCTCACCAGACGAGTGGCTCGTTAGCAGATGGTACTGATAGAGTACGACATCCAATATGTTACGCAGAAGGCTATCAAAGGAAGTGTGCTCTCGGACTATCTTGCCCACCAACCTGTGGATGACTACCAATCTATGCACTTCGAATTTCCTGAAAAAGACGTCATGTTTGCCAGAAATTATACTACACTAGGCCCGAATGATAGACCCGAACCAGGATCGTGATGGACGCTCGTGTTCGATGGTGCAGCAAGTGCTAAAGGCTGTGGAATTGGGGCAATCATTACTTCTCCTACTGGATTTCACCTACCATTCACTGATAGACTATGTTTCAAGTGTACTAATAATATGGCCGGGTACGAAGCCTGTATCTTCGGAATTGAAGCTGCCATTGATAATAGGATCAAGATCCTAGAAGTCTATGGAGATTTTGCGCTCGTCATATGCCAAATTAAAGGAGAATACAAAACACTGGATGTCAAGTTGATTCCTTTCAGAAATCATGTCTTGAAGCTAATCCCATACTTTGATGAGATCACTTTTCATCACATCCCCATAGCAGAAAACCAACAGGAAGATGCTTTAGCAACATTAGAATCCATGTTTCAAGTCAAGTGGAAGAATGAGGCACCATCCATCCGTCTGGAGTACCTTGACGAACTTGCTTATTGCCTGGAAATCGATGCTGAAGAGCCTAAAGTTGATGATCATCCCTGGTTCTACGATATCAAGTGGTATATAGAAACATAGGAATATCCAGAAGGCATAACCATCACTGACAAGAAATATCTCAGGAAACTTTCGTTGAAGTTCTTCCTCGGCAGTGGTGTGTTATACAAAAGGAATTATGATTCAATTCTACTCAGGTGTGTAGATAGACACGAAGCAGAACACATTATAAATGAAGTTCACGAAGGGTCTTTTGGAACACATGCCAGTGGCCACACTATGGTGAAGAAGATCTTGAGGGCAGGATACTACTGGATGACAATGGAAACAGACTGCTATTGTCATGTCCAGACATGTCACAAGTGTCAGATTTATGCAGACAAAGTTCATGTTTCACTGCTTCCTTTGAATGTATTGACTTCGCCTTGGCCTTTCTCCATGTGGGGTATAGATGTGTCGCGGTGAAATTTGGATACCAAACTATTGATTAGTTTGAATCTATAATTCATTTGCAACCGAACTTTAATTTGTCCAAAGGAAGGGATAAAGATCGAAATTCCCACAATGCAATGCAAATGCAAGGTTTAGAGAGTTATAGGTTTGGGGGTTGGTTAAACTTAGGGAAGGTACTAGCATCCTAAGTTTCTGTAGTACTCTACAGGAACCTCTTGTTTTATGTTGTTTATTGCTAAGGGTTTATCTGCTTAAAGGTTGAAAGACCTAGTGGTTTATTTCTAAGTATACTCGATAAGATATCGCATCTTATGCCTACATATCCTTACGGGAGTGGAATCAGAGTATTTGTAGTTCCCCTAAAAGGTTGAGGAGTTCTTTGACTGTGGTCAAAGTTCCTACGGGTTTAGGGTAGTTGTTTTGATTGATTTTAGGGAGATTGATTTTAAAAGTTATATTAAAGGTGAATTGATTAATTTTAGTTGGATTTATTTATGAGAAAAATGTTGATTTAAGTGATGAAGATGAAAAAAGTCGAATTAATTTTATTAGCAAAAAAAGATTTTAGATGTTGGTTGATTTTAGGCGAGAAGTGGTACTTGATTGTTAATGGTGAGATTGGTTTTATAAAAAGATTAAATTAATTAGTTTTAAAATTATAAATTGATTAGATTTTAAATGGGATAATTTTAATTGAAGGAGGACTTATACAAATAAGATAAATTTTAGTAAATGAGAAAAAGTTATAATAACTTTTAATCATGAATTTAAGTTGTAAGTTGATCTATTTATTATTATTTTTTTTAACATTTTAGTTATTATTACTAAATAAAAATTAATTAAGTTATAAAATGTTTCCTTTTTTATGAACTAACCAAAATCATTGTTTAATAAAGAGAGGTTAATAAGTTGTTTAAAAAAAAACGGATGGTTAAAAATAAAGTTGAATTATCTAGTCAATTAGTTAAATGGTTAATAAGAGATTTAGTTACTTAAAAAAGTCGATTAGAGAGAATATTAAAATGATTTTAGGTGAATGATTAGTAATTAAGTGGCAGGTTAAATGGTTTTAAGTGGGATTAAAAGGTCAATTAGTGGGCGGCTGATTGCATGCGTGTGGGTGCAGTGTATTACCATAGAGATGCGATATGGGTCGCGTGATGTGTGATGAAGGGTGGTGATTGTGGGGGTGCAGGAGCGTTACTGTGAGCAAGCATACACATGATTATGTAACAAAACAAAAAAAGAAAACCCTAGAAGCTTCACTCCCTCTCTATTCCGCCGCTCCACCTCTTCTTTTCTCCCATTTCTTCTTCTGCCATTCTCTTCTCCAATTCGATTGCCCTTCTTCTATTTTCGTCATGTTCTTCCCTCTTTCTTCTTTCTCCTACATAAATCAAAATCAAAAAACAAGCATTAAACTGTTAGCGGAAAAATCATAGTTAATGGAACTGGGTTTCGTTTTGTAGGGTTCCGATGACAGCTGGTGTCTTCCGGCGATGAAGGTGGATGATGAAGGGTGGCTCGCGATGGCGTGAGGATTTGAGAGGTTGGAGTTCTGCGGCGACAGCGGCTTTCCAGTGATGGATTTGCGGGACTTTACAGTGGAAGAAACACAAGGGTTTGAAGAAGATAAGTCCCTCTACATTTCGATTTCATGAACTTTCCTTTAGGGTTTGATTTATGATTGTTGGGGTTTTTCTCAGGGGCTTATGAATTTTTCGTTGGTTTTTCTGGTTCTGTGAATTTCTATGTGTTTGAAAATGGGGTTTTATGGATTGTTGTTGGTTTTTTTGCGGGTGATGTGATATCTGTGTGAAGGTTGTGGGTTTTCTGTCTGTTTGAAGTATTAAACCTTCCTCCTCTTTTATAATCAATCTTGGGCTTCGAAATGAATACCATCATGAATACTTTCTGAATTCGTCTGGACATGTTGAAAATTGTTTTGGAAGGAAATTAAACGTTTCTTCTTAGCAATAAAAACTTTCTCATTTTACTCTGTTCATCCTTGAATGTCTCTTATTGAATCATATTTGCGATAATTTGTGTCGGCTTAATTGCAGGGATAGCAATATTGTTGGCTTTCAAGATAAAGGGAAGAAAACGACGACGTCTTCTTGCAGCGATGGCTTCAGAGCAAACAAAGTGACCCTAAAGAAAGGCTTGAATGACAAAGTTTGCAGAAGAAAAAAACCATCTAATGTTAAGACCTTACGAAGTCTTCTTTTGCTCGCTCAAGATTTAAAAAGGGTGAGAGTTGACAACTATGCTCTTGCCTTCCTTGCTTAATTGAACCCTTCTTGACTGTTGTTTCAGTGCCAACCATTTGCAGCAAGTTGGAGGTAGCGACTCTTGCAGATTTTTCTCCAACTTTTGGCAGGTTGATGCGTTACAGGTTTTTTTTTAATTGCTTTGGAAAAAGAAAGTCAATGTTTATGGTTTATTGACTTAGTGGATGTAGCTGTCAGGTTGGATTGTATCTATGCACCCGTTGCTTGCCGACATCCAGAAGTGGCTTTCGCGACCTTTGACAGAGTTTGGTCATGAAGACTTTGGGATAAGTCGGGGCGTGGTTGTGGCATAATGAAAAGATAAGTATTCAGTTTCAACTCCTCTGAGTTAAATTCTCATTGATCATCTTGATGAACACATGGTGATATTCTGCTATTGTGCCGAAACCGCATTTAATCCTACCAATACCATCCTTTGACATTGCGTAATATTGATGTAGGTACAAGTAACATCAATTCAACGTGGTAATTGAAGTTCCTTATTGAGATGAACATTGAGAGGAGGACTAACAATGACATGAAGAACTTGAATGTGTCACAAAGTGCAACTTCATAATGCTATTCAACAGGGCAGCAACAATATATCTGGCATTGGGACCAATTGCAATCATAAGGACATCATCATTCATTCTCGTCGTCTTGACTTATGAAATAGCGAGTTGCTTAGTGGCTTGACCAGGTTTTTTTTGCTCAATTTGGTAGTCCCAAAATTTTACTTCGTGGTCTGCACTTCCTGTGACGAAACCAACTTTATCCGGTGGAGCAACAATGTCACATCTGCAGGTAAAGCTCTTGCGCAAACTTGTTTCAAAATTCACTTTTATTCGGATGCCGTGGTATTGTATGGTTTATTGTTGATGGTTTTCTTCTGATGACAAGGATTCAGATGTGTTTTCTACTTGACATGCTTGAAGTCTTAGCCTACATGGTCTGGAGCTTATACGGGAGACGAACATTTGGAACAATGAATTCAAATGGAACATGGCTCCTCTTGGGGGAATGGGCGTTGCAGCCGGTTTTTGATGCGTAACGGTGATAGAGTTCCACATTGCAGTGCATTTACCTTTGGTAATTAGATCACCCTTATCTTTGGGATTCCTGTCAAACTATCTCAAAAATATGTTTTTCAATATGGCTATAATGTATTCTTTGATCTTTGCCTTGGATACTAATACCGGTTGTAAACGAACCGTGAAATTGCCTCTGTCTTGGCCATGTCCTCACTGAGGAAGCCTTGCTGGTTTGTATTCCCAAAATACTGATGACTTGTTCTCAAAACTAACACTACTTGTTATTTTTAACAGGATGCGATGTCATTGCTGAGTCTGAGCAACCTCTAAGCGGAAGCCTCCTAATCACTGCCTGGGGTACTTATCTCAAGGGGTGTCATGTAGGTGAATTCGCGCAAAGGGTCAGAAGGTGGTTTCGGGAACGTTGCGCCGCGCTTGTTAGTCGGAGGAGTCGTACGCAACCTTCCTTTCTGCAGCTTCCTTGGTTCTGCGACACGGTAACTCAATTTATTGCATACAACAGGTTTAAATTCGATAATGACTTGATAATTGTGATTCTTTTTTCTCACAGATGCAAACACCATTTTAAACAGACCAAACAACCCTGCTTCAGACGGTGGAGTGACAACATCCTGGGAAGGCAAAAGGAGTGGGCTAGAAAAACAAACAAAGAGCTCGTCCACACTCAAACCCTTGACGAAAGCTGTTGTGTTAGCAAGAAGATGTAGGGGTGGAGTCCATGGATCTTCAGTTGCTCTGTCACTAGAAAGTGTCTACTGTCAATTGAATTAAAAACGAGCCGCTTGTTCCTCGGGCGTTCCGTATCAGTTTCGTTTTTTGGGCAATGATCTTGTTTTACTTTTGATGGATTCAGCTTTTGATCCACGACATTGCTATGTCTCCCTACTGTCCCTTTATGTATTTATTGCTTAGCTAGAAAACCTGCTCAAAAGTCTGGCCGGTTCTAGCGGTCCTTTTTTCCATTATCCATGTATGCTAGCTTTGATTGGATATGACTCGTTTTAATTTTATCTGTATATCTTGAGCCTCTCTTTTTGAGATCAACGCTGGAAAAGCAATCATCAACAAGGTTATGAATAATAAATGAAATCCTACTCCCACAAGCAGCAATATCTTGCATTGTGAATTCATCGCAAAACTTTCTTTTGAACAGATAAAGTCAAATCTTGAGACCTTCCCGCTAATTATCCTGTGTAGTGGGGAAGTGCTTGGACTAGGGCGCTATCACAAGTTACAAGGGTTGATACCAACGTAGCACTTATAAACTTGATGTTCAAACTGCTCTCTAGGATTAAATTACTAAAGAAAGCAATAACATGTCGAGCTAAATCAATTGGAGCTAAATTTCAGACCCCTCTCTTTGTCATTAACATCGACACCAAAATCCTCGAGCCTAAGTCATCATAATAAGCACCTGAAACCTCGTCTTCTGTATTATGACATGTACCATATGATCTGAACAAATTTCTAGCTTTTGTCTTGATGAAGAAAAAATTTGAGAAGGATCTCAACTTTAATTTTATTAGTCATATGCCTTGGTCCAAATAGAAATTATAGAATCACTTTGAATCAAAATGCATTTGTCACCCCTTATGAAAATGTTGCGCCTGCGTAAACTGGTTAGTCATACAAAAATAAAATAAAAACATTAAAATAAGCACAAGGAGACAGGGTCTTAAGGTCAAAAATTAGGGTGTGACAGATGCCCCTATTTAAGTTACTTATATCCGGAGATATGAAGATTTAAATCTTCGTCTCGACGAGATAGGAGGGACTTAAATACAAACATAACACGAATTTTTGGCCTTAAGAAACCACCGAATGCATATGAATGTGAGATGATATGATAATGCAAGACAAAACAGTCCTATGAGGGAAAGGTGCCACAGGGGAAAGACACAACACATGGGAAGAACAGGCCCAACAAAGCAGGACTCCACGAGGGAGGATTGACGATCACAAAGTATTTTTGCCAAAGTATGTACTGTTAAAAACCTTTAAGGAATTTGCTGCCGAGATTCTGTGTTGAAGTTTGCTGGAGAGATACTTCTGACGAAGTCCTCGGGAAATCTACTGCTGAGATTAACCAGGAAATAAAGGGATACCTACTGCCGAGGTCTTCTGGGAATCTACTGTCAAAATTAGCCGGGAAGTAAGATTGAAATACCTACTGCCGAGGTCTACTGGGAATCTACTGCCGAGATTAACCAGGAAATGAAATGGAACTACCTACTGCCGAGGTCTTCTGGGAATCTACTGCCGAGATTAACCAGGAAATGAAATGGAACTACCTACTGCCGAGGTCTTCTGGGAATCTACTGCCGAGATTAACCAGGAAATGAAATGGAACTACCTACTGCCGAGGTCTTCTGGGAATCTACTGTCAAGATTAACCAAGAACTACCTACTGCCGAGGTCTTCTGGGAATCTACTGCCGAGATTAACCAGGAACTACCTACTGCCGAGGTCTTCTGGGAATCTACTGCCGAGATTAACCAGGAAGTGTAAGATGTTCGAATGATTGTCGTTGTAGACTGTAGTTGTAAATGTTGTTGAAGTTGTAGATGTAGTTCGTTGTAGAACCCTGTAGATGTAGTTCATTGTAGAACCCTGTAGATGTAGTTCGTTGTAGAACCCTGTAGATGTAGTTCGTTGTAGAACCCTATTGATGTCGTTTGTAAATGTAGTTGTCAATGTAGTTGTAAATGTGAAGCTGCACCGGGGATCTTCGGAAGAGATGTGAGTCGGTTGTACCTCTTCTCAAATAAAGAGAGACTAGACTTCTTCGACTTCTTCGGGAGACGTCACTTGACGGAAGCAAACTTGTGTGATGAACTTACTAGGGAATATATTCCTGGGGAGTACCCTTGTTTGTTGTAAAAATATATGAATTCTCAAATAAAGAGAAACCTGCGAGGTTTTCCATTTACCGAGTCGATGATCACTAGGGATGGACAAACTTTCTTGAGGAGACTGTCATTTGTCGTTTTGAATAAACCCTTAGTCAGAACGAGCTGCTCAAATAAAGAGATTGTAGATGTTCGAGAAAATTTGTTGAAGGAATGTCTGTCTTCGTGAATATTTTCCCTGGGGAATAGGGTGCAAAATAAATGCACACTTAATCCATGTTCAAAGGTTGAAGACGTCCACGATGTGATTGCCAAAAAAAACCGAAGTTCGATTCGGGAAGTAGCCGAAAAGAAAATTGTCAATCAAGACTTGTCCAATGAGGTATGAGCTCAAATGGAATTGTACTAAAATAACCGTCTTCCATGAGAGTTGAACTTCATGGGGGAAATGAAACATTGTGCTCTTTTTGCCTAGGGTCGACAAATCTGATTGGAGGGATAAGACACACCCAAACACCTAGGGATCACTATATCCAAAGCGATAGAACAAAACAAACGCAAAGAATGCAAAAATGCACATGCCATGTTGTCTACTTATATGATGTGCGTATGCTTATGCTGACAAGACAAACGGACAGAGAAAAACGGAGATGAAATAAACATCTCGAAGCAAACATCCGACCAATCTTCAAAGATAGAAGTATCACTGGGGATGTGTGGAAAACCAAATACGGGATCACACTCCTGCTTCAGGTATTGAAAACTTCTACTTGGGGAATAGAGAACATTCCACTTGGAGATAACACACCTTGATCTTGCGTTGAAGAACTTATCGAGATGAGTCAAAGTTGTCTTGTTGAAGATGATAATAAAGATCTACTAGGAGTGGATCTAACTCCTAAATTGGAGAACCTTCACGGATAAAATAAATATATGTCTCCCTGGAGAGACTCAAGCTGGAGAAGATCGTCGTTGTAGAAGGTTCACTGGGGAGTGAGATACGTCCACTTCATTGAGGAGGTGAAGTTGGAGAAGATCGTTGTTGTAGAAGGTTCATTGGGGATTAAAGCATTACCTACTTCATTAGGAAAGTGAAGTTAAACAGACTACTGGGAATTCTGCATCTAAAAGCTTCATCGAAGAATGTCATGACCACCTGGAGTAAAAATACCGGGGACATGAAGAATGTTGTGTGTTGAGGAATTGTAATGGTAGTCGCCATTTTGAAGAATAGTTTGTTGCACATGGATAAGATAATCTTCTCAGATGCCCCAAGTCAACTAGTTATGAGAAGAACTCGTCCTAAGAGGATTTTACAGAAAATATGGCGTCCCAAAATTTTCAAACTCCTGGAGAGATTCCTTGAATCTCGAGGTAACTGGCCCTGATTGACAGTACCTTCAAAAAAATAGCTCTTCAATGAGTCAGACTTGCACAGAACAAACCACTTGGAAATAACTTGCCCCAGGCTTAGCAGAGTTTTCAAACTTCAACAATGATGTCTGCATGTAATCTTTCTAAGATGTCGAGCAAAGTTAGCAAGTCTGAAGTGTTAGTTTTGAAACTGTTAATGCAACCCACGTTTGTCTTGAAGTTTTGAAAAAAGATATTACGATAACTTATGACCGAAATCATTAGTTAGGGTATAGATTTATTTTTATAAAGCCAAAGAAAATTGAGCATAGCTCAAATAGGAGTCAGGAAACGTCATCTCACTGAGTATGCTTTCGAAGTAAACCTTGCTTCAATTAGGACTTTTGAAAGGTTGTATTTGGGCTTAGTTCACGATTGGTAAAACAAAGGAAATAAGGGTTAATACTTACGTACCCGCCCATTTAAAAAATGTTCACTTTCTTTGAAAGGTTTTAAGTGTTCAATCGAGCTGACTGAAAAATTTCCTGCCCCAGGTTTAAAATGAGGTTGAAAAGGGTTAAAAAGGATTTAACGTCCTTACGTCTTTGGTGTTTAGGAGGTTTGAAACAATGTCTTACATCATTAGTAGGTTTTATTCGAAAGCATACATCAAGAGACCTTACGTTTTTTATTCGTCATCCTCCTCCCAATTCTTCACCAAAGTGAGGAAAATTGGGTAAAGTTGGCATTATAAGTTGTAAAAACATTTTACGAGTGAAACGAATGGGTTTCTTCAAGACAAACACTTATTACATTACTTATTCAAAGTAACATGTTCTTACATGCCAATTATGCTTTTAATCAAAGAAATAAAACACATAAGCGAGCGAAAATAAATAGGTGATCAACATAACAGTGCTCCATTCACGACTGGGCTTCCTCCCTGGAAAGTCAGCACTTCATCATCTATCATTTCTTGCACTTTCTCTTGAAAAACTTTGCACTCTTCAATCAAATGCCCCAACGCTCCATCATGGAATTCACAGCTGGCATTCAGGTTGAACCACGGTGGATGAGACTTCATGATTCTAGTCTTTCTGGGAGTCATTACTGAGTTTCTAGCAAAATAAGACCATAACTGACGGTAAGTCATTGGGATAAGATCAAACCAACAAGATTCTTCTTTCGGAGAATTCAGAGGTAATTTCTGATTCTGAGACCGTCTTCGAACTTGTCGACCTTGATGTTGATCTGGAGATGTTAATCTTCACTTATGAGGTAATCGCCGTCTGCGATGAGCAGGCGCTACATACTGATGTTGAGGATAAGGTACTGGAATTGGATCTGGCAAGATTTGAGAGGAATCCCAAACTGCATTAACATCTATGCTTCTTTCTTCTAGGGAATCATCAACTGAAATCTCTTCGTCAGTTTGGTCATTCAAATCATCCTGAATTCTTCCACTTTTAAGTGCGTTCTCGATGTTTACTCCCACTTCTATAATTTTGGAGAAATCTGACGGTACAGCGCCTACCATCCTAACATAATAAGAGTCTGGCAATGTTTTTAGAAACATCTTGGTTAAATCTTTCTCTGGAAGTGGTGGACGAACTTGGGCTGCCAACTCTTTCCATCGCTGAGCATATTCCCTGAAAGATTCATCATTATTCTTACTCATTCCTTCTAGTTGATCACTGTCTGGAGCGACATCCAAATTGTAATTGTATTGCTTCACGAAAGCATCAGCTAAGTTTCTCCAAGATTGAATGTGATTCCTTTGTAGCTTCATATACCATATCAAGGATGCCCCAGATAAGCTTTCCTGGAAGTATTGAATCATCAATTCGTCGTTGCCAACATAAGCAGCCATCTTTCGACAAAACATCGTCAAATGGTATCTTGGACAACTAGTACCCTTGTAAACCTCAAATACAGGCATCTTGAACTTCAAAGGAATAATTACGCCTGGAACCAGACATAGGTCACGAGCATCAAGATCAGATGCATTAGTTTCTTTCATTGTTTTCAATTGTTCTTTAAAATCACATAATTCTTTCTCCATTGCTACAAATCTGGGATCGTCCATCTTCATCTTAGTACGAACATTCTGAAGATTTGGTACATTCTGTAGAGGCTGGGAAGCTTGAACAACCAAGTTGTCTTGCACAGGCTGAGGTTGTGTAGAAACATCCACTTATTGAACATTATCAGAGGGAAGATCAAATAACAGATTAGTCACAACTCTGAAGCTAGTCATGGGATCCATATCCTTCGTCCTCTTTACTATCCCTCGATAATACTTCAAGCTTGGTCAGATGGTCGAGATGTTAGCTGACAGACGAAGACAGAAGATCGGAATGAGCCACAGAAGGGGAAGAGACACATGCATATGCAAGAATGTTAAATGAAGGATGCTAATGCAAGAATGTATAAAGGAGAGGTTTCATAGGACTCAAGTTCTTATAAACGTTACAGAGTACCAAAGAAAATTCATTTACTATTTTAATGATATTGGATTACAAGGAAACATTCTTATAAGAGTCCTTACTTAATAGCTAAAAGCTAAGAAAGCCCTAAGGAAGTCCTTCATCGTGCTTTGTTGATCTGCTCTCCTACTTGGATCTTCTCGAATATAAGTTGTCCATGATCAACGTCTAAAGGTTAGTTCGATAGAGGAAAATAAATCCTCCATCTCTTTTTTTGTTCTTGTTGGAAGGAAGGAAGTCCTTGTTTATTTGGACCTTCAATATTGATGAAAGTCTTTTGAACCTCTAATGATCCTCCATGATAAGAGAAGCCTCTCGTATTTGTCCTTTTTTTTTTTAGTTTTTCTTCAATTTGAACTATTATTTCCTTAGGCCATCCAAGTTAGGACTCTTAAAATAATATTTCAAAATATTTTCTTTCTTTGTAATCCATATTGGTTTCTATAATGTTTATAAATAAACTAGGAATCCCATGAAACCTAATGCAATATGATGCTTCGTGAATGCAACAAACACAAGTAAGCACATAAGAACATAAAGATAAACAAACAAGGGAGACCCTAGGTTTGCAACGAGCATGGAGTCAAAGGGTATACCAATTCCCAAAGGTTGTGGACTAAAGGTTTATTGTACCTGCAGAACCAGGTTCTAATAAGGTTCTCAAAGTCGTTAGCCCATCTTTCGGATATTATCAACTTCCCAAGTACTCGATGGTTAATAATATTCTCAAGAGAACTTCTTTTGAGTGTAGTATCGCGTAGCACTATTTCGGGGGTACCCCCTCATAGCCCCGCACTACATCCTAATAAAGGTCAAAGTGGGGTTAAGGTAACTACGACCCTCAATATCATAGGCACCAACATCGAATATAGTGCATGTCTTCACGATTAAGGACTCGTTCAACAATACAACTTTCGAGAGGGCCTCAATCGAGCGTGATTTTCAAGTCAGCTTGGTCGGAATTCCACCCCCTATAAGCCTCTTCGAATATATCACTATCCTATCTTAAGTTCACTCAAGTCCGGGTGTAGGACTTTGTCTCACCACTCAAAAACTATCAACCAAAGGCAAGAAACAAACAAGTATACAAGTAAACAGTTAAACAAATATAAGCAAATATTTAAAACAAAACAAGTCAGGGAAACCCACTGAGAGTCCCCAGTGAAGTCGCCATTTCTGTCGCGGTGAAATTTGGATACCAAACTATTGATTAGTTTGAATCTTTAATTCATTTGCAACCGAACTTTGATTTGTCCAAAGGAAGGGATAAAGATCGAAATTCCCACAATGCAATACAAATGCAAGGTTTAGAGAGTTATAGGTTTGGGGGTTGGTTAAACTTAGGGAAGGTACTAGCATCCTAAGTTTCTGTAGTACTCTACATGAACCTCTTGTTTTATGTTGTTTATTGCTAAGGGTTTATCTGCTTAAAGGTTGAAAGACCTAGTGGTTTATTTCTAAGTATACTCGATAAGATATCGCATCTTATGCCTACATATCCTTACGGGAGTGAAATCAGAGTATTTGTAGTTCCCCTAAAAGGTTGAGGAGTTCTTTGACTGTGGTCAAAGTTCCTACGGGTTTAGGGTAGTTGTTTTGATTGATTTTAGGGAGATTGATTTTAAAAGCTATATTAAAGGTGAATTGATTAATTTTAGTTGGATTTATTTATGAGAAAAATGTTGATTTAAGTGATGAAGATGAAAAAAGTCGAATTAATTTTATTAGCAAAAAAAGATTTTAGATGTTGGTTGATTTTAGGCGAGAAGTGGTACTTGATTGTTAATGGTGAGATTGGTTTTATAAAAAGATTAAATTAATTAGTTTTAATATTATAAATTGATTAGATTTAAATGGGATAATTTTAATTGAAGGAGGACTTATACAAATAAGATAAATTTTAGTAAATGAGAAAAAGTTATAATAACTTTTAATCATGAATTTAAGTTGTAAGTTGATCTATTTATTATTTATTTTTTTAACATTTTAGTTATTATTACTAAATAAAAATTAATTAAGTTATAAAATGTTTCCTTTTTAAATGAACTAACCAAAATCATTGTTTAATAAAGAGAGGTTAATAAGTTGTTTAAAAAAACGGATGGTTAAAAATAAAGTTGAATTATCTAGTCAATTAGTTAAATGGTTAATAAAAGATTTAGTTACTTAAAAAAGTTGATTAGAGAGAATATTAAAATGATTTTAGGTGAATGATTAGTAATTAAGTGGCAGGTTAAATGGTTTTAAGTGGGATTAAAAGGTCAATTAGTAGGCGGCTGATTGCATGCGTGTGGGTGCAGCGTATTACCATAGAGATGCGAAATGGGTCGCGTGATGTGTGATGAAGGGTGGTGATTGTGGGGGTGCAAGAGCGTTACTGTGAGCAAGCATACACAGGATTACGTAACAAAACAAAAAAAGAAACCCCTAGAAGCTTCACTCCCTCTCTATTCCGCCGCTTCACCTCTTCTTCTCTCCCATTTCTTCTTCTGCCATTCTCTTCTCCAATTCGATTGCCCTTCTTCTATTTTCGTCATGTTCTTCCCTCTTTCTTCTTTCTCCTACATAAATCAAAACCAAAAAACAAGCATCAAACTGTTAGCGGAAAAATCATAGTTAATGGAACTGGGTTTCGTTTTGTAGGGTTCCGATGACAGCTGGTGTCTTCCGGCGATGAAGGTGGATGATGAAGGGTGGCTCGTGATGGCGTGAGGATTTGAGAGGTTGGAGTTTTGCGGCGACAGCGGCTTTCCAGTGATGGATTCACGGGACTTTACGGTGGAAGAAACACGAGGGTTTGAAGAAGATAAGTCCTTCTACATTTCGATTTCATGAACTTTCCTTTAGGGTTTGATTTGTGATTGCTGGGGTTTTTCTCAGGGGCTTATGAATTTTTCGTTGGTTTTTTTGGTTCTGTGAATTTCTATGTGTTTGAAAATGGGGTTTTATGGATTGTTGTTGGTTTTTTTGCGGGTGATGTGATATCTGTGTGAAGGTTGTGGGTTTTCTGTCTGTTTGAAGTATTAAACCTTCCTCCTCTTTTAAAATCAATCTTGGGCTTCGAAATGAATACCATCATGAATACTTTCTGAATTCGTCTGGACATGTTGAAAACTGTTTTGGAAGGAAATTAAACGTTTCTTCTTAGCAATAAAAACTTTCTCGTTTTACTCTGTTTATCCTTGAATGTCTCTTATTAAATCAGATTTGCGATAATTTGTGTCGGCTTAATTGCAGGGATAGCAATATTGTTGGCTTTCAAGATAAAGGGAAGAAAACGACGACGTCTTCTTGCAGCGATGGCTTCAGAGCAAACAAAGTGACCCTAAAGAAAGGCTTGAATGACAAAGTTTGCAGAAGAAAAAAACCATCTAATGTTAAGACCTTACGAAGTCTTCTTTTGTTCGCTCAAGATTTAAAAATGGTGAGAGTTGACAACTATGCTCTTGCCTTCCTTGCTTAATCGAACCCTTCTTGACTGTTGTTTTAGTGCCAACCATTTGCAGCAAGTTGGAGGTAGCGGCTCTTGCAGATTTTTCTCCAACTTTTGGCAGGTCGATGCGTTACAGGTTTTTTTTAATTGCTTTGGAAAAAGAAAGTCAATGTTTATGGTTTATTGACTTAGTGGATGTAGCTGTCAGGTTGGATTGTATCTATGCACCCGTTGCTTGCCGACATCCAGAAGTGGCTTTCACGACCTTTGACAGAGTTTGGTCATGAAGACTTTGGGATAAGTCAGGGCGTGGTTGTGGCATAATGAAAAGATAAGTATTCAGTTTCAACTCCTCTGAGTTAAATTCTCATTGATCATCTTGATGAACACATGGTGATATTCTGCTATTGTGCCGAAACCGCATTTAATCCTACCAATACCATCCTTTGACATTGCGTAATATTGATGTAGGTACAAGTAACATCAATTCAACATGGTAATTGAAGTTCCTTATTGAGATGAACATTGAGAGGAGGACTAACAATGACATGAAGAACTTGAATGTGTCACAAAGTGCAACTTCTGAATGCTATTCAACAGGGCAGCAACAATATATCTGGCATTGGGACCAATTGCAATCATAAGGACATCATCATTCATTATCGTCGTCTTGACTTATGAAATAGCGAGTTGCTTAGTGGCTTGACCAGGTTTTTTTTGCTCAATTTGGTAGTCCCAAAATTTTACTTCGTGGTCTGCACTTCTTGTGACGAAACCAACTTTATCTGGTGGAGCAACAATGTCACATCTGCAGGTAAAGCTCTTGCGCAAACTTGTTTCAAAATTCACTGTTATTCGGATGTCGTGGTATTGTATGGTTTATTGTTGATGGTTTTCTTCTGATGACAAGGATTCAGATGTGTTTTCTACTTGACATGCTTGAAGTCTTAGCCTACATGGTCTGGAGCTTATACGGGAGACGAACATTTGGAACAATGAATTCAAATGGAACATGGCTCCTCTTGGGGGAATGGGCGTTGCAGCCGGTTTTTGATGCGTAACGGTGATAGAGTTCCACATTGCAGTGCATTTACCTTTGGTAATTAGATCACCCTTATCTTTGGGATTCCTGTCAAACTATCTTAAAAATATGTTTTTCAATATGGCCATAATGTATTCTTTGATCTTTGCCTTAGATACTAATACCGGTTGTAAACGAATCGTGAAATTGCCTCTGTCTTGGCCATGTCCTCACTGAGGAAGCCTTGCTGGTTTGTATTCCCAAAATACTGATGACTTGTTCTCGAAACTAACACTGCTTTTTGTTTTTAACAGGATGCGATGTCATTGCTGAGTCTAAGCGACCTCTAAGCGGAAGTCTCCTAATCACTGCCTGGGGTACTTATCTCAAGGGGTGTCATGTAGGTGAATTCGCGCAAAGGGTCAGAAGGTGTTTTCGGGAACGTTGCGCTGAGCATGTTAGTCGGAGGAGTCGTACGCAGCCTTCCTTTCTGCAACTTCCTTGGTTCTGCGACACGGTAACTCAATTTATTGCATACAACAGGTTTAAATTCGATAATGACTTGATAATTGTGATTCTTTTTTCTCACAGATGCAAACACCATTTTAAACAGACCAAACAACCCTGCTTCAGACGGTGGAGTGACAACATCCTGGGAAGGCAAAAGGAGTGGGCTGGAAAAACAAACAAAGAGCTCGTCCACACTCAAACCCTTGACGAAAGCTGTTGTGTTAGCAGGAAGATGTAGGGGTGGAATCCATGGATCTTCGGTTGCTCTGTCACTAGAAAGTGTCTACTGTCAATTGAATTAAAAACGAGCCGCTTGTTCCTCGGGCGTTCCGTATCAGTTTCGTTTTTTGGGCAATGATCTTGTTTTACTTTTGATGGATTCAGCTTTTGATCCACGACATTGCTATGTCTCCCTACTGTCCCTTTATGTATTTATTGCTTAGCTAGAAAACCTGCTCAAAAGTCTGGCCGGTTCTAGCGGTCCTTTTTTCCATTATCCATGTATGCTAGCTTTGATTTGATATGACTCGTTTTAATTTTATCTGTATATCTTGAGCCTCTCTTTTTGAGATCAACGCTGGAAAAGCAATCATCAAGGTTATGAATAATAAATGAAATCCTACTCCCACAAGCAGCAATATCTTGCATTGTGAATTCATCGCAGAACTTTCTTTTGAACAGATAAAGTCAAATCTTGAGACCTTCCCGCTAATTATCCTGTGTAGTGGGGAAGTGCTTGGACTAGGGCGCTATCACAAGTTACAAGGGTTGATACCAACGTAGCACTTATAAACTTGATATTCAAACTGCTCTCTAGGATTAAATTACTAAAGAAAGTAATAACATGCCGAGCTAAATCAATTGGAGCTAAATTTCGGACCCCTCTCTTTGTCATTAACATCGACACCAAAATCCTCGAGCCTAAGTCATCATAATAAGCACCCGAAACCTCGTCTTCTGTATTATGACATGTACCATATGATCTGAACAGATTTCTAGCTTTTGTCTTGATGAAGAAAAAATTTGAGAAGGATCTCAACTTTAATTTTATTAGTCATATGCCTTGGTCCAAATAGAAATTATAGAATCACTTTGAATCAAAATGCATTTGTCACCCCTTATGAAAATGTTGTGCCTGCGTAAACGGGTTAGTCATACAAAAATAAAATAAAAACATGAAAATAAGCACAAGGAGACAGGGTCTTAAGGTCAAAAATTAGGGTGCGACAAGATGTAATCGGACATATCGACCAACCGCCTCCAACAAACATTGTTTCATCTTAGTGGCCATTGACTACTTCACCAAATGGGTGGAAGCTGCATCTTATGCCTATGTCACTAAACAAGTGGTGACTCGCTTCATCAAGAAAGAAAGCATCTACCGATATAGAGTTCCAAATAAGATAATTACTGATAATGGTTCGAACCTCAACAATAAAATGATGAAGGAGTTGTGTGAAAGCTTTAAGATTGAGCACCATAACTCAACACCATATCGCCCGAAAATGAATGGAGTTGTGGAAGCAGCGAATAAAAACATCAAGAAGATCGTCTAGAAGATGGTGAAGACTTATAAAGACTGGTATGAGATGTTTCCCTTTGCCTTGCATGGTTGCCGCACTTTAATGCACACTTCCACTGGGGCAACCCCATTTTCTCTCGTGTACGGCATGGAAGCAGTGATGCATATTCAAGTAGAGATTCCTTCCTTGAGGATTCTAGCAGACGTCAAGCTAGACGAAGCTGAGTGGATACAAGCAAGACTCGACCAACTTAATCTCATCGATCGAGAAGCGCATGACGGCTATCTGCCATGGTCAACTATACCAAAAGCGGATGAAGAGGGCATTTGACAAGAAAGTTCGCCTACGACACATCAAAATAGGAGATTTGGTCTTGAGAAAGATTCAACCAACTCATGTTGACCCAAGGAGCAAGTGGACACCGAACTATGACGGTCCATATGTAATGAAAAAGGTTTTCTCCGGCGGAGCCGTGATTCTCTCAACCATGGACGGTGATAATCTTCCATCCCCTGTGAATTTAGATGTAGTTAAAAAATATTATGCCTAAAAGATAGACCCGGTGGACCAAAAAGAAATTCCACGCAAAAATGGGCGTCCTGGTGGACCATAAAAAAGAAAAGGTCCAGGCAAAAATTAGGGACTAAAATAAAACAAAGTAGGCTAAAAAGCCGAAAGGGCGGCCTAGGCAAAAGTTAGGGATTCAAAAGGCTAAATTGCACCCAGAAAAGACGTGTGAACTTCTCTCCATGTTCACTGAGCTCTGACTAGGAGAGATCGATTCAATTGTTACGCTCATAAGCAAGGTATAAAGGGTCTTCAGAGATATATGGGTCATAGCAGAATTGAAACTCGATAGAAACCGATTTCAACGTTGTCGTTGTATTTTATTTCTCCTTCAAAGCAATTACCTCTTTTAGGAATTGTCTCCTTTTGTAATTTTCCCATTTATGGGTCTTCATCAATAAAATTACTTTCATCAAAAAAAATTCTCTTCTATTTTCTTATTATCTGTTTGTAAGATTTGTTTTATTGATGAAAAGTATTGCACATAATAGCATCGCGGTGGAAATGAATTAAGGGATTACTCACTCCCTTAGGGTAACTAAAGGGTGATCACAACTCCAAGAAACATACAAGAACGCCGTGTGAAATCCCGAAGTGACCTGGCCAAGACAGAATCATCTGGCCCAGAGAAAACTAACATTAAATTGGGAGTTTTTAGCATCTCTAAAACTTTATTACATCATGAGGAAATAATGTTGGGAAGTCGAGCTTGCTCCTCATCTGGTCCAAAGCCCAATCACATTTGGCACCTTTTTTGTTTTGAAGCCGCTTTTAGCTGATACTTCTGTGTAAAACCATCTCTGACTGGTATCTTTTACCTTACATATCTCCGTTCCCCAGCAAGCTCAACCACGCTTGGCGTGACCATCACTCCAGACCCTTTCATATCCCCAGCATTAAGTATCTTGCATCATATGCATACTTAAGTCATATCATACTTCCTCAGCTCTTGCATCTCCGCGCATTTGCATTTGCATTTCCATTCGTTATGGAGCATCATTATCATCAAGCATTGGCATGTGCAAGTCAAGGTCCAGGACCAATCTCGCAGATTTCTCAAGATTATCTTCATTCGGGTGAGGGGAATCCTTTGCAATACCGTGGGTCTCCCCTCACAAAATTCAAGAATATCGAAACAAAGTTCAGCCTAGCCAGGGGCATCTTTTTCAAGACCATGGGCATCTCCCATAATGTCATTTCAACCTTGAGCTTTATCAGAATTCCAAGATGATCTTCTGCTTAGTCAGGTGCATACTCTTCAAGACTGTGGGTGTTCCCCACGAAGATTTTTCAACCTTGTGGTTGATAAGATCCGAAAACAAGGTTCAGCCCAGTCAGGGGCATTTTCTTCAAAGCTGTGGGTGTTCCCTACGAAGTTGTTTCAACTTGAGGGTTGATCAGTAGTCAAGATGATATTCAGCCCAGTCAGGGGCATCCTCCGCAAGACCGTGGGCATTCCCCACTAAGCCATTCAACCTTTTATTGAGAAAACTCGAGAGCTTCAAGGCAACTCCCAGCCTAGTTAGGGGAATCTTCTTCAAGACCATGGACGTTCCCCACGAAGTTGTTCAAACTTTTGTTGGGCAAATTTAAGAGTTTCAAAGAAACGTTTAGCCTAGCCAGGGGCATCTCCTTTGAAGCCGTGAGCGTTCCTCACAAAGTTGGTTAACCTTTTGTTGACCAAGATCAAGAGTTAAAGCAAAACTCAGCCTAGTTAGGGGCATCTTCTTCAGAGTTCATGGGCGTTCCTCATGAAAGTTATTTTGAACCTTTTGTTGTCAAAGCTAAGACCTAGAAGCAAGTCATTAGGCGTTCCCCGTTGATCTATTTCAATCCAATCTTCCCCTTGGGCGTCCCCCAATGATTTGTCTCCAACGGACTTGACCTTTTGTTGGTTGCCTTACTATCATCCTTTTGGTGATAGTCGAACCTCGTCAGTTCGATCTAGTTTGCATCCTTTTGGTGTTGGTTGCCTCAAAGATTGGGAAATTATTATAATCCTTTTGATGGTGGTAACTTATGTGTCGCTTCGTCATCCTTTTGGTGATGAGTCTATCATCCTTTTGGTTCCAGGTTGTACGAGTATTGCCTATCATCCTTTGGGTGATAGATACGTCATCCTTTTGGTGTTGGACGTGTGTTTACTATTATCCTTTTTTTAATAGCTAGTTTTGACCTCACTATCATCCTTTTGATGATGGGTCTGTCATCCTTTTGGTGCCAGATTGTGCGAGTGTTCTCCATTATCCTTTTGGTAATGGACCCCTGCATCCTTTTGGTGTCAAGGTTATGTGTGGTGTTTACTATCATCCTTTTGGTGATAGGTATGTCATCCTTTTGTTGTTAGATTGTCTTTGTTATCATCCTTTTGGTGATAACAACCTTTGCAAAATATCCAGTATTCCGCTTCCCAAACACTTTCTTTCTTTTCGGACAAATTCAGGGCTTTCTTCATATCTAATTGTCTTTTACTTCGAAAGAATGAACTCCGTAGCACTCCATCTTACTCGGTCTAAGCCAATTACATAGGGGCATCTGTCATACCCCAAATTTGTCCTACATATATATAGCTCTCATCCACTCACCAACTATCATTCAGAAAATAAAAAAATATATATATATTGTTTCTGGTTATTGTGATGATTGAAGTTCTTAGTCAGACAAGTTTTGTTTCAAGATCAAGGCTAGGTTGTGATTGATTCAAGTGTTTGTATTTGAGGTCGCAGTTAGGGTTTGTGTGTCAATTCAGATCGATTATGTGTGGATCAAGATATCAAGTTGTGTTGAGTTCAATATATTTGTAGTTCTACTTGTTCTTTTTAAAAAAATATATATATACAAGATCAGTTCACTTTTGGCATCAAGATTTTGTTCAATTCTAAGGTAAACATTCAAAGTGCATTCTCAGCCACTTGATACAATGAATTTGCAAAACTTTGGCACCTTGTGAACCACATGATAAACAAATTGATGAAAACACAAGGCAATGTGAAAATAAAAGCATCATGCTACCCAAAACTCCATAAGTCTGGTGCTATTACAAAACCAAGTCATATACAAACTTTCTTACAAAAAAACATACAACGTCTAATACCATACAATGACAAAAATTCTGCAAAAAAACTTGTCAGCTCCCCATGCAGCAGACACGCACCAGCAACCGACACAAGCCCGATACCACCTCCTAGAGCTTACAGCAGTACATAGTAATGTTAACATACAATATACAAAATGGTACATAACAATGGAATGCTGAAATTGGAAGAGAAGGGACAACACAGTAGAAATTTTCCTTTGTAGTTGAGCCAAATATCCGTCACACAAATCTCGCCATACAAAACGGAAAAATCATAAATGACCTACAGAAAATGGTTTGTCCTGTCCTTTTCACGACCTCACCTGTATCAAAGGTTGAGTTGTACGACCATTAAGAGATCACACAACATGAACGATAACAACATTCTCTCAAATACCCCTCATTTCACTTATATAAAGAGGACTCTCTCACTCTAATGAAGAACCCGACTCGGTTTTTGATAATCACCCAAAAAAAATCTCCATTTCTTCTTCTTCTTCTTTAACCTCACCCAAATAAATCTGAAACTCACCCTTTCCTCCTCCATTTTCAACCTCCTTCAACCATCAATCTTTACAATTCAACCTCAAATCCCTCCTCAAAGGGGAGTCGATCTAAAAACCTTCAACCCATACAAATTTCGTCAACAACGACAAACCTTTCATCATAAACCTAACCCCAAGTGTTATTTAAAGTAACCCAGAAATTTGAAACAAAAAAAAAAGGAAGGAGATTAAAGAGCGGCGATAAAAAAAATCCCCCAAACCAAGAAAACCCACAAACCTATTGTAGACTCGAACATATTAGAGATGGAAGTCAAACGAGATATTTGGAGACTCATGAAGGTAGAGTTGATTTGAAAATGTGATGGATATGTTTTTCCTCTTGATCTGCACTCGTTGTATAATCATGAGCGACTTTGTCTTTAATCTACACCATAACCGTGTTTTTTAGCTTTGATCGGTTATCATGGTTTTTTCGTTCAAATTGGTTTTTTTAGAATCTGCTGTTACGACTTTTTCAAGGTGTTTATAGCGTCATTGTGAGATACCCAAGTTGTGTTTACGGGATGCTATGGCTGCTTTCTTTTAGGGAAATGGTAACATTAATATTGTGCCTTGGATCACCATTGAATGGGTTATTGGGCTTAGGGTCCATTGTAGCTTTCATTGTCCATACCCCCTTCTCACTCGGGTTCAGCGGGTTATGACCATAAGTGAGTGATGGGCTTTAACAAGCCCAAGTGATCCCTTTTACTTTTATGTGCCTATTTGATTTTAAAAAACCCCTCTTCTTTCTCAATGGATTTTGAGTTCTTAATATAAATTTTGTAAACTGATTTTTTTTTGCCAAATTTCTATTAAAAATCTTATTAGTTTTATGTATATACTTTTTTTTAATGTTGTTGTTAATAGTTCCAACTAGTTTTATAAGAATTCTTTGGAAAATGTTGTGGGTATATTACCTCTTTGTTCTCTCAATTTTAAGATTAATTTCTTTACGGTCGATGACGAGACCTCTAAAATTATTATCAGTTATACTAGTGATAGATAGTAATGAGTTTGAGACCACCTTACTTTTCCACTTTTCATTTTCTTCCTCATTTTCGATTTTATTTTTACTTTTGAACCGATGAAGTTTTTGATTCACAAACGTTAGTTTTCGAGGTTGCTAAAACCTTCATTATTTCAAATCTGTAGAGAATGACCATTTGGATCATTTTTCTATACTTTGGGATCATGAGAGGGTCCCTTCGATTAATTAACATAAGGTTTGCGATTAAGACGAGGTTTAACCCTATTTTCAAATTCATCTCGATTTTATTTCATTTTATCGGTCAATGAAGTCTTTACATTTGTAAATGTCGATTTATCGAAGTCACTAATCTTCATTATTGAAAATGATCATTTAGATCATTTTTCTATACTTTGGGATCGTGAGAGATTACCTTCAATTAATCAACACAAGTTTATGATTAAGACGAGATCCCACTCCTTTTGATCCATTTCACTAATTATTAACCTCTGACTTTAATTTTTATTCAATATAAGTGTTTTACATTTCTATTAATATATCACTGTTTATATATTTTTGCACATATTTTCCGTTTATATTATCGTTGACATTATCTTGTTTATTTATCTCACTCATCTTATCATCATTGTTCATATTTTATCCTGTTATATTACATATACTGTCATCTAACATTTCTCTTGTTTATTTCATTCAAAAATACCAAAAACACGATAAAATTATCGAAAAACCCTAAGTTGGTGGACTGCTGATCATTATTTTAGATGTTGAAGTTTAAGCTCTGTACATAAACCCTAGTTTGGATACTTTTGTCCGAACTCTTCTCTGTCGCCTAGTTTAGGACACCTCGTACACACACGCTTTTCTCTTGGGCTACCTGACAATGAGACCACTTATTTCTCGCAATCCCCTATATTTTATATGTATCCCCTTCCCGTACCGTGTAATAACTTAGTTCTTTTCGTGCTTGCCGGCTACTCGTTAAGAAAGATAAAAATGAATTAGGTTAGAACACGTTTTTCTTTCAAAATAAAGAACAAATAAGGCTTGACCAACGTCAAGTCATTTTCAAACTCATTTTAACTTGGACCACCTTAGGGTTTCTCCTTCTCACTTTACATCTCTTCCATCAAATCACACCAACCTTATTTGTATTCAACCCTCGTAAGTCAATTGCTTCACGCATCGCCATCAACCTACCATGCTCCATTCACCACCCTTAACTTTTGAAAACTTATTTTCAAACTTTTCTCTATTGAGTCTAAAAAACCTTGGTCTCGTACCAAGCGCATTTTGAAAACTCTTTTCCTAATAAACTTGGATGGTTGTGGAGTGGTTAGGCATAAGCCTTCTCCTATCCCGAGTGCTTGACATTACCTTTAGGGTTCACTATCGTAAAGCGCTTACCATTCAAGATCAAAACATCTTTAATAAGAGAATGAAGTTCTCTTTGTATTTAACTAAAGAGAGAGGATTGAGTACAAACTTCTTCCTCTCCGAGAGTCAGGATACTCACTGTAGAGTGTATGGTCTCGACACTCGTCTTTCAATACAAAGACGTGACTATATTTGCCACACCACTTTCACAACAAATCTTTGAGATAAAGAATTGGGTACTACCCAGAAGAGGTTACTATCCAAGGACCTATTTCACCCTAAAAACAACTTTCACAAATCAAATATGACATCTTGCCTCGTTGGCGAAAATTAATCTTTTCAAAAAGGATATGTTACATTCGTTCTACCGCAAACAGGTAACGCCTAAGACTCCACAAGCGAGCTGCAATGCACCTAACTGCTAGAATGCACACGTCAGCATCACCCATAAAAATACCAGTTAACCGTAGGCCAAACTACGGCTGCTCTGATTCTTCACTTCTTGTAAGTGAAGATACGTAGGAACAAGGGCCCCAATCCTTGCCGAGCATATTCCCCTCTTTTATCCGTAGTCCTCCAAACTACGTTGACTCTGACTTTCTCATGCCTGTTAAGAGTACGTAGGCATAAGAACGCGAGGTCCTTACTTTTCTCTCTCCCCTTAAAACATGATTTATAGCAATACCCATTAGCAAATACCTTCACATGTAGACAAACAAATGGTTCCCATAGATTATGATGGATGCGAAGGGTGCTAATACCTTCCCTTCTTATAACCGGCTTCTGATCCCTTTCTCTTGGTTGCGAGACCATCTTATCCGTTTCATTTTAGGGTTTTCTTGATGTTTTCCGTTCCCCTTTTGGGATAAATAAAGTTTGATGGCGACTCTTCTGTCTTTCCGTTTTCGCCTCTCCGTCGTTGCATTTTCGAGTAGCGACAATGTGGCTAAGAACTTTTGGGAAGAAGTTGTGAATGCAACATGTTACATTTAGAATAGGATCTCTGTCAGACCTATTTTGGAAAAGACTCCTTATGAATTGTGTAAAGGAAGAAAACCCAACATCTCTTATTTCCATCCATTTGGGCGCTCTTGTTTTATTCGGAATACTAAAGAGAATCTGAACAAGTTTAACTCTAAAGCATAGGAGTGTATTATTATGGGATACTCAGAACGCTCTAAGGGCTACAGAGTATACAACGTAGAAACATGTATTATGGAAGAGTCAATCCATGTTATATTCGATGATAAGCTTGAATTAAAAAAGTCAAATCTATTTGAGAATTTTGCAGATCTAGAAATAACCCTTGCAGGTTCTGGAGAAAAGATACATCAGAAGCAACTGAATTTTCACCAGTCCTAAAAAAGCAAAGGCATGGACAAACCGTTTATGAAGAATTGATTCTAGGAGATAAAGCTGAACCAATAATAACAAGATCCACATTCGAACAAACTAAGGAAATGCTTTTGGGATTAGTGTCTATGTTAGAACTTACCTCTTATAAAGAAGCACTTCAGGACAATGAATGGATTTTGGCAATGCAAGCAGAGCTGAATCAGTTCTCTAGAAATGATGTTCAGGATCTGGTGCCAAATCCCAAGGGGACTCATGTCATTGAAACCCTAAAAAAATTGAATGAGAAAGGAGAAGTTGTCAGAAATAAAGCACGACTGGTTGCACAAGGTTACAATCAACAAGAAGGTATTGACTACAATGAAACCTTTGCTTCAGTCGCCAGGTTAGAATATATTCGTCTTCTAATCTCTTTTGTTGTTAATAATGGTATAACCTTATATCAAATGGATGTCAAAAGTGTGTTTCTAAATGGATACATTTCTGAAGAAGTATATTTCACCAACCTCCAGGTTTTGAAAACGTCAAGTTTCCAAAACTTGTATTTAAACTTAAAAAGTCATTGTATGGTCTGAAACAAGCTTCCATAGCTTGGCATGATAGACTAAGTTCTTTTATTTTAGAAAATGAATTTACCAGTGGCAAAGTGGAAACTACTCTTTTCTGTAAAAACATTGGAAACGATCTAATGATATGGCAAATATTTGTAAATGACATAATTTTTGGTTCTTCTAATCCATTTGTTTGTTAAGAGTTTTCTAAGCTAATGCAAGCAGAGTTTGAAATGAACCTGATGCAAGAGCTAAAATACTTTCTGAGAATACAAATAAATCAAACTCTAGAAGCCACGTATATTCATCAAAGCAAATACACAAAAAAGCTCCTAAAGAAATTTGATATGACAGATAGTAAACTAGTAAAGACTCATATGCATCCTACATGCATTCTGGAGAAAGATGAGGTAAGTAAAAAGGTTTATTAGAAGCTCTATCGTGGTATGATAGGCTCTCTTATCTATCTGATTGCTTCTCGTTCAAATATTTTATTTAGTGTATGCCTTTGTGCTTGCTTTCAATCAAATCCAATGGAAACTCACTTAACAGATGTTAAGAGAATCCTAAGGTATCTAAAAGGAACGTCTAACCTTATCTTGATGTATAAGAAAACATCAGAATACAAGCTATCAGGTTTCTGTGATGTAGATTACACTAGAGATAGATTAGAACATAAATGTACTTTTGGAAACTGCCAGTTTCTAGGTAACAATATCGTCTCGAGGGCAAGCAGAAGGAAATCAACCATTGCTCTATCAACTATTGAAGCAGAATATATATCAGCATCACTTCGCAGCACTCATATGCTCTAGATGAAAAATTAACTTGAAGACTTCCAGATATATGAGAGTAACATCCCTATCTTCTGTGATAATACAACTGTTATTTGCCTAAGTAAGAATCCTATTTTACACTCTAGAGCTAAACACATAGAAATCAAACACCATTTCATTAGAGATTATGTTTAGAAAGGGATTATTATTTTAAAATTCATAGATACAGACCACCAGTGGGCTGATATCTTCACAAAATCATTAGCTGAAAATAGATTTTTGTTCATTCTAAAACATTTAAAAATGGAATTTTGTTCAGAATGAATTCTCTTTCTAATGTGTTCATCTCTTTATGTAAAAATATGATTATGACTTTATGCAAATACTTTTCTTTTAATATTTCTTTTCAATGATACTTCTACACGTTAGAAGATGTCTTGATTAGAAATATCTCAAGTCAGAAACCTTTTGGTATTCTCTACTCTGAGAACATCAAACCATGTGTTTTCAAACGTAAGGAACCTCCGAGTGTGGCTCAAGATCATTCTAGGATGCATTCACCACAGACCACCATCTAGCTCATCTGACTATGTCAACACAAATCAGAAATCCATGCTATATTATCTGTTGAAAGGAGAACATATGAACCTTCCTTATATTCTCTTCAAATATCTCAGAGATTATGTTAAAGAGACTAGAAATCATGGAAAGCCTTGAAAGTACATCCCTCTAGGCAGACTCATCTCAGATACTCTAATTGGAAATGGTCTTGTGGATCATCTAATTAGTCTAAATATGATGAATGATGTTGTTGTGGATACTGGAAAACCTCTAAATGGTAAGAATCTCAAAAGCATGGGAATTATTGAGAAGGTTATGGTCAAACCAAGCATTCTTACAGACGGAGACTATTTAAAGGATAGAAGGATAATTGTTGATGGGTATCCTCTCTTCACAAAGATTGATCCACCAGAAGTTATAGAGGAGTATCTGAGAATCCTAGAAGATGAAGGCTACGACATGTCTGGATTTTCTTATGAGGCTCTTCTGGACGCTTCTCTTATTCTAAAGAAAAGGAAGCATGAATCATCTCAGAAGAAGAAGACTGAGAAGAAGGAGAAGCTTCTGCATCTGGGAGAATCTGGAAAATCTCATAAGTCTTCTGCACTTGCCTCTTATCCAGCTCCTTCAAGTAAGTCTTCTAGCTCCCATTCTGTTGCCTCTTGTATAGATACTAAAACCAATACTTCATCAATTCTTCCACCTCCTCCACTAAATTCTACCACAGTTACAACTACCTCTATCCCACTTTTATCATCTATTATTTCAGCTCCTACTTAAAAATCAAAAGTGCCATCCACACCACCTCAATCAACCATCTCCCTAACAACACTAAACTTTGAAACCATCCCACAAACAATAACGATTTCTAAAACTTTCATCCCCATAACCACTTCCACCAAAGTAGCCTCTACATCACTATTTTCCTTCGCCTTCTTATCTGCCACTAAAACTACCTCCACACCTTTCCCAGATAACCTTCTCCAACATTACCACTCTACCAATATCTGAAAATATTTCTTCAGAACCTATACCTCTCTCCATCTCTACCACCAACACCACTTCAAAATTCCAAGATCTCACCAACATCTCTGAACATTCTGACCCTAACTCACCTGATCTGAACATAGACCAAAACGTGACCAATGCTTCCTCAGACTCTGACAAAACCCTTTCTGACTCTAATGAAGAAACCCATTATGACCATCAAACCTCTGAACTTCAAACTCCTAGCCCAAACCTTGATGAAGTAATTTGTAGTTTCAAGCACAATGCAGAAAGGAGAGTGAAAAAGCTCTACGAGGATTCTAACACTAGTAATAATCCTTCTCATCTGGGTGCTAGCTGGAATCGGTTTAACATGTGAATGTCTGTTGAGTTCAACAAAATCAAAAATTTATTTGACCAAGTCAGAGATAATTTTGTCAAGGAAGCTAAAGAGAGGTTATAAGCTCAAAAGGTCGCTGAGACAGAAGCTGCCGAGAGAGAAGCTGCTTAAAAAAGTTGCAAAACAAGAAGCTGCTAGAAAGACATCTGCTGAGAAAGACGCTGCAGAAGGTTCTGATAAGACACTTACTTCTGAAGTTGACCTTTTCCCTCTTATGATGAAAACTTTGGAAGACATTGTTATACCCTAAATTTTAACCATTATACTTCACACCATTGTGTAAATCATCACCATAATATAGATGTATTTTCATACCTCACCAGTCTTCTCAAAGATTGTTGAGTATTCACCTTAACCAAGGATTAGGGTTTTGAGCCCTCTCAAAGCATTCAGGAAAGTGTCAATCTTTCAATGATGAAAACATTGGAAGACATTGTTATACCCTAAATTTTAACCATTATACTTCATACCATTGTGCAAATCATCACCATAATATAGATGTATTTTCATACCTCACCAGTCTTCTCAAAGATTGTTGAGTATTCACCTTAACCAAGGATTAGGGTTTTGAGCCCTCTCAAAGCATTCATGAGATTTGGAACATTGACACTTAAAAATTTCTAGGCAGAAACATAATCCCTTGCCTGAATGCTTTGAGAGGGCTCAAAACCCTAATCCTTGGTTAAGGTGAATACTCAACAATCTTTGAGAAGACTGGTGAGGTATGAAAATACATCTATATTATGGTGATGATTTACACAATGGTGTGAAGTATAATGGTTAAAATTTAGGGTATAACAATGTCTTCCAAAGTTTTCATCATAAGAGGGAAAAGGTCAACTTCAGAAGTAAGTGTCTTATCAGAACCTTCTGCAGCGTCTTTCTCAGCAGATGTCTTTCTAGCAGCTTCTTGTTTTGCAACTTTTTTAAGCAGCTTCTCTCTCGGCAGCTTCTCTCTCAGCGACCTTCTGAGCTTATAACCTCTCTTTAGCTTCCTTGACAAAATTATCTTTGACTTGGTCAAATAAATTTTTGATTTTGTTGAACTCAACAGACATTCACATGTTAAATCGATTCCAGCTAGCACCCAGATGAGAAGGATTATTACTAGTGTTAGAATCCTCGTAGAGCTTTTTCACTCTCCTTTCTGCATTGTGCTTGAAACTACAAATTACTTCATCAAGGTTTAGGCTACAAATATGTGTGTGTGTGCATATATATATATATATATATATATATATATATATATATATATATATATATATATATATATATATATATATATATATATATATATATATATATATATATATATATATATATATATATATATATATATATATATATATATATATATATATATATATATATATATATATATATATATATATATATATATATATATATATATATATATATATATATATATATATATATATATATATATATATATATATATATATATATATATATATATATATATATATATATATATATATATATATATATATATATATATATATATATATATATATATATATATATATATATATATATATATATATATATATATATACATGTGTGTGTGTGTGTATGTGTGTGTGTGTGTGTATATATATATATATATATATATATATATATATATATATATATATATATATATATATATATATATATATATATATATATATACACACACACACACACATACACACACACACACATGTATATATATATATATATATATATATATATATATATATATATACACACACACACACATATATATATACACACACATATATATATACACACACATATACACATAATTATATATATAAATATATATACACATATACACACACATATTTTCGATAATGAAGTCTGCAACTACCTGACCCTTCATGGCCTTCAAAGGCACATGTGGAAGGGAACATTCAGTTAAAACAAACGCTCATTTTCTAATTCGACTATGCAAAATTGGCTTAGAAGACATGTATTTAATCACATCAAAATGGGAGGAAACGATACCATCAACTGGCCTAATATAATGTTTTAACTTCATACAAGAAAAATACAAACACAGGCACATCTTTTCAACTGGGCTATACCTAGTTTCTGCGTTATTAAGAGCTCGACTAAGGTAATATATGGCTATTTCGACGCCACTATCATCCTCTTGGGCTAACAGGCTCCCTACGGTCAGGTCTGAGGCCGAGATGTACAACAACATACATTTATTTCTAACCAGAGGTAACAAGATAAGATGATTCTCTAAGTATACCTTAATCTCATTAAACACCTTCTGATGCTCAAGTCGCCATACAAACTCCTCTTTTCTCAGGCGGAGCATTGGTGAAAATGTTCAAACTTGTCCGCTGAGGTTAGATATGAACCTTATTAAAAAGTTGATCTTCCCTAAGAGATATTACAACTTATTCTTTATTGATGGTGGCTTTGTCCATCCTCTGAAGATAATCAAGCTTTTGGTTCTAACAGAATCATTCTAAGAAGAATTGACTAAAGAGAACTTCTAACTATGAAGACTCCGATATTTCTTGGTATATCTATCTTCTGGACTCATTACCACTTCACATCAAAAAGATTCCATCAGAAGATAAGATCTAGAGGAAACATGCGCTAAAAGAACCTATACAATAGTACAAACCCAAATTGGTAAAAATTGATTGTGCGCCAGTATTGTTAAGGAATGTTTGTGAGACTTTACTATTCCCGTCTCCCACAATATTCGAATTACCGTTATACAACTAGCAATTATAGTGACATTTATACCCTCTAACGTTCTACCATTGAGCCTATATAAAGGAGTCACTACTTTATTGCAACCAACAATGAACAACACTACAAGAGTGAAAAATGCACAGTCTTAAAAATCTATCAAGAGTATTCCTAAACACAAAGAGTTGTTGCTCATATTTGTGTATTGTTCTTTAACTATTTCATTCGCTTATCGAGAAGCATTATTATAAACACTTTCCATTGAAATTATTTTTCCTCAAGTGACTAAGTGTTAGTCTGTATACTTGAGAGGGCTAAGGTGTTTTCTAACACTTAGACGAACTTTTTTAATCTTTCAAGATTAGTGGATTAAGTTTTTATTGAAGGAGAAATCACCTTGGTGGATGGACAAGACGTAGTCTCGTTATAGGCGAACTTGTATAAACCAAACTTGTCATTTTCTTTCTTGGTTTATATACCTTGTTTGTGTGTGTAAATCATTTCTATTGAAAAAGTTTTAAAACCCCAATTCAAACCCCCTTTCTTGTGCTTTTCTCTACCTTCACTTTATACCCCGAAGCAATCTTTGCCAATTCATTTGCATCACAATTCTCAAGTCTAAGAATATGCCTGATATCCACGAAGTCAAAACACTTTATCAGTCTATTTACTATAACAAAATACATGATTAAGTTCTCCTTGATACACTTGTATTATTTTGTTATCTACTTCACGACTAACTCAGAATATCCTTTTATCTCGACTCGCCTTTCCCCCAACTCTAACATGATATCGAGTCTAGCTATCAAAGCTTCATACTCAGCCTCATTGTTGGAGCACGAGCCCTCGACTTTAAATCTTGAACTTTAATGGTACTTTGCTTGGCGATACAATCAAAGTATAACTTCCAAGGCTCTATTTCGAAGTAATTTATAGGTGTCTCGACCAATGCATGATCCATAATGAATTCTGCGACTACCTGACCTTTCATGGCCTTCAAAGGCATATGTGTAAGGGAACATTCAATTAAAGCAAGCGCTCATTTTCCAATTCGACTATGCAAAATTGGCTTAGAAAACATGTATTTAATCACATCAAAATGGGAGGAAACGAAAACATCAACTGGCCTTATATAATGTTTTAATTTCATACAAGAAAAATACAAACATAGGCACATCTTTTCAACTGGGTTATACCTAGTTTCTGCGTTATTAAGAGCTTGACTAAGGTGATATACGGCTATTTCGATGCCATTATCATCCTCTTGGGCTAATAGGCTCCCTATGGTCAGGTCTGAGGCCGAGATGTACAATATCATACATCTATTTCTAAGCAGAGGTGACAAGATAGGAGGATTCTCTAAGTATGCCTTAATCTCGTTAAACACCTTCTGATGCTCAGGTCGTCACACAAACTCCTCTTTTCTCAGGCGGAGCAGTGGTGAAAATGTTAAAACTTTGCCGTTGAGGTTAGATATGAACCTTCTTAAAAAGTTGATCTTCCCTAAGAGAGATTGCAACTCATTCTTTATCAATGGTGGTTTTGTCTCTTTGATGGCTTTTGCTTGGTTTTAATTTATCTTAATCCCATCCTTGTAGACCACGAAACCAAGAAAATCTCCTGCCCTTTGATAAGTTACTCCAACATTTTTTAAGGAAAATGACATCACTACCCACTCGTAGGTGCCTAAAGCTCATGGGCATCAAAATGTCGTCTTCGACACATCCTCATCTGCAATAAAAATTTGGTTATATCTTGAATAACCATCTAACATACTAAGGTAATCAAAACCCGCCACTGAATCGACCAACATCTCGACGACTGGCGTTGGGTATTCGTCCTTTGGGGTTGCAACATTTAGATCTCTAAAATCTATAAAACCCTCAACGTCCTGTTTTTTTTATAACTGGGACGATGTTGGCAAGCCATCCGACGTACCTTGCAGTTCTTATGAACCTGGTTCGTAGGAGTCTTTCAATCTCCTCCTTTATTTTAGACATTACTTCTGGAGCAAATCGCCTTGTCGTCTGCTTGACTGGCTTCTTGCCTGCCTTTATTGGTATCTTTAGCTCCACCAATTCCATGCTTAAATCTGGCATTTTGTTATAATCCCAAGCAAAACAATCTTAAAATTCTTGAGTAATTCTATTACTTCTAACCTTAAGTTCGTATCGATGTCGGCGCTTATATAAGTCGGCCTTCGGATCGATCTGTCACCCAGATCTATTTCATCCAATGGGTCTTGAGGCTGCATCTTAGTAGTAGACGCAATTTAGCTTTCGACCCTCTTGACCATCTTCTTCTGAACCAGTCTTTTGTGGTTCTCTCACGGGCCGAAGTTCAACGCTGATTCAGTTACCCATGTCAAACACTTCAATTTTATTGGCCTCAACAACTATGTGTGGCACTTTGACTTCTAGAGCCTCTTGGAGTCTGTTCTTGGCCATGTAGGTCGTGATTCAATCTAATGGATCGAACTCAATCATTATCACTAAATTTGTCGCCCCAGCCTATTGTCCATATTGCATCTACACCATATACCTTCTCCCCCATAACTTCTCTCCCCTAGGTAAATCCATGAGTTGGGTGAAGGTTCATAGAGAAGAATGCTTCTTCTACAGGCACGTAACCAGTTTCCTCTAGTATCCACGGTGCTATATTCCCCAAGTTTCTATCAAAATTCCTTGTGTCCACATGGTTGACCTCAGCCATGTAGTAGCCTTGGTCTGTTTCGATATTTTCCACTATCCCATCTTTGCGCCATATGGATATTCTTTGTTGTAGGGACAAAGGAACTGCCTCTATACCATGTATCTGCTCTCTTCCTAGCAATAATTTGTAATTAGGTCTCGCAACTATCACCATGAAAAGCGTAGATCGAGTAATAGATTTAATTGTTACTTCGACATGAAAAAACCCAATTGTTTAGCAAATTTTCCCTTCATAATTAGAAAGGAAAATATTTTGAGGCATGAGGTTGGTATCGTACTTCCCAATCTTAGTTAGTAAGAAATGAGGCATCAATTTTACTGCTGTCCCACCATCCACTAAGATTTTGTTTACGGTGGTACCCTTAACCTTAGCCCTTATAAAAAAGGGCTTTAGGTGATTTTCATCCCTCCATGGGGTCTCTTAAAGAATGCATTATGCTTCTCGATACATCCATTATTCATTACAAAATAACAAACTGGCTTATGTTTGGCCAACTCTTCTTCCTCATAGTCTTCCTCTTCAGCAACATATGTCACTCGATCATACTCATAAGGGAGCATAGAAACCACGTTACACAAGACGTCAAAGTCATTTTCCGACCCAGAATTAAAGTCATCTGTCAGCAGCTCATCCTCTTTAGCCTGCTCATCCTTCTCAATCTTCCCTTTTGCTACACCCATCTTAGGGGCCAACAGCTTCCTACCCACTGGTTTTTTTCCTGATCATTTATTTCCTTTTGGTGTTGCTTGGTGTGACTCGACTCAGCAGAATCTCTCTATGTCTTCTTCTTCCTCTGAAATCTCTTCCAATGTACTCTTGTCATGGGATTTTTCCCATTATAGTTGGCACTAGGCCCATAAGACCGCGTTTAAGACATCTGGAAATTTTCTCTATAGGTCATGGAAGATCCCCGACTAATCTTAAAATTCCTCCATTTTGGGTTCCTCTCGTACTCTCTTTCAGCGGGCTTGGTCCATTTTCCTTGGGCAGCATTTGCTTAAGGCTTATAGGTATTTATCCTAATTTTTGTGAATCAGGCGCTTGTTCCTTCTTATGTGGCACTCCTCTTTTGTTGAAGTAGTACTGAGGCCTGGATTTCTTAGCTTCTTTGGCCTTCTAAGCATTTTTGACATTCTTAGAAGCTTTCTTGTCGAACACCACGCTACATCGTGTATACAACACCGCCTCAGAATAATCAATATGACACCTGTAAAGGAACTCCACTAGACTCTCCCCGACTTTTGGGAACACATTTTTGATTTGATTTTCACTTTCAAATTCAGCCATGTCGAAATCTTTAGTGATTTCAATCATGTTGACTACAACACACTCTACATAACTGGCACCTCCAATTTGAAATGGTCATCATCAATCTTCATAGGGGTTTTCCCTTTAGCAAATTTAGGTCTGCCTTCGTTCAAAGCATTTTGCACCAAATCCCTGAAAAGAAAACATTGTGAAGTTTTATGTCACAAGAAATTATGATATTTAAAAAATCCTCGTTTCTTTCTTTGTTCTAATGGTGGTACTTTTTCCCATGAGGGCACCAGAACTTGACCATCTGCAACTAACAAATCAAATATCTCATCGCGCTTGGTTACGTCAAAGGTGTAAGTTTTCTTAGGAAACTTATCGTTTTCTTTGGTTTTCGCAGGATTTTTCCCATTTGCAAATGTAAGCAACTTACACACATATGGGGAACCTGGCTTTAAGTTAGCCACATCAACCTCAGACTCTTCGACATGCTCATACTCAATCTCAAACACTATGTTTTGGTCTTGCATGTTGACTTAAGCTATACGCTCTTTCTTGCCTTTGTCGGCTCTAGCTTTTTCGGCCTTCAACCTCTCGACTTGCCTAACTCTATCTGCTAATTGGGCCATATCCCTTATATATTGAGTGTCTAACTTCTTTCTAATGGAATAATCTAGCCCACCGGCAGCCGTTTCGACAAGCTCATGTTTAGACGCCTGGGTGAAGCACCTTATTTTTAATAACCAGAATCTGTTTAAGTAATTGTCAATTGATTCAGCAAACTTTCGCTTCACGCTTAAATATTCTTTCAAACTAACTTAGATTGCCCCATGTAAAACTGCTCATGGAACAACCTCTCTAAACATGCCCAATCATGGATTGAGTGAGGAGATAGGGTCGTAAACCGTGTGAAATCGTTTTTTGTTAGAAAACTAGGGAAATATCTCATTCTCAAGTTCTCATTATTTGTAATATAACCTGCTTCAGTCAGGTAACAAGCAATGTGTTCGACAGTAGAATCGTTGGTATCACCAGCAAATTTTGTAAACTTAGGGACTTTCCATTCCCTTGGAAATTCGGTTTGTAACGCATATTCTGGTTGTCAATTTATTTTCTCCTAACAAATTCCTTTGTCGAACCTAGTGGACCACTTGGCAGCATCCTGGTTTCGATTTACCACTACCACATGTGGATTACCTTTCCTAACATGTACTTCATGTTCGACCTATGGGGGATTTTCTTGCTGTCCCTGGTTCACATTTTCTTCTAAAACTACTCCTTCATTTTGAACCTGCACAACAACCTGGGGTTGTGCAGTTGGTCGAACTTGCATTGGGGGAGTGCCAAAAAAGTCAGCAATCCTTGTCATCTTAGTCGCCAGTTGCTTGTAACTCTGATTCGTATTTTGAACCAATGGGTTAAATATTATACTCATTCGATGAATTAGAGTGTTTACCATATCGTGGTTACTCTCGTCCATCTGCTATCTTATTTCCATGACAAAATTTGTGGTAATTGCATCTATCACTTGGGAGCCAAATCACATTCCCATATGAGGTAGTGCATTTCGACTATGGTTGCTTATGGCTGAACCAGACACCATAATAGGTGAAAAGATATTTGTAGCATCATCCACAAATGCCGAAGGATTATTCTGTAAACTTGCCATAATCGTTGTCGACATCCCAAAGGGTTGTTCATGCCCTGGAATGGGCATTGTGAAATTTGTGGCAAAAGGTCTTAAATTCGTTGCCATGTTTGGTCTAGGAGTCACTGGATGACTTTGGGGAATTGGGGGCAAAACTGCCCCCTCAGGCGAAATTGTTGATGCTACCCTTGTGGATGGCATCACCGTCGCGCTAGCAGTTAAAGGGATAGGTTCAATAATCGTTTCAAAAATCATTCTTGTTCCAGCATTATTAGAAGGTTGATCTCCATTATTATTTCTAGGATTCACCATTCTTTTAATGTATCTTCTAGTAGGTTTCCTCACTTCTCTCTTTGTCGTCTTACCATAACTTAATCTCATGCACGCTCGCACACATGATGAAAATTTGATGAAAGCACATGTCGAAAATTATGAATTTTAAATACGAATATCTAAAAGAAACACACAAACCAGCCCCACTGGGCGTGCCAATTGTTTTACTGTGAAATTTAGTAAACAAATACAAGTTTCTATTAATACTTAAGGGATCAAACTCGAAAATCTCCCGAACATGTTTGTGTGTGAGTTATTCGTGAAAATCATACAGCCTATCGAAGTCAAAGTAAACTTCTTGAAAATACTTTGAAAATATGCTTGTTGAAGTTATTTGTGAATAAAAAAATCAAAAGACGAATAAATTGTAGACAAAATGCATGTGAAGTAAAAAAACACTTTGAAATCGAAAGAGATAAAAGGCAGAAAAAAGAAAAGGTTAAGATCAAAGTATAGGGAATATAAAATGACACGAAAGGTAAAGGAAATCGAAAAGGACTCTAATAAACAAATAAAAGGCTTTTAAAGTAAAGTTGCTGAAAATGTATAAACTTATGGAACACATACGTACATCTTTCTTCACTCATTTCTCACAACGCTGGTACTTTGAGTGTTATAGAAATGTGTATAATTTGCAGACCCTTTACAAAATGGACATAAGTATCCTTATATACTACTATAAAATAACCATCCAAGAATGATAAATCACTCCCCTGATGACACATCCTAAGTTCAGGTAGCAGTTTTCCCCGATGTGTCCCATGTTTTCTAAGTAACCGTCGACGCAGACGTAGTTCCTGCCTTGTTCTACCATTTGAATTTCTTAATTGCTTTGCTGACGCCAAAGACTAGCTATCCCCGTCAAGGCCTTAAATGCCAACTATGTCAAGCTAGCATCCTCCATTGGATTGTCCATTGTAGTGATGCACCCCATATGTAGAATCCAAGTCAGCATTGTTTCCATTATAGTGATGGATTCCACCTCCGGTGGCTGAGTCGACATTGCTTCCATTGTAGTGATGAACTCCAACCTTAGTCCACATAGCATAATATTCAATTTCACAAAGTCCCCAAGTCCTTCACCATGTTCTTCGACCATGCCATCTTCGACCGGTATCACCCTATGTGGATCCAACCTTGAGCCATATTATCATATGAACTCACCCTCTTTCCTTCTTCCACGTGACATATCCATGGCTAGGCTCATGAGTGCTTTCCATTTATAGTCAAGTAAAAAAATACAGTGTAACACATCCCCAATCGCCCAGAATATTATATTCAAATGTTATAGTGCCATTAGGACATGTTAAATAAAAGAATTACATCATTTAATTCATTCAATCTCTTCAATTCATGTTTAACCCAAAACCTTCAAACCCCTAAACATGTTGGAAAACATCAATTCTAAAAACATAAAATAGTACATGTATAGGCATACAAAATTCATCATTGAAACAACCAACAACATCAAAACTTTAAAGAAAATTCAAAATCAATCACATCCCAATTGCCCTAAAGAGAAATAGAGCTTCTCATCTCTACCCATCATGCAATACACCTAGATTGGTAGCCCTTTCTCCACCTTACCTTAGATTTCCAGCAATGATAGTGAATTGGAAAGCTTCAACGAGTTCCCTCTTCAAATTCCTAGCTTGCTATTTCTCTCTTCTGTGGCTCTTTTCCTACGTATGTGAGATGTTTCTCCAAAACCTAGTTGTTTCCCTACTTTTAAAATATATATTACCCCCACCACTTTTTCTTAATTAATATTTTTTTCCCAACTCATTACTAGCTCTTCTGCTCTTACTACCTATTTTCTCCAATTCCCACAAATGGCCGAAAACTCCAATTTTACTATTTTATTTAATTAATTCAAATACAATACTATTTATTTTAATATCTAATTAAAATTTTAATTAACCTTAAACAACTATGTCAAACTCTCCCTCTTGATCCATACCTCAACACTAATGATACTTATCCCCTACAATCACACAAAAATAATTTAAAAATACCAATTAATCAAATAAAAATAAAAAATTTAATTAAATTAATTAATCAAAGTTGGGGTTGTCGAACCTCAGAAAATATGACCTCGCGAGAAAAGATCGCCAATTGGACTAACAAAAGAGTCGCCATCGAGCTTTATTTATTTCCAAAAGAGGGAAAGGGAAATATTGAGAAAACTCAAGGAATCAGAAAAAGGATAGGACAAGGTCGTCGCAACCATTGTCGAGGTTCGAAAGTCAGTTATGCAAGGGAAAGGTATTAACACCCCTCACATCTATTGTACTCAACGGGAACCATCTAGGATGTCTGCGAATGAAAGGGTGTTGTTTATATAAAGGTTTATCTGCTAAAGGGAAATAAGATATTTTTTATTAAGGGTGCTCGCCTTGGTGTTGGCCTCGTGCCTACGTAGCCTCATGGTGTAGTTAGGAAGTCAGAGCTTCGTAGTTCAGCCTAAAAAATGTTTGTTGGTTGGTTGGTTTTACCTTAAAAAATGATTTTTAGAGGGTGGCCCTAAGGCGCAAAAAAGAGAAGTTTGAATGAGTTTATGTTGTTTTTATGATTTTGAAAAGAGATTTTTCTTGATTAGGATTGCACTAAAGAATATGGGTAGAGGTGATTATTTCAATCAACCAAGTCGAACGCCTTGTGTAGTGGGGAAATTTATGAGTGTAAGCCATTTATTACCTTAACTCAAAATGCAAGAGTCACCACTGCACTTTTATTTTATCCAAAGGGAAAGGAAAAAGTGCGAACAAAACCTAAACAAGTTCTAAACAAGAATAAATAAATAGAGACTAAGGGGGTTGGTTACGCTAAGGGAAGGTGTTAGCACCCAAAATATCTATATTACTCTATAAGAACCCTTTGAAATATCTACGCTTTTTTGGTTTGAAAAGATTTGTTTGAAAAGAGATTAGGGAGATGAGAAATATTTTTTTAAAGATTAGTGTGTTTGGAAAGACTTATCGCCTCATGCCTACGTATCCACAAAGTGAATTATAGGACCAAAACCTCGTAGTTCATGGTAAAAATAACAAAATTGATTTGTTTTGATGTATTAAATGTAAAGACAAGTCATCATTTTAAGGAGAAAACTACGACTAGTCGCTCACAAGTATAAGACAACATTTGTATCACCTAAAGATTGAGGATTTTGCTATGATTAAAATCAACAAGTCTATCACTTAACATCTAAGTGAAAAATATCAAAATCTTAAATATTATGGAGAATAGGAGAATTACATCTCAACTATGAAAATGACTCATATCTAAACTTTTTGAAAATTTTTAAAAGGAAAAGTGTACAAAGGCACAAAAATAGTGATTGAGTTTTTGTATTTTTTGTCTTTTTGAAATTAGTTAAAGTATAATTAACATTGATTGATATTTATTAAAGAAAACAAAGTTTTAAAGTCACTTGATCAAAGTCAAGGTTTTTTATGAAAGAGGTTTAACTTTGAAAACAAGAAGGTTTAAAAAAAGGAGAAGATTTTGAAAATTGAAGAAAGGGTCGAGAAGAAGTGACTATCCTATTTCAAAATATAAAATCTAAGGATAAGAACGATCTAACTACTCGCTTCATAACATAAGCATTACTTCCTTTAAATTAGGCCTTAATCGAGATATGTCTTCAAAAGAGAACTCCAAGTACCCAAAATCCAAGGTTTACCATCACAACCTTCCAAGCATAGGTGAAGGTACTAGTTCTAAGTCTAAATCCCCATGTCCAATGCAAAGGATAGTAACCATAGTCCACAATTAAGAGAACAAGTTTTTTAGGGGTCTAAACCTTTATTAAAGTTTTGGTGCAAATGGACAAAATAAAAAGAGCATAAACATAAACAAATGGTACAAATGGACAAAGGGAAAATGGCGGAAACATAAACAAATAATATGATAACATAAAGCATAAAAAAATAAAGAGAGATAGGGAGCAAGAAGGAAGCATAAAGATAGCACAATTAATATAACCATATAGAGCAAAAATGATCCAAAATGAGAGCACAAGTTTTGTTGTGTTTTCGAAAATGCTCGACTAGATATCCATGAGAATGAAAACATGGTCTCATACATTATCATAGGGAAGGCTTCAACTCGGATAAAATCAACGAGTATGCCAACTAACCCCCCTGGGTAACAAAATATCCAATTATTTCAAACTACACTGCGGAGATTAGGAGAATTACATCTCGCTTACAAAATTACTTTAGTTTCGATTTAGGGACAATTTAGCGCTATGTTAAGTAATGGTAATCAGACTTATGTAGAAGTCACAACTATCTGAGGTCAGTCAATAATAATGTTTGTGCTAATGTATGCTAGAGAAACAATATGTAGATCATCCTCCAAAAGCAATACCGCACGAAAAGAAAATAGGTAACGATCTTATCTTCGTCAAGAACTCAAAACAAGTTCTGATGATATTGAAGATTTTCATTGATCAAAAGAAGAAAAAAAAGAGAAGACGAGAGAAGGGAAACCAAATTGAATTACAACATTTGGATTATTCCATATTTAAGTTCCACCACTCTTGGTGGATTAAGGCACTAAACCTATCATTAATTCAAATCACCTAAAATGAATCCAATGATCCAATTAAAGATAGATTTGAACAAATAAAGGTTTATCCAACTTCATCAATACTCAAAGTCCATGGAATTTAAAGAGAAATTTGATCAACAAACATCAAAACTCAAGGCAAAACAAAAGAAAATAGAAGAAGAAAAGGAACCAAAATTGTCCCAAAATAACCAAAAAAACACAATTTTGGCTCTAGTTAATCGATTAACCATTTTTATGTGTAAATTGGTTAATCGATTAATACTGGCAGAACAACAAATTTTTTTGAAAAAAAATCGGCATTCATGATTTAATCATTTCTTCAAACATATCATGATCATGAATGGAATTTAGCATGAAAATCCACGTAAAACAACAACAAATAACACCAATAAAACATAATTTGTAAGATCCAAAGATCAAGCAATAAGAATCAACAAGAGATCATATTGTGGAAGATGAATCAAGCATAACAATGGTGGAATGAGTGAATTACCACTTCAAATCTGAAAACACTTCAAATCAACTGCAAGATCCACACTCCAAAGTCTTGATATACAGAATTTGATGATGAAGAAGTGTTTGGATAAAGGTCTTAGCTCAAAGGTTAGTAAGCTTCAATGAAAATCTTACTAACTTTTAATGGAAGAAAGAGCTTTAGTAAATTTGGTGGTTAAAGGAAATTGAGAGAATGAGAAGGAAATTTGACAAGGTGATTTTGGCTCTCAAAAGTTTGAAGAATGAATGAAATAACGCCTCTATTTATAAAATTTAGGTTTGGAAATTTTGGTGGTTTGGAGTTTGGTTTGGAATCAAAGTTAGGCTTGAAATTTGAATTTTGAGGCAAAATCAAGATCAAATGGTGATTAATGAGGGTGTATGATGGGAATTAATTATGATGAGGTATGGGAATTAAAATTAGATGGTCTAGAATATTCTCATAATGAAACAAATGAATTGGTGCCAAAATGCTGCAGAATTTGAATTTGGCTCATTTTCACAAAAAACGCACTAGTTAATCGGTTAACCATTTGCATGTACAAATGTGTCAATCGATTAACACAGTGAAAAAGTGAGAAAAATTGTTTTTTGATGTGATGTCTTGGCTCTGGATCGATTCTTTTGACTTGTCAAAGAAGACATGGAAATAAACACATGAACCTTAGAGTCTCTTGAATAATAGTCAATCAAATCTTGGGAAACTCTTGACCAGATGATTTTGAATTGTTTGCAGATAAACATTGACTTTGTTCAGATGAATTTCATTCGAGCTGAGGAACTAGTATTTGATATTCTTGATCCAAATTCTTCCTGAAAAAGTTAGTAAAGAGAAAAGAAACATATATAATTTTTTATTTTAATTAAGGGTTAGTAAACATAAACATAAATAAATATCAAACCAACAAGAAAACATGGATGCTTGGTGATCTCCCTTAAGAACAAACCTACAAATGAAGGCAAGAGAACCAAAATTTGTAATTTTGTTTATGGTATGAGATGCAAATGATATGTGTGATCTTATGGTTAAAAATTAGGGTATTACACCTTATGTCGAAATAATCAGAGTGAGTGTAAGAACCCTTAATTGTCACCATTTCTCCACCACTTAAGGCTCGTGGAGCACAATCCTAATCGTATCTTATTGTATTTTTGAGTTTTCCCGAGAAAAAAGTTGTTTGATGTTGGATTAAGGGTTTGTTGGATTTATTATGAAAATGTTTTAGTGAATGGGTAGGTTGATGGTTGATGCACAATACAATCGACTTACAAAGGATGAATGCAAATATAGTGTGATTGGTTGAAAGGTTGATGGTGAGAGAAACCTATTGAATTGATTTATTATGAAAATGCTTGATGTTGGATCAAGCTTATTTGTGATCTTTTAAAAAGGTGTGATTGATTTTATTCTTGAATTAGAAGCCTAAGCAACTAGCAAGCAAGGATAAAGCGGTAAAGTAATTTCACGTCATGGGACTGAGGATACATTTGTTCAAATGGGAATGAAATAAACAATAAGAAAATAATCCAAAAGATAAGCTAAACATGCACTAGCAAAGTGGGCTAGTCTTTTAGACGACCAACAAGAAGTAATTGATCGAATAAGTCTCATTGTAAGAAAGCCCAAGAGTAAGCTATAAATGATGTTCAAAAGGTGTCCTAAGACAAAGCAATACAAGAATAGAAATAACCAAGATCCAAAGCTCATTTGCTAGGGTTTCTGTACATGGTCCAAACTCCATGAGGTCAAAGATAGTAACCACAGTCCAAGCTTAAAAGTCTTTTAGGGTTTCAATAATATTATCATGTTTTTGTGTTTTTCTTAATGAGATAACAAAATAAATAACATGAGAATATGATATATGGACAATGATATATACAAAATAAAATATGAACAAGGATATAAGATCAATGATATAAGTTGTAAGAATGCATATAGATAAGGATAAGTAAGTGGCAGAAAGATAAAGCAAGAGAATAAGGAGTAGAAATTAAAGTTAGATGTTAGTTGTCAATTGTGATTGAGCGGATTATCACTTTTTATATCGGGTCCAATGTGGCACTATGTTAAGCAATCGTAGCACATACTATGGGAGGCCGGTCAATAACAATGTTTGTCTAAAACACAATAGAGAAATGATATGTAGATCATTCTCCAAAAATCGTGCCATACGAAAAGTAAAAGAGAACGGTCCCATCTTAATCAAGATTTTCCATTGATTAATCAAAGGCAACCTATCACGATCTCAAAGTATGAAGAATGATCCAAATGGTCATTCCCCACAGATTTGAAATAATGAAGGTTAGACAACTTCAACAATCAATAATCCAAGATGTGTAAGACTTCATGGACCAAAACAAAAGAAAATCGAAATGAAAATCAACATGGAATTGATGAATAATAACAAATCATGAAAATAATAAACCAAGAATCAACCATAACATTATAAAATAAGTGTTTAGAGAAAATCAACAAATAAAATAAATAATGAAAAAAAGAAAAGAAAAAAGAAAATGAAATAGTAAAGAAGGGAGATGGGGGAAATGAGTAAATCATGAGGTGTGTATGAAATAAAAATAAATGGGCTGAAAAGTCTAAGAGCATCATGAGGATAAAAAAAATTTCACAAAAAAGATGGGTGGCGCATGGAGTATGAGGGTATGTTGTGTAGAATCATATTTGGGCAGAGCCCAAATCAACCATGACAATCAATCGGAAAAAAAAGTAAGGGTGTGGAAGTGTGAAAACCAAACACGGGACATAAAACCCAACAACAACAACATAAGAGCAAGCAAGGTCAACATTTTTAAAAGCAACATCCGGTTTACACAAAAACCAGCCAAGGAAATGTTCTTGAAACCACATCACATTTATCACTTAAAACAAATTAAAATCAACATAGAGAGAAAAAAAGGTCACGAAGGAAAGAATAAACAAGGACGACGGCCATGAAATTTTTCAGAAGAAAAACGACCAACAAAGAAAATGGTGCACCCGTTCCAACCTTATTCATGTTGAATCGCTTCCTTCATCTCAACATGCTTCGGTTTCTCTCAATTTGTTCATGGTTCAAGTTCGTGGTTGGTTTCAGTTTGATTTTGTTCTCACAATTGGTTTGTGTTGGATTTGGCTCTCTACTTCATCTCATATCTCTATTTCGGGTTGATTTGGTTTTTGGGTGGATTGAATGCTTTTATTGGGTTGATTGAAGATTTATGAATGTTGGGTTGAGGTTTGTGAGGTTGGAATATTGAAGGGGAGTGAGGAGGAGATTTAGCAGAATTTTCTTGATTCTCTAAGCTTGGCCAAAATGAATTGGAGAGGTTGTTTTTTATAGTGGAGAGTGGGAACGATTTGTGAATGTCAGACGTTGCAAAAGTTTGTTATTGTGCGTTGCGTTTTTTGTGGGGTCAGCTTCATGAGGTGAACGTTTGTGATTTTGTAGTGGCTTGAGCTGATTTTGTATGTTGGCTGCGTGTGTGAATTGGTCTTGTTTTCGTTTCCATATCATGTGTGTTGCATGATTTTTGTAATTTTCTTTTTTGTTGTATAGGTTGTGGGACCTGATGCGTCAAAATCATGACGAAAGCTGAGGATTTATGTGTGCAATATGGCTTGGAGTCGTGATGTGGAAAGGAATTTGTTTGGCTAGAATTGTGGCTCTGTGCGTAACGGTTTGCAGCTGTAGGTCGTATTGAAGGTTGTGGCTGGATGTTTTGTATGCAGTGTGTGCATGACGTGCGTAGTGCGTGAGATTCATGAAGGTTGGTAAGTGTTGTTGTGGTGTGCGTTGCATTGTGCAGAAAGTTCATATGGAATAGAAAATTTGTTTTTGGCTTATAGTGTATTAAATGTGTGTGATGGAAAATGGATTGAAGACATGGGGCCTTTCATGGTTTTGGCTCGTATTGGTTTGTATAGCATGCAAATGGTTTGGCAAGTGGTCTGGAAAATATTTTCAAGTAAAAATGATAATGGGATTATGATTTTTTGTATGGACTTGTAGAAACTTTGGTACATTTGTGAAATCTCATAAGCTTGACCTTTTCTGTCTTTTTTGAAACTTTGTAATTAAATTGGGCCTTGAAATTTATTGTAATGGGCTCATGTTTTGTCACTTGTAACATGGGCTTAAATAATGAACTTAAATGGGAATTTCTTGTTGCACCTCTATAATTGAATCATAACCCTTGATTTTTTCATTTGACTTCGAAATTAAATAATTCTTGAACTTTGACCAATGCTTGAATTAATTTTTGACCAAATTTGCAATAGTCTTGAATGTGACATTCTTGAATCAATTTTTGAATCATTGACTAAAACCTTGAATTGCTTTGAGAAGTGAACCAAACTTGACTTAATTTTGAACTGAGTGGCATGCTTAACTCAAACTCCAAGAATCATCCTTGAAACCAAGTTTTATCATTTTGAACTCTCCATTAAAATCATGCTGGTCATGAACTAAAACCTTAAATTAATCTTGATGAATGACACAAATGAATCCATCTTGAATTTTCCTTGAACCAATGACATACACATGAATCACATGATCAGGACTTGAAAATAACTTGACATATTGTCCAACTGCCTTGCCTTTTGATGACTCTGCAACTTGACTTCATCAGCTCACTTGAATTGGCACAAAAACTCTAATCGGAACCTCAAACACAAATCCTTTGAATTATGCATACCCTAGACTTGATCATGAAATAAACTCTTGCTTGACCAAGATTAGGTCAAAATAAAATGAACCTCAATCCATACTGCACACACACTTGACTTGATAGCCTCAAATGAATTCTGATCCAACCTTGCAGCAACTATAACTTAGGCAGCAAGAAAGATGAAAACAAAAGCTACATATTTTTTTGGATTTTTAAATAATGGTTAATAGATGGAAATACAGGTGAAGGTAATATACAGGTGGGACAAATTTGGGGTATGACATGGGTGTTACAACTCTTCCCACTTAGAAAATTTTTGCCCTTGAAAATTACCTGAAGGAAATAAACAACTTAACTAACTTCTGCAAAGGATACTTGATCTTAATCAGTACGAAATGAGCTAATTTAGTCAGCCTATCAACAATCAACCAAATGGAATCACATCCCTCTGTCGTCTTCGACAAACTTGTCACGAAATCCATGGAAATGCTATCCCACTTCCAGTCAGTTGCATCAAACCCAACAACTTTTGATGTTCAATCTTTGACTTTTGACAAGTCAAACAAGCATGGATAAACTCAGTTACTTCCATTTTCATTCCTGGTCACCAAAATAATTTCTTCAAGTCTTGATACATCTTAGTGGCACCTGGATGAATACTCAACCCACTTTTATGACCCTCCTCAAGAATACTCTTCTTAAGCTCAGTTACGTTTGGTAAATAAATCTTATCTCTGAACCTCATCACGCCATTCTCGTCAATTTTGAAATCTATACCCTTATCTTGGTTGATTAACACAAGTCGGTTAACCAATCCTACCTTGGTTTTCTGACCCTCTATGATCTCGTCAAGAATACCACTTGTCAGCTTCAACATACCCAGCTTTACACTATTAGGAGTTTTTTGCATACCAAACTCATGTCTCTGAATTGCTCGATCAATTATAACTCTCAAACCATCAAAATTCACATATGTAAAAAATTCTTGCTCAAGGAGTCAGCCACAACATTGGCCTTACCTATATGGTAACTCAAGACAAAATCATAATCTTTTAGAAACTCGAGCCATCTCCTCTGCATCATATTCAATTCCTTCTGATCAAATAAATATTTCAACCTCTTGTGATCACTAAACACCTCAAATTTGGAGCCAAGAAGATAGTCCCTCCAAATATTCAACAAGAATACCACTACTGCCAACTCAAGATCATGTGTAGGATAATTCCTCTTGTGAACTCTCAATTGTCTATAAGCATAAGCCACAACCTAACCATTCTGCAACATCCCACATAGAGCCATCTTTGAAGCAACATAATACACAACAAAAGGCTCGTTTCAATTCGGAAAAATTAAAACTGGGGAAGGCGTTAACTTCTTCTTGTGTTCTTGTAAACTCTCTTCACAATGCACATCCCAAACATAGGTTTGACCCTTTTGAGGAAACCGAGTCAAAGACAATGCCAACTTCGAAAAACCTTCAATGAACTTCCTGTAGTAACCAGCCAATCCAATAAAACTTTTAATCTCAGTGAGAGGCTTTGAAGTCTCCCATTATAACACAACGTCTATCTTCGATGGATCCATAACTATACCACCACTAGAAATCACAAGACCAAGGAAATTCACTTATCTTGACCAGAACTCGAACTCGGACAAATTTGCATACAACTGGTTCTCTTTCAATGTCTGTAATACAATTCTCATATGTTTCACATGCTCTTCATCAGACTTCAAATATATCAGGATGTCATCGATGAATACAACCATAAACTGATCTATGTACAAATGGAATATTCTATTCATGCACTCCATGAGCACTCAAGGCATATTAGACACCCTGAACAACATTATCAGAACTTGTAACGACCATACATCGTTTTGAAAGCAGTCTTCAAAATATCTTCAGGCTTCACTTGAATCTGATGATATCCGAAACACAAATCTATCTTGTTAAACACATAAGCACCTGCCAACTGATCCACCAAATCATCAATCCTCAGAAGTAGATAGTTATTCTTGATAGTCACCTTATTCAGTTGTCGATAGTCAGCACATAACATCATACTACCATCTTTCTTCTTAACTAACAACACAGGCGCACCCCACGGCAAAACACTCGGACAAAAAAACTTTTTTTTAAGCAGATCTTCCAGCTGCTTCTTCAATTTACTCAACTCTGAAGCAGACATCCTTAAGGATCCATTGACACCTACTAGTACCAAGTACTAAGTCTATCTCTAACTCAATTTCACGCTCTAATGGAAAATCACTAATGTAATCTGAAAACACCTTTGGAAAATCACTCACCACTGGTAACTCGCCCAACAGAACTTTACTTTTTGACTTCATAGAAGTTAATATCATAAACATTGCACCATCGTCCTTTACGAACTCATTTCACTTGCTTAGCCAACACAAACAACTCATCACTAGCATCAAACTCTGGAAATGACACCGTCTTGTCAAAACAGTTGATATGAACATGATTGAACTCCAACCAATTCATTCCAAGGATAACATCGAGATTCCTCAAAGGTAGGCATACTAAATCTACACCAAAACTCTTATCTTAGATAGTAAGCGGACAATTCAAACAAACCCATAAAGTGGTTACCGGACCTAGAGACGACGTCTCAACAATTATATTACCATCCATAAAAGATAATTGTGAACCCAACCTCTCAGCACAATCAAGTGAAAAACATGAATGCGTTGAGCCCATGTCAATATAACAATAAAAGGAATAGTATTTATAAAACACGCACCTCAAATCAAAAAGTCAACACTAGAAGTCTCTATCCTAATCAAAGCAAAGACTTTTCCTTTAGATTGTGCCTTCTTTGGCTTCTGACAATTAATACTGATATGGCGATGCTCGCCTCAGTTATAACAAATCGGCCCATCACTCCTACAATCCACAACATGGTGACATGTCTTACCATACTTAAGGCACCTCAGAACATTATTCTTGCACTCATTATCACAGTGGCCCAACTCGACGCACTTGACAGAAGCGGGAGTCCCTCCCCCACTTAGCTTTTTCTCATCTGCAACCTTTTGCTTCCCTTTGTCAGTTGGAGGACTGCATGGTTTTTCTTTATACTGATTCTTTCATTCCTTTCACTAACACTCTTATAGTGAGCAAAACGAGCCCTGCAGTCCTCATCATAAATCCTACACTTGTTTACCAGAGTAGGAAACCTGCGAATCTCTTGGTAGCCAATTTCCTGCTTAATGTCAACTCGCAGTCTGTTCTCAAACTTAATACTTTGATCCCTCCATAACTGCACCATTTTAGTGATGGAAGAACTTCACTAATTCCTCAAACTTGGCAGCATATTCAAGAACAATCATGTTTCTTTGCTTAAGCTCAAGGAATTCAATTTCCTTCTTACTTCACACATCTTCAAGAAAATAAATCTCAAAGAATTGCACCTTAAACACAACCTAAGTGATCACAACACCATCAAACAAACATTTTAAAAAACCATGCATCAACAATATACACACACATGTCGCATACTAGGGACTCAACAACATTACAAAACTTGGTCAGACGAACCGACCTACTATGATACCACTATGTAACACCCTAAGCCCTAAAACAATTAAATTATATGATAATCTAAGTATTGATCATAACACACACATTTAGGATGCAATTCATCATAGAATAACACATGTTCCACATCACATATCAATTAAGGTAAAACATTCTAATACACCTGTCATCGCATGTGCACCTTCACTTATGATATCATCACAGCAAAATCATTATATAGGAATGCTTCTCAATAATTAAGTTTCATTTAAATACTTCATTTGAATTAAAAAAATGTGGAAAAAATCTCCACTATAACATAAGCTCAAATGTGAATAGTATAACGTGCGAATCTTGATTAGCAAAAAAACAAACAGAATAAAACAATCAAACGTTCCCAACCCGAGGCTACAGGATCAGAGAAAGACATCTAAAATAATGATACACTAAACAAAGTAACTTCAGGAGCTAACTTCCACTCACAACAGATAACTCTACTCCTGAGTATCTGCAAGATATCCATGGTGGATAACATAAAAGTAAAGGGGGTGAGAAAAAACAAACCAATATAAATAGTTTCAAGAATTCTAAGGGACATAACATACAATAATCACACATTCAATTACACACTTAATAACCACATAGTCTCAAACCCTTTACAACAACATATACAAATTCACATCTAAATCAACAACGTCATGAATAATCAACCACATATGTGTTCATGTATGCAAATGTACTCCACAACTAACTCATCATGCATGCAGTACGATTCACGAACACTCAGGTTCATCTCACTCCCTATCCCCATCATAGGACCAGAGCACACCAAATTGTTATCATCGCCATAAGCAATGCTTCACTAGCTCCCACTTAGAACTAGTTACTCACTTTCGATCCATACCACCGGACTAGAGCACACAAAACTGGATCGATTCCCGTACATCATGATGCATGACTCTCAACCATGTGAATTATCACTAAAAGGTTCACCAAAAAGATCCACATACACACCTTACCATTTATGCATCACATCATGCATCATACGTAACAATTAATCCTTGTTATGACATCAACAAACACAACAACCCCAAAATAGCAGTAGCTTAAAAAATGCAAGTTCATAAGCATTTATTCATGTTGATTCACCAAAACAACAACACATCATCGTATACACATAACAATTTACAAAGCTATCCTTCTATTCCACAACATATATTCCCACCATATCTCAACATGTTAATTAATCATATTGGACATCACCAAACAACAACCAATCATTGATGACATCAGAAAAAATACCGATAATTCAACACTGTTTCTCCTTGCTGAGAAAAGCCTTTGCTCGCTAAGCGACACCTCTCTCGCTAAGCGAAAGTCATAGAAAACCAGAACCTCGTATCACGTTCGCTTCACCGAACACATCAATTTTCTAAGCAAAATCTCGCTAAGAGAATTCACCTTCATCAAACAAATTGACCTTTGCTAAGCGAACACATCCAAACCTGTAAAAATACAGAACACGATTTGCCTCTACATCAACCCAAAACTTCCCCAATTCAGTCCAACATCGCCAATCGCCTAGAAAATTATATCGACATGTTATAGTTCCATTAGGACATGTTAAATCATAGAATTACATCATTTAATTCATTCAATCTCATAAATTCATGTTTACCCAAAAATCTTGAAACCCTCAAACATGGTGGGAAACATAAATATCTCAAAACAGAAAATAGTACACATACATAAACACAAAATTTATCATGGAAACATCCAACTACATCAAAACATTATAGAAAATTCAGAATCAATCACATATCAATTTTGCTAAAGAGAGTAAGGACCTCTCATCTCTACCCCTCATGCAATACACCTAGATTGGTAGCCTTTTCTCCCCTTTACCTTAGATTTCCATCAATGATAGTGAATTGACTAACTTCTATGAGTTCCCTCTTCAAATTCCTAGCTTGCTCTTTTTCTCCTCTTTGCCTCTTTTCCTGTGGATGTTAGATGTTTCTCTAAAACCTAGTTTTTCCCTACTTTTAGAATATATATTACCCCCCGCCACTTTTGCTTAATTATTTTTTTTGCCCAACTCATTATTAGGTCTTCTAGTTTTACCACCTATTTTCTCAAATTCCCACAAATGGCCCAAAACTCCTATTTTACTATTTTATTTAATTAATTCAAATAAAATACTATTTATTCTAATATCTAATTAAAATTCTAATTAATTTTAAACAACTATACCAAACTCTTCCTCTTACTCCATATCTCTACTCCAATGATACTTACCCCCACAATCACACAAGAATAATTTAAAAACACCAATTAGTCAAATAAAATTGTAAATAATTCAAATAAATTAATTAATCGAATTTGGGGTGTTACACTCCCAATCTATGAATTTAACTTTGATATATTAGATAAGAAGGATTACAACTAAATCTAGTTGGATAAGTTTACTCAATGACTTTTGAATATAATTTTTGTCTTAAGATGAACTTATTTGCACACTCACTAGTTATTAGTAATGAAGTTGCAACAATTGTTGAAGCATGTCTTAAAACCTTAAATGATGAAGAGAAAAAAACATGTTTTGATATTTCAAAAAAAATCAGCTTGGTAGCGGAGCCAGTGGCGACAGCGCATTAATAGGTTTGGGTCTGGCAGAGAATTCAGTTCGTTGGAGTTCAAGTTCAATTTTCTCGGTTCGCGTGTTTTGGCTTCATTGTGTTTTAGTTTGTTGATCTGTTCTTTAATGACTTAATTTTTTGACTTGTTATGGATCCGTTAGATTTCAACAATTATAATTATGTATCTTCATCATATGTGTCTTCATAACCTTCAAAACTTTAGAGTTAAAGACATAGATAAGAGTTTGGGAACCTTAGTTGTAATCTTATAGAGGCAAAGGTAAATTTCTAAGAGTGTGTTCTTGAAATTTTAGAGACTCTTGGAGATATCTAAGGGGGGTTGAGAAACACTTCTAAATACTTTGGGCTTATGTAATTCATGTACAAAGAGTTGGAGAAACTTGAAAACACTTAGGTAAAAAATAGGATTTGTTCTAGAAAGCTTGAGTGATTATTTTTTTTGTATCTTATTTTTAATGTTTTGTAACAAGTTATTTTGTTTCTTGTCTATTATCTTCATCTGCCAAGTTAAGTTTATGTCTTATTGCATATAAAGTTATATTTGCTGAAGATCATTTATTTTGTTTGTCATTGTTATTTGTCCATGCGTATCTAATTTCTTGGTAAGATCGAACCTTTCAATTTCATAACAAAATTTTTGAATGCAATTTTATTTTGAATATTTGATTTCTAATTAGAATGGATTGCCATAACATGAATTGAAACGATAGATTAATATGTTTGTTTTTTTGTTTTTTTTTTGTCATTACTTGAACACAAGTAATGCTTCATGTGTTGAGGTGTTATAATGCTATGAAATAAAAATTAGAATGAATTGCCACCTAAACTTACTTTGAACTAAATTGTAAACCCCTATTTATAGCTTATGGACTGGAATCATTTCCCAATGCACCACCTCTTTTCCCATCGCGCCTACCTTACTCTAACACTCTAACCATCCAATATTTCTTCTTCAGCAAGCAAAGCATGCATGCCTTCCATGTGTCCTTGGTCGCCTTTTCTCTCTCTCAGCGCGCTGCCACCTTGCTTAGCATGCTAACCCTTAATTCACGATGAAGTAACTTAGACTTGGAGTGACATGTAGATTACCAGGCTCGCTAGGTGCAAAATCCTTTCGACCAACACATTCATCCTCGACCAACACACTTTGTGTATTTTTGTGGCTTAGCCCCCATTTTTCTTCGCATTCCTGAATTAGCTAGCCTGACACTAAGTTAGGCTTATTGATGCATTTTGATGTTTTATCGGTGTTTTTTTTCTTGTTCTCAATAAATACATATTTTAAAATTTCATATAAGTATTTCACCTTATTTGCATTTTGATGTTTTCTTGACTTATTTTACAAGCAATCAAGAAAAAAAAACCAATTCATCATACTGTTAATAAATTTAATTTTTACTAACAAGAAAAAAAGTAAGAGCAAATACAATAAAGATTTTTAAATCTGATTATGTTTAATTAGAGTAAAATATAAGAGAATTTATTTTTCCACCCTAGATGTTTCTAATGTACCATGTGAATTTCCACAAATGCCCTCTAGTTTCAGAGATATATATCCAGACGCACCTTTTGCATACTCAACCAAGCCATTCGGAGTTACGCCATATACATTGGGTTAGTTTTATTTTGGATATATTTCTCCAAAATATTTTAAGGAAAACATTTTAATTGTTCAGTTCAGTAGATATTTCGGAGATACATCTACAGAATTATGGGCGGCATTTTGAAATTTCCTATCACCTTTGCATGCCAGATATTTCCGGAGATGCATCTCTGGAAATATTTGATATAGCAACCAACTGCGTGATCACTCCTTTATTATTGTCATACTTCATTCTGAACCAAACCCTTCCCCTTGAAAACCCTTCCTTCTCAATCCATTTTTTCACTCGAAATCTCCATCCTTTTGGTTTAACATATCGCAGGGAGCAAAAGAAGATAAAATTTCAGATAAAGATTGTTCTTTTCCCTCTACATTTCTCAGATTAATCATCAATTTTTTCTGAAAAAATTTATGCTGTATCCAGAAATGTATCTCCGGAACGTATATGAACTTGTCCGGAGATGCATTTCTGAAGTTGTTTGTGTTCATTTTTCCACTCATTCTGCAGCAGTAGTTGAACTAATATTGTGTTATTGTTTGAATTTTTTTCAATAGATATGGTGCACCCCGATGTTTCCCAAAATAAGTTGTTTCTCCGAATGTTCAAGGGGTTGTTGTGAAGGCGGTAGATGTTGACAATGACTTTGAAAATAGTAAGAGTTTAAATATCGTAATCAAATGCTTGAATGGATTCGTATGGAGGTCTCTAAACTTAGATTTGGTGTGGTTATTGTTTGAATTGTAGTTAAATGGGGGGTTTTGTTATCATCTCCACATGGATTGCATATATTTTGATGCTTGTCGTTTACAGTTAATTGTTTCAAGAGAAAGGGTTTTCAAAGTTTTGCTCATAAAATTGTCATGTTTTTAGTAGCAAAGCTTTTAAATTCTAAGGAGTTTGATTAACAAATTATATCAAAATTAGTTTTCATCTATCCTAACTTATACATATTCTTTCAATCTTGCATGTGAAGTTAGATCCGATTAATATCGTCGCGCATTCTCTCGACACTGTCTATGTCTAGAGCGACGTCGTGAGAAATACCATATTCATCGCCATACAATTTCTCCATATAATAACCAATATAGTAAGCTTTAAGTTCAACACAAAGCAACTATTGACCATAGACCGATTTCTCCAATCTATAAACTGGTAGATGAATATTTTAGGTCAAGTTTCACAAAATCTATGTCTAGAGTTTTACAAAACAAGAATGGATCATTAAGAACAAAAATATTCATCATATATTAATCATCACTTGTTCACATACAAGGCCAATCAAAAGAAATACATAAAAGCTAATGGTAGACTACCTCTACCTTTGGTACAAAGAAATTTAGCTACCCATAACCATGGTAGCTTACTTTAGAAGTCTTGGAAGAAGATGAATGAGCATCCGCATCAAAGAATCAAACTCGGATGCGAATCTATCTTCTATTTGCAAAATATCACCTTTCGGTGAAGAAATGTTGAGAAATAAAGTTTTTATGTGAAAATGGGTTATGATCCCCAAAAAATGTGAAAAGTACTTATATAGTACTTTTGGAATCTGTCATGTTCGCACTGCGAACCATTTCTTCGTCCAACAAACACACTTTTAGGCATCAGAAGTGCCTTTGAACAGTTAAACCTCCCCTGAGAAATATCTGAAGTTCGTTGTGTGAACAATTCTTTACACTGCGAACTACCTTCGCACAACGAACTTATGGTCCTTTAGTTATTGCTTTAAATCTGGGATGGTTCGCTGGTCTTTCGCTGAGACCTCATCATAGCGAAATTTCGCTACCAGTTCGCCTAGCGAACTTAGTGCCTCTTTCTTACTACCTCTAAATTGAGAGGGTTCGTTGGGGCTTCGCCATGAGTTCGTCCAACAAACATTCACTGTTACTCCTTGTTGGCTATTTGCACAATGAACATGTTGAATCTCTTCTTTTCCTTGAGCTTCCTTGTCCAATTACTCGTGTCTTACACTTTGATGTTTTTATGCCTAATTTTTGAACAAAACACACAAATCAAAGTAACCAAAAATATTTTCAACAATATTGAAGAATAACATGATATCATGGAGTAAATCCAACAAAACATAACAAAAAAGTTGAAAAATATCAATAAATAAGGATCAATTTAAAGCAAGTTTGGCATTCAACAGTTGTCAGAAGGTCCGATAATGGTTCGGATAGAAGATACACTTTTGTGACAATGGTGCGCATAAGAAGCGGGAAATATCGAACTCCTCTCCAGAATTTTAAAAGAGACGACACGGGTAGTAGAAAATGTGAGTGTCTGTTCAAGGTTCGTGGTTACATGTTGGCAAAAAAATGGAGATTTAATCTGATATGTGGTTTGCATAACTATGATTTGTGTTTAAAATTAGTCGGTCATCCTAGTGTCTGTCGGCTCAAGCCGTAAGAGAAGGAATGTATTAGTGACATGACCTTGAATATTGTTCAACCAAAAAATATACTTGCAACATTAAAATGGAAACGGCCAGAAAATATATCAACTATCAAGAAAGTATATAATATTCGGTACCTCACTAACAAGACGCTTAGAAGGGATAAAATTAAGATGTAACGACTCTTGAAAATGTTGGATGATAACAGTTACGTGTCCAAGTTCCGAAAGTGCGATGACGGAGTTACAGTTAGAGATATTTTTTGGCCCAATGTGTTAGTTTATGAATGGTACAAATTGATCTTTCCCTTCTATAAATTTAGGTGCTCTAATGTTATATTTCACACAAACTCAAAATGTCTCAAATGTCACAAATAAAAATCTATTGGTATGTCGCAAATGTGTCCTTCTCCGTCTTTACACTCGGGCGAACGTTCAAACTCACCAACTTCACCTCCCTCAAAGATATCAAAGACGAAATCCACCATCTCCTACCTTATAGAGATAATTGAAAGATTGTGAAGCTCGAGTACCAATCACATTCGATTGACAACAGAGGGAAGATTCAATTTATCAAATTTGAGCTGAATACGTAAGCGGATGTTAGAGCTATGTGAGATATGTTTTTCAGATTAGATGAGAAAGTTCTGCTCGAGTTGGAAGCGACGCTACAAAGATCGGTCGAAGATATCCTGAAGATGTGCAAGCGTCCACAGGGATACTGAAATGTAATATTGAATTTTTTGTTGAAATCATCATTGTAATGATCATTTTATGTTATGAATGTCAATTTCATTATTTCTGGTGTGAATTCAGAGATGTAACTACGAAATTATTCCGGAGATGCATCTTCGGAATAAATTAAATCAAAAAAAATTGCGTAACTCAGAATGACCTTTGTTGAGTGTGTATTCGGTGCATTCGGAGATGTAATTATGGAATGAATCCGGAGATGCATCTCTAGAATAAATTTAACCAAAAGAAAGAACAAAATGACATTTTGTTGAGTATATACTGAGATGCGTCCGAAAATGTATCTCCAAAATTAAAAAACATATATAAAAATTCACACAATATATAAAAACAACTAAGGTGCAATAATAAAATTTCAAATATAATCATGAATCAACAATAAGTCCCACTGCAAGTTTTTTTTTTCTTTCTAAAAGCAAGTTCATTAATATAGGTAATTTTACAAGTTATTTAACTTTTAGTGAAAGACAAACAACATAGATAATTTGATAATATAGAAGTTAGTTATTATTACATTGTTTTTACTAATTATTATTAATTTTTTTATGCTTAGCCCCCTCATAAATTTCATTTTTGCTCCGCCTCTGCAAGGAGGACGGAAATAAAAAAAATGCATCACTTCACAATACATTAACTTAATATTTGAGATTCTTTATTATATTAATTTTGTTGTTTACCATGAGACATAAAAATCTTTGTGTTGGATAGGGATGACAAAAATATTCGTCTCTGAAAATATCCGCGAATAAAATTTGTCACAAATATAGGACATGTAGTTTAACGAATATTCATGAATAAAATGAATGGATATTTAGAATCCGTTTGTTAATGGATATGGATACGAGTTTAATAATATATGTGTCCGCGAATATCCATACCCGTTAATAAATTATAAAAATTATTTAAATGTCATTAGTTTATTATACCTTATCTTCACATCTTTTAAAATAAATAGTCTTATTATATTATATTTTTTTTATTAAATTTTCTTTGAAGAAAATCTTTCATATTTCATTCAAATGTTATTAGTCATTTCATATTTAAACTCTTTAATATTTTATACCCCACTTCAACAGTTTCACAGTCCAACCAACTAGTGTTGTCATTTCTATGTCGAGCTAGTGTCTCTCTGCCTACTCCTATGTGTTCGCTATTCCACCATAACTAAAAATTAGGATATTTTTTATTTGTTTAGTTAAAATTAAATGTATGGATATTATATTTAGATCTAATTATATTTTGGTGAATAAGAAGAAAATTAATGTGATGAAATTCTATTGTTAAATTAAGAGTAAATTGTATGGATGTTATATGATGATTATTTTGTATTTTTAGAAAAAGTTAAAATATATATACTTTTTTAAAAATATTTTTATAAAAAAATATTATCCATGAATATCTGTAAATATTCACGGATACCGTAAAACCCACGGATTACCCGTTTAACGGATATCAACGTAAATATGGGAAGGATATAGATATTATATTTATTCAACGAGACAAATACAAATATCATAGTATCTGTTTTCATGAAAATTCATTCACATCCCTAATGTTGGATCAAGTGAAATTTAATGTCAACTTAATTATTCATATAATTCTCAGTGTATTTATACATTTTTAACATTTGTATGTTAATATATTTTTGTTTCAAACCTAATCAACTTAAAAATAGATCAGTTAAATTGTGAAATTGTTTAACAATCTCTATTTAATTTAGTACATTTAATTATTTTTTCTTCCTATTATCCAAATGTGAGATTTTGATGAATATATTATTTGAGTCAACGTAACAACAAATACATATCTAATACAACTCTTCTATCATTTCAAAAACTTAACCCCTTATTTAATTTTTCTAAATCCTAAATTATTGATGCATATAATATTTGTCACCCTCAATTTCTCATAAACTAAAGCTTTCTTTTTTGATAAGCTAAACTAAAGCTATTGTGGGGCATACATTTACACATGCCACACCAAAATTGGATCATATATATATACACATATACATGTGGTTTTAGAAAGACCAAGCTACAGAGGAAGTGGCAACCAAGCCAGATAAAAGACCAACCAAAAGTGCATTACTGTAAGTGGTTGGCTCACCCTGCATTGAGTTGTTCCTAAAATCATCATATGTCTCATTCAAAAATGGACCCCCCACCAATGCTCCAAATGCCACATTAGGATTAGGCTCAGGTGAATCATACCACTTGAATCCATCCCTGCATCCAGTTTTAGCATCAACTGGAATTGAAGATCCTCTATGATGTATATATTTAGGATACTCATTTCCATATCCTACAACATAACTCATCCTCATTGGATTTTCTCCCAACACATATTCTGCCTGAAAAAATTGTTTTAACTTGGTATTTGTTATAATATTATGAGAAAATAATTGATGCAATTTTGTAAGACATGTTTTAATACCTGAGAAATTGCGAAATTACGGAGGTCTATTGGCTTATACATTTTCCCGCTACAATATAGAGTTTCGGTTTGAGATGTCAACATGTAATCGCTATAAAGAACGGATAAGAATGCAGAAGCCACTGAATGTTGCAAAGAGTTCCATGGTACCACCCAAATCAATCCACCTGTTTTGCAATCAAAGTTTGTATGAGTAACAATTTATTTGACACTGATGCTTTAGATTGAAGATGTGTCTAGTATCTGATATGTGTCCGTATATGACGTGCCAGTGTTGTGTCTGGTGTTCATGTTTGAACTTATATTAATTGACTTAAAATGCAAGTGGACTAAAGAAATGGTATAGGGAAGAAAGGAATCCTACTTTTTGTTCTGTTGGTTGTGGCTGTTGGTGAATCTGGAAGAAGCTTGCACATGAGTATTTCAGCAGTTTCTCTGTACTTTTGAAGGTCGAGATTCTCTACATCAGGGATATCTCTAGCTCCAAAGAAGTTTACTCTGGACAAAAGAACCTAATTCAACGTCACAAAACGAATGAGAAAATTTATCACAAAAACTAATCTATGAAACACTATCATAGGTAGTGAAATCTGATACGACACTAACATAAACACATCGACATTGATAATAATTTTGGAAAATTGTATGTTTAAATGTTAGAACATGTTTCAATGTCATGTCGGTATCAGACACCAACACATGTTGGTTAGATACCAGACAAATCTTCAATCTCACCAAACTATCACCAATTGTGTCTATACTCCATATATAGTTCATACCTGAGTTGCAGCATGCTTATCATCCCAACTAAACCAAGATTCACTTCCTAAACTTCCGAATTCATTCTCATTCTTCTCTGTCACGTAATCTAAGTACGACGGATCCTTTGTTGCATGATAAAGCCAGGTACCTGCCCATAAAAGTTCATCCTCATAACCAGATGAGTTATAGTATTTTCCAACTTGAGGAACACTGACACTGTAGGAAACTTTGTATGTATCAGCAAAAGTAAACAGTTGTTGAGCATGTTCAAGGAGAATCTCAGAGTAAGTGAGATTAATTTCCTTAAAAACTAGAGACGCCGAGGCTAGTGCAGCTGCTGTTTCTGCTGCAACTTCTGTTCCTGGGAAAGATGAGTTAACTTGAATGACTGGTCTTTTCTCTGTCATGTTTTCAGGTCTTTCCCAGCAATTGTGGTCCACCTCCGGATCCCCTACCTTCAATCACACAAATTCATAAGTACAAAGATCAAAGTCATAACAAATGAAACAATGACACAGACCTAGCCACCGGACAAACTGACACTGACACGTTGACACCAATAATAATTTTAAAAATTAAACATAATCATATGTCAGTTACATGTATCTGACACGCCTTTATTCAGAAGTGTCAGTGTTACAGAGACACTGACATCAAAAAGATGACCTGAATGTAAAGGATATCAGCGAAAGGATGTGCATTAACAAGATAATCAGTGATCCACTTGAGAGAATCCATTGCATAATCTAGCTGCTTCACTGCATCCATATGATCTCCATATTCAAGAATAGCCCAAGACAAAACAGTAGCCGTGAAAGCCATTGGAAACCCAAACTTCACAAGATCACCAGCATCATACAATCCTTTAGACAAATCCAAGTTCTCTTCTCTCCCATCTCTTAGCCCAGAATCACCTCTCCACCAAACCCTATTATTCTCCACCTTACCAGCTGCATATACACACACATACACCACTTTTAGTTATATTACAAATTTTCATATCATGCAATTCATAAGGTTAAATTACGTTACATTTTTGAACATCGAAAAACAGAAGGGCTAATTGAAGAGAAGAGACATATTTGGGATTAATGTTGGAGAGCTGAGGTGAATGAGAATGATGGTGAAAGTTGGTAAGTATAGTAAAAACACCAGCACCAACTACGAGGATAGCTACCACAGAAACTGTTAACCACCAACACAAGGCACTTCCATAGTGTTTTCTGTTTCCATCATCACCAACCTTTAGTTCCATTTGAATCTCAGTGAACAACAGGAGTATGAAAAGTCATGGTGATTTGTGTTTGTATTTGAAGTTGCAAAGAATTGGAAAAATGGTGGAAAGTAAGACAGAGAAGGAGGTTATGTAATTATCTTACTACTTTGTTTTTGTTGTTGTTAGAGTTATTTTAGTTGAAAACTTCTACAGATTAATAAAAAGAATCTAAAGTAGATTTTTCTTAGTTGAAAAGTTTAGTGATTTTAATTATTTCAATAAAATATTACATGTAGAAGCATTTTGTTCGATAGAATTTAAGTGCTACTCCAATAAGTCCAACACAAACGAACATCTTATGCTCACTTTAAGTAGAATAGTAGAAACTAAAGACGGCTTGTTGTCATGTCTCAACGTTTGTTTGCCATTGTAAACTATTTATTTTGTAACTTCATATTGAAAAATCCAAGATAACCAATCCTCTAGTTAAAAATCTTACTAAAATAATTTAATAAAATAAAATCTTAACAAATGTAAGAAAATAATGTTCGGTCTCTCATTGATACAATTTGTGAATTATATATCACTCTTGTCAAATTCTATATGCATGCTAACAATAGCTAATAAATACAATTGATAATTAATTGATAGAATTAAAGACTAAGGAATATGATACATACAATAAAGATATACATATTCTAATATTCCCAACACTTGAAGTAGGAGGTGAATAGACATTAACACTGTCTCTCAAATCATGAAACAGTATGAAAAGGGAAGACCATTTGTGAAAATGTCTGCCATTTGATATCGTGATGTGATGTGATGTGATGTGATGAACAAAATTATGATCTCTAGCTACCTTTTCACGAACGAAATAAATATATATCTCAATGTGTTTCGCTCGTTGATGTTGAATTGGGTTACTAGAGAGATAGATTGCACTTACGTTATCATAGTAGACTAAGGTGACCTTGTGAATGAGACAATGTAACTCAAGAAGAAGGTTGCACAACCAACATGATTCAGTTACCACATTGGCAACGCCACAATATTCGGCTTCAGCACTAGAGCGAGATAACACGAGTTTTCGTTTTGATGACAAAATAGCAAGTTATCAAAAAGAAAATCACAATAACAAATAGTAGATCTTTGGGTATTCGAGCATCTTCCCCAATTGACATTTGTGTATGAAATTAATGAGATAGTAGGTGAGGGATAAATATGTAAGCCGTAATTTCATGTTCCCTAAATGGAACACAAGATACATCAGAGAGCTTGCATGCAATCTTTCATCGGGTTGTGCATGAAAAAACATATTTATTATGCCGCATATGAAATGTTTGATTGGGTAAAAGTTAGGTACTGAAGGGCACCAGTAAGGCTAGGATAGAGAGATGTATCCTCATATGAAATGCTATGCGTGACACTCATATTTGGTTTTGTATCATTCGTGGTTGGACACGATTTGCAAGAAGACATTCTAACACGTGTAGGAATTTCTTCGGCATGCTTTTTCTGTGAGAGAAATAAACCTTTTTGGTGGTGAGTGACTGCAATAACTAAGAAGTAGCTCAGGCGTCCCAAATTATTCATAGCAAATTCAGAACTAAGAAGTGAAATGATAGGTTGTCGCAAATCATCATAAGATATGGTAAGGATAATGTTCCATTCGAGAATCAAAAATAGATGGAGTTGGTGAATTGGATATCTTGAACGAATGGTGTTGATCTCCATTACAGCGTGCGAGATGAACCTTCATGGTTAGCACTCCAATACCCAAATCACTTCAAGATTCAAGATGAGTATATTGAAAGTGAAGATTAATAAATGTACCTTGTTTCTTCTATGGATTGAATTTATACTTTGGATTGAGTGGAGTGGATTTAAGATGAATTAGGTCTTGACTATTAAGGCCTTTAGCTCGTCCATAACAGTTTCTCCCAAGCCATTGTTGGGCAATAAGTGAGTCGGGGAAGCCTTTAGCAATTTTGGTCGACCTCCAAGATGTTTTCCGAGGTGAGATAGACTTGAAATATTTGGAGTCAATTGAAAGAGTAGTGGGAAACAAGACATTAAATGCATTTTCACCATTAAAACATTTTGTCGCCTTCTTCTGACACATGTGATGATGCGACAAGTTAGGGCATGACGAGATTCATAGTGCACTTGAGTGAACTCGAGTTTGCATGTATTCTAGAGGAGAAATCTAACCATTGATTTTGCAACACCTTTCTTTAGCTGATCTGGGTCGTCCAACAGTTCTCGCCTATAAATAGAAAAGGTTGAAAATTTTGGAAAATTTTTGCAATCCTTGTCATTCGAGTTCGTTCATATTCACTGTCTTAGTAAACGTCTTTGCTTCTTCCCCGAAAGCACAAATCAGGACGATTTCAACTCTTTAATCCAAATCTCAACTTTCTTCATTCATTCGACTTCATCATCCTCACATTTCAGGTACCACCGTAGACTTAAGCTTTTTCTTCAACATTTCCTGTTTTCTAGTCAGGATGAGTGATAATACAATTAAATTAGTAATCAATTCTAAGAGTGAAACTTATTTTTCCTCGAGAATATGGACATCACTGATTCTCATCTCCTTCATCTTGATCATGATCGTTTAGAGCTAGAAGTCATACCTTTATCTGACAATTTCGACTCGACTAGGGTATTTGGGGATTCCTTAGAGGAAGAAGCTTCTCCGTGTGACTCCTTATAAGTTGTTTATCAAATGTCAGCAGAGAGGTGAATTGTGTTGAGGTTCTTATGCCCCTCCCATCTTAATCGAGGAGGAAATACAAGTCAATCGAAATAGGAGAGAACATGCTAAACTTTTTTTATCGAGATTTACCCGAGGACCATAAGTTGTGAACCCAACGATGCTGAAGCGGAAACCTATTTGGATCTTCGAGGTTGGTTATATGTCGTGTCTTGGATCTTGCTTGATGAACACTCTATGTCCGATCACTTGGCCTGAAGGGGCGTAACATCAGTTGCACTTGCTGATGTAGTAACAAAGTAAATCACATTTTTGGCTATATCCGATGCCGGAAAGAGAATTCAACAACCAAGAGTTCCTTTAACATATATAAGGATTCTCTTGACCGCTTCCAAGTGAGACACCTTAGGTATCCATGAATCTACTAGCAATTCGGTCGCGTATTGCACAAGTACCACAATGATCCAAACAATCTCCTATATTGCATTGGATCCACATCTTGCTCATTCTCACTCTTGGATAGATGCAACCTTGTTTCACAGGGTGTGACAGCCACATTATAATGCTCTATTGCACACCTCCCATCTTAATCGAGGAGGAAATACAAGTCAATCGACATAGGAGACAACACGCTAAAATTTTTATCGAGCTTTACCCGAGGACCAATAATTGTGAACCCAGCGATGCTGAAGCGAAAATGTATTTGGATCTTCGAGGTTGGTCATATGTCATGTCTTGGATCTTGCTTGATGAACACTCTATGGTCGATCACTTGGCCTGAAGGGGCGTAACATCAGTGACACTTGCTGATGTAGTAACAAAGTAAATCGCATTTTTGGCCCGTATCCGATGCCGAAAAGAGAATTCAACAACCAAGAGTTCCTTTAACATATATAAGGATTATCTTGACCACTACCAAGTGAGACACCTTAGGTCTCTCCATGAATCTACTAGCAATACTGACACTAAATGCCATGTCTGGTCGCGTATTGCACAAGTACCACAATGATCCAATCAACTCCTATATTGCGTTTGATCCACATCTTGCTCATTCTCACTCTTGGAAAGATGCAACCTTAGTTCACATGGTGTGATGACCCCATTACAATGTTCCATTTCACATCTCCCATCTTAATCGAGGAGGAAATACAAGCCAATCAACATAGGAGAGAACACGCTAAAATTTTTATCGAACTTTACCCGAGAACCAATAACTGTGAACCCAGCGATGCTGAAGCGAAAATGTATTTGGATCTTCGAGGTTGGTTATATGTGGTATCTTAGATCTTGCTTGATGAACACTCTATGTCGATCATTTGGTCTGAATGGGCGTAACATCAGTGGCACTTGTTGATGTAGTAACATACAGTTGGGTGGATGTAAGAAGTAATGGGTACTCCATTTGTTCGGAGTAGTAGGGAAACTATAGACGTTATAGGTATCATGGTCGGTGACCCTCTAGAATTGTTGTCTCTTCTAGTGGGCACGGAGAAGAGGATATGAAGTTCCTTTGAGGACTACATAATCCCACTCTCTGAGTTTCTGTTCACAAGGATATGACTACAACTATCTTTTTCCGACTATGAAGTGGTCTTCCTAAAACATTTAAAAGGTGTTACTTCCCAACATAATCTGAGATTTTGGTCTTACATGAAGGTATTGCAGTTGCGTGTGGAGCATAAATCTTGGAAACCATCCCTAGGGTTGTTCCTTAATCAACCATATGAATCACTCTTCTCATAACAACTTCCATGAACAAGGGCTCATTAGTTTCTTGACGGCTAAACTCAATAACCAAACAAGAGCTTTTAACGAGATGAGCTCACGAACCAAACAGAGATTTTATCCAGCTAATATCAAGAATCAAACAGAGCTTTTAATTGGTTTAGCTTAATAACCAAACAACGACTTCTTTCAAAGATATTATACAAGAGACAATCCCTTGAGTAACTTAAAAAATTTCCACAGTACCAAAACAAAAAAAATTCTCAATGATATTTTTCAATCTCAAAGCACTAAGGCAATTTCGTGAAAAATAAAAAAAAATGAAATAGAGATAATTGAAAGTGATAAAGTATTATAGATATATGTTTTTTTTGATATTTTTGAAATGAGAAAAAACCATCTATTTATATGAGAAAAGTTTGGATCAAAAAAGGAAAAATATTTATGGGCCTTTAAATGAACTAATCGATTAAGCCATATGGTTTGTCAATTAGAAGCTTAAAAAATACAACAACCCTAATTCCAAAAAAGAAACCCTACAATGACTATGTGTCTTAATCAATCAACAATATTCTTAATTGATTCAAAAATATTTTTTCTAGCTCTAATTGATTGAATAAGGTCTCTAACCGATTAGGCAGTGTATAAATGCTTTCTAAGTGATTAGGAACACTCTTGGTCAATCCAACAAGCAACTTGATGGTTCCTATATAGGTTTTAAGGTGTTTTAGCAAAAGTGAAAGTTTTAAAATTATTTTTAAGTGTGTATGTGTGTGTTGCCTTAATAATATAAGAATTACTTATATCTTTATAATATACTGATAACTCAGACACGATTCAAGTGAGCTTTCATGCTTTCTCTCTTTTATAATTTTTGAAACTTCAAGATCCCCTGTTAGATTCATCATTGATTCAACACTCCATAAGAGACTTGACTTTGTTTGACTGAAGAGACTTGATAAAGCTTTTTGATGGAAACCATCAACAGAGATTGCTTGACCAGAGATCATCAGAGACTCCACCAAACGCCGCTTGATATTAGGTGTTGATATCTTGATTTTACAAATAAAACATCTTGACCTTAACGGAACATATTTGAAACTTATGATTTCTTCACACATGAAAAACTTCACATAATAGTGTTGTCATCATTAAAACCATCGTGAATATCTGATAGTTGCAGATAACCGTCCTTGCAAGCACATATATTCATATTAAAAAAATTTTAATTTTTCATTGAAGCAATCTTCAATGAACTCATGAAGGTATAAATCAATATTAGTATTTTGTCTTATATTGTGATTTAGGCATAAAACAGTGATTTTTATTCTCTTTTATTTTAGATATATTCATTTTAAAATGTCTACATATAGTGAAACAACATTGCATCTTGATATTAGTGGTGTTGGTAGTGATAGAGATACATTGGAGAAATAGCATTGTAATAGTGATACATGTTTAACTGAAGTTACAAATAAAGATACAAGAGCTATGAAATTTAGGACAGAAGAAGAAACTATACAATTTTACATAACGTATGTGTAAGTGGAAATATTCATGGATATTATATGAGATTAAAACATCAATACTTACTTGTTGAAGTCATGATTCAGAATTCCGAATGGATGAATGACCGGATCTTCCTCTGTATCTCACACTCCCGTTCACAACTTTCAATGGGGCAAGTTATGGAGCCGTCAGTTATGTTTCTGATTCTTTTTTGTGATTACAGAGGGGACCTAGCCACATAATATATATAACCCTAGTCCCTACCCATTATGGGCCCAAGGTTAAAGCCCACACTTTTACCCACACCAATCAGGTTTCAGATACTCAGCCATTAGATAAAATTGACCACTTAATTAATTAAAGGGCTTATATATGCACCCCCATCAGAATCACGATTAACCCGTTTTTCACAAACTAAACCACAATTGATTGTAGTCCATAAAAAGTTAGATAAATCTAACATTTTCCCACTTGGACAAAATCAATTGTATTATTTTTATATTTAAAATACATTTTGAAAACGACTCTCGGGTTAATGACTAATTCCTTAAAATGCGGCCGCATTTTAAGGAAATCCATGATTCCAAGTGCAGTATCTGAATATGACTCCATCCAACAAAAGTTAAGCAGTATTGAATCACGACGATTATTATGTCCTTCATTGACATAAAACCTTTCGTGGTTACAAATACTACATACTCCGTCAACTAGTCATCAGTGTGGAGTGTGGCAAGAAAATAACATGCTAATGTGATCCAACAACCATTTGCTATTTTCTTCGTCAATCCTTAACAATTTCTCTCAAATGCATTAAACACAAAGAAATTGTATGGTTTTACAAACCATAATGCCTCAGCTCCAACATGGCGTCGACCACCGGCACAGTGGTCCTGACTACGCCGAGATTAAAATCATACTTCAGCTCCAATATGGCATCAACCACCGGTATAATGGTCCCGAAGACACCGAGCTCAAAATAATAACCATGCCTTGAACTCCAAACTAGTGTCGACCATAGGCACAATGGTTTCGATGACACTGAGTCCCAAATTTAGCAATTTAAATGTAAATAAACAATGACAAATGATAATAATAATAATAATAATCATTGTAATATCAATTGCTTAAAATAGAAAATACTCGACAATCCAACATTTAAAGTGTCTAAAATAAAATATAACATGATAAAAGAAAATGACATAAAGAACAAACTCCCACTAACCAAGTACATCAAAAGAACTCACAATGTCCATGTTCTCAACATGGTTTTTGAACACAATGGGTCTAAGTCCCTTAGTTAGGGGATCAGCTAGCATGAAATCAGTACCAATGTACTCAATAACAATGTCATTTTTCTTTACAAGATCTCTGACTGTTAAATACTTCAATTCCAAATGCTTAGAACCGCTAGAAGTTTTATTATTCTTGGAGTAGAACACAGCTGAACTATTATCACAGTAAAGCTTTAGTGGCTTTGCAATGGAATCAATAATACGAAGTCCAGTTACTAAATTTCTTAACCAAACAGCATGAGTGGCAACAGCATAACAAGCAACAAACTCTGCCTGCATAGTAGAAGAGGCGACAAGAGTTTGCTTTTTACTCTTCCATGATATCGCGCCTCCAGCCAACATAAAAATGTAACCAGAAGTAGATTTTCTATCATCAACACACCCAGCAAGATCAGAGTCAGTATACCCAACTATTTCCAAGTTGTCAACTCTCCTAAAAACAAGCATACAATCTTTAGTTCTTTGCAAATATCTCATCACTTTCTTAGCCGCAATCCAATGATCATTCCCAGGATTAGACTGGTATCGTCCCAAGACGCCAACTATGAAAGCAATGTCAGGCCTAGTGCATACTTGAGCATACATCAGGCTGCCCAATGCACTGTCAAAGGGTTTTCCCTTCATCTCTGCCCGCTCAATCTCATTTTTAGGACATTGATCTTTACTGAATTTGTCTCCTTTAGTAATTGGAACATCTCCTGGCTTACAGTTCTGCATATTAAATCTCTCTAGAACTCTATCAATATAAGCTCTCTGTGACAAGCCAAGCACACCACGTGATCTATCTCTGTGTATTTCAATTTCCAATACAAAAGATGCTTCACCAAGGTCCTTCATATCAAAGAACTTGGTTAGCATAATGGTGTCATGAAGTAGACCAAGATCACTACTTGCGAGCAAAATATCATCAACATATAACACAAGAAAGATGAATTTGCTCCCACTGACCTTAAGATAGATGCACTGATCAACTTTATTTTCTTCAAAACCCAATGAAGTTACCACCTCATCAAATTTCAAGTACCATTGTCTAGAAGCCTGTTTCAAACCATAAATAGATTTTCTTAATTTACAAACCAAGTGCTCATCACCACCTTTTACAAAACCCTCTGGTTGCTGCATGTACACCTCCTCATTAAGATCACCATTCAGAAAAGCAATCTTAACATCCATCTGATGCAATTCTAAGTCAAAATGTGCCACAAGGGCCATAACGATTCTAAAAGAGTCTTTAGTGGAAACAGGAGAAAAGGTTTCATTAAAATTAATACCCTCCTTTTGTGTGAAACCTTTAGCCACAAGGCTTGCCTTAAATCTCTCAATTTTACCTTTCGAGTCCTTCTTTGTTTTGAATATCCACCTGCATCCAATCGCTCTATAGTTTCTTGGTAACTCCACTAGTTCCCAAACATCATTATTTATCATGGATTTCATTTCATCATGCATTGCATCTGTCCACATGCTAGATTGAGAACAAGTAATAGCTTCTAGATAATTTTTAGGATCAATAACAATACCAACATCATAAGCATCCTCACTAAGATAAACTACAAAATCATCAAGGATAGCAGGTCGCTTTTGTCTTACTGACCTTCTAACATGAATTTGCTCAACTGGCTCATTAGGTTGTTCAACCTCAGTTATAATAGGAGGATCCACTACATTTTCAACAAGTAGTTCAACCACATCTTCAACTGGATGTTCAGCCACATTCTCATTTGGAGCAAAACCTCCAGGAGTCGTGGATGATCTAGCATTATCAAAATTAGGAAGTGACAAAGTAACAACATCAGGCATAACACAATTAATATTATCAGATTCGGTGACAAGCTCAGCAACATCAAGCTCAAGGAATTTTGCATGCATGGACTCCACAATTTTATTTCCTCTACCATGACAAAAGAATTTATATCCTTTAGATCGATCCGGATATCCAATAAAAAAACAACGACTTGTTTTTGGGTCAAGCTTTGTCTCAAAAGGATTATATATTTTAACCTCTGCAGGACAACCCCAGACACGGAGATGATTCAAACTGGGTTTTCTACCTGTCCAAAGCTCAAAAGGTGTTTTTGGAACTGATTTACTAGGAACTCTATTAAGTATATAGAGGGCTGTTTTCAAAGCGTCACCCCATAAAAATTCCGGTAAATTACTCCTACTCATCATGCTTCTCATCATATCTTTAAGGGTGCGGTTTCTCCTTTCAGCTACACACTTGGTAATGAGGTTATTGATAGTCCACTTATCACCAAATGTATTATAAGCAGTTTTGATTTGAGTGAACTCAACAGGTAGGCAATTTAAGGCATGAGACACAATAAAATTCTCATTCAGGTCAATGTCATGGGATTTTAGTTTGGTTTGGACATGAACCATCTTAAGAATGAACTCTCTGACACCCCCATTGTTATCATATTTCATGTCCGTGAGTTGTTTCATTAAACATCTAGATTCAACATTATTAGATACCTGAAATCTCTCTCCAATAGCAGTAAGATACTCTTTAGCATTCTCTTTTTCAGGCAACCCACTTATCAGATGTTCAGAAATTGTTCTCTTCATAGCACACAAGCTAAGTCGATCACTCCTCTCCCACTTAGCTAATTTTTCTTTCTCTTCAGGTGTACTCTGATCATTGATCACAGGTTTGGTTTCACGCAATGCCATGTCAAGGTCAGCAATCCCTAACGAAAACTCTAAGTCTTTCTTCCATTTTTTAAAATTAGACCCATTCAGGATCTCAATAGAAGCAGAACAATTGTTCATAGAGAAGGTCACTGATTAGACAAAATAGGAATGCATTAGAACAAATAATAAAGGCAAGATATAGCTTTAATGAACATAAGCTATCACTAAGAGGCCAACATTATCACACAATCCCCTTTGGGTGGAATGCGTAAAACCCAGGTTAGAACCAAGGTCAGAACCTCAGATGAGTCGCTCAATGAGCATAAATTGGGTTCAAAAATCTATCTCCTTTGGGTAGATAAATTCTCTAAACCAAAACACCTCCAACAACTTCATCTACAAATTTCAAGAATAAGCTACTCAATGAGCATACATTGAGTTTAGAAATTTATTTCCTTTGGGTAAATAAATCCCTTAGACCAAAGCATCTCCAATAGTTATATCCTTAATCAACCACAATCTTTACATACAATTATCCACCTTTGGGAAGACAATCACAGTAATGACTTAAAACCATTCCTCAAACTACAAAGAGACTTTTATAAATTAAAACGAGCGATCTCACTTTGGTGGTAATCACACACAATCATTTATAGAGTTTCTTGCATAGGAATTAAAAAAAAATTCTTGCCAAAATAAATCATGAACCAATCATGAATTTAAACCATATAACATTCCTAATAAATTTTGTCTTCAACAGTATCAATCTCAATATTATAGAGATATTATATAATATTTCAAAATACTTGACAAAACAAATATATTACAAATTTATATAAACTAACATTTATTTAATAAAATGTCCAAGACAATACAATAAAAATTTAAAAATATATAGTACATATTGTCTTGAAAATAATTAATCTAGTTAATTATATATAATTCAATTAATAATATATAATTTTATATGATACTGTATTGGCGTGAAAAAATTGAACAAAAGAATTTAGAAGTGGCTATTAACTTGGAAAGGGAAAACAAATTAAGCACAAATACCGGAATTGTTCTATTAATTTGCAAAAGAAACACCAGATAAACAAAATTACCGACACTATTGACGGCATTCACGTATTTTGCATTTCAGTAACCAAAGAATCATATATATTGTTTTAATTGATCCAAAATAAAGGACAATTGAAAAATAACGTACTATCAGAACACTATTACTTTCACCATATGAATTTTGAAGAAGTATGCAACAATTCCAATTAAAATAAATACATAAAAGATTTTCGATTCCATATATACTTCATAGATTTAGTAATCACAAAATATCAATTCCAATTTTCATATTATTTATGGAGCAGTTCCGCAATGGTAAAATTTATTACGACAATAAAAAAAATAATACCATCAATTCGTATTCACAAAAATAATAATAAATAATTGAGTTTTAACTCATAATCTAGGCTCTGATACCAAATGTAAGCGGAAATATTCATGGATATTATATGAGATTAAAACATCAATACTTACTTGTTGAAGTCATGATTCAGAATTCCGAATGGATGAATGACCGGATCTTCCTTTGTATCTCACACTCCCGTTCACAACTTTCAATGGGGCAAGTTATGGAGCCGTCAGTTATGTTTCTGATTCTTTTTTGTGATTACAGAGGGGACCTAGCCACATAATATATAACCCTAGTCCCTACCCATTATGGGCCCAAGGTTAAAGCCCACACTTTTACCCACACCAATCAGGTTTCAGATACTCAGCCATTAGATAAAATTGATCACTTAATTAATTAAAGGGCTTATATATGCACCCCTATCAGAATCACGATTAACCCGTTTTTCACAAACTAAACCACAGTTGATTGTAGTCCATATGTGCATTTCCATGGATTTGCGGTAAAAAAAGATGATATTACACGTGATTATGAAAGAAAAATTGTTATTTATCAATTACTTTACAATAAATAAGGAAATAGTAAAAAAAGAAAAAGAAAGAAGATAAATATCATCCAACTATACAAACAGGTTGTCTTGCGAGACTTCAAGTAGCCTATGATTGCGTTCATAAGATTTAGAAAGTTAAAAAATTTGAGTCATCTCACAACCATGAATTAACATGCACACTTTATTCATTTGATTCATAACTATGTAAATTAAATGAAGCAGATAAACATCAGATTTAGGAACACCCAATTCATCCAACATCTTGTACTTTGTGAGAATTTGAGAAAATATAAAATAGACTTTTGAATAATGTTTGAAAGTAACATTGTAGGAAACAATGGAGCTGCAAAAAGCAAGTATTAGAAAGGCCTATTTCTTGTTAGGCCCAACTATTTGCAAAACGAAAATAATGGTAAATTATTATATTTTTCATATATACCAAAATTCTCAATTTTGATTTCTGTTGTTTGTTCTCCAAAACCAAAATCCCTTTCCTCTGGTTTTTCGTTCTCAGAAGAAACAAAAATACAGTGAAAATATCAATTAATCGTTGAGAAGAAGAAGAAGAATGGGAGAAGGTAGAGAAGGTGATTGGGAGTGTAGCAGTTGCAACAACCGAAACTACGCTTTCCGATCATTCTGCAATCGATGCAAACAACCACGTCTTCTTGTTGATAACAAAACCCCTGCTGATTCCAAATGGCTCCCTCGTATCGGCGATTGGATCTGCTCCGGTTAGTTTCCACTTTCTCTCTTCACCTTTTTCCAATGATAGTTTTTGTTGTTGTAGGTATCGAATTTTTGCATTGGTTTTTTTATGTGTTTGGATAGTTCAATTTCATGTGAGGATTTTGAGTAATGAGATTCAGTAGTTGTTTGATAGATTATATATATATTTGAATTGATTGTTGTGGATAATGGTGCTTCCATTTCAAATTGGTATAAAGACCTTGGTATGAACTAGGTTGAGATGTTTGTGTGTTTTGTATGTGTATTTGGTGTGCGTGCAACGTGTTGGTGTGGGTTCCTTTCCCTGTGGCTGCTTTGTGGGAATGTGTTTGTATGCAATGGAACAATAGGTTGCACTAACAACAATTATGCATCAAGAGAGAAGTGCAAGAAGTGCGGACAACCAAAGGAGGTAGCGGCCATGCCAGCAATTGCAATGACTAGAGCATCCTTCCCTACATATCCACCCTACTTTTCTAGGGCTCCGGGAGGACTGGAACACAACATGAATATTGGATTGATTGGAAACGGTGGGCCACCACAGTCGCTGAATTTGAATACTAATTGGCCTGTTGCTGGAGCAGAAAAGTTTGGTCTCCAGCCCATTCCACTATGGCTTCCAGGTACAAGTTATAGTTCTGGGCATCCTTATGTAAATTCTAATAGTAAGAACCCATCTGTTCTAAAAGAATGGCGCAATGGGGACTGGGTCTGTAACTGTGGCTTCCATAATTACTCCTCTCGCTCACAGGTATGGTCTTGAATTTTTATATCTAAAATGATGTTGAAATGCACAAGTAATGAAGTATATTATTTTTCTGATTCAACGTTGAAATAATCTGCAGTGTAAAAAATGCAATGCTTCTCCACCAGGTATGGCTTCCTTCCATAGTGAAGATTGCAAGTTCAAATTTCATAAGCTTTATCTTCTACGAATAGATACTGTTGTAAATAACTTTTTTTTACAGTTATATGCTCTAAGTATACCCTCTTATGGTTGCTCTGTTGTCCTATTGATAATCCCCCAATCTTTCTGTGGTCTTTAGTATTGAGATTTTTCCTCTTTTTTTGGTGTCAATTGATGTTAAACTTCATATTATTTCCACTTCTTCTTTTTGTGTAAAGCGCCTGGCACAAAACGGTTAGCCTCTGAAGAATTGGTTTATGACTGGGATAACAAGAGATTGAATGTAGGACCTGTAAGGATTTTGTTTCTTTTGTTACTTTCTGATTCACCGATCATTTTTGTGGTTTTACACACTCTTTTTCTCTCTTAATAATATCCTCCTTCTCTTAATAATACAATCTTTCTTTTCTTACAGACAAATGACCAGCAGAGAACATATTCAAGTGTAGAGCAAGTAGTAGGGACCAGTGCAGAACCAAAATTGGCACTTGCTCCTGCGTACGCGAGCATTAACTCTAGTTCGGCACCAAGCTTTCCAATGCCCCCGCTCTTTCCAATTCCACCTCAATTTTCCTCTACTGCACTCCTTGGAAAAGGGTAACTAATTCTTGTCCATTGAGCTTGATGCGTGCTCACACATACACAGAGGGAGAGAAATTTATTATCTTATAGGTCTCGTTGATGCTATTATATTTCATAGGCTCACTATTTAAATGCTTTTATCTATTTGTTGATTTATTAGAGCTAAGCAATGGCGAAGTGGTGATTGGATGTGCACAAATTGCAACAATCATAATTATGCTTCCAGACTAGAATGTAACAGGTGATTCTCTCTCTCATGTAGTCTATTTATTTAGCAGTGCAGAATTGAATGCCCTCCAATTGAAGGAAAAATTATGCTAGTCATTATGAATATATCAAGTATGTTTACATCTGCACTCACACTATTACTGAGCAATGTTTCATCATTTGCAGGTGTAAAACACTCAGAGCGGCGCCCATGCAACCTGTCAATGTTGTGTAATGTTGAATTCATCGGTTGTGTTTTTGTTGCTTGCCCTAGTTTTGTTTTGAATTTATAGCATGTACTTTGCCAGCAAAATGTTGATATTCACGACAGGCTCATTATATTCACTAAAGACATAAATGGTCTGTGCTTAGCGGCAGTGTATTTTTTCAGTTTCTGAAAACTGTATGCTTATTATAAATCTATTATAAATACTATGCAATATAGATGATTTTGGAAAGTTGTGATTATTCTGTTCATAGTTAGCTCTTGTCAATATCCTTCTGAAATTTCACTTATATTGTTACAACCTTTTGGTTCACTAGTATCTTCACTTCACGACCCTCAATTCATGTGACCAAAATTAATCATCGGCGTTCAGCAAGTTTTGATGTAATTTGTCGATAACAATAACCTGGAGAGTTGCCATAAAGTTTGCAATACTACCAACAACTTGTTATTCACAGCCAGAGTTTTAAATCGTGGTCTGCAAATGCAATTGCGGTTTGAGACCACTGTGTAAAGGTTTGAAGGTCTCTTCACACTGGGTATCCATGTTGATACATTGCTAAAATATCAACTAATCTATTGAACAAAGAAATATAAAAGACTTTATCATTACAACTCATTTAACAAAAATGATAGATTTTTGTGATCTTGAATAAGTTTATCATTGTACATATGTAAAAATTACAATACAAACAGAAGTTGAAACTTGTTATCCCTTCAATACATCACTAGGTGACAGTACAGGTGAATCCAACTGATACAGATTAAGTGCAGGACCCACAAACCTAAACACTATCCAAGCTCCAATCATGATATAGATCGAAGCATATGCAAATTTATTAAGCCAAAACAGAGCACCTTTCTCTCCCACGTAAAGCTCCATCGCCTTCTCTCTCAAACTCATTTCCTCCCATTTCTTAGGAACAGCCTCTGCCATTCTGGGTTGCTCTATGCTATCTGTAACAGTTCCTTTCCCCCTTGGCCGTTTCACTTGTCTTCTTGATCTTCTCCTGAGCCTTAGCTCAATCGGTTTAGCCGGTGCTGTAGTTGGTGCTTGAATTGAGTCTGCTTCATTCTGGTCTGTATTGGCGGCGTTGCTGTTGCTGCTGCTGCAGGTGATGGAATGAAAAGTGAGGGAAGTGCGAGGTTGAAGTGTGAGGAAATTATTGTATCTGGTTGATGGTAGTGAAATTGAACGTCTAGTGAGAATGATATTGATGAGAGAAGGTGAGTTTGAAGAGAGGGAGGTGGTTCCCATCTCTCTTCTTGGTAGAATGAAATATGGTGATGAAGATAATGTGTTGTGTGGTTATATTTTTCTCATTCCTTTTTCATTATATCATTATCCTGTCACGGGGCTAGCCAATAGACAATTTGGAATATTATACTCGTCCAAAAAAAGTAACTTGGTTTGGATTTAATTTGGGAACTTTTGGACCTGGCTTTTTGTAAGAATTGGAATGAGTTGTTTTCTGCACCCGTTATTCCTTTTTTATTGAGCCTTTTCTTTCGTTTAGAGATTGATTTTTTTGAAAAAAAATTTCTTTTTTTTTAAAGCTACTTTTCATATTTTCAAAGTACATGGGTATACGGCTTCAAAAATTTAATCTCATAGTCACCCGCAAGAGTTAGAATATGTCAGGTCAAACAAATCTTTACTTCAATAGATCTGATATATAACAACAATCAAACATTATCTCATTACATGAGAATAATCAAGTATTATCTCATTAAATGAAGTTGGTTACATGGATCAACTTTTGTCATAACGAGTTAATATTTATATTAATTCGAAATTGATTTATATCAGAGATTCAACAAAATTTTATATCAGCGTCGACGATCTAACACAATTATGTCCTTTTACTCATGCTTGAAACCATCTATAGATTGCAAATCTAACCTAGACAGAATTAAATAGGCCAAATCTATTTAAAAGAAATAAAATTTGAGTTTGCATATGATCAATTATATAAAAAACTTTTTATTTAATTTTATAATATAGTATGAACTTTTTAGAAAAAGGTTCTGCCTATTAATTTATTAAAAAAAATCTATTTTGTTTTAAGACCTTTTAAAAGGAATATTTAACCTATTTAATTAAGTAAATAACTCTATTTTATTGATAAATTTGATCCCAAAAGATAAAATAAAATAATAATAAAACTAATACATTTTTGCAACATAATTCAAAAAATTTTATAAATCAAAATAATAATAAAAAATACTTTTTACAGTAAACTCTATAGTAATCTATAATATAAGAGAAGTAATGGTTGTGAAAAATTCAATTTTTCCCTCACCCTACATTCTATTGACTCTCTGATTCATAAATGTATCTTAAATTTTCTCTTTTGTCACTTCTATCTTACCTATTTTCTTTCACTTTTTTTAATTCAAATCATTCTTTTTTACTCTTTAATCAATGTATATCTTCTCTTTTAAGTAATGAAGATGAGATGATAGAGTGTTCTTGATTTTGTGTTGGTATGCGTGATTGATTTTGAATTTGTGAACTGAATGTAAGAAGAACTTCTTGATGTTCATAGTAAAGGGTAAATGGATTTTGGTTGATAGAAAGTTGAAGAGAGAGAATTTGAGTGATAAAATGTTCTCACAGATCAAATACCTATAATTTTGCAAGTTTTATTATTTCTCAGCAGTACTGATCCACCATCTTGATCACATAGCTCCTCGAACTATTCTCTATTTGGAGTCATGTGCCAAGTGCAATCTGAATCCATAATCCACTCTTTTCTTGAGTCGTTGCTTGAAACCACAAGGACATCAGATGAGTCGAAGTCATCTTGAACAATGACTGCTTTGCCATTATTCTTACCTCCATGCTCTTTTAGGCGCTCAGGGCACACCTTTCTTGTGTGACCCTCCTTCTTATAGTGATATCATTGAATACTCGATGCATCACCACTATAAGATTTCTACTGACTTTTTCCATCCTTTTGCAAGAATTTTCCCATAACGGCCAAACCTTAACCAACCATCTAAGGTTTATGCTCCTTTCATTCATTTAAGTACTTAGAGTACAAGGTTGATTGAATTTCTTCAAAGCTCAGGGAATCCCTTCCATACAGGAGAGTTTCTTTAAAGTGAGCATGTGATCTTGGCAAAGCACACAACAACAACAGATTTTGATCTTCATCATCGATCTTCACATCAGTATTTTCAAGATCAAGAATCAGCTTGTTGAACATATCCAACTGCTCAGCCAACACTTTTTCTTCACTCATCTTGAATGTATACAAAGCTTGCTTCAGGTAGAGTCGATTCACCAGAGATTTGGTCATGTATAAACTTTCAAGTTTCAACCATAACCCCAATGGCGTAGTCTCTTTTGATACATGTCAGAGAACCTTATCACCAAGGCTCAACAATATTACACTTTGGGCTTTCTCTATCATGACCATGTTTTCTTTTTCGTTAACGCAGTGTCCATGACTGCCTCTCCCTTCAACGCTTCCAAAAAAACTCTACTGAACCAATAGGGCTTTCATCTTCAAGCGCTACAGACCGAAGTCGTTCACTCCGGTGAACTTTTCAATCTCATACTTTATTGAAGGAATCTCCTCCACGCTCACCGCACTAACTTGTTATGAAAAATGATATCTTGAAGCAAAGTATAAACAATTTCTTTATGATCAAAAAACACACAAGGGTTAGGGTTAATGAAAAAACAAGAAGAAGAAGAATAATGATTGGTTATAACTGCTATTCTTTACTTTCTCTTTAAACAAATTAAAGTACTCAAGAATAACAAATAACCCTCTCACCCTATTTAGGATTTGCCACAAAAAAGACGAGAGACTAGTATGTTATTTATAATAAAACCTAACATACTAAACTAATGGACTTTTTAACAATTATCCATTACAAGCTAACTTAAATAATATACTAGAACACATTTCGACTACAACATATAGGTCTTCAACAACACCATGTGAGCAGACTTTGACGGTATGCTAAACTAGAGTCGACAATACTAGAGTTCGATCCAATATCTCATAGTGCACTACTACAAAAAACACATATAATAACGCATGTGTTACTACAAATATTCAATCAACCGTTATAATATGTGATATTTAGGTGCATGCATTTTTTAAAATTTTATTTAACCACCTACAACCATGATTGATTTAATACCCGTGGTAAAAAGTGGCGTATGGTCATGAGTTCAAATCCCAGCACCAACATTTTTGGTTATTTACTTATTTTTTTTAAATGCCGACAAACCTTTCACCATGGGTATTTAAATCAACTGTGGTTATAGATGGCGCCTTTTTTTTAAAGATATATATATATATATATATATATATATATATATATATATATATATATATATATATATATATATATATATATATATATATATATATATATATATATATATATATAAAACGCTTTTAGTTCATTCACTTTTGCCCTAGACGTACTTAGACAAACTTCATCTTCTGCCTCCAAACTTCCATTTACGAAACATTATTCATCGACTAAACCAAACTTGAAAACATCATTTTTTCCCACAAACAAAACTCAGAAACATTGCTTCCATTAACATGTTACAGTTTGTTCCTGTTTAACGATTCTAAATGTAAAATGTTATTATTTAACAATTCTATTTATTTATTTATTGTTGTTCGTATTATTTTTGTTGTTGTTGTTGTTGTTGTTGTCATTGTTGTTGTTATTCTTATTTTTGTTGTTGTTTCTATTGTTGTTGTTGTTGTTGTTATTGTTCTTGTTGTTCTTGTTGTTGCTCTTGTTGTTGTTGTTGTTATTCTTGTTTTTGTTGTTGTTATTGCTATTGTTGTTGTTATTGTTCTTGTTGTTCTTGTTATTGTTCTTGTTGTTCTTGTTATTATTCTTGTTGTTCTTGTCCTTCTTGCTATTATTGTTGTTGTTGTTGTTGTTGTTGTTGTTGTTGTTGTTATTATTGTTCTTGTTGTTATTCTTATTTTTGTTCTTGTTGTTGTTCTTGTTCTTGTTGTTCTTGCCGTTTTTGTTGTTGTTTTTGTTGTTGTAATTGTTCTTGTTGTTTTTGTTGTTGCTATTATTGTTATTCTTATTTTTGTTCTCATTGCTGTTATTTCTCTTGTTGTTCTTGTTATTGTTCTTGTTGTTGTTTTTGTTGTTCTTGGTGTTCTTGTTGTTGTTATTGTTATTGTTGTTGTTGTTGTTGTTGTTGTTATTGTTATTGTTCTTATTATTCTTGTTAATCTTGTTATTCTTGATGTTGTTGTGTTAAAATATTTAATATTGTATATTATGATGAAAGTTATAAATGTAGTCAAGCAAAACATGTGGCAAAAATAAAAAATGCTGACAGACCTTTCACAACAGGTATTTAAAACAACTGTTATTATAGGTAGCACGCTTTTTAGTTTTCTACCACGGGCACTGGACCGTGATTGTAAAGACCCCACTTGTAATCACACTTTACCTAACAACGGTTGTTCACCGGTTATTATAGGTCTTTCACAACCGTGATTATATGTGTTTTTTGTAGTAGTGGTGATCAATGTTTTGTAAAAACACAAGGCCATTTTCGTAAGTAGTATGGCTAAAACACACTCACACTTAAATTTTCTTTGAGGCCTCATTTTTCAAATAAAATATTCTGGACTGGGCCTAGGACTAGCCCATTGTCGGGCACGGCTAAACCCAACTTCGTTTTGAGGAAGGCCCAACATAAAAGCCTAATCCGCCATCACCGCGGGAGGTAACATTCCCCACACGTTCTCTACGTGCTCCTCGTGCGGGAACACATCACCAGCTGAACCCATGTCCTTAAGAACAAGTCTTCCACTTCTCGGAGTTTGTGGGTAGTTAACCTAGGACGAATACCACATGCTGGTCCTCTCTGCCTCCATGTAGGATCCTGACAGTCATCTGTTATGGGCCTTACGATCCAGCCCACATCAGATGACCTTTGGCCCAGCGCTGGGGGCACATTATAAATACCTTCCTCCATAGGAGGGTTAGGTATTCTAAACTCATTCTCACTCTGTACTTTCTCTCTTATTCACTATGAACCTCATTTTGGCATCAAAGTGTATCATACTCCAAATTTTACCCATAAACTTCATTATCATTTGCATAACATTCTAGGTCAATCGTTCATGCATGGCTAACCAATTATCAATACATTGTTTTATTTTGTTTTCTGTGGATTAGGGTTTGGCCTGAAAGGCTCAAAGGATTGATCATTCAAAGTTTTGGATGGATCATCAGTCAAACAAGTTCTTATACACTCAAGATATTTCCCTCCATCAACAATCAAGTGCAAAATGGCTTCATTAGAAGTTCTTCAAGATTCAGATTTATCTGGTCACAAATTAGGGTTTTTTCAACCAAAGTCAGCTACATATTTGAATTTTGATTAAGACATGATCTCAAGCCTTGAGATATGATTCAAAAAATTCAAATACATCCTTGGAAGTCCTCCCATGATGTCTAAATAGCTCAAGAGATGGAAATCATTGGAGATTAAGAAGTGAAAGTTCATCTAATACACAAGCCATTCACTACAAGGTCAAACCTTTGACTTTGGGGTGTTTGACCAAGTATGAACTTTTTAAGTAAAAATTCATTGGAAACATGTTTGATTATTGACTTTGATAAAGGAAAATCAAGAGAATTGAGGTTACTTGCAAAATGGGCAACAAAAGAGAAATTGAATTTTTTCTAAGTTATGGAAAAACCCTAATTTGGTGCTAACTTTCCAAAGCCATAACTTCCAATTTAGACATCCATTTTATTTGCTCCAAAGAAAAATTTGAAGAGCTTATTCTCTATGGAAACTTTGTCCTTGAGGAGGAATTCCTAAAAAGTGCTTAGATTTCAAGTTATGAGGCCATGAAGTTGGTGTTTCATTGAAATGTGATTTCCAACACTTCGAAATTTTTTGATGCAAATCTGCCTTGTAAAAGTAACCAACTTGAGGGCCACTTTTCATTATGATCCAATTTGATTCAGAAAAACTCAAAACATGAATATTGTAGAGCATGTACCCAAATTTCCAAAGAGTCTAAGAACTCATTGATACCATTTATAAGTTATGAGTTTCGAAGGAAAGAAATTGGCATTCCAAACATGAACTTAAGGTCATTTTCATGCCATGAACTTGTTGCAAAGCCATTCCATGCTGCAAATCCCTTGATTATAGCTCATGCAAATTTCAAATCTTTCCTTAATCAAACGATTACACAAAGTCTTGGAATATTATCTAAGGAGTTGAGGCATTATCCAAATGTTTATGCCATTTATGGAGCATTATGCATAAAGGTTATGTTACCATTTTTGAAAGCAATCTTTTAAACCTCAAATCACTTCTTCTTAAGCCTCCAAACTTTCTGTTCTGCAGAAAGTAACCACTCTAAACCTCTCAATCACCTTACTTCATTGTACTTGCACCTTGAAACTCCATATTTTCATGAAACTATGCCATTTGATTTCAACCAAGCCAAAACTCCATAACATCATAATCTGACCATCTCTCATTCTCTCCACTTCCCCTATAAATAGAGGCATCCTCTAAGCCTCTAAATGCACAAGAACAATACCTCAAACCACCTATACACCAAGTTTTGTATAAAAATATCATTTTTGCAAACTTCAAGCCAAAAGCTCCCAACTCCCATTTTGCTCGTGCTCCACCAAAGCAAACACTTCAAAAAACTTCTAAATACTCATTAGAGTTTGCTTAAACCCTTAAAAAAGTTTTGTAGCACTCATACCATCACCTTCCATATCACTTTCACCATTTTGCAAGAACATTTGTGTGAGGGGTTAGAGGCTATTTCCAATCAGACCATTCATTCAAACAAGTTCATTGAGGTCTCAAGAGGCTAACTACATCATCACAACACTTCTGGAAACATTTTGAAGAGGCATTGGACCTTGCTCCAATAGGTAAGAAACTTAAACGTTAAAACTCATGATACATGCATTATTATTTTGTGGTTTCTAAAGCAAAAATATAGACATTAATGTATTGAATGTGTACATGTGTTTGCTTGCATTATATCTTGCATGTATGTGAAGTTTTGAGTTGTAAAAACCCTAAGTTTTAGGATTGGTTTTTGACTTGATGCGACTTGTACAATGAGTTTTAGCTTGTGAGAATAATACCATTGGATTCTTGGAGTTTTTCTAAGCAATTTAATTTTTTATATCTTTTAATTTCGTTAAAAATTGAGTGAGTTATGGTAGGAGAAATATTGAGAAAAAAAGAGAAAATGGAGAAAAGAAAAGAAAACACGATGAGAGAGAGAGAGAGAGAGAGAGAGAGAGAGAGAGAGAGAGAGAGAGAGAGAGAGAGAGAGAGAGAGAGAGAGAAAAGAGCGTGCATGATGTTGATGATGAGATGATGTGGAAATATGCATTTTCCATGTGACTTTAATATATTATTATTTGATTTCATTTTAATACTGGATGTACATGCCACTCAGTGGCTGAAGCGAGCATGTCTAGTGATGTTGTGACTATAGGAGCTGAGGTTTGAATCCCCCTCGCCCAAGTTCCTTTTGTTTTATTTTTTGATATGTTTTTGAATCTTGTTTTAAATATATATGCTTGAAGCTACCACATGACCAAGGCACGCGCGTGGCTTAGTGGCTAGATTTTGGACCTGGAACCTTTGTAGCATAGGTTCAAACCTTGGTTGAAGTAAAACAATTCTTTTTTACCACTTGTTTTTCATATTTTCCTCAAATTTTCAAATGATCATAACTCTTTGCTCCCTAGTTCTTTTTAGGCCACTCTTCCTAGTTACTCATGACACTACCTATTTTATGATTGTATTTAAAATTTCACAAAATAATTATTTTTCATACATTTTTGTATAGTTAAAGTTAGGAACTTTTTAGGGTTTATTTTGGTCCTTAGTTGACTTCTTTGACTTGTTATTTTATTTTTCTTAGCCAAATTGAATCTTATGAACATAATATACTTTGTGTTAACCTTATGTGGAGTTGAAAACTTGTTTCGTTGAGTTTTGCCTAAGTTTAAGGCACTTAAATACATTCTTTTCCATGTATATGTGACTTATTCTTCCATGGATGGTTATAAAAAAATTTCTTGACTTTTGCCATAATATTTGTTGATTTTTCCATACTTTATTGAACACATGTATGCATGTAATTGCTTGTGCTTGTCCATATTTATTTATGTATTAATAAATGCCTTAAACTTTGATAATATACGATTACTTGATTCCTAATTTGCATGCTTACCATGTTCAAACCTTTGTGATGTTTTAATGTTTGAATGTGATTACCATGAACCTTAACAAGTACCTTTGGTTGTTACCTATGTCTTGAACCATATCCAAACTTGTTTGCATGATTAAAGTAATGTCTTGACTTGTTTTTTATGATTGATTTGATATTGTATCCATGTTTAAATATTTTTATGACTTATACATGTTTTGTTTGAACTTTTGAATCTTATCCATGTTTAAGTATTGTTATGACTCATACATGTCTTGTTTGAACCTTTGAGTCTTATCCATGTTTAAGTATTGTTATGACTTATACATGTTTTTTTGAACTTTTGAAATTGCATTCATGTTTAAATATTGTTATGACTTATCAATGATTGTTTGAATCTTTTTCATGTTTAAGTATTGTTATGATTTATCCATGCTTGTTTGAACTTTTCAATTGTATCCATGTGTAAGTATTGTTATGACTTATACATGTTTGAATGTTTAAATTGTATTCATGATTAAGCGTTATTACAACTTGTCCATGTTTGTCTTGTATTCATGATTAAATGGTGTTAGTAAACCCTAATCCATGCTTGCTCTAGTTGTGTACTTGAACTTGTCATCCATGATACCATGCTGATATTGTCATATCCATGATTGATTTGAATCTTTGCTTACATCTATGATGCTTTAGTCTTGTTAGAACTATGTCTCATGTATGCTTAGATGTTGTAACATCCTTGCTTGTATGTGTTCACTTTGGTTGTTGCCATATTCATTTCAACTTTGTCTTGTATGATTAACATCATGTTTGAATGTTACTGATAACGCGAAATCATATCGTTTATTTGGCTTGATTTACATGCATTTATTTGTGACTATTATTAATTTATCTTGATTTATGTTCTATTATATGATTAATTTACTTCGTTTTGCAGATTGGGGAGAATTTGGATTAAAGAAAGAAAAGAAGAAGAAATGAAAGGAAAAGAGAGAAGAAAAACAGAAAAAATGGATTTTGCTGATATGACGGTCGTCACAGGTCCATTACGACCGTCATGCGTATGACAACAGTCACGCTCCATTACGAGCGTCACGCAGACGAAATATCATTTAACGTTCAAATCAGTTTTTTTTGCCACGATCACTCTCTCTAAGATTTCTTCCTACACTTTCTCCACTCACTGTCCACTACTGGAAGTTACTCCCATTCCCTCCATAACTCACCCATGACCTCTGGAAGTTGAAGAAGGAATTATCTCCTGTAAATAGGCCTTAGATTCACAGTTTAGGGGGGAGGCTTCGAGGTATCGAAGTGCTGCCAAGATTTCTACTGAAGTTATTTCTCCCAGTTTTATTGTTTTCTTTTATTTCATTTCCATTTTCTTTTAGTTCAGAACATTGTATTTTCTTCCTGTACCTTTTAATTCTCGCCAAAGTAGAATCCTGCTGACATTGTGGAGGACTACTCAAGGATTCGAGATCAGTATGATTTACAGGTTCTTATTAGTTGAATTATTACTTTATTTTCTGTCATAATGTATGTTTTATTATTTTGCTGTTTATATTTATTCCCGTTTGCATCAATTATCATGTCTAGCTAAATTAGTTTTATCGGTATGTAACTGAATTAGTAGGACAGGATTCGATAGTAACCAGCACCTTCTCTTTTTATAAACAACCTTTCTGGCCGTAGTTTTTAATCTTAATTTCTAAATAAACCTTCGTCGCGACAGCGAGAAATTATTTACAGTAGTTTCGCCACGATAGTGGGAAATTCATTAAGGCACGAATCGGCACACGAAAGCTGGGATTCAAACCAGATAGTAAAAACTAGGCATTAATTTTAAACACAGCGAAAGCGCTTTAAAAGAAATTAGAATCTATTTGTTTTCAAAAAGTAGTTTTAACCTCGAATGGGACTGCGAGAGCGTACATTCCTCCTTAGAATTATGACCCGAGTCAACAACCATCGTGAGGAAGAGGTCTTTAAACGAGTATTTTCTCCTAAAAAGTGTTTGCAAAGAGTAAAAAGCACCGGCGACCTTTCGAATCCCCGATAACTAATTCCTTGCATACCGATATCCCTTTACCTCTTTTTCTTTAAACCAATTATCTTTATTTCCTTTGCATTTAATTTCATTCGCATTCAGCTATCCTAATTCCATTAGCCTTAGCTTTACGCCGTAATAATAGATAACGGTAGATTGACATTGGTCTCTGTGGGTTCGACAATCTTTTATATTACTTCGATATTTCCGTGCACTTGCGGACGCATCAGTTACCTTTGTCACTCATAATTGATATCATGTTTGAGTATCATCCTTGTTCACCTCATCCATATTAACTCATTTTGCTCATGCTTACTTTAACTTTGTCAAGTTATCCTCAGGTGATGTTATCTTGTTAGCCTTCATCCTTCTTTATTCTCTTTTATTTCCAAATCCAAAGGAAAGGTCTTTTCATTGACTTATGTCACAAGTAGCCTAACCTTACCTCAATTTCCCTCTTGACCTTGTTAAAATCATTAACCCTTTCAACTTAGCCTTAGGATAGAGTTTGTAAACTCTATGTAGGTGTTATTATTATGAACACTTACCTTCCCCTTGGAACCTTGATCATTATCAAGTGTTCTTCACCCTCGTTTAGGTGAACTACGATTTCTTTGATTCCATCCTTGTAAGGATACGTAGGCATAAGACCGCGAAATCTTTGTGAGCATACTTAATAATAAAACCCTAGGTCTTTTCCCATAAAACATTCTTAATCAATAGAAAACAACAATAATATAACACAAATATAACAAGAGGTTCCTATAGGATACTATAGATGCTTAAGGTGCTAATACCTTCCCTTAGTATAACCAACCCCCGAACCTTTGGATCTCTTTGCATTGTTGTTACATTGCACAATTAGGGGTTTATTCGATCTTTTCCCTTTCCTTTAGATATATTAAAGTTTTATGGTGAACATTCAATTTTTTGTGAATCAAGTTAATAGAATAGCTTGATATCTGATTCTCACCATAACAGGGTGTCTTGCAGGTACACCCCCCTCATCTTCTCCATCACCGGCGGATTTGGAGCTCACGACGTGTTGCTGGCCACTGATTGAACTTTTGATCCTAGTAAGATTAGTGGTGCCGTCTCTGGGAACCTTTTTCTCCCCCTTCTTTTCTTTCTCTGAAACCTAAAGACCAAAGAGAACCTTCAAAAACCTCCGATCATGGCCAATCAACACAACGACAATAACATTCACAAAGTTTCCTTCACCAGCTTCACTGCCAATGATGATGATCACGACTTTCTATGTCTAATACAACCTAACTGCAAGTGCACAATCTATCGCGTAGTAATAATAGATATCGATCCCACAGGGACTCGTAATCAAACTAGTGTTCTCGGGAGTTACTATGTTTAGCTAGGTAGAATATGTTTAAGGGAATAAGATTGTCACTAATAGGGAACTAAGAATGCTACTTAGATTATAAATGATTGAATCGATATGCAGTAGTTGTGTTCTTCAGGGATTTGACAAGTTACTGGTGTATGAAATAATTTTCAAAGTTTATTTAAGCAGAAAATGGCGATTTGAAGACTCTCGCCTCACGATGGTTATTGACGCTAATCATAATTCTAAGGGCCAAACGTACACTTTCGTATCCCATTCGGGGTTAAAATTATTTTTTGGAAATCTCTAAGTTCTAATTCATTTTAAAGTGCTTTCGCTGTTATTAAAATGAATGACTAGTGTTTACTATCTGACCTTACCGCAGCTTTCGCTTGTTGGTTCGTATCTTAATTAATTTCCCACTTTCGTGGCAAAACTACTTTTAAATAAGTTCTCGCTTTCGCGACGAAGTTTATTCAGTAAATTAATTTTAAACACTCAGACCATAAATTACTTTTGAAAAGGAAGTTTTTCAACCAGTTGTTATCAAATCCCATTCGAAAAATCCCATTCGAATTATTACTACATATCGATTACCTAAGTTTAGCTAGACATGGATTTGGGAAAGATAAAACATAAATAAAAACAATAATTAATAATTTGCATTATAATAAAACTTGAATTACGATTGAAATGAGAAACCTGTAAATATTCCAATTGGCCTTTGGGCAGATCCTCCACAGATGTTGGCAGGATTCTGGTCTTTATGCCAAATTGATCGTACAATAAAAGTAGAAATTACAGAAGAATGAAAATGGAATGCAGGAAAAGGTAAAGAGAAACAAATAAGAATATTGAACTGGAAAGTATGCTCTGGAAATAAATTTGGCAGCACTTCGTTGTATGAATGCAGCCCCCTTTCTGAGGTCCCCTTCTTCCCCTTTTATAGAAGTGGAATTCTAACGGTTATCATTGAAGATGATGGACTTTGAGGCAGATAATTCACGGAGTAGTGGTCCACTCTGTGGGAATTGGAACTGCTTCTGTTACGTGAAATTGAAGTGGGGCGTTTTTGCCTGCATGACGGTCGTCACAAGGTGTGACGGTCGTCACCCGTGTGACGCTCGTCATGGAGCTGTGACGGTCGTCACATCAGCAAAAACAACCTTCTGCGCTTTTCATGATGTTTTCACTCTTTTTTCGTCCATATTTCATCTGAGATTGCTTCTTTTCTTCATGTTGCCTTGTTTAGACGTGATCGTTGAATACCTGCAAAACATCAGACAAATAACACGGAAATAACACGAAATCGGATCGAAAACGGTTAAAATTTAGTTGAATTATGCATCAAAATATATATACGATTTCGTGTTATCAAACTCCCCTAAGCTTGAATCTTTGCTTGTTCTCAAGTAAAACATGAAAAGGTCGGCAAGCACGAGGCAGCTTCTTCGTTCGCAGAGTTGGGAAAAACCGGGATTCTTGGTAAGAACAAGACGAGTATCATGACGACACTGGACTACAAGTCTTCGGAGGTCTCCTTTTTATGCAAATCGGTCCCAGTCATGCTACTGTAGCTTGGTGTCAAGGTTCTCGCGGCAAGTTCACCCTGTTTGTTCTAGCGCAATCACATTAAGCCCGTTGTCCGTACACTTTTATGGCAAGTCGACCTGTTAGTGAATATGATCTCATTTTTGTTTTTGATCTTCTTCATTGATCATAAGCTTATGTCATTGATTTTTCAATGATTTTTCGTGCCGTTGGGCTAAATGCTCGGGTGAGGAGCACCTAACTTAGAAGGAAACGTATCTTATATTTTTGGGCTATTTAGCTCTTCTTTCATGATTTTTCATCTTTTTGGAGATCATACACTTATTTGCATCGGTCGCTCGCTTAGAAGTGTTTTAGGATGGTGCTGACTGCTAATATAAACTACTTGGGGTTGAGTTTGCGTAGACACTTGAGACTTTGGTACGAGTAGGTAGTGAAACCGACTCGCATAAACCGGAGATCTAAGGTGTCAGGACGGTACTGGTTTTGTTAGAACTGTCATTTCCTCGGAGTTTCAAAACTTGTTTTGAACTCGGGTGCATTCTCGTGGTGCTTTTGCTTTTGAGGAATGAACGAAAGTTTTTGTTTACGTTGAATAATGTGGGGATGTTTGCGTAACGGGAAAAGGATATATAAACGAGCTTTATTTGCTAAAAATAGAAAGTGTTTAAATAGAAATTACGAAATTCAAAGTACAGTGGAATGGAAATAAAGGCTCCGCTCCCACACTATCTCAATCAGTGTCCCCACTGATTTTGAAGCATGCGAGATGGAGATACAACTGAAATGAAAGTACAAACAAACTGGAAATATAGTAAACAAATAAGGAAAGATGGATGGCTAATCACGGCCGCTGCCTCGGTCACGTCCGCGCTGGCGTCCTCTGGCTCTGGCAAGGGCTACTCTGTCCTCATAACTCATAGCTCCGGTGTGGTAGACGGTGTCCCGGAGTCCTTCGACCTGCAAAGTCAGATTTGCCAGGTTCTCAGTGATAATAGCTTGGCCGGTTTGAAGTTGTTGCATTTGAGTCTGGTGCCAAGCTTCGAACTGGTCAGCTCGCTGATTCTGCTGCTGCAGCATTGCGAGTATCTGTGCCTGCTGGTCTAGAGAGCGGCGAAGGTCCTCTTCTGTGTAGTCTGGCACGGGATGATGGCGGCGGCGGCGAGAGGATGTACCTTCGGGAGGAGGAGGCTGCGATGCCTCTGGATGCTCGGACCTGTCCAACTCAGCTTGGATTTCATCGTCAGAACCTTGAGTGTGGTCCTGAGTAGGAACAGCGGCAGCAGGAGGGGCAGTGAGGTCAAATAACCAGTTGGTACGATCCTCTGGGTGTGTGCGGGTGCGGGACGGAAGGATGATGCTTCGGACGATCTTGCCACGCACTACCGGATGGTACTTGCCGTCAGCTCTGGAGCGGATAAGATGAGAGACTCTGCAGTGGTCGGTGTCAAGGAACACCGAGGGGATGGAATGGAGGTGCTGGAGGCGGTCGCCAAGGTTCAACCCAAGTGCAATGGCAGTGACAATCCTGCCAAAGTAAAATGGCTTCGAGCCACGGTTGCAGTTGACCTGAATGTGAGCCAGCAGAAACGGAGCGGCGTTGACAGGCTCGTTGTTGAAGACGCAATGGAGGAAGAAGAGCTCTTTCGAGTTCACCTTGTGGTTGCTGTCCCTGGCAAAGATTGTGTTGCTCAAGGCTCTGTGAAAGTACCTGATGGTCGGGTTATGAATATGCGTGGCGTGCAGAGAGTCCCAACCATCGGCATTGATGCCAGTCAACTAATACCACAGCGCGAAAGCTTCATGCTGGAACTGATCGGTGATGCGGCGGTGAGCATTGTCGCCTCGAGGTAGCTGTAGGATGCTGGCAATCTGATTTTGGTTCACCTGATAGTTGGTGCCGAACATCCGGAAGCATGCGGCACCGGAATGTTGGTTTAGGTCGCCGCTGGATGTGACATAGGTAAACAAACTCAAGAACTCAAGAGTGAGTTGTTCGTATGTTGGCAGTGGATTGGTGCAGAGGTTCCAGATGCCTGCTCTTTGAAGCATCCAGGTTACGCCTTCAAGGAGTCCGAGCTCCGTAAGCGACGGAATATGTGGATAATGAGTCGGCTGGAGCGACCTCTGATGGAATGCGATGTAGTTTGCTCGCTGTCTTTCGCCTAAGTCACCTTCGTTGAAGATAATGTTGCTGATATCTGGGGTTTCTGCATTTCTTGCCATTGTTGGAAGATTGAGAGGTTTCTGAAGATTGGGGTTTTTCTGCAGAGTAGGAAGAACTGACAGAAGTGTGGTTGGAAGTTGAGATTGGAGTTGAAATATATGGTGCAATGTGGGGAGAACGAAAATTCGTAGTGGGGTAGGAGTTTTGATGATTGGAAGTTGAAATGAGGGTTGTGGGAGAGAACACGCACCCTGTTATATCAGATAGCAGTTTTTGAATTCGTGACGGTCGTCACGTCTGTGTGACGGTCGTCACCCGCGTGACGCTCGTCAGGGTCCTGTGACGGTCGTCACAGCAGCAAAATCTGCAGAATGCAGAATTTTTCTCTGAGGGCGTTCTTGCAGTGACTTTTAGGCTTAGTATTGCTACGACAATGTAATATAGCAGCTGACAAACAACGAATAATGCAAAAACAGAATAATTGAATAAAAACTAGAATTGAAATAACATAAAATTGAAATGATTGTATGTAGTACATAAACAAATTAACAATGTGAAAAATCCAAATGATTAAACGAAACTAAACTAAACTAAACTAAACTGAATCTACTGCTAAAACCTAGTATCTAGTCTTTTCGTGTCTTCAACTCATCGAATTTCCGTGCGTAGTAGTCGAGTTGGTCGCAGACTAAATCCATGAAGCCTACCAGTTCGCTGTGCATGCCTGCGATGTCAGCTTTTACATTAGTCAGAGCTGCATCAACGTCGTCCAATCGGAGTAAAACGGTATCCATTTTGTCGGTGGTCTCCTCAGGGATAGGCTCAGGATAGGTGTTGTAGTGCGGAGGAGTCGTAGGGTCTACTTCAGCTTCGGACACAGCATCCTCATAATACATATAGTCGTGTGCCTCAGAGATGTGGTCACTGTCATACATATAGCTATGTGGTGTTGACTGTGGTGAAGGAGGTCCCATAGGCTAATCCAGTTCATAAAGCCAGTTGTCCTTGTTGTGGATACTTGTCATCAGGTGATCAGGCAGTGTGAATAGCTGTACTGGTTTTTCGTTAATGAGGTACTCATACGGTCCAGGTCCCATAGTTCCTAAAATGCGCCTGTTAAAGCAGAATTGTATATTCATGGGTCGGATGGTGCCAAAACGAGTGCTTGCATTTAAGTGGAATCTAAGGCCAAGCTCGTGGGCAATCATTGTCACGAGGCCTCCTATAAGAATAGGTGTCTGTGGTTCCTGCGTGAGGCGTTTGAAAGATCTCATCATGAAAGGCACTGCATTTACTGTACGTTCCTGAGAAGCAGAGAACATGATGAATAATTCCTCTTTAGATACTGTAGTAATATTTTCTTCTTTCCCAAACAGGGTGTGAGCTAGTATCTTATGGAAGTATCTGAAAGTTGGGTTATGAATATCATCATTGTACATTCTGTCTGGTTCAGGGTGATAGTCGCCTGTGATTCTACCCCAGAATTGATCGAGTTGAAAATCAATATCGTCATCTTCTGCACTGATGAACACATGCGGTCCGCTAGGAAATCCTAGGAGGTTAGCTAGTGACATCCGGCTATGGGTTTGGTCCATTCCAAACATTTGGAAGGTAATCAGCTCTGTGTTGGATCCAAAACCATAGTTGGGTATGTATCTGAAAGAACTAAGGAATTCATAGGTAAGATCCTTATAGGTAGCAAAACGTGTTTTCAGAGCAGTGTTCTCCCAACCCAGTTGATTGAACAGGTATTGAATGCTATCTGTGATTCCTAGTTTATCCATGGTAGCCTTATCATAATACAGCGTTAAGGCGAATTCTCTTTCGGTTAGTGCTGCAAATCTTGTCTTTTGAGCTAGTCCTCGAAAATGAACCTTTGTGAAGTCGTACTCGGCCATACTCGCAGGTAATTCGGAGAAAACAGAAGGAATGTTTTGAAGACTTTAAAAATCCTGAAAAGTTTAAAACAGGAGATTGAAGTCAGGATTTTTAAAGACGAAAAGCGGTAGAGACAAAAGACAAAAGAAAAAAATAAAATAAAAATAAAAATATGAAAACAAACGAAAGTAGAAAGTAGTAGTTATTATAAGTTTAGAATTTTTGTTGGATTTTCAAAGTAAAATTTTAAAGAAAAATGAAATACAATAACGAGGGAAATTGGGTTGCCTCCCAGTAAGCGCTGTTTTTAACGTCTAAAGCCTGACGATAGCTTGGTGAGAAGCTATTCGGGTGTTTGAGCTGGAAGCTCAAGCAATGCTATACTGCTGACTTGAGGACTGTTGTCGTTCTTATTATAATGTTTTAGACGTTGCCCGTTTACGATAAACGGTGCATTCATCTTATCGGTAATTTCTACAGCTCCACTCTGAAGTACTTTATTCACTTCATAAGGTCCGGACCACCTAGATTTTAGTTTACCTGGGAAGAGTTTTAATCTTGAATTAAATAGTAATACGATGTCTCCCACACGGAATTGTTTCCTGACTGAACGTTTATCATGCCACTTTTTAGTTCGTTCTTTGTAGATACGGGCATTTTCGTAAGCGTCTAATAGAAGTTCTTCCAACTCGTGTAAGTTCAAGATTCGCTTTTCTCCTGCCTCGGTGTAGTTAAAGTTGAGTGTCTTAATGGCCCAGAAGGCCTTATGCTCTAATTCTACAGGGAGATGGCAGGATTTACCGTAAACTAATTTGTAGGGGTAGTACCTATTGGTGTCTTAAAAGCGGTCCTATAAGCCCATAAAGCTTCTTGTAGCTTTGATGACCAATCTTTCCTTGAGGTAGCGATAGTCTTTTCCAATATCTGTTTTATTTCTCTGTTCGAGACCTCTACTTGTCCGCTAGTTTGCGGATGATAAGGTGTAGCTACTCGGTGTCGGACTCCATATTTAGAGAGAAGTTTATCGAATATTCGCGATATGAAGTGAGATCCGCCGTCACTAATGACGAGTCTTGGTACACCGAATCTAGGAAAGATCGTGTTTTTGAAGAGTTTGATTACTACTCGTGCGTCGTTTGTTGGAGCAGCTATGGCTTCTATCCATTTAGACACGTAATCGACAACGACGAGTATATAGTTATTACCAAAAGAAGGTGGGAATGGTCCCATGAAATCTATTCCCCATACGTCAAAGATTTCTACCTCTAAGATTCCTTTCTGAGGCATTTCATCGCGTCGTGAGATGTTGCCCGTTCGTTGGCATCGATCGCACTTTTGCACAGCGATGTGAACGTCTTTCCAGAGGTTAGGCCAGAATAAGTCGGCTTGAAGAATCTTAGCGCACGTCTTGGATGTGCTAGCATGACCACCGTATAGTGCTGAATGGCATTGGGAAATGATATTTTCTATTTCTTCCTCTGGGACACAGTAACGGTATATGTTGTCGTCCCCTCTCTTGAAGAGTAGAGGTTCATCCCAATAATAGTGTTTTAGATCGTGGAAGAATTTCTTCTTTTGCTGATAAGTGAGATCCGGTGGAAGCACGCCTGCAGTGAGGTAATTAACGATGTCAGCATACCAAGGTAATGTGACTTGGGCATAGACGGCTTCTACGGTTTTTTTCGAATTCTGGATCTTCCGAGATTGAGTTGGGTATGTCACTTTCTAATTTGGCTATCAGACGTTCGTACGGGAAATCGTTGTTTATCGGTACTGGTTCATGTTTGATGCCTTCTATTCGGGATAAGTGATCTGCAACAACGTTCTCGGTTCCTTTCTTATCTTTGATTTCTAAGTCAAACTCTTGTAATAACAGGATCCATCTCAATAGTCTTGGTTTGGCATCCTTTTTGCTTATTAGGTACCTTATGGCAGCGTGGTCTGTGTATATGATAATTTTTGCTCCTACTAAGTAAGAACGGAATTTGTCGAGCGCAAATATAACTGCTAGAAGTTCCTTTTCTGTGGTAGCGTAGTTCATTTGGGCAGGATCTAAGGTTCTACTGGCATAGTAGATGGCATGGAGTTTCTTGTCCTTCCTTTGTCCTAGAACTGCGCCTACGGCATAATCACTCGCATCGCACATGATTTCGAACGGTAGTCGCCAATCGGGTGGTTGCATGATTGGTGCGGTGATAAGTGCTGATTTTAATGTTTCGAATGCTTTTAGACAGTCGTCGTCGAAGACGAACTCATCATCTTTCATCAACAGGCCGGTCAGAGGTTTTGTGATTTTCGAAAAATCTTTTATAAATCTTCTGTAGAAACCGGCATGTCCTAGAAAACTCCGTATTTCTCGTACAGATTTTGGAGGTTGGAGATCTTTTATAATCTCTATTTTAGCTTTGTCTACCTCAATTCCTCTATCTGATATGACATGTCCTAGAACTATTCCTTGTCGGACCATAAAATGACATTTTTCCCAATTTAGGACGAGGTTTACTTTTACACAACGTTCTAATACCATTTCTAAGTTTTGTAGGCATCCTTCGAAACTTTGTCCACATACCGAGAAATCGTCCATAAATACTTCCATGATGTTGTCTATGAAATCTACAAAGATTGCCATCATGCATCTTTGGAAGGTTGCTGGAGCATTACAGAGTCCGAACGGCATTCGACGGTAAGCAAAAGTACCATAAGGACAGGTGAATGTAGTCTTTTCTTGGTCATCAGGATGGATGGGAATTTGGAAAAATCCTGAGTAACCATCTAGATAGCAGAAATATGAATGTTTGGCTAATCTTTCCAACATTTGGTCTATGAAGGGTAATGGAAAGTGATCTTTTCGTGTGGCCTTGTTAAGCTTTCTATAATCAATGCACATCCTGCTTCCAGTCACGACTCTTTTTGTTATTGATTCGCCTTTTTCGTTTTTAACTACTGTGACTCCTCCTTTCTTCGGTACGACATGAACTGGGCTGACCCATTCACTATCAGAGATCGGATAGATGATTCCTGCATCTAGCAATTTCTTTACTTCATCTCTGACTACAGTGCTCAGGATGGGGTTCAGTCTCCTCTGATGCTCTCGAGAGGTTTTAGAGTCTTCCTCTATTGTAATTCGATGCATACAGATCGAAGGGCTTATACCTTTTAGATCGCTTATGTTATAGCCTAACGCGGTGGGGTACTTCTTTAGGACTTCTAATAGCTTTTCGGTTTCTGGTTGTCCTAAGTCGGCATTGACTATCACTGGTCTTTTTAGTTCATCGTCTAGAAATTTATATCTAAGGTTTTTGGGTAGTGTTTTAAGTTCTAAAGATGGGTTCTTCAGACCTGGCATATGGTTTGGGGTCAGTGCTAAGCTTTCGCTTAGGCTGTCGTCTTTATACGATTTACGCCAATCATCGTCTTCAGAAATATCGGGTATTTGAATCTTTATTATTTCTGAATACGTGGTCTCTTCATTTTCAAGTTCTCTTATGCATTTGTCAATTTCGTATACTAAATAGCAGGTATCGTCTATGGCTGGTGCTTGTAAGAACTTGGTGAGAATGAACTCTATCTTTTCTTCTCCTACTTCGAATGTTAGCCTTCCTTTCTTCACGTCTATAATAGCTCCGGCTGTAGCTAGGAATGGTCTTCCTAGGATAATTGGGGTTACAGTGTCCTCCTTGATGTCCATGATTATGAAGTCGGTTGGAATGTAGAATTGTCCTATGCGCACTGGAACGTTTTCCAGTATTCCGACGGGGTATTTTACTGATCGGTCAGCTAATTGTACGGACATTTTGGTTGGTCTGAGGTCTCCCATATTCAGCTTTTTGCATATAGATAAGGGCATAACACTGATACTGGCTCCTAAATCGCATAGAGCTTTGTCTATTACGAACTTTCCTATGACGCAGGGTATGGAGAAACTACCTGGGTCTTTTAATTTAGGAGGCATGCGGTTTTGAATAATAGCGCTACACTCTGCAGTAAGTGTATCTGTTTCATTATCCTCGATCTTTCTCTTATTCGACAGGATTTCTTTGAGAAATTTAGTGTATGACGGCATTTGAGTTATCGCTTCTGTAAAAGGAATAGTAATATTCAGCTGTTTAAGGAGCTCTACAAATTTCTTAAACTGTCCTGAAGTTTTGGAGTTTATTAGTCTTTGCGGATAAGGAATAGGTGGTTTATATGGCGCTGGAGGTGCTTGAGTTTTTTCACTTGTGGTATCCTCCTTCTCGTTGTCTTCCTTCTTCTCTAACTCGGATTCCTTTTCTGTTTGTTCAGTTGGTTTTTGTTGCATGGCTGAGTTTTCGGTCCTCGGATCGATCGGTTCGTCCAATTCTTTTCCACTTCTTAGTATTACAACATTTGCTTGGCCTTTTGGATTCTGTTCGGGTTGTCCAGGAAATGTGCCAGCAGGTGCGGCAGCAGAGGCTTGTTGTTGAGCCACTTGTGATATCTGTGTTTCTAACATTTTGTTGTGGGTGGCTAAAGCGTCTACTTTTCTGTTCAACTGTTTAATTTTCTCGCTAGTGTGTATGTTTTGATTCAGGAATTCTTTGTTTGTTTGAGCTTGAGTAGCTATGAATTTTTCCATCATCAATTCGAGGTTTGATTTCCTAGGTGCATTCTGAGCAGCTGGTTTCTGATATCCTGGCGGAGCAGTAGGCATTTGCAATGCGTTTTCGCTTTTGTAAGAAAAGTTTGGATGATTTCGCCAACCTGGGTTATAGGTATTTGCGTAGGGATTTCCTTTAGCATAATTTACCTGGTCTGGTGGGATTCCGGCTAGCAATGGGCATTCGGGTGCATTATGGGCGGTGTTTCCGCATAACTCGCAATTTGGAGTTACTGCAGCGACAGTTGCAGTGGGGTTAACGGTCAGACTATCAATCTTCTGTGCTAGAGCATCTACTTTAGCTTTGAACTTTTCAAGGCTGCTGATCTCGTACATCCCACCTTTCGCTGTGGTTTTCTCTGTTGGAGTGCGTTCACCTCCCCATTGGCAATGGTTTTGTGACATGTTTTTGATTAATTGATAGGCTTCATCGTATGGCTTATCCATAAGTGCACCGCCCGCGGCAACGTCTATTGTCAATCTAGTATTGTATAGAAGCCCATTATAGAAAGTATGGATTGTCACCCAGTCTTCTAGACCGTGGTGAGGACATGTTCTCATCATATCTTTGAATCGTTCCCATGCTTCGTAAAGAGATTCAATATCTTTTTGTCGAAATCCGTTGATTTGAGCTCTAAGCATAGCAGTTTTGCTTGGCGGAAAATATCTCGCTAAAAAGACGTTCTTCAATTGCTCCCACGTCGTAACGGAGTTGGATGGTAACGATTGCAACCATGTCCACACTCTGTCTCTAAGAGAGAATGGGAAAAGACGAAGTCTTATCGCGTCTGGAGTTACTCCATTTGCTTTCACTGTGTCCGCGTATTGTACAAACTTCGTTAGATGTTCGTTCGGATCCTCAGTTGCGTTTCCTGAGAATTGGTTTTGTTGTACAGCTGACAGCAATGAAGGTTTCAGCTTAAAATCATTTCGGGTAATTGCTGGGGCAGCAATGCTACTTCTAGGCTTCATCTGACAGGGTGTAGCGTATGCCTTCAGCGGTTTGTTTGGAGGTCCTTTAACCATCGTTGGTTCTTCTTCGGATTTGGGAATGGGAGTGAGAGGTTCGGGAATGTTATGTTTGAGTTGTTTTAGTTGGTACTCAATGATTCGACTTCTTAAATGTAAGAAGCGCTCTAGTTCTGCGACTGAAGGTTTTACGATATCGCCTTGCGGGCGATTACTTGGCATACAATCGACAGAACTAGTAAAGGAAAAATGAAAATTGTTAACCTAGTCTATACGGCGTAACAGAAGGTTACACTATTGACTAAACGGGTCCCCGACAACGGCGCCAAAAACTTGATCGCGACTTTCTATGTCTAATACAACCTAACTGCAAGTGCACAGTCTATCGCGTAGTAATAATAGATATCGATCCCACATGGACTCGTAATCAAACTAGTGTTCTCGGGAGTTACTATGTTTAGCTAGGTAGAATATGTTTAAGGGAATAAGATTGTCACTAATAGGGAACTAAGAATGCTACTTAGATTATAAATGATTGAATCGATATACAGTAGTTGTGTTCTTCAGGGATTTGACAAGTTACTGGTGTATGAAATAATTTTCAAAGTTTATTTAAGCAGAAAGTGGTGATTTGAAGACTCTCGCCTCACGATAGTTATTGACGCTAATCATAATTCTAAGGGCCAAACGTACACTTTCGTATCCCATTCGGGGTTAAAATTATTTTTTGGAAATCTCTAAGTTCTAATTCATTTTAAAGTGCTTTCGCTGTTATTAAAATGAATGACTAGTGTTTACTATCTGACCTTACCGCAACTTTCGCTTGTTGGTTCGTATCTTAATTAATTTCCCACTTTCGTGGCAAAACTACTTTTAAATAAGTTCTCGCTTTCGCGACAAAGTTTATTCAGTAAATTAATTTTAAACACTCAGACCATAAATTAATTTTGAAAAGGAAGTTTTTCAACCAGTTGTTATCAAATCCCATTCGAATTGTTACTACATATCGATTACCTAAGTTTAGCTAGACATGGATTTGGGAAAGATAAAACATAAATAAAAACAATAATTAATAAGTTGCATTATAATAAAACTGGAATTACGATTGAAATGAGAAACCTGTAAATATTCCAATTGGCCTTTGGGCAGATCCTCCACAGATGTTGGCAGGATTCTGGTCTTTATGCCAAATTGATCGTACAATAAAAGTAGAAATTACAAAAGAATGAAAATGGAATGCAGGAAAAGGTAAAGAGAAACAAATAAGAATATTGAACAGGAAAGTATGCTCTGGAAATAAATTTGGCAGCACTTCGTTGTATGAATGCAGCCCCCTTTCTGAGGTCCCCTTCTTCCCCTTTTATAGAAGTGGAATTCTAACGGTTATCATTGAAGATGATGGACTTTGAGGCAGATAATTCAGGGAGTAGTGGTCCACTCTGTGGGAATTGGAACTGCTTCTGTTACATGAAATTGAAGTGGGGCGTTTTTGCCTGCATGACGGTCGTCACAAGGTGTGACGGTCGTCACCCGTGTGACGCTCGTCATGGAGCTGTGACGGTCGTCACATCAGCAAAAACAGCCTTCTGCGCTTTTCATGATGTTTTCACTCTTTTTTCGTCCATATTTCATCTGAGATTGCTTCTTTTCTTCATGTTGCCTTGTTTAGACGTGATCGTTGAATACCTGCAAAACATCAGACAAATAACACGGAAATAACCCGAAATCGGATCGAAAACGGTTAAACTTTAGTTGAATTATGCATCAAAATATATATACGATTTCGTGTTATCAAATGACCATGACAATAATTTGACGGCCGCTATTGAAGAGAGTGGCCTTAGGGATGGACTCACCGCCTCTCCCTTCTCCGACAATGATGCCTACAATACTGCCCAGAATTTCGAGAATCTGGGGTTTTTTTTAACCAATTCCCGTGTCGCCCAACACCGATCCTACCATGGTGGCTCTGTTTGTAGAAATCAACCAGAAAAATTTCATGATTTTCTAGCAGAATAAACGGATTGGAAAGCTGGAGAAAGACCACCAATCACGCTCTCCCCCATGGAGACACCGTCCTGATTCTCGTAGCCCATCCCCGTGACGACGAGACGCCCGTCCATACTCTCCCCTGCGGAGACACCAATGAGACGAGTCTCAAAGCATCTCCCCACGACAACCCAGACATCGCCCACGGCTAGAGAGGCCACAACTTGCAGTTACCCAAAAGCATGATCTCACTCCTCCCCGCAGGGAGCGGTGCTCCCCCGTTCCCAAGAGGAACAAGGCCGGTGGGAAAATGGACTAGTCGAGGGGTCAACGAAAGAACTTTCCGCACCGCGGAAGAAACCCTCGACACGACCTCTCCTCATCATGTTCACCCGCCCGAAGCGACGAAGATGACCCCCGTGGTCCACTGTCCCGAGCAATTATGGAGACCCCCATCCCTGTCGGGATGGAAAAACTATCAAGTATGGAAACCTATGATGGCACGACGAACACAGGTGATCACATCGAAAACATCGATGCGATGCTCGACTACCGCATTGTCAAAGGCACTATCAAGTGAAGACTCTTCCCCACAACTTTAAGGAAGGGTGCCATGGCTTGGTACAAAAGCCTCGCCTTGGAGCCCATCACCTCCTAGAAGGATCTGAAAACTCAGTTCACCAGGCACTTCACCGACCCTCGACGACATCCAAAATCTGAGGCGTCGCTCGAGACCATCATATAAGGGAAAGACGAATCTCTCCGGGCCTACATATAGAGGTTCAATTCAAGAGGCCATCCAAATCACCACAACTGACTGGATGAAGAGGTACCTACTCGAGAGAAGGTTGTGCCCCCGCAGTGACTTCGCCAAAGTAGTTGGCATTAAGATGCCCCGTTCTCTGGATGACCTTCTCCTTAAAGCCCATGCCTACATCCAGTATGAGGAGAGAGAGACCTCCAACAATGCTCGCGACTCATAGAACCAATAGAGCACCAAAGCCATGAAGTATGACGACCCTAGGGCTCCTCGACGTGGCAGGGAGAAAAGAAGAGATAATAAGCCCCGTGACTCTCGCGAGCAAAGAGGACCAACACGCTGCTTATCTGAGTACACGCTATTGACCGCTCCCCGCAAGCGCATCCTGGCCGAGTGCATAAACTAGGAATTCTAATAGGGCGGGTTTGTTTTCCCAGGCCGGTACCCCCAAGCCAAACATCGACAAATCGACATACTGCCGGGTCCACAGAAGCCAAAGGCATGTCACCGAAGATTGTGTCCACCTCAAGGATGCAATCGAGATCCTCGTCAAGGAAGGACGCCTGAAACTGCACACTAAGAGGAGAGAGGATCCTTGACAGGACGTCCATGAGATAAAGAAGGTCGAGGAAGAAACACCACCCTCTGACAACACCAGATTACAGGTCGCCCTATACGTCTCTCGGCCTGAGGACTTCTTTGTCCCCGACGAGGCCGACATGCCCTTGTCTGCCCACAACACATAGGAGAACTTCCCCTCCGCTATGATCATATCTGACGAAGGATCCAACAAGCTCACCATGGGGTCGGTGAAAAGGAAATTCGATGAGCTGATCGACATAAGCTCGAACCAGAATGCAACCCTCGACAAGTTCCAGGGAAAATCAAACCCCATCACCTTCTACCTCGAAGAGCTGCCACACGGTTCTCCCAACTCCAACATTCCTTTGCTCGCAAGAGCACAAATGGAGAACTTAGATGTCTGTCGCATCCTAGTCGACCAAGGGAGCTCCGTCGACATTATGTACACTCATATGTTCACCACTCTCCAGCTCGACGAGAGGCATTTGACACCATATGTAGGCTCCGACCTATAAGGCTTCAATGGCATGACCACTAAGCTATGGGGATATGTCGTACTGCTCGTCACCTTTAGGACAGAGGAAATAGCCAGACAAGTCAAAGTACATTTCCTGGTTATATAGTGCCCATCTCTGTACCAGTGCATTCTAGGAAGACCAACTATGGCTGAGCTTGTTGGAGTAAGCCTTAATAGCCAATCAATATTGGCTTAATATGCTTTTGTATCATGACATGATATATATATCATTTGCTGATATATATACTTACTAGGCATTATATTTTTTGAACTTTGGAGAGATAACCAGACCAGATACAAGACACACTCCTCTAGCAGCAACACCAAAGATTTGATCTCCTTCCATCATTCTCAACCTCTTATCAATAGTTTCCACGTTTTCTCTGAGTTTCTCATGACGTTTATCTTCATCTTCTTTCATGTCAGGGACATCATATACCGGTTGATGCTCATTGAAGTATGGTTGCACATGAGTATGAACAACAACTGGTGCAAAAGTAGGAATCACCTGAGGAGTTTCAGTAACCAAAGGAACAACTTGTTAGACTTGTCGAACAATAGGAACTGCAGTAGGTGCCGGCATAAAACCAGTGGAAGACCATATGGAGGTACACTTGCAGTAGTAACAACAGATGGTTGAGGGTCCACAACAGTATTGGAAATCTCAGAAACAACAGTGGGCTGAGTATTCATCCTTACACGTATAACATGTAGCATCTCCAAGTTTGTCCCACACTTCCCCGAAGGTCTTCTAACTCATTGCTGACACGCTCAATTCTTAATTTTGTTCTTCCATCTTTTTACGAGCTCGAGCTCTATTGTTGTACTGGTGAAGAGGACTCAGGGTGACAGAACTGAAGACGAGAGAACAAAATAAGAAAAACAGAAGGAAAATGCACATGCAAAGACATGAATAGAATGTAGTGGTTTCAAGGAATTCAAAATCAAGTTGCAAATGTTTTTGGAAAACTGAAAAGGTTTTATTTTAAACTCCTAATTTTTTGAATTTGCAAAGGAGTGGAAATTGAATTCCTTGAAATCGAAGGGTTATGAATGCTTGAATGTATGGATGCACAAACACAAGTATACAGGTATACAGATAAGCAAACAAAGGCCTAGGTTAGAGGGTCATAAGCATAGAGCCGTGGTCTACCCATCCCGAAAGGTATGTACTAAGGGTTAATTGTACCTGCAGAACAAGGATTCTAAAAGGTGCCCAAAGTCATTAGTCCATCTTTTGGATATTATCAATTTCCCAAATACTCGATGGTTAATAATATTCTCAAGAGAACCTCTTTTGAGTGTAGTATCGCGTATCAACCATTTTGGGACTACTCCTTTATAGTCATCGCACTACGTCCTAAGAAGGTCAAAGTGGGGCAAAAAGGTAACTAAAGGTTCCCAGTATCACAGGCTCCTAGGTCGATAGTAGTGATGTCTTCACGAATACTCATTCAACAACACTATTCTCGAGAGGGCCTCAACTGAGCGGTGATTCTCAAGTCAGCTTGGTCGGGAATCACTCCCTATAAGCCTTCTCAAATATATCACCTTCCTATCATAAGTACGCTCAAGTCCGGGTGTTGGACTTATCTCGCAACAATATATAACCCAAGCAGATACAATCATAAATATAAACAGATATACAACAAATAAAGCACAAATAAACAAGTTAGGGATAACCAACGAAAGTTAGATTTCCCCAGTGAAGTCGCCATTTCTACTGTAGTGAGAATCGAATGTCAAGCTATTGAATGAAATTGAATCGCACATCTTTAAATTCACAACCGGTCTTTGATTTATCCGAAGGAAAGGTTAAAGAAATAAAAATCTAATTTGCATCGTAAACACAATACGGGGATATCTAGGGTTCGGGGGCTGGTTATACCTAAGAAAGGTGTTAGCATCCTAAGCATCTGTAGTACTCTACAAGAACCTCTTGCTTAATATGTGTTATACCTCTTGCTTAAGTATACTCGCCAAGAAGTCGCATCTTGTGCCTATGTATGTTGACGGGAATGGAATCAGAGTATTCGTAGTTCCCCTCTATGAGGGTGAGGAACTTCTTGACTGTGATCAAGGTTTCAGGGGGAAGCAAGTGTTCATAGGGAGACACTTACATGGAGTGCGGCGACTCCAAGTCTAAGTTGAGTTAAAAGATAGGTAAGTATCCTCGGCGGGCACTTACGTGGAGTGCGACGACTCCTGATCCTGAGACTAGGATTGAAGGTACAAAGAAAAATGAATTTCCATGGCAGGAACGTTATGTGGAGTGCAACGACTCAAATCCTAAGGATAGGATAAGGTATAAAGGAAAATGAATGTCCATGGCAGGACGAAGACTTAGAGTGCAGTGACTCTGATCCTAAGGCTAGGAAATGGGTAAGAGTCTAAAAAAATCTACGTTTGACATGGTAGTCAATGAGTATGGGAACCTTTCCTTTAGAATTGAGAAATAGACAAACAAAATAATTAAGAACAACAACATGTGTACAAGGCAAATATCAAGTCATGTAATTGAATCACAACGGATATGTATCCCGCGCAAATATTATCAATTAAACAAAACCAAATATCTAGAATCCATTAAATTTAAATAAAACTAAATAAATGTCAATTTAGGTAAAGCTAAATAACTGATTAACTAAAATCTTAAATCGGAGCTAATTAAACTCGAAATCTGAATTAAAATCTAATCAAAGATATATCAACATTAAATCCGCACATTCAAAAATCAATTATAATCAAATCGCAAATTCGAAGTAAACCGGGGTCTCACATTTAACTAATTTCCACCATCCAAACTATTTCCTTAAAAACATAAAAACTTAAAAATAAAAAAATTATAATTTGAACTAAAAGGAAAATTGGTTTTTGGTTTTTTCTTGTTATTAATATCATTATTATTTTTCTTTATATATATATATATATATATATATATATATATATATATATATATATATATATATATATATATATATATATATATATATATATATATATATATATATATATATATATATATATATATATATATATATATATATATATATATATATATATATATATATATATATATATATATATATATATATATATATATATATATATATATATATATATATATATATATATAAAACCAAAAAAGAAATTGTTATTTATAGGAAATAAATTCATGAGTTTTTAAAATCAAAACCTATTTTTTTCAACAAAAAAAAAAGAAATTGGTCGGGTCCTTTGTAAACCCAACCGACCCACACCCACAACAATAATAACATAAGTGAAATTCAGAAAGAAAAAAAGAGAAAACAATAACACATCAATTCGAGGTATGATTCAATGTTTTTGACTTAAGCCTTTTCCGCTTCCGCGTACCGTCGTACTCTATGTATGTGCGTGATGTACCTCAGTTTGCGACATAGTGTATTCAAATTGATGAATTGTGTTATGGGTTTTTTTTTTGTGTGAAATGTTTTGTATGAATACTTCTGCACTGATTTTTCTCCTTTCCCTGTGTGAATGTTTTGTGTGATATTGTGGTTCTGTTCTGCCTCTGAGTTTGTGGTGTGAAAGGTGGTCCTCCTTCTGTGAATATCTCTCATTTTTATAGCCATTTGAATGTGGAAAAATATATTGCTAGTGATTATAAATGTTTTCCTCTTTTATGTATACATGTCTGCAAGAATTGAAAGAACTTCCTTTCCACTTTATTCATGTTTGAGGCATGTTTTGATTTGTTTTGGAAAGGATTGAACATGCTTTGGACATGTTTGATGAACTTCTACTTTTGCTTGATTATGTTTGTTGATTGTTTTGGAAATAATTAAAACTTGTTGGAACATGTTTGATATTATCTTGGAAAGTAGGGAACATGTTTTGATTATGTTGAATCTTCTACATTCCTCTTTTATGTAGTTCTTTTACAATTTAGATTTTGTAATTAAACTATTTTACTTGTCTTGTAAAGAACATGTCAATCTTGACTCTTGTAAGAAAAACATTGAATTTGGTGAACTTTCATTGTAAGATCATTTGATGTCCACTTTGAACTTGTCATTCTTAGAATTTGAACCCATAATAACTTTGAATTTGAACTCAACTTCTTGAACTCCAAATGGGTGGATTAAATTAAAGCTCTTGCAATCTTGACAAAATAAATAATCATGGGATTTAAAACAAACATGAGACTTTTAGAAAGTTTGGATTTTTTTTTGCAACAAATGGTTTATGGTTTATGGCCTTTGGAAAATGGATTTAGGACTTTGGTTAGGAATGAATATAAGTTTAGGAAATGTATTTAAAATTGGATATTCGGATGTGAAATGGTCATGGATATTGGATATTAGAAAATTGGTTATGAATATTGGAAATAGTTATGTAAAATAGATAAGAGGCATTTAAAATGGATATATAAAAAAATGGATTTTGGGATGTGAATAAAGGCGAGGATAGTGGATAATGAAAAAATGGTTTTAGTTTTGAAATTTGGAATGAGCTTTGGTTTGTTAGAAAAATGGATAGTGAATTTGGATAATTGGATAAGAGAGATTTTTGGATTTGGATATGAAAGTGGTGAAGGGAAATTTTTTTTTGGATAATCCACCTTTCACTTGAATTCCAAGAAATCCACATAAACTTAAATCTGGTCCTTGACCAATATAAGGGCCCAATACACTTAATGCATATTTGAACATGCTTGAATCTATGAATCTACTAGTCCTCCATACCGTGTTTAATAACTTTTTATCTTTGATTTAATCACAAACTCAAGAAGAAAACACATTCCATCTGATGAGGTCTTAATCCATAAAATGAAGACATGGTTCTTTTACATCTTGTTTTGAAATCAAAGTATGAAATCTTGTCAACACCACACAATATCTTATGTCCTAAATAAACATGCTTCCCATCAATGGACAGGAAAACCTAATCCTCCTTGGGAAAACCTATGAGAAACCTTGAGGAAAATGACCTTGTATTGACTAAGGGACCATAAGAATGAGGGCATATCCTTCCTTTATCTCCACAGGGATTCAACACAACTTGTAGGGAACTAAGAGCATAAACAACGCCTTCATGACCTCTGAATCTTTTTCAGCAACCTACCTTCACAAAACAAACAAAAACTAATAAAACTATTAGCTATGCATGGATCATTGTCCTAAGATGATATGTAAAGGGTTAAGGAATCTAAGGGTAAAATTTGGGGTATAATAGCTTCCCCTATTTAAATATCTTCACCAGATGATATGAGCGATGAAAATCCTCGCGGAATCATGGTGAATAGTATTTAAATATAGATAATTGAAAATTTTGCCCTTAGATGCAATGACATGCAATGCTATGGATAAAAGAAACTAAACTACAAATGTTGACATGCAATAAACTCTAATATGATGAAAATGATGGAATGATAAATGCAAAATGCAGACGAAAACGGAAGCAAACATGGATAAGGTCGACACAATGAGTAACAACCCATCAGGGTTGACTACGCACTGGGGAACCAAAATAAAACTGGGGAAATCTAAAGTGATGGATCAACAGGTTCAGGCATGACCAGCTGACACTTTAGAAAGACAGACAACAAAAGACCCTCACTGGAGATAAAACCGGGAAGACGGCCTCCACTGGGGAATATCCATAGTAGTTGACCAACAGGTTCAAGCATGACCAGATGACACTCTAGGACAAAAGGTAAAGTAGGATCCACATGGCAGTAGGATCATGCAAACAAATGCTGGAGTTTTTTGACAAGAAATAACATCCAAGCTTATGGAAATTCCTTAAACGAAGATATCAAATGAGATCTTCAGGAAACATCAGGAAAAATACAGGGTAATTAACTTTTCTGTATGCCAACAAATTGGACTTCATGGGGAAATGCTTTGATAAGCTTCTCAAAAGAGACTGTCACTCATCTTCGTAAAGGGACTTACACACTATCAAAAAAAATAAAAGGATAAGCTTCTCAAAGAGACTGCCACTTATCGGAAAAGGGGTAAAGAATGATAAGCTTCTCAGGAGAGACTGCTACCTATCATCATTAGGATAAAATTGATAAGCTTCTCAAGAGAGACTGCTACATATCATCATTAGGATAAAATTGACAAGCTTCTCAGGAGAGACTGCCGCTTATTAGAAAAGGACAAAGGAAACAAGCTTCTCAAGAGAGACTACCACTTGTTGTTGGAAATAATGAAATGATAAGCTTCTCACATGAGACTGCCACTTATCTGGCAAAGAAAGAAATGATAAGCTTCTCAGGTGAGACTTCCAGTTATCGAAAAAAGGTAAAAATGATAAGCTTCTCAAGTGAGACTGCCACTTATCAGAAAATGGATAGAAAATGATAAGCTTCTCAGGAGAGACTTCCACTTATCCGACGATAAAGATTTGTAAAAGATTCCTCTTTGAGAGACATAGTGCAAAATAAATGCACGCTCAAGCTAGGTTCGGTGGCCTAATTGGGTTTAAACATAATCTCCAGGGACCAAAGTTTAATTTAGGAAACAAACTAGAAATAAACGGTCAAACAAGACTCTAACCATCGAGGAATGAACTCGAGTGGGGATTCATCTTATCCAAGCATGGATAAGATAACTGAAATAACCATCATCCACGAGAGTTGAACTCTGTGGGAAATTTAGAAAGAGTGGTATTTTTTGCCAAAGGTTGAAAATTTTACTTGGAGAGAAACTACAAATCTAGTTATTTGGCGGTAAACACAACCAAAGTAAACGACAAAAGACAACAGGGTAGTAAACATGCTGATGCTAATGTATATCTATATGAATGAATGAATGTCATGCTTATGCTTATGCTGACAAAACAGACGATGAAAAGGAGACTGAAGATGAAATAAATATCTCGACGAGGATACTTGGCCAACCTCTGTAAGAAGGATACATCTACCAAGAGATGGATAAAAAGCCATAGGCGGAACCAAAGTCCTGCTTCTGGGGAAAAAGTATTCCACTTGGGGGTATAACATCATTACTTCACCCGAGGGATTACCACCATGAATCTGATTTCTTTTTCGAAGCAGAATGTTCATTGGAAAGGGTCATCCAGGATTAGAGACTTCATAGGGGATAAAATAAATATCCACTTCATCGAGGAAGTAGGGAGCTAAGGCAGCTTACCGGAAAAAGTATAGTAACTTCAGTGAGGAACAAAGATGATTCCATTGGGGAGCGAATCCTCAATATCAATAAATACGTATCACATGATGGACACTGGGGAGATTCTCCGTAGTCTTGGGAATCACTTATGATTACAGGATCAGTTCAACAGTGTTGCCAGTTTATGCTTCATTGGGAATTTTGCTGAAACTAATCTAAAAGTGCTTCTGCAACATTAAGACTTTCTGGGGAACAATGATTTCCTTCAGATCTTTCCATAAGTCAAAACAACTTTACATCTTTTTCAAGTGTTTTCAAAAACAGTTTTAAGTTTGAAAAGTTTTCACTTTCAAAATTATTATTAACAAATAACATTTTACATAACAAGAAAAAGTAAAGAAGGCGTAAATGGCAAGATTAAATAGGCAAAAGGTATGATTTTATTTATGAAAGGTAGCTTGCTAATGGAAAAACTCCATGGAGTATTACATTTGAAATTGGCAAAAGGGAAAGGTTACGTTGAATCCAACGACACCTACTAACCCTAATAACTAAGACTTCCCAAAATCCTGCTTCTGAAGAGAGCGGCTGGATTGTATTTGATCTTTTGTAAAGATGAACGTCATCTTTTATAGTGAAATGCCTTTTGTCCCTAACTTTTGCCTAGATCGCCCTTTCGGGTTTTCTATCCACCGGAACGCTCATTTTTGCCTAAACCACCCTTCCGGGTTTTCAACTTAGTGAACTCTTATATTTTTTTTATCCCTAATTTTTTCTTGGATCTCCTTCGTAGGTTTTGATCTACCGGGATACCCATTGTTGCCTAAGTCGCCTTTTTAGGTTTTTGACTTAGCGGGTTTTTTAGGCATAATATTTTCGAACTGCATCAGAGTTCACAGGATGTGCAAGCTTTTCACCATCCATTGTTGTGAGAATTAATGATCCTCCTTGTCGCTACTGCGAGAAAAGGGCCAGCAAACAGACAGAAGAGTCGCCACCGTACGTTATTTATCCCAAAGAGAGGGAAAGGAAACGATTGAAGAAAACCTAAGAGAAAGGGAAAGACAAGGTCGTCGCAACCAAATCTTGGGTTCGAGAGTCGGTTACGCAAGGGGAAGGTATGAGCACCCCTCACGTCCGTTGTACTCAATAGGATCCATGCTTATTAACTAATCTATGGGTGAAAACTATCTAAAAGCTACTGCTAAACGGGAGTGAAGAGAAAGAACAGACTCGATAGGACATCGTCGTCTTATGCCTACGTATTCTCTCGTGCAATGGGAAAGTCAGAGTCAATGTAGTTCGGGAAACTACGGGTGATGGGGGGAAGGTTGCTCGCCAAGACATCGTTGTCTTGTGCCTACGTATCCTCATCTGGTATGAGAAATCAGAGCAAACGTAGTTCGGGAAACTAGACCACTGGTTGGTTTAAGTGTTTTATGAGCAATTTTACATCTCCATTCTAGCAATTAGGGACGATGCCTGTTTGCGGTAGAACAGAAATATACCACACTCTTTCTGAAAATGAGGTTTGAAGATAATCCCGAAGGATGAAAAGTTTGAATTTGGTTTGTGTTTTTTAGAAGAAGTGAATTGAGTTAGTTTGAAACTCATGTTGCACTAAAGATTATGACATAAGGGCGAATGCGTTGCATATCGCCCAAAGGGCATACACTAAACACTCTAGATAATGTGAAGAGATACCTCCCCACTTATCATTCCTCATGTACTTAAAGCTCGTAGCGTACAACACTTGTTATCCTTTATTAGGTGTCTTGGAAGAGTTTTGAGATGAGAAGAGAAGACACAAGGACTCTAAAGGGAACTAAGAAACCCTAATGTTATCATGCAAAGTGTTCCTAAAGTTGGGATAGAAGGGAACTACTTAATTTTATCATGCAAAGGATTGAAAGCCTAATGTCTCTCCTACTCCCATCTTAAACAGAGGGACTAGGAATCCTAGGGGATCATGTGAACAATCACAAGTAAATACAATGCATAATCAAACACAAACGAAAATAAAAGAATGACTTAAACAAGTCTATGAAAGATGAAAATAAATATACAAAAAGAAAACAAAATATGCAATCATGAAGCATTCATCAAGGACAAACACAAGTCACATTCAAATCAATAAGAGAAAGACTTAAATAAGTCAAGAGAGATGAGAGGAAATGAGAGAAGCAAGCTCCTACAATCAAATGCCATCAATCATCACAAGAAGAAAGGTGATAAACAAAGAAGCACAATCAAAGAAGTGAGGGGAGATGTAGAATGGGGAAGCAACCACATCATGAACATCTCAATCCCACATTCACTCATGATCAAGTAAAAGAAAAGCAACCAAACAAACTAAAAAGAAGTTCAATTATTCTCAACATCTTCAAAGTGAAACAAACATCACCAAAGCATCAAGAACATGTACATAACCATCAAGGTCAGAAATGAACTCAAGAGAGATACCTCAAATTCAAAATTGAGTTGAAAAGAAAACACAAGAATGATCAAGTTCAATTAGAGGACCAAAGTCCATCTAAACATCTCACACTTCAAACAAATGGAAAGACATGATCAAATGAAACTTATAGCACAAGGTACACATCCAAATGACCACTAATCAAGCAAGGCAGCATCTCAAGCATGTCAACAATAGTTAACAAGATCCAAGAGGTCTTCAAAGGATCACACAATATCATATCCCAAAACTAGGTCAAGGATTGCATGCATACACAATGTTAAAACACTTTGAATTTGAGGCATCCACTAAAAATAGAAGCAAGCTCAAATAAAATCCAAGTAAAATACCCAACTCAAGTTGAACCAATCCAAAATCAGAATGCAAAAGCTCAAGCCAAGAATCAACTCAAAGCACCACCAATTAGGTCAATCAACACACGGTGTTCCACTTATTGAGCAAGCATCGAGGGACAAAGAAGAGCTAATAAAAAATAATTGAAAAATGATCATCAAGACCTCAAATCAGCCCTCAAAATAGCCTCAATCAAATACCTAAGTGTGAGAGGAAAATTGGTCAAAGGGGGTGTTTAATTGTGGTCAAAAATCAATCTTCAATTCAAGGTACAAACCACCTCAATTAATAAATTAATTAAAAATAGCAAAAATAATTGAAAAATAAAATAAAAATATTGAAAAATATCCTAACATCCTAAAATGTCATAATCATATTTTTGGGATTTTTAAAATGCACAAAACTATTTTAAAATGACTTAAATTGAAAATGCTAGAAAAAGAAAATAAAAGAAAAGTAACACATGAAAGAGGGGTGTACAAGTAATAATTGGATTGTGTTGCACCCCAAAATTTCCCAACCCTTTTCTTTACCTAGCTTATGTTTCATTGCATTTCATATGTCATCCGCATTTTGCATAACATTGGTTCTCGAGGTAGGGGATCAAGGTTCCCGTGGCTCAAGTTTCATTCCCGTGCAAGCGACTGAGCAGAGAGCATCGGAAGAGACGACATTTATTTTGCCCAGCGGTCGAGCAGCCGATTTTATTTTGCAGGTTATGCTTAGATCAGGAGACAACATTCAGTCTATATCCAACATTATCACAGTCACAATATTCAAGAGCAAGTGTCGAAAGCTTAGTAGAGCTCAAAACGACGAGAAACAGGCAAACGGGCACGTTTCCCTCCAAAAGGCGCCAAATTCAAATTTTTGAAGGTGTTAATCGGTTAACACATATGTTTAACCGATTAACCATTGGAGAATCAGCCTAGATTTGAAATTTTCACAGTGTTAACCGGTTAACGCATATGGTTAACCGGTTAACCATAACAGATTTTGCCCTGTACGTGATTTTGCAAGCCATTTGCACTTGGGGTCCAATTTTGATCACATTGAAACTTTTTTTTTTACCAAAAGAAGGATCTAGAATGTTCTTGAAAGTTGGTTATTTCAATTTCCCCTCCAAATTCCCATGCCTAGCTCCAAACCAACTTTCCAATCCAAAGTCCAAACCCCACCTTTGGGATCCAAACCTAGATGGTATTTAAGTGATCTACTCCAAACCAAAAGGATCCAATTCTCATTTCTCACATCCATTTTCAGAATTGATCAATTCTCTCAAATTTTCTCAAGTTTTCCATTTCCAAAACCCACACTCAAAGCTCTTTTTTCATTAGAATTCATTGATTTTTCATTGAAATAAATGGATTCTTGAGCATAAACCTTCATCCATCCTCATCTTCGGATCAATTTTCATTATCAATTTTTGTGCAAATTGAGATCTGATTTTGGAGCTTGAGTTGGAAGTGATTATTTGAAGCATTTCGACTCGAATTTGGCGGATCTTCGTTTGTACAACTACAATTGGCTTGGATCTCGAAGTTTTCGAGACTTCTAGCATTTGAACTACTCAATTACAGCAAGATCAACACTAACCGGAGCAAATCTCTGCTTCGAAGGTTGGATATTCTAGATCCAAAATATTTTTGAGCTTATTTGCGTTTCCATGATGATTTTCATATTCGATTGAATTTTGGTGGATTCCGATCCGTGTGAATCGCGATTATGCTTTGTAGACATGTTTGCATGTCTATTGGTTTTCTGTTTGCAAGTGTAATTTCGTGCTTATTTGATAAGCTGATCTGTTGGATCACTTGATTAAGTGATTTTGTGCATTAAGTGATTTTTCAGCTGCTGTTTTTCACTTCTGGTGCAGTGTTAATCAGTTAACCTATATGGTTAACCGGTTAACCAATTCAAACTTTCAAATGTTTCTAAATGTTAATAGTGTTAACCGGTTAACGCATAGGGTTAACCGATTAACTTGTTCAAAACGTCATATTTTTCAAACATTTTAAGGTGTTAACCGATTAACCCTAGGGGTTAACCGATTAACACTGCACCAGAATGCCATGTTTGCTGTTTTGTTTGTGTGTTCGCATACCGGTTCAATCCGAATCATCATAGATCAATGTGATGCATTATGATTGAATTATTTTGGCTGATTGCCACTGTTTGTGGTTGGTTAATCATGATGTTGTTGATATGTATGATCATTTTTCAATCATTTGCATACTTGTGTATGTGGTTCGAATCGATCATTCGTTTGCATGTTCGGTTGCTTTCATTTTTCGCTTTTCTCCACATGTTTGCATCATTCTTGCATTGCTGTTGAGGTTGAGACACGCTTGTGGCGGCTGCTGCCCCACATATTTCCCTCCCTCCCACCATTCTAATTGTGCATTTTCGTGTTTGCATTTCTCTACTTGTGATTGATTCTTCCTTTGTTCTTCTTGTGCTTTCTTGCCATGACCCCCATAGGATTCCTAGTCCCTCCGTTTAGGATGGGAGTAGGAGAGACATTAGGCGTTCAATCCAAGTATGCTAACACTAGGGTAGATATTTCCCCTTTTCATCCAAACTTTAGGATCACTTTGCATGACAACGTTAGGGCCGAGTTTCCCTTAGACCTTCCGTGCGTCTTCTCTTCTCATCTTCATACAATCGTAACACACTTAATAAAGATAATGGATATTGTGCCATGAGCCTTATACTTGGGAAATGGTGATTGAGGGGCTTCTCCTCAATTACCTAGAGTGTTTAGTATACGTCCTTAGGACGATATGCGACGCATTCGATCCTAGGTTCTAGACTTTAGTACAACATACATTATAAACACTCAAATTCAAAACACTTCTTCCCTAAAAAACACATAACAAATTCAAACCTTTTTCCTTCGGGATTAATCAAACTTCTTTTTTGAAAAAGAGTGTTGTTAAGCTTCGGTTCTACCGCAAACAGGCTTTGTCCCTAACTGATGGAACGGATGTTTAACCCTACTCGGATAAAATACTTAATCAACATATGGTTTTGTGTCCGCCCGAATTACGTTCGCTCTGATCTTTCATGCTAGATAAAAGTACGTAGGCACAACATGCGATATCTTGGCGAGCAACCTCCCTCCTTCTCTCCCGTAGTTAGCCGAACTACGTTGACTCTGACTTTCCCATTCCATGAGGGAATACGTAGGCACAGAGCTGCAATGCTCTGCCGAGTCTCTTTTCTTTTTGACCCGCAAGCCTGTAGCATAGATAGATAAACAACCCCTTTAGATAGCAAACAAGCGTGGATCCCGTCGAGTACGACGGACGTGAGGGGTGCTAATACCTTCCCCTTGCGTAACCGACTCCCGAACCCATGACTTGGTTACGATGACCCCGTCTTTCCCTTTTTGCTAGGTTTTTCCGATCGTTTCCTTTCCCTCTCTTTAGGATAAATAACGAAAGGTGGCGACTCTTTTGTTTTTCGCAGTTGCGACAACTGGCGACTCTGCTGGGGACTGCGATGGTTCCCTATGCGAGTCAATCCTAGCGCTTGCTTGGTTTATCTTTTTGGGTTTTTGTACATACGTGTTGTACTTTATTTACTTCCGCACTTTACTTTCCCGTATTTTATTTTCAGCATATATTATCATTATTGTGTTGTTGTGGGAGGGAAGTTCTGATGAGTGAAAAGCCAGACCCAGGCTTGAGAGCAAACATAGCATTAGAGTGGAGATTAATGGAGGACCTGTTTGCTTAGCAAACACTAGTTTCCATGAAATTCACACTCAGACGAGATCTTCTTTGATGATTTCTTTTCTGGTCCTTAGGATTGGAATTGATTTTGGATCTGAGGATTGTCGACTCTGGGGACCGATCATCTGTGACTCAGCTAAGTGAGGCCTTTTCAGGGGGTGATGATGCCAAACCAGAAATGGTGAATGTATCATCATTTCTTGAAAGTCTGTGACGCTGAGAAACGCATAGGATTCCATACCTTTATTAGTGGATTATGTCCATACCTATGAGTGGGACTGGGGTTATGCAGGAAACTTTTACCTTCAGACTACCCAGTTTTATCTACAATTTGAATCAGATTTACTAGTCAGTTGGTTCCTATTAAAGCAGTGATATGTTCTTGTTGAAGTGGAATCTTGGTCCTTCTCACTCAACAGCACAACAGTCTTGATCTCCTGCATGCATCCTTAGCATTTGCATCCTTGCATTTTCATTTTGCATTTCATTAACGTGTGTCTGTGTTGCAGGTGCGTATCTCTCCTCGATTCTAGTGGTCTTGTTCTGTATTTCTGATATGGAGACTTTGAAGAGGACAATAGCATATAGATTTCCCACTCCAGACATTGGTCCCATACTGAAGTTGATTGCCCTGGCTGATGGTTCAGTAACAGAAGACTTTAGGAAATCATATGGGAGATTGTTGAAATTTTTTTGCAAGCCTACCGCGCACGAGATCAGTGGCCTGTATACTCTGCTGCAGTTCTATGATGCTCTGTTGAGATGCTTTGTGTTTCCAGATTATGTTCTAGCACCCACTCTAGAAGAATACTCAGACTTGCTAAGCATTCCCATCAAGGATCAAATGCCTTACCATCATGTTGACACTAAGCCTAATCAGGCCAATCTTGCCACTGCTTTACACTTGGATGAGTCTGAGTTGAAAGGAGGATTGACTCAAAAGAATGGGATGTATGGCTTTCCCCTATCTTTCTTAGTGGAGAAAGCTCAGAAGTTTTCAAAGAAGGGATGTTGGATCGTGTTCAACGCCATTTTAGCTCTTTGCATATATGGTACCATACTATTTCCTAACTTGCCAGACTTCGTGGATGTAGACGCTTTCCACATTCTCGCCTCAGAGAATCCAGTACCCACTCTTCTTGGAGACGTTTACCACTCTATCCATTATAAGAACGAAAAACAGAGAGGGAAGACGGTGTCTTGTTGTGTTCCCTTGCTATACAAATGGTTTGCCAACCACATGCCTAAAGCAGGTTCCTTTATCTCTTCTGTGGGCACTTTAGATTGGTCCGAGCGTCTAATGGGTTTAACTGCAGAGAATATCACTTGGTTCGACAGGGATATGTTGGGTACAAAACTCGTCTACAGTTGCAGTGGTTTTCCTAATTCTCCTCTGATTGGGAGAAAAGGGTGTATCAGTTACAACCCGCCATTGTTGATCAGGCAGTTCGGTTATGCATTGAAGGGGGCTCCCAAGGAAGACGAGATACAAGAATCTCTGTATCTCACTGGGTTGTTGGATGGTGATTGTTGCACCCCAAAATTTGACCAACAATTATTTATTCATTGAGTGTTTGAAAATGGATACCTTCATCAGAAAGTTCAAGAGATCCTCAGAGGAAGTGGATTGAAACCAGGGTTGTGTGCTTCATAGCTTGAGAGTTGTGGGTGCTCCTCAGATGATTCTGAGACTTTGAGAATGAACTGGATGTTTTGAGAAAGCCTATGAGATGTTTTGATAGCCATCATGAAGCCCAGAGAGGTCATTATGCAAGAATTCAGAAGATTCAACCATGAATGGTAGAATTAGGGGTTTTGACTGGGTCAACCCTAGGATAACTGAAAATTTGGAGAAGGTTGAGACTTAATCCAAGGGCCATGAGATCATGGAATGATGCATAGAGGTGTTATAAAGATGATTCCTATACCAACTCATCATGATTGAGGAGTTTGAGAAGTTTCAAGTCAGGGTTTCCAAGGATTGTCAGTGAGAAAACCCTAATTTGATCCCTATTTTCCAGGAAGTTTTAGCTCTAGATGTGATTGATATCTCATCTTCCCCACAACATGAATGTTGTAGAGCTTGTTCTTATATTTAATTTGAGTGGTGGAAGTCCTTGATAGGAGTTGCAGAGCTCAAGTTATGGTTTTGACAAATTTCAGGTCAGCTGAGGTGTGTGAATCTGGGTCCTTGAAAGTCACCCAACTTGAAGACAACTTTTGCCCTAGTAGGATGATTCCTATGATCTCTTGGTTAACATGAATGTTGGAGGGCATCTTATTAGCTTTAATTTGAGTGGTAGAAGTCCTTTATAGGATTTGTGGAACTCAACTTATGGTTTGAACAAGGCAGGGGTATTTTGGTCATTTGTCAGTTATAGGTCATTTTAAGCAAAGGCCATATCTCCTAGTTCCAAGCCTCAAATGGAAAAACTCAAAACATGAAAGTTGTTCAAAATGGGATTTTAAGTCTAGAAAGAAGGTCATGAATTGTTGGAAAAGCTCATAGCATGAATTTTTAAAAGTGGTTCAAATGGCTTGTAAATGGCTTATAAGTTGAAAAAGTTGAATTTGAAAACTGGTTTGGGAGATCTATGAATCCAAAATGGGTCATCCAATATATCATTTTGATTAGAAACATCATTTTAAAAACAATGGTTTAGCCACATTTTTGAGTTTAGGCTTAAAAATTGGAGTTGCTTTGTAAATTTGTTACTTGCACTTTAAGGCATCAAAAGGAAAGATGGGAAAATGCTACATAAGGACTTGTAAGGCTTTGTTTTCATTTGACCATATCATTTGAGGAGAAATTAAGTGAGATTGCATGGTGTATCATGAGATTGCATGAGATTCACTCAAGATGACAAATTCAAATTATCATTGCATGAGAAGTTCTAGAAACTTCATGGAAGGTTCTCCAAAGTTCTAGAGGCTTCTATTCTCATCTATATAAGCCCTAGAGTGGGTTCATTCATTGGTTGGAGATTCTTAGAGCTTGCATACCACATTTCAATTCTTTCACTCCAAAATGCATTTTAATCCCAAACTTCATTGAAACTTCATCAATCACTACAATTCTGATTATCATCATCATCTACAAGCAACATTGAGTATTTGGCAAGAAAGATTAAGGAGAATTCGTGGCTGGCTCATGTATTCCAAGTGATCACTCCAACTTGCATGAAGGATTGGCCAGGTTGATTCAAGAAGTGTGAGCACAAACTACTGCAAACAGAAGCATATAGATCCCTTAAAGATCATCTAGAGGAAGTACCAAGTCTTGAATTGAAGGAGAACCACCATAGCCATCACCACTTGCAAGGTATGCATTTTCCTTCGAATCTCATTATTTATGCATAGTTAGATCATGTGGTTAGGAGAAATGTGATAGAGACCAATTAGGGAGGTGTTATGATGAGTTTTAGAGCATTACATGAAGGTTTGTTTTATGGCCATTTCTGTTTTGAGTTCAAGAACTCATGCCTTAGTGCACTATAACCTTAGTTTTGTGGTTTAGAATAATCACCATGAAGTGTAGATCATTCTAGGTTAGTATCAGCCAAGGCCATTTCCATGCATAACAGAAGAAAGTAATGGTGTCCAAGACTTCCATCGTGCGTATTTCTTTCTAGAGTGAGTATTAAGAAAATCCACGACCATGGCCGTGTAGAGGGCAATGAGTAGGTTAAGTTTGATGTTTGGATCGTGAGTTTTCATTGCGAGATGAGAGAGCTATGGATGATGGAAGATTCGCGTGTGAGGTTGTTCTGTGAAACCCTAGCAGGCTCAAGGTAGGAGACACAATCCTCACCTTTGATTCGTGTTGGAAGTGTTGACTTTGTCTTTTAATCTCACGGCCCAGATTAATCAGCAAATTGGAGGGAAATTTAAAAAACCAAAACGCGGTCGTTTGGTTAAGTGAGTCCGTATGGGCTTGATGCATCCTTTTCTATCCACACCACCCCATATCTGGCCCACTCAAATATCAACCAACACGCCTCGCTTATCACACCCCCCTCCCCTTTAATTGTTTTCTTTTTCTTTTTAATTCTTTTAATATTTCTTGCTTTTATAAAATTCATAAAAAATAGAAAATTTAACATTTTTTAATTCTTGTTTTTTTCACATGTTAATAAACCTGTCTAGAAAAATATAGATAAATAAAATGTCCATTTTATTTTCTTTTCATATTTTTAATAGATTTTTCTTTTAAATAGCTTTTAAAATAGGATTAATTTTGTGCATGATTTTGTAGATTTTCTTTTGAGGCTTTGCCTTAGTATTTTTAATTCAATCTTTTTTGTGTAATTAGATATTGAATCATAGTTCCCCATGGGATTTAATTCTTGTTTTTTAGATTAAATTTGATTAGTTTAATTAGGGTAGCTTTAGGGTATCCTAATTAGGGTTTAGGTTGTGCATAGGTGAGGAAATTCATTTTCTTCAGATAGTTTTGTCTTGATTCTTGGGTAGAGGCATATGTGGATGTTATGGGTAGATGTTGTAAACCCTTGTGAATAATTGTTAGATTTTTCCCCCTTGGTTTAGTATTTTTAGGTATTTTCTGAAGTTGCCTGTTGATTTTGTCTGCCCTGTGGTTATCTGTTCATCTCTGGGGTTTGTTTTGGGGAATTTGTTGTGGGGCTTGTGTTGTCTTGAAGACCTTGTTGGAGAGCATCATGAAGAGAAGATTGTAGATCAAGACTCAGAGAACCAGAGCTTGGATTTCCCCCTGTCTGTGAGGTTTGAGATCCTGAAGTTTGAAGGAAGTTCATGGTACTTTCCTGAGGAAGGCACTATGAATGACTTTCATTCTTTCTTCTCACCTCTTTCTCAAGTATCCAATGATGTTGGAGCCAACTTGTGAGTTTAATTTCTCCTGAGGAGGAATGTAAACTGATCACATGTTGTTGAGCCACATGGGATACAATTCCTAAGTGGAAGCCTCCTAGTACTTTCCTGAGGAAGGTCCTATGGGTCTATTCACTTAGTTCCATTAGTTTATCTAGGATTTATCAAGTATCCAATGATGTTGGAGCCAACTTGTGAGTTTAATTTCTCCTGAGGAGGAATGTAAACTGATCACAGTTGTTGAACCACATAGGATACAACTCCTAAGTGGAAGCCTCCTAGTACTTTCCTGAGGAAGGTCCTATGAGTCTGTTCATTTAGTTCCACTAGTTCAGATAGGATTTCCTAAATATCCAGTGATGTTGGAGCCTGCTTGTGAGTTTAGTTTCTCCTGAGGAGGAATGTAAACTGATCACAGTGGTTGAGCCACATAGGATATGACTCCTGAGTATACACCTCCTAGTGCTTTCCTGATGAAGACACTATGAGTCTGCTTACTTAGCTCCCTTTCTTTGGTAAGCTTGTTCTGAAGCTTGAAGACTGGGATTGATTTCTTTTGGTTAGGTTTTGCTTTAGGGCTTTGCTTAGATTTGATTCAGATTTTGTTTTAGGATTAGAGAGTAGAGAGTAGATTCTTTCTTTCTCAAGCATGTGTGTTGTTTGCCTGATGGCATTTCATTTCCTTTTATCTGTATATTGCTTGATAGCATGTTGTTTATCCTTCAGTATGATTACTGTTATTTCATGACTGGCTTGAGGTCGAGACGAGCCTGTGGAGGCTGAAGCCCCACACACATTTCCTCCCTCACTTGCATTGCATGCATTTTACTGTTAAAGCTGATGCTTTTGTCTGTTTTGGTGTGTCATTGACATGATCCCTTAGGACTCTCATTTCCTCTGATGAGGATTTGATGATAGACTTTTAGGTTAATACCTATGCATGACAACATCTAGGAGTTCCCTGTTCAAACCTCAACCATAGGATGAATCCATGGCATGATAACAGTAGGACTTGATAGTCTCCCTCCTAGTTGGGCCTGTTCTCTTCTCATCTCGAAGCAGTTTAAGATACAGTAATCATGAATGATTTCTTTCGTACATTACGAGCCTTAAGCCATCTGAGGATGAATGTTTAGTATGGTACCCTTTGGGTGACATGCGACGCATTCACTCTCAGGTCATAGTCTCTAGTGCGGTTGAAATCGCAAACACAATAAAAAACACTTCTTTTAGGAGATAACCCGTAGTTAGCCGAACTACGTTTGCTCTGATCTTTCATACCAGATGAAAGTACGTAGGCATAGGACGCGACGTCCTAGCGAGCAACATTCCCCATAGTCCTTCGTAGGCCGAACTACGTAGACTCTGATTTCTCGTTCCAGACGGGAATACGTAGGCATAAAGCGCGATGCTTTGCCGAGTCATTTTTCTTTTCTTTTTCAGCCAGCCTTGATAGGTAGATAGATTATAACTAACCCGTCCAAGTAAACAAGCAAGCGAGGATCCCGTCGAGTACGACGGACGTGAGGGGTGCTAATACCTTCCCCTGGCGTAACCGACTCCCGAACCCAGACAATGGTTGCGATGACCTTGTCTTACCCTTATTCGTCAGGTTTTTCCGATCGTTTCCTTTCCCGCTCTGAGGGATAAATAACGAAAGGTGGCGACTCTTCTGTTTTGCCGGCACCTTATTTTCGCGCAAGCGACAGCTGGCGACTCTGCTGGGGAAAGACCAATCCAGAATCTCTGGTTCTCCGGTTCCCTATGAGAGTCAATCCTATCGTTTGTGTGTTTGCTTGTTGGGTTGCGTTTATTTATCGCATTTTTACTTCCCGCACTTTACTTCCCGCATTTTATTTCCCGCATTTTTATTTCCAGTTTGATATGATTATCTGTGCTGATGTGGGAGAGGGATGTTACTGTGAGTGAAAAGCCGGACCTAGGCTTGAGTACACACCTAGATATAGTTGCGGAGAAGTAGTAGACGAACCTGTCTGCTGAGCAGGCACAGTTCCCTACGAAAATCTGCGCTCAGACGAGATTCTTGCAGAGGTGCTCCTTTCCGGTCCTGAGGATCTGAGGGGAGTCCAGACGTGAGGATTGTCGACTCCGGGGACCGATCATTTGGAAGTCAGCTAAGAGAGGCCTCTTCATGACTTGATAATACCACTCCTTCTGGGAATCGTATTGTCACTCATGAAAGTCTGTGACGCTGATGACCGCATAGGATGCCGTACCATTGTCCGTGGATTAGGTCCATACCTGTGAGTGGGGTTGGGATATTGCAGGAAACTTTGACCTCCAGACTACCTGGTTTTCTTGACAGTGAATTAGTTATGTTGGTATCAGGGTTCTCGGTGGCAGATTTGACTGTTCTTGATAGAGCAAGTTTGTTGATCAGAGGATCTTATCATCGGGTGTTTGTCTGTTCTTGATAGAGCAGGCTTTGGTCAGAGTATTGTCATCAGAGGTTTGTCCTGAATGGAGCAGATTTTTTGAGTGGGGTCTGCGGATCTCATCAGCAGTTGTTGTTTGTTCTTGATAGGGCAGATTTTGAGCGGGGTCTGAAGATCTCATCAGCAGCTGTGTGTTTGTTCTTGATAGAGCAGACTTTTGATTTGGGGTCTGAAGACTTCATCACCGTATATCTCTTGATCTTGCACCCGGGGTCCTTATTATCAGGCACTTATCCTCGTCAGGGCAGGATTTTGATCTCGACCCTATCAGATGGTTATTCTCAGCAGATCAGATCAGTGGGTTTACACCGGGGTTTCCTTCTCTTCAGTGACTGTTGACACCGAATCTCCACAGCAGCCACCTGGATATATTGTTGCATGCCTGCATTTTGCATTAGTTTGCATAATCATTCGCATTCCATTGACGTGAGTCCGCGACAAGTACCGTTCCCCGATCCAGGATCTCTCGCCTCTTATTATGTCACTACAGCCTCTCTCAGAAAGAGTGTTGTGTACGAGTTCTCGATCCCTGATGTGTCGAAGTTGGCTATCACTGGTACTATGTATATGTGAGATTGCTGTTTCCATGATTGGACCCAGATTCCTCTCCTTATTATTGTCAGCAGGTTCCAGGATCGGGGAAATCTCTCAAGCACACAGACACACGCATACATCTGCATCAAGCATTTTGCATGACATACATTCTGTTGCTTTTCCTAACCTTTAATGTTGATAGGTTTTTCAGGTACACAGGTTCCGAGCTGCTTTCGATCTCCAGGATTGATCAAAGACCCATCCACCGCTACTCGACTCGCGCCAATCAGACAAGGATAATGGACCAGGTACAGTCAGATGTTCAAGAGCTCCGTGAACGGATGGATCGTTTTATGGAGCTGATGCAAGTAGTTGCGAATGGGCAGGACCAGCTTCGTACTTTGGTTCAACCTCTGATCTCCAGGGTTGACATTAATGGCATACTGCATGGAGGGGCCGTGCCTACTCCTCCTCCAGTGGATACTCCACAAAACGTTGTTCCTGCTGCCGGGGGCAACGGCAGTGCTAACGGCAATCTGATGACTAATCTCGGACTCAATGCGGCAGGCGTCGACAATGGTAGTCTGGGAGCCAATGTTAACATAGGGCCGGTCAACGGCAATGCTGGTGCAGGAAATCTGTTGGTGCCTCAACCGTGGCTGGAGGACCATCAGGATGACGTATTCTCTCAGAGAGGTGTAGAAGCAGAGTTGAATGCTGAGGCTCGACTCAGGTTCAAGGCGCTGGAAGACAAGATGAGAGACATAGAAAATCAGAACACATTGGGCGTTGACATGTCCAAACTCGGGTTGATTGCTGACTTTAAAGTACCTCACAAATTCAAGGTGCCTACCTTTGAGAAGTATAAGGGTACTACTTGCCCCCGTGTTCACCTCCGATCTTATTATAGAAAGATGTCCGCTTATTCTGACGATGAGAAGCTGCTGATGCACTTCTTTCAGGATAGTCTTTCTGGTCCATCGCTCGAATGGTATATGGGTTTGGAGCCCGCAACTGTGCGCACCTGGAAAGATCTTGCAGAAACGTTTGTTCTCCACTATCAATACAACAGTGACTTGGCTCCCAATCGAGTCCAGCTTCAGAATCTCTCACAGCGGAACAATGAAAGCTTTAAAGAATACGCCCAGCGGTGGCGTGAATTGGCTGCTCGGGTTCAACCGCCGATGGTTGAGCGTGAGCTAGTGCAAATGTTCGTGGCTACCCTTCCCGGAATCTACTATGAAAAGCTGGTCAGTGGCATGTCTGGGACATTCTCGGCTCTCATCACTTTGGGCGAGCATGTTGAGAACAGTATAAAGATCGGAAAAGTTCAGGGCGAATCATCCTCAGTTGGAGGAGGTAGCAAGAAACCCTATACTGGCAAGCGTCGAGAGGGAGATGCCAGTGCTGTCACTAATGCTCGGAGAAAGGGCAAGGGTCCTCAGCCTCAGACCGCTAGCATAAATATCCCAGCTGCCCCACCGCAGCCGCAGCAGCAGCAGCAGCAGCCTCACCAGCAGAATCAGCAGGGGTATAGGAGATATCAGAATCGGGCTCCTATGACAAATCGTCAGTTTGAAACTCCACCTATGTCATATGCACAGCTTTTGCAAACGTTGCTTCAGCTCCAATTAATTCAAAAGAGGACATTGGCTCCCTTAACAGGGGCACCACCACCGGGGTATGACGCTAATGCTACTTGTGAATTCCATACTGGGGCACCAGGCCATACGATTGAGAATTGTAAAGCTTTTAAGCACAAAGTCCAGGACTTGGTGGACGCCAAGGTTATCAACTTTTCTGACAACGTGCCCAACGTTACCAAAAACCCCATGCCTCATCATAAGGGGGGTGGAGTAAATGCTGTTATCACAGAAGAGAGTTCAGACTTGCTGACCGATGTCAAAGATTTGAAGACGCCGTTGAGTTTTGTCAAGGCTAAGTTGCTGAAGAAGGGCTTCTTTCCTGGATGCGGAGAGTTGTGTATGGCTTGTGCTACACTTCCTGATGGGTGTGAGCAGCTGGTCGAAGGTATCCAAAGTCTGATGTCCGAGGGTATTTTACAGTTCAGCCGGAGCATTGAGAGTGCATCAGGGGAAGTCGTGCTGAAGCAGGCAGACGAAGTTGCTACCATTACCATTCCTCGTCACCCTATCACTATTTCGGCGCCCCGACCGCCTACTATTACTATTACCAGGGCCGGACCAATCCCATTCGAGAGCACTAATGCTGTTCCATGGCATTATGGCGCCGAAGTTTATTGTAATGGTCAGAAGATAGAGCTAGAGCCATTCGGATCGACTGTGCAGGATCTTATCGAAGTCAGTGGTATCACTAGAAGCGGTAGAGTGTTTACGCCAGCGGAGGTTGCAGCAGAGAAAGTGGTCCGGGTTGACGCTGTGGATAAGGGTAAAGGTAAGGCTGTTGAAGAGGTCTCTGCAGGGGCAGAGAAGGACTTGCTGGTTAAAGATGCTGAAGAGTTCATGCGACTAATCAAGAAAAGTGACTACAAAATTGTAGATCATCTTCATCAGACTCCGTCAAAGATCTCGATTCTTAACTTGTTGCTGTGTTCCGAGGCGCACCGCAACGCCTTGCTGAAAGTATTGAATGCTGCATATGTGCCACAGGAGATATCAGTAAATCAACTCGAGGAAGTGGTAGCCCATGTCAATGCTGGTAATGGGCTGGGTTTTACCGACCTGGAGCTGACTCCTAAGGGAAGAGATCACAATAGCGCCTTGCACGTCTCGATAGAGTGCAGAGGCACGATTATGTCACATGTCCTAGTGGATACGGGTTCCTCGCTTAATGTGCTTCCGAAAAAAGCACTGATGAAGTTGGATACCCGTGGACTGCTGTGCACGCCCAGTGATCTGGTCGTGAAAGCCTTTGACGGAACCAAGCGCCACGTCTTCGGAGAGTTGACCCTGCCAATTCAAGTTGGTCCAGAGACGTTCAATACGGTTTTCTATATCATGGATATCATGCCCGCCTACAGTTGCCTCTTAGGTCGGCCATGGATCCATTCTGCTGGTGCCGTGACGTCCACGCTGCATCAGAAGCTTAAGTATGCTGTCGGGGGCAGCATAGTGACAGTCTGTGGTGAGGAGGACATCATGGTGAGCCACCTGTCGTCCTTCAAATACGTTGAAATGGATGGCGAGATCCATGAAACGCTCTGCCAAGCATTTGAAACCGTCAGGGTAAAGGAGGTAGCTCCTGTCGTCGCAGAGAAGCAAGAGATGAATCTCTCCTCGTTTAAGGAAGCTCGGGCCGTTGTCGAAGCCGGTTCTACCCCAGGCTGGGGGCATGTCTTGGATATACCAATCAAGCAGGATAAGTTTGGATTGGGATATTCTCCTGAAGCTGAAGCTTCATCTTCTTCTGGCAGCTCGTCTCGTGGGAAATGGCCGATCCTATTCACCAAGGGGGGAGTAATTTTCGAGAGCATCAACGCTGCGTCAAAGGACAGCGGGGACAGTGATTGCGATCTTGACGCCTGGATTCAACCGAGCAAGCCGGGCGAGCGCCTCCGCAATTGGACCATCAAGGAGATTATCAAGTTGACAAGTGAAGAGTAATGATTTGCTTTTTACAATCTTTGTACGACCCTATGTCCTGCCCGGGGCATAGTGGTTTTACTGTCAGGGCCTTGTTGGATTATGTGTATGCATTTTGTTAATAAATAAAAGGCGTTTTCTTCGTAATCAAATATTGTGTTCTCTGTTATTCCTGTTTTATGTTTATCCCGAAAAACAGCAAAATGGCAACGAGGTTTGTGCTAACCTGCATATTCTTGCTTTAAAATTAACCCTTGTTATTGCAGGATCCACATAACAGATGACATCGACTCTGGACCCTCTACGGCTCACTACGACTTTGATTGCCCGATCTATCAAGCCGAGGATGAGATTGATGAAGACGAAGACCTCCCGGAAGAGTTGGCCCGCTTGTTGAGACAAGAGGAGAAAGTTATTCTGCCTCACGAGGAGGATATTGAGATTATAAATCTGGGTTCTGAGGAGCTCGTCAGAAATGTCAGAATAGGGGCTGCGCTGCAGAATGATGTCAAGCATAGACTGGTCGAGATGCTCCGAGAGTATAGTGACGTCTTTGCTTGGTCATATGAAGATATGCCCGGACTTGACACTGATATCGTGGTTCATCGCTTGCCGTTGCGAGAGGATTGCCCTCCAGTCAAGCAGAAGCTCAGGAGGACGAGACCAGACATGGCTGTAAAAATCAAAGAAGAAGTCCAAAAGCAGTTGGACGCAGGATTTCTAGCCGTTACCACTTACCCTCCGTGGGTCGCCAACATAGTGCCTGTACCGAAGAAGGACGGTAAGTTACGCATGTGCGTCGATTATCGGGATTTGAATAGGGCGAGCCCTAAGGATGATTTCCCGTTGCCTCATATCGATGTGTTGGTCGACAATACAGCCCAGTTTTCCGTGTTTTCGTTCATGGATGGCTTCTCCGGTTACAATCAGATTAAGATGGCACCGGAGGACATGGAGAAAACGACGTTCATCACCCCCTGGGGAACATTCTGCTATAAGGTAATGCCCTTCGGTCTGAAGAACGCAGGGGCCACTTACCAGCGAGCAATGGTAACTTTGTTTCATGATATGATTCATCATGAGATCGAGGTCTATGTTGATGACATGATTGCAAAGTCCCAAACGGAGGAAGAGCATCTGGTCAATTTATTGAAGCTATTTGAGAGGCTTAGGAAGTTCAGGCTGAGGCTGAATCCTAACAAGTGCACTTTCGGAGTGCGGTCCGGAAAGTTATTGGGGTTTATCGTTAGTGAACGAGGTATTGAAGTTGATCCTGCGAAAATAAAAGCTATCCAAGAAATGCCAGCGCCGAAAACAGAAAAAGAAGTTCGTGGTTTCTTGGGCCGAATAAACTACATTGCAAGGTTTATCTCACAGCTCACGGCCACCTGTGAACCGATGTTCAAACTTTTAAAGAAAGATCAGGCGATTACTTGGAATGAGGATTTCCAGAAGGCATTCGACAAAATAAAGCAGTATCTTCAAGAACCTCCAATCCTGATACCCCCAGTGGCTGGACGGCCATTAATCATGTACCTGACGGTTCTGGAGAATAGTATGGGGTGCGTTCTCGGTCAGCACGACGAGACGGGCAGAAAAGAGCATGCCATTTATTATTTGAGTAAAAAGTTCACTGAGTGTGAATCTCGATACTCGATGCTGGAGAAGACGTGTTGTGCACTAGCTTGGGCTGCCAAACGTCTACGACAGTATATGCTCAATCACACCACTATGCTAATTTCGAAGATGGATCCGATCAAGTACGTCTTTGAAAAGCAGGCTCTTTCGGGCAGGATTGCCAGGTGGCAGATGGTGTTAATGGAGTATGATATTCAGTACGTCTCTCAGAAAGCCATTAAGGGAAGCGTATTGTCTGATTACCTTGCCGAACAGCCAATCGAAGACTACCAGCCGATGAAGTTTGAATTCCCTGACGAGGACATTATGTTTCTCAAAGCGAAGGATTGCGATGAGCCATTGCCCGATGAGGGGCCAGATAGGAAGTCTCAGTGGAAGTTGATATTCGATGGAGCGGTTAATTCCTACGGAAGTGGTATCAGGGCTATCATCACGACTCCTCACGGATCCCACATCCCGTTTACTGCGAGACTGACGTTTCCAGTTACCAACAATGAAGCCGAGTATGAAGCATGTATTATGGGTCTAGAAGAGGCAATTGATTTGAGAATCAAGAATCTAGACATATATGGTGACTCAGCGCTTGTAATCAATCAGATTAAAGGGGAGTGGGAAACTCGTCAAGCGAATTTAGTGCCGTACATGAATTATGCCAGGAGGCTGCTTCCGTTCTTCGACCGAGTGGAACTTCATCATGTACCCAGGGCTGAAAATCAGATGGCTGATGCCTTAGCCACGCTAGCTTCAATGTATAAAGTCAATTATTGGAATGAGGCTCCAAGAATTGTGCTTTCGCATCTTGATAGACCGGAATTTGTGTTTGCAATCGAGGATGCCACTGACGGCAAGCCATGGTTCCACGATATCCAGACCTTCCTTATGACTAAGGAGTATCCTGCGGGTGCGTCTACCCAGGATAAGAAGACTCTAAGGAGGCTATCTGGAAACTTTTATCTCAATCCTGATGGAGTGCTGTATAAGAGAAACCACGATCTCGTGCTGCTCAGATGTGTAGATGAGAAAGAAGCAAGTATGCTCATGGAAGAAGTCCATGAGGGCACATTTGGTGCGCACGCCGGCGGGCATGCCATGACGAGAAAGATCCTGAGAGCAGGGTATTACTGGCTGACTATGGAGTCGGATTGCTTCAGATTCGCGAAGAAATGTCATAAGTGCCAGATTTATGCTGATAAAGTTCATGTGCCGCCGTGCCCATTGAATGTCATGTCCTCCCCTTGGCCGTTCTCCATGTGGGGCATCGACATGATAGGCAAGATCGAGCCCACTGCATCCAATGGTCATCGTTTCATTCTGGTAGCCATCGACTACTTCACCAAATGGGTGGAGGCAGCCTCGTACGCTAATGTGACCAAGCAGGTGGTAGCTAAATTCATAAAGAGGGACATCATCTGTCGCTATGGAATTCCCGAGCGGATCATTACTGATAATGGTTCGAATTTGAACAACAAGATGATGAAGGAGCTGTGCCAGAGCTTCAAGATTGAACACCACAACTCATCTCCTTACCGGCCGAAGATGAATGGCGCTGTTGAAGCGGCCAACAAGAACATCAAGAAGATTGTTCAGAAGATGGTTGTGACGTATAAAGATTGGCACGAGATGCTGCCGTTTGCCTTGCACGGTTATCGTACGACGGTGCGTACGTCGACCGGGGCAACTCCTTTCTCCTTGGTGTACGGTATGGAAGCTGTCCTACCGTTAGAAGTGGAGATTCCTTCTTTGCGAGTTTTGGTCGATGTGAAACTCGACGAGGCAGAATGGATTACGAATCGCTTGAACCAACTCAGCCTGATGGACTAGAAGAGGTTAGCGTCGATTGCATTTGGTCGCCTGTACCAAAGCCGAATGAAGAAAGCTTATGATAAGAAGGTGCGTCCTCGAAGCTTTCAGACGGGTGATCTCGTCTTGAAGAAGATTCTTCCGCCACACTCCGATCACCGGGGCAAATGGACTCCGAATTACGAAGGGCCGTATGTCGTCAGCAAGGTCTTCTCAGGAGGAGCTTTGCTGTTATCCACGATGGACGGTGAAGATTTTGCATCCCCGGTGAACGCGGACGCAGTTAAAAAATACTTTGCTTGAAAGAGACCCGCTGGACAAAAAAGAAAGAGTCCAGGCAAAAAAGGGGCATCCCGGCGAACCAAAAACAGAATAAAAGGTTCGGGCAAAAATTAGGGATATATTGAAAAATGTACACCCGCGAAGTCGAAAACCTACACTGGGCGGCTTCGGCAAAAAAGGGTATCCCGGTGAACTGAAAACCCGCAATGGGCGGTTCACGCAAAAGTTAGGGATTTGAATAAGCAAATGACTGCGTTCTGCGTGTGGACTTTCATTGTTTAGTGGTTTGGAGGACCTGAGGGCCGTTTATCTGAATCAATCTCTTCCGAAGCTGAAGCGTCGGAGAAGTGTCGAAGTCGAGTGGGTCTTAGAGGGATCAACTCATGGTGTTCGTCTGCGCCTCGTTGCCGACATTTGTATATACTGATGTATATTTATGTTTTCGTTTTGCGCGGCTTCCTCATTCCAGGAGCTTGCCTCTGTTGTAAAACATTTTTGCCCATTCAGGGATTCACCATCAATAAAATGCACATTATTCAGCAATTCTGCTTGTCTGTTTAGCATTTATCTGTTTTGTTTGCGAATGAAAACGCCGATGTTTTTTGATAAAATGCGCATACATAAACTTGCGGGCCTAGGCCCATTGATTGTTGAAACAATTAATTAATTGAATATTGTCGCGAGATAATAACCTAGATAGGCCCCTTTGAGGAGGGTATCTTGTCTGTTTGTTTATGTTGTTGCAGGTGTAGCACCTTCCAGAAGATGTGCCGTGCGCCTCCCCGAAGCAGGGCGAGCCCTCCTTCTCCAGCAGAGTTCAGTAGTCTCTCCTCCGCAGAATCTGAGCGCAAATAGTGAGCATTGATATGTCTCCCCAGGCAGAGACGATTCTCGTCCCCAAGCAGACGCATCCTGAAGGAACGTCACCTCATCAGCTGAGCCAAGCACCGAAGAATGACGTCGCCTTTCCCCAGCACCGGGTCACAAGTGCAGATTTCATAGAAGTGTTCGGGTGCCGAAGCTCGCGTTTCCCCAGTAAAGTCTCCAGCGAAATTGATATTCCTCGCCAGAGCCGTATTCTCTCCCGAAGTCGGATGATTCCTTCTTCCCCAGCAGAGCCTTGAACAGCTGATGCTGTATTTCCCCAGAGTCGCACTCTCTCCAATGGAGCGGAATGACTCCTCCTTCCTCAGCCGAGTTTGCAGATGCCCAAGAGAGCCGAGTCCTTGGAAGTTGATCAGATCATGATTGATTTTCCCCAGTGGAGTAATGGAGCAGCTGAAGTTGTTTTCCCACAGAGTTGTTACCCCCAGAAAAGTAGCCATGGCGGCCGCGCAGTTCATTCCCGCGATTGACATCGCTTTCCTTCAGCAGGTTCGGGTTCTCGTAGAGCTTCGTCCCCTGCACCAGTCAGCTGAAGTTGTTTGCCCTGCAACAGTCAACCGGAAGATCAATTCCCCAGACGGAGGCCAATTGATACCAGCGTACCCACAACAGGATGATTCCTCTACCTGAGTAGTTCTTGTCTCCTTGACAAAAGGGTTTCCTCCCCTCGGAATTTATTGTGCGGACGGGATCGCATCATTGTGCATGACTGCATAGCATTTAACACTGCATAGCATTTAACGTTGCATAGCATTGTGCATAATTGCATGGCATTTAGCATAAACGCATATCATTCCCACCGTGTGGGGCATAGCGCAGAAGCATATGCATCATAAGCATGATCTAGGTCATTATTACTCTTGTCTTACAGGTATTCCACCAAGAGACCAGTTGCTCAGGACGATTCCTGATATCCTCTCCAACAAGGTCGCTTTCTTAAGATGATTCTTAAGACCCCGGTGTAATCCCCACAGTCGCTCGCTCAAGATGATTTTTGAGAACCCCAACGAAGTTTTCAGTTCGAGATGATTCTCGAATCCCTCAGCGGGGCCGTTTGCTTAAAACCTCAGTGCAGTTTCCCGAGTGGTTTGCTTAGGATGATTCTTGAGCTCCCCAGTAGCATCCCCAGCAAGAGTTGCCCAGAACAATTCTTGGAATCCCCAACGGAGTAAGGATCTTCTCCCCAGCAGGTGGCTGGCACTTCCCCAGCAGCAGGCAGGTAGATTGATATCCCCAGCCGAGCACAGTCATGATTGGCAGATGGAATGCTTCCCCAAGCGGATCCTGAAGGATTGTCCAACAAGCCGAAGTTTGTTTATCCCCGTGAGTTTGAGGACTTAATGACGTGAGTATCTTGTAGCCTGAAGGCTATGTTCCCCAGAAGGGTCGTTCCTCAGAGAGCCGTTCAGGGCATTTATCGCATTCCCCATGCAAAGTATAGCAGAGGATAGTGTGTTGATCAGCCTGATGTGCTGTATTCTCCGGAGGAGCCCGTCGTCCTCAAGTGTAAGTCCAGATGAGATTGGCAGAAAATGCAGTTCCCTTGAAGGGTAGCTCTTCCTCAGCATAAGGGTTACTCTCCCCGAGTGGATGGTTCCTCTTCCCAGCATTTATTTTGCTGGGGCATTTCCTTGCATGATTGCATAACATTTATTCAAAAGCGTAGCATTCCGTTTCGCGCAGAGCCTTACGCCCATTTTTCCAGCATTTACATATGAAGCATAAACCAGGTGGTTACCGTACAGAAGTACTTGCTCCCTAGTAAAGTTGGTAGGAATCGTCTGAGTGAACTCTGTCGTTATTCCCCAGCAGTTGTTGAAGTCGTTTGGGTGAACTCTCTCGTCTTTCTGCAGCAAAGTCTACAAGGTTGTTTGGGTGAACCCTTCTTCCTTTTCCCCAGTGAGTCGTCAGGATTGTTTGGGTGAGCCCTCACTCCTCTCTCCTCAACAGAGTTGTTAACTTGATGACTATGTCCGGTGACCCGGCGTGTTTGCTTTTATTTAGCAACGACTTGACAGGATGTCAAGAGAATAGCAGCGTGTATGTTTGAATCCAAGCTCAGGTTTCGTACCTTTGGATATGTTTGATTCCAAGCTCAGGTTTCGTACCTTTGGATATGTTTGATTCCAAGCTCAGGTTTCGTACCTTTGGATATGTTTGATTCCAAGCTCAGGTTTCGTACCTTTGGGTATGTTTGATTCCAAGCTCAGGTTTCGTACCTTTGGATATGTTTGATTCCAAGCTCAGGTTTCGTACCTTTGGATATGTTTGATTCCAAGCTCAGGTTTCGTACCTTTGGATATGTTTGATTCCAAGCTCAGGTTTCGTACCTTTGGATATGTTTGATTCCAAGCTCAGGTTTCGTACCTTTGGATATGTTTGATTCCAAGCTCAGGTTTCGTACCTTTGGATATGTTTGATTCCAAGCTCAGGTTTCGTACCTTTGGATATGTTTGCCTCCAAGCTCAGGTTTCGTACCTTTGGATATGTTTGCCTCCAATATTAGGATGTGTACCGTTGGAAGTGTTTGTTTCCATCCCAAGCTCAGGTTTTGTACCTTCGAGATGTATACTTCGGATTCCCGGACCGGGTTTGTGTTCGACGGCAATGTTGGACGCTTGTTTCCCCGAGTTATGGTTGTTCTTGACGGCGATGTCAGGTGATTTAATCCTCCAGCGGCGATGTTGGGTGTTGTGGTTGTCTGAAGGCAAGGTCAGAAGAAGTTGATGTGGATAACTGACGGCGACGTCAGATCGATATTTCTCCAGCTAGTGGTTGTGCGGCTAGCATTGCAGTACTCAAAGATTTTTTCCCCGCAGAGTACCGTGTGCTCGTGCAGTTGGCAAATTTTCGGGTTTACCGATATTCAACCGTCTCGTACCTTGATTGGTTGAGAGCCGTTCGCTTCTCACCCAGTCAGGTTCAAGCAGTTTGAATAGGGGCAGCTGTTGCACCCCAAAATTTGACCAACAATTATTTATTCATTGAGTGTTTGAAAATGGATACCTTCATCAGAAAGTTCAAGAGATCCTCAGAGGAAGTGGATTGAAACCAGGGTTGTGTGCTTCATAGCTTGAGAGTTGTGGGTGCTCCTCAGATGATTCTGAGACTTTGAGAATGAACTGGATGTTTTGAGAAAGCCTATGAGATGTCTTGATAGCCATCATGAAGCCCAGAGAGGTCATTATGCAAGAATTCAGAAGATTCAACCATGAATGGTAGAATTAGGGGTTTTGACTGGGTCAACCCTAGGATAACTGAAAATTTGGAGAAGGTTGAGACTTAATCCAAGGGCCATGAGATCATGGAATTATGCATAGAGGTGTTATAAAGATGATTCCTAGACCAACTCATCATGATTGAGGAGTTTGAGAAGTTTCAAGTCAGGGTTTCCAAGGATTGTCAGTGAGAAAACCCTAATTTGATCCCTATTTTCCAGGCAGTTTTAGCTCTAGATGTGATTGATATCTCATCTTCCCCACAACATGAATGTTGTAGAGCTTGTTCTTATCTTTAATTTTAGTGGTGGAAGTCCTTGATAGGAGTTGCAGAGCTCAAGTTATGGTTTTGACAAATTTCAGGTCAGCTGAGGTGTGTGAATCTGGGTCCTTGAAAGTCACCCAACTTGCAGACAACTTTTGCCCTAGTAGGATGATTCCTATGATCTCTTGGTCAACATGAATGTTGGAGGGCATCTTCTTAGCTTTAATTTGAGTGGTAGAAGTCCTTGATAGGATTTGTGGAACTCAACTTATGGTTTGAACAAGGCAGGGGTATTTTGGTCATTTGTCAGTTATAGGTCATTTTAAGCAAAGGCCATATCTCCTAGTTCCAAGCCTCAAATGGAAAAACTCAAAACATGAAAGTTGTTCAAAATGGGATTTTAAGTCTATAAAGAAGGTCATGAATTGTTGGAAAAGCTCATAGCATGAAGTTTTAAAAGTGGTTCAAATGGCTTGTAAATAGCTTATAAGTTGAAAAAGTTGAATTTGAAAATTGGTTTGGGAGATCTATGAATCCAAAATGGGTCATCCAATATATCATTTTGATTAGAAACATCATTTTAAAAACAATGGTTTAGCCACATTTTTGAGTTTAGGCTTAAAAATTGGAGTTGCTTTGTAAATTTGTTACTTGCACTTTAAGGCATCAAAAGGAAAGATGGGAAAATGCTACATAAGGACTTGTAAGGCTTTGTTTTCATTTGACCATATCATTTGAGGAGAAATTAAGTGAGATTGCATGGTGTATCATGAGATTGCATGAGATTCACTCAAGATGACAAATTCAAATTATCATTGCATGAGAAGTTCTAGAAACTTCATGGAAGGTTCTCCAAAGTTCTAGAGGCTTCTATTCTCATCTATATAAGCCCTAGAGTGGGTTCATTCATTGGTTGGAGATTCTTAGAGCTTGCATACCACATTTCAATTCTTTCACTCCAAAATGCATTTTAATCCCAAACTCCATTGAAACTTCATCAATCACTACAATTCTGATTATCATCATCATCTACAAGCAACATTGAGTATTTGGCAAGAAAGATTGAGGAGAATTCGTGGCTGGCTCATGTATTCCAAGTGATCACTCCAACTTGCATGAAGGATTGGCCAGGTTGATTCAAGAAGTGTGAGCACAAACTACTGCAAACAGAAGCATATAGATCCCTTAAAGATCATCTAGAGGAAGTACCAAGTCTTGAATTGAAGGAGAACCACCATAGCCATCACCACTTGCAAGGTATGCATTTTCCTTCGAATCTCATTATTTATGCATAGTTAGATCATGTGGTTAGGAGAAATGTGATAGAGACCAATTAGGGAGGTGTTATGATGAGTTTTAGAGCATTACATGAAGGTTTGTTTTATGGCCATTTCTGTTTTGAGTTCAAGAACTCATGCCTTAGTGCACTATAACCTTAGTTTTGTGGTTTAGAATAATCACCATGAAGTGTAGATCATTCTAGGTTAGTATCAGCCAAGGCCATTTCCATGCATAACAGAAGAAAGTAATGGTGTCCAAGACTTCCATCGTGCGTATTTCTTTCTAGAGTGAGTATTAAGAAAATCCACGACCATGGCCGTGTAGAGGGCAATGAGTAGGTTAAGTTTGATGTTTGGATCGTGAGTTTTCATTGCGAGATGAGAGAGCTATGGATGATGGAAGATTCGCGTGTGAGGTTGTTCTGTGAAACCCTAGCAGGCTCAAGGTAGGAGACACAATCCTCACCTTTGATTCGTGTTGGAAGTGTTGACTTTGTCTTTTAATCTCACGGCCCAGATTAATCAGCAAATTGGAGGGAAATTTAAAAAACCAAAACGCGGTCGTTTGGTTAAGTGAGTCCGTCTGGGCTTGATGCATCCTTTTCTATCCACACCACCCCATATCTGGCCCACTCAAATATCAACCAGCACGCCTCGCTTATCACACCCCCCTCCCCTTTAATTGTTTTCTTTTTCTTTTTAATTCTTTTAATATTTCTTGCTTTTATAAAATTCATAAAAAATAGAAAATTTAACATTTTTTAATTCTTGTTTTTTTCACATGTTAATAAACCTGTCTAGAAAAATATAGATAAATAAAATGTCCATTTTATTTTCTTTTCATATTTTTAATAGATTTTTCTTTTAAATAGCTTTTAAAATAGGATTAATTTTGTGCATGATTTTGTAGATTTTCTTTTGAGGCTTTCCCTTAGTCTTTTTAATTCATTCTTTTTTGTGTAATTAGATATTGAATCATACTTCCCCATGGGATTTAATTCTTGTTTTTTAGATTAAATTTGATTAGTTTAATTAGGGTAGCTTTAGGGTATCCTAATTAGGGTTTAGGTTGTGCATAGGTGAGGAAATTCATTTTCTTCAGATAGTTTTGTCTTGATTCTTGGGTAGAGGCATATGCGGATGTTATGGGTAGATGTTGTAGACCCTTGTGAATAATTTTTAGATTTTTCCCCCTTGGTTTAGTATTTTTAGGTATTTTCTGAAGTTGCCTGTTGATTTTGTCTGCCCTGTGGTTATCTGTTCATCTCTGGGGTTTGTTTTGGGGAATTTGTTGTGGGGCTTGTGTTGTCTTGAAGACCTTGTTGGAGAGCATCATGAAGATAAGATTGTAGATCAAGACTCAGAGACCCAGAGCTTGGATTTTCCCCTGTCAGTGAGGTTTGAGATCCTGAAGTTTGAAGGAAGTTCATGGTACTTTCTTGAGGAAGGCACTATGAATGACTTTCATTCTTTCTTCTCACCTCTTTCTCAAGTATCCAATGATGTTGGAGCCAACTTGTGAGTTTAATTTCTCCTGAGGAGGAATGTAAACTGATCACATGTTGTTGAGCCACATGGGATACAATTCCTAAGTGGAAGCCTCCTAGTACTTTCCTGAGGAAGGTCCTATGGGTCTATTCACTTAGTTCCATTAGTTTATCTAGGATTTCTCAAGTATCCAATGATGTTGGAGCCAACTTGTGAGTTTAATTTCTCCTGAGGAGGAATGTAAACTGATCACAGTTGTTGAGCCACATAGGATACAACTCCTAAGTGGAAGCCTCCTAGTACTTTCCTGAGGAAGGTCCTATGAGTCTGTTCATTTAGTTCCACTAGTTCAGATAGGATTTCCTAAATATCCAGTGATGTTGGAGCCTGCTTGTGAGTTTAGTTTCTCCTGAGGAGGAATGTAAACTGATCACAGTGGTTGAGCCACATAGGATATGACTCCTGAGTATACACCTCCTAGTGCTTTCCTGAGGAAGACACTATGAGTCTGCTTACTTAGCTCCCTTTCTTTGGTAAGCTTGTTCTGAAGCTTGAAGACTGGGATTGATTTCTTTTGGTTAGGTTTTGCTTTAGGGCTTTGCTTAGATTTGATTCAGATTTTGTTTTAGGATTAGAGAGTAGAGAGTAGATTCTTTCTTTCTCAAGCATGTGTGTTGTTTGCCTGATGGCATTTCATTTCCTTTTATCTGTATATTGCTTGATAGCATGTTGTTTATCCTTCAGTATGATTACTGTTATTTCATGACTGGCTTGAGGTCGAGACGAGCCTGTGGAGGCTGAAGCCCCACACACATTTCCTCCCTCACTTGCATTGCATGCATTTTACTGTTAAAGCTGATGCTTTTGTCTGTTTTGGTGTGTCATTGACATGATCCCTTAGGACTCTCATTTCCTCTGATGAGGATTTGATGATAGACTTTTAGGTTGAGACCTATGCATGACAACATCTAGGAGTTCCCTGTTCAAACCTCAACCATAGGATGAATCCATGACATGATAACAGTAGGACTTGATAGTCTCCCTCCTAGTTGGGCTTGTTCTCTTCTCATCTCGAAGCAGTTTAAGATACAGTAATCATGAATGATTTCTTTCGTACATTACGAGCCTTAAGCCATCTGAGGATGAATGTTTAGTATGGTACCCTTTGGGTGACATGCGACGCATTCACTCTCAGGTCATAGTCTCTAGTGCGGTTGAAATCGCAAACACAATAAAAAACACTTCTTTTAGGAGATAACCCGTAGTTAGCCGAACTACGTTTGCTCTGATCTTTCATACCAGATGAAAGTACGTAGGCATAGGACGCGACGTCCTAGCGAGCAACATTCCCCATAGTCCTTCGTAGGCCGAACTACGTAGACTCTGATTTCTCGTTCCAGACGGGAATACGTAGGCATAAAGCGCGATGCTTTGCCGAGTCATTTTTCTTTTCTTTTTTAGCCAGCCTTGATAGGTAGATAGATTATAACTAACCCGTCCAAGTAAACAAGCAAGCGAGGATCCCGTCGAGTACGACGGACGTGAGGGGTGCTAATACCTTCCCCTGGCGTAACCGACTCCTGAACCCAGACAATGGTTGCGATGACCTTGTCTTACCCTTATTCGTCAGGTTTTTCCGATCGTTTCCTTTCCCGCTCTGAGGGATAAATAACGAAAGGTGGCGACTCTTCTGTTTTGCCGGCACCTTATTTTCGCGCAAGCGACAGTGATGCGTTGGTTAAGCTTGAGCATGCTTGGAGAAATCTTCATAGGAAAGGTAAAGCAATGTTGGGGAAGAGCAACAATAAAGCCTTTGAGCCATACCTGGTTTGGATCCGTGAGCGAGCCACGAAGTTTCTAATGCCTTATCCTGCTGCTAGACTATTATATCCTCCTGTGGTTGAGAAGCCCACTACAGTTGACATTCAAAAATACAACCAGGTGCTGCAAGAAAAGGAAGAGTTGAGGAAAGCCAACGAAGAGCTAGAGAAAGAAATTGCTCAACTCCGAAGTGAGAAGAGTGAAGTTGTGTACTCCTGCAAGAAGCAAACCGAGTTGATAAACCATTTAGGTACCAGCTTAACCAAAGAGACCGATGCTCAAGAGCACCTGGGGTTATACTTCAAGGCTGTTAATAGTGTTCTCGCCACCAAGAAGCAATACTTGGACAGGGAATATCTGAAGATCTCCAAATTCGAGGCATTGTGGAACACTACTCTAACCAATCACAAAGAACGAGAAGAGAAGCTAAAGCAGCAGATCGCCAAGCTGACGATTCAGCTCGAGGCCAAGAACAAGAAGATTGAAGCTGAAGCGTCTCTCAGGCGTAATGCTGAGTGCAAGTTGAAAGAAGCTATGGCAAACCTGAAGGAGTGCAAACCGAGGGTTGATTCCAAGAGACGCAAATTGGAAGATTGCTTCGGAGAGGGAGCCTGGGAAGACTTTGTGGAAGATATCCAGAGCACCATCAGACAGAGAGAGCTGCTTATTCGAGGATTGCTCACCAGGCCTGATCACCCCGAGATAAAGGAACTATTGGAGGATTTCCGTGCCCGCTGCCGCACTTGATTTCTTTTGTATTCTTTGTAGCTTTCATTCACTGCTATATTGTTGACCATCACCAGGCTGGTTGACCGGGGTCAATCTGTTACCGTTGATTCAGTTGTACTCAGTCACTCATGTATGCTGCCTGTGTGGGCTCTTTATACATCAGATGTTGATTGGTCCCTGTGATGGGCTCCTTGTTTGCCTCGCTGTTATGCTAGAACTAGAATCAGGGTGAATCTCTCCTAAAGCATAGACACATGTTTGCATTTGCATATCATCTTGCATAACAGGTACCTTGAACGTGTTTATCTGACCCATGTGTTTTCTTTCAAAGGTGTGTTTCAGGATTGACTACAGACCAATTCACCGCTACTCCACCCGAGCCAATCAACTCAGAGCTATGGAGCAAGTTCAGGCTGAAATGCAAGAGTTTAGGGAGAGGATATCCCAGTTCATGGACATCATGCAAGTGGTTTCCAATGGACAAGAGCAACTCACAACCCTCGTGCAGCACTTGATTGCACGCGTTGACACCAATGGGGTTTTGCACGGAGGTGAAACTACCAACCCTCCTTATGTGGAGACTCCCCGGGCTGACAATTCTGGACCGACTGTGATCATTCCCAACGCTGGAGGCAATGGGAACGTTGGATTAGGTACTGGCAATGCTGAGGCTGGTAATGGCAACATCGGAGCTGCTATTGGTAACATTGGTACAAGTGGTAACAAAGTTGGAGTTAATGCTGGTAACACTGGAAATGGAAACTTCCATGGACCCGAAGCTGTGGGAATCGTCCATGGAAATGTTCATCAACCCTAGAACGAGGATCGTCAAGCTGACGTATTCTTAATGAGAGGTGATGAGGCTGAGCTACCTTCTGAGGCCAGCCGGAGATTCAAAATGCTTGAGGATAAGATGAAGAGCCTTGAGAATCTAAATTCTATGGGACTCGACATGGACAACTTGGGGCTGATCCCTGACCTCAAGGTACCACTGAAATTCAAAGTGCCAGACTTTGATAAATACAAGGGCACCACCTGTCCTCGTGTCCACTTGAGATCTTATTACAGGAAGATGTCGGCATACTCCGACGACGAGAAGCTGCTGATGCACTTCTTTCAAGATAGTCTGACAGGACCTTCACTTGAATGGTACATGGGCTTGGAGCCTGTGAGTGTACGTAGCTGGAAGGATCTTGCAGAAGTGTTCGTTAGACATTACCAGTACAATAGTGACCTGGATCCCAACCGGGTCCAGCTGCAAAATCTGTCACAAAAGAATGGGGAGTGCTTTAAGGAATACACGCAGCGCTGGCATGAATTGGCAGCCAGAGTACAGCCGCCGATGGTTGAACGTGAATTGGTAGATATGTTTATGGCAACGCTACCGGGAGTTTATTATGAAAAGCTAATCAGTAGCATGTCAGGGAGCTTCTCTGACCTAATCATTACTAGTGAGCGAGTTGAGAACAGGATTAAGCTGGGAAAGATCCAGGCCGGTGAAGGTTCCTCAGCTGGAGGAAAGAAAGTGTTTGGAGGAAAGAAGATAGAGGGTGAAGCCAACTCTGTATCCGGTTCTCGAAGGAATAGAAAGCTGACACATAACCATCAGCAACAAAGGGTCGCTAGTATTACTATCCCTACAGCTCCACAGCAGCAGCCGCAACCATAGAACCAAAATCAGTAGGGGTATAGAAAGTATCCAGTCCGACCTGCGAATAGACGACTTGAGACGCCGCCAATGCCATACTCTCAGCTACTTCAAGCGCTACTGCAATTGCAACTCGTTCAGAAGAGGACGCTGGCTCCACTAACCGGACCACCTTCACCCGGTTACGATACAAACGCTCACTGCGAGTTCCATTCCGGGGCACCCGGTCACAATATTGAAGATTGTAAAGCCTTCAAGCACAAGGTCCAGGACCTGTTGGACAGCAAAGCGATCAATTTCTTCGACAACGTGCCGAATGTCATTCAGAACCCAATGCCTAACCACGGACAGGCTGGGGTTAACGCAATTATCGAAGATGAGGACTTGAATTTAGTGAAGAAGGTCGATGATCTAAAAACACCACTGAGTTTTGTCAAAGCCAAGTTGTTGAAAAAGGGCATATTCCTAGGTTGCGGGGAGTTCTGTATTGAATGTGCGAGGCATCTGGACGGTTGTGATCAGTTGAAGACAGGTATTCAGAGTCTGATTGACGAAGGGGTCCTACAATTTAATCGGAAGGTTGAGAGCAAGTCCGGAGAAGTGCTGACCAAGCAGAACGATGAAATTGCTACAATCACCATCCCATATAAGACTGTCACCATTTCTGCTCCTAGGCCACTGTCGTACCTCGAAAAATACGATCCTCGCGATGGACGCGGAAAATACGTTCGAAACAGAGTCGCCACCGAACTTTATTCATTCCAAGGATGGAATAGGAAAATATCGATAAAACCTTTAAGAGAGATAAGAACATGGTCATCGCAACCAATATTCTAGGTTCGGGAGTCGGTTACGCAGAGGGAAGGTATTAACACCCTCTACGTCCGTTGTACTCAACGAGAACCTCTTGATTCGATTCGAGAGTAAAGTTAGTTACGCTTATTAGTTTTCTTCTAAGGTTTCTCCTATAGGGGGAATGGGTGGTTTTAAGATAGGGTGCTCGCCAAGGATTGGGGCCCTTGTGCCTACGTATCTTCACTTGTAAGAAGTGGAAAATTAGAGCATTCGTAGTTCGCGGGACTACGGGTAAAGGAGGGGATTGTGCTCGCCAAGATCATCGCAATCTTGTGCCTACATATTCTCATTGATAAATGAGAAATCAGAGCAGCCGTAGTTCGGCTAACTACGGTAAAAGGGTGGTAAACGAACGAGTGTTTAGGTCACATTCTAACTGCTAAACATTGGCTTGTCTGCTCACCAGGGAAGGCTGAAGCACGAGTTCATATGTGCGGAAGAAGGGACTAAACAATGTTCTTGGTAAAAGGTGTATTGAATCGAACGAGAGTTTAGGTCGCATTCTAACTGCTAAACGTTGGCTTGTCTGCTCGCTAGGGGAGGCTGAAGCACGAGTTTGTTATGCGCGAAAGAAAGGACTAAACAATGCTCTTTGAGAAGAGTTGTTTGAGTTGGAAATCGCACGAGGGCGAGGAGTTTAGTGTTTTGAAAAGAGAATGGATTTGGATAGGTTTAAGGTTTCGATCGCACGGGGGCGAGAAAGAGGAGTTTGGTTAGGTAAATTGAGGGAGAATGACGACTATTCGATAAACGAGACGTCGACCTCGCAACCAATTAATCGGGATATTACTGGAATGCTGGATCCCAACGATACCTTTTTCATTCAATTAATTATGAAATGGTATTTGAATGGACAATGTAATATTCGTCCACATAATTAGAGGAAGTGTTTTAGGAACGAAAGTTCGAGCGACGCACTACTCAAGGCGTACGCCTTAATAACGGTCACTCTCGAATTCGAGGAATGCGCGACTCTAAGAACTCGATACTTTCGTAATTTAATTAGGGAAAATTATTTGAATTTAACGTATAGTTCATAAGAGTACGAGGGTTTAGATTCGATCGCACGAGGGTGAGGAACGAGGTTAGACGGGTTAAAAATTTGGGAGGAATGACGACTATTCGATAAACGAGACGTCGGCCTCGCAACCAATTAATCGGGATATCATTGGAATGCTAGATCCCAATGATACCCTTTTCGTTCCATTAATTATAAAATATGTTTGCTGGACGGTGAAAGTACTTGTCCAAATAATTATGGGAAGTGTTTTAGGAACGAAAGTTCGAATGAGCGCTATTCGAGGCGTACACCTCAATAGTTGTCACTCTTGAATTCAAGGAATGCGTGACTCCAAGAACTCGATACTTTCGTAATTTAATTAAGAAAAATGATTTGAAAATAATAACGTAGGTAGGTTAAACTAGGGTAGGCATATCATTCGAGTTAGGGTTTGCGAATTTTGAACGCTTTAACAGAGTTGGGTAATTTTAAGGATGAAAGACGAAACGACCACAACTCGAGGCGTGCACCTCGAGAGCGGTCGCTTAAGGATCCAAGGAGTGCTAGACTCCAAGGATCCACCACTTTCATATAAATTTATTTTAGAGAGAAAAAAAAGAAAAAAAATGATTTAACTAAAAAAGATTATGATTTTAAATTATAAAGATAACATTTTTAAGACTAACTATATTAAATAATTAGTTAAGATTATTCAATCGGATAAGTAATTTTCTATTAATTTAATTTGGAAATCATTTTTAAAAGCAACTATCTACTTAATATTATGCCCTAACGGCATGGATTGGAACAAAGATAATAACACTTATTAACTTAATCAATCCCTAATGTATGAGATTAAATCAAGATAGGCTGGAGGTGCATATAAAATGAGGGGAGTATTCTAATAATAGAAACTTATAAAAGGGCTAAGAATGGCCCATGAAGCTATACCCTTAGTCGAATGAGTTAGGCCCAAGGCCTCTAAACCTCCACAACTCGTACTGACTCTAATGAGAAAGGGAGTTTGAAAAAAAAGAAAAAAACCTTACCCCATTCGCTTCACTTACACCCTAGCTGACCTACCATCTTCTCTCTTCTCTCATCATCAATGTTGTGATTTCCTCGAGCCCTCCCCCCAAAGTAAGCAATAGACAAAACTAGTTTCCAAGGCCCATAGCATTTACTTAGTGGACAACTCAGTGAATTCATTTAAAGCTCAAATATTACAATGACCGGAAAGGCAACTGTCAGTCTTGGATAAAAATAAAGGTTCAGGTATCAAAAGAGGAAACAGATGTCATTAACACCTTAAACCAAACTTTCCATATCTCTCTACTCGCTGTTCTCTGTTTCTTCCCTCAAACACCTCTCTTCTTTCTAACTCTAGACCCTTTCTCTCTCAGTCTCCACTAAATACTTTCAAAATTTCCCCGTCTCCAACACAGAATCAGACCCAACCCTCTTAACTTCCTCCAAATCCAAACCCTAACCTTACAATGTTAACTACAAAAAAACTCCTTAATATGCTACTCTTATGGTGAATCAGAGACCCTAACATCCCTAGAACACAATCAATTTTATGAACATTTATACAATATGCGGTAAGAAGGGAGGAATAACAACAGAGCATCAAAAGGCATAAAGATATCGACGAGCAAAAACAAGCTAAAGGCGATGAATGTTTTACCGACTTGGCTGCTTCAACGATGACGGTGAGCGATTTCCTGTCTTTGCTTTGAGACCTTTTTTCTTCTTCTCCTTTTTCGTATTTTGAATAATGAGTAGGGATTGATTTTAACAGAGTTTCCTTAGGTTTTTTTTCGTGCTTTTGCCAATGATTGGGACTGTATTTATAGAGGATTTTAGGGTTTGGCTTGGTACGTGTGAGAATCAAAATTTGCTGATGAAAAAAAATTGGTTGAATCGTGTGAAATTTGTGTAGGACGATGAGGTGCGTTTAGGTAGTACAATTCTGTTATGTGCTACTACCATGATCACTGATTCTACGGGATTTGAACGACAGTGACCCCTTCTTTGTCTGTAGTGAGCTAACAAAATATCTACTTTTACCTTGATTTTTTTTTACCGTGTGAATTCTGGGGATTTTTACTGTGCTGATGTGGCTTTGGCTTTAACATCATTTTGACTTATATTGTTTTCCTTCGTAAAAACGGTCTCAATATCTTATGTTTGCGACACTTTTCTTACTGCAATTGCTCCCTTCACAATATCATAAGTCTTGCTGAGTTTAATCATTGCTAACATGTTTTTTTCATATCAGGTTCTTGTTCATACTCGGTTTTATCTCATCATTCAAGTGAATATAGTAAGCGAAACTTCAAGATTCAGTAGCATTGTAATTCTGGATTGCTGTTGGCTCTGTTATCATGGTAGTGCACTCTTCTACTTATACATTGCCTTTGAACTCCATGCTTGATAAATGCTTCTTATCTGCTCTATTTTCTGCAGTATGGTGGTAGGCTCGTAACTTTGCAACCAGATTTGTGGCATCCTTGGCAGCATTGACAAAAACATCTTTGGAATGGTCGACAGAGACTTAGCAACTCTGCTGTAGCCAACTGCTCCCGTGATCTTAAATTTTTAGCAAGGTATTCCAAATAAAACTGACATTGCCGATTCAACAGCCCCTCCGCCAGCAACCATTGTATTTGACTCAAGCGTTCTCTTGACAATTGATAGCGCATCATGCAGAATTCAATCCCCTTCGTCAAGCATATAATCATTTGCACATCCAAGAACCAAAGAGATTGTACCAAAATCCTGGTCCCTTTAATCATGACTACAATCATCATCGGCAACGCGCTCCTCAGCAACCTCATCGTTTCATTATGATGTGAATATACTGGTGCTGTTTCCCCGAGCTTAATCTTGATTTGTTTGAAATAGACTGAGTGATAACTTAAAAGCTTTAGTATCAATTTCACTGATTGGATCATCATTTGGTTTGTATATTGTACTAACCACCTGTATCTTCTCTTGTCTTATGTATCATGTTTGAAAGAATTGTGGACCATGCTGGAGCGGTGAATGGACTCGACAGTCCTGGACAAGAAGGTTGTTGTTGAAGACTTTGTACTATTGTATCCTGTTTCTTCCACAAAGTACTTAGTTGGATTGAACTGATCGCATCCGATTTTGATTCCTACTTGGTTTTGAATTATATGTTCATCTTTGAAAACCAAGTGTGACATGTTTCTTGAATTCTTCTGGTGCAGATAATTCATCAGTACCCTGTGTAGCCCTTGCAATGTCTGGACACTTTTGGTGACAGAATCAAAAGCTGCTTTGCACTTCTCACCACAGAGGACCTCAAGGAGAGCAACTTTCTTGCTGATTTTCCAAGGGACCAGGTAAAGAAACCATCATTTTCTGCACAGAATCCTTCTGTTGTGAGTCTATTTCACTGTCGCTAACGCTTGATACAATTTTAAGAAAGGGCTTTTTGAAGCCCAACAGTTGCTAATAACACTTATGAGCATTCTCTGACTCAGATTCTATAGCTGCTTTTATTTTCTTGCACGCTAATTCTCTTTTTATGTGCATGATGGGAGCCTAAATCAACCTTGAAGCTTGCATTGAGGGAGTTCATTATTTTTTCTCGGCTGGCGCAGTGGTGTGCGCGACTTGAAAGCTGGATCTCTGTGCCAGCAAGGATCTCTTTACAATTGTGCTTGTTTACTTTCATAGATCAATTATGATTTGTAAGGGAACCTTTTCATATTGTTGTTATAGCTTGATTTATGAGAAATGAAACTCTTTTGAATCATGCTCTAAAAAAACAACATCCACTTAACTCTCCACTCAACTTCCAGTTGTACAGTTATGCTTGTATCTGTTTCTAATATTATATTTCCACCCTTATTTCAGGTATGCTCTCTAGAGAGAAATAAAGCTATGTCGCAACTTGGAATTTGAATTGATGATGTTTAATGGAGAGGAAACCGTAACATGGAGTCAGCTTGGCACAAGCAATAAATCATGGCATTGCTCCTATAATTGATTTTAAAAAGCTTTTGACATTTTAATTCCCTGTTCTGATTTTTTTTGGCTGTATGGTTAAGAATGTGACATTCATTTGTGAACTTCATCATAACTGTAGGTTCTCATGTTTGTAGTTTAGGAATTAATACAATTTTCTTGATAATAGAGATTCATCGCAAGAAAGAAACTCGCGCCGTCTACCGTTGTCTGACGAGGGATTTGTCACCTGATGACTCACAGTGAGGATTTTGAATTCATTTGATCTTTCAACATTTATGTACCAGTAGCTTTTGTACCTAGCCGTTCATTTATTCCTTGAGCCAAGAACTGATTTATGTCTACAATGTTCTGCAGGTTTCGTCATTTTGAATGAACTAGACCGTTATCAGTGTGTGAATATGTTTCAGGTATAATGCAGGATATTAGGGTGACATAACTTCGAGCCATCCGCCGGCGCTGTTGGAAAGACTCGGTTGCGAAAGGAGACAAAGGATGCAGAAAGGCATAGAAGCCATTCTTTGATGAATTCCATAACCAAATTTCACGTGCCGTATGAAATTTCCCACATGAGGGTATATTGCAGAAACACATTTTATAAAGTGGACTTTTGGCTTGGCATGGAAACTATCTTGGTAAGTTCCATCAATTACTTCTCAAGTGTATATCCAAATGTTCTTCTCTAAGAATGGCCAGTCAATTCAAACCTTTGATCCAGCCTCATCTTTTGATCGCAGCTTGACGAACACGAAAATGAAACTTCGATGCAAGGGATTTGATTAGCTCATCAACAATATCAATGCAATCATGGTGAGTATAACTTTCACCATCATACTCATCTTGGCCTGTTCTATTATTTTTGATATTGGATTGTGCAGTTCCATGAAGGTTTTGGCAGCTGGTAGTTTTCTTGGAATCTCCATTGGTTATCAATTATCGCGTTGCTGCCATTAAAGCTTTGCAAAGGTCTCGGACATTAGGAGCAGTTCTTTTTCATTCCGAGCTGCTGGTAACGAACTAACCTTGTTCACCTGTTTTTTTCCAGATGCACTCCTCTTCTGTTCATGGAAAGCCTGTAACAAACCGAATATATATACAGCTCTGAAGTTATGATTTATTCGTCTTCGTTCCTTGGCAGATTCGAATCCTAAAGCGTTGGCTATTGCCGGCACAAGTTTTGTTTCGTTCGGAATTCATTTGAGCTCGCGAGTCTGTTGTATATGCAGTTTTTTTTGTTTGAATGCAGACTCCTTCAGCAATCCGACAACGGCAGCGTTCCATTGGTCATATTGCAGCAGCAACAAGAAAATCGCTATGTCAAACTTGTTGTGAGGACACCCCTAGTTATATCCTAGTTATATCACCTTGTTGAAAGATTGTTTATTATTTACGTTCCCTTTTTTTTGACGTTTTGCAGGTGATGCTTTGGGATTGTATTTCTAAATATTATAACCATGATGTCATTCAAATTTTATCAATCTTGCAAAGCTTATGACAATGAATTTGGCTTGTACATGTCTTAGATAAATCCAAACTTATCTAAAAATTTAAATTTGTGACATGTGTAGAAACTAATTGACCCAATCTTGAGAAATCTTGAACAATGACTCATATTTTGTTATCACTTGGGATGGCCTTTAATTAGTCATAACTTCATGGCTCTCAAAAGAAAACGGTTCACCTTGAAACAACTTTCCATGCCTTCAAATTTGCACTAATCAATTCAATCATGAATTTTCAATTAGGCATGAGCTTGATTCGAAGAAAGCTTGAAACAAAAAAATTTAGTAATGATCCCATTCCTTTAGTATCTACTTGAAATCTCTTGACCATTTTTTACTGCAAGAATATGGGTTCATCTTTCCTTTAACATAACTTGTGTGATTACAAACTGATGCATTATACCATAAGCCTTTGAAATGAATCAAAATATTTTATGGACTAATTGCGTCTAAATTCTAATTCAAATATGACGTGAAATTTGCAAGCAAAATCTAAGTTTGTCACAAACTGATTTTCTAATTCAATTATAGCTTGACGCTTGCAATCAATTCGAGCCAAGCTTGAGGCTAAATCGACCGTGTCCATAAGCATCATGTGAAGTATCTTTGAATTAACTTGAATTAAGAACAGAACATAGCAACTTGTAGTGAGGCTTAAACAATCTTTAAAGAAGCTTTTAATCAAGTTGAAATAGGGTGTAAATTTCCTGAAACTGTGTGGTAAGATAAATCCAATCATGTACTTTATGTCATTGATCATATCATGTCTGTCTGATCGTGAGAACGAGGACACACACGAGTTTGGGTACAAGGGGATGGAGGCGCGCTCCTCCCACAATAATTCAGCATAAATTGCCATGGATTATCACCACAATGAGTATACATAAAGTCTTTATAACGAAACCTTAGAGAGTCATGGCCAGAAGTCATGTGGCAGTAAGACATTTATTAAATACCAAAGTAGGACAAATTTGGGGTATGACAGCCACCCACGATTACTATAACTAAAGCTGGCCCCATACCGTTCGAAAGTACCAATGTTGTCCCATGGAATTATAGAGCGGAGGTTTACTGCAACAGATAGAAGATGGACTTGAAGTACCCACCAGTGGGGTCTGTGGATAACTTAGTTGGATCAGGGGGAATCACCCGCAGTGGGAGGGTGTTCTCGCCATCTGAAGCCGGTGCCGACCGGGTGGATAAAGGTAAGACAAAGTAATCGTTGAAGAAACCTCTTGGGAGGTAGAAAAAGACTTGCTGGTAAGGGATGCTGAAGAGTTCATGAGGTTAATCAAGAAGAGCGACTATAAGATAGTTGACCACCTACAGCAGACGCCTTCGAAGATCTCTATACTAAATTTGTTGCTTTGCTCCGAAGCATACCGCAACGCCTTGTTGAAGATCTTGAACGCAGCATATGCAACTCAAGAAATTTCTGTCAACCAGCTCGAAGGTGTGGTTGCACATGTGAATGTCGGTAATGGTTTGGGGTTCACTGATCGTGACTTGACGCCTACGGGCAGGAACCATAATAATGCGCTGCACATATCGCTGGAATGTCGGGGAACTGTTATATCGTACGTGCTCGTGGATATCGGGTCTTCCTTAAATGTATTGCCAAAGAAAGCGCTTATGAAGCTGGACACTCATGGGTTGTTGTGTACACCCAGTGATCTAGTGGTGAGGGCCTTTGATGGGACCAAGCGGTCCGTGTTCAGAGAAGTAACATTGCCCATTCAAGTGGGGCCAGAAACCTTCAATGCAGTATTTTATATCATGGATATCCAGCCCGCCTACAGCTGCTTGCTAGGCCGACCCTGGATCCATTCAGCGGGAGCTGTGACCTCTACGCTGCATCAGAAATTAAAGTATGCTGTGGGTGGCAGCATCGTCACGGACTGCAGGGAAGAAGAAATTATGGTGAGCCATCTATCGTCTTTTAAGTATGTAGAACTGGACGGTGAGATTCACGAGACGTTGTGCCAAGCATTCGAAACTGTCAAAGTTAAGGATTCGGTTCCAACCTCAAGCAAAGCACCTGAAGTGGCTGTCTCTTCTTTCAAAGAGGCTCAAGCTGTGGTACAGACTGGTTCAGCTCAAGTCTGAGGGCAGGTGCTGAACATCCCCAACAAGCAAGATAAGTTTGGTTTGGGGTATCATCCTTCTTCTGCTTCATCCTCTCAGAGTGTGCCGCATTACAAGGGGCCAATTCAGTTTACTAAGGGTGGAGTCATCTTCGAACAGGTCAATGTTGTGTCCGACGGGGAAGGAGACAGTGATTGTGACATGGATGCCTGGATCCATCCGTGCAAGCCAGAGCAGAGCCTCAACAATTGGTCCATCCAGGATTTCGTCCAAGTGACCAGTAAAGAGTAATGATTTGCTTTTTCCAATTATTGTACAACCTTATGTCCTACCTGGGGCATAAAGGTTTTATTGCCAGGGCCTTTCTTGCTTATGCATATGCATTTTATCAATAATCAAAGGGAGTTTTCTATGCATTCAAATTTTGTGATCTCCGTTATTCTTGTTTTGTGATATTTTAAACAATAAAATGGCGAAGCGGTTTGTGCTGCCTTGCACATTGTTTTTATGACTAACCATTTTCCTTGCAGGATTTGCACTACAGATGACACCGATCCAGAACCTTCCATGACTCATTTCGACTTTGATTTCCAGATATATCAAGCTGAAGAAGAGGTTGACGAGGATGAAGACCTTATGGAAGAGTTGGCTCGGCTTTTGAAACAAGAAGACAAAATCATTCTGCCTCATGAGGAAGTTATCGAGATTGTTAATCTGGGGTCTAAAGAAGTGGTCAGAAATGTCAGAGTAGGGGCTGCGTTACAGAGTGACATCAAGCAAAGACCGATCGAGATGCTTTGAGAGTATAGTGATATCTTTGCTTGGTCCTATGAAGATATGGCCGGACTTGACACTGACATAGTGGTTCATCACTTGCCATTGTGTGAAGATTGTCCTCCAGTTAAGCAGAAGCTTAGAAGGACACGACCAGACATGGCCGTTAAAATCAAAGAAGAGGTCCAAAAGTAGTTGGATGCCGGATTCTTGGCCGTGACTACTTACCCTCCGTGGGTCGCCAACATAGTGCCGATACCGAAGAAAGACGGTAAGGTATGGATGTGTGTGGATTATCGGGATTTGAACCGGGAGAGCCCTAAAGACGATTTCCCGCTCCCTCATATTAACATATTGGTCGACAATACTGCTCAATTTTCTGTATTTTCATTCATGGATGGCTTCTCTGGCTATAACCAGATTAAGATGGCGCCGGAAGACATGGAGAAAACTACATTCATTACACCATGGGGACGTTCTGCTACAAAGTAATGCCTTTTGGGTTGAAAAACACAGGGGCAACTTACCAGCGGGCTATGGTCACTTTGTTTCATGATATGATTCATCATGAGATCGAAGTATATGTTGATGACATGATAGCAAAGTCCCGCACGGAGGAGGGACATCTGGTCAACTTGCTAAAGCTATTTGAGAGGCTTAGGAAATTCAGGTTGAGGCTGAATCCTAACAAATGCACTTTCGGGGTGCGGTCCAGAAAACTTCTGGGGTTTATCGTAAGCGAAAAAGGCATCGAGGTTGATCCTGCAAAGATAAAGGCAATTCAAGATATGCCAGCGCCAAAAACTGAAAAGAAGTTCGTGGTTTCCTGGGGAGATTCAACTACATTGCTCGGTACATATCTCAGCTCACAGCCACATGCAAACCAATGTTCAAGCTATTGAAAAGAGATCAGGCGGTTGTCTGGAATGAGGATTGCCAGAGGGCATTCGATAAAATAAAATAGTATTTGCAGGAACCTCCAATTTTGATACCCCCAGTCGCTGGAAGGCCTTTAATCATGTACTTGACGGCTCTTGATAATAGCATGGGTTGCATTCTCGGTCAACACTACGAGACTGGAAGAAAAGAGCACGCCATTTACTATCTGAGTAAAAAGTTCACAGATTGTGAGTCCCATTACTCAATGCTGGAGAAAAGGTGTTACGCACTCGCGTGGGCTGCCAAACGTTTAAGACAGTATATGCTCAATCACACGACCATGCTAATTTCGAAGATGGATCCGGTCAAGTATGTCTTCGAGAAGAAAGCCCTTTCAGGGAGGATTGCCAGGTGGCAGATGGTACTGACAGAGTACGACATCCAGTACGTATCCCAAAAGGCCATCAAAGGAAGTGTTCTGTCAGAGTACCTTGCCGAACAGCCTATCGAAGACTACCAGCCGATGAAATTCGAGTTTCCCGATGAAGATATTATGTTCCTCAAGATGAAGGACTGTGATGAACCACTGCCCGATGAAGGACCTGAGCTTGGCTCCCAGTGGAAGCTAATATTCGACGGTGCAGTTAATGCCTATGGAAGTGGGATTGGGGCAATCACTACGACTCCTTAGGGATCTCACATTCCATTCACTGTCAGACTGACGTTTCCGGTCACCAACAACGAAGCAGAATATGAGGCATGCATCATGGGTTTAAAAGAAGCCATTGATTTGAGAATCAAAAACCTGGATGTATACGGTGACTTAGCACTCATTGTTAACCAAATCAAAGGGGAGTGGGAGACCAGGCAATCAAACTCGGTCCCTTACATGAATTACGCGAGAAGGCTGCTGCCATTTTTCGATCGAGTGGAGTTCCACCATGTGCCGAGGGAAGAAAACCAAATGGCTGACGCTCTGGAAACCTTAGCCTCCATGTACAAGGTCAACTTTTGAAATGAAACTCCCAGAATTATCATCTCACGCCTCGACAGATCTGCATTTGTATTTGCAATTGAGGAGGCCACCGATGGCAAGCTGTGGTTCTATGATATCCAGAAATTCCTCAAGACCAAGGAGCATCCGGTGGGGGCGTCGACCCAGGATAAGAAGACTCTTAGGAGGTTGTCTGGCAATTTATACCTCAACCCGGATGGGGTTCCCTACAGGAGGAATCATGATCTAGTGCTACTCAGATGTGTGGACGAAAAAGAAGCAAGCTTGCTTATGGAAGAGGTCCATGAAGGCACATTTGGTACGCACGCCAGCGGGCATGCCATGACTCGGAAGATATTACGAGCAAGATACTACTAGCTGACAATGGATTCAGATTGTTTCAAATTCGCAAAGAGATGTCACAGATGCCAGGTTTATGCAGACAAAATCCATGTGCCGCTGTGCCCATTGAATGTTATGTCGTCCCCGTGGCCGTTCTCCATGTGGGGCATCGATATGATCAGCAAGATCGAGCCCACTTCATCCAACGGACACCGCTTCATCCTGGTGGCCATCGACTACTTCACCAAGTGGGTAGAGGCAGCGGCGTGCGCTAACGTTACCAAGCAAGTGGTATCACGGTTCATAAAGAAGGACATCATCTGCTGATATGGAATTCCCGAGCGGATCATTACTGACAATGGTTCGAATTTGAACAGTAAGATGATGAAGGAGTTATGCCAGAACTTCAAGATTGAACATCACAACTCATCGCCTTATCGGCCGAAGATGAATGGCGCTGTCGAAGCGGCCAACAAAAACATCAAAAAGATAGTGCAAAAGATGGTTGTCACTTACAAAGATTGGCATGAGACGTCGCCCTTCGCCTTGCATGGTTATCGTACGACGGTACGCACGTCAACTTGGGGCAACTCCTTTCTCACTAGTGTACGATATAGAAGCTGTCCTAATGCTAGAAGTCGAGATTCCTTCTTTAAGAGTTCTGGTCGATGTGAAGCTCGATGAGGCAGAATGGATAAAGAATAGATTGAATCAACTCAGCCTGATGGATGAGAAGAGGTTAGCATCCATTGCATATGGTCGATTGTACCAAAGCCGGATGAAGAAAGCTTATGATAAGAAGGTGCGCCCTCGAAGCTTTCAGACGTGCGATCTTGTGCTGAAAAAGATTCTCCCGCCACACTCAGATCACAGGGGCAAATGGACTCCCAACTACGAAGGTCCATATGTCGTCAGGAAGGTCTTCCCGAGAGGAGCCTTACTATTATCCACGATGGATAGCGAAGATTTCGCATCCCCTGTGAACGCGGACGCAGTCAAAAAATACTTTGCTTAAAACGACCCGCTGGAAAGAAAAAGAATATCCAGGAAAAAATGAGGAATCCCGGCGAACCAGAAAAATAAAAGGTTCGGGCAAAAGTTAGGGATATAAATGAAAAGATGTACACCCGCAAAGTCGAAAACCTGAAAGGGCGGCTTTGGCAAAAAAGGGTATCCCGATGAATCGAAAACCCGAAAGGGCGGTTCAGGCAAAAGTTAGGGATTAAAAAAAGCAAATGACTGCGGTCCACATGTGAACTTTCATTGCTTAGTGGTTTGGGGAGACCTGAGGGCCGTTTATCCGAATCAATCTCTTTTGAAGACGAAACGTCGGGAAGGAATCGAAGTCGAATGAGTCATGGAGGGATCAGCTCATGGTGTTCGTCTACACCATATCGCCGACATTTGTATATGTTTGTATATTTCTGTATATATTTGTGCAGCTTCCTCATTGCAGGAGCTTGTATCTGTTGTAAAACATTTTGCCTATTTACAGGCGCATTTTATCAATGAACGTACTATTCAGTACTTTGTTCCCCTCGTGTTTGTTTTAGCTTTTACCTATTTTGTTTGCGAAAAAATGCCCGATGTTTTTGTTAAAATGCACATACATAAACTTGCTGGCCTAGGCCAATAATTGTTAAAACTTTGAATTGTCGGAACATTGTCACAGATGATAACCTCGATAGGTCCCTTTGTGAAGGGTATCTTGTCTGTTTGTTCGTTTTGTTGCAGGTTATGATCCTCGGGGCACGTTGTCAGAGATATGTCCTCGTCGTTTCCCTAGTGAAGTTACAAGCAGAGGTGCGAGACCCACTCCCCGGAAAATCAGGATGAGATTTCTTTCCGAGCAGAAGTGGAATCTCTTCAGCAGATTTAGTTGTGTTCCCCCACAGAGTCTGAGTGTTGGACTGTGAGCACTGACTTGTCTCCCCAAGAAGAGATAGATTCTCCCCAACCAGAGTTCATTCCCCAGCAGTGGGAGTTTGCATCTCTATCCCCAGTAGAGTTATGTGCAAGATAACGAGAGCAATCGAGTCTGCACCTGTAGTCCCCGGCAGTTGGTCGATATACAGTCAATCCCCATAAATTGCAGGTATATGCTTACTCCCCAGCAAGTCGAGATCAGGGTTCCATCCACCAAGCAGGTGTGGCATTTTCCCTAGCAGTGAGTTAGCATGTGGTTTTCTCCAGCAAGATTGTCTGTAAGCATTCAACTCTCAGCAGTTCGGACCGAGGTCTCTGGCAGAATTTGATTTCCCCACAGAGTTATCCATCCCGGCAGATAAGATCAATTCCAGCGTCTGGTTGTCTAGCCTCAGTCGAAGAGGCAGCCCTCAAGAGAGCCGTATCCGGGAAGGCCAGTCGTGGCATTTTTTCTCTTCAGTAGGTGAGAGCGGCTGTTTGGCAAGCTGTTTGGTCTCCCCAGTGGATTCGTCTATGTCCCCAGAAGAGTTCATATTCCAGAAAGTCGTTCATGGAATGTTCCCCAGCTGAGTTAGCCGTTCAGGTTTAGTTCCTCAGCATAAGCCCAATCGTCGTTGGCACATAAGCTATTCCCAACAGGATTGTTTCTTCCCCCAGCGGAATTGGCTTCGTCTCTCCAGTATTTATTTTGCTGGAGCGGTTCCTTTGCATTTTGCATTGTGCATAGCATTTACCCAAATGCGTAGCATTTCCATTTCGTATGGAGCATTACGCCATTTTCAAACATCTGCATTCTGAAACATGAGCTGGGTGGTTACCTCTCGGATTTCAGGTAATTGTTATCTCCTACAGGTGATATTTAGGTCCCGACTTCTCCGATGAACGTAGAGATTCCGGTGAATTTTCAATTTGAGACGTTTTGTTCTACCCGTGCAATGCCCAGCCTCCGATTGGTTATTTTGACCCTAATGAACTCTACGATGGTACTTCTGCTCCATTGAATGGTTAGATTCCGGTGAGTATTCAGTTCATGATGTATTCCTCCTGGCCGTTGAATTTCCAGATTCCGGTAAATCCCCAGTAAGGATTTGTTTCATTGAGGGTTCCGCCTCTGATTTGTTTCATTGAGGGTTCCGCCTCTGATTTGGTTCATTGAGTGTTCCGGCTCTGATTTGGTTCATTGAGTGTTCCGCCTCTGATTTGTTGCATTGAGGGTTCTGCCTCTGATTTGGTACATCGAGTGTTTTGGCTCTGACTTTGGTTCATTGAGGGTTCCGCCTCTGATTTGGTTCATTGAGTGTTCCGACTCTGACTTTGTTTCATTGAGGGTTCTGCCTCTGATTTGTTTTATTGAGGGTTCTGCCTCTGACTTTGTTTCATTGAGGGTTCCGCCTCTGATTTGGTTCATTGAGTGTTCCGGCTCTGACCTTGTTTCATTGAGGGTTCCGCCTCTAATTTGTTGCATTGAGGGTTCCGCCTCTGATTTTGGTTCATTGAGGGGTCCGCCTCTGATTTGTTTCATTGAGGGTTCCACCTCTGATTTGTTTCATTGAGGGTTCCGCCTCTGATTTGGTTCATTGAGTGTTCCGGCTCTGACTTTGGTTCATTGAGGGGTCTGCCTCTGATTTGTTGCATTGAACGTTTCGCCTCTGATTTGTTTCATTGAGTACCCCGACTCTGGTTTCTCTCGTCGAGCGTCTTGGCTCCGGTTTGTTCGTTCATTTCTCTCGTTGAGCGTCTTGGCTCCGGTTTGTTCGTTGGTTTCTCGTTGAGCGTCTTGGCTCCGGTGGGTTTGTTGGTTCCTCGTTGAGCGTCTTGGCTCTGGTTTGTTCGTTGGTTTCTTGTTGAGCGTCTTGGCTCCGGTGGGTTTGTTCGTTTCTCACATTGAGCGTCTTGGCTCCAGTTCTTTTGTTTGTTCCTCGCGTGAGTATCTTGGCTCCGGTGGGTTTGTTCGTTTCTTGCGTGAGTGTCTTGGCTCCGGTTCGTTCGTTCGTTTTGCATGAGTGTCTTGGCTCCGGTTCATATCGTCTGTTTATCGCGTGAGTATCTTGGCTCTGGTTTGTTCCAGTTTATCTCGTTGAGTGTTCATACTCTGGCCAGTTCCAATTGATGATGTATTCCTCGTTTCGTGAGTATCTAGGCTCCGACATGTTTCACCGATTCATTGTGTTCATCGAATATCCAGATTCTGACAATTTCGACATGCCACCCTTCAACCCACGTGGTATTCGGACCATGACATCAGTTTTATTACGGAGTTCCTCAGCAGAGTTACCTGATTAGGTCTCTCTTCCCCAACCGTCTTTTACCTTGATTGGTTGAGAGTCGTTCGCTTCACACCCAGTCAGGTCCAAGTCGTTTGAATAGGGGCAGTTGTTGCACCCCAAAATTTGCCCAACCCTTTTCTTTACCTAGCTTATGTTTTATTGCATTTCATATGTCATCCGCATTTTGCATAGCATTGGTTCTCGAGGCAGGGGATCAAGGTTCCCGTGGCTCAAGTTTCATTCCCGTGCAAGCGACTGAGCAGCGAGCATCGGAAGAGACGACATTTATTTTGCCCAGCGGCCGATTTTATTTTACAGGTTATGCTCAGATCAGGAGACAACATTCAGTCTATATCTAGCATTATCACATTCACAGTATTCAAGAGCAAGTGTCGAAAGCTTAGCAGAGCTCAAAACGGCGAGAAACAGGCAAACGGGCAGGTTTCCCTCCAAAAGGCGCCAAATTCAAAATTTTGAAGGTGTTAATCGGTTAACACATATGGTTAACCGATTAACCATTGGAGAATCAGCCCAAATTTGAAATTTTCACAGTGTTAACCGGTTAACCATAGCAGATTTTGCCCTATACGTAATTTTGCAAGCCATTTGCACTTGGGGTCCAATTTTGATCACATTGAAACTCATTTTTACCAAAAGAAGGATCTAGAATATTCTTGAAAGTTGGTTATTTTAATTTTCCCTCCAAATTCCCATGCTAGCTCCAAACCAACTTTCCAATCCAAAGTCCAAACCCCACCTTTGGGATCCAAACCTAGATGGTATTTAAGTGATCTACTCCAAACCAAAAGGACCCAATTCTCATTTCTCACATCCATTTTCAGAATTGATCAATTCTCTCAACTTCTCCATTTCAAAAACCCACACTCAAAGCTCTTTTTTCATTAGGATTCGTTGATTTTTCATTGAAATCAATGGATTCTTGAGCATAAACCTTCATCCATCCTCATCTTTGGATCAATTTTCATTATCAATTTTCGTGCAAATTGAGATCTGATTTTGGAGCTTGAGTTGGAAGTGATTATTCGAAGCGTTTCGACTCGAATTTGGCGGATCTTCATTCATACAACTACAATTGGCTTGGATCTCAAAGTTTTCCGGACTTCTAGCATTTGAACTACTCAATTACAGCAAGATCAACACTAATCGGAGCAAATCTCCGCTTCGAAGGTTGGAGATTCTAGATCCATAATATTTTTGAGCTTATTTACATTTCCATGATGATTTTCATATTCGATTGAATTTTGGTGGATTCCGATCTGTGTGAATTGCGATTATGCTGTGTAGACATGTTTGCATGTCTATTGGTTTTCTGTTTGCAGGTGTAATTTCGTGCTTATTTGATAAGCTGATCTGTTGGATCACTTGATTAAATGATTTTGTGCATTAAGTGTTTTTTCTGCTGCTGTTTTTCACTTCTGGTGCAGTGTTAATCGGTTAACCTATATGGTTAACCGGTTAACCAATTCAAACTTTCAAATGTTTCTAAACATTAACAGTGTTAACTGGTTAACGCATAGGGTTAACCGATTAACCTGTTCAAAACTTCAGATTTTTCAAACATTTTAAGGTGTTAACCGATTAACCCCAGGGGTTAACCGATTAACACTGCACCAAAATGCCATGTTTGCTGTTTTGTTTGCGTGTTCGCATACCAGTTCAATCTGAATCATCATAGATCAATGTGATGCGTTATGATTGAACTGTTTTGGCTGATTACCATTGTTTGTGGTTGGTTAATCATGATGTTGTTGATATGTATGATCATTTATCAATGGTTTGCATACTTGTGTATGTGGTTCGAATCGATCATTCGTTTGCATGTTCGGTTGCTTTCATTTTTCGCTTTTCTCCACATGTTTGCATCATTCTTGCATCGCTCTTGAGGTCGAGACGCGCTTGTGGCGGCTGCTGCCTCACACATTTTTCCTCCCTCCCACCATTCTAATTGTGCATTTTCGTATTTGCATTTCTCTACTTGTGATTGATTCTTCCTTTGCTCTTCTTGTGCTTTCTTGCCATGATCCCCATAGGATACCTAGTCCCTCCGTTTAGGATGGGAATAGGAGAGACATTAGGCGTTCAATCCAAGTATGCTAACACTAGGGTAGATATTTTCCCTTTTCATCCAAACTTTAGGATCACTTTGCATGATAATGTTAGGGCCGAGTTTCCCTTAGACCTTCTGTGCGTCTTCTCTTCTCATCTTCATACAATCGTAACACACTTAATAAAGATAATGGATATTGTGCCATGAGCCTTATACTTGGGAAATGGTGATTGAGGGGCTTCTCCTCAATTACCTAGAGTGTTTAGTATACGTCCTTAGGACGATATGCGACGCATTCGATCCTAGGTTCTAGACTTTAGTACAACATACATTATAAACACTCAAATTCAAAACACTTCTTCCCTAAAAACCATAAAACAAATTCAAACCTTTTTCCTTTGGGATTAATCAAACGTCTTTTTCGGAAAAGAGTGTTGTTAAGCTTCGGTTCTACCGTAAACAGGATTTGTCCCTAACTGCTGGAATGGGTGTTTAACCCTACTCGGATAAAACACTTAATCAACCTGTGGTTTCGTGTCCGCCCGAACTACGTTCGCTCTGATCTTTCATGCCAGATGAAAGTACGTAGGCACAAGATGCGATATCTTGGCGAGCAACCTCCCCCCTTCTCTCTCGTAGTTAGCCGAACTACGTTGACTCTGACTTTCCCATTGCACAAGGGATACGTAGGCATAGAGCAGCAATGCTCTGCCGAATCTCTTTTCATTTTGACCCGCAAGCCTGTAGCGTAGATAGATAAGCAACCCCTTTAAATAGCAAACAAGCGTGGATCCCATCGAGTAAGACGAACGTGAGGGGTGCTAATACCTTCCCCATGCGTAACCGACTCCCGAACCCAGGACTTGGTTGCGATGACCCCGTCTTTCCCTTTTCGCTAGGTTTTTCCGATCGTTTCCTTTCCCTCTCTTTGGGATAAATAACGAAAGGTGGCAACTCTTCTGTTTTCCGCCAATTGTTTTTCGCAGTTGCGACAGATTGAACTGAAATCCTTCAATACACGCAAATGGGCTCCAATCAGGGGGTGGAGATATCAAAAATCCAAGGCCCAAACACAATAGAACATCAGACTTAATGAAATGAGTCGTTTCATTAATTTGAGTGGACACCCACATTAGATTTCAACTCCCACGCGTGCAAGTCAAACATGCCGCATACACAAGTCTAAACAAAGTAAAAAAATACACCTCAGTTCACCTCAGACGGCAGAGCCCTAGCTCCGATCGTCTTCTCTGGTGAGCTTCACCGGAGTTGGCCAAAAACCACCATAAAAATCCAAACCTAAGCCATCATTTCAAAGCTTTTTTCATGTAGAATTCAAATATGGTGCTAGTTTTTGAAAAAGGTTCCTAGAACTAAGAGAAATCAGGCCATGAAATTTTGATGCACAAACTGAAACCAACTTAAACGGGCACAAAAATGATTCAAACATTGCCTACATGAAGTAGGGCTTTAGATGCACCAATCATGAACCTAAATGAGTGCCTAAAATGGGAGTTTCAGAGGGTAGAAGTTTACCTAATGGAGCTGCTCCGTTGGCCCTTCAATCCTTAAGCAAGCTTCACTCTCAATCTTCAAATCTCTTCCTTGTGCTTGTGGGGTGATGAAATGAGCAATGGTTGGCCAGAAAAACCAGTGAGGAATGCAACTCGAAGAAGAGAAGTTTTTGTGTATTTCTTGATGAAACTCACTCCTTTGTGCAGCTAGCTCTCTCCTCAGCATTTAGGGTTCACTTATGGCTTATATATGAGGGCTTAGTGAGTCCCATGCAGGCCCATGTTGCATGAATTGCTTGATTGAAAATTTTGTCCAAAAAATCCATTTTGTATGCACACGGGTTATGGCTTCATGTATCCCTCATTCATGGTCAGCAAAGAGTACTAAGGCGTGTGTGAAAAGAATGAAAGTGGTTTGGATAATTGAAAACATTTTGCACATAGTTTGAACCAATACTTTTTATGGCATGAAAGTTTGAAAAATGACTTGAAATAAGAACTCATGTTGGCTCAATTTGGGTAAGGAATATCATGAGTATGACATGATATTAGAATGGTGCCAAAAGATCAAAAATGAAAGCATTTGATGACTTGGAATGGAAGGAATTCAAACTAGGTCCAAAAATCAAGTTTTTCAAGCTCAACATGGCTCAATGGTCTCATATATCAACAAATGACATGGAAATTGAGTTCAAGATGATGTTAAGGTCCTTTTACACAACTTTCATGTTTGTTGAAAATGGATTTGAGGTCATGAAGTGGATGAAATTTGTCATTGAAATGAAAGACCTAAGACTAGATTTCCAAAAATACCCTTGACTTGTGAAGACCATAACTTGAGCTCCACACATGAGAATGATGACTTCTATAACTTTTTGGAAAGCTAAGACAATGAGGAACAACTCTCATGTTTGATAAAAAATGATGAAGAGCTTGGTTCCATGTGAAAAATGCCTTGGAAGTGAGCTAACTTTGAGTGCCTCTAAAATCTCTTCATCTGATGACACCAACTTGTTGACACCATAAATTGAGATGTACAAACCCAATGGATGAGTTATTGTACTCAAACGAAATCTTGGGAGATAGTGATCAAGTCTCATGTTTATTGGAGAATGAGACAAGACTTGTATCATAGTGAAATTTGTCCTTAAAGTTAGAGACTAAAATAAGGGATTTTACACTTGAACTCATCTAAAACCCTAATTTAGTAACTTCTTGAACTCTTGAATCTTATTATCATAACTTCAACATGACATTATAGATGGCTTATGATGACCTCTCATGGCTTCCAAGATCAAGACCCAAGCCTTGAGCCTTCTTAAGTCCACAGTTGACCAGATGAAACCCTAACCTCTTATCCACTGACTGAGGCTCTTGCAAATGAATTGTGTAACCATACACACTCTATAAAGAACCCTCAAGATGCACATTGAACCCTTGAACCATGTCTCATCCAAAGGGATAACCACATGTGCCTCTACATATCCTCAAGATAGGAGGTGAAACCCAAACACAAACTCTCTCCTCTCAAGAAGCTTTGAGACCTATCCTGATGGCACTGAGGACTTGTTGACTTGAACACATGCCCTTGCCTGAGCCTTGAACATGAAACTTCTCTCTTGAGTGAGGACAACAATCTTGATCCCCTGTCTAGAACCAATGCTATGCAAATGCTAAATGCTAAATGATATGAAACATAAGCCAAGCCAAAAGAAAAGGTTGGGCAAATTTTGGGGTGCAACACTCCTGAGAAAATTGTTTTCACAATAAGTGGGCCTTCACAGTTAGGCATCCATTTCCCACACAAGTCTTTGTGAACTGGCAAGATCTTCTTGAGTACGAGTTCTCCTTCTCAGAATTCTCGGATTCAGACCTTCTTGCCAAATGCCCTCTTCATTCGTTTCTAGTACAACTGACCATGGCACACTGCAGTCATACGCTTCTCGTCTATAAGGTTCAGTTGGTCAAATATTTATTGGACCCATTATGCTTCATCAAGCTTGGTTTCCATCAATACCCTTAAGGGCGGTATCTCTACTTCAATAGGAATGACCGCATCCATTCCATACACCAATGAAAAAGGGGTTGCCCCTGTTGAAGTTCGCACTGAAGTTTTATATCCATGTAATGAAAATGGTAGCATTTCATGCCAATCTTTGTAAGTCTTTACCATCTTTTGCAGGATTTTCTTGATGTTTTTATTCGCAGCTTCAACAGCTCCATTCATTTTAGAACGATAAGGAGAAGAATTGTGGTGTGTAATCTTGAAACTTCCACATAACTCTTTCATGGTTTTATTGTTCAAATTGGTCCCATTATCTGTTATGATTCGACTTGGGATTCCATAATGGCAGATAATCTCTTTCTTGATGAAGCGGGCAACCACTTTCTTGGTTACATTGGCATAAGAAGCAGCTTCTACCCATTTTATGAAATAGTCAATGGCAACTAAGATGAATCGGTGACCGTTGGAAGCTTTAGGTTCAATTGCCCCAATCATGTCAATGCCCCACATTGAGAAAGGCCACGGTGATGATAAAACATTCAACAGTGTTGGAGGCACGTGCACCTTATCAGCATAAATTTGGCACTTATGGAATTTTCAGGCATATTGGATGCAATCAGATTCCATGGTTAATTAGTAATATCCAGCTCTCAAAATCTTCTTAGACATAACATAACCGTTGGCATGGGTTCCAAATGTTCCCCCATTAATCTCTTAAAGTAACATATCTGCTTCACGTCTCTCAACACATCTAAGAAGAACCATGTCGTAGTTTCTTTTGTATAACACATCATTGCTGAGGAAGAATTTGGATGCTAATCTTCTCAGAGTCTTCTTGTCAAAAGTTGTAGCGTTGGCTGAATACTCCTGATTTTGCAGATAAATCTTAATGTCATGGAACCATGGCTTATCGTTGATTTCTTCTTCCACCACCTGGCAGTAGGCTGGCTCGGTCTTCCTTTCAGTTCTGATAAGTGTAGCTTCATTAACGAATCTGACTTTCCACATTGAGGCTAACATGGATAAAGCATCGACAATATGATTTTCAGTCCTCGAAACATGTTTAAAGGTGATCTCATCAAAATACTCTATCATTTCAACAATGTAAGCTCTATATGGGATCAGTTTCTCATCTTTGGTCTCCCATCCACCTTTGACTTGATAAATCACCAGGGCTGAGTCACCACTCACTTCAAGAATTTTGATTCAAAGGTCAATTGTTGCTTCGAGGCCTAAGATACAAGCTTCATACTCGGCAATATTGTTGGTACACTCAAAACATAATCTGGCTGTAAATGGAGTGTAGCCACCATTTGGATTCACCAGAATGGCGCCTATACCATGCCCACTGTTATTAGAAGAACCATCTAACATCATCTTCCAACAGGAACCAGGCTCAGAACCTTCATTAGGACCTGGCTCTTCATAGTTTTTCTTTGCCAACATAATGTCTTCATCAGGAAAGTCAAACTTTAAAGGCTCATAATCTTCAACTGGTTGGTCTACAAGGTAATCTGACATGATACTTCCTTTAATAGCTTTTTGAGTCACATACTGGATGTCGTATTTGGATAACAACATATGCCAACGGGCAAGTCTTTTAGTTTGAGCAGGATTCTAAAAAATATACTTTATGGATCCATTTTCGAGATCAACAAAGTAGTGTGATAAATCATGTATTGTCTGAGACGCTTAGAAACCCATGCTAAAGCACAACAAGTCTTTCCAAAAGTGAATATCGGCTCTCACAATCAGTAAAATTCTTGCTAAAGTAATAGATGGCATGTTCTTTTCGTCCAATCTCACCGTGTTGACCTAGTACGCAACCCATAGACTTCTTGAGAACAGTCAGATACATGAAGAGTGGTCTTCTAGAAACATGGGTAATTAAGATAGGAGGCTCTTGCAAATAACCCTTGGTCTTCTCAAATGCTTGCTGACAATCAGAATTCCAGTCAGTAATTTGACCTTGCAGAGTAACTTGAATATTGGTTCACAGGTAGCAGTCATATTGGAAATGAATCTGGAGATATAATTTAGGCGTCCAAGAAAATATTTGACTTGTGTTTTAGTTTGTGGAGCGGCCATTTCTTGAATGGCTCAGAATTTATCAGGGTCTACTTTAATTCCTCGTTGGCGAACTATGAATCCTAGTAATTTTCTAGATCCAACACCAAAAGTACACTTAGCAGGATTCAATTTCAACTGGTACTTCCTGAGTCGTTCAAACAGTTTCAGCAAATGATCCAAATGGTCCTCCTCATTTTGGGATTTAGCAATCATGTCGTCAATGTACACTTCAATCTCTTTATGCATCATGTCATGAAAGAGAGTGACCATAGCTCTTTGATATGTTGTCCCTGCATTCTTCAAACCAAATGGCATAACTTTATAACAATAGGTTCCCCAAGGAGTAATGAATGTAGTCTTTTCTCTATCAGTAGGGTCCATTTTGATCTGATTATAACCGGAGAAACCATCCAAAAAGAGAAAACTGCAAAACTAGTTGTATTATCTACAAGTGTATCAATATGCGGTAGAGGGAAATCATCTTTTGGGCTTGCCTTGTTCAAATCCTTATAGTCCACATACATTCTGACTTTATCGTCCTTTTTGGGTACTGGCACAATGTTGGCTACCCATTCAGGATACTTTGCAACTATTAGAAAACCTGCATCAAGTTGTTTCTTAACCTCATCCCTAATCTTCAAAGCCATGCCAGGTCTGGTTCTTCGAAGTTTCTACTTTATAGGGGGGCACTCTGGTTTAAGCGAAAACTTGTGAACAACAATATCAGTGTCTAAATCGGGCATATCTTGATACGACCATGCAAACACATCAACATATCCCTCTAGAAGCTTGACCAATCTCTTCTTGACATCAACCCCAAGTGTTGTACCAATCTTGACCTCTTTCTTTTCTTCATCAGTGCCAAGATTAATCAAATCTACATGCTCTTTATGCGGTTGAAGTTCAGTGTACTCATACTCAACCAATCTTGTCAGTTCAGTAGGAACTTCAAAATCTTCCTCACCCTCATCTTCGGCTTGATAAATGGGTGAATCAAAGTTAGGAGTGAAAGAAGGGTCATTGGATTCAACGTGGTTTGAGATTATTCTGCATGTTTGGAAGGCTTATTTTATTAAATATGCAAAGACAAATACAAAAGAAAAGATGTTCTTTTTTTATAGTTTTGTTTTGAAAGATTTCCAATTTCTGTTAATGGTAAAAGTGAAAAACAGTAAATGAAACAATAAAAATTTAACAAAATGCATTTATTGATAATCATTTGAAAGTGAAAAGGTGGCCCTGCAAAATAATCCAGTAGCTTTGGGCATAACTATGGAATTTTTGAAAACAACAAATAAAAGACAAATAAATTACTTTGACAAAGGAAAAATCATAGGGATCTCTATTGTTTCCCAGTTGTCCAAAGCTGCATCACACTTGAATACCAGATTGCTCAAGCCTTCATCTTCATTATTGTCTTCAACATTATTGATCTAGAAACCTCTGCTGACAAACACTCCCTCGATATACTTTGGACGGCTTTTGACAGATGTAGAAGCTTTATCATTAGTTGGTTCGTAACCTAACCCATGACGATTCATCTTGGTCTTGACATCTATTACCTCTCCCCAACCTTCAGGTATGCCTCCTTCGATTGTTGATCTAGTACTCTTGAAAGATGCGAAAGATGGATTACTCTTGCCCACTGATTCTTCGACTTCCAACAGGACAGCATTGGCAATCTCGAGTGCTTGAAAAGAAGTTTCTAAAGCATCTTCATCAGCTTCTATGTAACGGAATGAAGACAAGTTACTTACTATCAAGTCCTCCTCACCATGCATGATTACTAATTTATCATCAATCAGAAACTTCAATTTTTGATGTAATGTCGAAGTTACGACACCGACAGTATGGATCCACGGCCTTCCAAGTAAAAACTATAGTTTGGATTTATGTCCAGTACTTTGAATATGATGTTGAATACATACGGACCAATTAAGATCGACATCTCCACTTCTCCAATTACAGTTCTGCGAGAACCATCAAAAGCTTTGACTATCAAAGAAGCAGGTCTCATTTCAGTCTCTTTGTAAGCCAACTTTGTAAGAACCCTCTTAGGTAAAACATTTAAAGAGGAACCAGTGTCTACAAGCACCCTTGATAAATTATCTTCCTGACATTTCACGGACACATGCAAGGCACGGTTGTGATTCTGACCTTCTCTTGGTAACTCCTCATTACTGAAGCTAAGGGTGTTACAAGCAGTAATATTGGCAATCACACTATCAAACTGACTAGTAGTAATATCTTGGGCGGCATAAGGTTGAGCCAATAACTTTTGCAATGCGGCTCGGTGAGCAGGTGAACTCAGTAAAATAGATAGAATTAAGATTTTAGAGGGATTCTGGTGAAGTTGATCGATGACTTTGTAATCACTTTTTCTGATGATCCTCAAGAACTCAGCATCTTCATCCTTTGCAACCACTTTTTTCTCTTTGTCTTTGGCAGGCACAGTGGTAATAGTTTCCTTAGGCGGAGCCTCATTGAAACGGGGAGTATAAATACGACCACTTCATGTCATCTTGCTTGCCCCAACTATATTAGTCACATCTTCATTAGAACCCTTCATTTCTTCTCTCAGAATAATATTTCCAGATTCTTTGTTAATCATGGTCATGTTGTATTTCCAAGGTACAACTTTAGAGTCTCTAAAATGAAAAGAACTAGGTTTTTGAATGATCACCGACTTCGGTTGATTGACTGCAGAAGTAACAATAGGTTCTGGCATGTTGAACACATGTTTTGTTGTACTGAAAACAGGTACTGCAAAACTTGATTTTGGCAAACTAAAAACTGGTACTTTAGCACCTGGCTCTGGCAAGTTGAAGATGGGCTCAATCACAGCAACTTCATCCCCCTTCAATTTACTACTCACTTGTAGGAAACCATCATTAATCAAATTCTGAACATCATTCTGAACCAACATACATCTATTGATACTGGCATCACGACTATACAATCATCATGGCAAACATTCACTAAACCTTCCTTAAACAGTTTTGAGTGAAATACTCGGAGAGGAGTTTTAATCTCGGAAACATCAAAAATTGGGTTCTCATCAATTACCTCATCAACAACATTAACAGACCCATGAGTAGGCAAAGTATTTCTCTTAACATTAGGTTGAGGATCATCAAAAGACAAAATCTTCTTTTCCATTAATTCTCTTACAAGGTGCTTGAGAGCATAGCAACTTTCCAGATCATGACCGGGTGCCCCTTCATGAAATAAGCAATGAGCATTAGGATTGTAATTAGCTGGCAGCGGATTAGAAGGTGGACCCAAAGCCCTTGTAGTTATCAGACCTTGTTGCACTAGTGAAGGGTACAACTCGGCATAAGTTAATGGAATATGAGGACATGACTTATACTGTCTTCTGTTAGGAACATTTTGGCGAGGTGCCTGATTCTTTGGTTGTTGATAGGCAGGAGTGTTGGGGACTAGTTGATAATTGGCTGGAGCTTGTGCAGGTTGATAACCAGAAGGAGGTTGATAAACAGGTGGCTAATAAGCAGGAGCCGGTTGCACAGGCTGATATGCAGGAACTTGTTGATTAAAAGCAGGTGTAACAGCAGCCACATATGGTTGTTGAGCAAACTGTACAGGGTAACCTTGTGGTTGAACATAGTTTTGCTGATGTTGCCAAGGTTGATTTCTTCTTCTATTTTATATCACAACATTAGTTTCACCCTCTTTCTTCTTGTGAGAACTAAATGAAGGCTTCTTAGCATGATCTTTGTTGGAGCTTGAGCCACCAGCAGCACTTGACATCTTTCCACTTTTCAGACCCAATTCCACCTTTACACCAATAACAACAATATCAGAAAAATTAGAAGTCACACTTCCAACCATTCTTTCATAAAACTCGGGACGAACAATGTCAACAAACCAATCAACCAGCTCTTTTTCAGTCAAAGGAGATTCTACTTGCGAAGCGATCTATCTCCATCTCTGAATATTTTCCTTAAATGATTCAGAATTCTTTTGAGACATACTTAGCAATTGTCTTCGGTCAAGAGCCAGATCCATGTTGTATTTGTAATGTTTGATAAAGGCATCAGACAGATCTTGGAAATTCTTAATGCAAGACTGATCCAGACTTAAATACCACTTTGATGAATCACCCTTCAAAATGTCTTGGAAGCAGTGAATCATCAGTTTGTCATTTTCAGCATGAGCAACCATTTTTCGGTAGTACATAATCAGATGACTCTTTGGATATGTAGCTCCTTCATAATAATCAAAGCTAGGATTTTTGAACTTTGGAGGGATAACCAGACCAGATACAAAACACACTTCTCTGGCAGCAGCACCAACGATTTGATCTCCTTCCATCATTCTCAACCTCTTATCAATAGTTTCCACGTTTTCTCTGAGTTTCTCATGACGTTCGTCTTCATCTTCTTTCATGTCAGGGATATCATATACCAGCTAATGCTCATTGAAGTATGGTTGCATATGAGTATGAACAACAGCTGGTGCAAAAGTAGGAATCACTTGAGGAGTTTCAGTAACCAAAGGAACAACTTGTTGGACTTCTTGAACAATAGGAACTGTAGTAGGTGCCGACACAAAATCTGATGGAATACCATATGGAGGTACACTTGCAGTAGTAACAACAGATGGTTGAGGGTCCACAACAGTATTGGCAATCTCAGAAACAACAGTGGGCTGAGTATCCATCCTCGCACGTATAACCTGTAACATCTCCAAAATCTGTCCCACACTTCCCCGAAGGTCTTCTAACTCATTGCTGACACGCTCAAGTTCTTGATTTTGTTCTGCCATCTTTTTAAGAGCTCGAGCTCTGGTGTTGTACTGGTGCAGAGGACTCAGGGTGACAGAACTGAAGACGAGAGAACGGAAGGAAAATGCACATGCAAAGACATGAATGCAATGCAGTGGTTTCAAGGAATTCAAAATCAAGTTGCAAATGTTTTTGGAAAACTGAAAAAGGTTTTATTTTAAACTCTTGATTTTTTGAATTTGCAAAGGAATGACAATTGAATTCCTTGAAATCAAAGGGTTATGAATACTTGAATGTATGGATGCACAAACACACGTATACAGGTATACGGATAAGCAAACAAAGGCCTAGGTTAGAGGGTCATAAGCATGGAGTCGTGGTCTACCCATCCCGAAAGGTATGTACTAAGAGTTAATTGCACCTGCAGAACAAGGGTTCTAAGAGGTGCCCAAAGTCATTAGTCCATCTTTCGGATATTATCAATTTTCAAAATACTCGGTGGTTAATAATATTCTCAAGAGAACCTCTTTTGAATGTAGTATCGCGTATAAACCATTTTAGGACTACTCCCTCATAGTCATTGCACTACGTCCTAAGAAGGCCAAAGTGGGGTAAAAAGGTAACTAAAGGTTCCCTGTATCACGGGCTCCTAGGTTGATAGTAGTGATGTCTTCAAGAATACTTGTTCAATAACACTATTCTCGAGAGGGCCTCAACTGAGCAGTGATTCTCAAGTCAGCTTGGTCGGGAATCACTCCCTATAAGCCTTCTCAAATATATCACCTTCCTATCATAAGTACGCTCAAGTCTGGGTGTAAGACTTATCTCGCAGCAATATATAACCCAAGCAGATACAGTCATAAAGATAAACAGGAATACAACAAATAAAGCACAAATAAACAAGTTAGAGGTAACCCACGAAAGATAGATTTCCCTAGTGAAATCTACATTTTCGTTGCGGTGAGAATCGGATGTCAAGCTATTGAATGAACTTGAATTGCACATCTTTGAATTCACAATCGGTCTTTGATTTATCCGAAGGAAAGGTTAAAGAAATAAAAACCTAATTTGCATCGTAAATAGAATGTGGGGAGATCTAGGGTTCGGGGGTTGGTTATACCTAGGGAAGGTGTTAGCATCCTAAGCATCTGTAGTACTCTACAGGAACCTCTTGCTTAATATGTGTTATCTAATATATCTATATGCTAAGGGGTTGAAAGAAGACCTAAGGGATTAGTTCTAAGTATACTCGCCAAGAAGTTGCATCTTGTGCCTATGTATCCTGACGGGAATGGAATCAGAGTATTCGTAATTTCCCTTAATAAGGGTGAGGAACTTCTTGACTATGGTCAAGGTTCCAGGGGGAAGTAAGTGTTCATAGGGAGACACTTACATGGAGTGCGGCGCCTCCAAGTCTAAGTTGAGTTAAAAGATAGGTAAGTATCATCGGTGGGTACCTACGTGGAGTACGACGACTCCTGATCCTAAGGCTAGGATTGAAGGTACAAAGAAAAATGAATTTTCATGGCAGGAACGTTATGTGGAGTGCAGCGACTCCGATCATAAGGCTATGATAAGGTATAAAGGAAAATGAATGTCCATGGCAGGACGAAGACTTAGAGTGCAGCGACTCTGATTCTAAGGCTAGGATAAGGGTAAGAGTCTAAAAAAATCTACGTGTGACATGACAGTCAACGAGTAAGGGAACCTTTCCCTTAGAATTAAGAAATAGGCAAACAAAAGAATTAAGAACAACAACATGTGTACAAGACAAATATCAAGTCATGTAATTGAATCACAACGGATATGTATCCTGCGCAAATATTATCAATTAAACAAAACCAAATATCTAGAATCTATTAAATTTAAATAAAACTAAATAAATGTCAATTTAGGTAAAGCTAAATAACTGATTAACTAAAATCTTAAATTAAAGCTAATTAAACTCGAAATCTCAATTAAAATATAATCAAAGATAAATCAACATTAAATCCGCACATTCAAAAATCAATTATAATCAAATTGCAAATTCGAAGTAAACCGGGGTCTCACATTTAACTAATTTCCACCACCCAAATTATTTTCTTAAAAATTAAAAAATTTGAACTAAAAGAAAATTGGTTTTTTCTTATTATTAATATCATTATTATTTTTCTTTTAATATATATATATATATATATATATATATATATATATATATATATATATATATATATATATATATATATATATATATATATATATATATATATATATATATATATATATATATATATATATATATATATATATATATATATATATATATATATATATATATATATATATATATATATATATATATATATATATATATATATATATATATATATATATATATATATATATATACAAAACTAAATTCTAAAACCAAAATAAGAAATTGTTTTTTATAGGAAATAAACTCATGAGTTTTTTAAACCAAAACCTATTTTTTTTCAAAAAAAAAAAAGATAAAGTAAAAAAAAAAATTGGTCGGGTCCTTTATAAACCCAACTGACCCACACCTACAACAATAACAACATAAGTGAAATTCAGAAAGAAAAAAAAAGAGAAAACAATAAAACAATAACAATAACCGTCGTACTCTATGTATGTGCGTGATGTACCTTTGTTTGCAACGTAATCTATTCAAATTGATGAATTGTGTTATGGGTTTTTTTTTTGTGAAATTTTTTATATGAATACTTTCTGCCTTGATTTGGCTCCTTTCCCTGTGTGAATTTTTTTTATGATATTGTGTTTTTGTTCTGCCTCCAAGTTTGTGGTGTGAAAGGTAGTCCTCCTTCTGTGAATATCTCTCCTTTTTATAGGCATTTGAATGTGGACAAATATGTTGCTAGTGATTATAAATGCTTTCATCTTTTATGTAGACATGTCTGCAAGAATTGAAAGAACTTCCCTTTCCACTTTATTCATGTTTGAGGCATGTTTTGATTTGTTTTGGAAAAGATTGAATATGCTTTGGATATGTTTAATGAACTTCTACTTTTGCTTGATTATGTTTGTTGATTGTTTTGAAAATGATTAAAACTTGTTGGAACATGTTTGATGTTGTCTTGGAAAGTAGGGAACATGTTTTGATTATGTTGAATCTTCTATTTCCTCTTTTATGTAGTTCTTTTACAATTTAGATTTTGTAATTAAACTATTTTACTTGTCTTGTAAAGAACATGTCAATCTTGACTCTTGTAAGAAAAACATTGAATTTGGTGAACTTTCATTGTAAGATCATTTGAACTCCACTTTGAACTTGTAATTCTTAGAATTTGAACCCATAATAACTTTGAATTTGAACTTTGCTTCTTGAACTTCAAATGGGTGGATTAAATTAAAGTCCTTGCAATCTTGACAAAAATGAATAATCATGGGATTTAAAACAAACATGGGACTTTTAGAAAGTTTGGAATTTTTTTTCCAACAAATAGTTTATGGTTTATGGCCTTTGGAAAATGGATATAGGACTTTGGTTAGGAGTGGACATAAGTTTAGGAAATGGATTTAAAATTGGATATTCATATGTGAAATGGTCATGGATATTGGATATTGGAAAATTAGTTATAGATATTGGAAATAGTTATGCAAAATGGATAACGAGACATTTAAAATGGGTATATAAAAAATGGATTTTGGGATGTAAATAAAGGCGAGGATAGTGGATAATGAAAAAATGGTTTTAGTTTTGAAATTTGGAATGAGCTTTGTTTTGTTAGAAAAATGGATAGTGAATTTGGATAATTGGATAAGAGAGATTTGGATTTGGATATGAAAGTGGTGAAGGGAAATTTTTTTTTTTTTTGGATAATCCACCTTTCACTTGAATCCCAAGAAATCCACATAAACTTAAATCTGGTCCTTGACCAATATAAGTTCCCAAGACACTTGATGCATATTTGAACATGCTTGAATCAATGAATCCACTAGTCCTCTATACCGTGTTTAATGACTTTTTTTATCTTTGATTTAATCACAAACTCAAGAAGAAAACACATTCCATCTAATGAGGTCTTAATCCATAAAATGAAGACAAGGTTCTTTTACATCTCCTTTTGAAAGAAAAGTATGAAAGCTTGTCAACACCATACAATATCTTATGCCCTAAATAAGCATGTTTCCTATCAATGGACAGGAAAACCTAATCCTTCTTGGGAAAACCACTGAGAAACCTTGAGGAAAATGACCTTGTATTGACTAAGGGACCATAAGAATGAGGGCATATCCTTCCTTTATCTCCACAGGGATTCAACACAACTTGTAGGGGACTAAGAGCGCAGACAACGCCTTCATGACTTCTGAATCTTTTTCAGCAACCTATCTTCACAAAACAAACAAAAACTAATAAAATTATTAGCTATGCATGGATGATTGTCCTAAGATGATATGTAAAGGGTCAAGGAATTTAAGGGTAAAATTTGGGGTATAATACCCACCATGAGAATACTACATAATTTGTTATGTAGTGTCATAAGTTATTCTCGTAGTGATAGTGGTGCATACCACCCTTCGACCTGAAACCACTATGGACCCTAGATGTGGAGTCGGGTACTTTATTGGCAATCAAACCTTGTCTGTAATAGGATGACCATAAAGATGGTTGATGGGTGCTTTAAAAATCATGCTGAAGGGCATGAGTGGTCTAAATGGGATTTTTCCCTCCTACATATACGGGAGTAACATACGTGGGCCCCTTGGTAGGGTATTATTGTAAAATGCATGGTCGTGCTCAAATAAGTAGATATGAGATATTGGGCTTATTTGTTGTTATCAAGTATACTCAGGGATCAAGGAATAAAATATTAGACCTGTCATACCCTAATTTTTTACCCCTAAGATGCCACTTCATTCACCTCATTTACATAACACATATGTGTATCTTTATGCATTACTAACCCATACCAAAGACAAGATGTGTGTGTGTTTTCTTTTTGTTTTACAGGTAAGGTGTTCCCTCAAGGGCTCAAACAGATGAATTATCAAAAGATGTGCTTCATATCTAAATGTCAAGTTCCCTACTCATTCATGATATCAAGATCTTTAATTCATCCATAATCAAGTGCAAGATTTTATCATTTCAATATCATCAAGCATCAAGATCCTCAGTGCACCAAAATTAGGGTTTTGACCTAATCTAGTCCCTAGGTTGAGTTTTGGAGCAAGGCATGATCCAATAACTCAAGATATATTTCAAGGAAATCAAATGCCTCATATTATTCCATTAATATGCTTGGATTAATCCAAAGAACTTGATTTATAAGCAATACAAGGATTCAATTCATCTAGACCACAAACTAGGGTTTATGATGAAAAGTCAACTGTACCTTTGACTTTTGACCAAGACATGATCTAAAACATTAGGACATGATTCAAGACACTCAAAAAAACTCTTGTAGGCCATCCATGGTGTTCAAATAGACCAAGAGTTTGATTTCAATAAGAGATCACAAAATTTAAGTTCATTTGATGCAAAAGTCAATTGTGGTCAAAATCAAGTTTGAATTTTGAAGATTTTGGTCAACCATGGTTTCTTCAAGTCAATAATTATGTTAAATATGATTTGGATAATGATTGGTCAAGAAAAATCATGAAAAGAGAGGTTACTTGTAAAAAGGGCAATCATGAAAAACCCTTGTTTGGTGCAAACTTTGCAAGACCATAACTTCTAATCCAAGTAACCATTTTCTTTGATCCAAAGATCAAATTGAAGAACTTTTTAAATACTACAATATTGTCTATAAGGGTGGATTCCCAAAAGGTGCATAGATTTTAAGATATAAGGCCACGAAGTTAGGGTTTCAATACTTTTTGAACTTTGACACTTAGAACATTTTTAGGCAGAATATGTCTTATGTTGAAGCCAACTTTGGGGCCATTTTTCTCCATGATCTACATTGATTCAAGATAAACTTTAAACATAAAACTTAAAGTACATTATACCAGCTTTCCAAAATGACCAAGAACATCCATTTACCTTACTTGAGCAAGAAGTTATGAATTTCACAACATGCCTTATTGCAATTTGTTTTGCAAGACAGGTTTATCACACATTTTGTTTTGGCACAATTTGGATAACCCTGCAAGCCCAAAATCTTCACAATATCAACACCAAAATGATCATACAACATGTGCTCTACAGAAATATATCAGAATTTTCCAGATTCTCCTCTTGGCATGTGAAAAGAAAATCATTTCAAAACCTTGAAGTGAGGTTTTGTCCTCTAGCATTAAAGTGCTATAGTGAATTTGCCAAAAACCACTCCAATATGTCAAGACTTGATCAAAAGACCAAGGGATGAGATGCAATGTGAGAGGATTAGGCTCAAAATATCAGAATTGATAGCCATGTGAGAATGTAAGCTATGTACCTTGGCATTCAAGTAATAGCTACATGACATCTTCTATTGGATAAAGGCTTGCACCCCAATCCTCTCAAATTCAAAATATATGAACTTCTTTTCCTACAAATAGAGGTCATTTTGATCATTCTAAACACACAAAAACTCAACAAGAAGCTAGTTTTCTCTCATTCACCTTCCTTCCAAAATTTTAAAATCCCAAAGAGGTGAAAACTTGGAACTTCAACTCCAAGCAATTTCCGACCAAACTAGTCATCCAAACACTTCATATACATCATATAGAAGTGATCCAAACACTCGTCAGACTTCTGTAACATCAAAATTATTAAGTCACACTCCTTTTGCTCCATTTTGCTTCAAATCTCCAGATTGAATCGAGCTAAGTAATTCAGGAGGATTTCAACCAATCCAAGCATTGTAACACACTCCTTGGAGGTCAAGGAAGTTGTTGGCATCAAGAAAATGCATCTGGAACACTCTTATCAAGGAATTCGATTTCCACTTGAGCAAGGTAAGTGGATATAAACTGATCTCTATAAACCATGCATCATATTTGATCATTTAAGTTACAAACTTATTTGTCATGATGTCGTGAATGTTTTCCCTATATTAATTGTATATAAACTATTGTGTACAGGATTTCATTTTTTTTCCAGTGTTAGGGTTCATATGTTCATATGTGCTAATTCGAAATTATCTTAATTTTAATAAAATTGAGTATTTCCATTCAATTCCTTGTTAAATTTCTAGCAACTTTCATGTTTACATCATGTCATTTCATTGAGTATTAAGGGAATTCAGAAATTCAAAATGTTAATGAAGCTCGAGGAAGAAGATGAGCATGGAGGGAGCCATTTTTCAAAATAAAAATAAGTTTTAATATATTATTTGTTGGTTCCAAAGTAAAACTTGATTTGGCATTGCGCCCTAGTGGAAACACTAGTATTTGTGTGTGAGCCAGTCCAAGGTCTGGGGTTCGAATCCCCCTCGCCCAGACCTTTTGACTTTTATTTTTTTCAGTCATTTTCAACTCAACTCTCTATATTATTTTATCTTTCCATTGTATACCAACCACACGCGCGTGACTCAGTTAGTTATGTTTTAAACGTTTCACCCCAAGGGCGTGGGTTCAACACTTAGGAGTGACATTCCTAATTTTTTAGCACTATTTTTCTTCACTTTTCTTCACAAACCCATTCAATTATTTCAATAAGAAATTTTAATCTTTTTGAGCCATTTTTTTGCACACTTCTCATTTATCTTGTATATTTTGAGAATCCTTTAAAAAATAATATATATGTTTTCCATTTTTTTAAAGTGAAAAACCATGACTTTTTGAGGTGTTTTATACCCTTTTTGTAATTTCTTTTGATTTTTCCTTGACCTAATTGCACATACATGTGTTTATGGTCATGATACACTTTGTGTAAGTCTTGTTTTATGGTCATGATACAGTTTATGTAAATCTTGTTCAAAACATTTAACTTGAATTTTTATACTTATACTCTATCCATACCTTGTTTAAGTTTTTTTTCTTTTGAAAATACTTTGGTTATTTCTTGTGAAACCCTAAGGTTCTTATTTCAAATAACTTATTTCTTTGAAAATATCCTTGATGCTTGACTTAGACTTCCACTTAAGTTTGGACTCCCCAAAGCCCTTGATTTAACCATGGTTGAATGTCTTACTCAAGAGCTTTCCTATATAAACCTTCATTAGGGTTTTGATCACCCTTCATTATTCATTTAATCTTTGATCACCTTGAATGAATTGCTTGCTTTAACTTCTTTGTGATTACTTCCATTGATTAAATCTTTGTTCACTTGTTCAAGTATTTTCTTCATAAACTCTTACCATGATAGATATATCTCTTTGATTGACACACATTCACATATCGATATATCATGCTTAGACATACGACAATCATATCATCCTCGATGACCATACTTATTTAAAAGCTTAAATAAATTTACCTTGTTAATTTTATCTAAACATTTTTTAAACTTCGGGCTTATGTTTGAACTACAATTGCTCTGACTTCCTTCTTAAGGATATGTAGGCATAGGATTGCAAGATCCTAGCAAGCAACCTTTTAGCTTCTTCCTTTATGTTTATAAAACAAAAACATTAGGATTCCCTTCAACTACAACCTAGGTAAAACCATTAGGTTCCCTTGTTGAAGTTCTCATCAACCACTAGCCTCCTCTTGGGCTTTATACAAAGATACCTCATAATTAACCTAGTCTCTTCTTGGGCTTTATACAAGGAAGTTAAACTTCAAACTCAAAACTCTTCAACAAAGAGATGAAAACTTCCCTTTGAAGTCCTAAAGTCAAACATCTTATCCCTTGTGGCTTCAAACCTTTAAGCCCTAGCCAACCTCTGGCTTCAAACTTAAAACACTTCCCCAGAGATGAGACATAAGTCATCTCTATGAAAGAGATGTCTCTTCTATTTTCACATAACATTCAATTAAACATTTTCAAACCTTTTCCATTTAAGTGATGTAAGTGGCACACTTGTTGATTCAGTATCCGAGTTGGGGTCCCTATCTTATTATGGTACAAAAACACTTCTTTTTATTTAAGTGATGTAAGTGGCACTCTTGTTGATTTTATATCCAAGTCAAGGTCCTTCTCTTAATATGCAAAGACTCATTTAAAGGAAGATGTGACATTACTCTGGATTTTCTACATCCAAGTTCAAAGCTTCTTCCCTTATTATTTTCTCAAAATTTTTGTGGTGAATAGGTGAGATATCTCCCTTAAGATGACAATTTGTCTCTTCTCTCGAACCCAACAAAATCCACCCATTATTAGGTGGAACTACGAACGCTCTGATTTATCAATTTTCTCATGATAATACGTAGGCATAAGATTGCGAGATCTTAGCGAGCATAGTCATAAATAAAACCCTTAGGTTCCTATATCTTTATCCTAAACCATTTCAACTTACAAAAACCAACAAAAAATATCTCCAATCACTCACTCAAAATAGCCAACAAATCCCCAATACACAGTAGATAACTAATCAACAATAAGCACAAATATATGCAAGAGGTTCCTATAGAATACTATATATACTTAGGGTGCTAATACCTTCCCTTAGTATAACCAATCCCGATTCCTAAATCTCTTATGTGCATTGCATTGGACGCACCCACAGGTTTATTTAGATTTCCCCCTTCCCCCTCCTGGGATAAATTAAAAGTTCACATGTTGACCGGAAAAGGGGCGACCTCACTTCGAAAGAAGGGACCAAATCCCGTGTCGACAAGACTATACAAGGGTGACACATTATATGCCTTGTGTTAAATATATATATATATATATATATATATATATATATATATATATATATATATATATATATATATATATATATATATATATATATATATATATATATATATATATATATATATATATATATATATATATATATATATATATATATATATATATATAAAAGGGGAAAAAGGTAGTTATACACATGATGATTATCAGATAAAGGTTATGTCAAATCACACGACATTCTCGTGACCTGGGTAGCATTGATGTGTTGCTAGATACCGCTCATTGTTTATAATATCAAATAGGTAATTTAAAAGTATTGCCAATGTTACGAGAACCTATAGGGTCACACGCATAGAGTATTGATAGTGAAATTGATTATTAAATTAAATAAGATTTAATTTAATTATGTGTTAATAGTATTTAAATTGTTTAGTACATTATCACATATATAATTTATTTGATTAAATATAATATAATTAAATAAATGATAATTGACACTTGATTAAATATGATTTAATTTAATATTTAATTTAATTTAATTAAAAGAGTTTAGTTAAATATAAATAATAATCATTTAATTAAATAAGATTGGACTTATTTTGCAAAGACCCAAAATAAGATTATTAGGGTTTTAGAAGCTTTATATAAATAGAGAAGTGTTTTCCCTACCAAAGCTAATTGTTAATTTTCTCAGAACAAGAGACGGCTAGCAGCCCGTTCCACTTTGTGCTCGCGTGGACTTTGTAGAGACGATGGTATATTCCACGTTCGTGATCAAAGTTAAAGAACGCTTCAAGAGGTAATTTAGAATCCTTATTTTGTATTTGATTTGTGGTTGATGGTTTAATCAAGATCCATTCATCGGGATTATTCCGCTAAGAGGGTCAAAAAGTTTGAAAAACCCCTCTCAATCCCTTTAGAGTTGACCGTCGTGCCATCCACATTCCACTTGAAGATGAAGTACTATACGACCAGGGGTCACGTTGTCACTCTTCACGGGGACATTGAGGTCATGAGAAGATGCTTCAAAGCAACCAAAAAGGGACTAAAGTTGATCAATATGACGCCCAAGAATGCCAGCAAGCTAGCCTGATCTGAGGAGCAGAAGTTGTTGCCTCGTGTCAATTCAATCGATCTCAAAAGCCGCTTCACCAACGAGCGGAAGTAGAACAGAGCAACATCAGACGCATCTCCAACCTTTGGAAACGACGGGGAACCTCTCCATCCTATGCGCCCCATTCCCGATGGTGACTTCGAGCTCATTCTCCTTGGTAATGACCCAGATAGAGGCGTGAAGATTGGCACATGACTCCCCGACTTAGCAAGGAAGCAGCTGAAGGTCTGCCTAAGGGAGAACACTGACTCATTCGCGTGGCGCGCTGTTGAGATGCCCGAGCTGGACTCTGACGTCGCTTGTCATCAGCTGACCATAGATCCGACCGCTAGGGTCGTAGTACAACGTAGGCGTAGGCAGTCTCTCAAAAAAGCGAGGCTGTTGAATTAGTTGTAAAAGACCTTCTAGAGGCAAGTTTTATTTCTGAACCCCAGTACACAACCTGGCTGTCTAACATTGTATTAGTTAAGAAATCTAATGGAAAGTGGTGTATGTGTGTTGATTATACCGATCTTAATAGGGTGTGCCCCAAAGATGCATCTCATTTGTATAACATCGACAAATTGGTCATAAACTCTGCAGGTTTCAAGCTATTGTCATTCATGGACACATACTCAGAGTACAACCAAATCCTCATGGCAAGAACGGACAAGCAATACATGGCTTTCATGATCGATTCGAGCAACTATTACAATAATGTAATGCCCTTCGGCTTGAAAAACACTGACGCTACTTACCAGTGGATGATGAACAATGTCTTCCAAGGTGAGATCGGTGACATGCTCTAGGTCTACATGGACGAAATGATCATGAAATACCAATAGGAAATCGACCACACCCTCCATCTCAAAAGGGTCTTCGACACGGCGAGGATGTGCAGAATGAGCTTCAACTCAGAGAAGTGCACCTTCGGTGTCCGAGCAGGTAAATTCCTCGGTTTCTATCTAACATAATGATCAAAGCGAACCCCGACAAATGTAAGGCTTTCTCTGAGTTTCCAAAACCAAGCTTGAAGAAATCAATCAAATCCCTAATCAGGATGTTCACCTTGTTGTCTCACTTTGTGGCTAAGTCTGCCCAACACGCACTTCCATTTTTCAAATTTCTTCGTAAGGAATCTGTGTTCAAATGGACAGAGGAGTGCGAGCAATCCCTCCTCCATCTCAAATAAATTCTTTCGACAAGTGCCAACGTCACGGGAACATGCACTTGGCACCTCCCAACGAGCTTAAAACGCTCTCATCCCCGTGGTCTTTCGCCTGGTAGGGGATGGATATCCTCGACCCTTTCATAACAGGTTCGTACCAGAACAAATACTTAATAGTCGGGCATCGACTATTTCACGAAGTGGATAGAGGCTAAGGCCCTTGCTAAAATCACATTGCATAACATACTTTGTTTCTACAAAAGAAACATACTTTCCCGGTTCGACGTACCACAGGCGCTCGTCACTGACAACGGGATGCAGTTCACTGACAAAAACTTCCAAGAGTTCGTTGCCAAACTGGGCACCAAGCAACACTTCAGGTATGTCAAGAACCCACAAACAAACGGGCAGGATAAAGCTGTGAATAGAGTGACCATGTGAGGCCTAAAATGAAGGTTAGGCGAAGCTCAAAAAGATGGGTCGAGGAGCTACATAGCGTACTATAGGCCTATAGAACAACCCCACGCTTGACCACCAGGGAGAATCCATTCTGACTAACCTACAGAATCGAAACAATTATTCTGGTGTAAATTAGAGAGCTCTCTAGGCAGACCAGATCTCCCCTCGACGAGGCACTAAAGGATGAGCTCGATCTGGTCGAAGAAATTTTGACGGGGGCAGCCTTCCACGAAGCCTCGTTGAATTAGAAAATAACCATGCGACATGACGCCCAAGTCATAAATTGTGAATTTCAAATCGGTAGCCTAGTCCTGCGGAGAAATCAAAAAGATTCGCGTGAGGGAAAACTTGCCACGAACTGGGAGGGCCCATATCGTGTCCGAGCGAAAACGGGAAACAGGACCTATTACCTTGAAAACCTGCGTGGGGAAGAACTTGCTCGACCATAGAATACTAAAAATCTCAAACAATATTACAGCTAGACATCGCAGCCGACGCACTTGGTTTGATGATAAAGAAGTGTGTGCCAACCACAGAGGCGTGCTAAGGTACAAGCATGACTTCCAAACTTAAAACAAAAAGGCAAGAGTTCACTCTTGTGTGTCTGAGAAGATTCTTGACCCAATGCGGACACCTTAATTGAGCTACATCATTGTCGTACCAATAAAGCATATCTTAGCTCCGTTGTTGATCGAAATCCAACTCCAATCACTTGACCAGTTACCTACCTTATCGAGGACTAACTATGTTAAGAAAAGGCCCCAGACACTTAGCAAAAACAAGTAAGCACAATATTACATACATATCAACGAGGAAAATAAGTACTCGACAAGCAACACATACGACGAAGTGCACAAATGACAAAAAGGTAATATATTTGGATTACAAATCAAACATTCAAGTACAAAAGATGGGCAAAGCCCACTATTCAAATATTACAAATCATGGCACGCAGGCCAAACAACTAAGTAAAAACTAAACACCTCTTTCCTCTTCGTGCTGGAATTCCCCATCGGCTTGATCAAGATTTCCACTGAGATCTGCTGGAGCGATTATTTGGTTGTCGACCACCTAGTGAAAAGGCTCGGCCCCCTCGATGACAAGATGAATCCCAGGGTTGGTGACTTGGAGCTGCTCAACCGCACATTTGAAACCCAACTCAAGGGTACCCAAGCAGTCCTGTTCGAACTCCCGAATCCATGAAATCAGTGCACCTCGAGTTAACAAGGCTTTCTCCTCGCCAATCTCATCCTTGGCGAGAGTTGCAACAGTCTCCAACTCAGTGACCCTCGCCTAAAGGCGCTCTTTCTCATTGACTGCCTTGGTCAACATCTCTTTCATTTGATCCATCTCATGGTAAAGAGTAATCTGAATCTCATACTTTGCCTTGTAGTCAAGGAAGTCATTCTCCATCTTGGTTTTCTTTGCCTCAAGGGCCGCCTTCGCAGCCTGCACCCTCCTTAGCTCGACAAGGGGGCAAGTCTCATCGTTCATAGCCAGGGCGGTCTCCAAGACCCTCATAACAGAACCTGCATCCTCGGATAAAACTTTCCTCTTGGTCTCTTTACCGACGACCAGGATTTCCTTGGAGTCCTGTTCGAGAACGACCAGAGAGTTGTCTCTGTCAAAGAGCCCCCTATGAAGATAATAGGGGGTATCTCAAACTTATTCCCAACAACGTCCTCCTCAAGGTCGATGGTCCCAGAGTCTTCACCATGATGCCTCTTGGATGGATTCTCTTGAGAAGAAGGAGACTGACTTCCCTGAGGCGAGGAGGAAGAACCCCGGGGTGCTGATCAATCTTTGACAACTGTTGGACTTGGGAAACCCGACCTTTGGGGCCTCTCTTTGTTCTTCTGGACACTGCAATCTTGAGCATGCGCTCCTGAAGGCTCGACATTTGACCTGCAACAAAGAAAAAAGCACGAGTTAATATAACAAGGAAAAATAGGTGGACAAACAAGTTAAGAACGCGCTCGCTACCTAAAAGCCTTAAGGCTTCCTCGACAGAACCACATTCGAGGAGCTCCTTGGTATTGATCAGCCAGGCCTCGAAAGCAACATCTCTGTCCTTGTTACAGATGAAGTTCCCATCCTTGTTCATGCATTTGGCGGGGGTGAAGCTATCGACGAACGCCACGATCTTCTGGTAAGCAAGTTGATCCTCGAAATCCAGCTCGTTGGGCTTCGTGATGTAGTGGACCGTCCCTTTGTTGAAGTGGACCTTGTACCACTCAAGGGGAATCTTCGATTCTAGCTTTTCCACCTCCTGCCCATCCATGAGATTAACCATGTGTTTGCACAAGGAACCGACAGCAATATGCGATACAGGCTGCACGAGGAAGTACCTTTCTTTAAAAGCCTGGACGGAGTCCAAGTATGTTCTAAAGAACTTCCTCGGTTGTTTCAAGAACACCTAGTTGTGCCACCCGTGTGAAGATTGCTGCTAAAAATGGAAAAGATGGAAGAACAATGGGAGTATGGCACCGATGCGAAGGTGTTGGCACACGAGCTCGAATGCTCGTACAAACACGATCACGTTTGGATAAAGCTGTGAGGGTGCTAACTCTAGCCATTAGAATAACCCTGTCTGAAAGTCGCTGAAGGGCAGACGAAGCCCTGCCTTCCGGACGACAAACTCGTACATAGGGAAGCACATCCTCTCGAATGTCGAGTAGATCTGATCCATTTCCTTGGGCTTGTAGATATCCCAGTTCACATGGGCCTCTTCCTCTCGGTCCTCGACGGCCGTGAAGGTATCAGAGTCATCGAAAATAAAACGTGAAGCAATGGCTCAGGGTTCCTACCCGACCCAATTCGATTGGGGTTCAGTATTTATGTCGGCTAAATTAACTTCGACATCTACGTCGACCATAACGGTGTCCTTAGGGCTTTTGAGCCATTTAACCTGAAAAGCAGAGGAAAACGTTGAATTTGATGTTAAGATTAAATCCACCCTTCCACTGTAAATCAAGTGAAACAGCAAAGAGAAGTTCGAGGACATGTCCTCGACCAAAGCCCTTGTCGACAATCACGTAGTCATGAGGAAATTCTCCTCGACACAAGATGTGAAACCCACTCTCCACAAGGAAAGACTCCTCGACGCGAAGGTTCTTTATCAGAACCAAGTGTAGGAAGCCTGCCCGACACGAGACTATGTAAGAGTTTCTACACCCCCGCGAGGAGGAAGTGTCCTCGATGTTAAAGATGCAAAGCCTCATGAGCTTCATCAAAAATTTTATGAATTCCCCGAAAGCTTCATCAGAAACTTCATGAGTTCCCCAGAATCTTCATCGGAAACTTCATGAGTTCCCCAGAATCTTCATCGAAAACTTCATAAGTTCTCTAGAAACTTCATGGATTCCCTAGAAACTTCATGGGTTCCTTGGAAGCGTCATCAGATACTTCATGAGTTCCTCGAAAACTTCATCAGAATCTTACGAAGTTCAAGAAAGCATCCGGAAAATTCATAGCAATTTCTAGAAAATGCATAACTTCATCGCGAAGTTCATGAGCGTCCGGGAACACGAATTTCTAAATCTACGTTCTAGAACTAACCACTAGCATACTAGCTGGAAAAGACAAAGGAAACTTACTGTATGAAAGAGATTCTGGATATCTACAGTGGTGGGAGAAGAATTGACGGAGGTGATGGCACCAACGAGCGAGCGTTGGAGAGAGCAGAAAAACTTGATCGTAACAAATGAATCCCCACTCGTTATACATATATCTGCTGGCACGCAAGACGAATCGTCACATAGACCCTCGAGTATCCCTACTCGTAGGCCGTCAGACGCATTTATTATTTCTGACATGTGGCTACGTCACACTGGTTTTTTTAAGCCCCATCTCACGACTCGAGGAAATGACGTGTCCATTCCTTTCGCTTCCCTCACTTATCCCATATTTTTTCGTTCCAAGTCTTGCCTGTAATGCTTGATTCCCATGTTGTATCGCGGGCACGTCCTTGGGGAAAGGTTTGAAATAAGCCATGTTGTCGAGCATAGATAACGACTTTAGCCCCTCTCGAGGACATGGCCTCGAGAGAAACGTAAAACTAGACCTTGTCATCAGGCATGCACAAATCTCATGGGCAATATCTTGGTGAAAATCTTCATATGTTCGCACTGTTGAGCATGATGATTAACTTCCACGTTCCCCCACGAGCATAGCTTCACGAGCTCACCACCTCAAACTCGAGTGATATTCCTCGGAAAAATTCTCGTTGTCGCTCTCGGGCATAAGAATTGACTCTAAGTCATTACTCCTCTGCTTCAGAGCAACAACTTAGGGGGCTTTTATTATGGACTGGGCCTGGGACTGGCCCACCATCGGGCACGACCTAACCCAGCTCCGTGACGAGGAGGGGTGTCGCTACCGCGAAAATAAGGTGTCGGCAAAACAGAAGAGTCGCCACCTTTCGTTATTTATCCCTCGGAACGGGAAAGGAAACGATCGGAAAAACCTGACGAAAAAGGTATAAGACAAGGTCATCGCAACCGTTGTCTGGGTTCGGGAGTCGGTTACGCAAGGGGAAGGTATTAGCACCCCTCACGTCCATCGTACTCGATGGGATCCATGCTTGTTGTGTTTACTGGACGAGTTGGTTTTATCTATCTACCTATCAAGGCTGGCTTAAAAAGAAAAGAAAATGACTCGACAAAGCGTCGCACTTTATGCCTACGTATTCTCATCAGAGAATGAGAAATCAGAGTCAACGTAGTTCGCCTAACTACGGGTTACGGGGAAGGTGGCTCGCCAATACGTCAGTATTGTGCCTACGTACTCTCAACAGGCTTGAGAGATCAGAGCTTACGTAGTTCGGGATAATACAGATTACGGGAATTCAGATTCATCTGTTTTATCGAGTAGGGTTAACAAACAGTTCCAGCAGTTGGATGTACGCGGCTCGACCCTTAGAGACTTAAGCGTTACCGTTTGCGGTAGAACTAGGAGTTAACGACACTCTTTTCTTCAGAAAAGCTTCCTTTGAATTATGGGCCCACGGGGCAAAAAGGTTTGAAGTTTGTTTTCTGTCTTTTACGGAAGAAGTGTTTTGATGGATGTTTGTAACCAATATCGCACTAGAGACTGTGACCTGAGAGTGAATGCATCGTATGTCACCCAAAGGGTGCCATACTAAACATCCAAGCTGTCGAAAAGAAACTCTCCGACAACCCTTTCCCAGATAGCTTAAGGCTCGTAACGTACGACGTCAGTTAACCTTTATTACTGTATTTTAATTTGTTTTGAGATGAGAAGAGAACAGGCTCAACTAAGGGGAGACTATCAAGTCCTAATGTTGTCATGCCAAGGATTCATCCTATGGTTGAAGTTTGAAACAGGGAACTCCTAGAAGTTATCATGCATAGGTTTTAACCTAAAGTTCTAATCATCACTTCCTTATCCAAGGGAGTGAGATTCCTAGGGGATCATGTCAATGATGAACAAAAACAGATAAAGCATCAGCTTAAACAGTAAACAGTAAACAGCTGTAAAATGCATGCAATGCATGTGAGGGAGGAAATGTGTGTGGGGCATCAGCCTCCACAAGCTCATCTCAACCTCAAGCCAGATATGAATAACTGCAATCATACAGAAGAAATGACATGCTATCAAGCAAAATATAAACTGCAGTCATACAGAAGAAATAACATGCTATCAAACAAAATAACCCACATAGGCAAGGGAGATGGGCTCTACCGAATACCCGCAAGCAAAGCCATACAGTAAAAATACAAGCAGAGGGGGCAACTCAACCTCTAGTGAAATCATGCTCCTAGCTTAAATCTATCTAGATATGAACTTATTCTAATGCATCAAGCAAATCAAACAAGTCACAGCAATACAGAGAAGAAAACAGACAAGAAAAAAAAGCAGATCAACCACTCCCACAGCTTCACAGCAAAGCAATCTTCTGACAGCAGTTCAGTCATCAGTCCTCAACAGCTCTTCAAGGCCATAATCTTCAATAGCAAGTGTCAACTTGCTTCTTCAAGCTTCCTCATAAGTATCCACCTATTCTTTCTTCTTCAAGCTTCAGCTCTTCAGTAAATCCCACCTTCAGGCTTCACTCCTAACTGCAAGTATCAACTTGATTCCTTCAGGCTCTCAATGTATCAACATAAGTGTCAACTTATCCTTTATTCTCCAAGCCTCAGCCCTTCACTCAATCTCAATTGGATCTTCTTCACAAATGTCAACTTGCTCTTCTTGACCTTCAGGCTTCAGTCCTCTCCTTCTTACAAGTACCTACTTGTCTTTCTTCATCTACAAGCTTTAGCTTCTCAGAGTAATCTTCAAACACAAAGAAGTATCAACTCCAACCTTCAATCTTCTTCAAGCAAGGAACTCCATCCTCTAACAAGGGAGAAAGATTCATCTATCAAGAGCAAAGTTTGGATGATTGGTAGCAGAGTGAAGACCAAAGGTCACCACTGAGTATCCTGTCATCAGAGAAAGGGACCCTCAAAGGTTCTACCAATTTGCAAAGAGCCACACATCCTACCAAAGGAGGGATGAGGCCTTTACAAAGGGACCTTTCATCATAGGGAAGAATGGAAGTGATCAACATCATCCATGTTTATGAAGGAAGAGAACTATCTAGAAGCTCTGCCTACAAAACCCTAATCTTAACCTAATCAAAACTACACCACAAGAAGGGAAGATCTTCACATCCAAGCCTCTTCAAGCAATCCAATGCATCTTCAACTTTCCTTCATCATCATACAAGAGCAAGCAACACAAAACCCTAATCTAAGGGAACTAAAGAAGTTAATCTAGTTGAATTAGTGCCTCAGAATCATCTAAAACTAGCACCTAAACTAAAATCAAGCAAAAATAGTAAACTACCTTGAAAAATCCTACAAAAATTCCTAACGGACCCTAATTCAATTAAGAATGCCTCATACAAAAACCAGTGACTAAATCATCAATTAAGTCCTAAAATTAAGTCCTAAATCCAAAGGCATCAACCATAAACCCTAAAAATGGAGCTTCTAAAGGTTTCAACCTAAACTACCACTTATGCTCACCACAAAAATGTGAGAAAAATCTATCGGGATCATGCATATCTATGCTAGCCACACACAAAAAATCAGGGTAAGAATCATCACCCATTAATCACACAAAATTCCACAACATCAAGCATCAAGCATGACTATTTTAATATCAATTAAAATGTAAAAACTCCCATAAAATCAGAAAATGCATGAAATAAAAATATTTTTTATCTAAAAAATACTAGATTCAATCATGAATCCAATGCAAAAAGAATGGGATCAATTGAATTATTTTTCCATTTTTTATGATTTTATCAAGAACCATGAATAAAATGAAAAAAAAATAAAGAAAATCAAACTAAAATGATAAACACACGGTGCAGATAGTAATGAAAATCAGTTCATTAAAGCAATTGGGCCATCAGGGGGTGTGAGTAGCGCTTGGATCCTTAATCCCAAAAACCACTGATTAATGAAACGCATCGTTTCAATTAGTTCAGACCTCTTCACAAAATGAGACGCACGCGTGGCCGTTGGATGAGGTTCCTAGTCAAAGTCCACCTATGATCTAATGGCTATCAAGGCATCTTCCTCGTTTCAAATCTCTGCAACTCAGGTCACCTGCGCGCCCAAAACCACCGCCGGTGACTTTCTCCGGTCATCTTCTCACAACCCTAGTTTGCCATAGAGTCCACCATTGGCCACGATCCCTTAATGAAACATGTCCCAAATTTCCTCACGAATTCATTCATGCCCTTAATTCTCTCTGAAACTTCAAGATTCACAAGAACCAGCTCTCAACTGAAAATGGCAACATCCCTAATTGGTCACTAATTCTCAAATTGACGATCTGAAAACCTTTCTACACCGTTCTACAATACATCTAATGTTAGACTAAGGCACGGATCTAGAAGGGGGGGTTGAATAGATCCTTTTTAAAAATTTGAGTGGCGCTACCAATAAAATTGGTTTTCAAAATTGTTTTCAAATGCGGAAGCGGCCTTGGAAAATATAGTCTAAAACGAACAACTATTGGAGAGCCGGATATGCGTCAAGCGGATGAATTTAAGACGATAACGGATAGTAAATCACTACACACTTTTATGCAAAACTCAGATGTGATTCACTCGTACTATTTCCTTATTCCAATGATCAAAAATTACACCAAAACTAGCAGCAAAATTAAGGCAATTTTAGTTCAGCACTTTTGTCGAACAGTTGGTGTGCACAAAACTAGCAGCAAAATTAAGGCAATTTTAGTTCAGCACTTTTGTCGAACAGTTGGTGTGCACAAATACCTTAAATGATATTTGTGTTGAATGAGTGATTGAAAAAGCCTTAGTACAGTATTTCTATTGTACTTAGTAGTTAAAAAACAGTGTTTCACCAACTCACTCAATCAATACTACAATTTGACAAAATCACTTATTCTAGAATCACTTAATTTTTAAGCTGTAATTGAAAATGCAGAAAATAAAGGAACACAAGATTTGATGAGGCAGTTCCCCCAGTCGTCCTCGCGTTGGGGTACGTCTGCCCTCAATTCTACAATGAGAATTGAGATATGTATTGAATAGATATCACCTGTTTGGTAGAACAGTTATACACAAGAATCGATAGACAATTGATACAAACAATCTTAATGTTGCTGATAATTTCTACCACTTCTTGCCCCTTGATTCAAGATGAATCAAGTCCTCCAATTTGATGTGAATGACCTCCGATTGCAGCCACCTTATTGACAACTCTTCCGTTGATCAAACCTTCGGCACGGCTGATCTTAGACACACCCAAATTGAACCCGGAACGTCTTCAACCTTTCAACGCCCTAGCTACTAGATTGATCAACCTTCCGCTAATCAATCACCTTCGCACTCGCTTGATTGTTGAACCGACGATTCCGTAACAAAAGCCTTCAAAACCTGTAGTCTTGATAGGTAAAACCTCAAAGGTTTTCTCCCAAGAAACACCTGCACCAGCTTCCACTCGAACCGGATCTTCAATCACGCGTTCGAACCTTATCACCGTCGAGCAAACCACAAACCGCAGCAAAAAATTGATTATCTGTAATTTGAGGATTTGTGAGTTGATTGAACGATGAAGATGAAGAACACTGATGCACCTCTTTCACGTTTCTTGACCTGAACACTTTCTCACAATGCTTTCAAAAATGTTCTTGTTAAAATTGAAAAGACAGCTATTTATAGTAATATACAAAACAGACAGTTGACAGATCAATGAAACATAGCAGAATTTCTGTTTCTGCGCGCGAACGGTCGACCATAGGGTCGGCGTGCGCTGAGCCGTGTGACACTCAAACTGTCATGCGCCGAGTCAGCGGTCGACGCATGATCTTCATGCGCTGAGCCGTGAGATTCTTAAACCTGCATGCGCCAAGTTAACGGTCGACGCATGACCTTCATGCGCTGACCCGTGTGAACTGAATGAAACTGTGTGCTGACGGTATGGTCGGCTCATGGTTCAAAAATCTGCAAAAACATAAATTTCTACAGCTTTTTGTGCATTACGTCATTGTAAAAATTGAATCATAAGTAGCGTGAATGATTTAAACGAAAGAAGGATATCTCTTAGCAAGTTGTCATCATCAAAAACCAGAGGCACGCTTGTGTTGGTAGATACTTGTGTTGGTAGATACTTTGCCTTCACATTCTCCCCCTTTTTGATGATGGCAACCTACTGTTACGCAACACGTGATAGGTATAGGTATGCTCCCCCTTTCTTTTACAATTATAGCGGTCGTAATCATCGTCTATCTACTGCTCGGTTCTCCCCCTTTGACAACATCAAAAAGAGGTAAACTCGTGACACAATAACAACACATTGAATCATGCATAAATGAGATACCAACAGATGAGGAGTAAACAACAGTTATACATACGATGGAGATAACAGTTAATAGATTACAGAACCACAAAAATGTCATGATAGCAACATAGAAGTAAGCAACAATCATAGTGAGTTTGGGCAGAAAAGCAAAACACAACAAACAAAATGAATGCAAGCCAAAACAGGAAACAACAAATGACATATGAGCTCATGCTAATAGCCCCGTCCACGTCCGCGACCACGACCACGCCTGTCATAGTAATGAGGATGGCGTTGGGGATGAGCTAGATCAGTAAATTCTTCTGTGATGTTATTCAAAAAGTCAAGACTGTCGACAATGGCGCGCTCTTCAGCTTGATGACAGTGAGTTAGAGTCTCGAATCGAGCGTCCAGCTGAGTCGACATTCCACTGATCCGTTCATTTTGGGTATGCAGTTCAGAACGAATTTGTGCCATTCTTTCATTTTGATCCCTCATGAATTTTTGCTGTTGTTCCTGCATATTGGTCATAAAATTTCGCTGTTCCAACTGCATCGACTGCATCATTTCTAAAGTCTCCGAATTGTTTGACGGTTGTTGAGGAGAAGGTGGGTCTGCAGTGCTTGGTTGATACGGCTGATAGAATTTGCCAAGGGTGGTCCACCCGGTGTATTGCCATTCACCCCAGCCTTGGTTATTCTCCTCATCCTCATTTTCCTTCATTAATATCGTGGTCCAGCTGAGTCTCATCAGCGGTTTCTTGTGCCTCTCCTGCATTGTCACCTTGATTGTCTTCATCTTCACTTGAGCTTCCTTCTGCTTCTTCATCTTCTCCACCCTCTGACTCATCAGCACTTTCTTCACTCGAGGAGGCAGCTGCAGCCATGGTTGAGCGCCGATAAAATCTGTACTTTTTGAGCGACTGATGAGTTTAAAGCTTCCTGAATGAATGAGCCATAGGCGAGCGCGGTGCCTCGCTTGGAGTCTCTTAGTTCATACATCCGGCTTGTAATATAGTACGGCCAGTTAATTTTAATGCCGTGACCTAGTATATGGATGAGATGCACTTCAGCTTGTTCGACTCTTGACAAACCACCTTGTTTAGGCCGCAGAATGCAACAAACAGCAGATTTTTGTATTTTACCATATTCAGAGGTACATGCTATGCAAAAATGATGTCATGACATATAAGAAAAAAATATCTATATACATATGCAGTAGATGTCATACAAATTTAGCGTAGTATAAGCGATATGATTTGAGATCAACAGGATTATCAAACAAAGAGAGAGAGAAAGAACAATATCACCTTGATGCCTGATTTGCTTGATACACAACATACTTATACTTACACGAATATCAAATTGTTAGAAGTACAACAGCATGATTATTTGAATGAAATAAGATAACATCAGCAAATATTATTCCCGTTCCGAAATGTCGAGGATGCCAAGTTCTCGGCGGATATGAAAGAAAGGTTCCGTTGCTAGCGGCTTTGTGAAAATGTCCGCTAGTTGGTTTTTAGTGTCAACGTGTTCAAATACAACATCACCTTTCTCAACATGGTCCCTAAGAAAATGGTGTCGAATTTCTATATGTTTAGTGCGAGAGTGTAATACGGGATTTTTGGTAAGGTTAATAGCGCTAGTGTTGTCACATAGGATAGGAATACGTTCAAGTTTAAGATTGAAATCTAGTAGTTGTTGCTTAATCCACAGAATTTGAGCACAACAACTACCAGCGGCAACGTATTCCGCCTCGGCCGTTGATAAAGCAACTGAAACTTGTTTCTTGCTATGCCAACTAACCAAGGAGTTTGAAAACAAATGACATGTACCACTAGTGCTTTTCCTATCCGATTTGCACCCGGCAAAGTCGGAATCGGAGTAACCTACCAACGAGCAATCACTACCCTTAGAATACCACAATCCATACTTCGGGGTACCTGACAGGTATCGAAGAATTCGTTTAACAGCTTTTAGGTGGGATTCTTTGGGACATGATTGGTATCGTGCACACATGCACACACTAAACATAATATCAGGATGTGACGCAGTAAGATAGAGAAGTGAACCAATCATACCTCTATATCGTTTTACCTCTACGTCCTTGCCATTTTCATCTTTATCCAAATTTACGCATGTAGGCATTGGGGTGTCTATGGCCTTGGATTTTGCCATGTCAAATCTCTTGATCAAGTCCAAACAATATTTTGTTTGGCTCACGAATGTCCCTTCTTGGAGTTGTTTAATTTGCAGGCCGAGGAAGTATGTGAGCTCCCCCATCATACTCATCTCGAATTCGCCCTGCATGAGGTCAGAAAACTCTCTCACGAGATTCATGTTAGTGGATCCAAATATAATATCGTCAACATAGATTTGCACCAAAATCAAGTGCTTTCCTTGACGTTTAATGAAGAGTGTAGTGTCAACCTTTCCTCGTGAGTACCCCTGATTAAGTAAAAACTTACTTAGTCGCTCATACCAAGCTCTAGGAGCTTGTTTGAGACCATATAAAGCTCTTTTTAACTTGTAAACATGTTCAGGGTATTCATGAGATTCAAAACCGGGAGGTTGAGACACATATACTTCTTCATTTATGTGACCGTTAAGGAACGCACTTTTAACATCCATTTGAAATAACTTAAAATCCTTTGCACATGCAAAGGCGAGTAAAAGGCGTATAGCCTCGAGTCGGGCAACCGGCGCATAAGTTTCCTCATAGTCGATGCCTTCCTCTTGGTTATACCCTTGAGCGACCAATCTCGCTTTATTACGGGTTATTACCCCGTTTTCGTCCAACTTGTTCCTAAACACCCATCGGGTGCCGATTACTCGATGGCCTCGCGGAGGAGGGACAAGGTCCCATACCTCGTTTCTTTTAAACTGATTTAGTTCCTCTTGCATCGATAAAAACCAGTGCTCATCGAGTAGGGCCTCTTTGGGGTTTTTAGGCTCTATTTGTGAAACGAAAGCGAAGTGATAACAAAAGTTACTTAGCTTAGATCGAGTGGTGACTCCCTTTGTGATGTCTCCGAGAATATTGTCAATTGGATGATCTTTACACGACTTCCAAGCTTGAGGGAGATCATCGTTTGTAGGCGGATGAGCTTCCTCAGTTACCTCATGGTGTGCATCCTTATCCTCCTCAATTTTGACTCTATCGGGTTGATCAATCCCCGTTTCGCCACCTTTGAGTATGTCTTCTGTGGATGTACCTGCACCATGAACAACACTATCCTTTCCGACATTTCTCGGATAGGACTCATCAAACGTAACGTGCACAGACTCTTCAACAGCTAGTAATCTTTTATTATAAATCCTATATGCTTTACTTGATTACGAGTACCCTAGAAAAATGCCTTCATCGGCTTTTGAATCAAACTTGCCCAAGTTTTCCTTTCCATTGTTTAATACAAAGCACTATACTACCTTTACCTAGTATCGCTCCGCGGTTGTTATCACCGTATGTTACATACCCTTTCTTCTTAGCCACGAAGTCTATGAATAAGGATATGTCTCCAGACATGTGCCTTGAGCACCCACTATCAAGAACCCATCTTCTCTCGGTGGACTCGACACATTTCACCTGTCAAAATATAACTTAGAGAAGGGAGGTACCCAATGGCATATTGGGTCCTAATAGGTTAGCGACAAGACGGTTGCGTTTGGGCAACCATTGGTAGATGCCTTTAGGAACAAGAAATCTCCTAAATCGACATTTACCAATGGAGTGGCCTTTCTTGCAACAGTAAAAGCATACAAAGTCGACATTAGAATCACTTTCACTTGCTTGATCCCTAATTACATATGCATATTTTTGATATGGGTTTATCATACTTTTTCTAAAATCCTTTTTATCGATTGCAAATGTAATTTTAGGTTCAAGTGCCTTGTCTAATTTGGCCTTAAGGTTTCTAACCTCACCTTGCCAAATATGACAAGTATCACAACCAAAGTTGAAAGGATTACTATTGTCCTTACAATCCGATTCATTATCTTTCACAATGGAAGCCTTAAGGTCCTCTAATTTCTTTTCGGACTCTAAGACTTTGTGCTCTAAATATGTAAAAATTCTTCTATTAGAAGCAAGTTTCTTAAAGGCTTCAGTTGCTTCCTTGTGTAAAACATCGAATGCGGTTTGTAATTCGGAATGAGACATATTAGATGACATATTATATCTAGAGTGACGTACCTGTTTCTTTTTCTTTTTCTGATTTGCGGAGAGACATAGATTCACGGACTCTTCTTCATCACTAGAGCTTTCATTAGAGGAGGAAGAATCACTGTCGCTTTCCCACGCGATGTACGCCCTCCTAGGCTTTGATGCTCTCTTATGTGACTTCGATTGTTCCTTTTCTTTTCCCTTGTTGTTCATTGGACAGTCCGGTTTGTAGTGACCGGGCTTTCCACATTTATAGCACGTTCCTCTAGTCTTTTTGCCTTTTTGATTGTCATCTTTGGAGAACCTTGATTGCCTTCGGAAATTTACCAGGTTCTTCTCCGAATGTTGGATGCCGTTCTTTCTCACGTACCGGTTATACCGTTTAACGAACAGCCCCATGTCCTCATTTATGTCTTCTTCTTCGTCGTCGCTTGAAGAATAATCACTTTGCTCTTTTGCTTTAGACTTCGAGGAAGAAGCCTTAAGAGCTATGGACTTCTTTTCACTCATCTTTACTTTGTCCTTCTTTTCTTTCCTTTCATGTTGGTCAAGACTCAAGAGTACCTGTTCATGCTCTTGTAGTTTGCCAAACAATGTAGTCAGGTCTAATACCGTAAGATCATTTGCCTCTTTGATGGCGGTCACTTTCGGCTGCCATTCCCTGCTAAGACATCTCAAAACTTTATTAGTAGCAAGATCATTGGAAATAGGTCTTCCTAGTGAATGTAATCTGTTTATGAGATGAGTAAATCTCTTTTGCATGTCAGCAATGGTTTCCCCTTGCTCCATGAAAAAGAGATCAAACTCTTGTATAAGAGTGTTGATTCGAGCCAACTTAACATCGTTTGTCCCCTCATGGGCAATTTGTAGTGCATCCCACATAGTCTTAGCCGTAGGGCAATGGGATACACGGTAGTATTCATCTACACCTAATGAGGAGATTAGAATGTTCTTAGCTTTCCAATCGTAATTATACTTTCGCTCATCGTCGTCGGTCCATTGTGCTTCGGGCTTTGGCACAACTTCGTTATTCTCATTTGTCATGGTTATTTCAATCGGACCATTGAGAATAACGTTCCATATCTTTCTATCTATGGAATTAATGTGCACCCGCATACAGTCTTTCCAATAGCTATAATTTTCACCGTTAAAAACGGGAGCTCTATTGTACGCCCCTTTTGGTTCGTTAGCCATTATTCTATCAATGTTGTATTTGAAGCACCGGAGAACCGGAGCTCTTGATACCACTTGTTAGACTAAGGCACGGATCTAGAAGGGGGGGTTGAATAGATCCTTTTTAAAAATTTGAGTGGCGCTACCAATAAAATTGGTTTTCAAAATTGTTTTCAAATGCGGAAGCGGCCTTGGAAAATATAGTCTAAAACGAACAACTATTGGAGAGCCGGATATGCGTCAAGCGGATGAATTTAAGACGATAACGGATAGTAAATCACTACACACTTTTATGCAAAACTCAGATGTGATTCACTCGTACTATTTCCTTATTCCAATGATCAAAAATTACACCAAAACTAGCAGCAAAATTAAGGCAATTTTAGTTCAGCACTTTTGTCGAACAGTTGGTGTGCACAAAACTAGCAGCAAAATTAAGGCAATTTTAGTTCAGCACTTTTGTCGAACAGTTGGTGTGCACAAATACCTTAAATGATATTTGTGTTGAATGAGTGATTGAAAAAGCCTTAGTACAGTATTTCTATTGTACTTAGTAGTTAAAAAACAGTGTTTCACCAACTCACTCAATCAATACTACAATTTGACAAAATCACTTATTCTAGAATCACTTAATTTTTAAGCTGTAATTGAAAATGCAGAAAATAAAGGAACACAAGATTTGATGAGGCAGTTCCCCCAGTCGTCCTCGCGTTGGGGTACGTCTGCCCTCAATTCTACAATGAGAATTGAGATATGTATTGAATAGATATCACCTGTTTGGTAGAACAGTTATACACAAGAATCGATAGACAATTGATACAAACAATCTTAATGTTGCTGATAATTTCTACCACTTCTTGCCCCTTGATTCAAGATGAATCAAGTCCTCCAATTTGATGTGAATGACCTCCGATTGCAGCCACCTTATTGACAACTCTTCCGTTGATCAAACCTTCGGCACGGCTGATCTTAGACACACCCAAATTGAACCCGGAACGTCTTCAACCTTTCAACGCCCTAGCTACTAGATTGATCAACCTTCCGCTAATCAATCACCTTCGCACTCGCTTGATTGTTGAACCGACGATTCCGTAACAAAAGCCTTCAAAACCTGTAGTCTTGATAGGTAAAACCTCAAAGGTTTTCTCCCAAGAAACACCTGCACCAGCTTCCACTCGAACCGGATCTTCAATCACGCGTTCGAACCTTATCACCGTCGAGCAAACCACAAACCGCAGCAAAAAATTGATTATCTGTAATTTGAGGATTTGTGAGTTGATTGAACGATGAAGATGAAGAACACTGATGCACCTCTTTCACGTTTCTTGACCTGAACACTTTCTCACAATGCTTTCAAAAATGTTCTTGTTAAAATTGAAAAGACAGCTATTTATAGTAATATACAAAACAGACAGTTGACAGATCAATGAAACATAGCAGAATTTCTGTTTCTGCGCGCGAACGGTCGACCATAGGGTCGGCGTGCGCTGAGCCGTGTGACACTCAAACTGTCATGCGCCGAGTCAGCGGTCGACGCATGATCTTCATGCGCTGAGCCGTGAGATTCTTAAACCTGCATGCGCCAAGTTAACGGTCGACGCATGACCTTCATGCGCTGACCCGTGTGAACTGAATGAAACTGTGTGCTGACGGTATGGTCGGCTCATGGTTCAAAAATCTGCAAAAACATAAATTTCTACAGCTTTTTGTGCATTACGTCATTGTAAAAATTGAATCATAAGTAGCGTGAATGATTTAAACGAAAGAAGGATATCTCTTAGCAAGTTGTCATCATCAAAAACCAGAGGCACGCTTGTGTTGGTAGATACTTGTGTTGGTAGATACTTTGCCTTCACATCTAACACCCTAATTCCTCTTAATTCTAACTAAAACAAGCTAGAGATTGAAGGTTACCAACCTGAAAAATTCGTGTGCACAGAAGTAGCAAGACCTCAAATCAAGCCCTCAAATGCTCCAGACTCCTTCAGTGAATCACTTCCAAGCTTCTGTATGCAATAGAATTGATTGAAATGGCTTCAATTCTTGGATTCGAATCTGAGTTGCAGGTGGAAAAATCTAAGCTCAAGAACACCAATCGGCCACGAATTTCCCTTGATTATGATCTAGAATCAATCCCTAGCATCCATGGAAGAGATTGTAATCAAGAAAATGGATGGAAAGTGAGTGAAATGATGTAACCGAATTCAGTTTCAAGCAAGAATTTTCCAAACTCAATCTCTGCTCTCTCCTTCAATCATCACCAACCTTGGCCTTGGATCACCTCTACTCAATATATAGAACATGTGTGGATGATCTAGAAACCTCTAGATCCTTCTAATGAGAAGTTCAATCTCTCATGTCATGAGAATTTCAATCACATGCCATGGTGTGCTCCATTCTGCTAACAGCTTGAAATCAATCCCATTCCCTTCCAATTTCTCCCCTAGTGACATTTTGGATGTGTTTGGCTTGCAAGGGACCTTGATCATGCCTTGAATTTGGGTTTGGCAATGGTTACTTAAGATGTAAGTAACTACTTTTCAAAGCAAGTCCACAAATTGAACTTCAATTCAAAAATGTGGCTAAACCAATGTTCTTAAAATGTGTTTTAGAGTCAAAATGATATATTACATGCCTTAGTTTGGACATGTATATCAAAAATATCAATTTCCAACTTTGGTTCATTTAACTTATACCCTTGTTTTAGGTCATTTTTCCAACTTTGAGCTACAAGCAATTCCAACATCTCATGACCTCTTGACTAGCCTTAAAACATCATTTTGAACAAGTTTTATGTTGAACATTTTCCCATTTGAAGCTTGGAAATAGGAGTTATGGCCTTATGGTTGAAATGACCTATAATCTCCAAATGACCAAAATACCCTTGACTTGTCAAAGCCATAACTTGAGTTCTACAAATCCTATCAAGGACTTCTAGTACTCTATAGAAAGCTAATAGGATAAGGAATAACATTCATGTTGACCAAAAGTTCATAGGAATCATCCTTCTAGGGAAAAAGTTTCATGCAAGTTGGACAACTTTCAAGCCCCCAAATTCACATACCTCAGATGATCTGTAACTTGTCAAAGTCATAACTTGAGTTCTACAAATCCTATCAAGGACTTATAGCACTAAAATTAAAGCTAAGACCATGCTCTACAACATTCATGTTGGGGGAAAGATGATATGACAATCACATCTTGAGCTAAATTGCCTTGAAGATAGGGGTCAAACTAGGGGATTTTACACTGTCAAACCTTAGAAACCCTAGCTTGAAACTTCTCAAACTCTCCAATAATGATGAGTTAACCTTGGAATCATCCTTATAACATCTCAATGTATCAACCCATGATCACATGGATCTTGAATTAGGTCTCAACCTTCTTCAAATCATCAGTTGACTTAGGGTTGACCCAGTCAAACCCTAGCTGCACCACTCATGGCTGAGGCTTCTTAATCTTGCACAATGACCTGTCTAGGCCTCAAAGTGATCCTCAACACTTCTCATGATCTATCTCAAGACCTCAAGTCCATCACCATGGCCTCAGAATCATCTGATGGCTTTCCACAACTCTCAAGTTAAGAGACACACACTCTTGGTTTCAATCACTCTCTGAGGATCTTTTAACTTCTCTGACAAGGATATCAACCCTTGAACACCTGAATAGGCCTCCCAGCTAGCTTCAAAGTCTTGTGTAGCCCTTGATTGGTAATCATACCTCTTGATCTCCTACATACATGTCAATGAAATGCAAATGATAATGCTAATGTGTATGAAATGAAACATAAGCTAGGTAAAGAGATGTTGGAGCAACAACTTAGGGGGCTTTTATTATGGACTAGGCCTGGGACTGGCCCACCATCGGGCACGACCTAACCCAGCTCCTTGACGAGGAGGGGCAACACAAATTCCCAATCCTTCATCACCGTGGGAGGTAACGTTCCCCGCACGTTCTTCATGTGCTCCTCACGTGGGAACATGTCACCACCTGTACCCGCGTCTTTGAAAACAGGTCTTTCACTTCCTGGAGTTCGTGGGCAGTTGACCCAGGATAAATACCACGTACTAGTATTCCCTACCTCCACATAGGATCCTAGAAGTCATCTATTGTGGACCTTACGATCCAGCCCACAACAGATAACCGTTGACCCAACGCTGAGGGCACATTATAAATACCCTCCTTCATAGGAGAGTCAGGTATTCTAAATTCATTCTTACTTTGTACTTTCTCTCTTATTCACTCTAAACCTCACTTTGGCATCAAAGTTTCTTATAGGCACACTCCCTCCTCTTTTTCGTCACAAGAGAATTTGGAGCTCACGACGTGTTCTTGGCTGCTGATTGAACTTCTGATCCCAATAAGATCATAAAATAACCAAAATGTTTTTGGAACCTAGCCACATTAATTGAGAATTTTCAAATTGATTAGGAAATTTTTTTGAATTGTCTAATCGATTAGAACAAATGCCTAATCGATTAATATTAACAACTCTCTATCAAAAACTTCCAATTTAAGAAGTAATAATTAATTATTGCAAGTAACTAATTAATTTGGTAATCGATAAAGTCATTTATTTGGCCCATGGATTGTTTCAATTTTAACACAATCTCTTTGCCTATAAATAAAGGGTTTCCCTTTCATTTCTTATAATCTAGAAAAACATGAAACTTCTCACTTTTCCGCTTTCTCTCAATCTCTATAAATTATTTATTTTTTTCTCACTTGTTTAACCATAGTGTTTTGAGAGCTTTCTTGACTTCAGTGGGGAAATTTTTCTAGGAGAATGGCTTTATTGTAAATTTACCGAGAGCTATTTTTTTCTTTTGAGAAAATTATTATTCCTTAAGGAAGTAGTTTTTTTGGTTTATGTGGTAAACGTGTATAAAATCTTTTTGGAGGGATTAATATAAGTCTCCGTTTAGTTTGTGAGTTCCGCCATTGAAGAAAAGCTCTCCTTTTAGGTTTGTGAAGAATAGCGAGAGAAAAATCTTAACAACGATTCTTGAGCTCATCTAGATTAAAAGCTCTATTGGTTTGAGATTAGCATGGTGTAAAATATCACTCAGTTTCTAAGTTCATCTTTGTATAAAAGCTCAGTAGGTTTGAGATCAACCGAGTAAAACTCTTGGTTTGGTTTGTAAGTAGCCCATGTAAAAATAATTTTGGTTTGGAGGATAGCCAAATCAAAACTCTAACTTGGTTCGAGATTAGCCTATGCAAAATATCAATTTGGCTTAAAGAATAACTGCTCGAAGCTCTATTTGTTGTTTAGTGTGAATACTAACTACTTCATTCCTCAGTTTGCTGTTTGATTGGAAGTTAACATGAAACTACATTTTATTTGTATAAAGGGGTTCATGGGCTTAAATTTCTAAAATATCTTAAATATTAACAGATACTCTCAAGATCATATCTTGGGGGGGAGTAGTAGGTCACTTCTTTAAGACCATACCTCTACAAATCTCTGGTATTATCTCTTTTCCCTTAACTATTTTACTTTCCGCACTTTTTTTTTTACCTTGAATTTCAGCTGCCTATACAAATGTTTTGAGAAAATATTTTTAAACTCAAATTTATAAAATGATTTTGTTTTAAACTATCTTATTTCAAACCTCCCCAATTCACATCTTTAGGATATGGAGTCACATGTTAAAAAAAGGATGCGGGAGTGGACGATTAATCCACTGTTATTTTGGAGAACATGGTAAAATGACTCCTTGTACTTCTACAGAGTAAGGACATGTCATTTCCATACTTTCCTACCTTAGACGACCTGTCATTGAGGAAGGCAACATATTCAATAAAGGTGCAACATATCTAGCAAACAGACGATTGATACATATGAGAAGTGATCAAGTGGGCTTGGACGAGGCGAAACATTATCCCCCTCCCCTATCTCCTCTAATGGACTCCTTAGAAATATATCAACACACAATCCCTCAAGCACAATAACCTTTAAAGGGAGAAGTGGTTTAATCTTGCCCTTCTTATCATAATGATTCCTTCAAGTATGAGGTGACCTCTATATGCATAATGTGAGTCCCTTATGTATGGGATGACTCTGGGACAGGTCTCCAAATGTTAATGATGTGATCCACACATTAGATAAGGGATTTTGAACATAAATCACCTGAAGGATATGAAATGTTAGTTAACTAAAGGAAATAAAATATCCATTGGTGAAAGAATATGTTTCATTAAATGAAATCAATGATGATTTTCCTTGGGAAGCCAAACTCGATTCTACTTGTTACATGTGTATCTGACACGACTAATCTTTTCCATTTCTTGTAACAGCTAAGGTTCCTAGTGGGTGATGATATTTTATTCCTTGAGCTATCAAAGATGGATGAAACTCACCTTTTAAGAGGCCTTATGATAGAACGAGTCCAACAGGAGAAGCATAATCTAGTTGTTGATGGCTTGAAGTCAAAGCTTTCCACAAATCAAGCAATTATCACTCAACACCAGGAAACAATGAGGACCTTGATGAAGGAGAAAGAGGATTTGAGGATCTTACTTAGGACGATGGTGGTAGAGGCGTGAATGCATTCCACTTCCACCATGAAACTAATCGGCTCTCTAAATGGCCCTCTCAGCTCTCTTAAAAGACTTGAGAAGAAATGTATGCCCTCAAAGATGACCTGGTGGAGACTTACAACAAACACTTCAAGTGGTCAAAGGAACAAATATCCTTTTTCAGAGTTAGATTTAAGTCAGATGAACTTGTTCAAGGTTGTACGTGAAGGCCAATTATTGGATGACGAAGAGGTCTAACATGTTAGGGAAGTAGCCTTGAATAATTCGAAGGAAACTAAAGATACCTTTCGCTCTGGGGATGTTTTAAAGGATCAATGAGTTCAGGGTTTTATTTATTTGTGCCTCTAGCAACCTTTTTGTGACAATGTTCAATAGAGGGGTTCTATAATTATTTTTCCGTAAGAGTTTTATACTCTTTTGCGCTCCATGGAACTTAATTAAATGAACTGTTTGTATACTTGTAATTTATCTTTGTGGATTACTACTCCATACCCTGGCATTAGCTATTATTCTTGGGAACAAGGACTTTCTCTCAGAAGTACCAATATCGCTTCAAAGGCGACAAGGATTCCTTCATGGGGATCCAACATTTATGGTTGCCTTAAAGGGTGACAAGGATTCCTTCGTGAGTATTCAATGTATATATTTGCCTCGAGGGGTGAAATGGATTCCTTAGTAAGGATCTAACATTTTTAATAGCCTCAAAATAAGGCAAGGATTCCCATATAAGGATCCACCATGTACAATAGCCTAAATGGGTGGCAAGGGTTCCCATGTAAGGATCCAATATGTATAGTCGCCTCGAGGTGTGATCTAGATAAGAACCTTTTGCTTCCAAAATCTATGAAAATAAATAAACCATAGTCCAAATATACCCAAATGAGGCACCTTATTAAAAACCCTTATGCCACGTTAGCGACACAGGGAAAAGAGTTATCCACAAAAGCGAAAAAATGGAACCAATTTATTCTCACAATTGATAGAGATTATGACTCGCCTAAATAAAAAACAAACATGACACACTAAATGAGGCTCAATGCCTTAACAATTATCATTTTTTGACAAGAGATATTTTCTTTCAACTTGCATGTCTACTTGGCTTGGAGTGGCCAGGACCTCATCACTGAGAGCTTCCCCTAATGGCTTTGCCTCAAACTTCATGCCAACGATGTTCACGGCCACTATTATCTCCTTCTTCAGCTTCAGGCTCTCTACATAGCACTTCTTGTCGATCTTCTGATGTTCTTGAACAACCCTAACTCACTTATTTGGGAATGGTTACTTCATGCACAGTGTTGGAAAAAATTATTAATACCAAATCCCTTGGGTTTTGTCGATAACAAAGTATTTAAAGAACATTTGGGCTTTCTAACATCCGTTTAAGTTTGCAAGAATATAATCATTAAGAATAAATGAAAATATGCTTGAGGAATCTGCATCTGAAGATCAGACTCTGGCTCTAAAGATCACTTCTAAAGACTCTGCCTCATATGGAGATCTAGACTCTGAAGAAGTCAACTCTTAAGAAAGGAAGCCTCTGGTTACCCATACTTTAAAGCTTTACAAGCCAAGAAGCAAACTCTGAAGAGTGAAGTCTGAAGAAAGTATACCTCTCAATTAGAAGCTCTTTAACTGAGGCAACTCTGTCAGACTCAAAACTTTTGATCACATGAAGACTTAAGGAAAAATCTCTTCCTTGGTGCCTGAGCTTCAAAGGATAATTCCTCTTGCAAAAACGTGCTTTGTTGATGTGTCTAATTAAGTAAAAAGGTGCTTTTCAAAAAGGTGCTCTGCTACAAACTCTGAACATTGACATTCAAAGAGAAGCTACACTGTCATATTTCTTAGACTTAGAGAATCTTAACACTTGTATATTCTAAAAGTTCTTAAACCTTATAGTCTTTCTAAGATGTATTATGTCTACACCTCTGATTGTATATCAAGTGTAGTTGTTATCCAAATCTCTTAATAGTTTGTTTAGAGTAAGAAGTTTCTTGCTTTAGTGTTTGAGCATTTGAAGTCTCTTACCTATGTGTTTGAGAAAAGGAAGTCTAAATTAGCTTGTGTGCTAAAGCAAGGAACCCTTGAGCTTGTATGTTTGAGCAATGAAGTCTCAGACTTGTATGTTTGAGCAAGGAAGTCTTATACTTGTGTGTATCAGCAAAGGAAGTCTCATGCTTGTCTACTTAAGCATTTGTAATCAATTTGGTTATAGTGGAAATTCCTTGGAAGTACAAGGGGACTGGACTACTCTCAGGTTGTGAGAGGTGAAGGTGAGAAAAACACAAGAAAGGGGGGGGAGGGTTTGAATTGGGGTTTTCAAAAACAAAAGCTTTTTACTCACTCAATAAAAATCACAGCTATTCAACAACAAAGAGAAATACGCTTCGATTTTTATATTGGTTCACTTGAAAATCTCAAAGTTAATCCAGTCCACCCGCCAAGATGATTTCGCCTTATACCCAAGGACATAATCCACTATAATTAACTGATTACAACTGCACTAGCAATTGCTGGTGACTAACAAACCACAAAGACACACAATCGATGTCTTCTTAAGGATTCTGACCTAACTGGTCCCTTAAGGAAATACAAGTTCCTTAGTCCAATATACTCTTCATGCTTCTCACAAGTTTCAGAAGCAATTACTTGGACTTGTTTAAGGTCTTTGTATTTCCTTTGAAGACTTTGATACCTTTGTAGTATTTCAAAAAGACATGATTCTAAATCATAACAAGAGAGATTAGAAATACCTCTTTAGAATCATGATTAGATTATGCTTCTGAGTTTGATGATACTTAGTCTTTGGGTTCTCCAGAGACTTCAGCATCAGAGGTTGTTGCCATCAATGTAAAATTAGCTTGTTCTTCTTTAGAATCTTCTTTTTCTGAATCAGAGTTGTATCAGGTAGCCATGAGTCATTTCTTGCCTTTGACAAAAAAAAAATTGTGATTTCTGTCTTTCTTGAGCTTGAGACATTCATTCTTGTGATGACCTGGCTCTTTGGATTCATAGCAAATAACTTCTTTACACTTTTTCTCCTGCAGCATTAACAAGATGACTGTAGCCATCATAAACAAGATCCCAAAGATCTACATCATAGCCAAGAAAGAAACTTTCGATTCTATCTTTCCAATAGTCAAACTTGTCACCATTAAAGACTGGTGGTTTGAAATTATAATGATCTTTCTCTACTGGAATATCAACAACCACTATTTTCTCACGCACACACTGGATTGATACTGAACATGGTTAAGTGTTTGATAAACTTTTATCACAATAAGAACTAGAGCTCTGATTCCAATTGAAGGTGAGAAAAACACAAGAAAGGGGGATTTGAATTGGGGTTTCCAAAAACAAAATCTTTTTACTCACTCAATAAAAATCACATCTATTCAACAATAAAGAGAAATACACTTTGATTTTTATACTGGTTCACTTGAAAATCTCAAAGTTAATCTATAACACCCCAAATTTAATTGTAATATTTTAATTTATTTATTTAATTGAGAATATTCGTATTTTGGTGGTTTTCGGTGGTTTTGTGGATTATTGGGAATTATGCATTTTTGGATTATTTATTTAATTAATAGTATACAATTTGGAAATATTGGTATTATTATTAGTTAAAATAAATATAAGTGAAATAAGGGTAATTTGTGCATTAAGAGGAGTTAGTAAAGGTGTTATGGGAAAAACCCAATTGTGTGGCCCAAGACTAGGTTTGACAAAAAGGAATTCTAAAGGGAATTGGGATTCATTTGTTAACCGTGAAAAGTATTGTGGCCAGAGAGCTCTGAGGAGAAGATTGGAGGCAGAAGATTCCCAGAGATAATCGTGAAGGCTTTGAATCGACTAAGGTATGGGGAGTATAGCTTTTCATGATTTTCCATGTGTAACTTTCGATGTAATTATGGTTGATTTACGGGTTTAAGGGTTTTATGGAGAATTATGAGAAAAAGGGATTTTTAGCCTTCGTGCCCTAAATCTATTATGGAGATTGTAACCGTAGGGATTTTGAGGGTAGAGATGAGAAATTATGATCTTTGGCCTTCATGGCCTAAACCGATTATAGGTTAATCTAGCTGTGGTTCAAATGGGGAAAAAGGGAAACCTTAGGCCTTCGTGGCCAAAACTATAATTTGAACCTGTCTGACCCTGATGGAATAAGAATATTTAAATGTGAGTAACTCTGATGCCTTTGGGGTAATTGTAGGAAATTGTGATTTAGGGTGTGAATATGTTTCGAGATTGGTCTAATAAACCGTAGATTTTGTGCCTTTATCGCCGTAGGACCTTAGGGATGATTTAGGGATGTTTTAGGGGCATTGGGCAAGTGGATCGTAGAGCTTTTTGAGTGATTTTGAGTTCTGGTGCGTAGCAGAATTTGCTGACATCGCGCAGTTCGCCTAGCGAAGAAAGCTTTGCCTAGCGAACAATGTTGTTCCCAGACTCGCCTAGCGAAGAATCATTCGCCTAGCGAAGAAACTCGCCCCAGACTCACCTAGCGAACATGCCAGCGAACGTAGCAGAGTTTCACGAATGTTGATCGTGTGTAGTGATGCCTTGATGTTTGATTCTGTAATTTCTGTGATGGATTAACATGAGTATGACAGTGATGTTTATGTGATTAATAGGCAATAGTATGAGGATTACTGCGAGTATAGTTATGAATTAATATGTGATAATATGTGATAATATATGATAATATGATGAATTGATATGAGTATGACTGTGAGAGCTATGTGATTTGTATATGATTATATGATAATTTTCTATGATGTATGATGATGATTATTATGATGAATTATGATGATGTGATGTATGATGATTATTATGATGAGATATAATGACATGATGTATAAAGAGGATTATTATGATGAGTTGTGATGACATGGCATTTGATGATGATGAATATGATGAATGATGATGCACCTATGATGTTATTATGAGGATGATTTGTAATGTGTGCATCATGCATTCGTGTGCATCATGCATTCATGTGTATTCGGACTTTGGTTCAGGACCTCGATTACTTTGGCTTCAATCCCATTGTGTGGATGTGAAATGTTTTGATGTCCTCCGGTTCTCAAGTAAAATCGATCCTATTGATGGGGATCTATGAAGGGTTGATGGCCTAGTGTCCATCGTGCTGTTATGATTGGGACCACATGCATTGAGTCTTATTGCATTGCATTTATGAGTCTTTTTGTATAAATTATGATGTTGTGGCCTTCAAGGCCTATTGATGAATATGAAGGTTGAATATCATTATGGCGCCATTTATATGTTGATTTTTATACATTGATTATTATGAATTATTTTACTCACCCTGACTGTTTGAATGTTACCTCCACGTGGGTAACGTGCAGATACCAGGTTTAGTCTTGGGTGTCGTTGAGGACTTTTGAAGTTTTGAGTTGTGGCCTTTGGTCAACTTAGAGGGTCTTGCTCTGATAGTGTAACATCGAGTTGGGAGTCTTTGAGTTGAGTTATGTTTATTTAGTTTATTTTGATTATCTTCCCGTATGAGGAAACCTTGATTATGCCTTTTGTATTCCGCTGTTTTGTGTAGTTTGATGTATTTGGGGAAAAACCCGTTGTACACAGAGCATTGACTTATTTTGAGTAACATGAGAAATGTACGCCCTTTGAGGTGATTTTTATTGAGTTAAATATTTTACTCTGATGACTTTGAATAAATGTGCCTCTTAATTGTGAGGTAGAAAAGGGTGTTACATTAGTGGTATCAGAGTAGGTCGGTTCGTCCAGCCAATTGTCTAATGTTATTTGTTCCCTTGTATGCGGCATGTGTGTGAAAACAATGTCGGTACACGTTTGTTTTCTAACCTTTGTCTGCAGAGTGGGAATGAGTCAAGTGGGGGAGAAGCTTGTGCTTCTCCAGGATGCTGCAAGTGTGGAATGGTGGCTCAGTGTGTCGATGGACGCTCTTATAGTTTGGTAAAGATGGTTTATGTCCCATCATGATTTTCGGCTGTCTATTGACAAATTGAGGAACTGATCACCCTTAATCTCTTGTTGATAGTGGATGGAGTCATGTTTTAGGGGATAGACGTGTCTTGCAAGCTTAGATGATGTGTGTAGTAAATTGTTTTAAGTTAATCTAAGTGCTTACGAGTTATTTTGATGAGTCGGTATGGGATGGTGCTGAGATGGTTATTTTAATGGGAACCTAGAGTGTTAATGAAAGTGGGGAAGTTGGTGGTTTGCCAATTAGTTGTGATTGTCCGGGAGTTTTCCTAATGAGATAAGTGATTTACTACCGGAACGTGAAATGGAGTTTGTGATCGACTTAGTTCCTGGAACTAGTCCGATATCGATGGCTCCATATAGCATGTATGCATTGGGATTGAAAGAGTTGAGGAGTCAACTTGAAGATTTGCTTGAGAAGAGATTCATTCGTTCGAGTGTGTCACCGTGGGGTGCACCAGTTTTGTTGATTAAGAAGAGGGAAGGTTCTGTGGGGATTTGTGTGGATTATAGACGAGTGAAAAAGGTGACTAGTAAGAGAAGTGTTCACTTCCAAGGAATGATGATTTGATGTGTCAGTTGGTTGTTGCAAGTGTGTTCAGTAAGATGGATTTGAGATCTGGGTATCATCAGATTCGTGCGAAGGCTGAAGATATTCAGGAGATTGCTTTTAAAACAAGGTATAGACATGATGAGTATTTTGTGGTTCCATTAGGGGTGACTAAGGCACCATGTGGGTGTTTGGAGTATATGAACGAGATTTTCCATACTTATTTGAGCAAGTTGATGGTTGTGTTAATCGGTGATATTTTGGTATATTCGAAGAGTAAAGAGGACCATGCTGAGCATCTGAAAATTTTGTTATTAGTGTTGAAAGGGGAGCAGTTGTATGCAAAAACTCTCAAAGTGTGAGTTTGGTTGGAGGAAGCAAGTTCCTTGGTCATGTGATCTCGAGTAGAGTTATTGTGGTTGATATGTCGAAGGTTGAAGCCGTATAGCAATGGGAAGCTCCCAAGAACCTGTGTTTGAGATTAGAAGTTTTCTTGGGTTGGCAGGTTGTTATTGGAATTCATTGAAGGATTTTTTCCAAGTCATCTTTTCCATTGACACAGTGGACTGGGAAGGTTCAAGCTTTTGTTTGGATGCAAAGTGTGAGGAAAGTTTCAAGAGCTTTCGAGGAGGCTGTCAACAGCTCATGTTTTGATTTTTGTTGAATCCGGCAAAACCATTGTGGTATATTGTGATGCTTCGTTGATGGGATTAGAAGAGGTGTTAATTCAACATCAACAAGTTTTAGCTTATGCTTTAAGATAACTTAAATGGCATAAGAGGAATTATCTGACGCATGATTTAGAGTGGGTTATTGTTGTGGGTGTGTCAAAGCTTTGGAAGTTTTATTTGTTTGGTTCGAGAATTGAGATGTGTAGTAATCGTAAGAGTTCGAAGTACTTCCTTGATCATAACAAGTTGACTGTAAGGAAGAAGAAATGATTGGGACTTCTGAAGGATGATGGTTTTGGGTTGAATTACCATTCGGGTAAAGCAGACATGGTAGCTGATGCATTGATTTGGAAATCTTTGCATATATCGATGATGACAAAAAAAGAGTTAGAACGGATTGAGCAATTTCGTGATATGAGTTTGGTTTGTGAAGAGACTTCTTATGGAGTTAAGCTTAGTATATTGAGGCTTACTAGTGTTATTCTTGATGAGATTCGAGGAGGTCGGAAATCTGATTTGAGTTGGTAGATCGGTTGAATTTGATGAATCAAAGTCAAAGAGCTGATTTTCGGATTAATGAAAATGGCATCACGAGATGTCGTGATAGAGCCGGTGTTCTAGAAAAAGAGTATTCTTGAAGAAGGACATCGAAGTAGTTTGAGTATTCTTACCGGTGTTATGAAGAGGTACCAGAATTTGAAGAAATTGTTTTGGTGGCCAGGGATGAAGAAAGAAGTTGTTGAGTTTGTGTATGATGGTTAGACTTGTCGAAAGTCGAAGATTGAACATCAGAGACCATTGAGTCTGATGCAACCGTTGAATATTCTAGAGTGGAAATGGTATAGTATTTCCATAGATTTTGTGTCGGGTTTGCCGAAGACTGTGTGAGGGATATGATTCAATTTGGGTGATTTTTGATAGGTTGACTAGATCAGCTCATTCTTACCAATGAGGATTAATCAATCTATGTTGAAGCTAGTTGAGACGTATATTGAGGAAGTTGTGAAGTTGTATGAGATATCGTCGAATATTGTGTCAGATGGAAATCTGAGATTTACATCGAGATTTTGGGAGAGGTTGCAGACGCTTTGGGTGCCATGTTGAAGTTGAACTCTGCCTATCATCCGCGGACGGATGGACAGACAGAGAGAACTATCCAGTCTTTAGAGGATTTGTTGAGAGCTTTTGTGTTAGGTCAAGGTGGATCGGGGGATAGTTATTTGTCGTTGTTTGAGTTTACCTACGATAACAGTTACCATTCTAGTATTGGAATGGCACCGTATGAGACTTGGTATAGTAGGAGGTGTAGGACTCATTTGTGTTGGTATGAGTCAGGCGAGAGTGTTGTGCTCGACATGAGATTGTGCAAGAGATGATTAAGAAGATCAAGAGGATCCAAGAAAAGATGGATACTTCGCAGGGTCGTCAGAAGAGTTACCTTAATAAGAGGCAAAAAGCACTTGAATTCCAAGAGGGGGATCCCGTGTTGTTTAGAGTTACGCAAGTAACTGGTGTTGGCCGAGCTTTGAAGTCTCGAAAGCTCACACCTTGATTTGTTGGTCCATATCAGAGTGGCGCAACGGAAGTGTGGGAGAAGTAGCATGTTAGACTGTTTTACCGTTGTCACTTGTGAAATTGCATAAGGTGTTTCATGTGCCTAAGTTGAGGAAGTACATTGATTCAGATGGATGGTGTACAAGTGAGAGGTAATCTAATTGTTGAAGTATTGATAGTTCGTATTGATGAACGAGAAGCAACTTCGAGGTAAAGAGATTGCCTTAGTAAAGATATGGTGGGAAGGACCAGCTGGGGAAAGTGGGATTTGAGAGCATGGAGATCAGTTGGGGGAGTCGTATCCGATTATGTTTCCTTGAGGTAATTTTCGAGGGCTAAAATTCTTTTAAGTAGGGGAGAGTTGTAACACCCCAAATTTAATTGGAATATTTTATTTTTTTTATTTATTTGAGAATATTCGTATTTTGGTGGTTTTCGGTGGTTTTGTGGATTATTGAGAATTATGCATTTTTGGATTATTTATTTAATTAATAGTATACAATTTGGAAATATTGGTATTATTATTAGTTAAAATAAATATAAGTGAAATAAGGGTAATTTGGGCATTAAGAGGAGTTAGTAAGGGTGTTATGGGAAAAACCCAATTGTGTGGCCCAAGACTAGGTTTGACAAAAAGGAATTCTGAAGGGAATTGGGATTCATTTGTTAACCGTGAAAAGTATTGTGGCCAGAGAGCTCTGAGGAGAAGATTGGAGGCAGAAGATTCCCAGAGATAATCGTGAAGGCTTTGAATTGACTAGGGTGTGGGGAGTATAGCTTTTCATGATTTTCTATGTGTAACTTTCGATGTAATTATGGTTGATTTACGGGTTTAAGGGTTTTATGGAGAATTATGAGAAAAAGGGATTTTTAGCCTTCGTCCCCTAAATCTATTATGGAGATTGTAACCGTAGAGATTTTGAGGGTAGAGATGAGAAATTATGATCTTTGGCCTTCATGGCCTAAACCGATTATAGGTTAATCTAGTCGTGATTCAATTGGGGAAGAAGGGAAACCTTAGGCCTTCGTGGCCAAAACTATAATTTGAACCTGTCTGACCCTGATGGAATAGGAATATTTAAATGTGAGTAACTCTGATATCTTTGGGGTAATTGTAGGAAATTAAGATTTAGGGTGTGAATATGTTCCGGGATTGGCCTAATAAACCGTAGGTTTTGTGCTTTTATCGTCGTAGGAACTTAGGGATGATTTAGGGATGTTTTAGGGGCATTGGGTAAGTGGATCTTAGAGCTTTTTGAGTGATTTTGAGTTCTGGTGCGTAGCAGAATTTGTTGTCATCGCGCAGTTCGCCTAGCGAAGAAAGCTTCGCCTAGCGAACAATGTTGTTCCCAGACTCGCCTAGCGAAGAAACTCGTCCCAGACTCGTCTAGCGAACATGCCATCGAACGTAGCAGAGTTTCGCGAATGTTGATCATGTGATGCCTTGATGTTTGATTATGTGATTTCTGTGATGGATTAACATGAGTATGACAATGAGGTTTATGTGATTAATAGGCAATAGTATGAGGATTACCGCGAGTATAGTTATGAATTAATATGTGATAATATGTGATAATATGATGAATTGATATGAGTATGACTGTGAGCGCTATGTGATTTGTACATGATTATATGATGATTTTCTATGATGTATGATGATGATTATTATGATGAATTATGATGATGTGATGTATGATGATTATTATGGTGAGATATGATGACATGATGTATGAAGAGGATTATTATGATGAGTTGTGATGACATGACGTTTCATGGTGATGAATATAATAAATGATGATGCACCTATGATGTTATTATGAGGATGATTTATGACGTGTGCATCATGCATTCATGTGCATCCAGACTTCGGTTCAGGACCTCGATTACTTTGGCTTCAATCCCATTGTGTGGATGTGAAGTGTTTTGATGTGCTCCGATTCTCAAGTAGAATCGATCCTATTGATGGGGATCTATGGAGGGTTGATGGCCCAGTGTCCATCGTGCTGTGATGATTGGTACCACATGCACTGAGTCTTGTTGCATTGTATTTATGAGTCTTTTTGTATAAATTATGATGTTGTGGCCTTCGAGGCCTATTGATGAATATGAAGGTTGAATATGATTATGACGCCATTTATATGTTGATTTTTATACATTGATTATTATGAATTATTTTACTCACCCTGCCTGTTTGAATGTTACATCCACGTGGGTAATGTGCAGATACCAGGTTTAGTCGTGGATGTCGTTGAGGACTTTTGAAGTTTTGAGTTATTGGCCTTTGGTCAACTTAGAGGGTCTTGCTCTGATAGTGTAACATCGGGTTGGGGATCTTTGAGTTGAGTTATGTTTATTGATTTATTTTGTTTATCTTCCTGTATGAGGAAACCTTGATTATTTCTTTTGAGTTTCGTTGTTTTGTGTAGTTTGATGTATTTGGGGCAAAACCTGTTGTACACGGAGCATTGACTTATTTTGAGTAACATGAGAAATGTACACCCTTTGAGGTGATTTTTATTGAGTTAAATATTTTACTCTGATGACTTTGAATAAATGTGCCTTTTAATTGTGGGGTAGAAAAGGGTGTTACATAATCCAGTCCATCCGCCAAGGTGATTTCGCCTTATACTCAAGGACTTAATCCACTATAATCAACAGATTACAACTTCACTAGCAACCGCTGGTGACTAAGAAACCACAAAGACACACAATCTATATCTTCTAAAGGATTCTGACCTAACTTGTCCCTTAAGGAAATACAAACAACCGTTTGATTACAAAGTTGTGTTTACAAAGATTGCTTCTATGTAAGCAGGTATAAACAAGTTAAAAACACAATACACTTAAAAGAAAATTTCTTCAAAAATTTACACAACAGTCTTTCATGCTTATTCTTTTTCTTCAAGTCTTTATATAGCTAGTAAAAAAAAAAGACTCGTTGAAGTGTAGATCTGGTATTTTTCATGAAATAGCTGGAGACTTGAGTAACAGTTTAATATGGAGGGGACAAGAATCATACTACCTCAATTTCCTTACTCCACGAAATCCGCTTAGTGGAAGGAATATTGGTTTGTACCTTGTACTATTTTTCCCACATATAAACCCGCTCTTATCTTCTATTCTTCATTGGCTTTTGGATAAATTGTTGTTTGAAGCATGAGTTAGAAGAGTTGATTTTTGCTTGAGTTTAGAAACTTCAATCATCAATCAAAAGCTTGATCACATCAATATCAGACTTGAGATTTTTCAGAGTTTTTAGAACCTACAGCGTTTAGTCTTTGGAAGCTTGAGTTCAAAAACTTTAATCATCAATCAGAAGCTTGATCATATCAATATCTGACTTGAGATTCTTCAATGTTTTTAGAACCTTCAGCATTTAGTCTTAGGAAGCTTGAGTTGATCAGAGTCACACGTCAGAAGCAAGAGCCAAGAGAATGTTGCAGCAGCAACATACAATTTCCTTAGAAGCTTCTCATCCGTGAGTTTGAGTAGAAGCAATTTAGATTAATATATTTAGAAGCTTGTAACGTTTCATGTTCAAGAGTCAGAATCAAATATGTTTGCTAAAGATACACAATAACAAACTGTTAGGGCACCAAAATTGTTCTCACACAAATACTGACTTGTTATCATCTAAACTTAGAGATACAAATGCATAACCAAATCGTGTTCTAACAATCTCCCCCTTTTTTATAATGACAATACTGTTGCACCCTAAAATTTGACCAACCGGGTCCCGTATCTGGCCTTATGTTTCGACGCATGACCGCATTCGCATCCGCATGTCGCATACAGTGCATTTTTTTCAGTTGTTTTGATTTTATCGGGATCACAGCCCTCGTCTCGCGTCTCAGGTGTTTTTAGCAAGTTCAGATAAGTAGAATCGTATTTTTGGGAAGTCGTGCTATTCCCGGTGTTTTCAGCTCACGCTGTTATTTTTAGGGATATTTCGGTGTCCATTGATTTTTACCAACTATTTTGTTACGCTCTCGCAGTGTTATTTGTGGTTTTGTACTATTTTTGTTCCCTCTGGAATTATTAGGATTTTATTAGATATTATTAGCATTTTCTAGAATTTAAGTAGATTCTTTTAATATTTTTAATAGGTTTTTAGACATTATTTTTTTTTAATAGATAATATAGAATATAATAGTTTTAGATATATTTTTAATATAGGTTTTAATAGATTTTGTTAATAGATTTTTAATTAGGTTTTTAGAATAGTAATTGCTGGAATAAGATTAGGGTATATTTTAGATTTAATCTTTTTTAGAGTTTACAGATTTTATTAATTGGGTAGGATTAATTAGATGATGTTAATTAGTTTTATTCTGATTTTAAGTCATTAATTAGGTCATTAATCCATTAGCATTTTAATTCAGTTTTGTTTAATCCGTTCATTCCCATTTAATTCAGCATTAAGGTCTATTAATCAATTCATCATTCAGTCCAATTAGTTTTTTCGTTGGGCCAGTTCAGGGTTTGGAGGCCCAGTCACGGTCAAAGTCCAGATATCAATGCCACATGTCCTATAAAAGTTGTCACCACGTGTTACATCAGGGGGACGCCACATTTTTTCCACAATTCACGAGAATCTGCCACCTCCACCCATACGTGGCTTCCTCCACTCTCTCCTCTCCCCCCACGTGTGCTTCATGCACGCTCCCTCACCACCACGTGTCTGAACCTGAGCTCCACCAGTTGCATGGCCGGCGGCCATGCAACCACCGCAACCAACCCTCGCCGGCCACCACCAACCAACTCCGGCCACCACCGTAATTGAATCCCTCCGCCTTAACCAACTCGCCGGAAACTGCAAAATTTGCCAGAATCTTCATCAACTGCAACCAATCTTCATCATTCTCGGCCGAAACTCATCCAATTTCCAGAAAATCTTAGCAATTTCATCATCGGTGACCAACTCCATGTGTTCATCCAACTCTAGAACTCTGCAAACGAGATTCAAGAACTCTCGTTATCATCTGGATTCGCGAAGAACATCCTTCAATCCCCTCATCGTTCTTCAACAATAAGCTCTCAAGAACCTTCATCCAGATTTCTTCGTTTTCCAGAAACTTATCTCATGAACATTCGTCTAATATCCTGGAATCATCCAACTAATCTGATGATGAATTTTCCAGATTCATTGTCACAAAAAATCTTCATCGCGTCTCCAAACTACGAGCAAGATCTTCAAGGTTCGTCCGGTTCTTCATCCGATCTCCAGATTTGATCAAGATTTTCCAGCTTCATCGTATTAGTCTTGGTGTTCATCGTTATTCGTTCATCATCATCAAGATTCATACGAATCTTCGACGAATCTCAAGGCTTACACAATCTTCCAACAATCTTCAAAGCTCCTTCGCACAAGAAGTGCATGCATCAGATGTTCTCTCATCATCTGTGAGTTTCAACCACAAGTTCTTCAAGAATCTCGAACCTTCATCTTCTGAGATCGTCAAGCAAGGGATCCACTTCTTGTTTCCAGAGATTTACGCCTTTTCTGTTTTCGTTTTGAAAGAATTGAAACGAGCTGGGAAGAACTTGTGAGACTGAGAGAAAGAATCCGAGAGTGAGAAGAGGAACGAGAGAGAGAGAGAGAAGCTGAGGAGAGGTGACGGCGTGTGAACAGTGCAATGAAGAGGAAATTAGGGTTTGTTCGTGAACGAGAGAGGAAGAAGATGGACCCCGTGTGAATGGGGCCTCGGGCCCATTGGTTTCTTCTTCCAACACCCCGTTTTGGCCAAGATACCCACAGTGGCTAGTTCTTTTGGCTATTGCTTGACTGGGCTGGGCCCTTCGCTAATTGCACCCCTCGTGTTCATTTCAGCACCCCCTCCCCGTTTTTTTCTTTCTTATGTTTTTATGGGCTGGGCCCTTAATTCTGTTTGGGTTTTTTTTTTACTGATTGTAACCCCCTGTAACAGACTGTACCCTCTCCCCTTGTATTTTCTTCATTTTTATTATGTTCTTTTAGTTGTTTTCTTTATGGAAAAAAAGAATAAAGAAATGTTGAGAAAAAAAAGAAGAAGAAGAAGAAAAAATAATATTGAGGAAGGTTTGGAAAAAAGAATATTTGAAAAAAGAATTGAAAAAGAAATAATGAGAAAAAGATTTGAGAAAAGAATATTGAGGAAAAAGCATAAAGAAAATATGGAAAAGAAATATGAAAAGAATAGAAGAAAAAATAGTAAAAAAAGAGTATAAAAATATTAGTTTGTAGATTTAATATTTTTCTTTTGGGATACAATTTTTCATAGAGTTTATTTTACCTTTTTAGAGGTAGTTTTAGAAGTCCATTTGTTAGGGGACTTTTTACACTTTTAGAGATAGTTTTTTTGAAGTCCACTTGTTAGGGGACTATTTTCCATTTGATTTTCCATTATAGATGGATAGGATAGTATTTTCTAGGAGTTTATTTCCGGTATTCAATCATTGTAATCATTTTCAGAATGTTAATAAAACGAGATTTGAGCTGTGGTCGCGAAAGTAGCCGAACTACAGCTGCTCTGATTTCTCGTACTGAGCGAGAATATGTAGGCATAGGATGCGATATCCTAGCGAGCACACTAACAACTAACCTTTTGTTCTCTCGCTGCTGTGCGATCGAGACTTTCCCGCTGACGACTGATGTTACCCTTTTCTCTTGCCCGAGTGCATTTGAGACCAGAGCGTAGTTTTAGTTCCCATAGGTTCCCGTACCTGTAAAACCAGTTTGATATCTCATTCCTGTGTGAGAACACCCAGTCTAGCCGTAGTTAGCCTGAACTACGGAAGCTCTGATCTTCCATGCTGTGTGGAAGTACGTAGGCACAAGACGCGAAGTCTTGGCGAGCCAATTCCCTGTAGTTTCCCGAACTACGTTGACTCTGACTTTCTCTCTTGAGAATACGTAGGCATGGAGCGCGACGCTCTAGCGAGTCAGTTTCCTTCCGTTTAGATTTAGCAGCCGTAGATAGATTGTTTTGCATCCTTTAGACAAACCAAGCAAACGTGGATCCCGTCGAGTACGACGGACGTGAGGGGTGCTAATACCTTCCCCTTGCGTAACCGACTCCCGAACTCAGGTTTTGGTTGCGACGACCATACCTTTCCTGTTTTTTGCGAGGTTTACTTCGAGCGTTTCCTTTCCCTCCGTTGGGATAAATAACGCACGGTGGCGACTCTTCTGTCAGCCGGCGCCGATTTTCGCAGTAGCGACAGCTGGAGACCCTGCTGGGGATCTGCGATAGTTCCCTATGCATGTGGGATCCAATGTCCCCTAAGAGAGTCAATCCTAGCGCTTGTTTGCTTGTCTTTTGGGTGTTTATTTTTTTCCATTGCTATTATTTGTTGTTGTTGTGCTGGGGAGGGTGATGCTTTGAGTGATAGCTGGACCTGGGCTGCTTGAGTATGCATTAGATGTAGTTGTGGAGATTAGTGGACGAACCTGTTTGTTGAGCAGACACAAGTTCCCCACGAAATTCACGCTCAGACGAGATTCTCTCCGAGGTGCTTCTTTCCGATCCTGAGGATCTAAGGGGAGTCCATACGTGAGGATTGTCGACTCTGGGGACCGATCAATTGGAAGTCAGCTAAGTGAGGCCTCTTCATGAGATGATGGTGCCACTCCTTCTGGGAATCGTATCGTCCCTCATGAAAGTCTGTGACGCTGATGACCGCATAGGATGTCGTACCTTTTCAGATTAGGTCCATACCTGTGGGTGGGAGGGTTTTTGCAGGAAACTTAACCTCCAGACGACCCGGTTTTTTGGTTTTCGCTTCCGAGTGATTATCTCTGTCAGCAGTACAGCAGTATTCAAAGCGTGTTGTGGGGGCTGTGATCCCGTGTTTGCTGCATTGCATTGCATTTGCATAAGAATCTTTGCATCGTATTGCATAGCATTTCTCTAGTTGGCCAGAGCTCTTATCCAGCCTTTGTTTTGATTCAGAGGGTGATTCTCGGGGGATTGTTCGAGGCAAGTGTGGATTGTTAGAAGACGACCAAGGGGTTGAAACAGATCAAGCAGAATCAAGCGGTGCCGTCAGTTGAAAGTTGCTGATAGTCATGTCAGGAAACGACTTCCAGATTGCTGATGCCTTGTCAGGCTTTATTATGACGAACAATCCTTTGTATGATTCCACGTCTGACGAAGGCTTTCCGCAAGTGAATAACCTTACTGCAGCTCAACTTGTGCAGACTTCTGTTAGAGGCCAAAATCTGCACCAACAGTTTGTCATCCCAAGTGAACGTTCTTCTTCTGATGCCGCGAATTATCAGAATGTTATTCCTGCTGGTTTGATCTCCCGAAGAGAAGTTCCGATAGTGAGGACTAATAATCCATTAGCTCTTGTGCAAGCTAAGAGGTTGCACGCATTGGAGGAACAAGTCAAAGCCCTGGAAGTTAAGAACGATGTTGGTCTCAATGCTTCAGATATGTGCTTGGTTTCTGACCTAGTGTTATCTCCTAAATTCAGAGCGCCGAAGTTCGAAAAGTATAAAGGAGATAGTTGCCCGAGGCTACATTTGGTGATGTTCTGCAGAAAGATGACTTCGTTTGTGCAAAACGACAAGTTAATGATTTACTGTTTTCAGGATAGTTTGATTGGGGCATCTCTACGTTGGTATATGCAGTTAGAGAAGGATCAGATTCGATCATGGGTGGATTTAGCCAGAGCTTTCCTGAAGCGGTATGATTACAATATGGACATAGCTCCCATTCGCATGGAGTTGCAATCTTTACCTATGGGGATCAATGAACCTTTCAAAAAGTATGCTCGGAGATGGAGGGATTTTGCTTCCAGAGTGGAACCACCGATCCCTGACCGAGAGTTAGCAGGCATGTTCATAGACTCCTTGCAAAGCCCGTACTTTGAGAGATTGCTTGGAGTTTCGCTGAACTTCTCCGAATTAGTGGGAGTTGGAGAACGTATTGAGAATGCTATAAAGATTGGAAAAATTAAGGTTGTCTCAAGCGGTCAGGCTAGTGAAACTGAATCTCTTTACGACTATCAGAAGGAAGAAGGAGTTGTGATCAATGCAGTCATGCCAGATGTTGGGTATCCTCGAGATGAATCGGTGAAATCTGTTGGATCAGTATCTTCTATGCCTTGTTATGCTGGACAGACAGCTGTGCCTGGGGCACCATATCAGGAGTCTTATGTCGCTTCCCTTGCAAATCAGCGAACTCGTGGCCGAGGTTATCAGAATCAGTGTCAAAATCAGAACAGACCTCGTAGCAATTTGGAACGAAGGAATGCTCCTTCTCATCCAGTTCATGTGTCGTACAGTCAGCTTTTGCCACAGTTGGTCCAGAGTTCTTTGGTGGAACCTAAAGCTCTCAAGCCCGTGCCAGAACCTTACCTTCCTGGGTACAATCCCCAAGTTCAGTGTGGTTATCATGGCGGATCCCCAGGACATGCAACTGAAGATTGTAAAGCGTTTCAGGCAAAGGTACAGCAGTTGATCGACCAGGATTGCATTTCCTTTCGAGAAGGATTTCTGTTTGTTCATACTAACTTCTCAGCTGTCTAAGCTCGTAGACTCGGAAAGTATTCCCCAGCAAAAGCCAGTGGTCCAGACAGGCAGGCGCCCTCAGCATTGGCAGTCCTCAGACTTTATATCATTTGCATTTGTAGTTTCTTTTCTGTTAGTTACTACTTGTTTTTAAACATTGTTTGTTTCGAATGGTAATAATAATAAAGTGACTATGCATTTTTCTGAATTAATCATGTCGCTGTCGCTCATTTACTGCATTGCACTAACACTTGCATTTTATTCACTCCACTTTATCACTGTGACTAGCAAAGATTGGAGAGAGGATGACGAAACTAAACTCATAACCGATGATCGTATGCTTTCAGATAAAACCTTACCGATGACGTACAGGGCATTATTTCAAATCCCCTAAACACTGGAGATATAAGGAGTTAGTCCCTTGTTAACCACTTCGAGCCAGGAAGTAGAAGTTTTTCGGACTTTTAAACCCTCACATCTTAACCCGGGGCAGGGTAGTTGTCAGTTAGCTTGACCGAGCATTCAAGTCTTACATAGGAGTGTTGTCTTTCGAGGATCAATTACAGTTTATGCCTCTCAAGAGGTCGTACCTCGTCAACCACAGTGGTTAAACCTCACCAATCAGGAGTGAAACAGTTGTAATCCTTTCGGAGCAATCAAGACAACCAGTGTCACACAACTTTGTCCCAAAAGAAAGAAAAAGAAAGCTCGCTAAGTAAAGAGAAAGAAAAAGCTGGGAAGCTAATACTTAGGCAAAAATCAGGGCATCCCGCTGGACTTCAAAAAAATCGAAAAAAAATCGAAAAGAACTCAAAAGGAGTCAGTCCAGGAAAAAATTAGGGAATCAAAAAGAATGAAAAAGAAGGGATAGGAAAAATAGATCCCTAGTGAAAGACAAAGTCGTGTATACAGACACCGAAAATGAAGAAGGAGTAACTGTCACCCCGAAAAACCTCGTGAAATCCTTAACTGTGGTTCTTACCATTCAACATACCTCTCGAAGAGGCGAGCGCTTGTGCCAGGTTAGCTGAACCTTAGGATCGGAGATCATCACGTAGAAGGGGTGGGTACAAATCAAAACTTGAGCCGAATATCCTTTATTTCACGAACCGTGAACCCGACCACGATACAACCCTTAAAAGACCTAATTGAGGCAGGGTTTATTCTGAAAGCGCATTACGATAAGGTTGAGTAACCTGACTCCTTCTTGATTTGCTAATCATATCCTTGTTGTATTTTTCACTGATCAAATCAGCACTACGTTTGAACTCCGGTTCATTCGTTACTCACAATCATGACATATAAATGAGTGACAGCACAAAAATATTCAAAATCTGCATAAACATTGCATTGAGATTACCATTCGTGAATAGACAGTTTTAATTGCAGGTTAGTAGTTGACATGAAAGAAATTCCAACAGGGAATCGTCAAGCAGGACTGAGTAATTCAGCAGTCTGAACCAGGATGGTGTATGTTGTGAAGCCCTGTAAATCCGGGGCATTAACTTCCAGTGAGTTCGGAATCAGTTAGTCTGAGGACAAGTCCCGAAGCTTCAGTTGATCAGGGGCAGTATGCTTGAGAAGCAGTTGATCAGAAGTGAGTCTTCTCGAGAGCCAATCAGGGGCAATTATACAGAACGTGGAGATTTGAAAGCAGATACTTCAGGTGGATAATCAGATCAGGTTAAGTCGCTAGAACGCTCATTCAGGGGCAAGTCACCATAGAGAGTGTTGAAACCAACTGGGTTGATAGGGGTTTAATTGAGGTTGAATCCTTTTGTCGTACAGATACCGGGGCAAGTAATCTCAAGGTCGTCTCGTAGCAAGCTGTTCAGAGCAAGTACTCCCAGGAGTTAGATAGGGGCAAATTGAGTGCACTGGGGAAAGTCATTCAAACCAGTCTGTTTATCCCCAGCCGGAGTTGAGTATCGTGGAATCGTGTCATTACCCTTATCAAAAAAAAACCTTAACATTCCGAAAAAGGCGTTGCTGTCGTTGGATCGTTATCCTACGGTTTAAACCTGTTACGTGTCAGTAACCAGTCGTTTCCAAAGTCCAGTTCTCGCCTGGCAAACCGGTAACCAGTTCTCGTCTGGTCATCGTTCCTTCAATCTCTCCGTAAACATCAGTTCCCGTCTGGTGTAGTTTATTGTAAGCATCAGTTCCCGTCTGGTGTAGTTTATTGTAAGCATCAGTTCCCGTCTGGTGTAGTTTATTGTAACCAGTTCTCGTCTGGTCACCGTTTCTTCAAGTGTTGTATCAGTTCTTGTCTGGTACATGTCGTTGCGTAACCAGTTCTCGTCTGGTCACTGTTTTCCTAACCTATGTGTTATACCGGTTCTCGTCTGGTGTACGTCAGCTTTCAACCAGTTCTCGTCTGGTTATCTGTTTCTTAGCCTATATCCAGTCAGCCCCGTCTGACGTTCAAAACACAAAAATCAATTTTTCAATTTTCCTAATCTATTTTGCTATCAGTTCTCGCCTGGTAGTCTACCTCTGAATGCTAGTTCTCGTCTAGTATTTTCCGTATCTTCCACTATGTACATAATCCATGTTTATCCTAAACCAAAAAAAACAAAAACCTAAAAGGTATCTGACACAGTAATTCCCAATGACTCGCATGTTGTCATGTTCCCCGATACGAAGCTCGACGGATACCAGTGCTCCGATTAATGTTTGAATTCCTTGTGGATGTTGTTAAATCAGAATTGCTACTCTTCAGCAGATGAAAGTTACGTATTATCCCCGCAAGAGTTGAGATTGCATTTTACCCCATATTAGAGTAGGATCAGGAGTATCCTCAGCAGATCAAGATTGATATCCTTGATAGTAGGGGCATTTTCGGCAGCGTGTTGCGCGCAATCAACCCCAGTTTGGGTCAATCCCCACAGAGCACAATCAGTTGCCAATGGTTTGAAGAGAGCATTCCCAAGCAGGGTTGTTTTTTCTTTCTCCCCAAGCAGGGTTGCCTTTCCATTTCTCCAGCAGGATGGTTATCCCCAGCGGATTTGGTTTCCCTTTTCCAGCATTTATGTTGCGGAGATGATTCTGTGATATCAGGTTACCCTCAGTTGGAGTTGACGTCTACCTTCGACATTTATTTTGCCAAGTGGTTGCAGACCTGGTGTTCTCTGGCAGCTCGAGCCTGCATTTACATTTGCATATATCGTCATAGCATTTATACAAACATATAGCATTTCCATGCCGTCTGGGGCATCGCATTTTCAAACAAACGCATAGCATTTCCATGCCGTATGGAACATTGCATCATTATCAGACATACGCATTTCGAAACATAGACCAGGTTGGTTACCTCATGGCTTTCGAGTATGTTCCCTTGCAGAGTTGTTTGGTTAAGCTTCTCTTCTCCCCCAGCGGAGTACTTCTTCATATTTGGTTGTTACGTCGGCACTGAAAAAAAGATTGACATATATCAGATTTCTGAAGCTGCCTCCTATTGACAGAATGGGTGCCGAGCAGTCGATTCAGAAGTCCCCCAGGAGAATTGTCCTCAAGTTCGCCGTGAACTGTGAGATGACAGGATTTGATCCCATAAGTAAGATGGGAATCAAGGTGTTTGTTGTCTGAAGCATTATTTCAATACTTGTGGCGTCACACAGGTGATTGATGTTGAAAAGGAGAGAAATTTTTATCAGATAATTGACCAGTTGTTGCCGTGACAACCAAACTTCAGTTCATTGGAGGCTATTCCTCAAGCAGTTTTGCAGTATATTCCCACGGTTGGCAAATTTTAGGGTTTCATTGGTATTCAACTGTCATCTACCTTTGAATGTTTGAAGGCTGAGCGCTCTTCACCCATTCAGGTCCAAGCCGCTTGAATAGGGGCAGCTGTTGCACCCTAAAATTTGACCAACCGGGTCCCGTATCTGGCCCTATGTTTCGACGCATGACCGCATTCGCATCCGCATGTCGCATACAGTGCATTTTTTTCAGTTGTTTTGATTTTATCGGGATCACAGCCCTCGTCTCGCGTCTCAGGTGTTTTTAGCAAGTTCAGATAAGTATAATCGTATTTTTGGGAAGTCGTGCTATTCCCGGTGTTTTCAGCTCACGCTGTTATTTTTAGGGATATTTCGGTGTCCATTGATTTTTACCGGCTATTTTGTTACGCTCTCGCAGTGTTATTTGTGGTTTTGTACTATTTTTGTTCCCTCTGGAATTATTAGGATTTTATTAGATATTATTAGCATTTTCTAGAATTTAAGTAGATTCTTTTAATATTTTTAATAGGTTTTTAGACATTATTTTTTTTTAATAGATAATATAGAATATAATAGTTTTAGATATATTTTTAATATAGGTTTTAATAGATTTTGTTAATAGATTTTTAATTAGGTTTTTAGAATAGTAATTGCTGGAATAAGATTAGGGTATATTTTAGATTTAATCTTTTTTAGAGTTTACAGATTTTATTAATTGGGTAGGATTAATTAGATGATGTTAATTAGTTTTATTCTGATTTTAAGTCATTAATTAGGTCATTAATCCATTAGCATTTTAATTCAGTTTTGTTTAATCCGTTCATTCCCATTTAATTCAGCATTAAGGTCCATTAATCAATTCATCATTCAGTCCAATTAGTTTTTTCGTTGGGCCAGTTCAGGGTTTGGAGGCCCAGTCACGGTCAAAGTCCAGATATCAATGCCACATGTCCTATAAAAGTTGTCACCACGTGTTACATCAGGGGGACGCCACATTTTTTCCATAATTCACCAGAATCTGCCACCTCCACCCATACGTGGCTTCCTCCACTCTCTCCTCTCCCCCCACGTGTGCTTCATGCACGCTCCCTTACCACCACGTGTCTGAACCTGAGCTCCACCAGTTCCATGGCCGGCGGCCATGCAACCACCGCAACCAACCCTCGCCGGCCACCACCAACCAACTCCGGCCACCACCGTAATTGAATCCCTCCGCCTTAACCACCTCGCCGGAAACTGCAAAATTTGCCAGAATCTTCATCAACTGCAACCAATCTTCATCATTCTCGGCCGAAACTCATCCAATTTCCAGAAAATCTTAGCAATTTCATCATCGGTGACCAACTCCATGTGTTCATCCAACTCTAGAACTCTGCAAACGAGATTCAAGAACTCTCGTTATCATCTGGATTCGCGAAGAACATCCTTCAATCCCCTCATCGTTCTTCAACAATAAGCTCTCAAGAACCTTCATCCAGATTTCTTCGTTTTCCAGAAACTTCTCTCATGAACATTCGTCTAACATCCTGGAATCGTCCAACTAATCTGATGATGAATTTTCCAGATTCATTGTCACAAAAAATCTTCATCGCGTCTCCAAACTACGAGCAAGATCTTCAAGGTTCATCCGGTTCTTCATCCGATCTCCAGATTTGATCAAGATTTTCCAGCTTCATCGTATTATTCTTGGTGTTCATCGTTATTCGTTCATCATCATCAAGATTCATACGAATCTTCGACGAAGTGCATCATCATCATCGTTATTCGTTCATCGTTACACAATCTTCCAACAATCTTCAAAGCTCCTTCGCACAAGAAGTGCATGCATCAGATGTTCTCTCATCATCTGTGAGTTTCAACCACAAGTTCTTCAAGAATCTCGAACCTTCATCTTTTGAGATCGTCAAGCAAGGGATCCACTTCTTGTTTCTAGAGATTTACGCCTTTTCTGTTTTCGTTTTGAAAGAATTGAAACGAGCTGGGAAGAACTTGTGAGACTGAGAGAAAGAATCTGAGAGTGAGAAGAGGAACGAGAGAGAAAGAAGCTGAGGAGAGGTGACGGTGTATGAACAGTGCAATGAAGAGGAAATTAGGGTTTTTTCATGAACGAGAGAGGAAGAAGATGGACCCCGTGTGAATGGGGCCTCGGGCCCATTGGTTTCTTCTTCCAACACCCCGTTTTGGCCAAGATACCCACAGTGGCTAGTTCTTTTGGCTATTGTTTGACTGGGCTGGGCCCTTCGCTAATCGCACCCCTCGTGTTCATTTCAGCACCCCTCCCCATTTTTTTCTTTCTTATGTTTTTATGGGCTGGGCCCTTAATTCTGTTTGGGTTTTTTTTACTGATTGTAACCCCCTGTAACAGACTGTACCCCCTCCCCTTGTATTTTCTTCATTTTTATTATGTTCTTTTAGTTGTTTTCTTTATGGAAAAAAAGAATAAAGAAATGTTGAGAAAAAAAGAAGAAGAAGAAGAAAAAATAATATTGAGGAAGGTTTGGAAAAAAGAATATTTGAAAAAAGAATTGAAAAAGAAATAATGAGAAAAAGATTTGAGAAAAGAATATTGAGGAAAAAGCATAAAGAAAATATGGAAAAGAAATATGAAAAGAATAGAAGAAAAAATAGTAAAAAAAGAGTATAAAAATATTAGTTTGTAGATTTAATATTTTTCTTTTGGGATACAATTTTTCATAGAGTTTATTTTACCTTTTTAGAGGTAGTTTTAGAAGTCCATTTGTTAGGGGACTTTTTACACTTTTAGAGATAGTTTTTTTGAAGTCCACTTGTTAGGGGACTATTTTCCATTTGATTTTCCATTATAGATGGATAGGATAGTATTTTATAGGAGTTTATTTCCGGTATTCAATCATTGTAATCATTTTCAGAATGTTAATAAAACGAGATTTGAGCTGTGGTCCCGAAAGTAGCCGAACTACAGCTGCTCTGATTTCTCGTACTGAGCGAGAATATGTAGGTATAGGATGCGATATCCTAGCGAGCATACTAAAAATTAACCTTTTGTTCTCTCGCTGCTGTGCGATCGAGACTTTCCCGCTGACGACTGATGTTACCCTTTTCTCTTGCCCGAGTGCATTTGAGACCAGACCGTAGTTTTAGTTCCCATAGGTTCCCGTACCTGTAAAACCAGTTTGATATCTCATTCCTGTGTGAGAACACCCATTCTAGCCGTAGTTAGCCTGAACTACGGAAGCTCTGATCTTCCATGCTGTGTGGAAGTACGTAGGCACAAGACGCGAAGTCTTGGCGAGCCAATTCCCTGTAGTTTCCCGAACTACGTTGACTCTGACTTTCTCTCTTGAGAATACGTAGGCATGGAGCGCGATGCTCTAGCGAGTCAGTTTCCTTCTATTTAGATTTAGCAGCCGTAGATAGATTGTTTTTCATCCTTTAGACAAACCAAGCAAGCGTGGATCCCGTCGAGTACGACGGACGTGAGGGGTGCTAATACCTTCCCCTTGCGTAACCGACTCCCGAACCCAGGTTTTGGTTGCGACGACCATACCTTTCCCGTTTTTTGCGAGGTTTACTTCGAGCGTTTCCTTTCCCTCTGTTGGGATAAATAACGCACGGTGGCGACTCTTCTGTCAGCCGACGCCGATTTTCGCAGTAGCGACAAATACATTGTATTTTGATGAACAATTTTTGTCGAGTAATCACCAAAACATATATCTGAAAGAAGCACAAAGCTCCCCCTGAGATAAGAAACTATAAAAAGATAATCAAAATGAAAAAACACTTCTCTAATTAACCTTTTTGTTGGAGAAGATGAACCTTCTGTTCAAAAGAACTGGTTTATCTGTCAGAAGTTTCTTGAATTTGTCCTTACTGTTGTTAAGCATTTTAACAACAATGCATACCAACTTCTGATGCGTGTTACTTTCGATTAGTTGAATAAACTTGACTAATATTTGAAGTCTTTTCTCACTCAAGATGATTCAAGAACTTTTAAGAAGCTAGCTTATCTTCAGAGTTTGGGCTTCATACGTTCTATTCTGATTTTTTTAGGTGTTTCTGATATATAGTAAATTTTTCCTGAAAGAAAACAACTAAAATAATATCCTTTTAAACAAGGGTTAGTGCAAATATTTGGAATGTTTGGGTTTGACTCAAGAGAAATTAGGTATATCAAAACCAATACTTTCTTCCCCTTTTTGTCAGCAATCAAAAAGAAAATATGCAATAACATGCAATCAGATGCAACAAAAAGATAATATTCATTTGATTAAAGGAACTAACATTAGAGGCGTAAAAGTACATGAACAAAGAGAAAAACAAGAGAACAACTTAAACAGGCAATCAAACAAACAAAACAACTAGGTGCAACTAAGTGTTAGGGTTGGATGGGGGAAGTCTGGAGAAAATAATTTGAAACATCTTTTCTTAATTATCTAAACATTCCTTCATCTTGTCCTTGTCTTCCTTCAGCTCAGTAAGAGTCTTCAGAATTTCTGGAATCACGCCAGAAGTAGAAGTCCCAGCATCAGTGTTCAAATTTTCAGAAACAACAACTAGTTGTTCAGAGCCATGATTTGCAGTTTGCTGGACACCTTCAGAGATAACTTGCTTGCCTTTATCAACTGTGGCATTAACCAAGGCAGCATTCTAATTCCTTTCTTTCTTCCTCTTTCTTAGGGGAAGGAAGACATAGAGGAGCAAATGTTTGCTTCAAGACTTCCATTGCAGGTACGAGGCACGAATGGAGATTCTTTTCAGCTAATTTGTATCCAAAATTTTTCATCTTTGAGATTTTGGAATTAACCCATTTCCTGTAGGTTTCTATGTTGAACACTTTCTGCTGGATTGACTGATTTGAGACTAATCTGCATAACAACACCCAGACGATTTTTGAAATCTAGATCAAATTTCCAAAACATCTTACCAACATTAGGATTTTGGTCTTATAGATGTTAGGGATTTTGATGGTTAAGTCGCAAATATTGGGGTTGGGATCAGGACCATACATACTGGGTATGACAAGGCAGGGAAGATCTTCATAAGCCTCTGATTGAGGAGCATTGGTCAAGTCATCAGGAGTACCCTTAGACAATTGAATATTTGAATTTTCTGATTGGGAAGCATTACAGATGGAGATATGATGGGTGATGGTAGAGATGATGAATGATGTATAGGGGTCATGTAGCCAAAAGAAGGACGTTGTTCAGGTAATCATTTTCAGACACAATTTCTTTGAAATGTGACGGTGGTAGAGTTGAGGTAGTGATAGGGAATGGTGACGGAGTGGACAGTGTTGGTAAGATAACATTTGAAGCACTGAGATTAGAGACAAGTGAGGAATCATTGACATCAGACTTACTGTGATCACCAGCAGGAGGAGCAGATGGAGTTATCTGAGAAGAGTGAGGAGTATCACCAAGAAGCATGGCTTTCGGTTGATCACCGACGGGCATTTCATTCACACTAATTGATGTAGTTGCCATCTTTTTCTTTTTGGTTGATGGTCCTTCACCATTAGCAGTCTTCTTTTTCTTTCCTTTTCTCTTTCTCTTTAAGATTTCTGGAAGAGTATCTGGAAGATTGTCCATGACAATCCACACATCCAGTGCTTCATCTTTGCATCCAGAAAGGTAGAGTGCTAACTCATCTGGATGGTAAATTCTAGAAAAATATGGAAATCCAAAAATTGGAAACCTCATAGCATCAATTTCATCCTTTACTAGCTCATTAGTTTGTCCAGCAATCAACAGATATTCAACTCTTCCAGACTCAAAAAGAATGTCAGAAATGAGTCAGTCGTAAGGGATATGATTCCCCTTTTTGGTAGAGCCAGTTCTTGAGGTTATAATCAAGTCTCTCAGGAATCTGAATAGGATGACTAGGAGATGCATCTTTATTCCTTTCATCAGGAGGTACAAAACATACTTTTGAGAAAGATTGATATAATCAGAAGAGTGAGTAGGATGACGATGGTAAACACACCCCAACATGATCTTTAACCAAACTCTTAGAGAATCCTTTAAGAGCGATGAAGAAGGATCTTTCTTAGAATCCAGAACAGTTCCTTCCTTGAAGATAGATGCTATGAATTTAGCTTCCCTTTGCTTATCCTCTTGAACATTATAGATTCTTGAACCTTTTCCATCATGGGAGATTAAATCACAGATAGTCTTTTCCATGATGATAATACATCTTCCAAAAACAAAAGAGATAATAATGTTCCTTCCTGTAGATGCATGAATCCAGAAATCTTTAACCAAGATTGGAAAGATGGGTCTTTGCATTCTTTTAAAGAATTTTCTCCAAACTTGGAAATCAAGAGTTTGAGTAAGATCGCACCCATTATCCTTCAGATTGTTGAAATCCACCATGGTTTCACTAAGAACATAAAGATCAGCTATCGGCGTGTCGAGAGTGATAGAAGATTTATTTGGAATAGTGAACTATTTCTCTTGTTGTTGAGGTTGTGAGGAACTTTGAGATGATTCAGCCATAGATGTTGAGATTTGAAGTTAAAGGAATGAAGACATAAGGTTTTGGGTGAACAGTTGTTTTGAGGAGTTTTAGGGTTTGAAAACTAAAAGTGTGGGAGAAGTGAGCGTAGTGTGAAGTGTAAATGATGTGATTATATATAGGCGCAAAATAAGAAATTAAAATAATTAATCATAATTACACACAGTAGATACACAGTAATAGGGGGAAGGTGTAAAGATTTAACATATTCTCAAGTAGGTTACGGAACCCAATGCGTAAAATCATGATTACGCATGTTCAACAAATGGGACAGTTGTCACCACTATCGTTCACACGTTCTCAGATGAAAAGACAACAATTAATGTTGCAACTGTTCACAATCCAGAAGACAAATCAAAGGATTTCCTTCTGAAATGAAACATTCTAATTCATGAAACTCCCTCACTTCAGAAAGCTCATGTTTCAGAACCAAACGTGTAAAATAAACAAATAAACAAGTAAATTCATCAGAATCTTATTTCAAAAGTTCCGGTGACTTTAAATGTTGAAATTTCATCAACTTATTTTGGACACGATTTTATAAATGAAATTTTCAGAATAAATACGAATATATCTTTAGCAAGGGGTTTCGTGAAAATATCAGCCCACTGGTGGTTTGTATCTACAATTTTAAATTAAAAATGCCCTTCTAAACATAGTCACGTAAAAAGTGATGTTTTATTTCAATATGTTTAGCCCTAGAATGCAGAATAGGATTCTTGGATAGACAAAAAGCAGAAGTATTATCACAAAATATAGGAATGTTACTCTCAGAAATATATTAATCTTCTAACTGACTCTTCATCCAAAGAATCTGTGTGCTACATCCGGATGCTGCAATATATTCAGCTTTAGCAGTTGATAAAACAATTATGGATTGTCTTTTGCTGGACCATGAGATCAAATTGTCTCCCAGAAATTGACAACTTCCAGAAGTACTTTTTCTTTCTATTTTGTCTCCAGCATAGTCAGCATCACAATAGCCTACTAGTTTGTACTCAGATAATTTTTTATAGAATAGCCCAAGGTTAGAAGTACCATTCAGATACTTAAAGATTCTCTTAACAGTTGTTAAGTGAGTTTCTCTAGGATTTGATTATAAACAAGCACATAGGCACACGCTGAAGAGGATATCTGGTCTAGAAGCAGTCAGATAAAGGAGAGATCCAATCATACCTCTAAATAGCTTCTGTTCTACCTTACCAATTACGTCTTCTTTCTCCAGAATACATGTAGGATGCATTGGCGTTTTTCCTGGCTTACATTCTGACATGTTGAATTTCTTCAGAAGTTCCTTGGTATATTTGCTTTGATGGATATATGTTCCTTTAGTTCATTGATCAATTTGAATTCCCAGAAAGAACTCCAGTTCTCCCATCAAGCTCATTTCATATTCAGCCTGCATTAACTTAGAAAATTCATTGCACAAGGAAATATTAGTAGAACCAAATATAATATCATCAATGTAAATTTGCACAGCTAGAATGTCATTTTTATAAGTTTGGCAAAAGAGTGTTGTATTCACTTTTCCTCTGGTAAAGTTATTTTCCAAAAGAAAGTTACTTAGCCTTTCATACCAAGCTCCGGGAGCTTGTTTCAGACGGTATAACGATTTCTTAAGTTTGAAAACGAAATATGGATTTTCAGAACTTTCAAAACTTGGAGGTTGGTGCACATACACTTCTTCAGAAATATACCCGTTTAAGAATGCACTCTTGAAATCCATCTGATATAAAGTGATGTCTTGATTAACAACAAAAGAAACTAAGAGACGAATATATTCTAACCTGGAAACTGGTGCAAAGGTTTCTATATAGTTTATTCCTTCTTGCTGGCTATAACCTTGTACTACCAGTCATGCTTTATTTCTTACAACCTCACCTTTTTCATTGAGCTTGTTTCTGAATATCCATCTGGCTCCAACGACGTAGACAACTTTTGGTTTCTGAACAAGATCCCAAATATCATTTCTGGTGAATTGATTTAGTTCTTCTTCCATAGCCAAAATTTAGGCATTGTCTTGAAGAGCTTCATCTATAGAGGTTGGTTCGATGAGAGAGACCAAGCCAAGAAGAGTTTCTTCAGAAGGTTTGAATGATGATCTGGTTCTGAATGGTGCATCTTTATGTCCCAGAATCAATTCTTCAGAATGAGAAGTTCTTGGTCTGCTTTTCTTCTGATGACATGGACCAATAATAGTTTTTGATTGACTTGTTTATGAGTCTTTAGTTTCAGCAGCTGTATCTTTATCTCCAGAGTCTTTATCTTTAGGTTTTGAGAAGGTGATTTATAAATATGCAAGTTTCTCAACTAGCTTTGACTTTTCAGGGTCAAGCTTATCATTGAATCTAACATGAATTGATTCTTCAACAATTCGTGTTTATGTATTATAGATTATGTAGCCTTTTGAGCATTCAAAATATCCTAAAAACAAACACTTTTGAGCCTTAGAATCAAAGTTGCCAAGATTCTCCTTAGTGTTTAACATAAAACATGTACAACCAAAAGGATGAAAATAAGATATGTTGGGCTTTCTGTTCTTCCTTAATTCACAAGGAGTCTTACCCAGAATAGGTCTAATAGAAACCATGTTCTGAATGTAACAAGCTGTGTTTACTACCTCTGCCCATAAATGCTTAGCCATATCAGCTTCTTGGATCATGGTACGAGCCATTTCTTGTAAAGTCCTATTCTTTATTTCTACAACTCAATTTTTTTGTGGAGTTCTAGGACAGAAGAAATCATGGGAAATTCCATGAGAATCAAATAGATCCTCAAAGTATCTGTTCTTAAATTCTCCGCCATGATCACTTATGACTTTGAATATTTTTCAATTCTTCTCTGTTTGAACTTGAGAGCAAAAGGTAGAGAACACAGAATGCGACTCATCCTTGTGTTTCAAGAACTTTAACCATATCCAACGACTATAGTCATCAACAATAAGTAACACATACTTTTTTCCACTGATTGAAGCATTTTTCACTGGTCCAAACAAATCAATGTGTAGAAGTTCTAACGGTCTAGAGGTGGAAACAACATTTTTTGCTTTGAAGGAAGTTTGAGAGAACTTGCCTTTCTGACATGCTTCACAAAGAGCATCTGAAGCATACTTCAGGTTTGGTAAGCCTCTGACAAGTTCAAGCTTATTTAGTTGAGAAATCCTCTTCATGCTAACATGGCCCAAACTTTTATGCCATACCCATTGCTCTTCATTAATAGACATTAAACATATGATAATTTGTTCACAGAGATTAGAAAGTCTAATGTTGTAAATGTTGTTTTTCCTCTTTCCGGTAAAAAGGATTGAGCCATCTTTCTGACTGATAGCCTTACAGAACTTTTAATTAAAGATGATATCATAACTATTTTCACTAAGATGACTGATAGACAATAAGTTATGCATCAAACAATCAACCAGAAGAACATTAGTAATAGAGGGAAGTTTACCATTACTTATAGTTTCAGAGCCAACGATTTTTTTTTCTGGTTTCCTCTGAAACCAACAAAGCCTCTAGACTTAAGTTCCAAACTTTGGAACATATGTCTTCTTCTCGTCATATGTCGTGAGCAACCACTGTCCAGGTACCATGATTGGTGTTTTAGTTGAGCTGCTTAAAATGTCTGCAACATAAATAATCTTTTCCTTAGGTACCCACTTTCTTGGTCCTTTTTTGTTTGTTTTCCCCGAGTGTTTGGCAACTTTGGGTTTATGTGCAACAAGATAATCAAGTGGTATTTGTGCATGATATTTAGGCTTAGAAGCAGATTTATGTGTCGGTGGAGGTTTATGTGCAAGTCAAAATAAACAGGTTTTGTGCCAGCAGGTACAAAGTGCTTATAGAGAGGTTTTGGTTTTACCACGATATCAATCTTAGAGGTATTTGTACAACCTAAACCTTTCTTGCCATTTCTACTAACTCCATAGATTAAGGAAGTAATTTCGCTTATATCTATGCTTTTAGTTAGAAAGCGTTGAAAAGCTCTGTCATATCTAAATACACAGTTGGTACCGGAAGCATATGGAGCTATTTCTTCTTCTATATTTGAGAATTGACTTCTCAAAGTAGAGTTTGTAATTTCTAAATAAAATATTTTTTCATTTAAAGAAGAAATATTCTCTTCATGCTTCTCATAAGTTTCAGAAGCAATTATTTGGACTTGTTTAAGGTCTTTGTATTTGCTTTGAAGACTTTGATACTTTTCTAGTATTTCAGAATGACATGATTCTAAATCAGAATGAGAGAGATTAGAAATACCTCTTCAGATTCATAATCATATTCTGCTTCTGAGTCTCATGATACTTTGTCTTCGGATTCTCCAGAGACTTCAGCATTAGAGGTTGTTGTCATCAATGCAACATTAGCTTGTTCTTCTTCTGAATCTTCTTCTTCTGAATCAGAGTCATCTGAGGTAGCCATGAGTCCTTTCTTGCCTTTGACCGAATTCTATTTGTGCTTTCAGTTTTTCTTGAGCTTGGGACATTCATTCTTGTAATGACCTGCCTCTTTGCATTCATAGGAAATAACTTATTTACACTTTTTCTCCTGCAGCATTAACAAGATAATTGTAGCCATCAACAACAAGATCCCAAAGATCTACATCATAGCCAAGAAAGAAACATTTGATTCTATCTTTTTAATAGTCAAACTTGTCACCATCAAAGACTGGTGGTTTGGCACTGTGTGATCTTTCTCTACTGGAATAGCAGTAGCTGCCATTGTTTCTCACATACATGTAACAGCCCAAATTTTCAGTAATTGATTAATTATACTAATTAATTGGTTTATATGATTTATCTGATTTAAATAAATTATTGAATTTATTTAATTGTATGAGTTAATGGATTTAACTGATTTATTCTATTTGGTAGAATAATGTGGATTTACTAGATATTCTCTAATTAATGATAAGATGAGATATTTTGGTGAGAAAAGGAATTGATAGATATTTTTGAGAGATGAGATATATTAAGGAGAAATAAAAGAGAAGGATATATAAAAGAAAGAAGAGAGAAAAGAAAAGGGATAGAAAGAAAAGAAGGAAAAGGAGAGAAAGAAAGAGGAAGAGGAGAAAAGAGGAGGAAAAAGGGAAAAGCTTGGAAATCATCAAGAAAGACTTCTAGCTTTCGATTAATCGAGGTAAGGGTGTGAAATTTTGTTATTCTATCAATGTTTATGATTATGTATGATTGCATTTGGATTGTTGGATGTTTTTCTACATTTTCCATTTTAGGTCGAAATGGATTAATCGGTAAAATTGATGTTTGAACGGTTAGAATCTGAAATAAATGGTGTAGTTTAGTCGGATAATGTTGGGTTAAGATTACTGGAGTTGATTGGAATTGAATCGGTTGATTTTGGGAGGATTGGATGATTTTGGACAATTAGGGATTTCTGGGTTCGCAGGTTCGCCAAGCGAGCAGGAGCGAAGCTTCGCCAGGCGAAGCCTAGCGAGTAGGTAGCGAACCAAGTCAGTAGCCAAGTTAGTCTTCGCTGGCGTGTTCGCCAGGCAAAGGAGTATGGTGAAGGTTCGCCAGGCGAGTGAACCAGCGAGTGTTAGCGAACACATTCGAGTAGCTACTGACTGTCTTGGCCAGCAAGTTCGCCAAGCGAATAAGGTAGCGAGCATTCTCCAGATGCCTCACCAGGCGAAGGGCAGCGAATGTGACAACATTTTTCATTTCCTGTGTTTTCCCCATCCAATGTTGATTGTTTGGTTCGATTATGTTTAATCCTTATCTGAAATGAATAGTTTGTGTACTATTGTGATGGAATATGTTGTGGGTAGCCGTATGGCGTGAATCCTAGATTATGAAATATGGTCTTTTGACAAATATAATGCATTGTTTGAATTGATTAAAATGCATGATGAATGTTGTTGAATTCGTTGTCATTGGCACTGTGTTGTGAATAATGCATGAGAACATATTTGAATATGTGTGCATTGCTTGATAAATGTGGTGATGATATTGAATTGTGAATGCATATTGTTTGTATGCGATTGTATGTGAAGAATGCATGAGAACATATTGTGAATATGTGTGCATTGCTTGATAAATATGGTGATGACATTGAATTATGAATGCATATTGTTTGTATGCAATGTTGTGGAGAATGCATGAGAACATATTGTGAACATGTGTGCATTGTTTGAAATATGGTGATGATATTGAATTATGTGTGCATATTGATTGTATGAAATGTTGTGAAGAATGCATGAGAACATATTGTGAATATGTGTGCGTTGCTTGATGAATATGATGTTATTGAATATGAATATGTTGTGTGTGCAATCATGATTATAATTCGTATGTGATGAATTATTTGAGAATGCATGAGATTAAGATGCGAGAACGGTCTTAAGTGCATTTGGTGGTTGATTGCATATGCATCATTTAGTCAAGAGGCAATGCTTGCTAAGTTTCGCGGAGACTAGTGACTTGTCCCAAGCCTAGAAGAGTGGGTTTGAAAGCTTAGAGGACAGGCTTTTGTTGTTATCGGTCTAGAAGAGTGGACCCGGTTTAAGTGTAAAAACCGAAAAATGATAACAAGTGTTGGTACCACATGGCATGAGTTGCATTGAGTCTCATGGAATGAATATATGATTGTTGTATGAAGTTATGCATAGGTGTATGTACATGACTTGTGTAATAGAAAATTATGAATATGTTTGATGATTGTCCATATTTGCATATATATATATATATATATATATATATATATATATATATATATATATATATATATATATATATATATATATATATATATATATATATATATATATATATATATATATATATATATATATATATATAAGATTTGTGAAGTATATGATGAAGTATGGTGAGAATTGTGGAAAATGCGTATGTGCATTACTTGTGTAATTGAGAGTTGTGAATATGTGATTGTTGTATGAAAGTATGCTTATGAGCATGAATTGTTGATTTGAGAATTGTGAATGTGTAATTGTGAATTGGAGAGTAAACATAATATGTGTATGTTTATGTGAGATGTTGAGATTTATGAATATGCTTGGTGATTATCTTTATTTGTTTATATATATGTTGTGACGTACATGATGAGTTATAATGAATTGTGGTGAGAAAATATGGAATATATGTATTCTGTACATGTGCATTTATATATGATTATATGCATTGTTATTATGATAATATTTTTCACCCTTCTGCTGGAATGATGTCCTACATGACATCGTGCAGGTATCAAGGTGTAGTACTGCTTGTAGTTGTGAGGTCGCTATTGGTGTAGCCGCTTAGTAATTTAATTATGTTGGGTCGAGTCATGCTCTGGTCATGTAACATTGGGATCGCATGGGTTATGTTTCAGACATATGTTATGTACTCTATAATAGGTGTTTATATTCATCAGAATATTATGATGTTGGCCTCAGTGCCTAAGTGATGTTGTTTTATATGATAAACACAAATATTTCCTTTATGAAAATTGTAAATAAATGCATCCGCTGCTACATGCAAAGTGAAACTTGGAAAAGTATAACTATTTATTGAGGTGTTATGAGTATGACAGGTGTTTTTGATGTTTTGAAAGTTATGTGTGACGCCCTTTTGTAAATGCATGAAAATTTACTCTGATTATTCATATATTTTCCGTGGGGTTTAGAAGGGTGTTACATTAGTGGTATCATAGTAGGTCGGTCCGTCCGGCCAAGTTGTATAATGTTGGTTGTTCCCTTGTATGCGACATGTGTGTGAAAACACTATCGATACATGTTTGTTGTCTAAACTTTGTCTGCAGAAGTGGGAATGATCCAAGTGGGGGAGAAGCTTGTGCTCCTCCAGGATGCTGCAAGTGTGGAGTTGTAGCTCAGTGTGTGGTTAAACGCTCTTATAGTTTGGTAAAGATGGTTTATACCCCATCATGATTTTCGGATGTCTATTGACAAATTGAGGAACTAATCACCCTCAATCTCTTGTTGATAGTAGTTGGGATTGTGTTGGATGGGATAGACGTGTCTTGCAAGCTTAGATGGCGTGAGCAGTGAATTGTTTGGAGTTAAGCCAAGTGCTTAAGAATTGTTTTGGTAAGTCGGCGCAGGACAGTGTTGAGATGTTTAATTTTGACGGGGATTTTGAGTATTAATGAAAGTGGGAAGTTGGCGGTTTGCCGATTAATTGTGGTTTCCTGGAAGTTATCCTGACAAGATAGTGATATACAGCCAGGACGTAAAGGGGAATTGTGATTGACTTAGTTACGGAAACTAGTCCGATGTTGAGAGATCCATATTATATGTCTGTTTGGATGGTCAAGGAATTAAATTGATTGAATAGTTCTGAGACTGGTGTCTGGTGCGTGTGCTACGGCAACAGATTGTGAGGTCGAATATATAAAGGGTGGATGGTGATTTCTGGTGATTATTAAAGAAAGTAAGAGGTGGAATAAAATATTGGTATGATTAGACCTCTAAGCATTTCAAGAGTTCAAGATGTGTTAAATGGCCTTCTAAGTGTGAAAATGTTGTTTTCATATTTTGTCGTAATGGGAGAACCGTAACTCGGAATGACGCACTGTTCGAAGCGCGAGAAGTTATTACAATGCTCTATGTGATGGTGAAGTAGTGACATGGAACTAAGTTATTTATTGATGGAATATGTTTGGATGTTGTAGTAAGTGTGGTTAGTGTTTCCGTCATAACTCACAGCTTGAGTGTCCGTTTGGCATGAGATTTTCCATATTTAATTGAGTGAGTCAATAGTTGTATAACCGATGGTATTTAGATATATTCGAAGAGTATAAAGGATCATGTTGAGCATCTGGGACTTGAGTTATCAGTGTTGGAAAAGAAGTAGTGATATGCCACTGTGAAGAAAGTTCAAAGAGTTTTGGGAGAGCTGTCAACATCTTGTGTGTTAGTTTCGCCGAATCCGACAGAACTATTTGTTGTGTTTTGTGATGCTTTGTTGATATGATTGGGAGACATGTTAAGTGCAACATCAGCGAGTTTTAGTTATGCTTTAAGGAAACTTAAAGTACATAAGGGAATTATCTGACAAGTGATTTAGAGTTGGTTGTTGTTGTGTGTTTGCGTCGGAGTTTGGAGGCCTCAATCGTTTAGTTGAGATTTGGAATGGTTGGTGATCTTAAGAACGTAAGGTATTTTTTCAATTTGAAAAAGGTTGAATATGATGCAGAGGAAATAAATAGGAACTTCTGAAGGAGTATGGTTTTGGTTGGATTACCATTCGAGTGAGACCAAGTGGTAGCTGAGGTATCGAATTGGAGATTTCTGTATATATCAATGATGATGGTAATGAAGTTAGAACTGATTAAGCAAATTCGGAATATAAGTTTGGTCTGTGAAGAGACTTCTTATGGAGTTGAGCTTTGTATGTTGAGACTGACTATTGGTATTCTCGACGAGATTCGAGGAGGTCGGAATTCTAATTTGAGTTAATAGATTGATTGAATTTAACGGATTAAAGTTGACGAGCTGATTTTCAGATTGATGGGAATGGTACCATGAGGTGTCGTGATAGATTTATGTTCCCAATAGTGTGAGTTGGATAAGAGTACTCTGGAAGAAGGACATTGAGGTAGATTGAGTATCCATTCAGGTACTATGAAGATGTGACCGAATTAGAAGGAATTGTTTTGGTGGCCATAGATGGAGAGAGAAGTGGTTGAGGTTGTATATGTTGATTAGACTTGTTGAAAGTCGAAATTTGAACGTCAGAAACTGTTGGGTCTGATGCAACTGTTGAATATTTCTGAGTGGTATGGGATAGTATTTCCATGGATTTTGTGACGGGTCTTTTCGAAGAATTTGAAGGGATATGATTCGATTTGGGGTGGTTATGTATGGATTGACAAGGTTAACTCATTTCTTACCAATGAGGATGAATCATTCTATGTTGAAGCTAGCTGAGAAGTATAGCGAGGAAGTTGCGGAGTAGTATGAGTTACCGTCGAATATGGTGTCAGATGGGAATCTGAGTTCTTCATTGAGATTTTGGGAGATTTTTGCAGACGCTTTGAGTGTCATGTTGAAGTTGAAGTCTCGGAAGCATACACTGTGTTTTGTTGATCTGTATCAGAGTGGCGCAATGGGAGCGTGGGGAAAATAGCATGTTAGACTGTTTTACCACTGTCGCTTGTGGGAATTGCATGATGTGTTCATGTGTCTAAGCTGAGGAGGTACATTGATTCAGATGGATGGTGTACGAGTGAGAGAAGATTTGACTGTTGAGGCATTGCTAGTTCAGGTTGATGAACAAGAAGCAACTTCGAGGTAAAGGGGTTCCTTTGATGGAGGTAGTTTGAGAGGACTAACTAGAGTAAGTTGGATTTAGGAGATTCAGATGCGAGAGTCGTATACAGAGTTGTTTGAATCAGGTAACATTTTCGAGGACGAAAATTTCTAAAGTGGGGGAGGGTTGTAACAGCTCAAATTTTCAGTAATTGATTAATTGTACTAATTAATTGGTTTATGTGATTTATCTGATTTAAATGAACTATTGGATTTATTTAATTGTATGAGTTAATGGATTTAACTGATTTATTCTATTTGGTAGAATAATGTGGATTTACTAGATATTCTCTAATTAATGATAAGATGAGATATTTTGGTGAGAAAAGGAATTGATAGATATTTTTGAGAGATGAAATATATTGAGGAGAAATAAAAGAGAAGGATATATAAAAGAAAGAAGAGAGAAAAGAAAAGGGATAGAAAGAAAAGAAGGAAAAGGAGAGAAAGAAAGAGGAAGAGGAGAAAAGAGGAGGAAAAAGGGAAAAGCTTGGAAATCATCAAGAACGACTTCTAGCTTCTGATTAATCGAGGTAAGGGTGTGAAATGTTGTTATTCTATCAATGTTTATGATTATGTATGATTGCATTTGGATTGTTGAATGTTTTTCTACATTTTCCATTTTAGGTCGAAATGGATTAATCGGTAAAATCGATGTTTGAACTGTTAGAATCTGAAATAAACGGTGTAGTTTAGTCGTGTAATGTTGGGTTAAGATTACTGGAGTTGATTGGAATTGAATCAGTTGATTTTGGGAGGATTGGATGATTTTGGGCAGTTAGGGATTTCTGGATTCGCAGGTTCGCCAGGCGAAGCCCAGCGAGTAGGTAGCAAACCAAGTCAGTAGCCAAGTTAGTCTTCGTTGGCGTGTTCTCCAGGCGAATGGGTGTGGCGAAGGTTCGCTAGGCGAGTGAACCAGCAAGTGTTAGCGAACACATTCCAGTAGCTACTGACTGTCTTCGCCAGCGAGTTCGTCAGGCGAATAAGGTAGCGAGCATTCGCCAGATGCCTCGCCAGGCGAAGGGGAGCGAATGTGACATCATTTTTCATTTCCTGTGTTTTCCCATCCAATGTTGATTGTTTGGTTCGATTATGTTTAATCCTTATCTGAAATGAAAAGTTTGTGTACTATTGTGATGGAATATGTTGTGGGTAGTTGTATGGCGTGAATCCCAGATTATGAAATGTGGTCTTTTGACAAATATAATGCATTGTTTGAATTGATTAAAATGCATGATGAATGTTGTTGAATTTGTTGCCGTTGGCACTGTGTTGTGAATAATACATGAGAACATATTGTGAATATGTGTGCATTGCTTGATAAATGTGGTGATGATATTGAATTGTGAATGCATATTGTTTGTATGCGATTGTATGTGAAGAATGCATGAGAACATATTGTGAATATGCGTGCATTGCTTGATAAATGTGGTGATGATATTGAATTATGAATGCATATTGTTTGTATGCGATGTTGTGGAGAATGAATGAGAACATATTGTGAATATGTGTGCATTGTTTGAAATGTGGTGATGATATTGAATTATGTGTGCATATTGATTGTATGAAATGTTGTGAAGAATGCATGAGAACATATTGTGAATATGTGTGCATTGCGTGATGAATATGATGTTATTGAATATGAATATGTTGTGTGTGCAATCATGATTATAATTCGTATGTGATGAATTATTTGAGAATGCATGAGATTAAGATGCGAGAACGGTCTTAAGTGCATTTGGTGGTTGATTGCATATGCATCATTTAGTCAAGAGGCAATGCTTGCTAAGTTTCGTGGAGACTAGTGACTTGTCCCAAGCCTAGAAGAGTGTGTTTGAAAGCTTAGAGGACAGGCTTTTATTGTTATCGGTCTAGAAGAGTGGACCCGGTTTAAGTGTAAAAACCGAAAAATGATAACAAGTGTTGGTACCACATGGCATGAGTTGCATTGAGTCTCATGGAATGAATATATGATTGTTGTATGAAGTTATGCATATGTGTATGTACATGACTTGTGTAATAGAGAATTATGGATATGTTTGATGATTGTCCATATTTGCATATATATATATATATATATATATATATATATATATATATATATATATATATATATATATATATATATATATATATATATATATATATATATATATATATATATATATATATATATATATATATATATATATATATATATATATATATATATATATATATATATATATATATATATATATATATATATATATATATATATATATATATATATATATATATATATATATATATAAGCTTTGTGAAGTATATGATGAAGTATGGTGAGAATTGTGGAATATGCGTATGTGCATTACTTGTGTAATTGAGAGTTGTGAATATGTGATTATTGTATGAAAGTATGCTTATGAGCATGAATTGTTGATTTGAGAATTGTGAATGTGTAATTGTGAATTGGAGAGCAAACATAATATGTATATGTTTATGTGAGATGTTGAGATTTATGAATATGCTTGGTGATTATCTTTATTTGTTTATATATATGTTGTGACGTACATGATGAGTTATAATGAATTGTGGTGAGAAAATGTGGAATATATGTATTTTGTACCTGTGCATTTATATATGATTATACGCATTGTTATTATGATAATATTTCTCACCCTTCTGCTGGAATGATGTCCTACATGACATCGTGCAGGTATCAAGGTGTAGTACTGCTTCTAGTTGCGAGGTCGCTATCGGTGTAGCCGCTTAGTAATTTAATAATGTTGGGTCGAGTCATGCTCTGGTCGTGTAACACTGGGATCGCTTGGGTTATGTTTCAGATATATGTTATGTACTCTATAATAGGTGTTTATATTCATCGGAATATTATGATGTTGGCCTCAGTGCCTAAGTGATGTTGTTTTATGTGATAAACACAAATGTTTCCTTTATGAAAATTGTAAATAAATGCATCCGCTGCTACATGCAAAGTGAAACTTGGAAAAGTATAACTATTTATTGAGGTGTTATGAGTATGATAGGTGTTTTTGATGTTTTGAAAGTTATGTGTGACGCCCTTTTGTAAATGCATGAAAATTTACTCTAATTATTCATATATTTTCCGTGGAGTTTAGAAGGGTGTTACAATACACACTCTGGATCGGTACTGAACACGATTAAGTGTTTGATAAACTTTTATCACAATCAGAACCAGAGCTCTGATGTCAATTGAAGGTGAGAGAAACAGAAGAAAGGGGGGGGGGTTGAATTGGGGTTTTCAAAAACAAAAGCTTTTTACTAACTAAAACAAATCACAACTATTCAACAACAAAGAGAAATACGCTTTGATTTTTATAATGGTTCACTTGAAAATCTCAAAGTTCCAGTCCACCCGCCAAGGTGATTTCGCCTTATACCCAAGGACTTAATCCACTATAATCAACTGATTACAACTGCACTAACAACCACTGGTAACTAATAAACCACAAAGACACACAATCTATATTTTCTTAAGGATTCTGACCTAACTGGTCCCTTAAGGAAATACAAATAACAGTTTGATTACAAAGTTGTGTTTACAAAGATTGCTTCTATCCAAGCAGGTATAAACAAGTTAAAAACACAATACACTTAAAGAAAATTTCTTCATAAATTTAGACAATAGTCTTGCATGCTTATTCTTTTTCTTCAAGTCTTCAAGTCTTTATATAGCCAATAAAAAATGATTCGTTGAAGGGCAGATCTGGTATTCTTCATGAATGAGCAGGCGACTTAAGTAACAGTTTAATGCGGGGGGGACAAGAATCGTACTACCTCAATTTCCTTACTCCATGAAATCCGATTAGTGGAAGGAATATTGGTTTGTACCATGTACTATTTTTCCCATGTATAAACTCGTTCTTATCTTCTATTCTTCAGTGGCTTCTGGATAAATTGTTGTTTGAAACATGAGTTAGAAGAGTTGATTTTGCTTGAGTTTAGAAACTTTAATCATCAATCAGACTCTGTGTGACTTTGATTCAGACTCTGACCTAAAGGAAGGCGCATCAATAACAAGGCACCTTACCTTAACCTACTTAGCATTTCCTTCCGCTCCAAAGGTGGTCCTCACAATGTTACATAACCTTTTACCTGCACTGGCTCACCCCGAAAATCCCACCAACGATCCTTGGAAGAGCTTGAGATTCTCTAATTCTATGCATAACCTCTCAAATGCATCTTAATGTAGGATGTCCCTAGAAAGGCTTGAGGTCATCTAATTAAGATGAGCTCCCTTGATTAATCAAGACTTTTTTAATCTCTAAATCATCACATCTCACGGTAATGATTATGAGATCATTGTTATGTGGATGGATACTTGCTACATCTTTCTAAGAAAAGGCGATCTCAGCTTCTGGGGCTTCTAGTTCACCTAAATTAGAGTCGGTGGGCGAACCCTTAATGGTTAAAATTTTGGGAGCGTACCTTTTACGAGAATAATTGGTCTCTCTGTTCCAATGAATCTTTCTGCGATGGGATTAAGAGTATGGAATAACTCTATAGTCGCCTCACTTATCCTAAAGCATCTCGCTCCCGAAAGTTACATCTGCTTGGCCTTTTAGCGAAATCACCTTTACATACATACTTCTTTAAGTGTCCCTTTTGTTTAGGCTCTATATCTCCTTCTTGAGCTAACGACAGTCCTCAATATGGTGTCCATTGACTATGTATGCGTGAAGGACTTCTGCTTTATTTTCTCCCGACGAGTGTTCAGAGGCGTGAAACTTTTGGTGGTTTTTCCACTTTGTTTATGTTGTCTTGTTTGTGATGAGCGACGTGAATTGAATCCTTCGTGAGTGTTTTGAGCTCTATCAGGAGCATTACTTTCCTCATCCTTGATGTGTAACATTCTGCCATCATCGCTACTTCAGTTGAAAGACGTCGTCGACCTTTGGGCGAGAGATTCAATGAAGTGTCATGAGACAATTCTTAAACGGTCCTACACATATTTCTTAGTTTGGATCTTAACCGTTGCCTCGTTGAATTGGACGAGGTACCCATCATAGATTCAGAGTGGTCTTGATGGATTTGAAGACCGTGTTGTAAATTGGTTTCTTCACTAAATCTTGATATGGTAACAGAGTCGCGACTGACCCATAAAATCTGGTATGGATGTTCCCCATCTCGTAAGTGAGATGTTGTGGAGGTATCCTCCAATGCTTGATTCTAGCAACATAGATCGTCCATAGCAGTACATCTCTACTATGGCACACCTTCAGATTCACTGGTCGAACTGTCTTTTTGTTTACCATAATGATCAGAGAGGTTAGGTGAGGACAATAATTCGATAGGGAGTTGTCGTGGTGGCCCAGGTCAGTTTTCCTGGGGCCTTAGGTGGACGCCAATTGTGGTTGTTGTAGGTGGACGCCAATTGTGGTTGTTGTAGGGTTGTTCCTGCTAGTAATATCGATGCTAGACCTAAGATCCTAGGCTCTGAAAAGATGCTGGAGTGGACGATTATTAATCAACTATTATTTTTAGAGAAAATGATCAAATGAATGACTCCTAATACTGTTACGGAGCAATGAGACATCATTTCTCCACTTTCCCATGCAACACCTCCTAAAAGGGTAACAAACATCGATCAAGAGAATGACTGACAAATGTGTAATTACTTTTTATATATAAAAGATTGGAGATGAAAAAACAAAGGAGAAGAAGCTAATAATAATCTGGCTTGCAAACGTTTCTGTGTGTTTGTTTGCTTGTACGTTTACCATGATATCAAACGCAGCTTCCATATTTTTACTCCAATAGTAGCTGTCAAACAGCCACAAATCCGTCTGCACATGCTGTATAGTATAACGTTGATGCAACGAAAATTCAGCCTACTTGGAATTGTTTGTAACCCAACAATTCATCAATTTAAAAGTAATGCAAGAAACAATTTTTATTTTGGAGCATTCAATTCAACCACACATTATGGTCCCTATCACTAGCTCCATTCAGATTATAAGAATGAAATAAACCAAAATCAGGTGTCAAAAGAGAGACAACCAAGATAAAAACTAACATTCCACAATTCACAAATCAGTTATCTTCCTCTCCCTCAAAACGAATGTGCTTTCCTTTTGGAGTAGGCAACCCTTTCAAATGCAAAACCTCAGAATCACAGCCACCAAAATCTTCAACAACCTCTTCAACAATCTCATCATCATCATCACTACCATACACAAACCTAGTATGTTTCCCAGCAAATTTTGGAACAACCTTCTCATTCACACCAATTTTGCTCAAACCCTCACACAGTTCATCAAGCAACAACCCTCCATCATCATACTCTTCCGCATCATCAACATCTTCATAGTAATCATCTTCTACATCATCATATTCAACTTCAGTTATTTCCTCATCTTCGTCATCATCATCATCATGTGTACTTGCATTCACTTGAATTGACCAAATGGAATCGCCATCATCTTCTGTTGACCCCATCTTAGAATCTTCTGTAACCTCAGATTTGTCTGAGAAATCTAACAGCACTGGACTTACCACACTCTTTTCAGATTCAATGTTCTCTTCATTCTTTCCAACAGCTCCGTCATTCACCACCTACCAACAAAATTGAAATAAGAAATACGATCAAACACAACCTATAAAGCATAGACACCTGAACCACTATACCAACACTGACACATTGACACTGGTAATAATAAGCATCAATGTCAGTTTTGGACACACACAAACAGACTCACGACACATCTTTTCTTAGATGTGCCAGTACTAAGTAGAACTCAACGAATGGAAAAACATATCATTTGCTTGAAAAAATTAGGGAAGATTGAGACAAACCTGAGGAATGAGATGTTCTTGGACAACAGAAGAAGGTGAGAACTCTGTGAAACCAGGGACAGTGTTGTTAATATTGGGGATTTGAGGGGTATTCGCAGGAGTTGGAGCAAGAAGATGCATTGGAGAGTTAACAAACTGAAGAAAAGGACGACCATCCATTGTGAGTTTTGAAATCTCAGCTTCTTCTTCAACTTTCTGCAAAAGGGTCTTCACCTGACCCCTCAACAAAGCTTCACCAGACCCGGGAGTCTTCTTCATCCGGCTTCCCCGCTGTTTCGCAATACTCGACAACGGTGTCTCGATCTCACCATTCGCAAGCCCGACGATCGGAGAATCATTTGATATGTCGATCAGTGCACACCGATCCGGTTGGTGTTGCACTTGCCCCTGTCTTTGTCTTGATTTCGACATGCTCTTCTCGGAATCCTCTATCTTTCCTGAATCAAGAAAACCAAAATTGTTATAACCCTTTTCAAAAAAATCCAATTTTTAATAAGGAAAAATCATCACATGAAAACGATTGAAACCCATCATGGAAAAATCATTACACATGAAATCGATCACAACACAATTTCAAAAATCAATATTGGATAAAAGAAAACAATCACATACTTGAAATTGGAATACTGTTAATGGGGTTGGAAGCAGACATGGCGATAGCTTGTGATCTTGTGACTCTTCTTGCGGTCGAAGAAGGCGTCTCCATGGTTGAAATTCGATTGAAAGCAGAGAAATGTTGAGGGTTATTACACGGAGCGAGATTTGAGCGCAAGAATGTTTGTAAGAAGATAAAAGAAGATGTGATTTCAGGGCAAAAAGTGGAGTTTATAAAGGAGCGTAGATTGCAGAAATTATGACCGTTGGAGAAAAAACAATTTACAATGTTTTTTTTTTGGTCAAGAAAACAATTTACAATGAACTAGCCGTTAGGATACAGGTTTTGAATCATGGGCTTTATCTGTGTAGGGTTTGATTTAGGCCCGACTTTTTTAAGAATCCAACATGCACCCTATAGGTAAACGAGACACCCCCACATAAATAGCAAATTCACTAGGATATCCACGAATCTTAAAATTTAATATTTAATCATATATTTTGGAATTTCTTTCTTCCTAAAAGACAATGTTTTGACTCGGAGATTAACTGGAAAATACCGACTTTTTTAGTAGCGTTTTTCTTTAAACTAATGAGTTTTTATCGAATTTTTTTCTTTAATAACAAACTTTTATATAAAAATGATGGATATTTATCACTTTTTTTAAATAGTCGTTACTAAATTTTATCGAATATACCGAATTTTTAGGAATATCTGGTATATACAAAATATTTGGATGAATTTTTGCCCTATTTTTATAAAAATTTGATATCCGCACTAAGAATTTTTATCAGATTTTTTCAAATTGTCGTTAAAAATGCATAATGCATACCGAATTTTCAAAAAATTTGGTAAAAATGCATAGTGCATATCGGTTATTTTTCAAAATTTTCGGTACAAATAGGTATTTTGATATTGAAATTTTTAAAAATGCGGTATAAGTAGGGGTGTGACCGGATTTTTTAAAATATTTGATAAACTAATATTGTTTATTTATTTATTTTTAGGTCTTTTTTGTGTTTAGTGAGGAGAATAGGAAGAGATGGTAAAATCATACTTAAATTGAGCAAAGACCTATTGTAGAGAGTTCACGTGGAGACAACGGAGATGATGGTGATATTCATTTTCACACTAGGGGCGGGTAGAGACAGTCACTCAGATATTTTGTTTAACCAAATACTTTTCGTGCGAATACCATTGTAATCATCGACAATGTGACATATGTTTTCTTTGTAAAATAGGGTCCTACTAGATGGAACACACTAAGGCGCAATTGGCGTACCCCCTATTAGAAACTAGTCACTTTAAGAGCGTAGGTGGTGGAGCCTAGCAAACATCCACCTCGAACCAAGATAAAAACCCAGAGGCATGGATGGGAACCCCACCCTTTGGTCGATGACGGTTCTTAGTGATGCTGAAGAATTACTCCAGCTCCGCTCGGTTGGGACATATAACAACAAATTTTAATGGTTACACCAACACCTTTCGATTAGGACAAGTAACGACAAAGCTTAATGGTTATACCAGCTGCCATCGACCGGGATGGGTAGCAATAAAGATTGATGGTTACTCCATCACTTACCAAAGGGATGAGTGACCATGAGTTCCAAAGGCGTTGTTGGTTCCTTCCTAAGGGAAAATCCCAGGCAAGACATCATAAATGACATAAATCCAAATTAAAAGAATTAAATAAATCAAAGCATAATATGGCCGAAAATCGCAAGCTTACTCAAGGCTAAGAGACAAAGCCGAGAATAACCTCGCTAGTATAACAGAAAAATCACGAGGAAAATTAAATAAAATATGATGAGCATTAAGATACTAAACAAAGACAGTTAAGTAAATAAATATTATTATTTGTACATGCTACAGGGAAACATCATGGCACTACACCCAATATAATTTATACAGAAACATAAATTCATGCATCCCCGCATTGGGGCAGAGCACCGTTATCCTCTATTAAATTTCCATCTCAAACCACCTTCTACGGGTTAAGTTCAGTAAAGAACCTGAAAACCAAAAGGAAATGCCTCCAGTTGGGCGACCGCTTGGTTGAAAGCACCATACACCCTTTTAAGGGTCTGGTCAAGTATCTCAATGACCTTCTTCCTCAATTTGATTAATTGTTCCTCGTAGGAATCCTGCTTCTTTTCCCGAGATTCATTCTCCTACTGAAAATCCTTCAGAGCATTGTTAGAATGAGATGTCATCACTACAACAACAGTCGTAGCCTATTCACGGGACTTCTTCTCCACCTTTAGAGAAGATTAAAGTTCCACATTCTTGGCAGCAAGGGAAAGAAGGGACTGATCAATCTCCATTTTTTCTATGTTTATCATCACATTAACAGTAAATTATATGATTTAATCAACACTTACCTACCCCATTTGAGTGATTTAGAGGTATTTGGCCGCATTAAAAAGTTTTTCACGTTTAAGAGTATTTCATACATATTTGATCTTTTAGAAAGGTTCCTACATATTTAATAGGTTTTGGAGACATCAAATTTAAGGGATTTCTCCATTGAATATTCTTTATTTGTGGTCATTGTGTAATGTTTAACACTTTTATCATGTCTTTTATCAGTATTATGTGTAGCTAAACCCTCCAACGCTAGGGATGGGTCATTGTTCTTGAATGAGTTTGATTTTATGAATTGATATTTGTAATGACTTATATTTTATTTTCTACATGATTGATTTATTTCCACATTTATTGCTTTCTCTCTTTGACAATTTGAGAATGATTTATGGTTAAATTTTAGAAAGGACTTTCAACAATAATGCTTGATTGAAGTATTATATATTAAATATCACATAGGACCAGGGATACTGTATAAAAACTGAACCTGTTTTGATAATTACATGCTTAAATTCATCTATAATTAACTACGAACATAAAAATTAATTTGAATAGTCAAAGGTTTATTCACTAAGGAACTTAGGAATGAACACCCTTAAGAACCATTAACTTGTAGAGATAAAAATAAGTTGTTACAAGGTCAATTTAGGATCTGTTAGGTATCCATCAAATGGATCTGAGTACACTTGAAAGTGACTTATCACATCACCGAAAGAAGGTCCGTCATAGTAAGCACCGACGTGGATGAGACAAATGGGATCAAGAAAATCATCCAGAAGGACCTTACGACAACGACCATGGCCTAAAAATAAAAATAGAAGGAAAACTGGCGATTCCTAATATGTTAGACCTAGATGGACGCAAAGACGAGGTTTGACCGGTTTTAGATGGTGATTTCAAGTTCATTCATCTCAGGAAGATTCCTGCCAAATTAGTAAAAATAGGCATCAGTCTTCCTTTTGAAGTAAGAATTACATGGTTTGAATGCCTCCAGGATAATACCTATCTTTTCACTATAACCCCATATGAGATTCCCGAAATTGATCCTAGCATAGCATGCCACTAGTTAAATATGGACACTAACACTCATTACGTCTCTCAACATAAGATGAGGCAATCCACAGGAAAAGCTTAAGCCACTGCTAGCATGGTTAAGGACTTATTAGACCCCAAGTTCATTCTGAAGCCAGATACACAGAGTGGTTGTCCAACCTATTTTGGTAAAGAAGGCCTCGAGAAAGTGGAGGATGCGTGTTGACTACACTGATCTTAACAAAGAGTATCTGGAGGATTCTTATATGCTCAAAAAATTGAAAGGCTCATAGATAATTCATTTAGATATTAGTTATTTTCATTCATGGATGCCTATTCGGGGTATAATCAAATATATATGTTCTGGCCTGACTTGGTAAAGATAACCTTCATGATCGAGTAAACCAATTATCAGTAAATATCATACACCTCGGGCCAAATAACGCTGGTACGACCTACCAGAGAATAATGAACAACATCTTCTAAGAAAAAAAATAAGGGAGTCATTGGAAGTGTATATGGGCGATATGATCGTAAAAAATGGTTGGGAGGAACTTCACACTCAGCACCTTCAACGAGTATTCAAGAAGGTCCAACAATATGATATGCAACTCAACCCATAGAAGTTCACTTTTGGAGTAAAGGCTAGAAAGTTTCTAAGCTTCTATTTAACGGATCGAGGAATCGAGGCGAACCTTGAGGAATATGAGGCCGTAATTCAAATGAGTTTGTCAACGATGAAAAGGGAAGTGTAAAAGTTGAATGGTATGTTGACTGTCTTGAAGAGATTCTTTAAAAATCTGCACATCACGCCATGTGTAAAACTCTAAGACCCCCAAGCGCATTTTATAACATGATCAAAGTATATTTTTCACCAAAGGGTGTCACTCATTCTCAGTATAAGTACCTTTCATCATTTAAGATATCACATTGGAATTTAAAACATTTAATAACATCTCTTAATGGTCTCAAAAATAGAAATTTCTTTAATCAAAATAAAACAATTAGTTCAATAACAACTCAACAATAAGAGGAATAAAATAAACAATGACCCCATCCTATTGTTACACTATTAGAGCGATACCAAGTACTAAACAAAAGGCGAAAAACGATAAACAAAGAAGGCTCGAACCATCTTCCAAACGATAGCATCTAAGGCTCCTTAGTCCCTACCTAAGTATTTGCAAACATAGGCGTAAAACCACCACAACAAGCAAAGAGGGGTGAGAATACGCTCAAATATATTAACGGTCAAAACATAACAAGGATAACGTATTCATATCAATCATCAATCACACACTTGTTCACAACAAGAAAACAATTATAATGATTACTTGATCACACATGCAAGTATGTATGCAAATGTACCCACTACTCGACTCTACATGCACGCGGTACCGATTTGAATATCAGAGATATGTTACTGATCTTCATCCATACTTTCTCCCGGTCCCCTCTTCTGAACCAAAGCTCACTATATTCATCATTAGTCCCTACTACTGAGTCAATAACGCTACACTGAACCCATTACTGAAATCAACAACTCGCTCATAATCCCTACTTTTGAACCAGAGTTCACCGTCGAATCAAAGTCTGTACACCATAATGCGTGTGTCATACACTAACTTTCCCCCAAGCCATTCATTTATTGAAAAAATTCACATCAGTTTAGTAAAATTCAAAATTCTATCAACTTTCATTTCGTTTTGAAATAAAAAATTAATTTAATTGCATTTTATACATTTTCATCATCCCATGCAACTTTTAAAGTCGACCCAAGGTCATCACAATAAAATTTAGATCCTACAGAGAGACCGATAAAAGTGATTCGACACTGTGGGTAAAATTAGCAGACGAAATATTGAGTTTGGGCCTTTACCTGACTGTTCTATGAATCTATGTTGTGCGTAGATCGCGTTGGCGTGCTCACTTTATTTTTTTGAAACTGTTTGTAGTTGGTTTTTATTAGTCAAAGCCTATTTATCCGAGTACTTTTAATTTTATTTTTGATCATTTCCCTTGATATTTATCTAGATTCGTTGCACGTCAATTGTTTTGAATATTCATTTTTTATTTTTGACTCTGCGCGCATCAATTTTTTTCGTTTGAATATTTTTTAACTAATTTTTTTATGTAAATAATTTAATCAGAATAGGTAATATTAAGGAAAATAATAAATTTAAAAAAACTTTTTTTTTGACTTGTTATTGATTATAATCAATTTTGACCCAATTAATAACAACTTGGGGTGAACGTCTCTCTCTTATGACAAAATTAACCATCCATGTATAACCCTCTCATCTTGTTATTATATTGACGGACTCTCTCCCTCACATGAATGGGAAACCATTCAGATTTTTTTTCTTCTAAATATACTCTCCCTCTCACGTGTATAAGTGTTTTTGAATCTAACCGTCTTTTCTATACAATTTAATTTTGCTTAATACAATTTATTTTGATTGTCACTATTCTTTATTAGACACGACCATAATTACTCCAAACATAAGGCAACCAAGTCCTTATTTATCCCTCAACTTGGATTTTTTTATAAAAGAAATTAAAGTCACCAAATAAAAATAAAAATTTAAGTTAATATTAGGCTTAATACCCTTTTTGGTCCTGTATCTTAATTTTGGAGTTCATTTTGATTTCTTAACTTTAAAAATGTTCATATTAGTCCCTTAACTCTTCAAAACGTTCTGTATTAGTTCTTTTTATCCTATTCGCGACGGAAAAAAAGTTTAAAAATATAAAATTTAAGCTTATAAAGGATCACATATCTTAGTTAGTGGTATATATGAATTTGTTTTATTATGGTTTTCACCAAAGAATATAAGGGCTCAATTCTTATTATATGCAGTTTTTTATTTATTTTAATTTTATAAATATTATAGAGATACTCGTTTTACTATATTTATATTTATTTTAAAAGTACTTTTGATTTACTTTTTATTAAATATTATTATATATATTAATCATTATTTGTTTTAATTGTAAAATTGAAAAGTTCATTAACACCAAAAAGAAAGTGTGAAGGACCGATGCAATCTTCTGAATTAATTTCTAGTTTTTTAATGAAAAAAAATATATTTTATAAAAAGTAAATCAAAATAAAACAAATTCATATATAATAAGAATCGAGCCCTTGTATTGTTTGGTGAAAACCATAATAAAACAAATTCATATATACCACCAACTAAGACATGTGATGCTTTAAGCCTAAATTTTATATTAATAATAAGACTTACATTTTTTTTTTGTTCTCGTATCTTAACTTCGAGTTTTATTTTGCTTCTTTAACTTTAAAAAAGTATATATTGATTTTTTAACTCTTGAAAATATTCCATATTAGTCATTTTTATCAAATTAGCGACTGATTTTTGAATTTTTTTTTCCGTCGCGAATAGGACAAAAAGGACTACTATGGAATATTTTGAAGAGTTAAGGGACCAATATGAACATTTTTAAGGTTAAGGGAGCAAAATGCATCCCAAGGTTAAGATACGAGACCAAAAAGGGTATTAAGCCTAATATTAACTTAGATTTTTATTTTTATTTGGTGCACTATGAGATTGAGGCACCAAATACTTGAAAGAAGTAACTTTTTCGATCTTCCTTGTTTCCACACCAATCAACATCTGAATAACCATTAATCACAACTTCTTTTCTTTCAGAATCTCATCGAAATAGAATTCCATTGTTTGTCAATCCTTTTAAGTATCTCAGGAATCTTGCAGCCTCCATGTGTGACACCCTTGGTTCACTCATGTATCTTCTCACTAATCCGAATGAGAAACCTATATCAAGTCAACTGTTGAACATATATCTCTGAGATCTGACAATTTGTTTGAATAAAGTGACATCAACTTTGTCTTCCTTTTCATGTTTCTCTAGCTTCAAATTTGGTTCGACAGGTGAGGATGTAGGGTTCAAGTCATTCATCCTGAATCTCTTTAGTATCTCTTTGACATAATTTCTTTGATGTAGCATTATACCTTGCTTCAACATATGAAATTCCATGCATAGGAAGTACGATAACTTTCCTAGATCTGACATTTCAAATTCCTTCTTCATCAGCTCTTTGAACTTCGACAAGTTCTCCAAGCTATTTCCAGTTACTAACAAGTCATCGACATATAAGTAGATGATTTTTATATCTTGTACCACAACCTAAACATAGACACCATACACAAATTTACATTTGATGAATCCCAATTCGACCAAGTATGAGTCGATCTTCTTGTTCCATGCTCTATAAGCCTGTTTGAGACTATATAGTGCTTTGTGCAACCTATATACTTTCCTTGTTTCCTCCTGTATCACAAACCCAAGAGTTTGTGTGACATATGCCTCTTCACCTTCAAAAATGTTGATTTCACATCTAAGTGAAATATCGACCAGCCTTGCTTACATGCCAAGGCTACCACCAATCGAACATTCTCCAATCTTGCTACTTGTGCATATACTTTAGAGTAGTCGAGTCCTAATCTCTGGAAAAAAATACTTGAGCTACTAATATTACCTTATGTCTTGTTATCGATCCATCAACATTATGCTTCAACTTGAACACTCACTTTACTTTGATAACTTTTGTACGTGTTGGCAATTCGGCAAATTCCTATGTGTTGTTTCTTTCGATCGTTTGCAACTCTTCGACCACACTTGACTTCCATTGTTTATTCTCTAAGGCCTCTCCATAGTTGATTAGTTTAGCACCTGCAAGTAAAGAAAAATGAACTAATTCTCCATCTGTTGTGACTTCATCATTACCAGCCACTTCATAGTCTTGAAGCTTTGCTGGAAGAACTCTAGTTCTTTGATGTCTTTAGCTTGTGCTAGTCACACCCTCTCGATTGTCTGCTTCGACTTTGACAGTGACTGAAACATTATCGAATGGAATTTCTTCATGCTCACTAATTTTTTCATAAACTTCATAGCCCATCAATGACTTGTTAGTCGCATCACCTGAATTCGAATCCCAGGAAGAATTCTCATCAATCACAATGTTTCAACTCATCACAATCTTATCATTGATTGGATAGAATAACCTATAAGCTTCAGCTTGTGATATCCTACCAGAATCATAGGTTTACTTTTATCATCAAGCTTCATTCTCCTTCAATCAAGAACATGTTTGTAGCAAATAGAGCATAACACCTTCAGATAACTCACTGATGGTCGTTTTCCACTCAAACTTCTTCTGGAACCTTATTTTTCAGTTTCTTGGTAGGGCACCTATTCAGAATATAAACAATTGTAGTGACAACTTCACCCCATAATTACTTTGGCAAGTTTTTCTGTGTCAGCATGCATCTTACCATATCCAATATGGTCATTTTTCTTCTTTCTGTGATACCATGTTCTACATAGAACTCCTCAAATATCTTGGATGTGTATTCGCCACATCCATATATTCACAGAACCTTTGTCTTCTTTTCACTCTAGTTTTCGTCAAGCATCATGAATCTCTTAAAGATTTCAAATACTTTGTCCTTTTGCTTGATCACATAGATCCAAAGCTTTTGACTATACTCATCGACAAATGAGACAAAATACCTATTTCCACAAATGGTATGATCCTCAAACGGGCAACATACATCTGAATGTAATACTTCTAGTATGCAGGAGGATCTCATAGGCATAATCAAAACACAAGACTTTTTGGATTGCTTCCCTACTAACCAACCTTCATAGAGTTTGTTAGGAATCTCGAGACTTGGTATACCAGTTATCATATCTTGAGTAATTAGTTGATTAAGTGACCTAAAATTTAGATATCCAAATCTTAAATGCCACAACCAACCGTTCTTGTGGTCGACAACTATTTTTAGGCATTGTACCTTAATTAAATTAATCATGGTCTTAAATGTCCTATTCATCCATAAAGAATATTTTAATACCAGATTATTTTGAGTGTCGAATAGTTTTAAGGTTCCATCTTTCATAACCACTAAGAAACCTTTTTCGACCAGTTGTCTAACACTTAGCAGATTTTACTTCATTCCTGGTACATAGAGTACATCTTTGATCATAACTTTTGCTTTATTGCTCATTTGAATAACTATGTCGTTAGTACCTTCTGCTTGCAACGAGCTATTATTAGCAAGTTTGACCTTATTCTTTTTCGGCTCGCTGAAATTCGCTAACAACACTTTTCAACCAATGATTTGATTCGAATAGTTTGTGTCGAGAAACCAGATCTTGGTGTCGTCATGCTCATCTGCAACTACAGCCATAACCACCATGTTTTCAAAATCATCTGAATCTTGGCATGCAAGGTTTACTCCTTCATTCTTACCTTTCTTGTACCAACAATTCTTGGTTAAGTGACCCCATTTTTCACAACTAAAACACTGCACGCCTTTGTTTTTTCTCTTCTTTGTCTTTACGATAGGAGTTTCCTTTTCCACTTTTCGAGGATTTAGAAGCCTTATCATTGACCTTATGCTTTCAAGGGTTCAACCAAGACTTTTTGCTTTGAGTCTTGTCTCCTTTGCCCTTGAACTTGTTGGACACACTATGTTTCTTCCATGACTGAGCCTGTAGAGCTTGTATCAAATCTTGAACACATTTCCTTTCGACAATCCTCATTTCATGTGCCTCCAACGAACCAACCAAATCTTCCAATTTCAATGTTTCAAGATTACTGAATTCTTGAATAACAACGATAACATGATCAAAGTGAGAGGTCAATGTATGCATTACCTTTTCAACTATCATCTTATCAATTATGGTTTCACCATAACCTTCATGAGATGAACAAGGTTATGCACCTTCGAGGAATAACATGCAATCTTTTCTTCTTCTCCCATCTGCAATAATTCATACTACCTTTGCAACGTCTCCAATTTGGCGACTTTAACCTTCTCACCTCCTTCATAATATTTGACAAGAATATTCCATGCCTCCTTCGCCAATTCAGCATGAAAATTTTAATCAAAGTTCGCCAAGGCTACCACTGATTGGATATAAAACGCAACATTGCAGTATTTCTTCTTGGCCTCCTTGTTCGCAACTCTCTGATCAATTGCATTCTCAACAAGCTCAAGGATGACATTAGTAACCACTTCTATGGTTTCATGAAACCTAAACAAAGATTGCATTTGTTTTCTCCATCAGATCCAATTATTGTCGTTAAAAATTAGAATAGAATTCAGAATGCTTTTGTTACCATTCATCTTTGTAGCAAACACGATTAACAACCCATGACTCTGGAAACACGATCAGTGACGTGTGATTCTTGAAAACACAGTCGAAAAACTAACCAGAGCTCTAGCTACCAATTTATTAGTGTGTGAGGTGCTTTTAGTGAAAAGAGAGAGAAGAATAATAATTGTTATTGAAAAAAATTTAAACTTGTGATTTTATCTAATCCCTTTTAGAGACTCAAAATTAAAATAAAAATGAGAAATATATTCCAGTATTTAAAATCCTTATTTGACACACATTTTAATATATATATATATATATATATATATATATATATATATATATATATATATATATATATATATATATATATATATATATATATATATATATATATATATATATATATATATATATATATATATATATATATATATATATATATATATATATATATATATATATATATATATATATATATATATATATATATATATATATATATATATATATATAACATATCAAATCTTAAATTCAAGACGGAGCTACATACAATGGAAAGGGAGTTAAAAAAACATTAATAACACTATTTTGTATTAATATTTATTTTAAAAAAATTATTTTATTTAAGAAAATTATAAAAATTAAAATAGTTTTCCAATAATAATTTTATGAAGAATCAAATATATAAAAATTTAAGATATAAAATATTAAATAAATATTTTTCACAAACATAAAAATACATATTTTTAGTAACATCAACCATTTAATTAAAATGTATTTTCTCTCACTTATTAAAATTTCTGGCTTCTTCATGCTCAATCCTAACTAACTTAAATTTGAACTATAACTTGAAATATATCACAATAGATTAAATACATTAATTTTTAAAATACATCAATAAAACAATTCATTTTGTCAAAAAAAAAAATTCAAATTCCAGACACTCTCCTTGTTTCTTCAATAAATAAGAAATAAGATTCTCTATTAGTGGTTGAAATTTATGTTGTCGGTCTCATATTTGAAATAGATAACTCATAAATTTAATTAAAAATTTAATTTAAAAATAGTGCACAAGCAATATAAAAAAATATTGGGAAATGCTAACGAGTGGCCTCAGGCCATTTGGTTAAGAGATTAAAATAGTAAGTTGGACATTATTTAAGAGATTAAAAATACATTTTTTTTAAATATATGTGTATTCAATGCCCTGAAAAGAGAAATAATCATACTTTTTAAAAAATATTGTGTGTATTGAGTGAACTAAATATAACATTTTTTTCTTATTTAGAATTCTTAACTAGTACCCCGAGGGCACTGATTAGCATGACCCAAAAATATTACATATATAATTGGTTAAGATTCTTATATTTATCTTATAATATTAATATTTTAAAAATAAAAACGTGATTTACAAGACACACATCTTTTATTGATTGAAAATATTAAAATATTTTATAATGTGAATACATATTCCATTAAAATAATGAAATTATTAAAAAGAAAATATCAAAGAAAGTGTTACAATCTCACATTCTCACTTCTCATGGATATAATAATTAAATCAAGGACACTTGCGAATTTGGTTACGAGTGGTGAGTTTAGCATAACAAGCACATGAGTCAAAGTTTCCCGCAGTGCCAGGAGGGACACACTTGCACACCGCACAACAGCTACCACAAGCTCTATTGCATAGGTTTGGCCTTGATGATACTTTGCACCTTCCTTCACATGCTACCTTGCAATCTATATACATTCCACACCATCATAAATGATTAGGCCCATAGATGAGTATAAATGTTTGAAAAATTAGTGTTACCTATTGTTTGGGGAAGAGGGGATGGCGATGTAGCTCCATAGGTGTTTGTCTGCAAGGTAAAAACAGTGTGTATATGTAAGTTAGATAAATGTTTAATATGTGCATACAAAATTTTGAAAAAAATCTGAAAAGTGAGAACCACTACCTGGTGAGCTTCAACAATGTTAAAAAGGATAAGTGAGAGGAGAAGTGATGAGGCAGTGAAGGTTCTAGAGAACGACATAGAGAAGTTGAATAATTAAGAGTGTGTGGAGATTGTAAATATGAAGTGAAATGAGAAGAAGAATTATTTATAGAGAGATAGTGAAATGTGTTCATTGATGAATTCATTGTATGATAATGATAATATTATAATGAGGTGAATTGGATTCCAAATAATGATGATGATGATGGCACCGCGAAGTTGCTTTTGACAGACTAATCCAGCACAGAATGATGAACCCCACAAAACGCGGTGATGTGTTATGGTCTTGAAAAACAATGGCAGTTAACTAAATTTTATAAATAAATTTCATAGGGTAAAAGGTTTTGAGTATATTGGTTATTATTTACACCTAAAAGTTTTAGTAAATTGTATGCAAGTAGAAATGGACAAAACAGGACATTACTAGAAAGGCAGACCCCCTCAGCTTTTAGCAAGTCAGACGAATATAAGATACTCAATCCAATTTTTTTCAAGTTTATTTTCTAGGTTAATAGTGTCACTAACCAACAAGACTGAATTTTATGCAATCTCGGTCTAATGAAAACTATTCACAAGGGATAAGGTTATGGAAACATGTGGGATACCATGTACTCGAATGAGACATCATTTTTGTAGGTTGCTTAAAAGGTATTAGTGTTTGGCATAATTTATTTTTAAAAAATCGATTTGTAAGATGAAAGATGATAGTCTATATGAATTATTTTAAGATTTTATCTCTAATCAATGTGGAATTTGAGATCTTTTTAATATACCTTCTCGAGCGCAACACTCTTTTGGATTTGGTGTATGGATTTAAATAGAAAGCAGCACTAAGTTTGATAAATATGCTCTGATACTATATTAGAGTTTGACCTAACTCATATTTACAAAATCGGTTTATAAGGTGAGAGATGTCACTTTATATAAACTCTTTCAAAACTCTATCTAAAACTAATATGAAACTTGAGATCTTCCAAATAGTAGTATATGTAGGAATTAAATCAATTAACAATTAATCACATATACATGTTCTACGTATTGTGTCATATACTTTAGTGCAAAATAGAATAGATAATACGAACATGTATATAATTACAAGATCTACGACATGTTAGTATATGAGAGAAGAGATTGCACTAATATCTATATGAGATTGCAAGAATACCTGGATCCATTGAAAAAGTTTTGAATATATTAGATAATACGAACATGTATATAATTACAAGATCTACCACATGTTAGTATATGAGAGAGATTGCATGAATACCTATATGAGATTGCAAGAATACTTGAAATCATTGAGAAAGTTTTTTTTGGCGGTAATCTTGAAAGATAGAGACAAACATCAAACACCTAGTGGCTTGTATGGTTATTTCTCAACCGGTACTCCTAATGCTTTAAATACTTTTCAGATGGCGAGAAGAGATAAATTGCTTGTGTATGGTGATGGCCAATTAGGGTTCCCATTATTCCGAAATGGGCTATCCTGACATCTAATCATATTTGAATCCATATCCAATTAATTAATTAATTACTAATAGACATCTAATTAGCATTTTAAATTTATTTGACCAGTTAATCAATTAAGGCTCTTAATTTTGATAAATAGCTAACATAATTAAAATATATATGCCACTACAAGAAAAACACATTTTAGGTGCAGGTATTTAGCGTTGGAGGCCTAGACTCCGACACTATTAGCGTTGACGTCATGTTAGCGTTGACGTCATGTCGTCAATAGCCGTTGTTAATAATTAAAATCATTTGTTTTAATTTTTAATAGGTCATTATTTCTAGTGTCAATTAAAGTCGATGCTATATTTGGATTTAGTTAATTTTATTTTTAATAATTCTTTTAATGGAATACTAGCAAGTTCATTTATTTATTTATTTATTTAACTTTTATAGTAGCAACGGTTACAAACTGATGCTAATTTTGGTGCAAAAATAATTCATTTTTCTCCACAATTTTTGCTTGCCTCCTTTTCTTATTTATTTATTGAGTTAAATAGTATTCTGGACTGGGCACAGGCTTGACCATCTGTCGGGCAGGTCCAACCCAATGCTATTTGGGGAAGGCCCAAATCCCCAATGTCGGGCACGAGTCTAGGCACACCGGGCAGGCTTCCTCCCTCCGTCGGACAGAACAACACGTCTTTAACACGTTCTCCACGTGCCCTCTCTGCGGGGACACATCATCAGCCAACTACTCACCTCAGAAAGAACTGCTCAGCCCACCTTCCGGAGATCACGGGACGGTTGAACTAGGGCGAAGACCACGTGCTGGTCTTTATTACGCCACATAAGCCCTAGCAGTCACCTGGGTTGGGCCTAGCAATCCAGCCCAATACAAGTGACCGTTGGCCCTGCGCTCGGGTCTCACTATAAATACCCTCTTTCACTAGAGGGTCAGGTATTCAATTCTCTATCTCTCTTCTGTATTTTCTCTCACTCTGGTTCATTACTTACTTTGGCATCAGAGTGTCTTGCAGGTATACCATCCCCATCCTTACTTCTGGTGAACAACCTTCAGATGACGACACGTGGCAGGTTACTGATTCCCTTCTGATCAGGTAAGATCAGTGGCACCGTCTGTGGGAAACTAAGCTTCCCCGTTCCTCCGAGCAGAAGAACCAAAGCACCCGATTTCAAATTCCAAGATCATGACTAGCCCACGTCATGACGACACTGTGCACAACTTCGCCCTCGTCCCAATCACCAACGACGGCGACTAGGTAGGGACATCCCACGCTCGTGAGGGCGACACTAGGGACGACCAGACCGCCTCTCCCTCATCCCTGGAGGCGGCACATCACATCGCACCTTGGGCAAGGAGCTCGGCTGTCTTCCAACCCGTACCTACGCCAGCTGGAGCGGACCCAACGATGATTGCCCTCTTCGCAACCATCAACCAAACAAACCTAATGCTATTCCAGTAGAATGAATGCATCGGCACACTAGAGCAAGATGCCTCGTCCCGCTCTCCCCCGCGGAGAAATCAACACGGAGACTCCCGGAGTCCCTCTCCCCGCCCAAGGGGGCGCTGACCACAACTGGAGAGTCCAAAACCTATGGCCTCCAAGAAACGCGTCAGGTCACCTCCCGGGAAGGAGAGGCATTCCCCGAAGCCAAGAGCGAACAGACCAAAAGCCTCGGGCAGAAGACCGAGGGGATGTAATCAACCCCCTCGACACAACCCGTCGCCTTCGCGCTCCCCTTTCCACAATGATGAAGACGACTATAGGAACCCCCTATCGCAGGAAGTCATAGCAACCCCCATCCCCCACGGGATGGAGAAACCGCCCGTACTCTCCACGTATGACGGTACCTCAGACCCGGATGATCACCTAGAAGATATTGAGCCCATACTCGACTACAGGAACGTCCGAGGAGCCCTCAAGTGCAGGCTCTTCCCGACGACGTTGAGGAATTGGGCTATGGCTTGGTACAAAATCCTGGAACCTGAGTCCGTCACGTCATTGAGGGTCCTGAAGGATCTTTTTTCGCAGCATTTCATGACATCGCGACAGAATTCGAAGACGGAGGCCGCCCTGGGCGTAATCATCCAAGCCCCGGATGAGCCGCTCAGAAACTACATTGAGAGGTTCACGAGGGAGGCAGTCTAGGTGACAACTTCGAACGATATGAAATGCTACCTTATGGAGCAAGGCCTACGTCACGACTCCAAATTCCACGAGGCCGTGGCGATCCACCGACCGACCACCCTGCAAGGCTTACTTGAGAAAGCCCGCCACTACATCCGATACGAGGAAACCGAGGCCGCTAATGCTGCCCGGGAGTCCCGCAACCGCGAAACGCCCCACGGGTCCCGAGAAGAAGGAACATCAGTCCCCTGGCTTGGGGGAGATCGACGACGAGATGATCGTCCCAGAGATCCCCGTGAGCAGGGCCCCACAAGCCGCTTCACCGAATACACCACCCTAGTCGCTTCTTGTGAGTGCATACTAGCTGAGTGCGCCAACTTGGAGTTTGTCTGGGGAGCTGGTAGTTTTCCCAAACCGGAACCCCCTAAAGCCAACGTGGACAAGTCCAAATACTTCCGCTTCCACTGGGGCCACAGGCACGTGACGGAGGATTACATCCACCTGAAGGACGCAATCGAAATACTCATCAAGGATGGACACTTAAAGAGATACACCAGGGAAGGAGAGGCCCCCCGACAAGAGGCCCCCGAAGCCAAAAGAGTTGAGGACATCCCTCCTCCCGACAACGAATCCGGGCTACAGGTGGCCCTTAGTGATAGTCGGTCTGGACACTAGTTTTTGCTAAGAGAACACGGCCTCCCAAGCGGGCATCAGCCGCCCGAAGAACCAGTGCGCCCCGTCAGCCTGTTGGAATACTTCCCCAGGGCGAAGGTCATCTCAGACGAGGCCCCGAACAAGCCCTCTGTGGGATCGGTAAAAAAGAAGTTTGACGAGCTGATGAATAACAACTCTGGCAAAATGAGCACGCTCGACAAATTCCACGGCCGATCCAACCCGATCGCGTACTACCTCGAAGAACTCCTCGGAGGAGCCCCCAACTCAACCATTCCCCTACTGATCCGGGCACAAATGAAAAACTTTGATGTCCACCGCATTCTGGTCGACATAGGGAGTTTGGTGGATATCATGTATTCCCACCTGTTCTCGACGCTACAGCTCGACGAGACCAACCTGACCCCCTACGTTAGCTCCAACCTCCAAGGGTTCAACGGGACGACAACAAGACCATGGGGATAAGTGGAGCTCAAGGTCACATTCGGGACACAGGAAACGCTTAGGGAAATCAACGCCCGTTTCCTAGTCGTCGAGTGCCCATCCCTATATAACTGCATCCTAGGCAAGATAACGTTGGCCGAGCTCACCCCAGTGCCATCAACCATCCACCTAAAGATGAAGTATAATATCGGGTTGGGATCCGTCGTCACCCTTAACAGGGACATAGGAGCATCCTAGAGGTGCTTTGAAGCAGCAATGAAGGGCTCAGTATGATTGGCCCCCCGACCAAAGCAACCAATCCTCCACCAGTCCTGGAGAACAGACCAAAGGGCCACATCGACGTTGTGGATCTCGACTGCCGCTTCCCCAACAACCTGGACTGCAAAGAAGAAGTCGACCGTGCTCCTCCGAAGATCAACGGGCAGGACATCCACACCACACGCACCATCCTAGACGGGGACTTCGAGATAGTGGTCCTTGGCGAAGATACGTCCAAGAGCGTGAAGACTGGAGCAGGACTGCCTGATCTGGTGAGGAAGTAACTGAAGGCCTGCCTCCGCGAGAACGCAAACCTCTTCGCATGGAGCGCCACCGAGATGCCCGACCTTGACCCCGAGATCGCCTGCCACCAACTCTCAATCGATCCAGCCACAAAGGCCATAGTACAACATAGACGTAGGCAGTTCACCGAAAAGTCGGCGGCGGATGAAAAAGCTGTAAAAGACCTCCTAGAGGCATATTTTATTTCGGAAGCCCGGTATTCAACCTGGCTGTCCAATGTTGGATTAGTCAAAAAATCTAATGGAAAATGGAGAATGTGCGTTGATTACACCGATCTCAACCGGGAATGTTCCAAGGACGCCTATCCCCTCCCTAACATCGACAAACTCTTCGACAACTCTTCGACAACTCTGCGGGTTTCAAATTGTTGTCCTTCATAGACGCCTACTCAGGATACAACCAGATCCTCATGGCCAAGGCCGACAAATAAATCATGACATTCATGATGGATTCAGGCAACTACTACTACAACGTAATGCCCTTTAGCCTAAAGAACGCTGACGCCACCTACCAACGGATGATGGACAAGGTCTTTCGGGGAGAGATATGCAACATTCTCAAAATCTACATGGACGACATGATCGTCAAATCCCGCACTGAGGTCGACCATACGACCCACCTCAAAAAAGTCTTCTAGACAGTGAGGAAGTGCATAATGCGGTTTAACCCAGAGAAGTGCACCTTCAGGGTACGTGCAGGGAAGTTCCTCAGATTCTACATGACCGAACGGGGGATCGAGGCGAACCCAGGAAAATGTCGGGCCTTCTCTGAGATCACAACACCGAGAACGAAGAAGTCGATACAGTCCCTAAACGGGATGCTCACGTCGTTATCCCACTTCGTCGCGAAGTCCGTGCAACACGCCCTCCCCTTCTTCAAACTGCTGAGAAAAGAGGCCGCATTCGAATGGACGGAGGAATGCGAGCAGGCCCTCCTCCACCTCAAATGCGTCCTTTCGGAGCCACCTATCTTGAAGAGACCTGAAGTCGGGGAAACCCTCTACCTGTACCTGGCCGTCTCGACCGAGGCCGTGAGCGTCATACTAATCCGAGAACCCCCAACGGGCAGAAGCCTATCTACTTCACGAGCAAGGCCCTCCACGACCTCGAAGTGAGATATCAACAGATCGAAAAAGTCGCCCTGACCCTCATCAATGCGGCCAGGAGACTTCGACCCTACTTCCTAGCCCATACAGTCGTAGTCAGAACCGAACAACCGATCAAATAGTTTCTCGGAAGGCCTGACATGGCGGGGCGCATGTTGAGATCGTCGCTGGAACTCTTCGAGTTCAACATTGTCTACGAAGGCAGGAAAGCCTTCAAGGCGCAAGTGCTGGCCGATTTCATCGCTGAGATGACCTCTATCGTAGAACTGACCCCTGGGGCCCACAAGTAGATCATCTTCGTCGATGGCGCTTCGAGCCCCTCAGGAAGTGGCGAGGGCGTCATCCTCGAAAACGAGGAAGGTACGGTAGTGGAAGTCTCCCTAACCTTGGCCTTCCCAACAACGAACAACCAGGCTGAGTACGAAGCTTTCCTGGTCGGACTCCATTTGGCAGAAGACCTCGGGGCCAAGGAGATCAAGATCTTCACGGATTCCCAGATGGTCACCTCCCAGGTTCGGGGAGAATACCAAGCAAAGAACGATAACTTGGCCGAGTATTTGGCTCTCATCAAGGAGCGGATGAAGAGCTTCGACTCCGCAGAAGTCCAGTACGTTCCACGCGAGCCCAATACCCAGGCTGACATCCTCTCGAAGCTTGCAAGTATGAAAAAGAAGGACGGGAACAAATCCGTCGTCCAAGAAGTCCTCGCTCGTCCCAGCACAGAACTGGAAAAGGCAACACTTAAAGTCAACGCCTTCGGGGACAACGGCTGCTAGATGACCCCGGTCCATGCCTACCTTAGCACTGGTCAACTCCCCGACGATGCAAAAGAGGCTAGCGCCATCAAACATCGAGCCTGCTCCTATGTGCTGTTCGAAGGGCGAATGTACCAAAAGGCTTCTCATTCCCCTTCCTCAAATGTGTTGACAAAGCCCAGGCCTCGGGCATCCTGCAGAAGATTCACGAAGGCATCAACGCTCAACACTTAGGGGGAAGATTCCTCGCTCGGAAGGCCCTACGAGCAGGGTACTATTGGCCGACAATGTAGCAGGATGCTAAGGAACATGTGAAGAGATGAGACAGGTGCCAGAGGCACGGGGACATGCACCTCACTCCTTCGAACAAACTCAAGACCCTCTCCTCTCCATGGCCGTTTGCCTGGTGGGGGTGGACATCCTCGGTTCGTTCACCGTAGGCTCTTATCAGAACAAATACCTGATAGTCGGCGTCGACTACTTCACTAAATCGATCGAAGCCGAAGCTCTGGCCAAGATCACGACACACAACATACTCTGCTTCTACAAGAGGAACATACTCGCCAGGTTCGGCGTCCCACTGGTCATCGTTACCGATTATGGGACACAGTTCACAGACAAAAATTTCTGAGACTTCGTGACCAAACTCGGGACCAAGCACCACTTTACATCGGTTGAACACCTGCAAACGAACGGCCAAGAAGAGGCCACAAACAGGGTCGTCCTGCGAGGTCTAAAGCGAAGACTCGGTGACGTGAAGAAAAGATGGGTCGAGGAGCTCCATAGCGTGCTCTAGGCCTATCGAACAACGCCTCACTCGACCACCGGAGAGACCCCTTTTCGACTCACCTACAGAACCGAGGCGGTAATCCCGGTGGAAATAAGAGAGCCTTCCAGAAGGACCGAATCCCCCCCCTCGAGGAGAAGACCAATGAAGAGGCTCTCCGAGAAGAGCTCGACCTGGTCGAAGAGATCGACTCGAGAACAGCTCTCCGCGAGGCCGCACTAAAGCGAAAGATCGCCCTTCGCTACGAAAACAAAGCCCTAAGACGCGAATTCCAGGTCGGCGACCTGGTCTTACAAAGAAACCAAAAGGACTCACACGAGGGCAAGCTCGCCGCAAATTGGGAGGGCCCCTATCATGTCCGGGACAAGACGAAACACATAACCTACTACCTCGAAAACCTACACGGGGAAGAAATTGCTCGACCATGGAACGCTGAGAATATTAAAAGATACTACAGTTAAACACTGCCCGCGTTGAACGACTTCGCGATCACAGGAGCGCACCCTGGTACCGTGTAACACCCCCTTTCTATACCCCAAATAAAAATAGATAAATCAATTAGGCACTTAGAAAAAAAATTTATTTCATCAGAGTTTAATTAAAACATGGTATAAAAGAGGCGCATCACATTATCATGAAATTAAACACATACGATACCTGCTCAAAAATAGATATGCAACAATGGGTAACCCACATCTCAATATTTAGAATAAAGCGGAAACATCCAAATATTGAATCGATCTCATTCAGAAAAGTATATACAACCATTAGTTAATTCATACTTTACAACATATCCACATCAGATACATATACATATGTATCACAAAAGAATCAAAACAAATATAACTCCAAAAGAGTCAAAGACTTCCTAACTACCCAGATGTTACATATCAGAGCCATTCACCAAAAAGAATGAAGACATCGCCTCACAAAAAGAACCTCCAGCTTCCTACTCTGCAATGCCTCATAGAGCATTATAAAACAGCAGAAGGGTGAGAAACAACATCATAACGGTTAATGTATAAAATTGTATATATACATAAATCCATAATTATACAAGTTATACTCAAATTATGTTCTCACCACATTAAGCATATACAAATAATCATGTCTCTACACATACACGTGAACATTCACTATATTTTCCTCCAAACAATCATATATAACATACACAGTCATATTCATACAACCAATGCATCATACACAGATGACTCATGCAACTCATAGAGACCGATACACGACCCTATGCAGATGCAAATGCGGTACCGACTCATTCAACAAATTCCCTAAGGAATCGAGTATTCAGCAGATCCTCCACGGGATCAAGTACTCAGCAGATTCTCCACGGAATCAAATATTCGTCAGATTCTCCACGGAATCGAATATTCAGCAGATCCTCCACGGGATCAAGTACTCAGCAGATTCTCCACGGAATCAAATACTCTAACCAATCCTCCACGGGATTACATGTTATGACCGATTCTCCAAGGAATCACACAATGCAACCGATTCTCCAAGGAATCAAATATAACCATCGTATCATACGAGGTTCTGCAAATCCTCCGAGGGATCAATCGACACAAAATGCATACTATGCTCACAAACATATTCATTGCATTTATCTCATACATAGCATATCTCTATCATGCATTCACATTATACACCATTTCACACAAGGTTTACATACCTATTAATCCATCAATGCATTTCTATCTAATTCGAGCAAACGCACAACATTATCAAACGATTAAGATTCACAATCGGCTCCACAATCTAGGATTCACGCCTTTCGGCCACCCACAACACAACATGTTGAAACAGTTCACACATCAATCATTCATAGAGGCATTAATCATAATTGAATCAATCAAACATCGTGCCATGAACCAACAGCAAAACAAATAACACTGCCAGGTTCGCCAACCTTCGCCTGGCGAAGCCACGCAGCGAATGCTCGCTGGCCTTCGCCTGGCGAACTCCCCAGCGAAGTCCACTGGGAGTAACTCTGGAATTACTCGCTGAGGCTCGCTACCCACTCGCCTGGCGAACCTTCGCCAACTCACCTCGCCTGGCGAACTTGCCAGCGAATACAGGGTATTAGCTTCTGACTTGCTTCGCTACAGCTCGCTGGGCTTCGCCTGGCTAAGCTTCGCTGCCCTTCGCCTGGCGAACTTGCGAAGACAGAACTTCCATGGCTGTCTCAAAGCCCAAACTCCACACAACCAACCGATTAAATCCAAACCGGTCACAGCAGCACAACCCAACCATCACCCGACTAAACTACATCGTCTAATCCGATTCCTAACCGATTAAAACCTCATTCTACTCACAAAACCAACTTCTAACCTAAGTGGAAAAAGAGTAGAAACTCTACAAAATCCAAACACATACACATACAATCATATACATTAAAGAGATGATGGAGTTTCACACCCTTACCGATCGATTGCAAGCTTTGGTGATGATCCCTTGATGATTCTAGGTTTTCCTCTCCACTTTCTCTTCTCTTTCTCTTCTCCTCTTTTCTTTCTCTTGTTTTTCTTCTTATGTTACTATCTTTCTTTCTTTTTTCCTCTCTTATTCTATTTCTATCTCTATTTCTTTCCTCTCAAATTCTTTCCAACACTTACCAATCAATTCTCACACTAAAGTGCTAAATGTCTAAAATGCCCTTTTTACTCTAATTCCCCGAAAACTCTCCGAATCGGTAAAAATAGATAAAATAAGCAAAACACCACATAGCAATATATAATTTCTCAATTTAAAATAAACATCAATTAAATAAATTAAAAGACTCAACAATTAATGGGAATTCAGAATCGGGGCGTTACAACTCTCCCCCACTTTAGAAATTTTCGTCCTCGAAAATATCACCTGATTCGAACAACTCTGGATGCGATTCTCGCATCTTGCTCTCCAATTCCCAAGTCATGTTGCCTTCCGCGGCACCTCCCCAGGACACTTTCACAAGCGCAATATCCTTGCCTCTTAGTTTCTTAACTTCACGGTCCAAAATACTAACCGGTAAGACTTCAACTGTAAGGTTATCTCTTACTTCCACTTCATCCATTGGAATAACATGTGACGGATCCGGAACATACTTCCGAAGTTGCGAGACATGGAATACATCATGCAAATTCGAAAGATTCGGAGGCAACGCCACACGATAAGCCACAGCACCAACTCGTGCGACAATCTGATACGGACCAATAAAACGAGAAGTCAACTTTCTCGACTTCAAAGCACGACCCACACCCGTAACCGGTGTAACTCTCAAAAACACATGGTCGCCCTCTTGAAACTCGAGATCCTTTCTCCTTTTATCATGATAACTTTTCTGTCTATTCTGAGAAGCTTTCATCTTTTCCCGAATAAATTTCACCTTTTCCGTCGTTTGCTGTACCATTTCAGGACCAACTACCGACCTTTCACCCGTCTCATGCCAACACAAAGGTGTTCGACATCTCCGTCCATATAAAGCCTCAAATGGCGCCATACCGATACTCGAATGGAAACTGTTATTATAGGTGAACTCAATCAACGCTAAATAACCGTCCCACGCACCACCTTGTTCAAGCACACAAGCACGCAACAGATCTTCTAACGATTGAATCGTCCTCTCGGCCTGACCATCTGTTTGCGGATGATATGCCGAACTCAATCTCAACTTAGAACCCAAGGCACCTTGCAAACTCTCCCAAAATCTTGAAGTAAATCTAGGATCTCTATCCGACACAATACTCTTAGGAACTCCATGAAGCTTCACAATAGCGCCAACATAAATCTCGGCTAACCTTTCCAAAGAATAAGTAATATCAATCGGAATAAAGTGAGCCGATTTAGTAAGCCTATCAACAATCACCCAAATAGCATTATATCCTCTTTGCGTATTCGGCAATCCCGTAACGAAATCCATCGATATACTATCCCATTTCCATTCCGGAATATCCAACGGTTGCATCAATCCACTAGGCTTCTGATGCTCCACCTTAGACTTCTGACAAGTCAAACACGAGTACACAAAACGAGCAACATCGCTTTTCAATCCAGACCACCAAAAGATCTTCTTCAAATCCTGATACATCTTATTCGCTCCCGGATGAATACTTAAGTTACTCCGATGTCCCTCTTCCAATATCATCTTTTTCAAATTCGCGTCATCAGGAATACAAATACGACCTCGAAACCTCAAAACCCCTAATTCATCAACGTTGAAATCTTCCTTTCCATTCGTCATCAAATCCACAAATTTCAAATCCAACTTTTGCTTTTCGCACACTGTAGTAAGGAAATCATTCGTGACATGCAACATACCAAGTTTCACACTACTCGGTGTTAACTCACAAACCAAACTCAAATCTCTAAAGTTCTCCAAGAGTTCCCACTCTCTAACCATCAAAGTAGACACGTGCAACGACTTCCGACTTAAGGCATCGGCTACCACATTCGCCTTACCCGGATGATAATTTAAACCAAAATCATAGTCCTTCAAAAGTTCTAGCCATCTCCTTTGCCTCATATTCAATTCCTTTTGATCAAACAAATACTTCAAACTCTTGTGATCGCTAAAAACTTCAAATCTTGCACCATAAAGATAGTGCCTCCAAATTTTCAAAACGAACACCACGGCCGCTAACTCCAAATCATGAGTAGGATAATTCTTTTCATGCACTCTCAACTGCCTAGAAGCATACGCCACGACCTTCCCATCTTGCATCAATACACCACCCAATCCTGACAAAGAAGCATCGCAATAAACCACAAAAGGTTCCGTAGGATTCGGCAAAATCAAAACTGGCGCTGACGTTAACCTTCTCTTTAATTCCATGAAACTCTCTTCACAATTAACATCCCAAATAAAAGCCTTTCCTTTACAAGTCAACTGCGTTAACGGAAGTGCTAACTTTGAAAATCCTTCGATAAACCTCCGGTAGTAACCGGCCAAGCCCAAAAAGCTTCGAATTTCCGTAACCGATCTTGGAGTCTCCCATTGCATTACCGCATCGATCTTGGATGGATCCACACTAATACCATTGCCGGAAATAATATGCCCAAGAAAACTCACCTCCGACAACCAAAACTCACACTTAGACAACTTTGCGTACAACTTCTTCTCTTTCAAAATCTGCAACACAATCCTTAAATGTTCTTCGTGTTCCTCTCGAGACTTAGAATAAATCAAAATGTCATCGATAAACACCACCACAAAACGATCCAACTGCTCGTGGAAGATACGGTTCATATATTCCATGAAAACACCCGGCGCATTAGAAACTCCGAATGGCATCACCGTATACTCGTAGTGACCATATCGTGTTCTAAAAGCCGTCTTCGAAATATCTTCTTCCTTAACCCGAATCTGGTGATAACCGGATCTTAAATCAATCTTACTAAAAACACGGGCTCCAACCAATTGATCCATCAGATCATCAATTCTTGGAAGCGGACACTTGTTCTTAATTGTCACCTTATTCAACTGCCGATAATCAATACACAATCGCATACTACCATCCTTCTTCTTTACCAACAATACCGGCGCACCCCAAGGAGAAACACTTGGTCTTACAAATCTCTTATCCAACAAATCATTCAACTGCTTCTTCAATTCCACCAACTCCGATGCCGACATCCGATACGGGGTCATCGAAATCGGTCTAGTACCCGGAACTAGATCAATAGAAAATTCAACCTCTCTCTTTGGCGGCATATCCGCAACATCTTCCGGAAACACTTCAGGAAATTCACAAACCACAGGAAACACGTCGAGCTCAACTTTGCTCTCCACCGACAACGATGCAAACAAACCAAACAACTGAGCTTCGTCCGCTAAAAGTTTCTTCAACTCTTTAGTGGAAAGAAAACTCTCGTTTTCACCATCTTCCAAAGAAGGAAACCTTACTAACTTGTGATAGCAATCCAAATGAACTCTATTAAATTGCAACCAATTCATACCCAAGATTACGTCCAAACCTTCCAACGGCAAACACACTAAATCCATAACGAAGTCCTTACCATACATGGTCAAAGGACAACTTGCACACACCAAAGAAGTAGTTACCGACCCCGAAGCGGGAGTCCCAATAACCATACCACTACTCAAAGAAACCATACACAAATCCAACCGCTTAGCACACACAAGAGAAATGAACGAGTGAGTCGCTCCAGTATCAATAATAGCAACTAAAGGCATATCATTAATAAAGCATGTACCTTTAATCAAACGATCTGCCGCACTAGTAGCGTCTGAACCTGCTAATGCGAATACTTTTCCGTCCGCCTGAGCTTGCTTCGGTTTGGTACAATTCGGGCTAATGTGACCCACCTCGCCACAATTAAAACATTTCACAGCATTCTTTCTACACTCTGCTGCATCATGACCAAAGAGTCCACAGTTGGAACACTTCGCCTTGAACTTCCCACAATCATAAGACTTGTGGCCCATCACGCCACACTTAAAACATTTGATCGCACCGGAACCTCCTCCGGGTCTCCTATCAAAGTTTCCCTTATGTTTGCCCTTCTCAGCAGGCGTCACATAAGGTCCGCTTCGTACTTGCTGCTTCCCTCTCCTCTCGCTCAAACCCTTATAATGAGTAGAACGAGCTCTACTATCTTCTTCATAAATTCTACAACACTCAGTCAAATCCGAAAATCTTCTTATCCTTTGATAACCTACCGCTTGCTTTATCTCTGGACGCAAGCCATTCTCATACTTGATACATTTGGAAAATTCCGCCGTAACCGCATCATAGTGAGGGTGAAACTTCACTAACTCAGTAAACTTAGCGGTGTAGTCCACCACCGACATATTACCTTGTTTCAACTCCAGAAATTCCATTTCTCTCTTCCCTTTAACACTTTCGGGATAATACTTCCTTAGAAACTCAGCACGAAATAAATCCCACGTAATCTCCTCGTCGTCGACCTCAAGAACTTGCCTCATGCTGACCCACCAGTCATCGGCCTCTTCTCTCAGCATGTGAGTCCCTAGTCTCACCTTATTCCCTTCAGCACAATCCATCACCCTAAAAATTCTCTCAATTTCCTTTAACCATATCTGAGCACCATCCGGATCAAATCTCCCTTTAAACACCGGTGGTTGGTTCTTCCTAAACTCATCATTCGCATTCACGTTAGGTGCACCCTGCACAGCTCTGGCCATAGCCTCTAACGCCGCTGCCATAGCATTGTCATTACGACCTGCCATATTCTGAGGATTCCCAAAAATAACAACAAGGTTAAACAACCGTTCAACCCACACAACAACAAGACAGACACGACTGACTCAACACTGGCTCTGATACCACTTAATGTAACACCCCCTTTCTATACCCCAAATAAAAATAGATAAATCAATTAGGCACTTAGAAAAAAAATTTATTTCATCAGAGTTTAATTAAAACATGGTATAAAAGAGGCGCATCACATTATCATGAAATTAAACACATACGATACCTGCTCAAAAATAGATATGCAACAATGGGTAACCCACATCTCAATATTTAGAATAAAGCGGAAACATCCAAATATTGAATCGATCTCATTCAGAAAAGTATATACAACCATTAGTTAATTCATACTTTACAACATATCCACATCAGATACATATACATATGTATCACAAAAGAATCAAAACAAATATAACTCCAAAAGAGTCAAAGACTTCCTAACTACCCAGATGTTACATATCAGAGCCATTCACCAAAAAGAATGAAGACATCGCCTCACAAAAAGAACCTCCAGCTTCCTACTCTGCAATGCCTCATAGAGCATTATAAAACAGCAGAAGGGTGAGAAACAACATCATAACGGTTAATGTATAAAATTGTATATATACATAAATCCATAATTATACAAGTTATACTCAAATTATGTTCTCACCACATTAAGCATATACAAATAATCATGTCTCTACACATACACGTGAACATTCACTATATTTTCCTCCAAACAATCATATATAACATACACAGTCATATTCACACAACCAATGCATCATACACAGATGACTCATGCAACTCATAGAGACCGACACACGACCCTATGCAGATGCAAATGCGGTACCGACTCATTCAACAAATTCCCTAAGGAATCGAGTATTCAGCAGATCCTCCACGGGATCAAGTACTCAGCAGATTCTCCACGGAATCAAATATTCGTCAGATTCTCCACGGAATCGAATATTCAGCAGATCCTCCACGGGATCAAGTACTCAGCAGATTCTCCACGGAATCAAATACTCTAACCAATCCTCCACGGGATTACATGTTATGACCGATTCTCCAAGGAATCACACAATGCAACCGATTCTCCAAGGAATCAAATATAACCATCGTATCATACGAGGTTCTGCAAATCCTCCGAGGGATCAATCGACACAAAATGCATACTATGCTCACAAACATATTCATTGCATTTATCTCATACATAGCATATCTCTATCATGCATTCACATTATACACCATTTCACACAAGGTTTACATACCTATTAATCCATCAATGCATTTCTATCTAATTCGAGCAAACGCACAACATTATCAAACGATTAAGATTCACAATCGGCTCCACAATCTAGGATTCACGCCTTTCGGCCACCCACAACACAACATGTTGAAACAGTTCACACATCAATCATTCATAGAGGCATTAATCATAATTGAATCAATCAAACATCGTGCCATGAACCAACAGCAAAACAAATAACACTGCCAGGTTCGCCAACCTTCGCCTGGCGAAGCCACGCAGCGAATGCTCGCTGGCCTTCGCCTGGCGAACTCCCCAGCGAAGTCCACTGGGAGTAACTCTGGAATTACTCGCTGAGGCTCGCTACCCACTCGCCTGGCGAACCTTCGCCAACTCACCTCGCCTGGCGAACTTGCCAGCGAATACAGGGTATTAGCTTCTGACTTGCTTCGCTACAGCTCGCTGGGCTTCGCCTGGCTAAGCTTCGCTGCCCTTCGCCTGGCGAACTTGCGAAGACAGAACTTCCATGGCTGTCTCAAAGCCCAAACTCCACACAACCAACCGATTAAATCCAAACCGGTCACAGCAGCACAACCCAACCATCACCCGACTAAACTACATCGTCTAATCCGATTCCTAACCGATTAAAACCTCATTCTACTCACAAAACCAACTTCTAACCTAAGTGGAAAAAGAGTAGAAACTCTACAAAATCCAAACACATACACATACAATCATATACATTAAAGAGATGATGGAGTTTCACACCCTTACCGATCGATTGCAAGCTTTGGTGATGATCCCTTGATGATTCTAGGTTTTCCTCTCCACTTTCTCTTCTCTTTCTCTTCTCCTCTTTTCTTTCTCTTGTTTTTCTTCTTATGTTACTATCTTTCTTTCTTTTTTCCTCTCTTATTCTATTTCTATCTCTATTTCTTTCCTCTCAAATTCTTTCCAACACTTACCAATCAATTCTCACACTAAAGTGCTAAATGTCTAAAATGCCCTTTTTACTCTAATTCCCCGAAAACTCTCCGAATCGGTAAAAATAGATAAAATAAGCAAAACACCACATAGCAATATATAATTTCTCAATTTAAAATAAACATCAATTAAATAAATTAAAAGACTCAACAATTAATGGGAATTCAGAATCGGGGCGTTACATACCGCGCGCCTACCAAATAACTCAAAGAAAACAAACGCATGCCCTATCGTGTGTGCGAGCAGAGCGTTCTGTTTGACGGTGACCCCTCAACCGAGAGCCACCGCCGTCGTACCAAGATGGTAGAACACCCAGTTCGCGATGGGACGTTCACGCCGTGGAGGGAAGACCGCGACCACGATCCCCCTCCGTAACCGACCAGGTAATACCCCCGGTCACCCTGACTAGTTCCCTACACTATCGGACATAATCCATAAAGCGTCGAGCAACACTCCCAACAACAAATAAAGATACAAAATCATACAAGCATACAAACATGCAAACATAAAAACGAGCACACACTTAAAAAAAAAGCAAAATATTGTATTATAAAAGGGGCACCAGTCCAATAGTCAATTACAACAAAAAAAAAGGGGCACGCAGGCCCGATAAAAACTTAGCGAAAATTGGCACGCAGGCCTAAAAACTACGGGCACACATGCCCATAAACATCTATCCTAATCTTCGAGACAATCTTCTTCGGGCTCATCGACCGGGGTGGTATCCTCATCATCCTCGGGTCCAATCGCGACCACCCGTCCCTCGATGACCTGATGGTAGGGCCCTATCCCCTCGATGACCAAAGCAACCTCATGATTCACAATCCTGATCTGCCCCACGACACTGGAGAATCCAACCTCAACCGCTCCCAGACAGTCGTGCTCTAGCTCGCGAATCCTACCCAGCAAATCAGCATGAGAGGTCAAAAGCTTCTCCTATTCTGTCTCGTCCTTGGAAGGACGGAGTGAGTTCTCAAACTCCTCCACACGATCCCGCAGCCTCGACAGTTCCTCCTCGGTGGCTTTTACCTTGTCCTCAGCATCGATCCCCCTCTTACGCTGCACGACCACTTCTTCCTTGCACAGGTCCAATTCTGCTGTCAGCTTAGTTAACCTCGACTGGGCAAAGGCGAGGTCTCCCTGCAACTTGGCCAGCTCGGCGGAAGAGCAACCCTCATCACTTAGGACTAGAGCGGTTAATAAAACCCGCATCATTGCAGCTAGATCTTCAGTAAGCATCTATCTTCGAGCGTCGTGGCTCGCCCTGAGGACCACCTTCACCTTCGAAGCCGACACAACTGGCGACCTAGCACCATGGAAGAACCCAGGATTCTGGTGGCAAGGAGGGATGAGAAATCCCTCCTCAGAAAACCCCTCTGTGAGGTCGACGACAACGTCGGACGACTGAACTCTTGCCTGCTTTGCGGTCCCTTGCGATGTCGGAGAATGGCTGCCTTGAGGCGACGACGAGGACCCCCTTCCCCCTTGGTCAGCAACAACCTGCTGCATCACTTGGGCAACCCTGCCTTTCCCGCTTTTGGCCGCGGCTCTGGAAGACACCAATTTCCTCACTCGCTCCTCGATGGTCGACATGCTTCCTGTAAAATAAAATACGAAAGGATTAGAAAAGATAGACAAACGGGGGTCAAAATGTCGAGCAGGTTACCGCCCACCACCTAGGAAACTGAGAGCCTCTTCATCAGACAAACACTCGAGCAGATCCTTCGTATTTATCAGCCTCTTCTGCTGGCGAACTTTCCCTCGGCTGTCGAGGATGAAGTTCACATCGGGCGTCACCAACTTGGCCAGGGAGAAGCTGGCCACAAAGGACACTATTTTCTGGTAGGCACCAGGTCCTCCTCATCCATAGTCCCTGCCTGCACGATGTAGTGATCCGTTCCCTTTTTGAAGTTCTCCTTCGTCCACTCCAAGGGCACCCTCGACACTATAACTTCCTCCCATTTCCCGTCCACTTCCCAGGCTTCTTGTCGATACAGGGAGGCGCACACCTCGAGAGAAACGGGCCGAACCACGAAGAAGCGCACCTTGAAGTCCCGAACAAAGTCCATATATGCCTGGAAGTCTGTAAAAGGAAGCCTAAGACCGGCCTCGCAGAATTAAAACTCGTACATCGGGAACCTCATCTTCCCGTACGTCGAACATATTCGATGATAGTCTCGTGGTCTATACACCTGTCAGAAAATAGGAGAGCCCTCGCAGCAGTATTCGACAGTCGCATAGGCACCGGTATCATCGTCGACAAAGTAGGACGACGTATTAATGGTTCCTCGGCAACCCAGTCCTCGACAATATGAGTACGCACCTCAGCAACGGGAACCTCCGACTCCACATCGACTTCCATGCTCCTCGGCACCCAGGAGGTCATTTTCACCTGAAAAGCAGAAGGAAATGGTGAATTCGACGTTCAAGATCAAATTCACCCCGGGGAATTCGTCCAATCCTTTTTAACCTCCCCGAGGTGTTCATCTGTCCCTATCCTACGTCCCCGGGGCGTTCATCGAAAATTATTTTTTGTCCCATGGGTACCCATTCTCATCATGTCGATCATCCCCGGGACACTCATCCTACATCCCCAAATGTCCTTGGGGCCTTCATCCTAAGTCAAAGGATATCCCGCCGTAGTTGACGGAAAACCTATGCCCTCCTCGGGGCATTCATCACGCCCCCGACGACGGCGTTGAATCTAAAGAAAACAGAGGAATAGAGGCAGAGAACTTACTGGATTGGTAGAAACGGCGGAGTACGCGACGGACGTGACGATGACGATGAATTGCAAATAACGTGGGTGGAGATCAAATGTCACGCGCGAAAGCAAGGGAATGCGAAAAGTGGTAAAGGGGCGGCCTCCTGCCTATTTATAAACCCAGCACGAGACTCGATGCGCCCTAGGCACTCGAGTACCATAGAGTAGCCGCCCTACGTGGCCCATTGACTATTTGACACATGGCCACCACGAACAATCACATCCCTTCATTCTCCCCCACGAGCACAGACAGGCGAGGACGCGCCAACCATCCCCCTCCTCGACCTGACGGTCTGACAAGACCGGGATCCTCGGGCCCGCGTCCGGGATTCGGCAGACCGACAAAGGTTCTTCCTCGCACCTTCTTCCTCCTTGACACAATTATCATCAAGTCCTCGCTCCTTTGCTTTGGAGCTACGACTTAGGGGGCTCTTGTTCTGGACTGGGCCCAGGCCTGCCCATCTGCCGGGCAGACCCAACCCAATGCTATTTGAGGAAGGCCCAAATCCCAGTGTCGGGCACGGGTCTAGGCACACCGGGCAGGCTGCCTCCCTCTGTCGGGCAGAACAATACGTCTTCGACACGTTCTCCACGTGCCCCCTCTGCGGGGACACGTCATCAGCCAACTACCCACCTCCGAAAGAGCTGGTCAGCCCACCTTCGGGAGATCACGGGACGATTGGACTAGGGTGAAAACCATGTGCTGGTCTTCATTACGCCACGTAAGCCCTAGCAGTCACCTGGGTTGGGTCTGACAATCCAGCCCAACACAAGTGACCGTTGGCCCTGCGTTGGGGTCTCACTATAAATACCCTCTTTCACTAGAGGACCAGGTATTCAATTCTCTATCTCTCTTCTATATTTGCTCTCACTCTGGTCTATTACTTACTTTGGCATCAGAGTGTCTTGCAGGTACACCCCCCTCTTCCTCCCTATCTCCGGTGAACAACCTTCACATCGACGACACATGGCAAGTCATTGATTCCCTTATGATCAGGTAAGATCAAGTAGCTTTAAATTTAGCGTCTCTAAAAACGGGGTAACTTTGCTGCAAAAAATTTGCTTTCCCCCACAACTTTAGTTTGCCACTCATTTTTTTCTTCATTTTTTATATATATATTTTTTATTATTATTTTTTTTTATTTTTTAACCAATTAATATTTTTGTATCTATTAAAATAATTAATAAATTAATAATATTTTAAAATGACAAATTAAATTTCATATTTTAATATTCATTTAAATAAATATCAAATATAATTTTAAAATGACAAACAAATAATTTTTCTAACCTATTAAAATGATGTAAAATTTAATTTGCAAATAAATAAGATGGAAAAATTAGTATAAAATAAATATGTATAAATTTTATTATATTTATTTATAAAATATTAAAAAAATATATAAAATATAAAATAGTAAAAAAATAAAATAAAATAAAAGCGAATATCAACTACTCATGCTCATAATCACGCATCCTCACAATACCGCATTGATCGCTACTCATACTAATAATTAACACAATAAAATCAAAGATACAAGTAAATATCAACTTATAAGACTATGCCAAAAGTTTGCTCATTGATAGATGAATATTTAAGATCTAAGATTTAAAAAGGTTTTGTCAAGACGCACAAATAAGAAATCAAAGACAACATAAATATTGAATCAAAAATAGTTCACAAAACATAGATTAGATGAAATACATAAGGTATCAATAGATTACATCCAACTCCAACAAGAGATCGAAGTACTTACTCGGAGATCAAACTCCAAGTTGCTTCCATTTGTGCTTCTCCCTCTTAGAATTTGTGTTTCTCTCTCTAAAATATGTTTTGAATGAAGAGAGATAAAGTTCTATTCTAAAAAAAAATATAAGTTATGTTCTAAAAAGTGAGAAAGGTACATATATAGTAAACAAAAGATTTGTCTTGTTCACCTAGCGAACACCTTTTTCGCACAACAAAGACCCTTTTTAGGCACATGAAGTGCCTTTGAATAGTTAAACCACCATTGAAAAATATCTGAGTTTGCAGTGAGAACACTTCTTCGCACATCAAACTTTTTCGCTTTGCCTTTGCACATTGAACTTTGGATCATTTTCCTACTGTCATTCAAGGCGTCCTCTTCGCTGGGACATCACTGCAACTTCGCACAATGAACATTTGCTAGCTGCTCACTTGTGTTCGCACAACGAACATTTGCTGGCTGCTCGTTAGTGTTCAAACAACAAACATTTGTTGGCTGCTCGCTTGTGTTCGCACAGCGAACATGCTGATTCTTTTTCATTTCTTTGCCTTTCTTTTTCACTCCTTTGTGTTTTAATCATTGATATTTTATGTCTATATCCTGCAGAATAACACACACATCAAAACATCCAAAAATATTTGCAATATAATTGAAAAATCACACAAGAACAAGAAATAAATTCATTAAAACATGAGAAATGAGTTGAAAAATATCAAAAAAGATGGTTCAATTTAAGTCAAAATTTGCACTTAAGACCTTCTCATTTATTTTGTACAGGATTTCACTCATAATTAAGTCTGTACATGATGTTAGGAAAATAAAAGCTGAACTCGCAGATTTCCTCTCTCGATTCCACAACTTCCGTTGGCACAACTCGGTAGAAATTTCTTCGCAAAACCGTCTTTGGTAAGCACTAGCCATTCTTGGCCTTACATCCAAGTTATAAGACTTTCATTTCCTCTCTAGTTTTGAATGTGCCACAAATTGTTCTACTATTACCACTGATTTACTTAGATTTTCAGTCAGTATTTTTTTTGCCATTTCACTGCATCTTTGTATATTGTTCATAACCTTCATGAGCCAAACAGATAGAGTACAATGCAGTATGATTTCTAATATTTTCTTGTCATTTAAATGCTCATATGATTCATAAAAAGTGTTGTTTGAAGTCTTATGTTCCACTGCTTTGTTAGTATGTGGCAACATGAAGCATAAATAAATGGAAAAAGTTGTCAAATCCATGTTGTTCTTGGTTCTAAATATCTGTAACTTGTTTAAGTAGGATATAAAAATATTGATGCTCTTAATGCATATTGGCTAGAACAACTTTTTGTAGCTTTATTCATAACATACACACATAGAAAATTGGGTGATGAATGTATCATGTTTGTTTCATCAACAATGTGTAGTGCAATAGCATTTATGACGGAATCCACGACAGTGTCCGCCAGTGAAACGTTCAGTTTGGCACACAGAAGCACAATCCCTTACCTCTGCCACCATACTTGGCCCTATAGCATAATATCACAAAATCAATTAGGCATGAACTCACTTTACATGAATTTTACACAATCCCTGATATTGGATAGTATTGTTTACAATTAAAGTTTTATCATCAATTCGAGTTACTTACAATAACCTACTTGCAAATCAAAGAGAATCAGTGTAACACTAGCATCACACACAAGAATGCATAGCCATAAGTGCTTGTTTGAAAGCACGATAGCTTTGACAAAGTCACAGTGACATTATAATTTTGTTGAAGCTCCAAATTATAACTTTTGCACCGTGGTTTTATGTAACCAATTATGAATCCAAACATGCACTAACTCATGGTTTTAAAGTCCGAACTTAGATACTGACACCATTCATCTGGTGTCTCCTTTCTTGCTGTCAGCACTCTTAGAGATGCTGCAGTTAGAGGTATGGCAAGAACGTCATAGTCCTTTGGTGCCTAAATAACAAAGGTAAGATTCGTTTATGCTAGGCGATCATACACATAAATCATGTGAGAGGATTACACAACAAAATCTATACTATACTACACCACTAGATTTTTATTTTGCTTACTCTTGGCATTCATTCGGCCTTAATTTCAAATTGTCTTCTTGACTCTGCTCAATTTGCCTAGTTCTTTCTTCTGGAACAAGCCGGCCAACTTTTGGATATTTTTCTATGAATTTATACTACCAATCCTCTAAGATTGTGAGCTTTAACTCGTTCAGACCTTCAAGGTTTTCGTTAATATCTTGAGGTTTAAAAGACAGGAGAGCAAGGGCTCGACTACATTCCGTTCCGGCAAATGTATAAGATCCTCCTGGACCATAAAAATTCCTGCATATACATTATAAATGACTATCAACTCATTAATTCATTAATAATTTTCTAATTGTTTTTTAAATGTTGCAGGAGGGTGAGGAAGATGATGATGATGGTCAGTAGAGTTTCTGCACAAACTCAAAATCAATATCAAAATGGACAAACTTATGTTATGTTTAGATTGAGTTATGATATGTTATGATGTTTACTCATAATGTGTTTAGATAGTTTATGACTGCCTTATTCTTGATTGGCTTATAAGTATACTTATTTTGATACACTTTAGCATGTTGAATTGGTTAGTTTTAAGTATACTTATTGTTTTATCAGTTTTGGATTATGTGACCAATTTATTGGTGTACTTGAAAATTTATTGTTATCAGTTTTATATCATGATCACTCTGTTTATTGTGATGGCACGAGTTTTTTTTGACAGATTCTAGTGCGTCCTTAAAAAAATAAAAGTAGGTTTAAGTTTAAACAGATTTTGGTATGTCAAAAAATAGGTTGAAAAAATTTAGTAAGCGTCGACTTAAATCGTCAATAAAATAAACATACCATAAAGTTAGTGTCGGTCAAAGAAGACGCTAATGATGATGTTTCATATCAGTTAGGACTGACACTAACTATGGTAAGCAAACACATGACATCATGTAGCGTTAAATATGGCCGACGCTACATGATGACGTGTAATTTGTTAACGTTGATATAGACCGAGGTTACGAATGACGTGTAAAGTTTATTTGTTGACTGGAAATCCAATCATATGCAAGCACGTGTTATTTGTTAGCGTCGCTAAAAGCCAACGTTAAGACTTGTAATGGCATAAACAAATGTATCATGTATTAGCGTTGACCTAGTGTTTATTATAGCCGACGCTAACATTAGTGTCAGTTGTACGCTAATGTAGCTTTAAGCTTTGAGATGCTCGAAACTAGGCCGACGCTAAAAGAGATTAACTTCGATTTGTCATCTGATAGCGAGAGCTTTTGACCGACGCTAAATCGATGTTTTCTTGTGGTGTTCCCACATAATAACTATTGGAATATAATAATTAAATAATATTTAAATTGTAAAATATTCTAACAATCTCCCGTTTGGGCAATATAATTATATCACAATTCTTTAGGCGCACATCTAAATGCTATTTACCTTTAGATTTTAACTTTACAATCTGGTCTACCTCATACATCAATAATGGGACCGTCGCGGTTGTTGTCACTGATGTATAACGTGACAGAACCTAATGACCACCACATAAATGTACTTGATGACATATATCGATATAGATGAACGACATGTAAATTTCATGTAATGTGATCTCTGAATCATGCCTATTTCCAATTGGTCAAACTGAATTCTTTATTAAGATCAAACAGAAGTTTGTAAATTCAATATTTGCACAAACAATTCAGAAATGGTTATAACAATAATAACCAGTTAAACTTTATTTTTGTAGATAATATTAACGTAAAGTTTGCATAAATATCAAAACAATATTATAATACATAAAGAGGGAGTGACTCCCACTAATCTAGGACTTTTAGTGACAACAATCATATGAAATACCTTATATGTCAAGTCTTTGATTCGTAAGTCAACTAGTATAAAATTTCTATATATATATATATATATATTCTATCCTTCAACAACCATAACTTATAAAATAATGAACTTTATAAAACAATTGTTGAAACATTATCTGACTGACTTATGTCACAATATAGCTCGATTTGTCTTTCAAAACTTTTTACCATATGCAACCAAGTAACATAAATACTTAAAGTCAGTTATTGAATCGGGATGCCCATTATATATAGACATCCAAAAGGATCAGAGTCAAACATCCTGATTATCTCAAAATTATTCGATCTCTAATAGGTGAGGACAAATTCTTTTGTTCTCTATAACAATTCTTATGGTTGCCTCAAATTTTGAATTTTCGTATCTTCCAAATGATTTTATTTTATATACGGTTATTTCGAATGAATATACATTAGATAACACATAAGATTCCCAAAAATCAAAAAATTATAAAAAAAACTCCATTTTTTAAATTTTCAGATTCTTTTATTTTGGACAATGATTGAGACTTAATAGTATCCCTCAATAATTAATACACATATTAGTTTATTGTCTTTCATGTTAGTTTTATTTTCAACATTTTGTTGATATATATATATATATATATATATATATATATATATATATATATATATATATATATATATATATATATATATATATATATATATATATATATATATATATATATATATATATATATATATATATATATTTGTTGATATAATATTTAAGTATCTAAATACCTAATACAAAAGAGATCTGTACAAGATCTTTCATCGCTAAACTTTTGTTAAAGATTTTTTGGTTTCACATAACAATCATATATTATTGCTTACTAAATAAAATAAAATCGACACATTAAACTAGGAACTTTTCAACAATTCTATATTGTCACAAGTCATGACTGAATTAACTATAATAATATTTGAATCTAAAAGGCAAATTGAATTCATCATTAAAAATAAGAAGTTATCATATTAAAACAAAATTTTATTCATTCACCAAATTGTCTTTTAAATACAAAGTTAAGCTTATAATGACAATCTAAAATAGATTTTAAAAAATATCAATCTTCACCAAAAATTTCCCCTTTAGATTGATGTACCTTTCAACACCATCGAACATTTGTCAATTTAGATCGTATTTTCTTGTTAATCTTTACTTACCCTTATCCTTTGAGATATTTACCGAATGAACACTATTTTATTTTCTCTTGCTTCAATATTTTATTTATTGCACACTTTATGAAAATTTTCTTTTAAAGAGTAATTTCTAACTTTAATAGTTATAAACTTAATTGTGCAAAGAGAATATCAAATGCTAAACTTTTTAAACTTGAGTCTCACTTTAAATATACTAAATTTGATGTACTCACTTTTTAAACTTGAGTCTCACTTTAAATATATTAAATTGTGAGAGAATTTGAGTTTCTCCATCCTTATGTAAGGTCTAAATTCAAGAACATAATGTTCATATTTTATTCCTAAAAGTTAAAACTTTTGAGAATCAAAATCTAACTTATTTTGCAAATACATAAATTATATTAGTTTATAGATATCAAAATAAAATTTACTCACCAAAATACCAATTCTCCATTGATATTAAGTCTTTAGGTAATAAAATCAATTGTTATAACATCAAGAATTAGAACATAACTCATCACAATACCGACCCAAAATGAATAGCGTCCCGGAATCGCCAAATTAGAGTATCAAGAAAATCCTAAAGAAGATGGTGAAAATCTACAAGAACTGGCACAAGATGCTTCCTTTTGCACTGCATGACTATATGATGCCTGTTTTCACTTTAATAGGGGCAACTCATTTTTCTCTCGTATATGGAATGGAAGCGGCACTTCATATCGAAGTAGAGATTATGTCTATGCGAATCTTGATGAAGGCCAAGTTAGAGGAAGTCGAGTGGGTACAAACTCATCGATGAGAAGTGAACAATAACTCTGTGCCATGGTCAGCTATATCAAAAAGTATTTAAGAAGACATTTTACAAAAAGGTCTGTCTCTACGAGTTCAGGGAAGCCGACCTAGTGCTTAAACGAATTTTGCCTCCACAAAAAGATTCACGTGGGAAGTGGGTCCTAAATTCTGAAGGACCATATCTTGTGAAGAAAGATTTCTCTAGATGAGCTCTAATTCTTACAAGAATATACAACGAAGAGCTCCTTCTTCCAGTGAACTCTAATGCAGTAAAAAAATATTATGCCTAATAAAATCTTGCTAAGTTGAAAACCCGAGAGGACGACTTAGGCAAAAAGAAGCATCCTAGTGGATTGAAAACCCGAAAGGGATATCCAGATAAAAATTAGGGACATTAAAGGCAAAAAGACTGCATCATGCAAGATCACCCAGTGCAAAGACAAAGAACGCAAAGACTCAATTCAATCACTCTCTTCAAAAGCATGATAATGCGGACTTAGGGTTACAAGGGGAAGTAGCGAATGTTGTAAATCAATGGAAATCACAAGCATTTTCCATTGCCATTTTCACTTTTTTATTCTGTAATATTTCATAGGGAGTTACACTTTTGATGTGCTACCATTCCATGAATAAAATCTCAATCTATCCATCAAAATTGTTCATTTGTGTTCTCTTCATTTTATCTCTTTCTTTTGCAAACTGTCATTTATTTTTAATGATTGAATTTTGAAACTAAGGGTAAATAAACACTTTGAAAAGACACAAATTCTTTGATACAGGAAATGATTAAAGATAGATCAAGGGTTTTTCAATCTTGTATTTAAAATGCCAAAATCCCAAAACACACGTGGATTGTTATAGTAAAAAATCTCAAGGAGGCCTAATTATTTTCTTATGTGACAATCCCGAAGACTTTTCAGAAACCTAGTCCATATTGGTGTCAGTCATCAAATCGATGTCTTCCCCAACAAAGTGCTTCACAACTCCCCAAGTGAATTTCTTGCCTAACAAATTTTAGAACTCACGAATTTCAGAAAGGATCAACAATTTGATATACAGTCAGCAAACTCTGCAACAATTTCTCAAGTCTACATACACCAAGAAAGAATTGGCAGAGTATCCAGTTTCAGAGAATTAAACCTTCCAACACCTCACGAAAAACTCAATCATACCCAGCATCTTAGAAAAGGCCTAAATTTGTCCTAACGAATCTCCTAAAGCATAACATTGCATGCATTATTGATTCTATATTTTCATGCAAATCTCATGTATATCATGAATCCTACATGGCATTCATATGCATTCCCATAAATCAATTGTCATAATCATCAAAGTCCAAAGTTACTTGTCACACATAGATAACTAGCCTTTGTCCTACAAAATACATTGTCTGTTCGTTCCGATGGATTTCTGGAATTTACTTTTTGTTACAGGGATTTTCGTAACCAACTTTATCTCTTTTATTCAATGGATTTCAGGATGTTTACCTTTCGTTCTGATGGATTTCCAAAACTTATCCAATGGATTACTAGATGTTTCCCTTCATTATGATGGATTTCATTAACCTTGTCTCTTTTTATCTAATGGATTGTCGGATGTTTACCCTTCATTATGATGGATTTCCTTAAATTATATATTTTATCCGATGGATTGTCGGATGTATACCTTCATTCTCATGGATTTCCAAAATATTATCTCTTTTATTCGAGTTTTTGGATGTTTAACTTTGCTCTGATGGATTTCCAGAACTTATTCGATGGATTTTGAATGTTCGCTTTCATTCTGATGGATTTCCAAAACATTGTCTCTTTTATCTGATGAATTGCAGAATGTTTACCTTCATTCTAATAGATTTCCATAACATTATCTCTTTTATCCAATGGATTGTTGAATGTCTACCTTCATTTTGATGGATTTTCATAACCTTATCTCTTTTATTTGATGGATTGTTATATGTCTCACCCTTCATTTAAATGGATTTCCAGAACTTATCTGATGGATTTCCAGAACATTATCTCTTTTATCCGTTGGATTTCTGGATGTCTACCTTCATTATGATGGGTTGCCAGAATTTATCCGATGGATTCCCGAATGTCTACATTCATTTTGAAGGATTTCCAAAACATTATCTCTTTTATCTGATGGACTCCTAGATGTTCTCCTTTTGTTCCAATGGGTTTCCAAAACCTATCCGATGGATTGTCGGATGTTTACCTTCGTTCTGATAGATTTTCAGGACTTACCTTTGAAATTTTTTCCTAGTGAGTTTTGTCATTTTACCTCATTTAATCCCTAGCAAATCTCCTTTACTAGCCATCCCAATAATTCCCGAAGATTCTGCTTCACATCTTCATATTCCCAGCAAGACATAACATCTCATATCATATCATTTCATTTCATCAAAGGATAAAATTCTGGTTCTTAAATATTTAAATATCATTCACCACGATCATATGAGGATTGACGTTTCTCACACGGTCTGGTCGAAGATATTTAAATAGGGGCAGCTGTCATACTTTAATTTTTTTCTCAAAGTCATTTCATTAATCAAAGGCATTTTCATCACTAAGTCATTCGCATGCATTACATTGTCGGGATTGATTCATCAAGGTCAAACAAAAGTTAACTTTTAGACCATGTTGAATATACTTGCCCTAATTTCACAATTCATTGTTTAGTTCATTCATATCATTTCATTTCATTTCATTTAAATTTTAGGATATTTTATCATGAGTTATTTTCTCGAATTCAAGACTTCTTTTGAAAAGTCAAATAAAAGTCAACAAAATGGATCTTGCACTTAGGTCGAATAAACAAAAATTGCATCTAATTCTTATCCATTCATTTTTTATAACATTAATGAACAAAAAGAAAGTTACATTAGATTTTTTTCCATCATTTATCAAGATCCAAAGTACATGTCATGAATCATACATTCATCATCTCATACATTCTATTATTAGTCATATTCAAAAAGAAAAAAAAAAGAATAAAATAGAAAATTGCACAAAAGACAAAAGAAGAGAAAATCTCTCTCTCTCTCTCTCTCTCTCACACACACACACACATACACACACACACGCATGCACGCACGCAACACACCACCCTCATTTTTGTCACTCACTTTCTTCACCATTTCACTATGTCCTTACACCATTACAATTGTGAAAATTCCAATATCATTTCCACTTACATTACAGTCCATTTATGGTACAATCTTATTCTTTAAAAATCTCTAAGTTTGCAATATAAATATGGAGGAATAGTATAGCAAGGGGGCATCCACCAAAATCATACAAAGAGAGAAACGTGAGAAATTTTGAAGGAGAATAACATGTTTTCTTCATTTTCCCACCAAAAAAAATAACAAATCAAGAATAATCCATCCACTTTCATTATCAATAGCCATTACAACACTATTCAGTTTCATTAATCAACACTTATTCATCACCAAACTTCATCTTCTACAAACCTAACCTTCATCACCATCTACTACTTTGATCAGTGCATTTCGATGCACATTCTTATACTATTTTATTTAAGCATTTATATAGTTTATTTTATTACTTTTACTATTTTAGTGTGTTTTTATATTTAAGTTTATTTGTTACCTTATTTTATTTTCGTACTTTTTTCCAGCTTAAATAGTTATTTTGCTACCTTGTCACTATGCAAACCATAACTTGGGTCACGAGAATCAGATTGACGCGTTATAATAGGCGTTGGAAAGTTAAGTGAAAGAGATACACGTTTTGTGTTGAAGTAAAAAAGCTGATTCAGAGTGAAGAAGGGTCAAACAATTCGTTGAAGTTTCAGACGTTAGAGAAAAACTAGTTTTGGGCCAGTTTTGAGCCGATTTTTATATTTTTCTACACGATTGGGATGACAACCTAATTCCTTGTTTCTTTATATCTAATAGCAGCCACACTAATGTTCATCACCTATGACACTATTCAGTAAAATAATTTTCTTTGTACGATTGTAATGGATAACTAATCCTCTCAGGTTGATCTACTATAACCACGCCTCTATCATACTTTGAGGTTATTATATTTCCTGATTAAATCTACTTTCCTTTCAATTATTCTCTTTGATATCTCATTTGCTTAATTATAAATCTATTAGAGTTGATTGATTTATTTCAATGATTGTATGTTCCTATACCTTTATCGTGTTTGCTTAATTCACGTTTATTTTATCGTGTTTGCTTAATTCACGATTGTTATAACTCGTCCGTCTGTTTAATTTGGAAATTAGGAATATATATGTTGTAGTATCAATTGCGCTTGTTTGATTGATATTGTAATCGAAAAGGAAATAAAGTCTTCTTAGGGATTGAGAATTATTTGGATAAATGATAAGTAGGAGATTGAACACAATAGATTAATCTGTTAATCGTAATTGCTTTTAAACTCTTGTTATCGCTTCTGTTAATTATAAGAAAAACTTGTTAGAACACAGATTGGTTCTTAATAATAACTCTTTGTTTTGATGATAACTGTTAGGAAATTTATATTTAAGAATTATATACTCTAAAATTTGTTTGAGAGTTTTACTGCAGATTGAAATGAAATTAACTCTCTAGAAGCAAATTTGTTTTGTATACAAGAAGCTATCCTGACTCTGAAGCGCCAGATGCATCTTACAGAAGAATCTGATTGCTCTTTACAGAAGATCCTGAGCGTAGTCTCCAGAAGGATCTGAAGCAAGAAGCTCCAGAACATTCTGAGTCAGAAGCATCTGAAGTTAATCAGAAGCATCTGAAGCTGAAGCATCTGAAGCAAAGAAGAATATTGTTTGAAGAGTTTCTCAAAGCATAATTCTACAGAAGTTTCTGAAAGTACCAACGCTGCCAAGTACTGAAGTTCTGTGTCAAATATGCTCTGATGATCAACACGCTGAAAGCACACATGCTGCAGAAGACTCTGATACTGCAAAGTTCTGAATATCATTAGAAGACTCTGATCCATTCAGACTCTGAAGAACTTGCTGAAAATTGAAGAAGTAATATTCAAAGATATATATCCGTTGGAGTTAATCAACGTCTCTTTCCTCATTTGTGCTAGACACACTTACACAGACAAAAAGGATTTTTCTGTGCTATCTACTTTAAGGAAAGGTCACTTGATGTGAAGACAAAAAGGCTCAGACCTTTTTGGGACTCTCTTTTCAACACTCAACATCCTTGGATCAGCTGCCTATAAAAGGAGAACTTCACCACATTCTTCAGTCACACATTTTTGCTGAAAAGAAATCATATTATTCTAAGCTCTCACTATTTCATATTCTCCTTAGAATTTCTTGTACTTAAACTTAAGAGAAAAATCACTGTTGTGATAAAAGCTTTATAGAAGCATTAATACTCTTGTATTTAATTTACATTGATTGTAAAGGATTTCCTTAAGAGGATTCAGTTGGAATCAGTAGCTCTTGAGAAGACTAAGAACAATTGTTCTTAGGTGTTACTATTGTAATCAGTTTGATTTAATAGTGGATTAAGTCCTTGTTGAGAAAGACAAATCACTCTAGGAAGGGTGGACTGGAGTAGTTGTTTAAACGAACCAGGATAAAAATAATTGTGTGATTATTTTTTAAGTCTTAATCTTTCATACTTATTCAACCCCCCCTTCTAAGTATTATCTCACCTTCAGTTGGCATCAGAGCTCCGGTTCTGAGTGTGCTACCACTTAACAGTGTCAGTAAAGATCCAGAGAGAAATACTTTGATATATATTTATTTTTTACCATGGCTGATAATTCAACATCCAATATTAACAATAAATATGAAGAAAGGGATAGGATCAGCACCAAACCCCCAATGTTTGATGGGGAGAAATTTGACTACTGGAAAGACAGAATTGAGAGTTTTTCCTAGGATATGATGCTGATCTATGGGATCTTGTCATAGATGGATATGTCCATCCCACAGATGGGAATGGCAAAAAGATTGACAGAAAATCTATGACAGATGCTCAGAAGAAAGATTTCAGAAATCACCACAAAGCCAGGACCATTCTATTGAATGCAATTTCACATACAGAGTATGAGAAAATTACAAACAGGGAGACTGCTTTTGATATGTTTGAATCCCTAAAAATGAATCATGAGGGAAATTCTCAAGTCAAGGAGACAAAAGCTCTGGCTCTGATCCAGAAGTATGAGGCCTTCAAAATGGAAGACTCTGAATCTGTTGAAGCCATGTTCTCCAGATTTCAGATACTCACTGCTGGGCTGAAAGTTCTGGACAAGGGATACTCTACATCAGATCACGTAAAGAAAATCATCAGAAGTCTGCCTACCAGATGGAGACCAATGGTGACTGCCTTGAAAATGGCTAAAGATCTGAATAAGATCTCTCTAGAAGAACTCATCAGCTCACTGAGGAGCCATGAGATTGAGCTTGAGGAAGATGAACCTCAGAAGAAAGAAAAAGGTAAATCTGTTGCATTAAAATCTAACAAAACTGCTAAAGCTTTGCAGGTCATTCAAGAAAGCTCTGAAGAATCTTCTTCTGAAGAAGAAGATGAGTTATCCATGTTGTCCAGAAGGATCAACAGACTCTGGAAGCACAAGGGAAAGAAGTTCAACAACTTCAGAAGATCTGATAATAGAAAGGAATCTTCTGGACACAGAAGATCTGCCAAGAAAGAAGTTGTGTGCTATGAGTGCAAAGAACCTGGGCACTACAAGAATGATTGCCCCAAACTTCAGAAAGAAAAACCCAAGAAGAAGTTTAACAAAAAGAAGAAGGTTCTAATGGCAACATGGGATGACTCAGATGAATATGAATCAGAAGAAGAATGTGCCAATGTTGCACTGATGGCCAGCACAGAGGATCAAGAGGAAGGTACCTCAGGATATGAATCAGATTCTGAATCTGATGATGACGCAAAAGAGGTAATGGCTAAACTTACCAAAGAAGAACTGATAAAGGTTTTATCAGAAGTTCTAAAAAGTTACAACAATATCAAACTCAAATACAAGAAGTTGAAAAGCAATCTTGAATCTGAGATTGATCTTCTGAAGACAGAACTTGTTGAGCAAAAATAAATTAATCTAAAAATCAAAAATGACTTTGAAATAACTCAACAAGAATCTGAATCTGAGACTAAGTCATGTGAAAACATCTTAGAAAAATATGACTCTAGCTTTCAGAAATTCCTTACTAAGAGCATAGACAGAAGCAAGATGGCTTCCATAATCTATGGTGTTAGTGGAAACAACAGAAGAGGTATTGGATATGAATCTTCATCTGAAAGCAATCCAAAACCTGTTGACAAACTTTTCATCAAGAAGACACCTCTGTACTCTCAATTTAAGTTTCGTCACTTAAATGACATTAAACACACAAGCTCTGAGAAGAATACTTATGTGTTTAAACCCAAGGTTAGTCAAAATAAACATTATGTTGAAAAACAGAAGTTTAGACAAACCTCCAGAACCACTAACCCTAAAGGACCCAAGAAGATCTGGGTACCTAAAAACAAAATAATTCCTGTTGCAGATGTTCTTAGCAGCAAAGTCAGGACACCAATCATGGTACCTGGACTCTGGATGCTCACGACACATGAAAGGAGAAAAGTCTATGTTCCAAAGCCTGGAACTTAGATCTGGAGGTGACGTGAAGTTTGGAGGGAACCAGAAGGGCAAGATCATTGGATCTGGCACTATTGGAAATGGTAAACTTCCCTCTATTACTAATGTTTTACTTGTTGAAGGGTTAAAGCATAACTTATTGTCCATAAGTCAATTAAGTGACAATGGTTATGATATTACCTTTAATCAAAAATGTTGTAAAGCTATTAGTCAAAAGGATGGCTCTATCCTATTTAGTGGTAAGAGGAAAAACAACATTTATAAAATAAATCTTTCAGAACTTAAAGTTCAAAATGTTAAATGCCTCTTGTCTGTTAATGAAGAGCAATGGGTCTGGCACAGAAGATTGGGCCATATTAATATGAGACGTATATCTCAGATTAATAAACTTAATCTTGTCAGAGGACTCCCTAATCTGAAGTTCACTTCAGATGCTCTCTGTGAAGCATGTCAGAAAGGGAAGTTTTCAAAAACATCTTTCAAATCAAAAAATGTTGTTTCTACTTCTAAACCACTAGAATTACTTTATATTGATCTGTTTGGACCAGTGAAAACTGCATCCATCAAAGGCAAGAAGTATGGATTAGTCATTGTTGATGACTTTAGCAGATGGACATGGGTAAGGTTCTTAAAACACAAGGATGAGTCACATTCTGTGTTCTTTGACTTCTGCAAGCAAGTCCAGAATGAAAAGAATTTCAAAATTATAAAAGTCAGAAGTGATCATGGTGGTGAATTTGAAAATAAATATTTTGAAAAATATTTTTCTGAAAATGGCATTGCTCATGATTTTTCATGTCCTAGAACTCCACAACAGAATGGGGTTGTAGAGAGGAAAAACAGAACTTTGCAAGAAATGGCCAGAACCATGATCAATGAGACAAATCTGGCAAAACATTTTTGGGCAGAAGTAATCAATACAGCATGTTACATTCAGAACAGAGTGTCTGTTAGGCCTCTTCTGAAGAAGACTCCTTATGAATTGTGGAAGAACAAAAAGCCCAACATTTCATATTTTTATCCTTTTGGATGTATTTGCTTTATGTTAAACACTAAGGAAAATCTGAGCAAGTTTGATTCCAAAGCACAGAAGTGTTTCATGCTTGGATATTCTGAACGCTCTAAAGGCTATAGAGTATACAACACTGAGACACAGATTGTGGAAGAATCCATTCATGTCAGATTTGATGATAAGCTTGGCTCTGAAAAGCCAAAGCAGGTTGATAACTCTGCAGATAGGGAAGTAGTCTTTATTGACTCTGAAGTTCCAGAAGCAGACAAAATTCAAGTGAAGGAACCAGAAGCAACTCCAGATACTACTCCCTTAACTTCTCAGATGAATAATCTTAACATTTCTGAAGAGTCAACTATCAGAGGATCATCATCCAGAATTAAAGCTTTTCATCCAGAGGATGTCATTATTGGAAAGAAGGATGATCCCATCAGAACAAGATCCTTTCTAAGATCATCTGAAGCATCACTATTTGGACTAGTATCAGAAATTGAACCATCTTCTGTAGAAGAAGCTCTGCAAGACAATGATTGGATTATTGCCATGCAAGAAGAGCTAAATCAATTCAGCAGAAATGATGTATGGGATCTAGTTCAAAGACCTCAAGGATTCAATATAATTGGTACAAAATGGGTCTTCAGAAATAAACTAAATGAGAAAGGAGAAGTTGAGAGGAATAAGGCAAGGCTGGTTGCTCAAGGGTACAGTCAGCAAGAAGGTATTAATTACACTGAGACATATGCTCCAGTGGCAAGGTTAGAATCTATACGCCTTCTTATTTCCTTTGCTGCACAAAATAACATCACTCTGTATCAGATGGATGTTAAAAGTGCCTTTCTTAATGGTATTATAGAAGAAGAAGTTTATGTCCACCAACCTCCTGGTTTTGAAAAATGTTTTCAAATTAAAGAAATCTCTATATGGATTAAAACAAGCTCCTAGAGCTTGGTATGAGAGATTGAGTAATTTTCTTCTGGAGAAGAATTTCATCAGAGGCAAAGTGGATACAACACTATTCTGTAAAACAATTAAGAAAGATCTTCTAATTTGCCAAATTTATGTAGATGATAATATTTTTGGATCAACAAATATTATGCTTGGAAATGAGTTTGCTACATGTATGCAGGCAGAATTTGAAATGAGCATGATGGGAGAACTCAGATTCTTTCTAGGAATCCAAGTTAATCAAACTCCAGAGTGCACCTACATACATCATACAAAGTATGTTAAAGAACTTCTGAAGAAATTCAACATGTCTGACAGCAAGCTGGCAAAGACTCCAATGCATCCTACTAGCTCACTTGGCAAAGAAGAGGTAAGTAAGAAAGTAGACCAGAAGCTCTACAGAGGTATGATTGGCTCTCTTCTTTATCTTACTGCTTCTAGACCTGACATATTGTTCAGTGTTTGACTGTGTGCTAGATTCCAATCAGATCCTAGAGAATCACACTTGACAGCTGTCAAGAGGATTCTAAGGTATCTGAAAGGTACTTCTAATGTGGGTTTGTGTTACAGAAAATCTGATGATTTCAAATTAGTTGGATTCTGTGATGCTGACTACGCTGGAGACAGAGTGGAAAGAAAAAGTACTTCTGGAAGTTGTCAATTTCTAGGAAGAAATCTAATCTCCTGGTACAACAAGAAGCAACCCACAATTGCACTTTCAACCACAGAGGCTGAATACATTGCTGCTGCTGGATGTAGCACGCAGATGCTCTGGATGAAGAGTCAACTAGAAGATTATCAAATTTTTGAAAGTAACATTTCTATCTTTTGTGATAATACTTCTGCTATGTGTTTGTCCAAGAATCCCATTTTACATTCTAAGGCAAAACATATAGAAATTAAGCATCATTTCATCAGAGACTATGTTCAGAAGGGAATCATAAATTTAACCTTTGTTGATACAGATCATCAATGGGCAGATATTTTTACAAAACCCCTTGTTGAAGATAGATTCAATTTTATTCTGAAACATATTGGTATGGATTTTTGTCCAGAATGATATTTATCAGAAGCAAATTGTTATAGATGCAAAAATGCTTAAATGCTCTGAAGTATTTCTTCTTTTTATTTATTCTATTCTGATCAATATTTCTGATGTGAAACTATGAACTAACCATCTTTAGAAGATCTGAACATTGGCTAACGTTTCATTTCTTAAGAGAATTCAGAACAGCATGCAAGTAAACACGTGTCACACAAAATCTGAAGAGGTGGCGTGTACATAACTGAAGAGACGTTTGAGGTGAAATTTGAATAGTAAGAATCTTGGTTTTCCCCCCAATTTGTCAGAAGCATTTATTGTTTTGAAATGATTTTTATTCTCTTCATTTAATGCTTGCTCAAACGTGCATTTTTCTGACTGTTGATGTGCCTAAGTGTTTAGTATAAATACTTGTCATGTATTGACTTTCACACTTTTCACTCTCTCAGAATTTACATGCGCTTTCATCTCCTATTTTCTCTGCATAAAAACCCAAAACCTAAGTGTTTGACAAAGTACTCTTCAATGGAAACTTCATCATTAACAACTGCAGTTCTAATCTACTATGGCTGCTGTGACTTCAGAAAACTTGGGTGTTGCTCCATATTCTCCTCCCAAAAGAACACTTCTAACGCCTGTTGATAAACTAGAAGTTCTGTGTGAATCTATGGTTGAGTTTGATTCTCTGGCAGATAATGGATTTGATTTTCGTTCCATTGTTATAGCTCAAGGATGGGTTAAGTACTTTGATAGGCTGTTTGGACCAGTTTACCCTCTCCTTGTGAAAGAATTCTGGATTCATGCATCAGTTTATCCCAAATTCATCTTATCTTCTGTGCTGGGAAAAGAGATTATCATCACAAAGGATCTGATAAGAAGACTGATAGGTTATGAAGAAACAGATGGTGTTTCCCACTTGCCAGCTGGGCGTGTGGACATGGAAGAGGTTTATGAGGAAGTTATGACTGTTGGTCAAGCTTCTAACAGATTTAAAGATCTGAAGCCTGATTACAAGATCTGGGCCAAGATCTTCATGGGATGCATCCACCACAGGAAATCAACCAATTCTCCAGATTATGTCAACAATGAACAGATCTATTTCATGTACTGTCTTAGTCAGAGCACCAAGGTAGATCTTCCTTACATTCTGTTCATGCATCTGTGGAATCATATCAACGCATCTAGAGAATCTGTGAAAGAGAAAGGCCAGAAGATCAGGACTTGGATCCCCTTTGGAAGGTTGATCTCAAATCTTCTCACTGAAAATGGTTTAGTGACTGCTCTGTACGCTGCTGGGGTTACAGAGGAATTAGAGTTTATTATGGGAAAACCTCTGAACGCTAAAAGTCTTATGAGACTCAAAATTGTTGATGAACTCACTACTGCTCCCAAGAGGCTGAATATGTCTGATTTAAATAAGAGGGTTCCTGTAGATGACTTTCCTCTATTCTTTGCTGAAGAACCCAGACATATAGTGCTTATGTATATAGAGGAATGCAAGAAGGAAGGAATACCTGTTCCAGCCAATGTGTTTCAACTTGTCAAACAACCACTACCAGATGCAGGAGAAGAAGAAGTACCACTTCAGAGGAAAAGGACTCAGCCTGTAGAAGAATCTGAACCTGTCCAGAAGAAGGTCAAGATTGTTGAGAGGCCCAAGAAGCTCTTGAAGAGAAAGGATTCTGAAGAAGCTGCCTCTGTACCTGCCAAGAGGATTAAAGTAAAAGGTACTAAAACATCTGTCACTTCTGCAAATATTGTTATTAATGATTCAAATATTAAGTCTGTTCCAAAACCACCTGTTACTCAAACCACTTCTATTACTGCTCCTAGTTCTGTTACACCTCAAAAACAAACTACTGCTTCTGTATCAAAACCATCTCAACCCAAAATACACATCAAACACTTTGTTCCACGTCCATCACCATCAGAATCACAACCAACAGAACCACAACCATCAGAACAACAACAATCTGAAAAACAAAAATCTGATCAACAACAAACCTCTGAACATCCAGAAAACCAACCAAAAGAAGTTCAACCAGAAAAAGCCTCTGACAATCCACCATCAAATATTCCACCTTCTGAACCTATTTCACCTGTTACTGCTGAACCTACAAAAGTAACTTCTGCTCCTGTTTCATCAGAACCACCATCCAAACAATCTGACATTCCTTCAGAACCTACCAACACATCTGAACCTCACATCCCTGAGACAGAAGTTCTTGATGTCACTCCAGTAAAAACAGTGTTTCAAGTATCTTCTACCTCTTGTACACCTACAACATCCTCCAACTCATCAGAATAAAAAATCCACCCAGATTTTCTAATCTCTCCATCTAAAAAATATTCTGAGATAAACCAATCTGAACCTGAACCTGAATCAACCATACCTTCTAAAACTCCCATTCCAGATCCTATGCCTCCACCTGTACCATCACCTGAGATGTTAATCCCCAATTCCAATCCATCATCATCTAGTATATCTTGTGCCCAAGTTTCTTCTCTTTATCATAATCTATCTTATGGTTTCAAACTGAAAGATTTTTATGATAGAGTTGAACCTTCTGAACCCCTCAACCCTCTGAAACCAAAACTCAGACAGGCTCTTCCATCTGTGATTCTATCATATATTTAATCAATGAACAATGTAGGATCTTTAGCCACCATATCTGCAACCTCTGGCAAAGCTGTTGTTTCAGCTCTGCAACCTGCATCTGATAAAACAGTTGCATCTGTTGAATCACCAAACTCTGCTTTCACACCATACTCTAATGAACCCTTTGATGATGTTTGCCCACGCACAAGACCAAAACCTCGTCTGCTTAATGCTTTAAACAGATCCTTACCCCAAAAACCAGAAATTCCTTTCATTCCATATTATCCCCCTCCTCTGATTTCCATCCAAAAATCACTTTTACCACCAACTCCCAAACCTAAACATATGACTCTGGAAACCTTGCTTATACCACAACCCAGACTTAATATTGATCATTTATTTCAAACTTTTTTGCAAGAAATACAGATGTCTTTAGGTACTGTTCAGAAGAGATGCTCTGAAACTATGGATGCAAATGAATCTGACATCATCTGGAAAGGATTCATCAATAGATTCAACACAGTAGCTTCAAATCTGAAGAACGTCTGTTCTGATGATGCAAAGCTCAGAGCTGAAAGGACTTTATTCTGGACTGTCAACAAAACTGAACCTCTGCTTTGTTTAGATGCTCCTCCACCTCCAACAGAACCTACTGCCAATGCATTGACTATGACTCTGGTAGAACCCTCTTCAGGATCTACAGAACCAATGGCAATTGACTCTGTTCAGGCTGCAGAACCTCAACCTTCTTCATCTGAGATAAAGACAGAACATCCAGACTTTGAAGACAAGATTGCTGCTCTGGAGGCTGGTCAGTCAGAGATAAAATCCTGGATGGCTAAGCAAGATAAGAAGTTTGAGGATATGACAGAATGGATGTCAAAACAAGATGAGAAGAATGAGACTATGACTAAGTGGATGTCCAAGCAAGAGCAATCCTCATCTGAGATTACAGATCTATTGAAGATGCTTTTGTCCAAACACTCTTAGATTTTTTTTTCTAATATTTTTGCATCTGTTATTTACATCTGAATTTTATTGCTATATCTTCTGATGTTTACCTATGTACTCTTGCTCTGTTATTTTGAATGAATCAGTTTTCTCCATTGAATTATCTTATTTATTGTTCCTTTCATTTGTCCTTTTAAAAGTTTTTACTTTTTGCTTATGACAAAAAAGGGGGAGAAAATAAAGTTATAAACTATTTAATATAACTTCACCAGAATGAATCTTCAGACATTTCCTTTTTATCTAATATTTAAATTGACTATTTCAGAACATTTGATAAGAACACTCTATAAAAGAAACTCTGAGTCTCTCAGATCATTTGCCTTTTATCAAACTTTGAATCTTATATCTGCAAGAAATTCTGACCCTAAAATGTTATAAGAACAAACAAGATCTGACTCTGAAGATTACTCAAGACAAAAGGGAAGTTTCTATTCCTTTTTCATATTTAACTCAGGGGGAGATTCATCATCTCAGGGGGAGTTATAATTCTTTATGTTCAGTTAAATAAAATTTCTGATACTTTTTGTCATCATCAAAAAGGGGGAGATTGTTAGAACACAGATTGGTTCTTAATAATAACTCTTTGTTTTGATGATAACTGTTAGGAAATTTATATTTAAGAATTATATACTCTAAAATTTGTTTGAGAGTTTTACTGCAGATTGAAATGAAATTAACTCTCTAGAAGCAAATCTGTTTTGTATACAAGAAGCTATCCTGACTCTGAAGCGCCAGATGCATCTTACAGAAGAATCTGATTGCTCTTTACAGAAGATCCTGAGCATAGTCTCCAGAAGGATCTGAAGCAAGAAGCTCCAGAACATTCTGAGTCAGAAGCATCTGAAGTTAATCAGAAGCATCTGAAGCAAAGAAGAATATTGTTTGAAGAGTTTCTCAAAGCATAATTCTACAAAAGTTTCTGAAAGTACCAACGCTGCCAAGTACTGAAGTTCTGTGTCAAATATGCTCTGATGATCAACACGCTGAAAGCACACATGCTGCAGAAGACTCTGATACTGCAAAGTTCTGAATATCATTAGAAGACTCTGATCCATTCAGACTCTGAAGAACTTGCTGAAAACTGAAGAAGTAATATTCAAAGATATATATCCGTTGGAGTTAATCAACGTCTCTTTCCTAGTTGTTTAAACGAACCAGGATAAAAATAATTGTGTGATTATTTTTTAAGTCTTAATCTTTCATACTTATTCAACCCCCCCTTCTAAATATTATCTCACCTTCAAAACTCAACCTCCCCCATTGTTCCAATCGGTTGGTTAATTCATATAAGAATCTATGTGATACGACTCGAGCCATTGTCACTAAACTACAATTTTAGATATAATTACTCGTTTTGATCTATGCGCGAGAGCGGATTACACCTCTCACCACTTTCAAACAGCATCAACATCAACAAACTTACAACCACCTCCGCACCACAACCGAGCCAAATTTCCTCCCCTAATAGCCACTCAACATCGCAAAATAAATAATCACACAAACAACAAACAGGTTGTAGTAACTTGCTCGCTCGAGTATTCATCATCCTCTAAAATAATCATCGAACATGCCTCATTTTGTTTTCATAATAAAATATATTAAAAAGGACTAGCTGGATGTAATATCCAATCCTCGTCTCGAATACTTGGGTACAAGTTGTATTAGCTTGCCGCTCGAGTATTTGTCTTCCGCTTAAAATTTTTCGTAAATATTTCAAACCTTCTTGCAATAAAATGGATTAAAGAAGGATTATTTAGGTGTAATATTCAATCCTAATCCCCAAGTATTTGGATACAAGTTGTAATATCTTGCCCATCAGAATACTTGTCTTCCACCTAAAAAACAATTCAACCAATCAAACCTCTTTTCCGCCTTACCACGATGTCAAAACCTTTTCATAAACGAAAGATTCTCCTTCCATTCTGAGATAATGCAAACAAAGCTTCATTCTTACCATGCGCAAGTAGTTAGAACAATTTAAGCTCGAATGCGATAAGAACATAATTCTGTGAGATTCTAAGTTTTTTTGTCCATTCTGACATGATGCCAATGTTCACTTCTCCATGTTTTTTTGGCTAGCAAGCAATATTTTCGGCTCGAATGCGAATTAATCATCTTTCACTAAAATCGACTAACACACAAACATTTGCTATCCAGCACTATGTAGCCTTGAGTTCTCCATCGCACCTGGAGATAAGTAAGAGCGAGATTCAAAATCTCATCAGACACCCTAATAAAAAAAACATATTTTTAGTCCTTTTCACTCTTCTTTTCAAAGTTTTAAGGAACACAAACTTATTTAAGCTAACACTTAATGTAAAACTAACTAAATAGTTCCTGTTGAGTACAACGCATGTAAGGGATACTAATATATTCCTCTCGTATAATTGACTCTTGAACCCAAATTTAATGAGAAGACCATTTTATTTTTATTTAAAGGTTTTATCCATATTTTCCCATTCCTTTTGGAATAAATAAACTTCGGTGGAGCCTTTGTTATCATCTCGATTGTGTAAGCGCTCATGGTTTTTTTTTGCACCGAGACAATTATTATAACAATAAAGGTAATATTTACTTAAGACAATCGTTTAAAAGATAGTGGAAGTGATTATTTCTCATTGTATAATTTGAAAGTTAGTTATAGCTTGTGTTTTTATAGTTGCTAAGTCATCTAACTAACTATAACAACAAAGTAACTGAATAACTAACTCCATAATAGCTATGATACTCTATACATGATTGTTGCGGTGGAAATAGGATATCAAATTATTAATTAATTTGAATCACAATTCAATTCACAACCGCTCTTTGATTTATCCGAAGGAAAAGTTCAAAAGAGGGAAAACCTATTTTTGCATCGTAAACACAATGCGGGGAAAGATCTAGGGTTCGGGGGTTGGTTAAGTTTAGGGAAGGTATTAGCATCCTAAACTTCTGTAGTACTCTACAGGAACCGTTTGTTCAAGTTTACTATTTTGCTTTATTTATTTGTTTAAGGTATATTGCTAAGGGTTAAAAGTTAAAGAAGAAACCTAAGGGGTTAATTCTAAGTTTACTCGGCAAGACATCGCATCTTGTGCCTACATATCCTGGCGGGAATGGAATCAGAGTAATTGTAGTTCCCCTCGTAAGGGAGGTTAGAAACTTCTTGACTGTGGTCAAGGTTTCAATGGAGAATAAACGTATCTTAAGGACACGCTTACATGGAGTCTTGAAACTCCTATTTCTACGTTGAAATTGTTAATTGAATTAGGGTTAGATTAGAGATTCCACAGCGGGAAATCCTAAAACAGAGTACGGCGACTCTTTGACCTAATGCTAGGGTAAAGGGGAATTTCAGTCCACGGCGGGACGCCTAGGCTAATCAGAGTTTGGAAAATATTAAAGGTGAGAACTATTGACACGGCGGTCAAACAGTTAGACCTAAACCTTCAGAATGTGAAATTACGGTAAATAAAGATGCAAATGAAAAAAAAAGTATACGGTAATGAAAATGTAAAGTAATGGAAAAATAATGCGACGATTGTCTCGCAAAAATTACAACCGAGAAACAGATACAGATAAATATTAATCGGAATTTAAATACAATCTGAGGAGAAAATAGAGAATATTAGTGGAAAGGGTTAGACAGAAATATGACAAATAAATGCAACAATTAATATTGAAAGAAAGACAAAATGCAATTTAGAATTTTTATTATTGTTTTATTAGTTTTGAAAAAAAGATCTTAATTTAAGTTTTAAACAAAAAATTAATATTAGTTTTAAAAAAGGATTTAGTTTTAGTTAAAAAATGTTTTAATTAAAAATAAAAAAAAAGGTTTAGTTTAAAAAAAGAGATTTTAACTTTATATTCAAAAATGTTTTAGTTTAGTAAAAAAAGGTTTTGGTTTAAATTAAAAAAAAAAAAGAGTTTTTGTTAGTTTTAATTTTAAAACTTTTTTTTTTAGTTTTAATTATAAAAAAAGTTTAGTTTTTATTTAAAAAAGTTTTAATTTTTAAGAAACAATAACTCTTAACTTTTAACATCAAAAGACAATTTTAGTTTTAATAAAAAATCTTTTAGTCTTAATATTTTGAAAAAAAACTGTTGGTTTTAATGATTAAAAAAAAGAGTTTTACTATCCCAAAAAAATAACTTTAAATAGAAAAAAACAAAAAAAATAAAGAAGTGGGTTGGGTCGGGTCACCACTCCCCGGACCCGACCCGTTTACACAACGGATAAAAGGGGCAAGAAATTGCAATTAGGGTTCCTAGAACCCTTGCCTGCGGCGGCGGATCCATCCCTATGGGGTCTTTCTGACATTTTTGTTCTTTCTCTCCCAATGTGACTTTCTTTTCTTCTCTGTCTTTCAAACCTGAGAAAAAAAAATGCAAATAGATTGTTAATCGATCAAGTTGCTCACGTTTTGATGTTGGGATTTACGGCGCCGTTTATGATTGTCCTTGATATTCAGGGTTTGCACCGTTTTGATGATTTGGTGATGGGGATGTTTCGTTGAGATTGCGGTTTCAATTTCTTTGCGGAACGGCCAATGATGTAAAGAGATGAGGTTGGGGTGGTGATTGCCCGCCATTTTGAACAGCGATGGCAGTCTCCGATTTGGGTTTGTTCTTCGCTTGGATTCGCAGTTCGACTGATGGTTTTGATGAACTGGCTTTCGTTTGAGGTTCGCAGCGCCGCTTGGTGACTATGGTAGGCGTTTGTGGTTCGCGGCGCCGCTAGGTCTCTCCCGTACCCCCTTTTTCGTTTTTGACCTTGTTCTGCTTTATACTGATCTTTTTCTTCTTTTGTGGGCTTGGACCATTATTTGTCTTACGTTATTTTGTTCACTGATTTGTTGGATATGATTTGGTTTTTGCTGATACGGATTTGATTGTGATTTGCATTTTGGATTCTGTTTATGATATTTTTGCAGATTTGGATTTGATTTCTGATCTTTCAGGTGTTGGATTTACTTATCAGATGTTGGTTCGATTTCGGATTGGATACGTCTGCTTTGCCTCAAATCTGATCTTGATTTGGATATCCACATTATTTACTTGATAGACTCGATTTTTCCCATTCTAGATTGGATTAGTGACCTGTTTGGCTTCATAATCTTTTTCGGCAAAAATCACTTTTGGCTAAAACTTCTTTTTTCTCTTCTTCTCAGCTGTCCCGAAAAAATTTAAGAACAGAAGGCTGCCTATCGGTAGTCGAGGTTGGGAATCGTAATGGGAGCTGGCTTCGGCATTTGTCGTTGCCCTCCCGACGCCCGGTGATGAAACTTTTCTGAGGGTGTCAAAAATAATTTTCTAACTTTATTCTTTGTTTTGCTCTGCTCTTGATTTTGTCTGTGTGCAGGTACGATGAGAAAAAATCGGATGAAAAACATGAAGCATCGGCATGAAGACCATAGGATTTAGAATTGAACATCCAATGTATTTTATTTTATTTTCTCTTTTGTAATTTGTAAAGAAAAACCTTATGAATAAACTTCAAACATTTTCCATTAATATCAATTTTCCGATTCCTTTTCTGTGATTTAATTTTTTTCGCAACCACCTCAAATACCCGATTAAATCCAAACAGTCCAATACTTTCGCATAAATTCCAATGACTAAAAACTAATCCAATTGAACTTGAACCAAGAATTTAAATTTTCCATATGAATCCAATATGAATAAATCCCAAAAAAATTAGTCGAACCCACGTGACAAAATAAATGTCTCAGAAATCCACCAGTGACAGAGTCTCGGTCCACTGATTTAACTACTGTATCTCCAACATCCTGATGCCAAAGTACCGTGAATCTCTGTTCACCTTCAAAGAAAGCCACGAACTCGGAAGCGGAGGTTCTAATCACTCAAAAAAACCCTGATGACAGCTCATCTTCAAAAACGGCCGACAAATAATGTACAAATGACCATTTTACCCTTTTCGCAGTGAAAGTGCCCCTGATACAATTCCTGCAAAATACACAGACTACGCAACCCGTTAATAGTTAGCGGATGCAAAAATGGGATGTCATGCTATATGAATCGACTAATCTGAGGGTAAAATTTGGGGTATTACAATGATACATCTCAATAATGGTGTAATATCAATTACTTATCATCTAAGTTATTGCTTGTTAATAATTTCAACACCCTCCTCCCTCAAGCTTAGAATGATATATATCAAACATGTTAAGCTTGGAAATGAAAAAATTAAAACTTTTTTGTGGCAAAGATTTAGTGAAGAAATCTACAACTTGAGCTTGTAACTTGACCGGAAGAAGTTTGAAGATTCCTTGCAATATCATTTCTCACATGAAATGATAATCAATATCAAGATCTTTTTCCCTCTCATGGAAGGTAGAAGTGGCTGCAATGTGACTAGCGCTTTGATTATCACAATACATTACACGTGGTTCATTACATTAGATTCCTAAGTCTTGCAGCAAGTAGACCAACCATTGAGTTTAAAACTAGCAAAAGATAACTCCCTATATTCTTCTTCTGATGAACTTCTAGAAACTGTTTGTTGTTTCATTTCTCTCAAAGAAACCAATGAAGATCCAATAAGAAAACAATATCTTGAAGTTAATCGTCGAGTATCAATGCACCCTGCCCAATCCACATGTGTGAAGCCAAGTAAATGAAGATTGGAATCTCCTAGACATGAGGCTTCTTCCAGGAAATTGTTTGAGATATTTGATAACTCTACAAGTTGTGTCATAGTGAATAACTGTTAGTGATGAGAGAAACTGACTAAGTTGTTGTGTTGCAAAGTTAATGTCAGTCCTAGTAGTTATCAAATACAAACATTTTCCCACCAATCTCTTGTATCCAAGTATGTCCTCATATGATATAGATGCTTCTTGATGCAATTTTTCACATGGATCAAGAGGCGTTTTCGTAGGTTTGCAGCCAAGGAGGCCTGTTTATTTTAATAGATCCAAACAATACTTCCTTTGACAAATGCTAATGCCAATTTATGAATGTAAAACTTAGATTTCAAAGAAGTATTTGAGCTTTCCAAGATCTTTGATCTTGAAATCATCATCAAGTGCATTTGATTATTTCAATCTCCGATAAACTATTGTCTGTTAAGATTACATCGTCCACATACACTAAGAGTGCAGTGAAGTATGAGTCATTGTGAAGAATGAATATAGAATGATCATAATTGGATTATTTGTAACCTTCAGAAATTAATAAAATTGTCCATTTTTCATACCACTTCCTGGTGGCTTATTTCAATCCATTGAGTGATTTTAGTAACTTGCACACTTTATTAGGTTCAGGACTAATAACTCCTTGTGGAACTGACATGTGTACTTATTCATGCAAATCTCCATGCAAAAATGAATTATTTACATCTAATTGATATAAATTCCAAGAATTGATAGAGGCCAATGTAAGTAATGTTTTCAAAATAGTGATCTTTACAACTGGTGAGAAAGTACCAAAGAAACCAAACCCTTTAACTTGTTTATAACCTTTGGCTACTAGTCTAACTTTATCCCTATCAATTGTTCCATTTGATTCATGCTTCACTTTATAAACCCATTTGCTTCCAATAGGTTTATAACAGGGTGGTGGATCAACAAAAATCACGGTCTTGTTGAGTTTCAATGCATCTAGTTCAGAACTCACGACCTTGATCCAACACCCATCTTTGATGGCTTTTTTGTAACTGGTTGGCTCAATAGTAGTAGTCATAAATAGAGCAAAGTGTTATTGTGAAGCATATAAGTTATTCAATGAATGAAAATGATTAATAGCGTATATAAATTATTATTTCTTTTAATCAGGTAATTTTGACTGAAATAATATGTGACAATGTTTCCAATTAACCCTCCCATTTTGTTAAGGATTTTCAATGTAACTAGTTTGATGTTATATGCCTTTGGAAGCATAAAATTTTGGAATGAGAAACTCAGGTCCATTGTATGTCCTAACTACTTTAACTTTGCAGTCATGTTGTTATTCTATCATTAAGATGAACGTTTGAACAAGAGGACTAACTTCAGACTTAGATTGACATAGAATAATCCAAGTAAAATGACTATGATCATCAAGTGCAGAATGAAATACTTATGGCAATGAATTGATTGAATGGACAGGGGTCCCAAATATCAAAATGAAAAGTTCATAACATTGTTTAGATGTCACTACTAGAAATACTCTGTTTTCCTGCGGATTTTGACAAGATATCCGCAAGAAACGTGTTACCTGCGATTCTTCTTGCTATTTTCTGTTCCCAGCTAAAACCTTCATGGGTAATTAATATAGCAGGTGAAGTCGCAGGAATAAATCGTAGGTAAAATAGATAAATTCATAGATAACAACGCAGGTAAATGATATTTTCGCAGGAAATGTCGCAGTAAAATAAAAATCCGCAGGTAAACTTGCATGTTATTTCTCTCTTATGTTTTTAGTTGTTGTTGTTAATTTTTTTTTAATTTATATTTAAAATATTATAATTATTGTTAAATATAATAATATAAAAACAAATATCTAATTTGAATAAGACAATGCAACACTAATCACATTCAAATTTTTAAAGCAACCAAACATAACTATAAAGTCAATAACAATACTTCTAGAGTTATATTATTAAAAATGTTTTATTTATATAAAATTTTAAACCATAACTTATTTGCAAAATTCAATTAAATAACAATTCTTATATTTCACCCTGTTACAAATTTTATGTGGTCAAAAACAGAGTTTACGCTACCATATAATAAAGTTAAAGCTTGCAATTATAGCTACTCTCTTGGAACACACAAAAAAGAGATTTGACAAGAAATACAAAACTATTGAAGAATGTAAGTTCTACAAATAGGACACGATCCTTGTTGTTGTAGCCACTTGTCAATGCATTCTAAATCCTGCAAAATCAAATTTATGTAAAATATCAAAACTAGATGAAGTATTCTCACCAATTCTCCATCCTCTAAATCCTGCAAAATCAAATTTATGTAAAATATCAAAACTTCTAAAGTCTCTAAATAATATATCAATAATTTAAATAAATAATATAATTATTGTTAAATATAACTTAGTAAGAAAAAAATGCTTAGTAAATTAAACAGTAAACAAAAGAAATGACAAAAATAGGTCAGAGGGGCTCACAACAAAGTTTGGAAGCCGAGAAATATCGCGTGCCTGAGACTCGGAATTATCAATTAGTGCTGATTGTGTTTCCAACATTGGGGGCATGAAACCTAAATTGTAGTTTGGAGAAGTATGCACCACTGGGTATTCATTACCTTCAGATGGCATAGTTGTTCAGTATTTGTTTATCAGTTAATATCAATCAGATCAACTTCAAAGTTTTCACAATTTAAACACCCTTAACTATTGGAAAATGTAACGAGGTTACTTTAATTGTATTTGTCATACCTGTTCAATGGTTGTATGACAACCGGCAAGGGCAGATTTGCAGGCGTCTCGAACCGCTTTGCATAGTAGCTCTTCATTGTCACGGCTGACAGACAACTCAAGATGGCCCCATATGGTGTCTCTGAGTAGTGATTCCAATAAGAAAGCATCGGTACCTCCTAGCGTAACTAGTCTCAGATATGGAAGCAATCCAGGTGGAGGAGTGCGATTATAGAAGATGTCAAAGTACACTGTCTGAGCAAAACCACTGGCCTCAGCAACGTCTTGTTTGTCATCAAAAAAAGGGTCTGACTCGGATATCTCCAGTGTCAAAGTGTATGCATGTCGACTTTCATTCGGTTCAATGAAACCGTAGTCTAGAGCCAACTCTGCATTGCTTTTGTTCAAATCATATTGGATATATACCTGCCTAAAAGTTGCTTCCATTGTTATGTGTAAACAATATTATGATCGAAAGTTATGTTATCATCTGCTCGGTTATCAACGCGACCATAAAAGAAAGTTCACCTGTTCTTCGGCCTTGACAGAAAGGGGGCTTTTTAAAGAAAATAGGTAATCCCAAGAGAAAAACCAGCTACTCCTTTAACTTCATAAGCATGATCCTCTATAGTAACTCTGACACTGTGGTTAATCTGATCCAGAAATCCAATTTTCAAAATGCCATTTTTCTTTTCTGTTGAAGGATATTGACAGAAGAAGAGAAAATGAAAAGGTTCTTACCAAGTCTGCCATTGGAACTATAACCAGATTTTCATTGCGAACGCGAGAAAACGCCCTTGATCTGAGCATTCTAAATGCCCAAAAGAATTCATCCAGCGTCACAGGATCGGGAAAAAGCCGCTTATTAGGGAGAATGATTTCCTGTTATAGTTTCAAATATTCATTCTTCATATATTCTTTCACAGACACTGTTGTTTTCAAAAATTGAGTACCTAATCAAATACATTCATTCAAATTTCAGTTTCATAATACTTATCTTATCTGAATCTATAAAAGAACTGTACTATTCACGAAAATTGCAGGACTAACAAACCTTGAAGCTCTTGGAGCTCTTTTTCTGACCTGCACTAGAATAACCAATTACCAACTGAATCAACCATATGAAGAGAATCCATATTTACATTAAGCTTATACTAGTAACAAACCAAGCCAAACCAAACCAAAGAAAAGAAAAGAAACCCACCAATATATAGTAGAATCAGTTTCCCGTGGCAGAATATCAAAGTAGTGCTTCCAAACAGAATCTTCCCTTGACCTCTCTCTTATGAAAAAGAGTATAACAAACAACCATGGCTTCAACTCACTGCACACTCTCCCAATCTCTGAAGCTGCAACTGCATCTGGATTTATCCACAGCCTTTTTGGAACCTGCAAAATAACACCATTCCTAGAAATGTCTCTGAGTGCAAGCAATTCTAGACCTTCTGTGACCACACTAGCTTTCACAGGGGTCTTGGCAGTGATGACACCTTCTTCCTGGAGCCACTTCCAGAAGGTTTGAACTGCTGGAGACAGTGATGGTTCGGTTCCAATAGAAGCTACTAATTTTGCAGAGAAGGATCTCTTGAGATGAATGATTGGAGATTTGGGTGTAAAAGATGTACCCTTGTTGGTACAACCTTGAGTTCTGCTCCGCTGCAGTTTCTTCAACAGCCTGAGAAACTTTGGAAAGAGTTGAACTATTTTCGCTCTCTGGGCTGGTAACATAATTTGTAGTAACCCCAAAATTTATTCTCAGGCTCCCAAAATCTTATCCAATGCATAAATCATCTACTACTATAATGTGGAAACCTAATAATTCATATCTATTATCTCTTCTGGAAATTAAAAACTTTAACAGATGTAGCCAAACTACCAAAGAATAGGATGTTGAATGCAAGAAGGACTATCACTGAAAGACCTACAGACGATATTCCGTTCATTTTCTGATCATATCCAAGAGTTGCAGATATATACTCTTTCACAGTGCCTTTGAATCCTGGTCCCACAATCGTTGTTTCCACTTCACCAAGCTGAGATTTTATAATACCGCGTAATGTCTATTGAACAGGGAAAATATAATAGAACCAAATCCACCAACCCGGAATATTCTGAAACATCCATAATCATTGTCACAATATTAGTTTTTAGAAGCCGATAGAAAAGAAACTTTGATATTTTCTTATTTCTACTTCCAAATGGAACATAAATATCATGCAATTTGATATTTGATATCAAGGAAATAGTAAAACTAACTTACCAGGGCAGTATGTCCCAGGAACGGCAAGCTCTAAATTTCGGCATTCTAGCAACTCTGGAGAAACCGTCTACAAAATTTAAACAAAATATAAGGCCATAACAATGACAAAAATAAATTGAATGACTATGCATCACTATTATCTCCAAGTCTAAAGTAGCAAGACTTTGAAGTTGCTTATCTATCTTTCTGAATACATGATAATAGATATCCCATGCCTGATAAAGAAATAAATAAAAATTATTTTCGGAGAGGAAAAATGACAAAAACAGATTGTAGCGATCAACAATTGCACATAAGGTACCAGCATGGTGTTGGAGATATAAAATAAAAACCACTCACAAATCTACATCTAACAGTTTAGCCTCTTAGAGTATTTGATTTGCAACACCATGCACATATGCAATGTTTTTGTAATTTAGTACCATCATTAAAAATAAGATGAACTAGAGTATGAATATTTTATAGTCAATTTACAAGGAGTTGCATGCACACATACACATAGTTAGAAATAGAATCAGTTGAATGTCCCATTTTCCAAATAGCCTAGATTCTTAGTACAACGAGTAAGCATGGGTCAATCTATGCACGAGTCAGTCTATGTTCTTACGCTTCCCAACATCTCCTTCCTTTGAGATCAGATTTGAGCATACTTTCCATGTTTAGCGGCTTCAGTTGATGTAAGGCGGACAAAATTTCATCCAAGTGTGCTATTCATGCTATTTTCATTTGGTGGATAAACCAATCAAATTCTAGAATATTGCTTTTCTTCATTCTTATGTCAAACTATCAGCTTTCTGTATATTGCACCATTTCAATTTCAAAGTTAACATCTAGGACAAATTTTCATTTTAATAGAAAATATCCTCAAGACTGATAATACAAAGACTATAGCATAATGGCCCTGTACTAAGTTGAAATGAGCTATTTGATATCTAGGTTACAGGTTAATTAAGAAACAATGAAATACTGGAAAAAAAAGAGCCCATTTTAAGGGGAAAAAAGTTATTAGATATGATACAATTATCTCTAGTCTTATTGGCACCATTAGAAACCCTTTTTGATATTATGTAGACATCTTTTGAAACAGAATATTATTGAATGAAAAAAATAAAACTTGATGCAACTTCTCAAATCTCAAACAAGTCGCATTGATTGTAAATATAAATCATATTCATACACAACCGAAATTGGCTTTCAAGAGTCTAACAATGATACCATACAAAAATGTAGTTTAGTAGACATAAATGCTCATTGCAGCATCAAGACGAAATCTACATTACTATCATGACAAATGCTATAAAGATTTAGTCAACAACAAACTATATTCAACCCAAATACTTCTACAACTTAATGTCTCCACTTCAAAAACTAATTGCTACAACCATTTACGGTTTCAATTTCTAATGCCAACTAATACAACTTATTATCATTTGAATTTCAAACACAAGCCCTGGCCCCATTAACTAGACTTCATTATCATCTTCCCAATAAAAAAAACAGGTAGTCAATCTCGTGACAACAAAACTTCTGTTGTCTTGAAACTACCAACATTTCCAACATTCAATTTAAAAATGAACCCATCAAAATATTTGAGCTTTATTACCTATGTTTTGTCAACGCATAAGAAAACATGCAACACACCATTGGTTACATATTTCCTTCCTACACTAAGTGTACACCTATGTTTGGTTCCACGTTTAGGACAGCTAGAATTGATTCTGAAGGTGTAAAATTGATTTCAACATGTTTGATAGCTCTATAGTAGAATTGATGTTGCCTCGAAAAATGATTCTAACTTGAAGTTAAGATTTGTAACTTTTAAATCTAAACATGATTTTTACACTGGATGTATTGTTCAACTCACTTTTATTCAAATGTATCCAATAATAAATCACTTAACATTCAACTCACACTTCTAAGTAAAATCAATTTAGCAAAATCAATTCATTCAAAATCATTTTTGTCACTGCAGAACCAAACATGCACCAAGATCGGTCTACATGGAATGACCACACAATATTGCATCATTTTCCATCATAACATGGAATGACCACACAATATTAAAAAAATCCTAGTCCTTTTGTTGAACCTTAAGCTTTTCTTCTTATCTCAAATTTCAGTATATAAATTACTTTGATAAAAAAACCAAATCAATTTAAATCATGATTCTATCAACAACATAACTTCGGTTGCACATGTTTTAGATTACTTTGTGCAAGCAGATACTATTCAACCTCTACTTCCTAAATCTCAGTTCAAAAGTTAAAATTAAAAATTAAAAATTTAAAAAAAAATAGTGAATTAAGAACATGAATAAACCCTAAGAAAATAATCAATACAAAAAGAAATGAAGAATTTAACCACAAACTATCCTGATAAAGCTAAAAACCATTCCCAATTACAACATCAAAACCTTAGAAGTTGAAATTGAAAAATGAACGAAACAATAACAAGCTCGAAATGGACATGACAACACAAACAAATACATAAAATATACCTCGAATCTTGCAATGGTGTTATTGAATTTGAAAATAGCAGAAAGAATTTTGAAAATTGGGGAAAAATTGAAGAACGTGTTAAATTTTGATTTTGCTTGAAGCTTCAAATCCAAGTTCGTACGAAGCCATGGTGGACGAAAGGAGCCTCTGTTGAGAATCAAAAAATATATTTACCTTGGAAGGAGGTTGTAAAGGAGTGATGAAATGTTGAAGTTGTTGAAATGAAAAGGTTTTGAAAAATATATGATACACTTAAAGAATGCATCAGTGTTCCTCCCTACTTCGTGGGGTTTTGCTGTAGTAATAGCCTTTGAAGAAGATAAATAAAACATGAGATAAAAATAAACTAAAAAAATTAAATTTTTATTTGATTTTCTTCGTGAATTACAAAAGAGAGGATAATACCCCTTTTTTTATTTTTCATAATTTTTATTCCTTTTATTAATTTTATTGAATTAAAGATATATAAAATTATATTTTTAATTTCATAAAAACAAAAAATAAATATATTAAGTAAAACTAATATTTTCTTTAATAAATTTAGATTAAAGAATAATATGTCTAAAATTATTTTAAAGAAAATAAATCTAAAAATAAAAAAATAAAAAATTTTGACAAAATTTAAACAAAAACTATTATTATTCAATAAAGCAAAAAAAAATTGTTGTAAAAATTATTTTAAAATAAGTTTCTTTTTATATTATATATATAAATCTAAAAGATCAATATGTCAATTATATTTTAAAATTTTATTCAATAACAGTAAATATATAATTAAATAAATAAACTTATATTTTTCCAATTATATCATAAACTTATATTTTTGATTTTTCTAATTTTTACAACAATAAAAAATTATTAAATAAATAAACTTATATTTTATAATTATATCATAAACTTATGTTTTTGATTTTTCTAATTTTTACAACAATAAAAAATTATTAAATAAACAATTTTTTTTTTAAGAAATAACTAAAAAAACTCAATTAATATTATAAAACTTTTTAAAGAAAAACTAAGATTTAATATAAAATAAAAAAAATGTCTCAGTAACATATTCTTGAAATCAATATGTGTTTTATATTTTAATTATTAATCGTAATAAATAAAATAAAAATTAAAAGTAAACTAAACAATTCGCAGCAAAAGTCGCAGAACTATTTTCAGCAAATTCTGAAGCAAAGTTTGCAGCAATTCCTGCGGTATTTCCAGAGAACTTTGCGGTTTAAAATGATAGCGAGTTCCTTCGAAAATTATCGCAGTAAAATCCGCAGGAAATTTGTATTTTATTTTAAAATCTAAAGTCGCACGTAAAGTCTCAGGAATTCCTGCGAAATTTGCTGCTACTGTATGCTTAAGGTAAGGCCGGCTTTTAGCAGTCGATTCGCAGGAAAGAGTGTTTCAAAGTACAAAGGCGCAGGTGAGTTTGCAGGTAGAGCTGCGGAAAAGTTTCCGCAGAAAAATCCGCGGGTAATCTGTGTCTTTCTAGTAGTGGGTGATAATTTATGAAATATATCTGATTATAGTTTTTATCTCATTAGCAAATTATCCTTAAGAAATGACATCACAATGTTCTTTAAAGATTGATACAACTTTGAAACTTATTTTCAAGTGTTGCTGTTTGTGACTTCAAATGATTCGGAGATCTAAAAATCGAAAATTTTCAAAGTTGATGTTCTATGTTGGAGATGCCTCTGTTGAGTTGGTTAGACATTCCAAGCATGCAGTTGTTGTTGTTGGTGACCTGATTTTTATTTACGGTCGTTTACGCGGTGGTAAGTCATAAACAAATGATGTTGTTGGTAATTACTATTAAATAATTTTATTCTTATAATTTTTTTTGAATTTCATTTGGTATTAGTTATCTTAAAGATTAAGAGGAAATTATGTTGGCAAGTGAAATCGGCATAACTTGAAATTCGATATAAAAATTAATGTTTTATTAATTTGAGAAATTGATTTTGCATTCTGATTAGAATTCAAATGTATAATAGTGGAGCACTTTTACGTGAATGTATTCAAACCGGTTTAACTCTGTTAATACTTTTATCGTTTTAAGAATCTCATTCTCTAAACTATAAATTCTTCAAGTGATATTTGCTATTTCTATGATATTAGGTCTACATAAGATCATTTTCAATAGGAATGAGAGCAATTTTCAATACCAACTCAATGAAAAACGCAAAAATATTGCTCTTGAGGTTTTGTTTGCTTCTATTCTTAATCATGATTTTTTTATTTATTTATGTTTGATGATTATTGCAATTTGGTATATATGAATGTTATGTTGTCATTTTCATTTTCATGTGGATGACTTAATTAAAAGGCCATTTGTTACACAATTTGATGTTTATAATTCAAATTCTCACAATTTCGTCAAATTATTACGTACCTAACTCTTATTGTTGAAATTCAGTTATACTGTCCTGCTAGAAAATGCCTTGAAATTAATGAAGACAATGATGAATTGCAGGACCGGCCCACCAAATTTAAAGGCCCACCGAATTTAAAGACCTAAGGCAAAATTTAGAATAAATTTTTTTAAACGAAAAAATATATTATAATAATTTTTATTTTGAAATAAAAAGTTTATCAATAAATTTTTAAAAAATTATTTTCTTCAATTAAATCTCTAAATAATATAAAGTTAAATATATTATATATATTTAATTTATTAATTTGATCCTTAGTTAATTATGAAAATTCATGTTATTTTTTAAAATCTTAATAGTATGAATAAAATTTATTAATGTTATGTGCTTTTTGAGCTATATAATAAAAATATTTTTTAATAAATAATTTAATAATTATATTAAAAAGAGAGTATTATTTTAAAATTTTAATTTAAAATTATTCATTAAGAATATTTATTTTTGTTGTGTGAAAACAATAGTAGATTTTATATGGCCCAAAAAAGTGAGGCCCAAGGTAAAGGCCTAGCTTGCCTTATCCTTGGGTCGGGCCTGATGATTTGTATGGTGATTTCGATATGTATGAAATGGATGTAAATATGTAAAACCATGATGAAGTTTTTGGTATGGCCCTCACTCGTTTTGAAGAATTGTTTGAAATAGTTATTTGGTTATTTCAAACACTAAGAAGATCCAGTTATTGTGAGAAGTTATACTTTGTAGATGGGAAGATTGTGAATCTTCGATGCTGTTTTTATTTCATAAAATCTTGTCATGAATCAAGTTGTTGTTTATCATTCTAATTGCAGGTGAAGAATGAAAGTCTTATGCTATTTTTTAAGAATGGGAGAGGGTTATAAATTCTAGATGTTATTTATGTGATTGATTCTATTTATGAATTACATTGATACATTTGAAATATATGTTTTATTTTCTTTTATGCAATATTGATAAATTCATGAGTTGAGTTTTAACGGAGCTTATATTGGTGGTTGTAATTATTTCTTTTATTTCAGATACATAAAGGATCAATGGCACCATCTAGAAAATCAAATAAAAACAAGTATATCATTAGAAAATTTCCGCAGAAAACGTGTTACCTGCGATTCTTCCTGTTTTTAGCTAAAACCTTCTTAGTTAATTAATTTGGCAGGTAAAATCGCAGGAAAAGGTTGCAGAAAATATCACAGAAAAATGTCGCAGTAAATCTAAAATCGACTCAGGAATTTCTGCAAACTTTACTGCTATTAGAAAATAATGTTTCACAATATAATTTTGTGGGTAAAACCGCAGGTACATCTGCAGATAAATTTCACAGAAAAATCTGTAGGTAATTACTGTATTTCTAGTAATGTATAGGTATATATTGGTTTATCATCGTTTCTATTTCTAATCATTCTGCAATACAATATAGTAAATAAAATACAACACTGCATTATTCATGGTATCATATTGCCATAGTAATTTTTAAAAGAGTGGCGGTAGTTTTTGGGTTTTACTTAAAGAGTGATGTTTATGTCAGTATTATTGTGGTTTATTAGATAAGTTTTATTATCTTCAAAACTATGCTCCACTGGTACAAGAATTTGGCATTTGTTAGTTCATTAGTGTGAAGTTTTGTTATAGTGAATCATTATACATCGTTCAATCCATATAATGATATGCTAACTGTATATTTCCAAATTGGATTGCATTGCTATTATCTTAGATTGTTCATTCTTTAAATGGTAAACCTTTATAAAAGTTGTGACAAACATGTTTAAATTGATCGGTTGTTGCACTGTGGGGTACTGAAATTTAAGGCTAACTGCAGATCGCTTGGCGTCTGGAGTACTGAAGTTTAAGGCTAATTTCATTAAAATCCTTAGAATTAGCTTGTATTTCTCCACCATAACAAGTTAACTTTGATTGTCATTTGGTACTATATGTGTCCCTCCTCCGACTTAATAATAAACTTTATAGAGAAGATAAACGTTATCACAATTTATTATCCCAGCTTTAAAATTTCCAAAGTAGTTTGCCATGTCCAATGTTACTTAAACCCTATGATTGCTTCATGTAACTTTGCTCGTTTAGATTACCATGAAGAAATGTTGTATTCACATCCATCCGCTATAAATGCATATCTTGTTTGACTATCAAGACTAACATGACCTTAATAAAAGTATGTTTGACAACTAGAAATAAAATCTCATTATAATCAATCTCCTTCTGTTGAGATTGCTCATTTGCTACAATGCGATCCTTGAACTTTTCCCCTTCTTTTTTCGTTACTGTTGGTTTTATCAGAATACCCCATTATATCTGATGGCCTTTTTTCCTTAGGAACTTTAAAAAGCTCTCACGTATGATTTTTCTTCAAAGACTTCATCTATTCCACCAATGTACCCATCCACTTATCATTCTCCTATCTAGCTATAGCCTATCGAATGGTGGCGGGTCTCCAAAACTAGTAAGAAGTGAAAAGGTTGTCAACTATTCATACTCATATCTTTATGGTGGCTTGATTGAATGATATTCTCTATCACATACGAAAATATAATCATTTACTCCACATAAAACTTCAGGTCCATGGTAATTTTCAGTATCAACGCTTGGTTCATCTTGTGGTTCAGAAAATACATGCATATTAATCACTAATGGTGGATCAACATCCACCTGAATCACCTATTTGCTGAAAATTTTTCCGTCAGATGTTGACACATATGTTGCAACTATGTGCTTCAACATTTACTTCTTATCAAACACAACATCTTTACTAATTACCATATTCTTTTTAATCGGATCTCATAATTTAAAACCCTTCACATCTTTTGCGTAAACGATGAAGAAACACTTTTTCAACTTTAGATCAAGTTTGGGTCGATCTTCATTGGATATATACTCATAATTTGGACACCCAAAAATCCTTAAGTTATTAAGATTAATAGGATTAATGAAGGGAATCGCGATCTAAAACGCAACGAAAATTAAAATATTCCCTTTAGTGATCCTTACGAATGGGCATGATTGGTGATAGAAACGGTTACATGTTGTGGCGATAAAACCTTTGATGCTGAGCCGAAGGAGTGATCACAAGCGTTGAATGATGAACAACACCTCTACTTAGTCCACACGAAAAAATTTCTTCAGTCTCTAGCTGCTACGATTAAAGGCTTTGAGAGAGAGAGAGAGAGAGAGAGAGAGAGAGAGAGAGAGAGAGAGAGAGAGAGAGAGAGAGAGAGAGAGAGAGAGAGAGAGAGAGAGAGAGAGAGAGAGAGAAGGAAAATACGGTTAGGGGTTCACAAACCGAAATTTCATCAAGTCTCAATGCTTCTGCATAAGGTTTTATTTATAGAACCACTTGTGTGGGCTGCAAGCTAAAAAGCCCACTTAAGTGCACGTGCACCATATCTTATGGTGTATCCTATATCACTTAAACGTGTGATACCTTACCATATTGCATATTTTACTTAACTCCACCATACTTTATGGTGTTCCTTATTTACTATACCTCTTATCAATTTGTCCTTATGTGTGTGACCCTGTAGGTTTTCGCGATGTTGACAATTATATTAAATCATGCATTTAACATAATAAACAGTGAGAGGTATCTAGCAGCACATCACTGCTACTCAAGTCACGAAAATTTCATGTGATATGACAAAACCTTTTGTGATCATACTTATGTGTACAATTATCCTTTTTCCCTTATGTCTATATTGAGTACAAGGCATATGTTGTGTCATCCTTGTTCAACTCAATATTGGGCCCTTAAACATTTATCCTATTACGTAGGATGGGAAAATTCTATCTAGGTCACTCATGTACCTCAACATGCTTTGTGGAGTATCCATCAACAGTCTTTATGGTCATCCAGTTACAAATAATGTTTGATCAGTAATAAAATACTCGACTCTACATATAGGGTCCATAGTAGTTTTATATTGAAGGGTGGTATACACCACTATCACTATTTGAGTAACTTATGACACTTTGCATTGAGTAACTTATGACACTTTGCATAACATTATATACAATACTCTCATAGCGAGTCAATCCAGTATAAATATTACTCCTAATATTCATACCTGTGTTAAGACTTAATAAATCCTTATCCATGATCTATGAGATGTGATCATCAGTCTATCTACATAATAGTCTTAATGCTTTAAGGTTATCTCACTTCACAGTAAAGCTCGACTATGGATACTTTAAGAATAATGTCCTTATGTTTAATGAGATCTCATGATTAAGTCACACTTAATATTTCATTAAACGAACTAACTATTCTAGGGACTTTATTATTTTGGAAAAAAAATATAATAAAGAAATGCCTTTTATTATTAATAAATAATTCGATACAAGTACCAAAAGTATTGGCCTCTAAGGCTTACACCAACATGTTGATAAGATAGCTCATCATGTTTACTACTTCTGCCTAGGAACCTTTTGATAGTAAAATATTAAATTAGAGACATCTTGCCATTTTAGTTAGAGACCTATTCATTCTCTCTAGCATACAGTTTTGTTGTGGTTTCTTACGAATTGAGAAATGTCTTTGAATATCGTGTTCTTCACAGAACCTTTTTAAAATTGAATAAATCTACCTTGTCCCATTATCTAATGCAAATACTTGACTTTTTTTCCCATTTAATTCTCCACTTCTACCTTCCTTCCACAACTTGAATTTGGTAAAGGCTTCAAATTTCTGTTTCAAGAAATACACCCAAACCTTGTGAGAAAAATCGTCTGAGTAAATCGAAAAATACCTGGAACTATCCATGGTAACCTCTTTGGTAGGGGCCCACAAATCTGAATTCACATTGTATAAAATTCCCTTTATTTTATGCTTTTCGGTCTAGAATCAAATACAATAATGTTTTCCAAGTACAAAATACTTGCACGAATCCATCTTGTAACTACAAACACCCTTTAATAGATTTCTAGTATGAAGTTCCATTAACCCATGCTCACTTAGATGACCCAGATGTATATGCTAGAGTTTGGTTGAATCATTATCCGACTCAATTGATGCAACATCACCTACAATAATATTCCTTAATAGTTTGTAGATGTTATTTGAAGTCCTCATTTCTCTCATCACAATCAGCGTGGCCTTGTTAAACCTTTATAATGTCCCTATTCGCATCAAACATGTAGGAGAAACCATTTTCCTATATAGTACCTAGGAAATTAAGTTCTTCCTCAATTCTGGAATATATTTGATATCATACCATGTTCGTACACTACGATTGTCCATGGAAATTTTATTTTGTCCCATTCTAGTGATAGTAAATGTTTGTTTTACCAAATAAACAAATCCTAAACTACCTTACTTGAATGTAGTGAACCACTCGCGGTATGGTGTCATGTGGTAAGAATAATTAGAGTCAAGAATTCACGAATCTATGCACTTGTTGGATGAAACACATAACATATATGCTTCACTACCATAATCATCAATTTAAACCACATTTTTCAAACTAGATGAGCCATACTTTTTGTTTGGACATCCCTCTTCTAATACCCAATCTGTTTACAACTATAACACTAATTTGTTTTCCAGTTCTTAGATTTATACATCTTCTTTATAGAACCTTCATTACCCTTGTTCTGCTCATGGTATCGACCCCTCATCAAATACATAATGTCTACTTGAGTTCATTCCTTTACACTTTTTCTCCTTTGAGAATGAAACAAAAATGTAGTAGTAATCGCGTCAAGATTAGTAGTTCCCTTCCTTTGGGTAAAAGTAGTAACCAATGGGTCATAAGAACATGGTGGCGAGCACAACAAGATAATTGTCTTATCATCATCATCATAAATCTTCACCTCAAGCCTCACGAGACAAGTGATTATATTGTTGAAGACATTGACATGTTGTTGCAAATTAGACCCTTCATGCATCTTTAGACTGTATAGTCGCTGCTTTGCGAATAATTTGTTCATCAATGAATTTGACATATACTTATTTTCCAATTTGTCTCAAACCTCCTTCATCGTCATCAGATCTAGGATATGATACATCACCTCATTTGAACCACATAGGTGAATCAATCTTGCGACCTTCTCCTTCATGTCGGCCTAATTGGTATCCTCACGTTGTTCAGTTTCGTCTCACATTGCACCTTCTGTAAACTTTGCTGAGCCAACATATTCTTAACCATTCTTTAGTATAATACAAAATTACATGTCTCGTCAAACCTAGTTAATTCAAATTTTACGTCAAGGTTAATCTTCATCAGATGCCAACTATTTGAACAACAATTACTATACAAGAATAAAGAGAAATGAAATAAAATACAATGAACACAGTTAATCTTTGTTAACACGATTCGGCCAATGGTCCCTAACTTTATGACTATAGAGCATCAATATTTCCCTTTATTTTTTTTCTAATAATTATTATTAATTAGGGTTATAGTGTTAAAAACAATATATACAATACTAGAGCTCAGTTTACAATAATACTCCTGAAGCTTGTGCACCCCCACTTACCTACCCATAGTAATTTTACAATATGAGTTATACTCAGTAATACACATAATAATCTCCACAATATGAAGTATATCTAAAATACCTTTGAACTAAATAAAATTTTTAATACTTTTTCCTACAACAAAGGGCATAAGGTCAACTTTTGGTATTTTCTTTTTAACCTATCTATTTAGAAAGTATGATTTTTTTTACATGATGTAGGCTTAAGTTATATTTTGATATTTTCTTTTTAATATTATCTATTTATAAAATATAATTTTTTTACGTGACATATACTTAAAATAGACTTGAATCACAATAGACCAAACATGAAATCTCTCGACAAAAAAAATTGAGTATACACAATTTCTTCACCCAAAGCCACAATCAGCTTAATATATTGAAATTTTTATCCAAATAAAACACCTTTTTCAAATAAATTTTCATAATAACCACCTTTCCCACATATTCCCAAAGTAATCCACTTTTAAACAAAAAAAAAATTGGATTGAAGAGTTGTTTCCATGCGAATTGGCGACTTTAATTAAAAATTAAGTAGTGGCGTCAATTGAATTGGCGACTGCATGTGGTGTTGCCAATCCAAGTGGTGATTGCATGCATGGGTTAAACGCTAGCGCAAATTTAACTAGAGCCTGTGTGTTAGATGCTTTTTTTTACTATAAATAGAGGTGTCTTCTACCATTTACTCTACATCTCTTCTCATATTCTTCTTATCTTTTCATCACTAGATCTATCATGATTATTAAAAGAAGTGGACATGTATGTTATTTGGAAATGAAGCCTCCAAAGAAAATTAATTTTTTGATCATCCAAACTTTTTAGCATCTTGAAAAGAGTTTGAAAAGTTGGTTACACAAAGAGATTAATGATGGGGAAAAAATTAGAAGTATCGAGAGGCTTGTTTCGTACATCTCAATTGCATATGACACTAATGTTATGTATCGTATGTGGGTGTGAGTTAGAGATGACAATGATGTTAGAGATATGATGTATGCATCAGATGATATTGTTTTTATTGTTGTAATCTCTTACACATGTTGTAGTGTTAATTCGTTTTAGTTCTTTTTTGTTGTTGTTGTTGTTGTTGTTGTTGTTGTTGTTGTTGTTTTAAGTGTGTTTATGTTTGTGTGATGTTTGTTTTAAGGGTGTTTATGTTAATATATATTAAACTTCAAGGTTACAAAAATTTTAAGAAAAAAATAAATTATCATGTAAAACTTGCTCTAACATTGGGACAATTTTTTTGATTGTGTATTTGTTGACGGTATATACCACATAATCATACCATTTTATTAGCCGTATCCATTTCTGTTATAATACACGTGCTATTGGGGAGACCTTTTTTTTCCTTCGTATACTATTGTTGTACCAAATTATGTCCCTTTGATATGTAGGGTAATAGTCATCCTTTGCTACCATCGGGAAGCTATTGTTGTACACATTAAATACGTTTATGACTTTGTAAACGGAGGATAGATGCTTGGAAGCATCGTGTCGAGCATATGAACATGTCGGAATGACATGGGAGCAAGGAATTCGGATGGCTTGAAGCTTTCCCTAGTCACACCAGCCTCTATTTAGTTCGACCCGGTAGTCTCTATTCGACCTCCCTTCCTTGTGGTCTATTATTTCATTTACACTAAAAGTGACGGTCAAAGATTGTAACCGCATGTGTGCTAGCTTTGATATTTTTCTCCTTCATCACTTTCATACATCTTTTACTGAATAATTGTCCCGACCGTAACACTAAACTCCACTTTTCGCCTCTGATTGCAAAAAGTGATCTCGATTTAAAATAGGTTGCTCTCACCAATGTGGTTATTGGTAAGTTTATAATGGCTTTGAAGACACCATTCATGGATTCCACAAGGTGTTGTTATGTGGCCCCATTAAATTCCTTCTTAAAATCCCCTTGTGCATTTCTCCAATAGAATGTTATCCCCCCAACTTAATGCATCAGTATTTGACAATCTAATTTCCTCTCGGTAGTGTCGAAATGATGGTTAATTTAAAGCATACACATCATTCACAACATTTTAAAGAAGGTTCTTGTCTTTGATTTTCTGCATGAAGTTTTGTGCAATATGTCTAATGTAGTATACATGGATAGAAAGAGGATTGTGCCATTTGTTATTAGGATTATCACTAAGCCAAAACTGGTTTTAGGTAGCACACCATAGACAACGCTTTTCCCCTAAGCGCTGCTATAAGTTCAAAAAAAAAAATTAAAACTATATACTAAATTGAGAAAACGCTGCTAAAGGCTACCTTTATAAAGCGCTTTTGAAAAGTGCTGCTAAAGGCCTTACATACGAGAGCGCTTTTGAAAAGCGCTGCTAGAGGCCAGACTTTAGAAAGTGCTTTTGAAAAGCGCTTCTAAAGGACATTCTTTAGAAATTGCTTCATAAAGCGCTGCTATAGGCCATATAATAGAAAGCGCTTTTTATGAAAAAGTGCTGCTAAAGGCAATACATAAGAAAGCGCTTCAAAAAGCGCTGCCTTATGTCATTAATTTCTAAATACATAAAAAAACGCTTCAGAACTTTAGACATTTCCAAAAGTTTCGAAATTATAAAACTTCCAAAACTTCTGAAATTCTCCTTCTAGCAATTCCCCATTCATTCCGCTGTTCTCGTTGTTTCCGACCAGCCTTTCTCTGTCGTTTCCCTACCCTTTCTACGAAGAAGAAGCTCGCGATGCTCCTCCATCTCGTTCCGCCATTGTTCGGCTCGACCACCCCCACCGTCCGATCTCCCCTCTGTTTGAAGTAGCTCGCAATACTACTCCCTTTGCCTTCGTTCACCAGTTCGTAAATCCCTCTGTTTCCGACCGCACTCCAGTTCTAGACATACTCCCTCCGTAAGCTTTTTGATAGTTTCCAAGAATCTTACTGTGTGGTTCCAGAAGTTGTTGACTTCTCTACATGTAATTAGTTGTTCTTTTGTTGTAGTTGCGTGAATAATTAGTATTTTTGTTTAGCTTAATTAGTAAAACCATGGATGAAAAATGGATGTCATCCAATTGATTGTCAATAGAGTACGAGAATGGGGTATTATAATTCGTTAAGTTTGTTGTTGAACATGCTAAAGACCCCATTTGAACTACATTTCCTTGCTTAGATTGTTGTATAGGCGTCAGATTCACGTAGTTGAGTTGGAATCACATTTAAAGAGGCATAGAATTGATCGAAGTTATACATGTTGGATATTACATGGTGAGATAAGTAAAAAGAATGTTGAACCGGGGGATAATATGACCTATGCTTCAAATGACAATGGCACAAATACATACGATTGTGATCGAGTAGAAGAGATTGCAGAAGCTCTTGAAGAAGATCTTTAGGATTGTCCCAAAATGTTTGAGAGGTTGGTAAGCGATGCAGAGAAACCGTTGTATAAAGGTTACACTAAATTCACAAGATTGTTTACGGTATTAAAGTTGTACAACTTAATGGTGGACAATGGATGGTCAGATAAAAATTTCACAGAGTTATTAGCCCTTATGAAAGATATGCTTCTGGAGGATAATGTTCTTCCTAATCGAACCTATGAGGCCAAAAAATGTTGTGCTCTATAGGCATGAGCTATGATAAGATACATGTTTTTCCAAATGATTGCATTTTGTTTCGAAATGAATATGCATCGGTAAATGAGTGTCCTAAATGCAGTGAAAAGTCTTATGGTATTTTCCTATAATTCCGATATTTAGACGCATGTCTTGTAGTGAAACCGATGCAAAACACTTGACTTGGCATACAGATGAAAGAATTATAGATGGAAAGTTTCTACATCCGGAAGATTCACCATAGTGGATGAAAATTGATAATGATTATCCTGATTTTGAAGAAGAAGCAAGAAACCTTTGCTTGACATTATCTACTGATGGAATGAACCCACATGGTCTTCAAAGTATCTCACTTACCACATGCCCTATGATTATTATGATTTATAACCTACCTCCATGGCTATGTATGAAGCATAAGTACATGATGTTATCTATGTTAATTTCTGGGCCTAAACAACTAGGGAATGACATAGACGTATACTTGACACCTTTAATCGAAGATTTAAATATTTTGTGGGAGAATGATGTGGAGGTTTATGATAGATATAGGAAAGAAAGCTTCAATTTGAGGGCGATATTGTTTGGCACAATTAATGATTTTCCATCATACGGAAATCTATCAGAGTATAACATTAAAGGTCAATGTGCATGTTCTATTTGTGAAGAAAAAATAGATTGGATGCGATTGGAATTTTGTCAGAAGAATGTCTTTCTCGGTCATCGTAGATTCTTAAATTATAATCATCACTACCGTGGATGGAGAAAAGCATTCAATGGAAATCCATAACAAGGTAGAGCTCCACCTACATTGACAGGTGACCAAATTTTTGAAAAGATGAAAGATATGAGTACTCAGTTTGGCAAGGCTTTTGAACATACGCTTGTCAAACATGGGTGGAAGAAGAGGTCAATTTTTTTGAATTGCCATATTGGAAGTCATTGTATGTAAGATATTTTCTTGATGTTATGCATATTGAAGAAAATGTATTTGAAAGTGTTATTGGTATGTTACTCAGTATACCAGAAAAGTCTAAGGATGGTCTTAAAGCAAGAAAGGACTTGATAGTGATGGGAATAAGAAATGAATTAGGACCCTTGAAGAAAGGAAAATGAACATATCTACCACCTGTTGCTTATACACTATCTAGAAAGGAGAAAAAATATTGTGTAAGTTTCTAAGTGAAGTTAAAGTTCTAGAAGGATACTCTTCAGATATTAGAAGACTTGTGTCTATGAAAGACCTCAAGTTAAAGATTTTAAAGACACATGATTTCCATGTTATAATGGAACATTTTCTACCAATAGGTATACGTTCTATTTTGCCAGAAAAAGCATGAAGTGCCATAACCAAATTGTGTTTTTTCTTCAGATCAATTTGTAGTAAGGCGATCGATCCTGCGATCTTACCAACATTGCAAAAATAAATAGTTATTACTTTGTGTGAGCTTGAAATGTATTTTCCTCCCTCATTTTTTGACATAATGGTACATCTAGTTATTCATCTTGTGAAAGAGACACAATTGTGTGGACCAGCTTATATGAGATGGATGTACCATGTTGAACATTATATGAAAATGTTAAAAGGGTATGTCAAAAACCGAAGTCGACCAGAGGGTTGTATTGTTGAACGATACATTGTTGAAGAAGCGATTGAGTTTTGTACTGAATATTTGTCCAATGTTCAATCCATTGGACTTTCAAAATATCATATTTTCAAAAAAAAAACGAAGGAAAAAAGTTAATTAGAAATAAAATTGTGATAGTATCAAGGGCTGAACGGGAGCAAGTGCATTTGTATGTTTTGCACAATGACAATGAACAAGATGTGTAAGTATAACATTATTTCTTTAATTAAATCAAAAGTTTGTTAACATATAATATTTATGCTTTTTCTTTAATCATCTCTAGCTGAAGACCATGATTGCAGGAGCATACTAAGTCAAGTATTAAATGTTCTTGAGTATTCCGGTCGTGTGAGGGGTAGGGGATTTGGAGTCACTCCAACATCCTTGTGTAAGCATCCAAAAAGTAAAAGTCCAAGCAATAAAAAAGTGATGGAATTGTTGTAAGACTTAAGATCTCAAGTTCGTGAATTGAAAAAAGGATAAAGAAAGAGATATGCTAGGGGTTAAAGATGCTAGCAACAAAGATAGTATCAATTGTAATTTTCAACAGAAAATTTCCGAGGTAATTATATATACTATTATGAAATTAATTTAGTAAAAAAAATTTAATTGAAATATATACACATTAACAATTTCATATTTATTATTGGTTTAGGGCATTTCACCTTGTCAGCTCTATTTATCTTCTCCGACTTACCTCATGGTTGGCAAGGGAAAAGTGCATAACATTTTGGGAGATGAACTTCACCATAAACCACTCCCTGCTGGATTTTTGAAAGTATCGATTGATATTACTCTAGTGGGGGATGCACTATTACCTATACCTGACGATGTTTCATATGCAACATTGGTGGGAGACGGAATAGGATCGTAAGTTACATGGCCATCAAACCTCATTTTCATAGATGATGAGGTATGTTGAAAACCGTTATGAACCTTTGAGTATTCAGATGTTTTACGAGCAATGTAAGTTATTCTTACATTGATGTACATTTTATTTATATGGTAATGTTAGACTCCTATAAAATCTAAATCAAAAGATAAGGGGATTATGTGGCACAACGAGTCAGTTGCATTAAAAAAATAGGTACTTTGGTATACATGCATAGAAAATGTTAATTCTATCCTCCAAAATCAAAAGCTTCATGATCTTATACATTACCTAACTTATATGATATTTAGATTCATGCTCAAGAGTTGCAACAAGTCAACAGGAATAAGAAGTCTGAATTTAGAGACATGTCCAAAAAAAATAGGATCCTGCAAAGACCGAGCCTAAAAAAATATCTATTTCTCGATTTAGGTTGTGCCTTGAAACATATGTAGGAACAACATATGTGATGGAAGGTGGTATTAATTCGTGAAATTCCTATGGAGGAAGGTGTTTTTGGTTTTTCTTATACCGAAACAATTGCTAAAGAGGATATGGATCAGATTTTTCATCATGATGAATTAGGCATCGGTGTTATCAATTCATATATCAGGTACTCCAATCAATTTTATTTAATTAGTTGAACAATTTATTTACTTATTTCAATGAATAGTCTAATATTAATTATGTTTTTATTTAAGGTTCTTGTATGACAAATTAATACGCCCGCGTCAATTGACAGAAAGATTATCTTTCTTATCTCCCAACCGTATCTACGCACAGTTAATCAATCAAAATCCAAATTGTTGCACCCTAATTTTTGACTTTAAGACTCCACCTCCTCGTGTGTTTTCTCACGTTTTATCTTTTTACATTTTGTGTGCAACTAGCGGGTGCGTGCAGGGTTATTTCATTTTAAAGGCGTTTCTGGCGGAGTTGTTATGATCAGATCCCCTTAAGTCAAGATACTGGTCCTTTTAAGGAAGGTTTGTCAAGACAAGAATTGAGATACAGACTCATAGATCGAGGCATTGGATTAAGCTCAATTTAAGTCATCGCTTTGGTTAAGGTGCTCAAATTTCGGAATTTTACAATTTAAGGTGACACCTAAGAGGATTGCAAGTTCATTCAATTAGGAGCACAAGTTCAAGTCCTTTTGAGATCTATTAGGCATATTCACAAGTTCATTATAAAGAAAACTAACTAAGCAATTCATGATTCTACACAATTGACATCAAACTCACGTGATAAAATCTCAAATATATTTCAAGTCACTCTATTACAAGATACAATTGATAAATTCAGCACTCAAGGATCTCATGATGTTCACAGTTACATGAAGAATCATTACAAAGGTTTTCTTTTTTTTTTTGGTGTTTTTTGAACGAATCCCCCTTTCAAAGCTTTTGTCAAATTTGGGATATTTTAACTCTATGGGGACGGAACCCCCCCTCTTTGATGCTCTTGATACCGTTACAATGATTAAGGTTACCGGGATTAAAGGTTTAGGCACGTGAGCTCTTTGATAATTCAAGAACAATCATATTGAGCCAATATGGATTGCAAAGGGCATTATATACCTTACAATATTAAGCAGCTCAGTATACAAAAGGCCATTACTGAAAAATCCAACAATTAAGAGTTGGTTTCAAACTTCAAGATTCTGTTACAATTAAGCTATCCTGCATCCTAAGCTACATGGCATAAATACCTAAACATGATGAGAATTATCCAGTTACAATAGTAGATTTCTAAGTTTCCAGACTCCATTAGTTCTAAAGCTAAGCTTGGACTTAGGCTCCACCGACGTCTCTGAGTCTTCATAGATCCCTCAACGCCATTCCTTTCGCCTTTGCAATCCTGCATACAAATTATCAGCAGAACAATATCAGAATGTCAACAGTAAAAAAGGAATTCGAGAAGATTAAGAATTAAAGAATTGTTCAGCCCTCAGTTTTGAATCATCATAGGGCTAAAACTCGAGCGGTCGGGAGGACTATGACCGAAGCCATTATCAACTCTCTACCGAACATCGAAAAAACCAAATTAAGGCAACTATTTCGAACAGCTCAACATAATTCACGAGGCAACTACATTCAACGATACCAACGTGGTTCAGACTATCAATTCGTCATCACCGTTATACCCTTCTCGCCGACGGCACAAGACCGGCAGCCTCCAGACTTATCTGCACTTGAAGAAGAAGAGGAAAATCAGTATGTTTCCAATAACTCAAGATTTTTCCCCAGAGAAATCGAAAACAACAATGGAACCAAGTATCTCAGCACAAGCTCGCAACATGCCATGAAAGAGCAACCTCATCGGCAACCATATCAGGTGCAAGCAACAAAGTATACTAAGCATAAGCCCCAACTAGCATTTGCAAGAAGAATATGCCACTGCAGTACAGAACAAACATCAATGCCAATGGCGAGCAACACTAGCAATGTCATTTGCAAACAAATATCAACGTCAAAATACAAAGGTATAACGCTGTAATGTCATTAGCAACAACATTGACAAAAACAACATCCGCGGTGTCAACTGCAAAACAGCATCACTACAACGGTAAAACAATATCAACGATAACAACCAGCACCATTAAATAGAAAGCATGAGCAGAGACAATTGTTACCTATAGCTGTTGCTCAAGATTCGTGAAGATAAATCAACAGACACAAGAGGAGCGAGGCACCACCTTCACCATTGGTCTTGAATGAAACCTCATCACAGGCCACAAACCAGCACACAATAAGCTAACACCCTGCACAACACAAATTACCGTAAGAGTATCCGAGGGAATTACCAACAAGAATATACAAAAGCACCAGAGGAAACATAGCAGAAAAAGACATTCTTATTCTGATGAGAAGGATTCTGGTCCTGCTGATTATCATGTAAAACACAAGGGTAGCGATGAGCATTCTTATAAACCGGACGATCATAATCATCAACAACAACCAGAGGATAAAAGGAGAAACCAACAACAATCATCAGCAACAATTACCATCATCCAAGCTGCCTATTTCACGAGTTAATGAGGGAAGGAATTGAGGTTTTGGGGATGCGCTTTTTGTCTTTTTGAATTCTGTCAACACAAGAAAGGAACATTATCACATTGATTCACAGGCCCAAAACACAGTCAAACAATAATTAAGACTTCCCAACTTGGTATTCTATTTCCGAAATAGACATGCTTTAACGGATTAGGAAACTATCAAACAACAAATCAGGTATTCAAACCATAATCAACAAGAATCACCGAGTTTGGAAAGACTTTTATCGCACATCAATTCAGAAATTGAATGATAAGAGAGGAAAATCATATATAAAAGGAGGAGAATTGAGATGAGAGGGGGGAGGATAATCACGGATTCACAGAACAATCAGAAATCAAAAACCTAACATACCGAGCAAAATCAAAAGAGAAAAGGGGACTTATCTCAAACTCCACCGTGAAATCCATCATCCATCGCCTACCGCAAAGCCAACACCGGAGTTCCTCGAATCACCGGAGCCATCACGAGCCACTCTCTCCCGCGTCATCACCGGAAAAGACAATCATCTAATCCGCCACCCCAATTTTCGGTAAATTCTCGATCCATGTATAAATTATCGAACCTTTGATGTTTGTTTGGTGTTCTCAGGTTCAAAAATGAAGGACGATCGAAGAAAAGGAGAAAGAGATTGAGAAGAGAAAGGAGCGATTGATGGAGAAAACGGAGAGAAGAATGGTGGCGGAAGCAGCCGAGGGAAGAGAGATCGAGAGAGGAAGAAGGATGAAACGGCGACGAAGGGAAATCGGGGGGAGAGTTTAGGGTTTTCTTTTCATTCATTTTGGTTTTTTTGCCGTAATTTGTTAATCCAGTACATGACCACACACACTACACCACACATCCACTAACCTACCCCTTAAACCTCTAATCTGACTTAATTAACATCTAACCTATATCAATTAATTAGTTAATTAGCCCATTTAATCTACCGTCATTTAACCTAATCCATCTAATAACCGCTTTAATCTCTAATCTATTTAATTAAGATAATTATCCCATTTACATTTTAATATTTAATTTAATATTTAATTAACTAATCCAATCTTTTTTTTAATCACCCGTTTTCTACTAAAATAGCTAATAATATTCCTAAAATTAATTTATTTATTTAATCAGGTTTAGTAAGTATTTCATTAGGTAAGCATATAAAATTTATTCTTCGAACCTACTTCATTTGTATTTTTATAATAATAACAATCTTTTTTTTTTAATTAAAACCCACTTAATTTGTAATAACTCTTTTAAATAATATGTATTAATGTTCTGATATAACTCAACTTTTATCCAATCTATTAACCAAAAAACCATTATGATAATAGTCAACTTTTTTTATGTATAATAACTTAAATTAAATATTTATCAATAATGATAATAACTAAAAAAACTTTTTCTCAAAATTCTTTTTATCATTATTTTAATTAGAACTCTAATTAAAATCCAATATGACTGTTCTTACAAACTAAATCAACGTTTTATTCAAACCGAAATCAATTTTTCTCGTAAGTTAATTCATCTTCTCCTAATTCAATCGACTGTGCACATTCACACTTCACGACACATGCACTTACACTTAGCGCTTTCATGCGTATATATGCTTTATTCTTATCTGCTCTTATTTATCCACAAAGCACACACTCACCTAACGCTTTCATGCGTTCGTGTATGCCTTTACTTATCCGCAATTTCTTTATTTACCGCAATTTATATCTATCATCATTGCATCGCATTGTATTCCGTCCAAAGGAAAAACCCACACATGAGTCAACACTTGTGTGTAGTGCACATCATTTGCATCATAATCCCTTCGATCCTTGAGTCCATTCAAGTTGATCGCTTAAGATAGATCCTATCCCATAGGAAGGACCTTGTCTTTATCTTTACAACTTAGACAAACACAAACAACACAATACAACTTTTACAAACACAATAGAGAATAGATGTTAATCATCTTAAGTGAGATATAATCTCCACCTCCACAACAATACAATCAAACATGTAGGGACTTTGCCTTAAGAGCGACAAAGGCATGCTTGGCGACCATCCGAGTATGTAAGACCTTTTCTTAAGACGATGCAAAGACCATTTCCTACAAACCCCCTTTACATCTGTGGTGGTTACATCTCCCTTAACATGAAGACTCATCTCTTCTCCTAAACCCAATCAAACAACTACCCTAAACCTGTAGGAACTTTGACCACAGTCAAAGGACTCCTCTAACCCTTTAGGGTGAACTACAACATACTCTGATTCCACTCCCGTAAGGATATGTAGGCATAAGATGCGACATCTTATCGAGTATACTTAGAAATAAACCCCTAGGGTCTCTAAACCTTTAAGCAGATAACACTTAGCAGTAAACAAACATAAAACAAGAGGTTCCTGTAGAGTACTACAGAAACTTAGGATGCTAGTACCTTCCCTAAGTTTAACCAACCCCCGAACCTAAACAATCTAGCTTGCATTTGCATTGCATTGTGGGAATTTCGATCTTTATCCCTTCCTTTGGACAAATCAAAGTTCGGTTGCAAAATGAATTGATGATTCAAACTAATCAATAGTTTGGTATCCAAATTTCACCGCGACAGAAATGGCGACTTCACTGGGGATGCCTCAGTGGGTTTCCCTAACTTGTTTTGTTTTAAATATTTGCTTATATTTGTTTAATTGTTTACTTGCTTATTTGTTTGTATTCTTGGGTTGATACTCTTGAGTGGTGAGACAAAGTCCTACACCCGAACTTGAGTGAACTTAAGATAGGATAGTGATATGTTCAAAGAGGCTTATAGGGGGTGGAATCCCGACCAAGCTGACTTGAAAATCACGCTCAATTGAGGCCCTCTCGAAAATTGTATTGTTGAACGAGTCTTTAATCGTGAAAACATGCACTATATTCGATGTTGGAGCCTATGATATTGAGGACCGTAGTTACCTTAACCCCACTTTGGCCTTTATTAGGACGTAGTGCGGGACTATGAGGGGGTACCCCCGAAGTAGTGCTACGCGATGCTACACTCGAAAGAAGTTCTCTTGAGAATATTATTAACCCCCGAGTACTTGGGAAGTTGATAATATCCGAAAGATGGGCTAATGACTTTGGGAACTTCATTAGAACCTTGTTCTGCAGGTACAATCAACTTTTAGTCCACAACCTTTGGGAATGGGTATACCTTTGGCTCCATGCTCGTTGCAAACCTAGGGTCCCCCTCCTTTGTTTATCATTGTGTCCTTATGTGAATACCTGTGTTTGTTGCATCCATATAGCATCATATTGCATCGGTTTCATGGAATTCCTAGTTTATTTATAAACATTACAAAACCAACATAGATTACAAATAGAAAATATTTTTTTGAAATATTCTTTTAAGAGTCCTAGCTTGGATGACCTAAGGAAGTTAGGGGCATCAAATGAAGAATTAAGAAACTCCAAAGGACAAATACAAGAGACTTCCTTATCATTAAAGATCAATAGAAGGCTTCCCTTAACATGGAGGATCATTAGAAGTTCAAAAGACTCTCATCATCATCAAAGATCCAAGTAAACAAGGGATCCATTTCTCAACAAGAGCAAAAGAAGAGATGGAGGATTTATTTTCCTCTCTAGACCTTGATCATAGACGAGCTTACCTTCAAGGAGATCCAAGTGGAGGAACAAATCAACAAACAAGATGAAGGACTTCCTTAGGGCTTTCTTAGCTTTTATTTAGCTATTATGCTAGGACTCTTAAGAGGATATTTATTTGTAACCCGAAAAAATATATACATAAAAAATATTAAAATGATCTTCTTTGGTACTCTGTAATGTTTATAAGAACTTGAGTTCCATGAAATCTCTCATCCTTACATTCTTGCATTAGCATTATGCATTCTCGCATCATGCATTTAACATTAGCATTTGCATGTGTCTCTTCTCTTCTGTGTCCTCATCCGGTTTTCCCTCTTTGTCTTCCAGTTGACATCTCGACCATTCGACCAAGCTCGAAGTATTATCGAAGGATAGTAAAGAGAATAAAGATATGGATTCCACGACTGGTTTCAGAGTTGTGACTAATCCGTTATTCGATTTTCCTTCTGACGACAATGTTCAACAAGTGGATGTTCCTACTCAACCTCCTCCTGTGCAAGACAACTTGGTTGTTCAAGCTTCCCAGCCTCTACAAAATGTACCTAATCTTCAGAATGTTCGTACTAAGATGAAGGTGGATGTAATGGAGAAAGAACTTCGGGATTTCAAAGAGCAATTGAAGATGACAAAAGGAGCTGATACATATGATTTTAATGCTCGTGACTCATGTCTGGTTCCAGGTGTAATTATTCCTCCAAAGTTTAAGATGCATGTCTTTGAAGTGTACAAGGGTACTAGTTGTCCAAGAGATCATTTGACGATGTTCTGTCGGAAGATAGCTGCTTATATCGATAACGACGAGTTGATGATTCACTGCTTTCAAGAAAGCTTATCTGGGGCATCCTTGATATGGTATACGAAGCTACAAAGGAGTCGTATTCAGTCTTTTAAAGATTTAGCTGATGCTTTTATAAAGCAGTACAATTATAATTTGGACGCGGCTCCAGACAGTGATCAATTGGTGGACATGAGTAAGAATGACGATGAATCTTTCAAGGAATATGCCCAACGATGGAAAGAGTTAGCAGCTCAAGTTCATCCACCACTTCCCGAGAAAGATTTAAACAAGATGTTTCTGAGAACACTGCCAGACTCTTATTATGTTAGAATGGTAGGAGTTGTACCATTGGATTTCCCCAAGATTATAGAAGTCGGAGTAAACATCGAGAATGCGCTCAAAAGTGGAAGAATTCAAGATAATTTGAATAACCATGCTAATGAAGAGATTTCAGTTGATGATTCCCAAGAGGAAGAAAGTGTTGACGTCAATGCAATTCAGGACTCCCATCAAATCCTGTCAGATCCAGATCCAGTACCTCAACATCAATATGCAGCGCCTGCTCAGCGCGAGAAGCGACTACCTCATAAACGAAGATTGACTCCTCCAAATCAACATCAGAATCGACAAGTTCGAAGACTGGTTCAGAAGCAGGAGGTACCTCTAAGCGTTCCGAAAGAAGAAACTCGATGGTTTGATCTTATCCCAATGACTTACCGTCAGCTATGGTCTTACTTCGCCAGAAACTCAGTGATGACACCCAGAAAGACTAGAATCATGAAGTCTCATCCACCGTGGTTCAACCCGAACACCAGCTGTGATTTTCATGATGGTGTGTTGGGGCATTCGATTGAAGAGTGCAAAGTTTTTCAAGAGAAAGTCCAAGAAATGATTGATGACGAAGTGCTAACCTTCAAAGGAGAAAGACCAGTCATGAATGGAACACTTTTATATTGATCGGCTGTTAGTTTGTCTGCTTGTGTGTGTTTTGTTTCTTTGATTAAAAACACAATTGACATGTAAGAACATGTTATTTTGAATAAGTAATGCAATAAATGTTTGTCTTGAAGAAACCCATTCGTTTCACTCTTAAAATGTTTTTCAATGCCAACTTTACCCAATTTTTGCCCACTTTGGTGAAGAATTGGGAGGATGATGATGAAGTAAAATGTGGGATCCCTCGATGTATGCTTTCGAATAAAACCCTACTGATGATGTGAGGCATTGTTTCAAACCTCCTAAACACCAAAGACATAAGGAAGTTTTCAACTCCTTCAAACCTTGATTGAGGATCTGCTTTATTTCTCCCAAACCCTTTCCAACTTCATTTCTAAACCTGGGGGCAGGGAAATTTTCAGTCAGCTCGATTGAATACTTAAAATTTCAAAAATTGGGTGGGCACAAATAAGCTTTTGACCCTTATTCCTTTTGTTTTACAAAACGTAAACTGAACCTCGATATAACCCTTGAAAGTCCTAATTGAAGTAAGGTTTACTTCGAAAGCATAATCGATGAGATAACGTTTCCTGACTCCTATGAGCTATGCTCAACTATTTATATTGGCTTATAAATTAATTCATGTCCTAAATAGTGACTTTGTCACAAGTGGTCGTGATATCTCTTTTTCAAAAACTTCAAGACAGACACATATGTTGCATTAACAGTTTCAGGAATAACATTTCACGCGTGTTAATTCGGCCTGATATCATAGAAAATTACATACAAGCGTCATCATCAAGTTTGTCCTTTTGGAATTCGAAGACTCTGCTAAACTGGGGCAAGTTTGTTTCCAAATGGTCTGCTCAGGTTTGACTTCACCTTTAGAGCAAGATTGAAGACTCGTCATAATACCGCCAATCAGGGTCCGTTATGTCGAGATTCAGCGAGTCTCTCTAAGAGTTTGAGAACAGTGGGACGCCTTGTTTTCTGTAAAATCCTCTTGGAATAACATCTTCTCATATCCATATGACTTGGGGCAATTGAGACGCGAAGATTATCTTTCCCGCATAACAAGTTTTGTTCAAAATGGCGACTACTACACAATTCATCAAGCCAGAATTACCTTGTTCTTATAACATTCTTCATGTCCCCGATAAATTTTATTTTGGTGGTCATGACATTTCTTCGATGAAACTTTTCGATGCAAGAACACCTAGTGATTTGCTCAACTTCACTTCCCCAATGAAGTAGATGCTATTTTAATCCTCAGTGAATCTTCTCCAACTTCACCTTCCTCGGTGAAGTGGACGTATTTTACTCCTCAATAGATCTTCTAGAACTCCATCTCCCCAGTGAAGTGGTTGTTACTGTGCACCCCAGCGGATCTCTACAATGTTAATCTTCTCCAGCAAGGCGGATGTTTATTTCATCCCCGTGAAGTTTTTACGACATATTCAACAACCATGTTATTCGGCAAGATTAAGTTGTTATATCCCCGAATGGATTGATCTCTATTCCCTAATAGAGGCTTGTGAAGCTCTGAAACAGGATTAAGATCCTATATCTGGTTCTCCGTATATCCCCAGTGATACTTCTATCTTTGAAGATTGGTCGGATGTTTGTTTCGAGATGTTTATCCCACCTCCGTTCGTTGCTTTCGTCTGTTTTGTCAGCACAAGCATACACATATCATATAAGTAGATAACATAACATTTGCATTTGTGCATCTTTGTGTGTATTGTTATTCTGTCGCTTTGGTCGTGTCTATCTACAAGTTGTTGGGTGTGTCTCCTCATTCCAATTAGAGTTGTCACCTTTAGGCAGAAAAGCGCAATATTTCTATTTTCCCCACGAAGTTCGATCCTCGTGGAAGACGGTTGCTTTAGTATATTCCCATTCGAGTTCATACCTCAATGGTCGAGTCTTACATGACAGTCTCTTTTCAGTTATTTCCTGAATTGAATTTCGGTCCCTGACAATCACATTGGTGGATATCTCCAAACTCCTGAACATGGATCAAGTGTGCATTTATTTTGCACTGTTCTCCCCAGAAAAGGTCTTCATGAAGATAATTATTGAAGATGGATATCTCTCCAGCAATATTACAAGGCGTCCTTCCAACAATCTACATCTGGTTTGCAAGTAACCTCTTTATTTGAGCAATCTCTTTAGTTGAGCAACTCGTTTTGATCAAAACGATAAATGACAGTCTCCTCAAGGCAGTTTGTACATCCCCAATAGGTTATCAAGATTATCAACTCATGGCATCTCTCCGGAAATCCATCAGAGTGGTTTATCAAAGACTTCACAGATGTTTTCTCTTTATTTGAGAAATGTTCACCTCAAGAAGTTCACATACTTACAACTACAACAAGATATTCTTCAGGAATTTATTCCCCAGTGAGTTCATCACACAAGTTTACTTCCGTCAAGTGACATCTCCCCGAAGAAGTCGAAGAAGTCGAAGAAGTTTATCACAATAGTCTCTCTTTATTTGAGAAGACATTACAATTCAACCGGCCCACATCTCTTCCGAAGATCCCCGGTGAAGCTTTACAAACTACATCTACAATTTACCACTACATTACAAATTACAATTACAACTACAACAACATCTACAACTACAATGACATCAAAGACCGAGACCAGCTCATGGTTCCCATACCATGGTGCAAGGGGAAGTTCGACATCAGAGACTGAGACTAGCTCATGGCACCCATACCATGACGCACGGGGAGGTTTTTCAACAACAATCATTCAAACATCTTGCAGTTCCTGGTTAATCTTGACAAGTAGATTCCCAGAAGACCTTGACAGTAGGTAGTACCATTTCATTTCCTGGTTAATCTTGACAGTAGATTCCCAGAAGACCTCGACAGTAGTTGGTACCATCTCATTTCCTGGTTAATCTTGACAGTAGATTCCCAGAAGACCTCGACAGTAGGTAGTACCATTACATTTCCTGGTTAATCGTGACAGTAGATTCCCAGAAGACCTCGACAGTAGGTAGTACCATTTCATTTTCTGGTTAATCTTGACAGTAGATTCCCAGAAGACCTCGACAGTAGGTGGTACCATTTCATTTCCTGGTTAATCTCGACAGTAGACTTCCGGAAGACCACAACATAGAATCTCGACAGCAGATTCCCCAGAAGTTCTTGACAATAGATACTTTGACAAAAGCATCCTTACATGAAGTTACCGGACTCGACATAGACTTCTCCGACTGATATATTGGGATCATTACATTCAACACATACAGCAGAGCTTTAATTGGATTTTTCTCACCAAGTGCTTCACAACATATTCACAGACACTTTGTGATTGTCAATCTTCCCCCGTGGAGTCTCGCTCTGTTGAGCTTGTTCTTCCCGTGTGTTGTATTTCTCCCTTTGTGACGCCATTTCTCCACATGACCGTTTGTCTTGCATTCTCATATCATTTCCATATCATCGCATATCATGTGCATTTCGGTGGCTTCTTAAGGCCAAAAATCCGCGCAATGTTTGTATTTAAGTCCCTCCTATCTCGTCGAGATGAAGATTTCAATCTCCATATCTCCGAATAGGAGTAACTTAAATAGGGGCATCTGTTGCACCCTAATTTTTGACTTTAAGACTCCACCTCCTCGTGTGTTTTCTCACGTTTTATCTTTTTACATTTTGTGTGCAACTAGCGGGTGCGTGCAGGGTTATTTCATTTTAAAGGCGTTTCTGGCAGAGTTGTTATGATCAGATCCCCTTAAGTCAAGATACTGGTTCTTTTAAGGAAGGTTTGTCAAGACAAGAATTGAGATACGGACTCATAGATCGAGGCATTGGATTAAGCTCAATTTAAGTCATCGCTTTGGTTAAGGTGCTCAAATTTCGGAATTTTACAATTTAAGGTGACACCTAAGAGGATTGCAAGTTCATTCAGTTAGGAGCACAAGTTCAAGTCCTTTTGAGATCTATTAGGCATATTCACAAGTTCATTATAAAGAAAACTAACTAAGCAATTCATGATTCTACACAATTGACATCAAACTCACGTGATAAAATCTCAAATATATTTCAAGTCACTCTATTACAAGATACAATTGATAAATTCAGCACTCAAGGATCTCATGATGTTCACAGTTACATGAAGAATCATTACAAAGGTTTTCTTTTTTTTTTGGTGTTTTTTGAACGAATCCCCCTTTCAAAGCTTTTGTCAAATTTGGGATATTTTAACTCTATGGGGACGGAACCCCCCCTCTTTGATGCTCTTGATACCGTTACAATGATTAAGGTTACCGGGATTAAAGGTTTAGGCACGTGAGCTCTTTGATAATTCAAGAACAATCATATTGAGCCAATATGGATTGCAAAGGGCATTATATACCTTACAATATTAAGCAGCTCAGTATACAAAAGGCCATTACTGAAAAATCCAACAATTAAGAGTTGGTTTCAAACTTCAAGATTCTGTTACAATTAAGTTATCCTGCATCCTAAGCTACATGGCATAAAGACCTAAACATGATGAGAATTATCCAGTTACAATAGTAGATTTCTAAGTTTCCAGACTCCATTAGTTCTAAAGCTAAGCTTGGACTTAGGCTCCACCGACGTCTCTGAGTCTTCATAGATCCCTCAACGCCATTCCTTTCGCCTTTGCAATCCTGCATACAAATTATCAGCAGAACAATATCAGAATGTCAACAGTAAAAAAGGAATTCGAGAAGATTAAGAATTAAAGAATTGTTCAGCCCTCAGTTTTGAATCATCATAGGGCTAAAACTCGAGCGGCCGGGAGGACTATGACCGAAGCCATTATCAACTCTCTACCGAACATCGAAAAAACCGAATTAAGGCAACTATTTCGAACAGCTCAACATAATTCACGAGGCAACTACATTCAACGACACCAACGTGGTTCAGACTATCAAGTCGTCATCACCGTTATACCCTTCTCGCCGACGGCACAAGACCGGCAGCCTCCAGACTTATCTGCACCTGAAGAAGAAGAGGAAAATCAGTATGTTTCCAATAACTCAAGATTTTGCCCCAGAGAAATCGAAAACAACAATGGAACCAAGTATCTCAGCACAAGCTCGCAACAGGCCGTGAAAGAGCAACCTCATCGGCAACCATATCAGGTGCAAGCAACAAAGTATACCAAGCATAAGCCCCAACTAGCATTTGCAAGAAGAATATGCCACTGCAGTACAGAACAAACATCAATGCCAATGGCGAGCAACACTAGCAATGTCATTTGCGAACAAATATCAACGTCAAAATACAAAGGTATAACGCTGTAATGTCATTAGCAACAACATTGACAAAAGCAACATCCGCGGTGTCAACTGCAAAACAACATCACTACAACGGTAAAACAATATCAACGATAACAACCAGCACCATTAAATAGAAAGCATGAGCGGAGACAATTGTTACCTATAGCTGTTGCTCAAGATTCGTGAAGATAAATCAACAGACACAAGAGGAGCGAGGCACCACCTTCACCATTGGTCTTGAATGAAACCTCATCACAGGCCACAAACCAGCACACAATAGGCTAACACCCTGCACAACACAAATTACCGTAAGAGTATCCGAGGGAATTACCAACAAGAATATACAAAAGCACCAGAGGAAACATAGCAGAAAAAGACATTCTTATTCTGATGAGAAGGATTCTGGTCCTGCTGATTATCATGTAAAACACAAGGGTAGCGATGAGCATTCTTATAAACCAGACGATCATAATCATCAACGACAACCAGAGCATAAAAGGAGAAACCAACAACAATCATCAGCAACAATTACCATCATCCAAGCTGCCTATTTCACGAGTTAATGAGGGAAGGAATTGAGGTTTTGGGGATGCGCTTTTTGTCTTTTTGAATTCTGTCAACACAAGAAAGGAACATTATCACATTGATTCACAGGCCCAAAACACAGTCAAACAATAATTAAGACTTCCCAACTTGGTATTCTATTTCCGAAATAGACATGCTTTAACGGATTAGGAAACTATCAAACAACAAATCAGGTATTCAAACCATAATCAACAAGAATCACCGAGTTTGGAAAGACTTTTATCGCACATCAATTCAGAAATTGAATGATAAGAGAGGAAAATCATATATAAAAGGAGGAGAATTGAGATGAGAGGGGGGAGGATAATCACGGATTCACAGAACAATCACAAATCAAAAACCTAACATACCGAGCAAAATCAAAAGAGAAAAGGGGACTTATCTCAAACTCCACCGTGAAATCCATCATCCATCGCCTACCGCAAAGCCAACACCGGAGTTCCTCGAATCACCGGAGCCATCACGAGCCACTCTCTCCCGCGTCATCACCGGAAAAGACAATCATCTAATCCGCCACCCCAATTTTCGGTAAATTCTCGATCCATGTATAAATTATCGAACCTTTGATGTTTGTTTGGTGTTCTCAGGTTCAAAAATGAAGGACGATCGAAGAAAAGGAGAAAGAGATTGAGAAGAGAAAGGAGCGATTGATGGAGAAAACGGAGAGAAGAATGGTGGCGGAAGCAGCCGAGGGAAGAGAGATCGAGAGAGTATGAAGGATGAAACGGCGACGAAGGGAAATCAGGGGGAGAGTTTAGGGTTTTCTTTTCATTCATTTTGGTTTTTTTGCCGTAATTTGTTAATCCAGTACATGACCACACACACTACACCACACATCCACTAACCTACCCCTTAAACCTCTAATCTGACTTAATTAACATCTAACCTATATCAATTAATTAGTTAATTATCCCATTTAATCTACCGTCATTTAACCTAATCCATCTAATAACCGCTTTAATCTCTAATCTATTTAATTAAGATAATTATCCCATTTACATTTTAATATTTAATTTAATATTTAATTAACTAATCCAATCTTTTTTTTAATCACCCGTTTTCTACTAAAATAGCTAATAATATTCCTAAAATTAATTTATTTATTTAATCAGGTTTAGTAAGTATTTCATTAGGTAAGCATATAAAATTTATTCTTCGAACCTACTTCATTTGTATTTTTATAATAATAACAATCTTTTTTTTTTAATTAAAACCCACTTAATTTGTAATAACTCTTTTAAATAATATGTATTAATGTTCTGATATAACTCAACTTTTATCCAATCTATTAACCAAAAAACCATTATGATAATAGTCAACTTTTTTTATGTATAATAACTTAAATTAAATATTTATCAATAATGATAATAACTAAAAAAACTTTTTCTCAAAATTCTTTTTATCATTATTTTAAATAGAACTCTAATTAAAATCCAATATGACTGTTCTTACAAACTAAATCAACGTTTTATTCAAACCGAAATCAATTTTTCTCGTAAGTTAATTCATCTTCTCCTAATTCAATCGACTGTGCACATTCACACTTCACGACACATGCACTTACACTTAGCGCTTTCATGCGTATATATGCTTTATTCTTATCTGCTCTTATTTATCCACAAAGCACACACTCACCTAGCGCTTTCATGCGTTCGTGTATGCCTTTACTTATCCGCAATTTCTTTATTTACCGCAATTTATATCTATCATCATTGCATCGCATTGTATTCCGTCCAAAGGAAAAACCCACACATGAGTCAACACTTGTGTGTAGTGCACATCATTTGCATCATAATCTCTTCGATCCTTGAGTCCATTCAAGTTGATCGCTTAAGATAGATCCTACCCCATAGGAAGGACCTTGTCTTTATCTTTACAACTTAGACAAACACAAACAACACAATACAACTTTTACAAACACAATAGAGAATAGATGTTAATCATCTTAAGTGAGATATAATCTCCACCTCCACAACAATACAATCAAACATGTAGGGACTTTTCCTTAAGAGCGACAAAGGCATGCTTGGCGACCATCCGAGTATGTAAGACCTTTTCTTAAGACGATGCAAAGACCATTTCCTACAAACCCCCTTTACATCTGTGGTGGTTACATCTTCCTTAACATGAAGACTCATCTCTTCTCCTAAACCCAATCAAACAACTACCCTAAACCCGTAGGAACTTTGACCACAGTCAAAGGACTCCTCTAACCCTTTAGGGTGAACTACAACATACTCTGATTCCACTCCCGTAAGGATATGTAGGCATAAGATGCGACATCTTATCGAGTATACTTAGAAATAAACCCCTAGGGTCTCTAAACCTTTAAGCAGATAACACTTAGCAGTAAACAAACATAAAACAAGAGGTTCCTGTAGAGTACTACAGAAACTTAGGATGCTAGTACCTTCCCTAAGTTTAACCAACCCCCGAACCTAAACAATCTAGCTTGCATTTGCATTGCATTGTGGGAATTTCGATCTTTATCCCTTCCTTTGGACAAATCAAAGTTCGGTTGCAAAATGAATTGATGATTCAAACTAATCAATAGTTTGGTATCCAAATTTCACCGCGACACAAATCCAATCAAAGAGTACTTAGTCAGTGCATTTATGGCCAACAAAGATACATAAAAGTTGTTTCTTTTCATTCTAACTTCATTTATTATAATTTTTGCTTTTTGACGTTGTGTGGAAAATTTCGATCTAAACTTTTGTTATATTTTATAGAGGACATTGGATGTTAGTTGCAATTAATCCTATAAGAAAAATAGTATATTATCTGGATTCGTTAGATGGTGATCAAACAAAATACCCAAATATGAAAATGATGGTTGATACGTAAGTGAGATTGTTCTAAATATTCGCATGTATATTTATTTATTTATTTATGTGAGATTGTTCTAAATTTTTGTTTATATTTTGTTAGAGCTATACAAATATTCCGATCACAAAGAAAAGCTCGAGTATCAAAGAGTAAAGCAAACAACATTACATGGATCAGAGTGCAGGTATATTTTCATAATTTTGATTATAATAGTGATGATACTTGATAAAACAAGTTAAACTATATATCTTGATATATATTCATATTTTTTATATGTGTAGTGTCCTCATCAGCTTAATGGTATAGATTGAGGTTATTTCGTATTGAGATTTATGAAAGAAACTATTCTTTTGGATTAAATAGAGATTCCAAAAATGGTATGGATTTATAAGTTAGGATTTATTTTAATATTTAACATATATTTCATCTAATTAATTAGTTTTAAATAAATCATAGTATGTTATATTATATAGTACTTTGAAGAATTCAAGTGTGCTACTTACTCGAAAGATCAACTGGAATAAATTAAGGAGGAATGGTTTCAATACATTCTTGAAATGAGAATTATATAAGGTATTATCTTTCTTGAGATTTTTCTTGTTGTGATGTTCTGTATTGGATTGGAATAGTTCTGGAAGAATGACAGATGTTTTAATTTTGAAGAAAATTGATTATTAATGGTATATAGCATTTACAAATTTTGATAAAAACATTATTTTCTTGGTGTATGAGGTTTGTGTTGAATTATAATGGTTATAAGGTTTATGTGTTGAATTATAATGGTTATAAGGTTTATGTGTTGAATTATAATGTTTATAAGGTTATAAGGTTTATGTGTTGAATTAAAGGTTTGTACTGAATTATAGGTTTGTGTTGAATTATAATGGTTATAGGTTTATGAGTTAAATTATAATGGTTATAAGGTTATAAGGTTTATGTGTTGAACTAAAAGTTTTTGTATTGAATTAAAGGTTTGTGTTGAATTATAGGTTTGTGTTGAATTATAATGGTTATAGGTTTATGTCTTGAGTTATAATGGTTATAAGATTATAAGGTTTATGTGTTGAATTAAAGGTTTGTATGCTGAATTAAAGTTTTGTATTGAATTATAGGTTTGTGTTGAATTATAGGTTTGTGTTGAATTATAATGGTTATAGGTTTATGTGTTGAATTATATAATGGTTATAAGGTTATAAGGTTTATGTGTTGAATTATAAAGGTTTGTGATAAATTTTGATAAAAATATGATTTTCTTGATGTATAATGGTATAACAATATTTATAAGATTTGTGTTGAATTATAATGGTTATAAGGTTTATGTGTTATATAGATTAGTTCTGATGCCTTTTAATTTGTCGATTTTGTTTCAGATAGGTGCAGAAGATAGAGATGACAAATTACTAAAAGTTGTTGATATGTGCAGAAGATAAATTCATAGTTTTTTAGCTAGAGTTGATATATATCTGGTGTGTGTATATATATATATATATATATATATATAGAGAGAGAGAGAGAGAGAGAGGTAATATGCAAATTTGGAATATATATATAAAAAAACTATCTTATTTATATATATTGGTAATATGCAAATTTGTAATATATATCAAAAACTCTTTGCTATAACGGTTTCATGTTGTGCCAACGCTTCTAAAAAATATGTTGTCATTCTATTAAAAAATAAGACTTATGCCAACAGTTTAACAAAAACACGCTGCCATACGTGCACAATAGACAACGCTTTTAACAGAAAAGCACTTCCTAAATGAGACATTAGACAGCGCTTTTTATAAAAAGCGCTGCCTAAGTGGAGAATAGAAAGTGCTTTTTTAAAAAAAGTGGTGCCTATAATGGAGAATAGAAAGTGTTTTTAAAGAAAATGCTGCCTCCAAGAGACCTAAAAGAGAACTAAAAGATACATTAGACATCACTCTTAAAAGCACTGTCTAAAGGGGGACAATAGAAAGTGCTTTTCAAGAAAAAATGCTGCCTAAAGGTGACAATAGAAAGCGCTTTTTAAAGGAAGCGCTGCCTAAAGGGGACATAAGGCAGCGCTTTTGCATTTAAAAAAGTGTTGTCTTTACCTACAGCAGCCTAGTATAGGAAACGCTTATAAGCGCTATCTATGCCAAAAAAAAGCGCTGCTTTTTGTGAAATCAAGATTCTCAGAGATCAACCTATGTTTTGATGAAGACAAATAACTTGACAAAGAAGACAAAGATGATCAACCATTTCAAGATATCAAAATCAGGACAAAGACTTGACATGAAGAATATTTCCCTCAGAAGGTATAATGAGAATTTTCATGGTGGAGAATTCCAGAATGCGTTATTTGAAGAATTTTGCGAAGAAAATGGGATCTCACACAACTTCTCCGCACTAAGAACTCCACAACAAAATGGTTTCGTAGAAAGAAAGAATAGGTCGTTTGTAGAACTTGCAAGAACAATGCTTAGTGATTCAAATCTTCCTAAATATTTTTGAGCAGATGCGGTAAGCACGGCATGTTTTGTAAGTAATCGTGTCAACATCAGACCGATTCTCAAGAAGACCCCTTATGAACTCTTCAAAGGGAGAAAACCGAACATATCATTCTTTCACATATTTAGGTGTAGATGCTTTGTCTTGAATAATGATAAAGATAATCTCGGTAAGTTTGACGAGAAATCCGATGAAGGTATTTTTCTCGGCTACTCTCTTTCTAGTAAAGCTTTCAGAATTTTTAACAAAAAAACTTTAACAATTGAAGAATCTATGCATGTTTCTTTTGATGAATCTAAACCCCTCCAAGGAGGAAGATATTATTGTTGATGATGATGATGTAGTAGAAACCTCTCAAAATGATAATCTCAATGGTGTTGCAAGTGATCAACCAACACAACAACAAGAGGATTCACAACAAAATGAAGAACACAATGATCTACCTAAAGAATGGAGAACTCATAGAGATCACCCGATCGATAAAGTCATTGGTGATATCAATCAAGGTGTTACAACAAGATTAAATCTCAAGGATGCTCGTCTGAATATGGCATTTGTTTTGCAAGAAGAACAGAACCAGTTTGAAAGAAATAAAGTTTGGAATCTTGTCCCTAGGCCAAACAACAAGCATATCATTGGAACAAGATGGGTCTTCAAGAGCAAACTCGTTGAAAACAGAATTATAGTTCTGAATAAAGCAAGATTGGTCGCCCAAGGATACAACCAAGAAGAAGGAATCGATTTTGAAGAAACATTCGCTCCTGTTGCAAGATCAAGCAACTCGAGAATGGGATCTTTATCAGTCAATCCAAGTATTGCAAAGAATTATTGAAGAAGTTTGATATGGACAATTGCAAGACTTTGTCTACACCTATGGGATCCGATACATATGTAGATCAAGATGAATCCGGTGTGTAGGTTGATATCACAAAATACAGAGGTATGATTGGTTCCTTACTATACTTGACAACAAGTCGCCCTGACATAATGTTCAGTGTTTGTCTCTGTGCTCGCTTTCAAGCAAATCCAAAGGAATCTCACTTAATGGCAGTCAAGCGGATCATGAAGTATCTCGAAGGAACAACAAATGTCGGCTTATGGTATCCTAAAGGTAGTATTTGCAATTTAATTGGATACTCTGACGCGGATTATGCAGGTTGTAAAACTGATAGAAAGAGCACAAGTGGAACATGTCACATCTTGGGAAATGCACTAGTCTCGTGGGCATGCAAAAAGCAAGCATGCGTAGCACTTAGTACGACTGAAGCAGAATACATAGCAGTGGGTAGTTGTTGTGCATAGATACTTTGGCTCAAGCAGCAACTTCGTGACTATGGACTCGATCTTGGTAGCATTCCTCTTCATTGTGACAACACAAGTGCAATCAACATAACAAAGAATCGAGTCATGCATTCAAGAACCAAGCACATCAACATACGACATCACTTCTTGCAAGATCATGTACTTCAAGGAGATATCGAGATAACATTTGTGGATACTCATAATCAGCTTGCCGATATATTCACAAAGCCTTTGGCAAAGGAATCTTTCTTCAAAATTCGAAGAGAACTTGGAATTTTGGATGAAATTGATGTTGAATCATGAAAGATCTTCATCAGTGGTGTTTTTCTCAATTTTCACTGCCTGCAATTGATTGCACCTCTGTGTCAATCGATTGCTCACTGTAAGTTTCCTAAAAACTTTGAATTTTTGAAGCTTGCAATCGATTGCACCCTAGTTTCAATCGATTGCACCCTGTAGCTTTTATTTTATTTCGTTTATATTTTGTAGAGGAATCGATTGCACCATTGTGCCAATCGATTGCACCTACTGTAAATCTGGTTTTTCTATATTTATTTAATAGATCCATGGGCTTTTAACCTTTCCAATTACCCTATCATTATAACTTTTGACCTACCTATGACTCTCTCTTACTACCTAGCCCTATTTTCAAGACTTTGACCAAAATTTCTTACTTTTCCAAAGTCATAAACATCAATAACCCTCAAGTACTCATATCGCACAATAACTCCTCTCTTAATCATTATAAAACCCAACTTCTCATAACCAACCTTAACCATATATTCCAAAACATAACCTCTCAACAAAAAACTCTCCCTTCCCTCACAAACCCTAACTCCATCCTTTCATCATTTTCTCATGGCTTCACGTCCAAAAAGGAAGATTTCAGCACAAAGTGAAGGAAAAAGTCCAGCCTCTTCATCTTCAAAGACTCCACTTGTTCTTCAACACTTGAACGATGAACAACAAGAACGTTGTGTAAACCCCAAAGTATGGTTGTGTAAACCCCAAAGTATGGTATTCTTTCATCATTCCCTAAAGAATGTTTTTCTTTTCAAGAATCCTTGATTGCATGCGGTTTGGAATCCTTGATTTCCTCATCCGGACCATATTATCTGGATTTGGTACGATTGTTCTATAGAAATTTGCAAATGGAAGAAGGAAAAATGGTAACATATGTTAGAGGAAAGAGAATCCCACTTCACTCAAAGACGCTTGGAAGGATTCTGAATATTCCAACCTCCGGTGGAAGACTCTATGAAGAAAACGAAGAAGTCTAGAATGCATACAACAAAAGAGACTTTTATTGGAGTCTCAACAGAATTCCATGCAAAACGTGTCAGATCCTTAGGCGGCATGGAACCCTCTCGAACCTCATAGTCGGCAGGTATTTTCAACATTGATGATCGGCTGTTTCATTATTTGATGGTTTACATAATGTTTCCAAGGGGTGGAAACCACTGCAATGTGACTGACCTAGAGATGCAGATCTTATAAACAATTAAGCATGGCATTCAAATAAGTTGGGCTTATTTAATCTTGGTTCACATGCGGGGAATCAATAAAAAATCAAAGTTTCTGCCATATGCATGGTTTATCACAAAGATTTTGGAACATTTTGAAGTAGATTTAGAAGGATTTGATAAGTATCTCATGGACTCAAATATCAACAAAATCTCGATCAAGAATGTGGACTCTCGAATGGGCGTCAAATATGACCCGGAAACAAAAACCATTGTGTACCTTGGTTAAGGTATGGCTGAAAATGATGACCACGAGAATGAAGAAGATAATGATGTTCCTCCTCCTCCAAATGAACATGGCCCTAGTAATCATCAAATGATGGATTACATGACTCAACAGTTTGGAAATCTCAACACTTCCATCAACAACCAATACAATGCAATTCAAGAGTCGACAAACACTAGGATCAACAATTTCCAAGAGGCCGTCTGTCGCTACTGCAAAAAAAGGGAGGTCGGCAATGACTAACAGAGTCGCCACCTATCGTTATTTATCCCAAAGAAGGGAAAGGAAACGATCGGAAAAAACCTGATGAAAACGGGAAAAGACGAGGTCATCGCAACCAAGTCCTAGGTTCGGGAGTCGGTTACGCAAGGGGAAGGTATGAACACCCCTCACGTCCGTCGTACTCGACGGGATCCACACATGTGTTTTCTAGCTAGAAGGGTGTGTAAACTATCTACGCTAAAGGCTTATGGACAAAAGAGAAAGAAAAAGAACTGACTCGGCAGAGCATCTCCGCTCTATGCCTACGTACTCCCTCGTGCAATGGGAAAGTCAGAGTCAACGTAGTTCGCCTAACTACGGCTAAAAGGGGGGGGAGGTTGCTCTCCAAGACATCGCGTCTTGTACCTACGTACTTTTGTCTGGTACAAAAGATCAGAGCAAACGTAGTTCGGGCTTACGAGAACACAGGCTGTTCAAAAGTTTTACCCGAGTAGGGTTAATAGACAGTTCTAGCAGTTGGTGTATGCAGCTCGACCATTGGAGACTTAGGCGTTACCGTTTGCGATAGGACTGAAAGTTAACAACACTCTTGTTTATGAAAAGAGTTTTCCTGATTAAGACCCCAAGGGGTGAAAAAGAGTTTGAGTTGTTTTTGTGTTTTTTAAGGAAGAAGTGTTTTGAACTTGGTTTATGACTCATGTTGCACTAAAGACTATGATCTAGGAGCGAATGCTTCGTATATCCTCCGAAGGACATACACTAACATTCTAGATAATTGAGAGGCAACCACCCAATCATCATTTCCCAAATTTCTTAAGGCTCGTAGCGTGCAACAATTGTCAAGCTTTATTAAGTGGATTGAATTTGTTTGAAGATGAGAAGAGAAAGAGACCAACTAAGGGGGACTAGACCAAAACCAAAAAGTTGTCATGCAAGATGCACCTAAAGTTGAGTTTGAAAGGAGACTACCTAATGTTATCATGCATGGTTAGAACCCTAATGTCTATCATGACCTCTCTTGAACAAGAGAGGTTAGAAACCCTAAGGGAAGGAAGACAAAAGAAGAAGAAACAATAAGAAGAAACAATGCAAATGTAGAATGCAAACACAAATGCAACAAGGAAGACAAAGATGCAATGCAAGTGAGAGAGGAAATATGTGTGGGGCTGGAACCTCCACAAGCTCATCTCGGTCTCAAGCCATGGTATGAATAAGTTCAAGAGAAAAGGAGAAGAAGATGCATAAAAAACAAGTAACAAAAACAATGAGAAAAAGTCCTCATGGATTCATTACTTTAGGACAGAATGGGGATGAGGAGAAGAGATCTTAAAAGTTAAAGCAAAACATCATAAGCAAATGCAAACAACAATATCAAAGAATGCAAGCAAACATGAAAGTATGAGATCAAATGAACAACTTATGCATAAGGTAAAGACCTATGAATTGACACACAAGACCTATAACAAGCCCCTGACATGAAACAATCAAGATAAGGTTCATCAATAATGCACAACCAAGCTTTTGGAAGCAAAACAAATCAAGTACACAAGTAGAGATTCACAAACATGAAGCAACTTGCAAAATACATGAAAAATAATAAAATGCATCTAAAAATGCCAAATAAAATGTCAAAAGACCCCCAAGGTATTAGGAACCAGGGGTCAAAAGGGGAGATTGAAAATCAAAAGAGAAGTGCCTCAACAGAAGGCAAAAACCAAGAGTGTCCCAAACTAAGGCAAAAATGGAGAGGGAACAAAAAGCAATTCAAATCACATGGAAACAACACTTAAAAATCATGGAAAAAATATCCAAAGATCAATCAACATGTTAATGAAATGCTAAAAAAAAAACAAGCAAAAATGAGGAATTTAAACATAGAAATAAAATCAAGAAAGAACAAAACCACAATTTAAATCAAATAAAACAACCCCAATATTTAATTCGTTTTTTAATTGAAAATAAAGTCAAAAAATAAAATAAAAATTTCCAGAAAAAACTAGACATCTTAAAGTTTGTGAAAATTATTTTTGGTGAATTTTTAAACTATTGGAACCATTTTATTTGAATTAAATTTGAAACAGCTCAAAACAGAAAAATAAAATAAACAAACAATTAAATGGAAAGAATGAGTGTGCAAACAACAAACATTTGAGTGGAAAAGGAGAATGGGCCCAGGCTGGAGGGGGGGCGAGTAGCAACTCGTGTAAGCCCAATGAGAGAAAAAGAAAAATAAAATCTGAATAATCAAAATATGGTTGGGTTGACTATGTGTATGGTGGAATGCACTACAAACCGTATGATAAGATCAAAGTATTCCAATCAAGTGGCTCTCAAAGAGCCACATCAATTAATGAGTTTGGTTTTTATTATGGTGTGCACATGCCAAATACGGAACACGTAGGTCTTGTTTTCACGCGTATGATCAAAAAACACCAAACGGACGAACACGGTTGCGCCACGTCAGCTCGTCTTCTTCCTTGGACCAAATCAGTTCGCCGGAAAAAACACCGATCATCCCCTTCCTTGCTCCGGCCGCCGCGAGCACCCTCCCACACTGTAGCTTCATCAAATTTCAACCGTTTTCCACAAACTCTAGATGAAAACTCATCTACTCGTCGCAAGGATCATGAATCCAACCTTTATTTCCATTAATTCTCAACAACAACTCCAGAAATCAAACAACAAGCAAAGTGCACAAAAATAAAATTTCACCAAAACTCAAATTAAATGGTTTAAATCTCATCTACATGTTGCAAGAAGAAAGAATCCATAAAAATTACAGCAAAACAACACAAAAATTCTTCAAAACGAAACAACACAACTTTGAGCTCACAAAATCAAATACCACAAACACAAACAAAAATGATCCAGAAATGATCTATGTAACTCAAGGATTCAAATGCAACGAAAATGGTGAAAAACCATGGCATAATAAGAGTGTAAGGTTGAAAATTAGTTTACCTAGTGGAGAGCCTCCACTGGGCCTTGAAACTGTGATGAAGCTTAACGAAAAACGCCCAGAATCACTTCATGAACTTCAATCGAGGTGTTTGAAGGCTTGATTTGGTTTGAAAGTGGTTGAATCTGAGAATTCGTTTTTGAGTTTTTCACCACTTTTTCAAAATGTGTTATGGCTGTTCATGCACGAAAATGACCTAGCTCTGCTCCAATTTTCATCTAGAATACTTATATGATGGGTTTATGATCAAATGGGGCTTCAATTAAAGCTAAACAGCCCATTTCAAAATTTCACATTTCACCACTTTTTCCAAATTGCCATACACGTTTTTACCACTACACCAGCTGGTTTTTCAATCCAAATCCACTACAAATCAGTTTTATTGATAAAAGGAATGAGATTGGAGGCTTAATTTTGATCCTATGGTTGATTTCCATTTTGTTACTTCAACAGGAAGAAACCATGAAAATGGCCCATCTTGAGACTTCAAATTTCCAATGTGAAGATGGCAATGTCTTTGAATTATTATTTGCAATCAAAAAATGCACAAACTTGCCTTGAAAAAGTTTAAAATCCATTAATCCTCAATTTCTCAATTTAAGCCTCCTTTATGAAAAATTCAAACCTCAAATTCTCAACCCAAGCTCCCACCATGACAAGAGATGATTTGGTAGTGCAAATGGACCCATTTGAATCAAGTTTCATGTAGAAAAGATTTCAATTTGAAGTGTGCAAGTTGGTGAAATGGACCTATAATTTTATGACCTGTAATCTTACTTTCCCAAAATACCCCAGACTTGTAAACCTCATAACTTGAGTTCTACAAATCCGATGAAATACTTCTAGTACAATTTGGAAAGATAAGATCAAGACCTACAACTTTCATGTTGGCCAAAAGTTGAGGGGAAACATCCTTCTAGGTCAAAACTGGATTGGAAGTTGGTTGACTTTTGTTGACCAAAATCACATACCTCTAATGACCTGTAACTTGCCTGGATCATAACTTGAGTTCTATAAATCCAATCAAGGACTTCTGGTACTTAAATTAAATCTAAGAACATGCTCTACAAGTTCCATGTTGGCCAAAAATTGAGATGAGACTTGTATCTTGAGGTAGGTGGTCTTGAAGTCAGGCACTAAATAGGGGATTTTACCCTGAGAACCCTAATGCAGTAACTTCTCACACACTTAACCCTTGATGAATTGAACTTTAAATGATGTCTCATATGTCTTAACACAACATCCCATGACCATAGAGATTTTGAATTGAGTTTCTATCTTCTTTAATTGCACAGTTGACTGAGGATTTACCAGATGAAAACCCTAACTGCAATACTTTCAACCGTGGCTTGTTCCACTTCACACAACAACTTGAATAAGCTCCACAATGATCCTAAAGGCCCTCAATGAGATTTATTTACATCTCATACCCAAAATCATGCATTCATAAACCTCCTGGTGCTCTTCAGTTGGCCTCCCAATTAGGAGCTGACCCACACACATCCATCTGTTCTTTAACAAGACACTAACCACCTCAAGATGTCCTGATGACCATTCAAGCTTGAGTAGCAACCCCTGCTTAGGCTCCATGCTCTGAGAAGACTCCTCTTGTGTTGCACCCCAAAATTTGACCAACATTTCTTTACCTAGCTTGTGTTTCATTTCATTCACATTAGCATTATCATTTGCATTTCATTGACATGTATGCAGGAGATCAAGAGGTATGATTACCAATTAAGAGCTATACAAGAGTTTTAAGCTAGCTAAGAAGGTTATTCAAGTGCTCAAGGGTTGATGTCCTTGTCAGAGAAGTGAAAAGAGCCTCAGAAAGAGTGGTTGAAACCAAGAGTGTGTGCCCCCTAACTTGAGAGTTGTGGAAAGACCTCAGATGATTCTGAAGCCATGAATGTGGACTTGAATCCTTGAGAGAGCTTATGAGATGTCTTGAAAGCCATCATGAAACCTAGACAGGTCATTGTACAAGATTAGGAAGACCCAGCCATGAGTGGTGTAATTAGGGTTTGACTGGGTCAACCCTAAGTTAACTGATGATTTGGGAGAGGGTTGAGACCCAAACCAAGAGCCATGTGATCATGGAACTACACATTGAGATGTTATAAGGATGATTCCAAGGCTAACTCATCATGATTGAAGAGTTTAAGAAGTTTTAAGCTAGGGTTTCTAAGACTTAACAGTGTAAAATCCCCTAGTTTGACCCCTATCTTCAAGGCAGTTTTGCTCAAGATGTGATTGTCATCTCATCTTGCCCCCAACATGAATGTTGTAGATCTTGATCTTAGATTTAATTTGAGTACTAGAAGTCCTTTATAGGATTTTTATAACTCAAGTTATGACTTTGACAAGTTACAGGTCATTTGAGGTATGTGAATCTGGGGCCTTGAAAGTCACCCAACTTGCATCAAATTTTTCCCAAGAAGGATGATTCCTATGAACTTTTGGTCAACATGAATTTTGTTCCTTATCCTCTTAGCTTTCTATAGAGTACTAGAAATCCTGGATAGGATTTGTAGAGCTCAAGTTATGGCTTTGACAAGTCAAGGGCATTTTGGTCATTTGGAGATTACAGGTCATTTCAAGCATAAGGCCATAACTCCTATTTCCAAGCTTCAAATGGAAAAATATTCAACATAAAACTTGTTCAAAATGATGTTTTAAGGCTAGTAAGAAGGTCATGAGATGTTGGAAATGCTTGTAGCTCAAAGTTGCAAAAATGACCTAAAATAAGGGCATAAGTTAAATAAACCAAAGTTGGAAATTGATATTTTCAACCTACACATCCAAACCATGGCATGTAATATATCATTTTGACTCTAGAAAACATTTTAAGAACATTGGTTTAGCCACATTTTTGAGTGGAGGTCTAATTTGTGGACTTGCTTTGAAAAGTGGTTGCTTGCATGTTAAGTAACATTTGTAAAACTCAAAATCAAGGCATGAGCAAGGCTTTTTGCAAGCTAAACACCTCTAATATCTCACTTGGGGAGACTTTGGGATAAGAACAAGCTGCTGCAACAAGGGAAACAGAATTGGGGTGAGTTTGGCATGAGATGAGATTTTGGATGACATGAGAAACTCAACTTCTCCTTGGATGATTCCAGAAGGATCTAGAGAGGTCCAACATGTTCTATATATTAATTAGAAGGGGTTTGAGACAAAGGTTGGTGAGAATTGATTGAGAGAAGAGAGATTGCAATTTCACTTTGTTCATTGCAAGTTGGAATCGATTTCTGCATTCTACACCACTTTGATCATTTCTTTTGATCCTAACAACTTTCTTGGATGTGTGTGAGTGTTTCCATAGCAAATCCTAAGCAAATCCATGGCTGAATCGTGTATGAGCAATTGATTTTCAGCACCTGCAAGTCATCATCGAATTTGGAGTTCCAGGCATTTTTCATCAAGATTATTGCATACAGAAGCAAGAACTTGATACACTGAATGATTTTGGAAGGTTTGAGAGCTTGAAGTGAAGATTTGGTGCATCTGTTACTCAAGAATTCACAGGTTGGTAACTTTCTTTCCTCACCTTAATTTAAGAAGAATTAGGGCAATTTGTTAGGTTAGATTGATAGTATGTGGTTAGGAGATCGTTTCTGGAAACTTAGAGAAGATTTCATGATGATCAATGAGGTGACACAATTTTTGTTTGGATCAAGAACATGCTGGATATTGAGAGATAATATGAGTATTATAGCAAGAATTGATCAGTGTAACATGGTGAACATTTTGAACCTTTCAATTTGAAGAATGGTGACAACTGAGGTTAGAGCATAATTTTGATTCTTGATCGTGTTTTAGATTAGAGGTTGATTCAATGAATTATGAGGCTAGGGTTAGATTCACTGTTCAATTTAGAGTGATTTAGGGCTTTAGATCATGGATTTTGATGGAGATTTGAGGGAGCCCGAGTGAGGAGAAGGTTGAGGTTTGAGCTCTGTTTCAATGGAGTTCTCCCTCCATTTTTGGTTCAAATGAAGAAGACGATGAGGATACCATTGGATCAAGATGAAGACCTTTGATTGAGGAAGCAATCCAACGGCCACATTTTAAAGTTCAGTTTGTGAAGAATATGAATGAATGAAACGCATCGTTTCATTTAAGTAGTGTTCTGGGCTTAATGAATTAAGTGATATCCACACCCCCTGATGGCCCAACCCATGGTTTGAACTGATTTTTATTTCTATTTGCACCGCGCGTGTGATTAATTTCCATTGAATTTATTTTATTTTTCATTTTATACATGGTTCTTGGAAAAATCATAATAAATTGAAAATTAATCCAATTAATCCCATTCTTTTTGCATTTTACTCATGATTGAGTCTAGTATTTTTTAGAGAAAAAATATTTTCATTTCATGTATTTTCTGATTTAATGGGAACTTTACATTTTAATTGATATTAAAATGGTTATGTTTGATGCATAATTTTGTGGAATTTGGTGTGATCATGTGGTGATGATTTTGATCCTAATTTTTTGTGTGTGATTAGGTTAGACATGTATGCTCCCATAGTATTTTTCTCACATTTTTGTGATGAAAATAGGTGTGATTTCTAGATTGATATTTAGATGCTTCCTTTTAGGGTTTAGGTTTGATACCTTGTAATGTAGAATTTATTTCTAGGTCTTACTTGATGGTTTGATCTCTGAAATTAATGTGATAGAGTCATGATTGACCTAGGTTCCCATAGATATTTTTGTAGGATTTTACAATTGGTCTTAGTATTTTAGTTAGGACTAACTCTAGTACTAGGTTTTAGGTGATCCTAACTTACTAATTCAACTAGTTTAACTTCTTTAGTTCCCTTAGATTAGGGTTTTGCTTGGTTTGCCTTTGGTTGAGATTGAAGACAAGTTGAAGACAAGGTGAGGATGCTTGAAGTTGCTTGAAGTTGCTTGGAGCTTTGGATTTGTTTGTGCCTGAAGGTGTTTGATGAAGATTTAGGAGATAGAGGACATAGGGAGAGCCTTAGGGTTAGAATGATTTCTTTCACAAATGTGGAAAGCATCTTGTGCTTCCATTCCTCCCAATTACTAAAAGTCCTTCCAAGATATTCACATCCCTCCTTTGGAGAGATGAGTGGCTTTATCTGGGAAGTAGAACTTTGAGCGAACCAGTCTCTCATAATGATGAACCCTTATAGGCTTCCTTTGGTTGTCAGTAAGTTGTTTATCATTTCCACTCATCTTGTTAAATCAATTATCTTCTGGGCTGAGTATCTTGAAAGATGTTGGGCTTGAGTTTGAAGATGAGGACTTCATTGAAGAGTGTGAAAGAGGATGATTCCTTGAGCATTGCCATTTCAGCTGAAGCTTGAAGAGCAAGTAGAGCAAGTTGATACTTGAAGATTCTATGAAGACTGAGTAAAGAGCTGAGGCTTAAAGAATTGAAGGATGAAGTTGACACTCCCAGGTGATTGAAGATTACACTGAGAGGCTGAAGCTTGTAAGAGAAGAAGACCAAGTTGATATTGGTAAAGCAAAGAGAGCTGAAGCTTGAAGACTAAGTTGATACTTATGGAGAGGATTCAATTGAGATTGAGCATAGAGCTGAAGCTTGAGGACTAAAGGATAAGTTGACACTTACACTGATGCATTGAGATCCTGAAGGAATCAATTTGATACTTGTAGTTAGGAGTGAAGCCTGAAGGTGGAATTGACTGAGGAGCTGAACCTTGAAGAAGGAGGATAAGTTGAAACTTATGTTGATGGGTTGAAACCTGGAGAAGCAAGTTGAAACTTGCCAGTGAAGCTGATAGCCTTGAAGGGTGATTGAAGTCTGAAGATTGGGTTGCTGTTAGAAGAGCTGAAGCTTGGAGTTGAGAGAGAGAGTTGTTGATCTTCTTTCTTGTCTGTTTTCTTTTCTGTGCTGATGTGCCTTGTTTGACTTGCTTGATGCATTAGAATAAGTCCATGATTAGACTAACTGTAAGCTAAGAGCATGATTGCACTAGAGGTTGAGTTGCTCCCTCTGCTGGTATTGTTACTGTATGGCTTTGCTTGCGGGTATTCGGTGGAGCCCTGCTCCCTTGCCCATGTGGTTTATTTTGCTTGATAGCATGTTATTTTTACTGTGTGATTGCAGTTGTTGTTGTTATATTTTGCTTGATAGCATGTTATTCCTTCTGTATGATTACTGTTACTCATATCTGGCTTGAGGTAGAGACGAGCTTGTGGAGGCTGCTGCCCCACACACATTTCCTCCCTCACTTGCATTGCATGCATTTTACAGTCGTTTACTGTATATCTGTTTACTGTTTAAGCTGATGCTTTATCTATTTCTGTGTATCATTGACATGATCCCTTAGGAATCTCACTTCCTTTGATAGGGAAGTGATGATAGAACTTTAGGTTGAAACCTATGCATGATAACTTCTAGGAGATCCCTGTTTCAAACCTCAACCATAGGATGAATCCTTGGCATGACAACATTAGGACTTGATAGTCTCCCTTTAGTTGAGCCCGTTCTCTTCTCATCTCAAAACAGCTTAAAATACAGTAATCATGAATGATTTCTTTCGTACGTTACGAACCTTAAGCTATTTGAGAAAGGATTGTTGGAGAGCTTCTTTTCAACAATCTGGATGTTTAGTATGACACCCTTTGGGTGACATACGACGCATTCACTCTCAGGTCATAGTCTTTAGTGCGATTGAAATTGCAAACACAATAAAAAAACACTTCTTCCGTAAAAGACAGAAAACAAACTTCAAACCTTTTTGCCCCGTGGGCCCATAATTCAAAGGAAGCTTTTCTGAAGAAAAGAGTGTCGTTAAAATTCAGCGCCACCGCAAACAGGCTTTGTCCCTAACTGCTGGAACTGTTGTTTAACCCTACTCAATAAAACAGATGAGTCTGAATTCCCGTAATCCATAGTATCCTGAACTACATAAGCTCTGATCTCTCATATCTGTTGAGAGTACGTAAGCAAAATACTGACGTGTTGGCGAGCCACCTTCCCCATAACCCATAGTAGGTCGAACTACGTTGACTCTGATTTCTCATTCTCTGATGAGAATACGTAGGCATAAAGTGCGACGCTTTGCCGAGTCATTTTTCTTTTCTGTTTAAGCCAACCTTGATAGGTAGATAGATAAACTAACTCGTCCAGTAAACACAACAAGCATGGATCCCGTCGAGTACGACGGACGTGAGGGGTGCTAATACCTTCCCCTTGTGTAACCGACTCCCGAACCCAGACAACGGTTGCGATGACCTTGTCTTATACCTTTTTGTCAGGTTTTTCCGATCGTTTCCTTTCCCGTTCCGAGGGATAAATAACGAAAGGTGGCGACTCTTCTGTTCTGCCGGCACCTTATTTTCGCGGAAGCGACAGCTGGCGACTCTGCTGGAGACTTCATAGTTTCCTGGGATCCAACGTCCCGTATGCGAGTCAGTTTGGGGGTCCGACGTCCCCTGCGAGAGTCAATCCTAGCGCTTGTATGATTACTTGTTAGGTTGTGTTTATTTATCGCATTTTATTTCCCGCACTTTATTTTCAGTATGATATGATTATCTGTGCTGTTGTGGGAGGGGCATTCTGATGAGTGAGAAGGCAGACCCAGGCTTGAATGAGCATAGCATTAGTTGTGGAAATTAGTGGGCGCGTGCTTGCTTGGCAGGCACTAGTGTCTCATGAAATCCACGCTCAGACGAGGTTCTCCCGGTTGGCTTCTTTTTTAACCCTTTGGGTTGAGGGGGTTGTTGGTTTGGAGGATTGTCGACTCTGGGGACCGATCATTTGTGATTCAGCCGAGTGATGCCGCTTCATGAGCTGGTGATGCCACACCTTCTGGGTATCGTATCACCCCTCTTGAATGTCTGTGACACTGATGACCGCATAGGATGCCGAACTTGAGTCAGTTTAGGTTCATACCTGTGAGCAGGGTTGGGTTTATTGCAGGAAACTTTGACCTTCAGACTACCTGGTTTTCTTGATAGTGGATCAGTTTTGTTGGTACCGGAGGTTCTCATCATCAGATATATGATTGTTCTTGACAGAGCAGAGTTATGGTCCTGTATCGGAGGACCTTATATTCAAAGATGTGTATTTGTTCTTGACATAGCAGGTTTTGATTGGGATCAGAGGATCTTATCATCAGATGTTTGTTCTTGACAGAGCAGGTTTTTGATTGGGATCTGAGGATCTCATCTGCAGATGTATGTTGTTCTTGACAGAGCAGAGTTAGGGTCCTGTATCAGAGGTCCCTATTATCAGATGTTTGTTCTTGACAGAGCGGATTTATGGTCCTATGTGTGTGTGTTCTTGACAGAGCAGATTTGTGGTCCGATACCAGGGTTTTCTTATTATCAGAGATAGTGGTTGTTCTTGACAGAGCAACATCATGGTTTTGTTGATACAAAATCTCCACAGCACAGTTGCCTTGATCTCCTGCTGCATGATTGCATTTTACATTGCTTTGCATACCCATTTGCATTTCATTAACGTGTGTCTGTGTTGCAGGTACCGTTTTCCCCGATCCAGGATTTCTTGCCTCCTATTGTATTGTTATGGGTTCTCTGAGGAAGACCGTGGCTTACAAGCTCCCTGCCCCTGATGTGGTTCATCTGACTGGTTTGATTGCTTTAGAAGATGATTCTGTGAGAGATGAGTTCAGAAAGTCTTACGGAAAATTGCTCAGTTTGGTTCGTAAACCTTCTGCGTTCGAGTTGAATGGGTTGCACGCTCTGCTGCAGTTCTACGATCCTCCGTTGAGATGCTTTACTTTCTAGGATTTTGTTCTCGCACCCACGCTAGAGGAATATGCTGATTTGTTAGGTGTTCCTATCAAGTGGCAGATGCCTTTTGTTTATATGGATGCTGAGCCTAATCTGGCTGGTCTAGCTCCGTCACTTCATCTGGATGCCTCCGAGTTGGCTTTGTCTAGTTGGAACAAGGTTCCCAGTTTCTCCTTGCAGTTCTTAGTGGGAAAGGCTCAACAGTGCACCAAAGACGGATGTTGGGTCGTATTCAACGCCATTCTCGCTCTGTGCATATATGGCATCATTCTGTTCCCCAATATGCCCGATTTTGTAGACTTCGACGCCTTCCGCATCTTTGCTTCAGGGAATCCAGTCCCTACCTTGATAGGAGATGTCTACCATCCCGTCCATTACAAAAACGAGAACAGAAGGGGTAAGAATGTCTCGTGCTGTGTGCCCTTGCTTTATAAATGGCTTGATAGTCATCTACCCAAGAGGGGCCCCTTTGTTTCGTCTGCAGCCACAGCTGAATGGTCCAAGCATTTGATGAGTCTATCAGCGGAGGATATTGACTGGTTTGACAGAGATAGGTTGGGTACCGAGATTATCTTCAGCTGCAGCGGGTTTCCGAACGTGCCTCTGATAGGCAGGAAGGGCTGTATAAACTATAATCCGTCTCTGCTGGTACGACAGTTTGCTTATGCTTTGAGAGCTCCGCCGAAGGATGAAGAGGTGCAGGAATCTCTGTACCTCACTGGTCTCCTAGATGGGGATCTGTTATCCAAGCTTCATCGCGCTTGGAATGGTATCAGTAAGAGGGGAAAACCATTGCTGGGGAGAAGCAATAATCAAGCATACCCTCCGTATGTGACTTGGATCAGAGCCAGAGCAGATGCTATAGGGATGCCGTTTCCTCCTGCCAAGCCAGGAAGCCCTCCAGTGATTGAAGAGTCTACTACCGTGCCCATTCAGCAGCATAATCAGGTGTTAGCTGAGCGAGATGAATTGAAGAGGGCAAATGAAGAACTGGAGAAGGAATTGGCTCAGCTCCGAAGCGAGAGAAACGAAGCCGTTCATTCCTTCAAGAGGCAGACCGAGCTTGTGAACCAGCTGGGGACAGACTTGACTAAGCAGATAGCTGAGCGTGAGCGCATGGGTCGAGACTTCAAAGCTGTCAATGATGTGCTGGCCACAAAGAAGCAGCACTTGGACGAAGCGTATCGGAGGATATCCAAGTTCAACCAACACTAGAAGACCTCCCTAACCAGTAGGAAAGAGCGGGAGGATAAGCTGATGCAATAGATCTCCAAGCTGAAAGCCCAGGTAAAGGCTAGTGAGAAGAGGTTTGATGAAGAAACCGCTCGCAGATATGCCGCTGAAGGCCAGCTCAACAAAGCTCTTGCTAACCTGAAGGAGCGCAAACTGACGTTTGAGTCCAAAAAGCGGAAGCTAGAAGATTGTTTCGGCGAAGGAGCATGGGAAGATTCGGTCGAAGGTCTTCAATATACCATTATGCAGAGGGAGTTACTCGTCGAAGGGTTGCTCACTCGGCCTGATCATCCAGAAACGAGGACTTTGTTAGAAGAGTTTCGTGCCCGTGGCCGTGCTTGACTATTTGTATTCCTTTTGTCTGATCATTGTTGTATGCTGACCATCACCAGGCTTGTTGGCTGAGGTCACGCTATTGATTCAGCTTGTACTCACTGACGTTGTGTACCGCCTCGATGGGCTTTCTTCATATATATGAGATTGTTATTTCCATGACTGGACTCAGACTTCTTATTATCAGCACTGGCACTCAGGCACTAGGATCGGGGGAAACCTCCCTAACGCACAGACACGCGTTTGCATTTGCATGAAGCATTTGCATAACGAGCATTTTGTCGTTTTTTCCTAACCCTTTTGTGTTTTCAGGTTGCTTCAGGCCGTTCCAGGATTGATCAGAGACCTATTCACCGCTATCCGACCAGAGCAAATCAAACCAGAATCATAGAGCAAGTGCAAACTGATGTTCAGGAACTCCGCGAAAGAATGGATCGCTTCCTGGAGCTCATGCAAGCGGTCGCCAATGGCCAGGATCAGCTCAGAACCTTGGTCCAGCCTCTGATTTCAAGGGTTGATAGCAATGGCGTACTCCATGGTGGGACCGTGCCTACTCCTCCACCAGTTGAAACTCCTCAGAATGGCGTCCCCGTGACTAGGGGGAATGGCAGTGCCAACGGCAATGTGATAGCCAACATGGGACTCAACGGCAATACGACGGGCGTCAGCAATGGGAGTCTTGAAGCTAATGTCAATGTTGGGCTGGGCAACAGCAATGCGGGTGTTGGGAATCTGTTTGGGCCTCAGCCGTGGTTAGAAGACCGCCAAGACGATGTGTTCTCTCAGAGAGGTGCTGAAGGGGAACTGACTGCTGAAGCACAGCTAAGGTTCAAGGCACTTGAGGATAAGATGAGAAACATTGAGAACCAGAACACCCTGGGCGTTGATATGTCCAAGTTGGGACTGATTGCTGATTTCAAGGTGCCTCCCAAGTTTAAGGTACCTGACTTTGAGAAGTATAAGGGCACCGCTTGCCCTCGCGTCCACCTGAGATCATATTACAGAAAAATGTCAGCTCATTCTGATGACGAGAAGTTGCTGATGCACTTCTTTCAGGACAGTCTGTCCGGACCCTCCCTCGAATGGTACATGAGTCTGGAACCTACCAGTGTGCGCACGTGGAAGGACCTTTCTGAAGCATTTGTGCAACACTACCAATACAATAGCGACTTGGCCCCGAACCGAGTCCAACTGCAGAATCTGTCGCAAAGGAACAACGAAGGGTTCAAGGAATACGCCCAGCGGTGGCGTGAATTGGCAGCCAGGGTTCAACCACCGATGGTTGAACGTGAGCTTGTGCAGATGTTCGTAGCCACCCTCCCAGGGGTTTACTATGAGAAATTAGTCGGCGGTATGTCTGGAACCTTCTCAGATCTCATTATCACGGGTGAGCACATCGAAAATGGGATCAAACTCGGGAAAATTCAATGTGAGTCATCCTCAGCTGGAGGAGGCGGAAAGAAACCTTATGGTGGCAAAAGACGGGAAGGAGAAACGAGCGCCGTGACCAACGCTCGAAGGAAGGGTAAAGGCCCTCACCAACAGGTGGCCAGCATAACTATCCCGGCAGTCCCACAGCCACAGCAGCAGCAGCAGCCGAATCAACAAGGGTACAGAAAGTATCAGAACCGAGCACCTCTGTCGAGCCGTCACCTCGAGACACTGCCCATGTCGTACGCGCAACTGTTACAGACTTTGCTATAGTTACAATTGATCCAGAAGAGAACCTTGGCTCCCTTGACAGGGGCACCTCCTCCAGGTTATGACGCGAATGCAACTTGTGAGTTTCACTCAGGTGCACCAGGCCACACAATAGAGAACTGCAAAGCCTTCAAGCACAAGGTGCAGGACATGGTGGATGCCAAGATCATCAACTTCTCGGATAATGTGCCAAATGTCACGAAGAACCCTATGCCGAATCATAGGGGAGGTGGAGTAAACGCCATTATCGAAGACGAGAGTTTGGATTTGTTGACTGACGTCAGGGATCTGAAGACGCCGCTTAGCTTCGTTAAAGCTAAGCTGATGAAAAGAGGTTTCTTCCCAGGTTGCGAAGAACTGTGTATGGACTGTGCGACTAGTCCTGATGGATGTGAATAGTTGATAGAGGGAATTCAAAGTCTGATGACTGAAGGGATTTTACAGTTTAGCCGGAGGGCCGAATGTGGATCGGGAGAGGTAGTGCTGAAGCAAGATGATGAGGTTGCTACCATCACCATCCCTCGCCAGACGATAACTATTTCTGCACCTAGGCCGCCCACGATTACCATCACCAAAGCTGGGCCGATACCGTTCGAAAGCACTAATGCTGTCCCATGGCATTACCGGGCTGAAGTCTACTGCAACAGACAGAAGTTGGAACTAGAACCGTTCGGGTCGTCTGTGGAGAACCTAGCGGGCATTAGCGGAATCACTCGCAGCGGGAGAGTGTTTGCACCACCTGAGATCGTGGCGGATAAAGCGGACAGAGCTGATGCAACTGATAAAGGTAAGAGTAAAGTCGTCGAAGAGATCCCTCGTGGGGTAGAAAAAGACTTGCTTGTTAAATACGCCGAGGAATTTATGAGGTTGATTAAAAAGAGTGACTACAAGATTGTGGATCATCTCCATCAGACACCCTCGAAGATTTCCATCCTGAACTTGTTGCTGTGTTCCGAAGCACACCGCAACGCACTGCTGAAGGTGTTAAACGACGCATATGTACCGCAGGAAATATCGGTAAACCAGCTGGAAGAGGTCGTAGCCCACGTGAATGCTGGAAATGGGTTAGGGTTCACTGACCTAGAGCTGACGCCGAAGGGGAGGAACCACAATAGCGCTCTGCACATCTCGATAAAGTGTAGGGGGACGATTATGTCTCACGTGTTGGTAGACATAGGGTCTTCGCTCAATGTTCTTCTGAAGAAGGCATTAATGAAGTTGGATACTCGTGGAGTGATTTGCACACCCAGTGATCTGGTTGTGAAAGCGTTCGATGGAACCAAACGCCATGTTTTCGGGGAGGTGACCCTGCCAATCCAAGTCGGGCCGGAAACATTCGACGCGATCTTTTACATTATAGACATCATGCCTGCCTACAGCTGTCTCTTGGGCCGGCCGTGGATCCATGCTGCTGGAGCCGTGACCTCCACGTTACCCCAAAAACTCAAGTATGCCGTCGGAGGTAGCATCGTGACTGTTTGTGGCGAGGAAGACATAATGGTGAGCCATTTGTCGTCCTTTAAGTATGTTGAGATGGATGGGGAAATCCATGAAACCCTATGCCAAGCGTTCGAAGCTGTTAAAGTCAAGGATGTAGCTCCTGTAGTCACTGAAAAGCCAGAGATGACTCTCTCTTCATTCAAGGAAGCCCGGGCCGTTGTTCAAGCCGAATCTACCCCAGGCTGGGGGCGAATTTTGGAGATACCTAACAAGCAAGACATGTTTGGGTTGGGATACTCTCCTGGAGCTGAAGCCTCCTCTTCCAGCAGTGCGTCACGAGGTAAAGGGCCGATCCAGTTTACCAGTGGCGGGGTGATCTTTGAAAGCATCAACGCGGTGTCTGAAGACAGCGGAGATAGCGACTGTGACCTAGACTCTTGGATCCAGCCAAGCAAGCCAGGAGAGAGCCTTACCAACTGGTCCGTCAAGGATATCATCCAGATGACAAGCGAAGAGTAATGATTTACTTTTTCCAATCATTGTATAACCCTATGTCCTACCCGGGGCATAGAGGTTTTATTATCAGGGCCTCGTTTGATTATGTACATGCATTTTATCAATAAATCAAAAGGCGTTTTTCTTCGTATTCAAATATTGTGATCTATGTTATTCCTGTTTTATATTTGTTTTGAAAAACAATAAAATGGCAATGGGGTTTGTGCTAACCTGCATATCCTTGTTTTAAGCTTAACCCTTGTTATTGCAGGATCCACATAACAGATGACATCGACTCTGGACCTTCTACGACTCACTTCGATTTCGATTGTCCGATCTATCAAGCCGAAGAAGAGATTGATGAAGACGAAGACCTTCCCGAAGAGTTAGCCCGCTTGTTGAAATAAGAGGAGAAAATTATTCTGCCTCATGAGGAGGAGATTGAGATCGTGAATCTGGGTTCTGAAGAACTTGTCAGGAACGTCAGGATAGGGGCTGCATTGCAGAGTGATGTCAAGCGAAGACTGGTCGAGATGCTAAGAGAGTATAGTGACGTCTTTGCTTGGTCCTACGAAGATATGCCCGGACTTGATACTGACATCGTGGTCCACCATTTGCCGTTGCGAGAAGATTGTCCTCCCGTTAAGCAGAAGCTTAGGAGGACGCGACCAGATATGGCCGTTAAGATCAAAGAAGAAGTGCAAAAGCAGCTTGATGCTGGCTTCTTAGCGGTCACTACTTACCCTCCGTGGGTCGCCAACATAGTGCCTGTACCGAAGAAGGACGGTAAGGTACGAATGTGCGTCGATTATCGGGATTTGAATAGGGAGAGCCCTAAAGATGATTTCCCGCTGCCTCATATTGATTTGTTGGTCGATAATACAACTCAGTTCCCCGTGTTTTCGTTCATGGATGGCTTCTCCGGTTACAATCAGATCAAGATGGCGCCGGAGGACTTGGAGAAGACTACATTTATCACTCCCTGGGGAACGTTTTGCTACAAGGTAACGCCTTTCGGTCTGAAGAACGCAAGGGCCACTTACCAACGAGCAATGGTTACTTTGTTTCATGATATGATTCATCATGAGATCGAAGTCTATGTTGATGACATGATTGCGAAGTCCCAAACAGAGGAGGGACATTTGGTCAATTTGCTGAAGCTTTTTGAGAGGCTTAGGAAGTTCAGGTTGAGGCTGAATCCTAACAAGTGTACTTTCGGAGTACGGTCCGGAAAGTTACTGGGGTTTATCGTGAGTGAAAGAGGCATCGAGGTTGATCCCGCAAAGATAAAAGCAATACAAGAGATGCCAGCGCCAAAAATAGAAAAAGAAGTTCGTGGTTTCCTAGGCAGAATAAACTACATTGCAAGGTTTATCTCTCAGCTCACGGCCACGTGTGAACCGATGTTCAAGCTACTAAAGAAAGATCAGACGATTATCTGGAACGAGGATTGCCAGAAGGCATTTGATAAGATAAAGCAGTATCTGCAGGAACCTCCGATCTTGATACCCCCAGTGGCCGGACGACCCTTAATCATGAACTTGACAGTTCTTGAGAATAGTATGGGGTGTGTTCTCGGTCAGCATGACGAGACGGGCAGAAAGGAGCATGCCATTTACTACTTGAGTAAAAAGTTCACGGATTGTGAATCTCGTTACTCGATGCTGGAGAAGACGTGTTGTGCACTAGCCTGGGCTGCCAAACGTTTACGACAGTACATGCTCAACCACACCACCATGCTAATTTCGAAGATGGATCCGATCAAGTACGTCTTCGAGAAGCAAGCGCTTTCGGGCAGGATTGCCAGATGGCAAATGGTGTTGACGGAATATGACATTCAGTACGTGTCCCAGAAGGCCATCAAGGGAAGCGTATTGTCTGATTACCTTGCCGAACAGCCGATCGAAGATTACCAGCCGATGAAATTTGAATTCCCTGATGAGGATATCATGTTTCTCAAAGCGAAAGATTGCGATGAACCGTTTCCCGACGAGGGGCCAGATAGGAAATCCTAGTGGAAATTGATATTTGACGGGGCGGTTAATTCCTACGGAAGTGGCATCGGGGCGATCATCACAACTCCCCATGGATCCCACATCCCGTTCACTGTGAGACTGACGTTTCCGGTCACCAATAATGAAGTGGAGTACGAAGCATGCATCATGGGTCTAGAGGAGGCAATTGATTTGAGAATCAAGAACCTAGACGTATATAGTGACTCGGCACTTGTGATTAACCAGATTAAAGGGGAGTGGGAGACTCGTCAATCGAATTGGGTGCCGTACATGAACTATGCCAGAAGGCTACTTCCGTTCTTTGATCGAGTGGAACTCCATCATGTGCCCAGGGCCGAAAATCAGATGGCTGATGCCCTAGCCACGTTGGCTTCGATGTATAAAGTCAATTTTTGGAATGAAGCTCCAATAATTGTCCTTTCTCGTCTTGATAGACCTGCATTCGTCTTTGCGATCAAGGAAGCCGCCGACGGCAAGCCATGGTTCCATGACATGCAGACCTTCCTTATGACTAAGGAGTATCCCGCGGGAGCGTCAACCCAGGATAAGAAGACTCTGAGGAGGCTGTCTGGAAAATTTTATCTCAATTCTGATGGAGTTTTGTATAAAAGAAACCACGATCTCGTGCTACTCAGATGTGTAGATGAGAAAGAGGCGAGTATGCTCATGGAAGAAGTCCATGAAGGCACATTCGGTACGCACGCCGGCGGGCATGCTATGACAAGGAAGATCCTGAGAGCAGGATACTACTGGCTGACGATGGAGTTGGATTGCTTTAAATTCATGAAGAGATGTCATAAATGCCAAATTTATGCTGATAAAGTTCATGTGCCGCCGTGCCCGTTAAATGTCATGTCCTCCCCGTGGCCGTTCTCCATGTGGGGCATCGACATGATAGGCAAGATCGAGCCCACTGCATCTAACGGTCATCGCTTCATTCTAGTAGCTATCGACTACTTCACCAAGTGGGTGGAGGCAGCCTCATATGCTAACGTGACCAAGCAGGTGGTGGCTAAATTCATAAAGAGGGATATCATCTGTCGTTACGGAATTCCCGAGCGGATCATTACCGATAATGGTTCGAATTTGAATAACAAGATGATGAAGGAGCTGTGCCAGAGTTTCAAGATTGAACACCACAACTCATCTCCTTACCGGCCGAAGATGAATGGCGCCGTTGAAGCGGCCAATAAGAACATCAAGAAGATTGTTCAAAAGATGGTTGTGACCTACAAAGATTAGCACGAGATGCTGCCATTTGCGCTGCACGGTTATCGTACAACGGTACGTACATCAACCGGGGCAACTCCTTTCTCCTTAGTGTACGGGATGGAAGCTGTCCTACCGTTAGAAGTGGAGATCCCTTCTTTGCGAGTTTTGGTTGACGTGAAACTCGACGAGGCAGAATGGATTAAGAACCGACTAAACCAACTCAGCCTGATGGACGAGAAGAGGTTGGCATCGATTACATATGGTCGTATGTAGCAAAGCCGAATGAAGAAAGCTTATGATAAGAAGGTGCGTCCTAGAAGCTTTCATACGGGTGATCTCGTCCTGAAGAAGATTCTTCCTCCACACTCCGATCACCGGGGCAAGTGGACTCCCAATTACGAAGGTCCGTACGTCGTTAGCAAGGTCTTCTCGGGAGGAGCCTTGTTGTTGTCCATGATGGATGGTGAAGATTTTGCATCCCCGGTGAACGTGGACGCAGTTAAAAAATACTTTGCTTAAAAGAATGACCCGCTGGAAAGAAAAAGAATATCCAGGCAAAAATGGGGCATCCCGGCGAACCATAAAAAAGGAAAAAAGGTTCGGGTAAAAATTAGGGATATAATTGAAAAAATGTACACCCGCAAAGTCGAAAACCTGGAAGGGCGACTTTGGCAAAAAATGGTATCCCGGTGAATCGAAAACCTGGAAGGGCGATTCAGGCAAAAGTTAGGGATTTGAAAAAGCAAATGACTGCGTTCCGCGTGTGGACTTTCATTGTTTAGTGGTTTGGAAGACCTGAGGGCCGTTTATCTGAATCAATCTCTTCTGAAGCTGAAGCCTCGGAGAAGTATCGAAGTCGAGTGGGTCATAGAGGGATCAACTCATGGTGTTCGTCTACGCCTCGTTGCCGACATTTGTATATACTGATGTATATTTATGTTTTATTTTTGCGCAGCTTCCTCATTCTAGGAGCTTGCATCTGTTGTAAAACATTTTACCCATTCAGGGGTTCGTTATCAATAAAAGGTATACTATTCAGCAAATTCCGTTTGTTTGTTTATCATTTATCTGCTTTGTTTGCGAAAAAGAACGCCGATGTTTTTGACAAAATGCGCATACATAAACTTACTGGCCTAGGCCACCGATTGTTGAAACAATGAATTACTCGAACATTGTCACAAGATGATAACCTTGATAGGTCCCTTTGAGAAGGGTATCTTGTCTGTTTGTTTGTGTTGGTGCAGGTGTAGCATGTACCAGGCAGTGCGCCGTGTGCGTTCCCAAGCAGGATGATTCCTCCGTCTCCAGCAAAGTTCAGCAACCTCTCCCCGCAAAGCCCGAACCAGAGATCGTAAGCATTGATATGTCTCCCCAGGAAGAGAGGATTCTCTCCCCAATCAGATGTATCCTGAAGGAACGTCATCTCCCCAGCTGAGTCAGGCGCCGAAGCGTGTGTTCATCCCCTAGCACCGGGTCACAAGTGCAGGTCTCGTAGGAGACTATTCACTGAAGTGTGCAGCAATTGATAGTTCCAGACTGAAGTCTTCAGCAGAATTGGAATTCCCCACAGAGTCGTACTCCCCCTAGGAGGCAGGATGATTTATTCTTCCCCAGCCGAGTTTGCAGATCCCCGAGAGAGCCGAGTCCTTGGAAGCCGTTGAGGCCATGATTGGTTCTCCCCAGTAGAGTGTTGAATAGCTGATGCCGTATTTCCCCACCGGAGTCGTTATCTCCAGGGAAGTAGCCGTGAAGGCTGTGCAGTCTATTTCTGCGATTGACATCGCTTTCCTCAGCAGGTCTGGGTTCTCGTAGAGCTTCGTTCCCCTGCAGCAGTCAACTGAAGTTTGTTTCCCCGTGCAGAGTCCGATTGAGATTGGCGTGACCTTTTCTCCGTGGCAGGATGGTTCCTTCCCCCACCAGAGTGGTTCTTTCTCCTTGACAGGAGGATTCTCCCTTCAACATTTATTTTGCTGATGGGGCCATAGCATTTTGCATGATTACATAGCATTTATCGCAAACGCATAGCATTTCCACCGTGTGGAGCATTGCGCCATTATCAAAACATATGCATACTAAACATGAGCTAGGTCGTTACCGTTCTTGTTTTGCAGGTGTCCCTCCGCAGAGTCGCTTGCTCAAGATGAGTCTTGAATTCCTCCGCAAAGTCGTTTGCCCAAGATGATTCTTGAATTCTCCAGCAAAGTCGTTGCTTAAGATGATTCTTAAAATCCCCAGTGAAGTCGCCAGAGAAAGTTGCTCAAGTTGATACTTAGAGTCCCCGGCAGAGTGTTTGCTCAGGATGATTCCTGAAATCTCCAGCAGAGTTATTGGTTCAGGATGATTCTTGAAGTCCCCACGGAGTTATTTGTCCAAGATGATTCTTGATGTCCTCAGCAGAGATGATTCACCCAGAATGATTCCTGGATCCCCGAAGCAGAGTTAGTTGATAGTTCTCCTGAATCCCCAGCGGAGATGTGTCATCCCCAACAGGTTTCTGAACAGCGAAGTTGAAACTTCCCCTGAAGACTTGATGATTGAAGTCCAACCGTATTGACGAAGCAGTTCCCTCAGCTGATGCGAGTGCCTGATGGCAGAAGTTTGGATATCCCCAATCGGGTCATGATTGACTGAGAATGTTATTCCCGACTTACCGATGAAGTCCGGCTGATGCCCGAAAGTTCTCTTTGAATGCCCGATGGCATGATTAACTTGATTGTTGACCTGATGGGTCCCGAGGAATCTTGATGCCTGACGGCATGATCGACCGTGTATCACCGGTTACCGTGTGACCAATTCCCCAGCTAGTTGCCGTGCAGCTAGTATTTCAGTTTTCGAACATTTGTTCCCATCAGAGTATCGTGTACTTGTGCAGTTGGCAAATTTCCGGGTTTGTCGGTATTCAACCGTCTCGTACCTTGATTGGTTGAGAGTCGTTCACTTCTCACCCAGTCAGGTTCAAGCCGTTTGAATAGGGGCAGCTGTTGCACCCCAAAATTTGACCAACATTTCTTTACCTAGCTTGTGTTTCATTTCATTCACATTAGCATTATCATTTGCATTTCATTGACATGTATGCAGGAGATCAAGAGGTATGATTACCAATTAAGAGCTATACAAGATTTTGAAGCTAGCTAAGAAGGTTATTCAAGTGCTCAAGGGTTGATGTCCTTGTCAGAGAAGTGAAAAGAGCCTCAGAAAGAGTGGTTGAAACCAAGAGTGTGTGCCCCCTAACTTGAGAGTTGTGGAAAGACCTCAGATGATTCTGAAGCCATGAATGTGGACTTGAAGCCTTGAGAGAGCTTATGAGATGTCTTGAAAGCCATCATGAAGCCTAGACAGGTCATTGTACAAGATTAGGAAGACCCATCCATGAGTGGTGTAATTAGGGTTTGACTGGGTCAACCCTAGGTCAACTGATGATTTGGGAGAGGGTTGAGACCCAAACCAAGAGCCATGTGATCATGGAATGACACATTGATATGTTATAAGGATGATTCCAAGGATAACTCATCATGATTGAAGAGTTTGAGAAGTTTCAAGCTAGGGTTTCTAAGACTTGACAGTGTAAAATCCCTTAGTTTGACCCCTATCTTCAAGGCAGTTTTGCTCAAGATGTGATTGTCATCTCATCTTTCCCCCAACATTAATGTTGTAGAGCTTGATCTTAGCTTTAATTTGAGTACTAGAAGTCCTTGATAGGATTTGTATAACTCAAGTTACGACTTTGACAAGTTACAGGTCATCTGAGGTATGTGAATCTGGGGCCTTGAAAGTCACCCAACTTGCATCAAACTTTTTCCCAAGAAGGATGATTCCTATGAACTTTTGGTCAACATGCATGTTGTTCCTTATCCTCTTATATTTCTAGAGAGTACTAGAAGTCCTGGATAGGATTTGTAGAACTCAAGTTATGGCTTTGACAAGTCAATGGCATTTTGGTTATTTGGAGATTACAGGTCATTTCAAGCATAAGGCCATAACTCCTATTTCCAAGCTTCAAATGGAAAAATCTTCAACATAAAACTTGTTCAAACTGATGTTTTAAGGCTAGCAAGGAGATCATGAGATGTTGGAAATTCTTGTAGCTCAAAGTTGCAAAAATGACCTAAAATAAGGGCATAAGTTAAATAAACCAAAGTTGGAAATTGATATTTTCAACCTACACATCCAAACCATGGCATGTAATATATCATTTTGACTCTATAAAAAATTTTAAGAACATTGGTTTAGCCACATTTTTGAGTGGAGGTCTAATTTGTGGACTTGCTTTGAAAAGTGGTTGCTTGCATGTTAAGTAACATTTGTAAAACTCAAAATCAAGGCATGAGCAAGGCTTTTTGCAAGCTAAACACCTCTAATATCTCACTTGGGGAGATTTTGGGATAAGAACAAGCTGCTGCAACAAGGGAAACAGAATTGGGGTGAGTTTGGCATGAGATGAGATTTTGGATGACATGAGAAACTCAACTTCTCCTTGGATGATTCCAGAAGGATCTAGAGAGGTCCAACATGTTCTATATATTGATTAGAAGGGGTTTGAGACAAAGGTTGGTGAGAATTGATTGAGAGAAGAGAGATTGCAATTTCACTTTGTTCATTGCAAGTTGGAATCGATTTCTGCATTCTACACCACTTTGATCATTTCTTTTGATCCTAACAACTTTCTTGGATGTGTGTGAGTGTTTCCATAGCAAATCCTAAGCAAATCCATGGCTGAATCGTGTATGAGCAATTGATTTTCAGCACCTGCAAGTCATCATCGAATTTGGAGTTCCAGGCATTTTTTATCAAGATTATTGCATACAGAAGCAAGAACTTGATACACTGAATGATTTTGGAAGGTTTGAGAGCTTGAAGTGAAGATTTGGTGCATCTGTTACTCAAGAATTCACAGGTTGGTAACTTTCTTTCCTCACCTTAATTTAAGAAGAATTGGGGCAATTTGTTAGGTTAGATTGATAGTATGTGGTTAGGAGATCGTTTCTGGAAACTTAGAGAAGATTTCATGATGATCAATGAGGTGACACAATTTTTGTTTGGATCAAGAACATGCTGGATATTGAGAGATAATATGAGTATTATAGCAAGAATTGATCAGTGTAACATGGTGAACATTTTGAACCTTTCAATTTGAAGAATGGTGACAACTGAGGTCAGAGCATAATGTTGATTCTTGATCGTGTTTTAGGTTAGAGGTTGATTCAATGAATTCTGAGGCTAGGGTTAGATTCAGTGTTCAATTTAGAGTGATTTAGGGCTTTAGATCATGGATTTTGATGGAGATTTGAGGGAGCCCGAGTGAGGAGAAGGTTGAGGTTTGAGCTCTGTTTCAATGGAGTTCTCCCTCCATTTTTGGTTCAAACGAAGAAGACGATGAGGATACCATTGGATCAAGATGAAGACCTTTGACTGAGGAAGCAATCCAACGACCACGTTTTAAAGTTCAGTTTGTGAAGAATCTGAATGAATGAAACGCATCGTTTCATTTAAGTAGTGTTCTGGGCTTAATGAATTAAGTGATATCCACACCCCCCTGATGGCCCAACCCATGGTTTGAACTGATTTTTATTTCTATTTGCACCGCGCGTGTGATTAATTTCCATTGAATTTCTTTTATTTTTCATTTTATACATGGTTCTTGGAAAAATCATAATAAATTGAAAATTAATCCAATTAATCCCATTCTTTTTGCATTTTACTCATGATTGAGTCTAGTCTTTTTTAGAGAAAAAATATTTTCATTTCATGTATTTTCTGATTTAATGGGAATTTTACATTTTAATTGATATTAAAATGGTTATGTTTGATGCATAATTTTGTTGAATTTGGTGTGATCATGTGGTGATGATTTTGATCCTAATTTTTTGTGTGTGATTAGGTTAGACATGTATGCTCCCATAGTATTTTTCTCATAGTTTTGTGATGAAAATAGGTGTGCTTTCTAGATTGATATTTAGATGCTTCCTTTTAGGGTTTAGGTTTGATACCTTGTAATGTAGAATTTATTTCTAGGTCTTACTTGATGGTTTGATCTCTGAAATTATTGTGATAGAGTCATGATTGACCTAGGTTCCTATATATGTTTTTGTAGGATTTTACAATTGGTCTTAGTATTTTAGTTAGGACTAACTCTAGTACTAGGTTTTAGGTGATCCTAACTTACTAATTCAACTAGTTTAACTTCTTTAGTTCCCTTAGATTAGGGTTTTGCTTGGTTTACCTTTGGTTGAGATTGAAGACAAGTTGAAGACAAGGTGAGGATGCTTGAAGTTGCTTGAAGTTGCTTGGAGCTTTGGATTTGTTTGTGCCTGAAGGTGTCTGATGAAGATTTAGGAGATAGAGGACATAGGGAGAGCCTTAGGGTTAGAATGATTTCTTTCACAAATGTGGAAAGCATCTTGTGCTTCCATTCCTCCCAATGACTAAAAGTCCTTCCAAGATATTCACATCCCTCCTTTGGAGGGATGAGTGGCTTTATCTAGGAAGTAGAACTTTGAGGGAACCAGTCTCTCATAATGATGAACCCTTACAGGCTTCCTTTGGTTGTCAGTAAGTTGTTTATCATTTCCACTCATCCTGTTAAATCAATTGTCTTCTGGGCTGAGTATCTTGAAAGATGTTGGGCTTGAGTTTGAAGATGACGACTTCATTGAAGAGTGTGAAAGAGGATGATTCCTTGAGCATTGCCATTTCAGCTGAAGCTTGAAGAGCAAGTAGAGCAAGTTGATACTTGAAGATTCTATGAAGACTGAGTAAAGAGCTGAGGCTTAAAGAATTGAAGGATGAAGTTGACACTCCCAGGTGATTGGAGATTACACTGAGAGGCTGAAGCTTGTAAGAGAAGAAGACCAAGTTGATACTGGTAAAGCAAAGAGAGCTGAAGCTTGAAGACTAAGTTGATACTTATGGAGAGGATTCAATTGAGATTGAGCATAGAGCTGAAGCTTGAGGACTAAAGGATAAGTCGACACTTACACTGATGCATTGAGATCCTGAAGGAATCAATTTGATACTTGTAGTTAGGAGTGAAGCCTGAAGGTGGAATTGACTGAGGAGCTGAAGCTTGAAGAAGGAGGATAAGTTGAAACTTATGTTGATGGGTTGAAACCTGGAGAAGCAAGTTGACACTTGCCAGTGAAGCTGATAGCCTTGAAGGGTGATTGAAGTTTGAAGACTGGGTTGCTGTTAGAAGAGCTGAAGCTTGGAGTTGAGAGAGAGAGTTGTTGATCTGCTTTCTTGTCTGTTTTCTTTTCTGTGCTGATGTGCCTTGTTTGACTTGCTTCATGCATTAGAATAAGTCCATGATTAGACTGACTGTAAGCTAAGAGCATGATTGCACTAGAGGTTGAGTTGTTCCCTCTGCTGGTATTGTTACTGTATGGCTTTGCTTGTGGGTATTCGGTGGAGCCTTGCTCCCTTGCCCATGTGGTTTATTTTGCTTGATAGCATGTTATTTTTACTGTATGATTGCAGTTGTTGTTGTTATATTTTGCTTGATAGCATGTTATTCCTTCTGTATGATTACTGTTATTCATATCTGGCTTGAGGTTGAGACGAGCTTGTGGAGGCTGCTGCCCCACACACATTTCCTCCCTCACTTGCATTGCATGCATTTTACAGTCGTTTACTGTATATCTGTTTACTGTTTAAGCTGATGCTTTATCTGTTTCTGTGTATCATTGACATGATCCCTTAGGAATCTCACTTCCTTTGATAAGGAAGTGATGATAGAACTTTAGGTTGAAACCTATGCATGATAACTTCTAGGAGATCCCTGTTTCAAACCTCAACCATAGGATGAATCCTTGGCATGACAACATTAGGACTTGATAGTCTCCCTTTAGTTGAGCCCGTTCTCTTCTCATCTCAAAACAGCTTAAAATACAGTAACCATGAATGATTTCTTTCATACGTTACGAGCCTTAAGCTATTTGAGAAAGGATTGTTGGAGAGCTTCTTTTCAACAATCTGGATGTTTAGTATGGCACCCTTTGGGTGACATACGACGCATTCACTCTCAGGTCATAGTCTTTAGTGCGATTGAAATTGCAAACACAATAAAAAACACTTCTTCCGTAAAAGACAGAAAACAAACTTCAAACCTTTTTGCCCCGTGGGCCCATAATTCAAAGGAAGCTTTTCTGAAGAAAAGAGTGTCGTTAAACTTCAGCGCCACCGCAAATAGGCTTTGTCCCTAACTGCTGGAACTGTTGTTTAACCCTACTCAATAAAACAGATGAGTCTGAATTCCCGTAATCTGTAGTATCCCGAACTACGTAAGCTCTGATCTCTCATATCTGTTGAGAGTACGTAGGCACAATACTGACATGTTGGCGAGCCACCTTCCCCGTAACCCATAGTAGGTCGAACTACGTTGACTCTGATTTCTCATTCTCTGATGAGAATACGTAGGCATAAAGTGCGACGCTTTTCCGAGTCATTTTTCTTTTCTGTTTAAGCCAACCTTGATAGGTAGATAGATAAACTAACTCGTCCAGTAAACACAACAAGCGTGGATCCCGTCGAGTACGACGGACGTGAGGGGTGCTAATACCTTCCCCTTGCATAACCGACTCCCGAACCCAGACAACGGTTGCGATGACCTTGTCTTATACCTTTTCATCAGGTTTTTTCATCGTTTCCTTTCCCGTTCCGAGGGATAAATAACGAAAGGTGGCGACTCTTCTGTTTTGCCGGCACCTTATTTTCGCGGAAGCGACATCTTGCTATGCACATCTTTTTCGATCCCCTGTTCCATGCAACATGCTATGCAATGCAAATGCTAGAACAAAATGAAATGACATGAAACATAAACCAAGTTAAGAAAAGGTTGAGCAAATTTTGGGGTGCAACAGCTGCCCCTATTCAAACGACTTGGACCTGAATGAGTGAAAAGCAAACGACTTTCACGCAATCAAGGTAAAAGACGGTTGAATACCAAAGAACCCAGAAATTTTCCAACCGCAGAAAATCCGAATATAGCGAAATTGATCTCAAAGCCACCCTGTTGGGGAAAGAGAATACAAACGTCCAAAACGGTGCCATGGTCTGGATACCATAATGGCAAAAGGTAATGGTCCAAGTTACCGGAGTCTGGATACTCCACAGAAATTAAAGCCTGAATACTCAAAACATAACTCTGAGTCTGGATACTCAATAAGTGGAGCTTGATTGCTCAAAGAAATAAATCTGAGTCTGGATACTCAAAAAAATTAGAGTCTGGATGCTCGATAAACACAAAACTAGAGTCTGGATGCTCGATAAACACAAAACTAGAGCCTGGATGCTCAGTAAACGGAAAACTAGAGCCTGGATGCTCGGTAATAAGTCTGAGTCTGGATACTCAATATCTGGAGCCTGAATGCTCGATGAATCGGAGCCTGGATGCTCAAAAACATAAATTGGAGCCTGGACGCTCAAAGAACACATCTGAGTCTAGATACTAAATGAATAAATTTGAGTCTGAATACTCAAAAACCAGAGCCTGGATGCTCAATGCAATCTGAGCCTGGATGCTCTATGCAAATAACCTGAGTCTGGATACTCAATGACTGGAGCCTGGATGCTCTATGCAAGCTGAAATATATTCATTAGGATCTGGATATCCTACGAGTTCAAGTCAAACCATGTTGTTGGGAAACAAAATTAGCCGTGGTCTGGATACCACATAGGCTGAGAAAACATTACGGGTCAAGGTCTGGATACCACACGACAATAGGAGATAACAACAATTATTATGACCTGGATATCACGAAGCATCAGATAAACTACCATGGTCTGGATACCATAAGTGCCATCACCGGAGTCTGGATACTCAACGGAGAAAGTACAAACAAGATTCATCAAGGTCTGGACACCCAACTAACTTTACCGGAGTCTGGATACTCAACAGAGAAAGCGTAAACAAAAATCATCAAGGTTTGGATACCCAACTGACTTTACCGGAGTTTGGATACTCGACGGAGAAAGCATAATAAAACGAGCATAAGCCATGGTCTGGATACCATAAGGCACAAACACACTTGCTGTGATCTGGATATCACAAAATAATTTGACCGGAGTCTGGATACTCAACGGATCAAGAAAAAACCTGTTGGAAAAAATACCGGAGTCTAGATACTCAACGAAAAAAGCAAAAATAATATCGGTCACCGTGGTCTAGATACCACAACCATCCTTACCGGATTCTGGATACTCGACGGAAAAAGGAAAACTTCATCAACTGGGTATGGGCCGGAGTCTAGATACTCAACGGGGAGAGGTGATCATCACCATACTTATCATGACCCACTCAAATCCGAAGATACTGCTGGGAAATAACATGCGCCAGGGTCTGGATACCACGCGGGCTAAGAGAGATCACATGGTCTGGATACCAAGGGAAAATCAAACCTCCGAAGAAACACCTGAAACAAAGAGATAACAACCTGGTCTATGTTTCACATGCAAATGTTTGAAAATGGCGTAATGCTCCATACGAAATGGAAATGCTACGTGTATGGGTAGATGCTATGCACACATGCAGATGCATCGAAACTGAAACAACAAAGTAAATGCCAGAGAAACCGAAACCATCCTGTCAGGAACGACAAACAACCCTGCAGGGAAAAGCTTACCCATGCCAATAACAATTGGACTTACACCAAAAAGGCCTCGAAAGGCTCACCTACCGGGGACAAAGTTCATACAAAAACAGAAAATCCAAAATCAAACGAGGATGCAGATCAACACTCGCTGAGGTAAATGTCCGAGCTGACTCTCCGGAATATAAAACCTTCTGAAGAACAGATAACTCACCGAGTACTTAAAACAAACAGGCTAAACAACCTCACTTACCTGATAGAGAACAAAACTTCTATCGGATGTCTCAGTCTGTACTGTTGAAAGCTGAGTTCCTTCAATCAGACTGAGTGAGAGGGAGAAATACCAGGCCACTGCTGGGGGAAACCTAGCACCTACTCTGTGGGGAATTGCACGAATCTCGTTTCGCTGGGGAGTGAACACAATCTCGTAGTCTGCGGGGGATTAAAAACGCACTAGCCAACTGCCAGGGACACGACATGTAACTCTACTGGGATAGAGATGCAACCTCAACTGCTGGAGAACAACACCGTTTGGGGAAAAGATGAATCCATCCATATTCGTAAAACCTTGCCCCAAGGGTAACAACCCTGCAAAAGACAAACAGACAAGACAACCTATACAACAAGACTATCTTGGTCATCGTCTGTGACATTGTTCAATTAATATCAAAGTTTTAGCAATTATTGGCCAAGGCCTGCAAGTTTATGTATGCAAGTTCATCAAAAACATCGGGCGTCTTTCACAAACAAAACAGTAAAATCATAAAAACAAAGCGCATAAACAAAGTACTGAATAGTATATGTTTATTGATAAACATCCTGTGAATAGGCAAAGTTGTTACAACAGATGCAACTCTTGAAAAGAGGAAGCTGCGCAAAAACTACAAGTATGCGTAAAAGCAAATACAAAAGTGTACATTTTAAACAAAAAGTACAGCAATGTCGGCAATGTGGCGCAGACGAACACCATGAGCTGATTCCTCTATGACTCGCTTGACCCTGACCCTTTCCCGACGCTTCGTCTTCAGAAGAGATTGATTCGGATAAACGGCCCTCAGGTTCTCCCAATCCACTAAGCAATGAAGTTCTTACGCAGACCGCAGTCATTTTCTTTTCAATCCCTAACTTTTGCCTGAACCGCCCTTTCGGGTTTTCGATTCACCGGGATACCCATTTTTGCCAAAGTCGCCTTTTCAGGTTTTCGACTCTGCGGGTTTACATCTTTTCATTTTTTTTATCCCTAATTTTTTTCCCGAACCTTTTTTCTTTTTTATGGTTCGCCAGGATGCCCCATTTTTGCCTGGACTTTTCTTTTTGTGTCCAGCGGGTCTCTTTTAAGCAAAGTATTTTTTAACTGCGTCTGCGTTCACAGGGGATGCAAAGTCCTCACCGTCCATGGTAGATAACACTAAGGCTCCTCCAGAGAAAACCTTTCGTACAATGAATGGACCTTCGTAGTTGGGAGTCCATTTGCCCCTGTGATCTGATTATGGTGGGAGAACCTTTTTCAACACAAGATCGCCCGTCTGAAAGCTTCGAGGGCGCACCTTCTTATCATAAGCTTTCTTCATCCGGCTCTGGTACAAACGACCATACGCAATCGATGCTAGCCTCTTTTCATCCATCAGACTAAGTTGATTCAATTTGTTTTTGATCCATTCTGCCTCATCAAGTTTTACGTCAACCAAAACCCTTAAAGAAGGAATCTCAACCTCTAGCGGTAGGACAACTTCCATATCGTACACTAGTGAGAAAGGAGTTGCTCCAGTTGATGTGTGTACCGTCGTACGATAACAGTGTAAGGTGAAAGGTAACATCTCATGCCAATCTTTATATGTAACAACCATCTTTTGCACTATCTTCTTAATGTTCTTGTTGGCCGCTTCAACAGCGCCATTCATCTTCGGCTGATAGGGTGATGAGTTGTGATGTTCGATCTTAAAGCTCTGGCATAACTCCTTCATCATCTTATTGTTCAGATTCGAACCATTGTCAGTAATGATTCGCTCGGGAATTCTATATCTGCAGATGATGTCCTTCTTTATGAATCTTGCCACCACTTGCTTGGTCACATTAGCATACGATGTTGTTTCCACCCACTTGGTGAAGTAATCGATGGCTACCAGGATAAAACGATGTCTGTTGGAAGCAGTGGGCTCAATCTTTCCAATCATATCGATGCCCCACATGGAGAACGACCAAGGGGATGACATTACATTCAACGGGCACGACGGCAAATGAATCTTATCAGCATAAATCTGGCATTTATGGCATCTCTTCGCGAATTTGAAACAATCTGACTCCATTGTTAGCCAAAAATAACCAGCTCGTAGAATCTTTCGAGTCATGGCATGTCCGCCGGCATGCGTGCCAAAAGTACCCTCGTGGACTTCTTCCATAAGCAAACTTGCTTCTTTTTCGTCCACACACCTGAGTAGTACCAGATCATGATTCCTCCTATACATCACACCATCTGGGTTGAGGTAGAAGTTTCCAGAAAATCTCCTAAGAGTTTTCTTTTCCTGGGTCGATGCCCTGGTAGATACTCTTGGTTCTTAAGGAAATTCTGGATGTCATGAAACCATGGTTTACCATCGGAAGCTCCCTCAATAGCAAATATGAAAGTGGGCCTGTCGAGGCACGAGATAACAATCCTTGGAGCTTCATTCCAAAAATTGACCTTGTACATTGAAGACAGTGTAGCCAAAGCGTATGCCATTTGATTCTCCGCTCTTGGCACATGGTGGAAGTCTATACGGTCGAAAAATGGTAACAGTCTTCTTGCATAATCCTTGTAAGGGATCAAATTGGGTTGTCGAGTTTCCCATTCTCCTTCAATCTGATTAACAACTAGCACTGAATCGCCATATACATCTAGATTTTTGATCCTCAGATCAATAGCTTCTTCCAAACCCATGATACATGCTTCGTACTCGGCCTCATTGTTGATACAAGGGAAAGTTAATCTGGCAGTGAAAGGGATATGCGTTCCATGAGGAGTTGTGATAATTGCCCCAATTCCGCTACCATACGAATTACCTGCACCATCGAATATCATTTGCCATTGAGATCCCCTCTCTGGTCCTTCAGTGGGTAATGGCTCATCGTAATCTTTTGCTTTCAAATACATAATGTCCTCATCCGGAAATTCAAATCTCATCGGTTGGTAATCATCAATTAGTTGTTCAGCAAGGTATTCTGACAGAACACTCCCTTTAATGGCTTTCTGGGAAACGTACTGGATGTCGTATTCTGTCAATACCATTTGCCATCTGGCAATCCTTCCAGAAAGTGCCTGCTTCTCAAAGATATATTTAATCAGATCCATATTTGAAATTAGCATGGTTGTATGATTGAGCATGTACTGTCTCAAACGTTTGGCCACCCAAGCGAGTGCATAACACGTTTTTTCAAGCATGGAGTAGCGGGACTCACAATCTGTGAACTTTTTACTCAAGTAATAAATCGCATGCTCTTTCCTCCTTGTCTCGTCATGTTAACCGAGAACACAACCCATACTATTCTCCAGAACCGTTAAATACATGATTAATGGTCTTCCAGTCACTGGGGGTATCAGTATCGGAGGCTCCTGCAAGTACTGTTTTATCTTATCGAATGCTCTTTGACAATTTTTGTTCCAGACCACCACCTGATCTTTCTTTAACATCTTAAACATTGGTTCACATATGGCCGCTAGATGAGATATGAACCGAGCGATGTAGTTCAACCTCCCTAAGAAACCACAGACCTCTTTTTCAGTCTTCGGTGCTGGCATTTCTTAAATAGCTCTTATTTTTGCAGGATCTACCTCGATTCCTTTTCTGTTGACAATAAACCCCAATAGCTTTCCGGACCGAACTCCGAAAGTGCACTTATTTGGATTCAACCTCAATTTGAACTTCCTCAACCTCTCAAACAACTTCAATAGATTGACCAGATGTTCTTCCTCCGTCTGGGACTTCGCAATCATGTCATCAACATAAACCTCGATCTCATGATGAATCATATCATGAAACAAAGTCACCATTTCCCACTGATAAGTTGCCCCTGTGTTTTCAATCCAAACGACATTACCTTATAGCAAAATTTTCCCCACGGTGTAATGAATGTTGTCTTCTCCATGTCCTCTAGTGCCATTTTTATCTGACTATAACCGGAGAAGCCATCCATGAAGGAAAACACCGAGAATTGAACCGTATTGTCAACCAATACGTCAATGTGGGGGAGCGGGAAATCATCATTTGGGCTCGCCCTATTCAAGTCTCTATAATCAACGCACATTCGTACCTTACCATCTGTTGTACCCCAAATTTTAACCCCTTAGATTCTCATTATCATTTTTAAAAGCATGATCATGAATTATCTAACCCTAAATCAGTGCAAGTTCATTATTGTCAAGTTACAGATGAATCAGGGTTCTCGCACCGACAAATTCAAAACAACCAAGGAATGATCAACCAATGATTTGGGCCAAGTTAATCATGGAATGAAATAAAAGATAATATCAAAGTCAAATGAGAAGTCAATTTGAATAAATCAGTTCAGAATCAAAGACAGTGCGGTCGGGAGGCCCCGATTAGGGTTTTTAAATAGTGAAAAGTCAACTGTGGTTTGACTTTGAGGTTGGAAGATGTTTTAATGGCGGGATTGAGGTCCATGAAGTTCATATAGACTATTAAAGACTATTCAAGAAGTATCAAAGTCTCAGGATGTCCAGAATGTCAACAGGCGACTCAATCGGCACCGATCAATCGTACGGTTGACCAAAAAGTCAACTCCTTAAATTTTGAGAATTGGAATCCAAGTTGTGAATCAAAGTTGCTCCTTATGTCATAATGGACTTTCATATCAATTTTCATGATCATGGGATCAAGGATGAGAGAGTAATCGAGAAATCGGGAAATTAGGGTTTTGAAAAGGGCTAAACCGTATCTCCTTAACCACACATCCAATTGAGTTGGTTCTAGTCTCATTTGAAAGCTCTTGACAAGTCCTAAAAAAGTCCCATACTAGTCCACAACCATAAAATGCATACTTTTTGAGATAGAAGCAAACACATTCCTAGAAGGGAAAATAACTTAGAAAATTTCTAAGTTATTTTCACTTTAAAAACTTGTGTGCAGCCAACTTCAAGGAGATTTTTCAACTAGTTTCAAATAGAATCAAGACTTTTGGCCAACATGAAAGTTTTAGTACTATGTGAGGGCTTTCTAAAAAGTACAAGTACATCTCAAGGTGATTTATGAGCTGAGAGATACATGTGTTCAAAGTTGGTATTTTGTCATTCTAGTCCCACATTGACAAATTTTGCAAAAGCACCTCTATCACTCAAGTGGGCCAATTCTAACTTGTCAAACTCATACTATCTGATATATTGAACATCTCAAGCAGGTTGAAGCAAAGAAATTGCATGGAGATAGCATAGAATTAAAGATTGGAAGTTCATTGCCTAAGTTGCCATTTTTGACTTTTCCAAGCATGAGGTGGAAAGTGATTCTGCTCCAGCCACTCTACCAAGCATCTAGGCTGCAATTTATCAGTAGAAACATCATTTAAACTTGCCCATTGGGTTAAGGAGACAGCCAAAGATCAGAAAAAGCAAAGCAAGTTGGCAAATGGATGGAAATATCAAGGATAACTTCATTTGTAAGTAAGGTTCTCAAGCAAGCACCTCCTTGCTTTTTGCTATAAATAGGGACCTCATACCCCTCATTCAGGACATAAATTTCATTCTGAAAACCTGCTAAACCAAGCTCTCTCACTATATCTCTCTCTCACTTGCAATTTGCAAAATCATTCAAAGTGTCCAAAATAGCCAAAATTCTGCACTTTGCATTTTTGCTACCACATCAAGTTCTACATGTTCCAGCACCCAAATCATCATCCATACATCTTCTAAATCACATATAGAAGGTGTACAAACCATTGAACCACCAAAAATCACAAGAAATCAAAAAGTCAACATTTCACTTGGCTTACTTTGACCAAAATCCATAAAAAACACCAAATCTTACTCCAAACATTTTCTTGAGGTTTTAATCACTTGAACACCTCAAATACCATATACCTCAGCTGTCCAAGCCTTCATCTATCATCAGAAACTCATAAATCTCATTTTGGCATCTCAAGTGGCTTGATTCTTAAGCTTCAAGTAAAGCAAGGACTAGGATTCAGCACCTCTGGTTTTCTCAACAGCTTTTGATTGTTTAAACAGGATCTCCAACAGGTATGTAATATGTATACCTTGCTTATTGCATCATCTACCATTGAATTTGCATCTCTTGAGTATGTTTTATTGAAAATTTAGACTATGGTGTTGATGAATGGCAGGGTTATCATGAGTGCCATCATGTGTACTCAAGCTGTTATTGTTAAAATTTCATTGCTATGTGTTTTTACTGTCAAAACAAGTTTTAAACTGATAGAAGTTTTATGATGGTTTGCTGGAAATTGTTGGCTAAATTATTTGTGACTTGTTTGATTTTTGAGTTGGTAGGTCATTGTTGTGTGTGGTATTTGTATCAGTTATGCGTGGTTACTTTTCCTACTGTTTGTGACTTGATTGAGGCCACAAATTTAGTTTTGGTTTAGGCCTGAGGTTAAGAACTTTGGTAATATTATCAGTCTTGTTTTGGCTATAGCAGTTAGAATGAGAACCTGGTTGGGAGGGGGTTCATTAGCTTGTATTTGATTGATGTTAAGAAATATATTTGACCATGCTAAGTGTTTCTGTTTTTGTCATGATGAATGATTTTGGATTACATGCTATATGGCCAAAATGTTGAGTTGATTAAGTTCTGTTTTAGGTTTTGTTCATAACAGTAGGAGATTATATTGGCCTAGGCTGTAGGTTTTGTTTTTAAACTTTGAAATATGTTTGCACAGTATGAGAGAATTGCTTAAACCCCCCACCTGCTGTCATGAAACTGAACCCTGTTATGAAGCACCATATTTTGCATGATATTTCTGGCCAAGAGGATGAGTTTGGTTGGCAGCTGGATTTATGACCATCCTTTGAGCAGTAAAACTTGTATGTACAGTTTGAGTCAAGCATGATAGGAAATAAATGAATACCCCCCCTTTTTTGCTGTGTATTTATCTCATGATTGAGTCTTAGTACTGTGAGGACCCTTGCCAAGAACTGTTCCAGGTTTGTGAGTTATAGTAGAATGTCATTTTGAGCCTTTTTGGTTAATAATAGATAGGATCCTGTTTTGAAGCTCATGATTATCCTTGATCCTAGTTTGATTTGCTTCTTATTGTTAATTGTGAGTATGTCATATTTGAAGTACTTGGAGTTGGGGCAATTCTGGTTTAATGCTTGGGCACATAGTTACATTATGTCTTTTTGAAACTGAATTGATGAACATAAAAATCTCAGTCAGCAGCCACACACCAGGACACACTTATTTTGATCCCACGCAGTCAAAAGAATACAGTTTTTTTGAAAACAGCACTTGGACACCAGTTGTGGTAGGCTAAACTTTAAACATGAGGCATATGAGTTTCAGGTTTGAATAGTATGTGTTGTGTTTTAAAGCTGATGTAGGTAAGATTTTCACAAATATCAAACCAGTTTCATGAATGTTGTGGCTGCTGTTAGTTTTTTACTGTCCAAGAAAAAAGCTAAATTGTGCTCGAAACCAGTTTTGGCATAAGTTGTAGAACTTAAGTCTTAATCATTGGTGCATGATTGTTTAGACATTTAAAGGATGTCTAAGTCCTTGCTTTGCTCATTTCACACTCAACATACCATTTCACATCTTCACTTGACATGAACACTTAAAGCCACATAAACCACTCACTCCATCACTTTTGGCATAGAGCATGACAAACCTGCTTTCAACATGTCTAAATGAGTATTCTAAGTGTGTTTGTATGCTCACCCTACTGTTTTGAACATAGCATCAAAGACTCACTTGTTGACACCAAATTTCATAACCCACACAATCCACAAACATCCTCATTCTTTGCATAACACATGATATGGCTTGTTTTCTCATTTCAACATACTTGTTTGATCATTTTGAGCATGCTTATGTGTTTACTTTTCTGCTTTATTGTCTTACTTCAAAACTCACATGTTGACACAAACGCTTCAAAACACACGCAAGTCACTCAAACTTGACACTTTTGGCATGACTGGTTTTTTTCATCAGAACACCACCTCACCCACCTCACATTATTCATTTGTAACCTGTTGAAACATTGATCTGATGTGCACAAGCCTTACACCACAAAGTCATCACACAAAGTGCCTTGAACTATCACATAGTTGCATGTTCCATACCAGTTGGAGAATGGATGGTTTTCTTTGATTTCTTTTGATTGCAACAGCTTTGTATGATCCCATATGACATGTCTAAATAACAAAACACTGAATTTTGATTGAACACAAGATGCACACCATTTCATGCACTAACATACACAAAGAATGCAACTTGAAAGCCAAAGGTTCACACACTTGTTCCAGTATCACTTTTTTTCACATGCACATACTTAAAACCATGTTTGAGATGTATTCACAAGGTTACTTTAGTTTTTATTGCTTTTGAACATGAACTGCCCAACTGTCATGCATATATGTGTGTGTTCATTTGCAAATGGAGAGTGACTTGCCAATATCTGTATCTCCTAGCCATGAGTTTGTTTTCTTCTGTTCATATATCATATATGGGATGTGTATGTGAACTTACTTGGCATTAAAAATGTTTGTATCAAGTTATCCATGTCATTTTGCAAATCATAAGCCATAACCAAACACTCTATTGGGTTTTTCAAAGGAAAATGAATTTCAGCAAACCAACACCACCATCCTCTTCCTCTCATTTTTCTACCCCATTTCCATATAAATTTTGTTTCGTTTCGATAAGCGGTTAGAAAGTTACGGTATAAATCGTATTTGGTTTGATTATGTGTTTTGCCCAAACATGAATGTGATATGCCTTGTATATTTATTGTTTCACATGTATTAATGGATGTATGGCCGCCCCAGCGGTTGAAACTTGCGCGTGTATTGATCATGACATGGGTTCGATCCTTGGTGATAACCCTTGTTGCCACTTTTTTGCATCTTTGTACATAAACTTCAAAAATTCGTAACTCTCTCATTTTTTATCGTTTTTCGCCCGTTCTTTTTTCATTGCGCGTGTTTTTATATGTACTTTCATACCATGAAATTATTTCCCATGTTTGATTATTTTTCCACCATGTTTGATTATGCGCAATCCGCGCATTGACGGTACTAACCCTAATTGGTTGCAGATGAAAATTAAAAAGGTTCCTCTTGTGTTTTCTCAGGAAATTTGATTGTTATCGTGTCTATATATGTTTGTCAACATGTTAGAATTTTTACCTTGAATTATTATCATGTTTACCTCATCTGTTTGTTAACAGTATTCCAGGTGCGAACTGTCGTCACGGTTCTCGTACCGAAACAGCTGCTTTGATTGTCATCATTGCTTTTCATTTTTAATGTTTTCATTGGTTGTCACCATGATTATGCTTGTATAATGTTTGTATTTTATTTTATCCCCAAGCGACGAAGCTCGTTAGCTTTCGTCCAGTTGCCAATAGTACTGTTCCTCCAAAGGAAGGTCTGTCCACTTGACTGTCAATGTCTTGGACCAAAACCTCTGCTATCCCTTGACTTTGTTAAGTCACCTTAACCCTAATTCAGAAGCCTTTAGACTTTGCTTGAAGTCCAAGAAACCTACCCATACTAGGAGTGTTCTTCAACTAGAACCCTAGGAAAGAGTTCGTCAACTCTATGTAAGAATCATCGTCATGATTTTCTTACTTTCCCTTTCAATTTAGCTTAGGGAGTTTTGTCAAACTCCACACAAACATTGTCATGTTTGTTCCCCTTGAACCTTGATCATCATCAAGTGTTCTTTTCCCTGGTGAGGTGAACTACGATTGCTCTGATTCTATCCTAGTCAGGATACGTAGGCAGAAGGTGCGATACCTTTGCGAGCAAACTTAGGAAACCACATAGGATTTTATTTATTTTATCTCAATTCCCAATCCTTAAACCATTAGTGCACAATTCACAAACTTTAGCAATTAATTAAACAAAAGGTTCCTGTAGAGTACTACAGATATTTAGGGTGCTAATACCTTCCCTAGATATAACCAACCCCCGAATCCCCGAATCTCTTAAAGCGTTGTTGTCACATCGCGCAAAAGGTTCTTTCTTTCTTTAGACCTATCCTTTGGATAAATTACAGACCGGTTGTAAAAAGAAATACGGTTCAAGTTAATTAATAGCTTGATATCAAATTTTCACCGCAACAGAAATGGCGACTTCACTGGGGATTTGTTACTCTTTGCTTTTATTTTGAGGGTTCAACCTATTTTGTTTAACTAATTGCTATTTGTGAATACTTGTATATATTTGTGCTCTGATGGTTTGGGAAACTTGAAATGGTGAGACAGCACTACACCCGTGCTCAAGCGTACTTATGATAGGAAGGTGATATATTCAAGAAGGCTTATAGGGAGTAGATTCCCGACCAAGCTGACTTGAGAAAATCACCGCTCAGTGGAGGCCCTTTAGAGAGCTAGTATTGTTGATCGAGTATTCGTGAAAACAATGCTACTTTCTACGTAGGTGCCCATGACACTGAGGACCTTTAGATACCTTTTCCCCACTATGGCTTTCTTAGGATGTAGTGCGATGACTATAAGGAAGTAATTCCAAAGTAGTTGATACGCGATACTACACTTGGACGAGACTCTCTTGAGAATATTATCGACCACCAAGTATTTGGGAAATTGATAATATTCGAAAGATGGGTCAAGGACTCCAGGAACTCTTTTAGAACCTTGTTCTGCAGTTGTGGGAACCTTAGTACATACCTTTGGGGTGGGTAGACCTTGACTCCTTGCTCATATTTCCCAAACCAAAAACCTTGTCTGTTTACTTGAGTAAAATCTGTGAATATGTGATTACCTGTGTTTGTGCATTCATGCATCCATAAACATCATGTCATAAAAGTTTTATGGAACTCAGAGTCGTTTATTTATAAAATAACAGGAACATCATGGATAATGGAAAAAAGAAAACTATAAAGTACACTTACAAAAGCCCTAATATAGATGAGATTGAAAGGTTGAGCACTCTGATCACAGATGTAGAAGGATTCAAGAGCAGGTACGGGAATTTGTTGTCTCTACTGAAAATAAGGAAGAAAATGGATCTGGGACTCCTTTCCACATTACTCCAGTTCTATGACCCACTTTATCACTGCTTCACATTTCCGGATTATCAGTTAGTGCCGACACTTGAAGAGTATTCCTGTATGATTGGGTTACCCATCCTTGATGCATCTCCTTTTCCCGTCATGAAGAAGGACCCTAAAGAGGAAGAAATTGCTAAAGCCATACGTATCGGGTTGGTAGACATTCAGAAGAACATGGTTACTAAAGGAGGTATCTTTGGGCTGACTGCAAAATTCTTGATTGGGAAGGCTCAGTATTATGCCGATCACTTGAGTATGGATGCTTTTGAGGCTATTCTAGCCTTGCTTATTTATGGGATCTTTCTGTTTCCAAGCTTTGACAACTTTGTGGATCTCAATGCCATCAAAATATTCTTGAAGAAGAATCCAGTACCTACTCTACTAGCTGATGCTTACCACTCTGTTCATCAAAGAAATCTTCACAAAGGAGGAATGATCGTCTGTTGTGTTCCGTTGTTGTATAAATGGTTTGTTTCTCATCTACCCAAAGCCCATACTTTTTGGAGCAAAGGATGGTGGTCTGAAAAGATTATGGCTCTTACTCACTCCGATATTGACTGGTACAGCCGTAGTTATGATGGAATCAAAATCATTGATAGTTGTGGAAGCTTCGGGAATATACCTCTCCTCGGTACAAATGGGGGGATCAGCTATAACCCCGTGCTTGCTCGTCGACAACTTGGTTATCCGCTGAAAGACAAACCCTGCAGTGCTCACGTAGAAGGTATTTTCTTCATAGGAATTTCAGAATTAAAAAATGAAATTCTCAGAGCATGGGGGCATATACACAGAAAAGGAAAAGAGGACTTGGGAAGACCTAACTGCATCTCTTTTGAACCTTATCTCCAATGGGTATGAAAGAGGGCCATTCAGTTGAAAATGCCTTATCCTCCACAAAAGCCTATGGTATTAATAGAAGAACAACCGTTGATTTTCATGTCTGAGGAAGAGAAGATGAAGATTGCTCTAAGGAAGTCACAGCAGATTGAGGTATCCTGGAGGTACAAATATCAAGTGGCTATGGAAGAGAACGAGGAACTCCGCAAACAACTTCAATCGAAAGAAGAGGAAGCAGTTGCAAGCAAAAAGAGGAAGGCACATGAAGATGCATTTTATTCCAACCATCAATCAACTCCTTGGAAGGCTATGGTAGACAAACTCATCCTTGAGAAAGCGCAGGTGGAAGAAGAGCTCAGAAGAATCAAGAAGAGAGAGGATTTTCTTTTAGAGCATATTGAGTTGTAATATTAGGGCTTTTGTAAGATGTACTAAAATCTTTTGTAATACCCCTTTTGAAAAATCAATGAAATGAAAGGATATTTTGGTAAAATTGAGTTCCATAAAACTTTTGCATTTAAGGTTGCATTCTTGTTATTTTAAACATTCAAGGAACTAAAAGATTATTTTGCAGATATTATAAGATGGATTCCGAAAAGAAAGAAGAGGTTGTGTTCCGAAGACCAAGATTAGAGAACTTGAAGAAACTGGTAAGTTTGGTAGAAGACCCCGAGGCGTTCAGAGAAAGACATGGGAATATGCTGTCATTACTGGAAGTTCAAGTGTACGAAGAAATGTTATCCGCACTCGTGTAATTCTATGATTCAACCTATCATTGTTTCACGTTTCCATATTATCAGTTGCTACCAACTTTGGAGGAGTATTCCGCCTTAACGGGGGTAGGTGTTACCCCCAGTCCCTTTTCTGGAAGGGAGGGAACTCCTAATGAAAGAGCAATTGCAGAGGCCGCGTATTTGGAATTGGACGAAGTGCGATCTCATATGGGTGACAAGGGAGGATTGTACGGAATTTCAGCCATGTTCCTATATGAAAAAGCTCAGAGCTATGCCTTGTCGCAAAATACTGCAGCATTTGAAGCCATCCTGGTGTTACTTATTTACGGACTGTTCCTGTTCCCAACTGCTAGTGATTTTATGGACGCAGATGCAATCAATCTCTTCTTAATCAAAAATCCTGTACCTACCTTGCTGGCCGACACTTATTTTACCCTCCACCGAAGGAACCGCTATGGGGTTGGACGAATTGAATGTTGCACCGTTCTCCTGCACAAGTGGTTTATTTCACGCTTGTTAGAAATTCCAGCCATTTGGGATAGGCAAAATGGACTCTCATGGACAGAAAAGATGCTGTTGCTCAAACACTCAGACATTAAATGGTATGATCCTATGTATGGAGAAATTTCCATGATCCAAAGCTGTGGAGATTTCCCGAATGTACCGCTCATCAGCGTCAATGGGTGCATCAGCTATAATCCTATTCTGGCCCGTCGACAGTTGGGGCACCCCATGGAAGATGAACCAGATCCAGACTATTTGAGGAAATTTTACTTGGAGGAAAGGAAGAATCCTGCTTATAGGGCTCGAATCGCGTACGCTTGGCGTTATGTCTACACAAGAGGAGTAACTGCCCTATGCCCCCACAATGCTACTGTTTCAGAATCTTACCTATCATGGGTAAGAGAAGCGGCAATGAAGATGTTCTATACCCGCTTTGAGCCTGACTCGCCCAAGCCTACCCTCGTAGAAGAGTTAAAGGCCGCCTTGGCAAAAGCTGAGAAAGAAGGGAAAATGTGGAGAGATAAATATTTCAAGGCTATGCAAGAGAAAGAAGAACTTCAAGAATTGGTACGTTAAGGTGGAAGAAAGAATCAGTCTGAAGATGAAGGACCATCCAGCAGAAGAATCTAGAATCTATTGTTGTTGTTTTTCGTATTTTTGTAGAAGCTAGTATTTTCATTTTGTAAACTCTCCAGATGTTATCAATGAAGATTTGTCTGTTTTATTGTTATAATATTTGCAAATAAAGCTTTTATTCCCTTGAATGTTTAAAATCTGCATGTGGCATGTCTGCATTCCATAAACATTGCATATGCATATTCCTGAGTCGAGTCTCATCCCTCTGTCTTGTCAACAGAATCACACTGAAACCTCGCCATCAGTACAACACACGAGCCCAAGCTCGCTTAAGGATGGAAGAGCAGAACTTGGATGTAAACAGAATCGACAATGAACTCGGAGAGCTCCGAGGAGGCATGGGACAGATCAAAGAAGCCTTACAAGTCATTCGTGCAATGTTGGACACTCAAGCCACTGTTGTCTCTGAAATCACTGCAGATCCAATCCCGACAGCTGTAACCATTGCAAATGTACCGCCTTATGGTTTGTCTCCAGGCTTTGTGCCACCACCGAGAGTCACTCAACAAACAATTCCATTGGGAGGTGAGATTCCGCAAGTTATTCCCACCTACACTCCAGCTACAGTTCAGGTTCAAGCACGCCCCATCTTTCATAATCCACCACCAGTATACGAAGGACCCGAAGGGTATGAAGAGGAGAATGAATCACATGAGAAGTTAAGGGAAAGCGTTGAAACTATAGGGAGGAAGATCCGAGCGATGGAAGGAAACGATACCTTTGGCACTGACGCCAGAGAAATGTGCTTGGTATCTGGACTAGTAATACCACCAAAGTTCAAAATCCCAAATTTCGATCAGTACTCAGGAGCTACTTGCCCACGAACTCACTTAATCATGTACTATAGAAGAATGGCAGCACACGTCGAAGACGACAAGTTAATGATCCATTGCTTCCAAGACAGTCTGAAAGGAGCTCCAGCAAAATGGTATCTAAGTCTAGATCAGTCCAGAATCCACAGTTTTCAAGATTTGGCTGATGCATTCATGAAACATTACAAATATAATATGGATATGGTACCTGACCGAAGGCAGTTGTTGAACATGTCCCAGAAAAGCACAGAGTCATTCAAAGAATACGCTCAGCGGTGGAGAGAAACAGCGTCCCAGGTAGAACCACCCCTAAGTGAGAAGGAACTGACAAACTGGTTTGTTGACACAGTGAGACCAGAATTCTATGAGAAAATGATCAGCAGTGTGTCTGCAAGTTTTTCAGACATTGTGGCCGTGGGAGTGAGGGTAGAATTGGGAATGAAAAGTGGAAAGGTAGCCAGCAGCTCCAGCAGTTCTAACAACAACAGTATTAAGAAGGTCAGCAGTGGGTTTCACAAGAAGAAAGAAGGTGAAACAAATGTCGTAATGGGAAGAAGAAATCGTACCGTGAGACCTCTATACCAGCAATATCAGCCGCCTCAACAAAGTTTCTTCCAGCCAATCCAACCTAACTATGTTCAACCGTTTCATCAACAAAGACCCGTGTACCCGGTACAGTATGCCCCTCAGCAATATGTGGCAGCTGTGACCCCAACATTCAACCATTCCACTTCAAACTATCAACCAGGGCGACCAACGCCCGTGTATCAGCAAAACCAGCAAGGGCATCAACGAGCGCCCAACGCTCCGCCCTTTCAACAAAATCAACAGCAGAGGGTACCACAGCCCAGGCAACAATACCAGAACCGGAGGCCAACCACAAAACCTCCACTCCCACAAATACCAATGACGTACACTGAGTTATATCCATCTTTGGTCCAGCAGGGGTTGATCACGACAATACCACTTAATCCGGATACCACGTCTCCACATTATAACCCAAATGCCCATTGTGCTTTCCATAAAGGTGCTGCCGGCCACGACTTAGAAGGATGCTTTGCCTTAAAACATCTGGTTAGAGAGTTGATGGAGAAGAAAATCCTGTCCTTTGATGATGTACCACCTAACGTCAAGAGTAACCCACTGCCAAACCACAGAGGGATCAATGCCATTGAAAAGTCAGATGAAGAGATAATTAATGATGTGTCAAAAATCAGAACGCCATTGAAGACATTGCATGATAAGCTGACAGAAGCAGGGTTGTTGGAAAGTGTTCATGGCAAATGTGAAAAATGTACCGTAGGTTCCAGCAGATGTAATGCGATGCAGGAAGATATACAAAGATTGATAAATGAGGGGATGTTACAAGTATGTGGTAAGGAAAGGAAAGGAGAGGTTTCTGTAATAGAGCCAGTTTTCGACCTATCCAGGAAAAGAGAGAAAGTTCCAGTGTTTAATAGGGGTGCAAGGCCAGTTTTCAACAGAGCCGCTATTGGTCAACCGCGACCAATCGTAGTTCAAAAACTGAGATCGTTCCATTATGACAATAAAAAAGTTGTTCCGTGGAAGTACGAGGTGACCGTGGTAGACAAAGAAACGAGAAAGGTTGTTCAGACAGATAATCAGAGAGATGTGACCAACATTGCCGGCACTAGCAAGATGACCCGCAGCGGTCGGATCTATCAGCCAAAAGAATCAGTAGCTATTCCAAAGGAAGTCGTTCCTGTTGTGGTAATCAAAGAAAAAGAAGCTCCAAGCACAGAAGAAGAAAATGATGAGTTTTTGAGGATTATCCGAAGAAGTGATTACAAGGTGATAGATCAGCTTCATCAGACGCCATCAAAAATATCAATCTTGTCACTCTTGATAAATTCTCCAGCTCACAGGGAAGCATTACAGAAAGTATTGAGACAAGCACACGTAACCAAGGATATTTCACTTGGGCAATTTGATTCAGTAGTGGCTAACATCACGGCATGCAATACTTTAAGTTTCAACGATGCCGAGTTACCAAAGGAAAAACGTGATCACAATCGTGCACTACACATATCCATCAAATGCCAGGAAGATACTTTGGCACGAGTACTGGTCGACACAGGATCCTCGTTAAACGTACTACCCGCAAGAACACTGTCCAGACTAGTCTATGCCGGGGCAGAGATGAAACCAACCTCATTAATTGTAAAAGCCTTTGATGGTTCGAGGAGAGCGGTCATCGGAGAAGTAGAATTACCAATCTTGGTGGGACCCCATGAGTTTAACATTGTACTTCAGGTGATGGACATAAATCCAGCTTATAGCTGCCTACTGGGACGTCCCTGGATCCATGAAGCCGGGGCAGTAACTTCTACCCTGCACCAAAGAATGAAGTTTGTGGTAAATGATAAACTAGTAATTGTTCATGGTGAAGAGGAATTAATGGTCAGTAATCTTTCATCATTCCGATACATTGAAGCAGAAGAGGATGCGCTAGAGACTTCATTCCAAGCACTAGAAATAGAAAACGCAGTGATGATAGAGGAGACGGTGGCAAAAAGTGGTCCAACTTTCGCATCTGCTCAAGGCGCCAAAGCTACAATGGAAGAAGGCACTCCCGCAGGATGGGGAGAAGTCATTGAGGTAAAGCCGAAGATGAACCGCCAGGGGTTGGGTTACAAACCAACTCAAAGTGAAGAACCAAGGCATGACAACAGCCGACCAAAGGCTATTCAAGAAATATTTATCAATGGCGGTTTTCAAATTAACGTCGTGGAAGGAAATCTTGAAAGAGAAGACATAGGAGCGCTAGTGTATCATGACGAAGCTACTCTGAACAACTGGGAGGCTATCGAAGTTCCTGTAGTTTTTCCCGAGTTAAAGTAATTTGTTGTTTTCTTTCTTTTTTATTTTATTTTAAAATCTCCATAGCCGTGCCCAAGGCTGTAGGAATGTTTTGTAAGGGCCCCATGCTTTCAAAGAAATATCAATGAGAATGGACTATTTTGTTAAAAATCCTCGTGTTGTTTCTTTACCGTTTTTCTTGCTTTTACTTTGAAAGAAAAATGGAAATACAAAAAACCAAAACAAAAACAATTTTCTCTTTCTCTGTATGTGTTGCATTTGTTGATTGTGTGCTTTAAAGTAAACCCTTCGAACGTGCAATGATGACCATAACCCCATTGAATCCTGTGACCAAACATCTCCTCCTGACCTTGATTCACCAATTTACCAAGCTGAAGACGAGGATGAAGACTGTGAAATTCCTGATGAACTGGTAAGATTGGCCCAAAAAGAGGATGCAGAGCTTCAACCCCATAAGGAACAGGTAGAAGTTATCAACCTTGGTACCGAAGAAGATAGGAAAGAGGTCAAAGTTGGGGCAGCCCTAGGGGCAGAAGTAAAACAGCAGTTAAAGGAACTCTTAAGAGAATATGTAGATGTGTTTGCTTAGTCTTATCAGGATATGCCTGGTTTGGATACAGACATAGTGGTTCACAAGTTACCACTCCGACCTGAATGCCCTCCGGTTAAACAGAAACTCAGAAGAACCAGACCCGACATGGCTCTTAAAATCAGAGATGAGGTAAAAAAGCAGATTGATGCAGGCTTCCTTGCAGTGGCCAAATATCCAGAATGGGTAGCCAACATTGTTCCTGTACCAAAGAAAGATGGAAAGGTAAGGATGTGTGTGGATTATCGAGATTTAAACAAAGCCAGTCCAAAGGACGACTTCCCTCTACCGCATATTGATACTTTGGTAGATAATACAGCTCGGTTTGCAGTGTTTTCCTTTATGGACGGTTTCTCTGGTTACAATCAAATCAAAATGGATCCTGACGACATGGAAAAAACAACCTTCATCACTCCATGGGGCACCTACTGTTATAAGGTTATGCAATTCGGTTTAAGAAATGCAGGCGCAACTTATCAAAGAGCTATGGTGGCTTTGTTCCACGACATGATGCACAAAGAAATAGAAGTATATGTGGATGACATGATCGCCAAGTCTCAAAATGAAGAAGACCATCTAGAACATTTGTTGAAGTTATTCAAAAGACTCCGGAAATATCAGTTGAGGTTGAATCCCGCAAAGTGCACTTTCGGAGTCAGATCAGGAAAATTACTCGGTTTCATCGTTAGTCACGAGGGGATTGAAGTGGATCCAGACAAAGTTCGTGCCATTCAAGACATGCCAGCTCCGCAGACCGAAAATCAGGTTAGAAGTTTTCTTGGAAGGTTGAATTACATATCCAGGTTCATTTCCAATATGACCCCCACCTGTGAACCGATCTTCAAGTTGTTACGAAAGGGTCAAACGGTTGTATGGAATTCTGATTGTCAAACAGCGTTCAATAAAATCAAAGGTTATCTCCAAGAACCTCCAATTTTGATACCACCCGTTCCGGGAAAGCCTCTCTTTATGTATTTGACAGTGCGTGAAAACTCAATGGGTTGCGTTCTGGGTCAACAAGACAAATCCGGACGGAAAGAACATGCCATTTATTATCTGAGCAAGAAATTTACTGATTGTGAAAACAGATACTCACTCCTAGAAAAGACTTGTTGTGCTTTAGCATGGGCCGCTAAGAGTTTGAGGCAGTATATGATTTGTCACACCACTTTATTGATCTCGAAAATGGATCCAATAAAGTACATCTTTGAGAAACCTGCACAAACCGGAAGACTCGCCCGGTGGCATATGCTACTATCAGAATATGATATTCAATATGTGGCTCAGAAATCTATCAAAGGCAGTGTGTTATCAGAATATCTCACAGATCAACCTGTCGAAGATTATGAACCTCTGAAGTTTGATTTTCCGGATGAAGATATCATGTTAGTAAAAGATTGTGAAGAAACAAGTTCTGACAAAGGTCAACAGACAGAGAATTGGTGGAAAATGATGTTCGACGGTTCCTCCAATTATAGCGGACATGGCGTAGGTGCAGTTTTAATGAATCCTGAAGGTGGTTACACTCCGTTTACAGCCAGACTAGACTTTGATTGTACAAACAACATTGCTGAATACGAAGCATGTATCCTTGGTCTCGAAGCAGCCATTGATCTCCAAATCAAAAATCTCGAAGTCAGTGGAGACTCAGCATTGGTTATCTACCAAGTCACGGGTGAATGGGAGACAAGACATGAAAACCTGATCCCTTACAGAGCTTATATCGTTGAAACGATCAAGTATTTTGATGAAATCACCTTTAAACATGTTCCAAGAGCAGAGAATCACATCGTCGATGCCTTAGCCATGTTGGCCTCAATGTGGAAAACTAAAGATGTCAAGGATGGCACACTTATCAAAATTGATCGCAAGACAGAGCCTGCTTACTGTCAAATGATTGAAGAAGAAACCGATGGCAAACCCTGGTATCATGATATAAAGAATTATCTGTTGAAACAAGAATATCCCGCAGATGCTACAACACTTGACAAGAAAACACTGAGACGATTAACATCCAAATTCTTCCTCAGCAATGGTGTACTTTACAAAAGAAATCATGATATGGTCTTACTCAGATGTGTTGACAAAAGAGAAGCGGACTTGTTAATGAAAGATGTTCATGAAGGAATGTTTGGTACTCACGCCAACGGATACGCCATGTCCAAAAAGATCTTGAGAGCAGGTTATTACTGGTTGACCTTGGAAACTGACTGTATTCAATACGCCAGAAAGTGTCACAAGTGCCAGATTTATGCAGACAAAATGCATGTACCTCCAACACTGTTGAATGTACTGTCGTCGCCATGGCCTTTCTCTATGTGGGGGATTGACATGATTGGGGCAATTGAGCCAAAAGCTTCAAATGGACACCGTTTCATTCTGGTTGCCATCGACTATTTCACAAAATGGGTTGAAGCTGTATCTTACACCAATGTTACACGTCAAGTGGTGGCTCGTTTCATAAAAAACGAGATCATATGTCGCTACGGGATCCCAAGCAGAATTATAACAGACAACGACACCAATCTGAACAACAAAGTTATGAAAGAATTATGTGAGGACTTCAAAATCGAACACCACAACTCTTCCCCTTACCGTCCAAAGATGAATGGAGCTGTGGAAGCTGCAAATAAAAACATTAAGAAGATCTTGCAGAAAATGGTTAAAACCTACAAAGATTGGCATGAAATGCTACCATTTGCCCTGCACGGATACAGAACCTCCGTCCGCACTTCCACAGGGGCAACCCCCTTTTCTCTGGTATATGGAATGGACGCAGTTCTTCCCATCGAGGTCGAGATACCATCCCTCAGAGTTATCATGGAAACCAAGTTAGAAGAGGCAGAATGGATTAAAGAAAGATTTGATCAGCTGAATCTCATCGATGAAAAGCGCATGTCTGCGATGTGTCACGGCCAGTTGTATCAAAAAAGAATCAAGAGGGCGTTCGATAAAAAGGTCCGTATCAGAGAGTTCCGCGAAGGAGAACTTGTGCTCAAGAAAATTTTACCAGTTCACAAAGACGCAAGAGGGAAGTGGATGCCTAATTATGATGGCCCCTTTATTGTGAAGACAGTATTCTCCGGAGGTTCACTGGTCCTTACTACCATGGACGGAGAACAACTCATACACCCGATAAACTCTGACGCAGTTCGGAAATATTACGCCTAAAAAAGGTACCCGATAAGCCGAAAATCCAAAAGAAAGGTTTATGCAAAAGTTAGGGTAAAAAAAAGAAAAAAGAGAAGAAAAGAAAAAAGAGAAAAGAAATAAAAAAGCTCGCTAAGTTGAAAACCCGAAAGGGCGGCTTAGGCAAAAATGAGCGTCCCAGTGGATTGAAAACCCGAAAGGGCGATCCAGGCAAAAATTAGGGACAAAGGCGTTTCGCTGCATCAGACAAAGTCATCAACACTGCAGACTCAACAAAGATTCATCTCAACAGCTCTCGTCAGAAGCAAGGATCTTGGAGAATTCTAGTCTTTAGGGATAGTTAGGTCACAGGATTCAATGTAACCTTATCCACTTTTGCCATTTTACTTGTAAAATTTCCATGGAATATTGTCATTGGCAAGATTTCATCCTTTAAATAAAATCAGCCTTTTGAGCCTTTCTTTCTTGTGCAAATTATCAGTTCCTTATTTTCTGTGTTATGCAAAATACCGTTCGATTGTTTTTGAAAGCATTAAAATCCAAAATTTTAAAAAATAACTTGGAAAGATTTTACAAAATGTTTTAACTTGTGGAAAGACTCGAGGAAAATCATACTTCCCCGAAACTTCAGGGTAGCAGGAGTCTTGATACACAGTCAGGATTTACATTCCCCAATGAAATGCTAGCAAGTTGGGCGACGAAGAGTCCTTTGGCCATGCATGATTACCAAAATTGAAGATTATCCCTCAGGATTTCTTGTGATGATATGAAGGTTCCTCCCCCAGCAAAGTATTTCTGGACATCTGTTTGAATTCACCTCAGCAAAATCTACCTACAGGCTTTATTCCTCAGTAGGTCTTCGGGTTTATTTTCCCAAGTCTACGTACACCCCTCATCATGGGATCAGTGTGATTCGGTTGTTCCCCGAGTCGGTGACATCTATCAATCCCCGCGAAGTCTAAGTTATTACGCACTTCGTTTCCAAGTACAAGCCCAGTAGTAACTGGCATTTTGTTCAAACCAATTATTGTTGATATTCATTTGGTCATCACCATCCATGTCCTTTTAAAGCCCCGTCGTCACTGGCATTGTCTAAATCCAATCGTCATTGGTATCTCGTTAGTAGTCACTAACAAATCCACGTATAAGTCCAGTCGTCACTGGCACTAAATAAAAGTCCAATTGTCATTTGCACCTCTTGGTTTGGTTGTTACCAACCTTTCCCCGGGAAATCCAGTCGTCACTGGTATTGTTCCAATTATTATTGGTATCTTGTTAGTTGTTACTAACTTTCCCCGTGAAGTCCAGTCGTCACTGGCACTGCCTAAATCCAATCGTCATTGGTATCTTGAGGTTTTAACCAATCTTTCCCTTTGAAACCCAGTCGTAACTGGTATCATCGTCTAGAGTCCAATCGTTACTTGGAGTCTATTTCAGTTTGGTTGTCACCAATCTCCAGCTAGAAGATCTGGTAATCCCTAGCATTTTTGTATAACCAATTGTCATTAGTATTCCCCAGTATGGTCGTCACCATCTTCATTAAAAATCCAGTCGTAACTGGCATTGTTTAAAACCAATCGTTATTGGTACCCTGATTTGGTCGTCACCAATCACCATTAAAAGACCAGTCGTCACTGGCATCGCTTGGAATTCTGGTCGTTACCAATTCCCCAGGAAGTCTATTGATTACCAGCACTGTGTGAACTATTTGCAGAAGCTGAGGGTGTATCCCAGTGATCCATGTTCCCAGTCAAGTCTCGGAGATCTAGTCGTCATTAGTATCCTCCGTGTGTGATTAGGCTTGATTCTAGTCCATTCCTGAAGATCCCGTTTGAACTCTTCACTATAGGAAGTTCCTCATCTGATCATCCCCAGTGAGGTTGTATCCAGTCTATTCTTCTCCCCGGTGAATCCTGATTCTCTTTTCCCGATGGAATTAATTTTTCATTTCCCCAGTAGAAGTCTATTCTTCTCCCCGGTGAATCCTGATTCTCTTTTCCCGATGGAATTAATTTTTCATTTCCCCAGTAGAAGTCTATTCTTCTCCCCGGTGGAGTACCTCTGTTCCAATAAGATTGTCATCTTTATTGGATTTGTCTCTTCCCCATGTGAAGTTTTCCTTCTTACGCTATCAGTCATGTCTGAACTGTTAATTTAGTTTCTCAGTACGAGTCCCCAGTGTCGAGTCCTTGTATTTGTCATCGTTTGTTTTACTGTTTCTTTTATTATTATCGTTGCGTCTATGTTGTTTGCATTCAAGCATCATAAAGCATCATTTAGAGTGCATGGCATATCATAGCTTGTCCTTTAGCATGGCATCGGATCTAAGGGACAAAATTTTCGGTTATCTATTGTAATACCCCAAATTTTACCCTTTCTTTTTTATTTTTATTTTAAATTCTGATTAACTTAATAAATTAACCTTTTTTTTTAAATCTTGTTTTTTTAACTAATAATAATTTAATTAAATTTTTTTTATAACTTTACTAATGTTTTTTTATTAACTTTTTTTTTCTATTTAGTTTATTTATTTAAATCATTTTAAGCTCTTCTTACTAACTTTTAGGATTTAGATTAAAATTTAACTTTTTTTTCTTTTCTTTAAGAGTAAATTTTTTTATAACCTTTTTTAAATTAATTTCTAACACATTTTTTTAATCAAATTCTAATACTTTTTTTAAAATAAAAATCTAACTTCTTTTTAAAGTTAAATCTTTTTTCTAACTCCTTTTTTAAAGCTAAATCTTTTTTTCTAACTTTTTTAAAATTAAATCTCTTTTTTCTAACTTTTTTTAAATCTTTTTTCTAACTCCTCTTTAAAGTTAAATCTTTTTCTATCTTTTTTAAAGCTAAATCTTTTTTTCTAACTTTTATAAAGTTAAATCTCTTTTTTCTCTAACTTCTTTTTAAAATTAAATCTTTTTTTTCTCTAAATTCTTTTTAAAATTAAATCTTTTTTTTCTAACTATTTTAAAAATTAAATCTAACCTTTTTTTTATAAATTAAATCTATCCTTTTTAAAAAAAAAATTAAATCTAAATCTTTTTGACACCATCCTTTTTCAAATTAAAATTCTAAATTCCTTTTAAAATTAAATTCTAATGCCATTTTATTTTCTTTTTTAAAATTAAATTCTAAATTCCTTTTAAAATTAAATTCTAATGCCATTTTATTTTCTTTTTTAAAATTAAGATCTAAATTCCTTTTAAAATTAAATTCTAACAGTTTTTAAAATAATTCTAACACTTTTTTAAATCAACATTCAAATGTTTTTTATTTTAAAATTCTAACTCATTTTTTTTAAACTTAAAACTCTAATTTTTATTTAACTTGAAACTCTAACTTTCTTTGCTAACATTTTTAAATTTAAATCCCAACATTTTTTTTATCAAATCCAATCACAATGAATCACATATAGAGTTAAATCAGATCAATCAGATCATATCATCATCCTAAGAAAATCAAATCCAGATATCATCATCACCATCATTGAATCAAATCTGAAATCATCATAAAAATTTATTCAAATCAAATCTGAGATTGAAAAAGATTTAAAAAAATCAAGTATAAAAGGACCCTCAGGGGCAACAAAACGGGGGATCGACAAGCATCAAAAACTCTTACAGTCTTCATCAAAAGTAACTAACTCTTTTTTTTTTTTTTTTAATTTCTAATCTTTTTATATCTTTTTTCAAAATTTCTACCATTTTTTCTTAATTAAAATTCTAACATTCTAACTCTTTTTTATTAAAATTCTAACCTTTTCTCTTTTATTTTCAAACTTTTATTTTTATTTTCTAACCTTATTTTTTTTAACCAAATTTCGAAGTTCTAAATTTTTTGCTAACTTTTAATTCTAACTTTTTAATCACATTAAAGTTCTAACTTTTCCAAATCTCACACAAAAAAAACCTAATTCCATTCTAACTCTTTTCTAATTACCTAAATTCTCATCGTCTCAAAACATTCATCACTTAACTTCTAATTATCGTCAATTCCAATTTTCATCCTTCATTCCTAACAGTATTATTGATTATCCATGAATCTGTTCACTAATATTTATTTATTTATTTTTGTATTTATTTTTATATTTGTACATAATCTGACATCATCGTTGCTATTTCATATTCCATTATCACTTGTATATTATCACTATCTTCATTGCGTATCAATTTTTATTGTTTATTAATTTTTCGCTAACATCCTCATTTTTAAGATCCAAATTTCTAACTTTTTTTCTTGTTTCGTTACAATTATAATTTTCTACTTAAATTCATAACATTCCCGTCTAATTTTTTGTCTAACCCCGTATAATAACAGTCTCTGTTTGTTTTAGTTTTTTGCAGCTGACTAAGTTCAATTGATTTTATTTTCAGTTTAAATATTCAATTATCATATTTGTAACTGTTTATGGGATGTAATTTTGCGAGACAATTGTCGCATTTATCTTTCCGCACTTTATTTTCTGCCGTTGTATGTATATTTAATTTCATCGCATCTTTATAATTAATTTCACTCCTCCGAAGGAATTAGGTCTAGCCGTTTGACCGCCATGTCAATAGTCCTCAACTTCAACCCTTACAACCTCACAAACCCTAATTTTCACAAATGTCTCGCCGCAGGCAAGATTACAATTTTACCCCTAGCATTAGGTCAAAGAGCCGCCGCGCTCATTTTAGGGTTTCCCGCCGCGGAATCCCTAATTTAACCCTAATTACAATTAACAATTCAACGTAGAGATTTGGAGTTCCTACACTCCACGTAAGCGTGTCCTTAAGATGCGTTTATTCCCTTTGAGACCTTGACCATAGTCAAGAAGTCTCTAACCTCCCTTTTGAGGGGAACTACGATTACTCTGATTCCACTCCCGTAAGGATACGTAGGCACAAGATGCGATGTCTTGCCGAGTAAACTTAGAATTAACCCCTTAGGTTTATTTTCTCACTTTTAATCTCTTTGTACATATACCTTAAGCAAATAAATAAAGCAAATAGTAAACATTTGAACAAAAGGTTCCTGTAGAATACTACAGAAGTTTAGGGTGCTAATACCTTCCCTAAATTTAACCAACCCCCGAACCCTAGATCTTTCCCCGCATTGTGTTTACGATGCAAAATAGGTTTTCCCTTTTTGACCTTTTCCTTCGGATAAATCAAAGAGCGGTTGTGAATTGAATTGCGATTCAAACTCATTAATAGTTTGTGATCCTATTTCCACCGCAACAGAAAATGGCGACTTCACTGGGGACAATTCTAAATTTTTTTGAGGGTTATCCCTAACTTGTTCATATTTGTTACTGTCTGTGTTATTATTCATTTGCATGTATATATTTGTGCTTTGATTGTGGGACTGTTCCTTGTGCTGTGAGATAAGTCCTACGCCCGGACTAGTGACATTATTATAGGATGGGGATATATTCGATGAGGCTTATAGGGAGTGAATCCCGACCAAGCTGATTCGAGAATCACCGCTCAGTTGAGACCTTTTCGAAAATGGTTCGGTTGAACGAGTAATCGTTGAAAACTTTTTCCATGGTCGATTGGAGTCTGTGATATTGAGGACCGTAGTACCTTAACACCACCTCGGCCTTATTTAGGACGTAGTGCGGGAGCTATGTGGGAGTAATCCTACAACGGCTGCTACGCGATACTACACTCAAAAGAGGTTCTCTTGAGAATATTATTCACCCCCGAGTCAGTCGGAAGGTTGATAATATCCGAAAGATGGGCTGATGATTTTGGGCACTTTGTAGAACCTTGTTCGGCAGGTACAACTAACCTATAGTACACTCCTTTTGGGATGGGTAGACCTTGACTCCGCTCACGTTCCTTTAACCTAGGACTTTGTGTGTTTTCATGCATTGCATCCATAAAGCATCTCATTGCATTGTATTTCATGGAGTTCAAATATCATTTATGGATATCGCGGGATACCATAAATAAAAAAAAATAAAATGAAAAAACAAGAAAAAGATTTCTTTGGTACCCCACGACATTCGTAAATGTTTGAATTCCATGAAATCTTCTTTTGCATTCACATTTTAGCATCATACTTTTGCATTGCATGTGTCTCCCGATTTCTCATACTCGGTTCTCTCACCCTCCAGTTTTGTCACCCTGAGTTCTCTGCATCAATACGACCCTTCAAAAGAATGGAAGATCAAAACCAAGAGATCAACCGTGTCAGCCATGAATTCGAAGATCTTCGAGGAAGTGTAGGGCAAATTTTGGAGATGTTACGAGCTCTTAGTGTGAAGGTGGATGCTCAGTCTACTGTTGTTTCTAAGACTAATACCGTTATGGAACCTCAACCAGCTGTTACTGTCGAGAATGTACCTCCTCACGGTCTTCAATCCGGTTTGGTGCCTCCCAGTGCTCGACCAGTTCGACGAGCTACCCCCCCAAAGTGCAAAACTCCTAACTCCGATCATGGTAAAGGACCTACACGTTCAAAGAACCGCAAAAAGGCTACTCCTCAACCTTTACAATATCAGCAGAGTTATGTTCAAGGTTATCCGTTTCTATATGTTCAACAACCCTATGTAGCTATTGTTGCACCTCCTTTCGATCAGCAGTTTCCTGCATGCCAGCCTGTACAGTCAGCTCCGGTATATCAGGCACCAGTTTATCAACAACCTTCCGGTTATCCGCCTATGCAAGTTCCTGTCAACAGTCAACGAGTGCCCAACGCTCCTGTTCACCAACAATCACGGGATCAGGTTCCTTATCTCCGTAAGAGTCAGTATAAGCCTTGTCCTCCAATTCCGATGACATTCACTGAGTTATACCCCCATTTGGTACAACAGGGTCGGATTACCACCCGTGCTTTGGGTCCTCCGCCTAATCCGTTACCTGCAAGTTACAATGCTGCCGCTCATTGTTTATTTCATGAGGGTGCGCCCGGCCATGATCTAGAGAATTGCTATGCTCTTAAGAAAGTTGTCAGAAATTTGCTAGAAGCAAAGAAGTTGTCCTTTAGCGACGCTCAGATGAAGATCGAGACTCCTCTCGGGGTCCCTCACTTGTCGGGTTCGAATTCTGCAAAGCATGCTACTCTTGTGGCAAATCAGCCGAATCTAGTAATTATTCAAAGGCCTGGCTCGCTTCACTTCAGTAACCCTCAGGATGATATGACTGGGATCAACAAAGAATCTGGGAAAGTTATTTTGAAGCAACGACTGAAAACTGTTGAAGATGTGACCAGCGTAACTGGGGCAAACCATGATGACTCACAGTGATCATAAGCCAGACGTCCTTTCCATTGAGGCTCCGCCAAAGGAAACTGTTACGTTTGAATGCAAGATTTCATAAACATTTAGAAGGATTTTTTCGACAGTTCATTTGTTTATTTATATGCATTTCTCTTTGATTAAGCATATTTAGCATGTACGAATTTGTTTATCTTTGATTGATTAATGCAACGCATATGTTTGTCTTGAATAAGTCCATTCGTTTCACTCATTCAAAACATATTTTTCATAAATTATAATGCCAACTTTACCCGATCTCTTGTTCTGATAGAGAATTGGGAGGAGGATGACGAACCTAAAACGTCAGATTTCTTGTCGTATGCTTTCGATTGAAACCCGCTGATGATGTAAGGCATTGTTTCAAATCCCAAACACTGGAGATATAAGGATGTTAATCCCTAGTCAACCCTTTGAGCCTTGAAGTAGGAGTTTTTCTTTCTTTTTAAGAACCTTCATCTTAACCTGGGGCAGGGTAGGTTTCAGTTAAGCCGATCGAGCGCTTAGACTCTCAAAAAGGAAGAGCAAACCTTCGAGAATTTATCCTTAGCATCTTAAGAAGTCCAATACAATGACTATCCCTCGGTTACCTAAGGAGTGGGGCAGTCACAAGCCTTTCAAAAGATGTACACGACTAGTGCATAAAAGAATTTTCAAAAAATAAGAGCCCGCTAAGTCAAAACCTATGAAGGGGACTTAGGCAAAACTGGGGCATCCCGCTGGACTCCAAAGGCAAATCAAAAGATGTTGTCCAGGCAAAAGTTAGGGAATAAGAACAACAAACCAATAAAGAACAAAGTCGTGTTGGATCAGACACAAAAGACGATAGGTGAGTGACTGCCATGTCCAAAGCCTTGATAAGTTCTCGACCATTAGCAAATCCGCTTGAGATATGAGCGTTCGTATCCGATTAACTGAATTAGGATTGGAGAACATCACGAAGTAGGGGTGGGTACAAATATGACTTTGAGCCTATATCCTTTGTTTCTTAAACCGTGAACCGAGCCACGATACAACCTTTAAAAGACCTAATTGAAGTAGGACTTCGGTTGAAAGCATACTCGACAAGATCACGTTTCCTGACTCCTACGAACTATGCTCAGAAAAATTCATGTTGGCATTATAATTAAAACTTATATCCTGACTAGTGATTTCGGTCACAAGTTATTGCGATATCTTTTTCAAAACAAAAAATTCAAGACAAATATATGTGTGCATTGACCAGCTCAGGATAGGCATTTCAGGCATGACGACTTTGCTTGATATCTTAGAGATTTACATATGGACATAACCCGTGGAACTTGATGATCCTGCTAAACAGGGGCAGGCAGTTTCCCAGTTCCCTCACCAACGCGAGGCTGACGTTCTCAAGAGCTGTTTCTCAAAAATTTCGTCGTAACGCGATTAACTTGTGCCAGTTACGTCGAGACCTGACAAATCTCTCAAAGAGTTTGAAAACAGTGGGGCAACCAGACTCCGTGTTCTCTATAAAATCCTCTTGAGATGACCATACCTCACAACACAAATATCCTGGGGCACCGTGTTTTAAAGGAAACAAATGGCGATTGCTATAAGGTCCTTCAAGATCAAAACTATATGGCTTCACAATTTTCTTCATGCACCCGAGGGATTTTACTCACAGCGGCCTTCATTCCCCAATGAATCTCAGTGTTGTAACAGGCTCTTAAACTATTGCCTCTTCATAGTCCCCAGAGAGACTATAAGCTGACAACTTTTTCTTGGGTAACTCCAAAGTGTCCCTCAGGTTTTCTTCTCCCCATGTGAATACGTGATACTGTACACCCAAGCAGATTACCTTCTCCCCAGAGAATTCAGAACTTTAAAACCAGATTTCGTTCTACCATTGATCTTCCTTACCCATGATTGACGTATCGGTTGCAGAGAACGCAGGGTATTTCCGTCGAGATGTTTATTTCATCTCTCGTCCCGTCTCTAGTCTGTTTCGTCAGCATACGCGAGGGCATAAGCATCGCATGCCTATTTCATTACATATTCATTACATATTCATTACATACTCATTACATACTCATTTCATAACATCTTGCATACATAAACATTAACATACATAGACATTAACATACAGTCACATTAACATATGCATTAGCATTCACAGGTTCATTGTGTTTCACCATCATTTGGTTGTTACCGCCGAGTAACTGGGTTCGTCCATTCTCTCCAAATAGATTGTCAGCCCTAAGCATAAAATACTTACTTGTTTCCAGTTTCCCCACGGAGCTCGATCCTCGTGGATGACGGTTACTTCAGCTATCTTTCCTCGCCAGGATAAGATATCTACCCTTCGAGTTCATTCCCTCGATGGAGTCTTGATTACCAGTCTTCTTTCTAGCTCAATCGTAGATTGAATCTCAGTCTTGTCGGTCGTCAATCCCAACCGGACGTGCATTTATTTTGCACCATCTAAAGATTTTCACCATACCATGGCAGATACGCGACTGTTCTCGCCCGAGAAGTTTATCACTGTACCCGGACGTGCATTTATTTTGCACTATCTTTCAACTAATCCTTTACAGATACACGCCAGTTCACGCCTGGAAAAGCCTATCAGTACAACACTTTACAATCCTACATTTACATCACTTTACAACATTTTACATCTTACAGCATCAATATACAACATTTCTCACCTAAGAAGCCGATCCTATCTTCGTTACGACTCGCAGCAAATGGCCATCTCCATGGAGCAGTTGGGCTTCCATTTTCCTTGTCGTCTTGAGGTATAGGGAGGTTTTGAACCAAATCGTATTCAGGAGAGCACGATCTTGAAATACGGGGAGGTTTGAGCCGAATCATATTCAGGAGAGCACGATTCTGAAGTATGAGGAAGTTCAGTTAGCCTTTTCATATTCAGGAGAGCACGATTCTGAAGTATGAAGAATTTCATTTACAAGAAAGAGCCGAATCATATTCAGGAGAGCACGATTCTGAAGTATGAGGAAGTTCAGTTAGCCTTTTCATATTCAGGAGAGCACGATTCTGAAGTATGAAGAATTTCATTTACAAGAAGGAGCCGAATCATATTCAGGAGAGCACGATTCTGAAGTATGAGGAAGTTCAGTTAGCCTTTTCATATTCAGGAGAGCACGATTCTGAAGTATGAAGATTTTCATTTACCCCTTAGCCGAATCATATTCAGGAGAGCACGATTCTGAAGTATGAGGAAGTTCAGTTTACCCTTTTCATGTTCAGGAGAGCACGATCTTGAAGCATGGAGAAGTTTATTTATCCTTCAGTAAGAGAAGAATCAGAATCGTATTCCAGGCGCCGACCTTAAATGCGAGAAGATTTATTTATCAGATAAGCAACAGCCTCTTTATTTGAGTGCTTATCCATTTTGGCACATAAGTCCCTTCCAACGATAAGTGACAGTTCTCCCGCGAGAAGCTTATCAGGGCATTTCCCATCAAAGTCCATTTATTTTGGCATACAGCCGGTCTTTACCCTGTATATTTGTTACGGAGTTCCGAAAAGTCCGTTTGATCCTGTCACGAGGGATAGTCTACAGAAGCTTGGATGTTATTCTTTGCTCAATGCTCCAGCATTTTGTAATCAATCTTGCAATCGTACATGATCCAGTTTTATTTTTAGATTCCCCAGTGGAGGCCGTCTCACAGGTGTCATCTCCATTTGAGAATCTCGTTCCCAAAATGACAATTGGTCGTGTTCGCACCAGTTGACCATCATTTTTAGAATCCCCCAGTGTTGTACTGTGTCTCAGCGCGTCGTTTTCCCCAGTGTGTTCTTCTCGTAGCGTCTGTCCCTGTGTAGTAGTATTCGTCATCATTTTCGCATTCATCATTTCAACATACGCATCATATCATATTCATGGCATTGTCTGCATTAGTCTGTTCTTGTTTTGTCTATAACATTGCATATCGCCACATATAAGGGCAAAATTTTCGGTTATCTATATTTAAATCCCTCCACCATGATTCCTCGAGTCTCCGCCACTCAAATCATCCGGTGTAGTTATTTAAATAGGGGCAACTGTAATACCCCAAATTTTACCCTTTCTTTTTTATTTTTATTTTAAATTCTGATTAACTTAATAAATTAACCTTTTTTTTTAAATCTTGTTTTTTTAACTAATAATAATTTAATTAAATTTTTTTTTATAACTTTACTAATGTTTTTTTATTAACTTTTTTTTTCTATTTAGTTTATTTATTTAAATCATTTTAAGCTCTTCTTACTAACTTTTAGGATTTAGATTAAAATTTAACTTTTTTTTCTTTTCTTTAAGAGTAAATTTTTTATAACCTTTTTTAAATTAATTTCTAACACATTTTTTTAATCAAATTCTAATACTTTTTTTAAAATAAAAATCTAACTTCTTTTTAAAGTTAAATCTTTTTTCTAACTCCTTTTTTAAAGCTAAATCTTTTTTTCTAACTTTTTTAAAATTAAATCTCTTTTTTCTAACTTTTTTTAAATCTTTTTTCTAACTCCTCTTTAAAGTTAAATCTTTTTCTATCTTTTTTAAAGCTAAATCTTTTTTTCTAACTTTTATAAAGTTAAATCTCTTTTTTCTCTAACTTCTTTTTAAAATTAAATCTTTTTTTTTTCTAAATTCTTTTTAAAATTAAATCTTTTTTTTCTAACTATTTTAAAAATTAAATCTAACCTTTTTTTTATAAATTAAATCTATCCTTTTTTTAAAAAAGATTAAATCTAAATCTTTTTGACACCATCCTTTTTCAAATTAAAATTCTAAATTCCTTTTAAAATTAAATTCTAATGCCATTTTATTTTCTTTTTTAAAATTAAATTCTAAATTCCTTTTAAAATTAAATTCTAATGCCATTTTATTTTCTTTTTTAAAATTAAGATCTAAATTCCTTTTAAAATTAAACTCTAACAGTTTTTAAAATAATTCTAACACTTTTTTAAATCAACATTCAAATGTTTTTTATTTTAAAATTCTAACTCATTTTTTTTAAACTTAAAACTCTAATTTTTATTTAACTTGAAACTCTAACTTTCTTTGCTAACATTTTTAAATTTAAATCCCAACATTTTTTTTATCAAATCCAATCACAATGAATCACATATAGAGTTAAATCAGATCAATCAGATCATATCATCATCCTAAGAAAATCAAATCCAGATATCATCATCACCGTCATTGAATCAAATATGAAATCATCATAAAAATTCATTCAAATCAAATCTGAGATTGAAAAAGATTTTAAAAAATCAAGTATAAAAGGACCCTCAGGAGCAACAAAACGGGGGATCGACAAGCATCAAAAACTCTTACAGTCTTCATCAAAAGTAACTAACTCTTCTTTTTTTTTTTAATTTCTAATCTTTTTATATCTTTTTTCAAAATTTCTACCATTTTTTCTTAATTAAAATTCTAACATTCTAACTCTTTTTTATTAAAATTCTAACCTTTTCTCTTTTATTTTCAAACTTTTATTTTTATTTTCTAACCTTATTTTTTTTAACCAAATTTCGAAGTTCTAAATTTTTTGCTAACTTTTAATTCTAACTTTTTAATCACATTAAAGTTCTAACTTTTCCAAATCTCACACAAAAAAAACCTAATTCCATTCTAACTCTTTTCTAATTACCTAAATTCTCATCGTCTCAAAACATTCATCACTTAACTTCTAATTATCGTCAATTCCAATTTTCATCCTTCATTCCTAACAGTATTATTGATTATCCATGAATCTGTTCACTAATATTTATTTATTTATTTTTGTATTTATTTTTATATTTGTACATAATCTGACATCATCGTTGCTATTTCATATTCCATTATCACTTGTATATTATCACTATCTTCATTGCGTATCAATTTTTATTGTTTATTAATTTTTCGCTAACATCCTCATTTTTAAGATCCAAATTTCTAACTTTTTTTCTTGTTTCGTTACAATTATAATTTTCTACTTAAATTCCTAACATTCCCGTCTAATTTTTTGTCTAACCCCGTATAATAACAGTCTCTGTTTGTTTTAGTTTTTTGCAGCTGACTAAGTTCAATTGATTTTATTTTCAGTTTAAATATTCAATTATCATATTTGTAACTGCTTATGGGATGTAATTTTGCGAGACAATTGTCGCATTTATCTTTCCCCACTTTATTTTCTGCCGTTGTATGTATATTTAATTTCATCGCATCTTTATAATTAATTTCACTCCTCCGAAGGAATTAGGTCTAGCCGTTTGACCGCCGTGTCAATAGTCCTCAACTTCAACCCTTACAACCTCACAAACCCTAATTTTCACAAATGTCTCGCCGCAGGCAAGATTACAATTTTACCCCTAGCATTAGGTCAAAGAGCCGCCGCGCTCATTTTAGGGTTTCCCGCCGCGGAATCCCTAATTTAACCCTAATTACAATTAACAATTCAACGTAGAGATTTGGAGTTCCTACACTCCACGTAAGCGTGTCCTTAAGATGCGTTTATTCCCCTTGAGACCTTGACCATAGTCAAGAAGTCTCTAACCTCCCTTTTGAGGGGAACTATGATTACTCTGATTCCACTCCCGTAAGGATACGTAGGCACAAGATGCGATGTCTTGCCGAGTAAACTTAGAATTAACCCCTTAGGTTTATTTTCTCACTTTTAATCTCTTTGTACATATACCTTAAGCAAATAAATAAAGCAAATAGTAAACATTTGAACAAAAGGTTCCTGTAGAATACTACAGAAGTTTAGGGTGCTAATACCTTCCCTAAATTTAACCAACCCCCGAACTCTAGATCTTTCCCCGCATTGTGTTTACGATGCAAAATAGGTTTTCCCTTTTTGACCTTTTCCTTCGGATAAATCAAAGAGCGGTTGTGAATTGAATTGCGATTCAAACTCATTAATAGTTTGTGATCCTATTTCCACCGCAACATCTATATTTAAATACCTTTCGCTGCGATTTAACGAAGATTGTCATCTCTCGTTCCCCATCTAGTGAAGATATTTAAATAGGGGCAACTGTTGTACCCCAAATTTTAACCCATTAGATTCTCATTATCATTTTTAAAAGCATGATCATGAATTATCTAACCCTAAATCAGTGCAAGTTCATTATTGTCAAGTTATAGATGAATCAGGGTTCTCGCACCGACAAATTCAAAACAACCAAGGAATGATCAACCAATGATTTGGGCCAAGTTAATCATGGAATGAAATCAAAGATAATATCAAAGTCAAATGAGAAGTCAATTTGAAGAAATCAGTTCAGAATCAAAGACAGTGCGGTCGGGAGGCCCCGATTAGGGTTTTTAAATAGTGAAAAGTCAACTGTGGTTTGACTTTAAGGTTGGTTGGAAGATGTTTTAATGGCGGGATTGAGGTCCATGAAGTTCATATAGACTATTAAAGACTATTCAAGAAGTATCAAAGTCTCAGGATGTCCAGAATGTCAACAGGCGACTCAATCGGCACCGATCAATCGTACGGTTGACCAAAAAGTCAACTCCTCAAATTTTGAGAATTGGAATCCAAGTTGTGAATCAAAGTTGTTCCTTATGTCATAATGGACTTGCATATCAATTTTCATGATCATGGGATCAAGGATGAGAGAGTAATCGAGAAATCGGGAAATTAGGGTTTTGAAAAGGGCTAAACCGTATCTCCTTAACCACACATCCAATTGAGTTGGTTCTAGTCTCATTTGAAAGCTCTTGACAAGTCCTACAAAAGTCCCATACTAGTCCACAACCAGAAAATGCATACTTTTTGAGATAGAAGCAAAAACATTCCTTGAAGGGAAACTAACTTAGAAAATTTCTAAGTTATTTTCACTTTAAAAACTTGTGTGCAGCCAACTTCAAGGGGATTTTTCAACTAGTTTCAAATAGAATCAAGACTTCTGGCCAACATGAAAGTTTTAGTACTATGTGAGGGCTTTCTAAAAAGTACAAGTAAATCTCAAGGTGATTTATGAGCTGAGAGATACATGTGTTCAAAGTTGGTATTTTGTCATTCTAGTCCCACATTGACAAATTTTGCAAAAGCACCTCTATCACTCAAGTGGGCCAATTCTAACTTGTCAAACTCATACTATCTGATATATTGAACATCTCAAGCAGGTTGAAGCAAAGAAATTGCATGGAGATAGCATAGAATTAAAGATTGGAAGTTCATTGCCTAAGTTGCCATTTTTGACTTTTCCAAGCATGAGGTGGAAAGTGATTCTGCTCCAGCCACTCTACCAAGCATCTAGGCTGCAATTTATCAGTAGAAACATCATTTAAACTTGCCCATTGGGTTAAGGAGACAGCCAAAGATCAGAAAAAGCAAAGCAAGTTGGCAAATGGATGGAAATATCAAGGATAACTTCATTTGTAAGTAAGGTTCTCAAGCAAGCACCTCCTTGCTTTTTGCTATAAATAGGGACCTCATACCCCTCATTCAGGACATAAATTTCATTCTGAAAACCTGCTAAACCAAGCTCTCTCACTATATCTCTCTCTCACTTGCAATTTGCAAAATCATTCAAAGTGTCCAAAATAGCCAAAATTCTGCACTTTGCATTTTTGCTACCACATCAAGTTCTACATGTTCCAGCACCCAAATCATCATCCATACATCTTCTAAATCACATATAGAAGGTGTACAAACCATTGAACCACCAAAAATCACAAGAAATCAAAAAGTCAACATTTCACTTGGCTTACTTTGACCAAAGTCCATAAAAAACACCAAATCTTACTCCAAACATTTTCTTGAGGTTTTAATCACTTGAACACCTCAAATACCATATACCTCAGCTGTCCAAGCCTTCATCTATCATCAGAAACTCATAAATCTCATTTTGGCATCTCAAGTGGCTTGACTCTTAAGCTTCAAGTAAAGCAAGGACTAGGATTCAGCACCTCTGGTTTTCTCAACAACTTTTGATTGTTTAAACAGGATCTCCAACAGGTATGTAATATGTATACCTTGCTTATTGCATCATCTACCATTGAGTTTGCATCTCTTGAGTATGTTTTATTGAAAATTTGGACTATGGTGTTGATGAATGGCAGGGTTATCATGAGTGCCATCATGTGTACTCAAGCTGTTATTGTTAAAATTTCATTGCTATGTGTTTTTACTGTCAAAACAAGTTTTAAACTGATAGAAGTTTTATGATGGTTTGCTGGAAATTGTTGGTTAAATTATTTGTGACTTGTTTGATTTTTGAGTTGGTAGGTCATTTTTGTGTGTGGTATTTGTATCAGTTATGCGTGGTTACTTTTCCTGCTGTTTGTGACTTGATTGAGGCCACAAATTTAGTTTTGGTTTAGGCCTGAGGTTAAAAACTTTGGTAATATTATCAGTCTTGTTTTGGCTATAGCAGTTAGAATGAGAACCTGGTTGGGAGGGGGTTCATTAGCTTGTATTTGATTGATGTTAAGAAATATATTTGACCATGCTAAGTGTTTCTGTTTTTGTCATGATGAATGATTTTGGATTACATGCTATATGGCCAAAATGTTGAGTTGATTAAGTTCTGTTTTAGGTTTTGTTCATAACAGTAGGAGATTATATTGGCCTAGGCTGTAGGTTTTGTTTTTAAACTTTGAAATATGTTTGCACAGTATGAGAGAATTGCTTAAACCCCCCACCTGCTGTCATGAAACTGAACCCTGTTATGAAGCACCATATTTTGCATGATATTTCTGGCCAAGAGGATGAGTTTGGTTGGCAGCTGGATTTATGACCATCCTTTGAGCAGTAAAACTTGTATGTACTGTTTGAGTCAAGCATGACAGGAAATAAATGAATACCCCCCCTTTTTTGTTGTGTATTTATCTCATGATTGAGTCTTAGTACTGTGAGGACCCTTGCCAAGAACTGTTCCAGGTTTGTGAGTTATAGTAGAATGTCATTTTGAGCCTTTTTGGTTAATAATAGATAGGATCCTGTTTTGAAGCTCGTGATTGTCCTTGATCCTAGTTTGATTTGCTTCTTATTGTTAATTGTGAGTATGTCATATTTGAAGTACTTGGAGTTGGGGCAATTCTGGTTTAATGCTTGGGCACATAGTTACATTATGTCTTTTTGAAACTGAATTGATGAACATAAATATCTCAGTCAGCAGCCACACACCAGGACACACTTATTTTGATCCCACGCAGTCAAAAGAATACAGTTTTTTTGAAAACAGCACTTGGACACCAGTTGTGGTAGGCTAAACTTTAAACATGAGGCATATGAGTTTCAGGTTTGAATAGTATGTGTTGTGTTTTAAAGCTGATGTAGGTAAGATTTTCACAAATATCAAACCAGTTTCATGAATGTTGTGGCTGCTGTTAGTTTTTTACTGTCCAAGAAAAAAGCTAAATTGTGCTCGAAACCAGTTTTGGCATAAGTTGTAGAACTTAAGTCTTAATCATTGGTGCATGATTATTTAGACATTTAAAGGATGTCTAAGTCCTTGCTTTGCTCATTTCACACTCAACATACCATTTCACATCTTCACTTGACATGAACACTTAAAGCCACATAAACCACTCACTCCATCACTTTTGGCATAGAGCATGACAAACCTGCTTTCAACATGTCTAAATGAGTATTCTAAGTGTGTTTGTATGCTCACCCTACTGTTTTGAACATAGCATCAAAGACTCACTTGTTGACACCAAATTTCATAACACACACAATCCACAAACATCCTCATTCTTTGCATAACACATGATATGGCTTGTTTTCTCATTTCAACATACTTGTTTGATCATTTTGAGCATGCTTATGTGTTTACTTTGCTGCTTTATTGTCTTACTTCAAAACTCACATGTTGACACAAACGCTTCAAAACACACGCAAGTCACTCAAACTTGACACTTTTGGCATGACTGGTTTTTTTCATCAGAACACCGCCTCACCCACCTCACATTATTCATTTGTAACCTGTTGAAACATTGATCTGATGTGCACAAGCCTTACACCACAAAGTCATCACACAAAGTGCCTTGAACTATCACATACTTGAAAGCCAAAGGTTCACACACTTGTTCCAGTATCACTTTTTTTCACATGCACATACTTAAAACCATGTTTGAGATGTATTCACAAGGTTACTTTAGTTTTTATTGCTTTTGAACATGAACTGCCCAACTGTCATGCATATATGTGTGTGTTCATTTGCAAATGGAGAGTGACTTGCCAATATCTGTATCTCCTGGCCATGAGTTTGTTTTCTTCTGTTCATATATCATATATGGGATGTGTATGTGAACTTACTTGGCATTAAAAATGTTTGTATCAAGTTATCCATGTCATTTTGCAAATCATAAGCCATAACCAAACACCCTATCGGGTTTTTCAAAGGAAAATGAATTTCAGCAAACCAATACCACCATCCTCTTCCTCTCATTTTTCTACCCCATTTCCATATAAATTTTGTTTCGTTTCGATAAGCGGTTAGAAAGTTACGGTATAAATCGTATTTGGTTTGATTATAAGTTTTGCCCAAACATGAATGTGATATGCCTTGTATATTTATTGTTTCACATGTATTAATGGATGTATGGCCGCCCCAGCGGTTGAAACTTGCGCGTGTATTGATCATGACATGGGTTCGATCCTTGGTGATAACCCTTGTTGCCACTTTTTTGCATCTTTGTACATAAACTTCAAAAATTCGTAACTCTCTCATTTTTTATCGTTTTTCGCCCGTTCTTTTTTCATTGCGCGTGTTTTTATATGTACTTTCATACCATGTAATTATTTCCCATGTTTGATTATTTTTCCACCATGTTTGATTATGCGCAATCCGCGCATTGACGTACTAACCCTAATTGGTTGCAGATGAAAATTAAAAAGGTTCCTCTTGTGTTTTCTCAGGAAATTTGATTGTTATCATGTCTATATATGTTTTTCAACATGTTAGAATTTTTACCTTGAATTATTATCATGTTTACCTCATCTGTTTGTTAACAGTATTCCAGGTGCGAACTGTCGTCACGGTTCTCGTACCGAAACAGCTGCTTTGATTGTCATCATTGCTTTTCATTTTTAATGTTTTCATTGGTTGTCACCATGATTATGCTTGTATAATGTTTGTATTTTATTTTATCCCCAAGCGACGAAGCTCGTTAGCTTTCGTCCAGTTGCCAATAGTACTGTTCCTCCAAAGGAAGGTCTGTCCACTTGACTGTCAATGTCTTGGACCAAAACCTCTGCTATCCCTTGACTTTGTTAAGTCACCTTAACCCTAATTCAGAAGCCTTTAGACTTTGCTTGAAGTCCAAGAAACCTACCCATACTAGGAGTGTTCTTCAACTAGAACCCTAGGAAAGAGTTCGTCAACTCTATGTTAGAATCATCGTCATGATTTTCTTACTTTCCCTTTCAATTTAGCTTAGGGAGTTTTGTCAAACTCCACACAAACATTGTCATGTTTGTTCCCCTTGAACCTTGATCATCATCAAGTGTTCTTTTCCCTGGTGAGGTGAACAACGATTGCTCTGATTCTATCCTAGTCAGGATACGTAGGCAGAAGGTGCGATACCTTTGCGAGCAAACTTAGGAAACCACATAGGATTTTATTTATTTTATCTCAATTCCCAATCCTTAAACCATTAGTGCACAATTCACAAACTTTAGCAATTAATTAAACAAAAGGTTCCTGTAGAGTACTACAGATATTTAGGGTGCTAATACCTTCCCTAGATATAACCAACCCCCGAATCCCCGAATCTCTTAAAGCGTTGTTGTCACATCGCGCAAAAGGTTCTTTCTTTCTTTAGACCTATCCTTTGGATAAATTACAGACCGGTTGTAAAAAGAAATACGGTTCAAGTTAATTAATAGCTTGATATCAAATTTTCACCGCAACACCATCCTTCTTAGGTACGGGTACAATGTTTGCGACCCACAGAAGGTAAGTTGTCACGGCTAAAAATCCAGCATCCAACTGCTTTTGAACTTCTTCTTTGATTTTTACCGCCATGTCTGGTCTCGTCCTCCTAAGCTTCTGCTTGACGGGTGGACATTCTTCCCGAAGTGGTGTAACACCCCCTTTCTATGCCCCAAAATATCACAATAAATCATTTAGACATAAATTCAAAATTTTATCAGAGTACATTTATAACATGGCATAAATGAGGAATATCACATTATCACAAAAATTCCACACATACAACACCTGCTCAACAGATATGCAACAACGGGATGAACCCACAAGAAATATTTAGAACAAAGGCGGAAATATCCAAATATTTCATAATTCTCATACACATGTATTCACAGATACAGTCATCATTCATCATGTTTTACAAAATATATCAACAACAGATACATTCTCAGATGTATCATAAAAGAATCAAAATAATCCTATCTACCCGGTGCTACATATCAGAGCCGACCGACCAAAAAGGGAATGAAGTCACGCTTCACAAAATATCTCCAGCAATCTAATCTGCAATGTCTCATAGAGCATTATAAAACAGCAGAAGGGTGAGAAACGATATCATAATAAATAATGCATATAAACATATATATATATATATATATATATATATATATATATATATATATATATATATATATATATATATATATATATATATATATATATATATATATATATATATATATATATATATATATATATATATATATATATATATATATATATATATATATATATATATATATATATATATATATATATATATATATATATATATATATATATATATACATAATACTCAATAAACATCATTCCCGTTCTCAGCGCAACTCACCTCATCACACCGTACATCACAATGTTATCGCATTTATCTATTTACAAATAGAACACCAAGCATATACAATAAGCATCAACAATGTCTATATCAATTCATAAACATGCAAAACATACATATACATACATTCACACATATATGTATCTTCAAGCATACTAATCATGCCAATCATCCACAATTCACATGAACATTTACACGTATGTTCATTCACCATACATCATGCAAGATGTCAACATGCAACTCATAGAGACCGACTCACGACTCTATGCAGATGCAAATGCGGTACCGACTCATTTCAACAGGTTCAATTGAAGAACCAAATAACCATCGCTCACACCCCACATGGGCACACGAGGTTCTGCAGATTCTACGTGGAATCAAATAACCATCGCAACATACGAGGTTCTGCAAATCCACCGAGGGATCAATAACTAACCATCGCTCACACCCCACAAGGGCACACGAGGTTCTGCAGATTCACCGAGGAATCAATAACTAACCATCGCTCACACCCCACAAGGGCACACGAGGTTCTGCAAATCCACCAAGGGATCAATCGACACAAGAATGCATACCATGATGCTTCACATGCAACATGACACTCTTAAAAGGCACACATGTTTACAAACATACTCATCCATCTTCACATTTATCGCATATATTCATTTATGCATTCAAAATATATGTATCACAAAACATATATAGTCATCATTCATTCACACCATTCAAACATAGTTCACATTCACGATCAATTCCTCATGCATTTCTATTCAAACTAAGCAAATGCATAAAATTGTCAACCGACCACACTTTACACCTCACGAATCATAAACTAGGATTCACGCCATACGGCTACCCACAACACACACAACAGCACATAATCAGTCATCTCAGACAAGGAATGATCGCAACCAAACCGCACAAATAATCCACAATTGGAAAGCACAGAAAAATAAAATATGCTGTCACACTCGCCAGCCTTCGCCTGGCGAAGCCACGCAGCGAATGCTCGCTGCCCTTCGCCTGGCGAACTCCCCAGCGAAGCCCAACAGAAGTTACTGCCATAGGTTCGCTGCCCCGTTCGCTGGGATTCGCCTGGCGAACCCCTTCGCCACTACCTTCGCCTGGCGAACTTGCCAGCGAAGGCCACTGGGAGTTTTTCTTGAATTATTCGCCAGTTATTCGCTGGGCTTCGCCCCGCGAAGCCTCGCCTACACTCGCCTGGCGAGAGCCAGCGAACCTGCGAACATCAGAAAAATGCAGCTGCTCCCAAAATCATCATCCAACAAGAATCGAATGATTTAATCCAAAATGGTCTCAGTAGCACAACCCATACATCACCCGACTAAAGTACGTCGTCTATTCCGAATTCTAACCGATAAAACTCATCATCTACCGATTAAACCAACTTTCGACCTAAAGTAGAAATGTAGGAAACTATCCAACAACAACCAATCTATCACATACATGCTACATACATTATCAAGATGATAGAATTCCTCACCCTTACCTGATTATTTGCAAGCTTGGATTGGTTCTTGATGGATTTTAGGTTTCCTCTTCTTTCTTCCCTCTTTCTCTTCTCTTCCTTTCTTTCCTTTGTTTTTCTTTCCAAAAAAATGTTACTATCTTTTCTTTCTTTCCCCTCTTATCTCATATTTCTATTTCTTTCCTCTCAAATTCTTTCCACACACTAATTAATCAATTCTCTTAACACAAACACTAATGCCCAAAATACCCTCCGACCTATTTTTACCCGAAACTCTCAAAGTCGGTAAAAATAGCACAATATGCACTCATAACATAATAAACACACAATTCCACATTTAAAACAATAATTCAATTAATTAAATCAAAAAGGACTCAAAATAAAGGAAATCAGAATCGGGGCGTTACAAGTGGCAATCGATGAACCACAATGTCAGTATCAAGTCCGGGCATATCTTCGTAAGACCAAACAAAGATGTCACTGTACTCTCGAAGAATCTCTATCAACCTTCACTTGATGTCTTCTTGCAATGCAGCCCCTATCCTGACATTTCTAACAACCTCTTCAGAACCCAAGTTGACGATCTCAATCTCTTCTTCATGAGGCAGAATGACCTTTTCTTCTTGTCTTAAAAGTCTAGCCAATTCCTCAGGCAAGTCTTCATCCTCATCAATCTCTTCTTCAGCTTGAAATACCGGGTTATCAAAGTCGAAGCGAGTCATAGAAGATTCTTGGTCGGTGTCATCTACAATGATATGAGACCTGCAATGAAAATGGTTAAGTGCTTCAAATGATATGCAAACAAACACATTGCCATTGTATTGTTAAAGATAAAACAAGAAAAACAGAGATCTCAAAATTTGAATGGAAAAATGCCCTTTGATTAATAGATGAAACAATATTCAAACATAAACAAGACAAACCCTGAAATAACAAACTGCTATGCTCCGGGTAGAACATAGGGTCATACAATAATTGAAAAACAAAGCATTATTGTTCATTGGTCACTTGGAGAAATTCTTTGATGGACCAGTTGCATAGACGCTTTCCTGGAAGGCATGCCTTGATCCAATCATCCATGTTGCAGTCATTGTCTCCAGCTTCATCCTCAAAAATGGCGTTGAGCTGCTTGAAGAAGACACCTCCGCTGGTGAACCTGATTGGCCCCTTGAACTTTGGTGTGCTCTGTGAAGACGATGGGTGGTACCCCAGACCGAACTTTTCTTGCTTCTGAGGGATATTAATCACTTGCCCCCATCCTTGGGCTGAGCCAGCTTGTACCACAGCCTGCGCTTCTTTGAAAGAAGACATAGCCACCTCAGGCTCTTTTCTCACCACTGGTGCTTTATCCTTCAACTGAACAGTTTCAAACGCCTGACACAGGGTCTCGTGAATTTCCCCATCTACTTCAACATACTTGAAAGAAGACAGATGACTGATCATGATGTCCTCTTCTCCACATACTGTCACAACACTGCCACCAACCATATATTTCAACTTCTGATGCAAAGTCGATGTGACAGCCCTAGCTGAGTGGATCCATGGTCTGCCTAACAAACAACTATAAGCAGGCTGAATGTCCATGATATAAAATACAGCGTCGAAGACTTCTGGGCCCACTTGGATAGGCAAAGTCAGCTCATCGAAGACAGACCTCCGAGTACCATCGAAAGCACGTACAACTAAATCACTCGGTGTACAGGTAATGCCCCTAGTATCCAGTTTCATAAGTGCCTTCTTTGGCAGCACATTCAAAGATTACCCTGTGTCAACAAAGACATGAGATATAACCACTCCTCTACATTCAATAGAAATATGCAGCGCACAATTGTGGTTTCTGCCTCTTGGCGTTAAGTCTAGATCTGTAAATCCAAGGCCATTTCCTACTCTTACATGCCCAACGACCCCTTCAAGATGATTTACTAATATCTCTTGAGGCACAAAAGCGGTACTCAACACTTTCATCAATGCATTTCTGTGAGCTTCGAAACTCAACAACAACGATAATATCGAAATTTTGGAAGGTGTCTGCTGCAAGTGCTCGACTATCTTGTAGTCGCTTTTGCGTATCAGCCTCATGACCTCCTCCACATCATTTTCCAAAGATCCTTTTTCACCAAACTGGGAAGTTTCTTCAATTACCATCTTACCCTTCCCTCTATCTGCTTTTTCAGCCACCACCTTGGGCGATGCAAAGACTCTGCCGCTTCGGGTAATTGCCCCTGCTCCCATAACATTCTCTGCAGACTCCACAGGAAAACGTTTCAAATCTATCTTCTGACCATTACAGTACACCTCAGCCCCATAGTTCTACGGGATGGCTTTGGTGCTTTCATAAGGCACATATCCTGCTTTGGTAATAGTGATTGTTGGTGGCCTAGGTGGCACTGAAATAGTTATAGTCTTATATGGGATCGAGATTGTAGCGACCTCATCCCTCTCCTCGCTTATTTCCTCAACAGGTTTCTTTTCTGCAGTCCGCTCAAACTGCAACGTCCCCTCGTCTATCATTCCTTGGATACACTTTCTTAGATCAACGCATCCTTTAGGATGACTTAAGCAATTAACATAGTCCTCACTGCAGCCTGGGAACACACCTCCTCCCAGCAACTTGTCCTTCACAAACTTCAACGGAGTTTTCAATTCATTCACATCCATTATCAAGTCTAAATCCTCTTCTACCAGAATAGCACCAACCCTAGCCCGCCCATGGTTTGGCATAGGGTTTTGTACGACGTTAGGTGCATCATGAGAAAAATTTATCGCTTTACTGTCAATGAGATCTTGCAGCTTGTGTTTAAAAGCCTTGCAATCGTCAATAGAGTGACCAGGCGCCCCAGAGTGAAATTCGCAACGTGCATTTGCATCGTAGCCGGGTGGGGGATCACCTGTCAAAGGAGCGAGAGTCCTTTTCTGAATTAATTGTAGCTACAATAAAGTCTGAAGCACCTGAGAGTAGGGCATTGGTGGAGTGTCAAATACTCTATTCGCCCTGGCCCTATCAGGATACCTCCTATAACCTTGCTGGTTTTGCTGTTGTGGCTGATATTGTCTTTGCTGTTGTTGTTGTGCTGGTGGTCGTTGCTGATGTGGCACAGGAATAGTGACACTGGCTACTTGCTGTTGGCGATATTGATTTTGTGGCTGACCCCTTCCTCTTCCTTTAGAACTTGTCACGAAGCTAACGTCACCTTCACGCTTCTTATTTCCAAATATCTTTTTCCTCCTCCTCCAGCTGAGGGTACCTCTCCCACCTGAATCTTTCCCAGCTTGATTCCGTTCTCCACCCTTTCACCAGTGATTATCAAATCTGAGAAACTTCCAGACATACTGCTTATGAGCTTCTCACGACATACCTGTTCATACCTTTGGATATCTACTGTAGTAGGCTCTGCAATCTCAAGAGGATGCACAGGTTGAATAGACGGATATGGCATCATCAATTCTTTGGCCCTACTATGAATCCAAACCAAATATGGAGCATATGCCTGACTATTACTCCTTCCCAAGGCAACCTTTCCTCTCCTATGGACATTTCTCCATGCATGTTCAACCCTAGCCAAAGTATCTCCCTCCAACAAGCCAGTGAGATACAGAGATTCCTGTATCTCTTCCTCCTTCGGAGGCCCTCTAAGTGCGTACCTAAACTGCCGAATAGTAATAGCCGGATTATAGTTTATGCAACCTTTCCTTCCGACCAACGGGACGTTAGGAAAGCTTCCACAACTATAGATAATCTCAATGCCTAATACATCTCTATCAAACCATACAATGTCTTCGGCAGACAATCTCATCAAGCGCTCAGACCATTCCAAAGTGCCATCAGTAGCAGAAGACGGACCGGTCTTGGGAAGGTGGCTCCTGAACCAAGTATAGAACAAAGGTGCACAACAAGACACGCTCTTCCCTCTCCTGTTCTCGTTCTTGTAATGCACGGAATGATAAACATCGCCTAACAGAGTGGGTATAGGGTTCTTTGAAGCAAAGATACTGAATGCATCGACATCTACAAAATTTGGGATGTTCGGGAATAACATAATGCCATAAATACACAAGGCCAAGATAGCATTGAATATCACCCAACAACCTTTCTTAACAAACTCTCGAGCCTTGTCCGCAAGAAAAGGTAATGGAAACCCAAACATTCCATTCCTACTGGCTAACTTCCCTTTTAACTCAGAGACATCCAAATGTAAAGCCTTAGTGAGGTTAGTCAAATCTGGCTCTCCCTCAACATGATGGAACGGTATCTGGTTCAGAATAGGTATACCCAATATATCAGAAAACTCCTCCAATGTAGGTGCTAAAACAAAACTCTGAAAGGTGAAGCCTCACAACTGAGGATCATAGAATCGTAACAATGTATGAAGGCCATTCAATTCATCCAGGGAAGGTTTGCAAACAATATTCAAAAGTCTTCCATAAGATTCTCTGAAATCCTCCATAACCTTCTTGTCAGCTAGAGAAATCAGGCTTCACAAAATTCTAATGCCAGGCGTAGGAAACTTGTAGGCAAGGGTCCTCCTCAAGGGCTCCATGTCAACAAAGAGAGAACAGAATCACCAGAATCGAAGAGGAAATGTACACCTGCAACATAAACACACGTCAATGAAATGCAAATGAAAATGCACATGCAAATGCAAACAGGGGATCAGGACTGCTATGCTGTCGGTTGAGAAGAACCAGCGCTTCGCCTTAGTACCGACAAAAACACTGACATAAGAACCCCTTTGTACCATGAACACAGGTTTACACTGTCAAGAACTGGGTAGTCTGGAAGTCAAGGTTTCCTACATAACCCTCCCACTCACAGGTATGGACCTATCCACTGACAAGGTTTGGAATACTATGTGTTCATCAACGTCATAGACTTACAAGAAACGATGATACGATACCCAGAAGGTGTGGCATCATCATCTCTTGAAGCGGCCTCACTTAGCTGAATCACAAATGATCGGTCCCCAGAGTCGACAACCCTCAAATCCACAATTCTCTCAACGGCCCACTGGGCTGGAAAGAAAGACATCAAAGAGAATCTCATCTAAGTGCAAATTTCGTGGGAACTGGTGCATGCCTAACATACAGGTTCACCACTACTTTTCGCTTCTAATACTAAGTTTGTACTCAAGCCCAAGTCTGACTTCTCACTCAATGGAACTTCCTTCCCCACAACACAGCAGTAATGATATATGATGCGGAAAGTAAAATGCGGAAGTAGATAAAGATAAAGCACATATATACAAACACCCAAAAAGAAAACACACAAGCGCTAGGATTGACTCGCATAGGGGATATTCATGTCCCCAGCAGAGCCGCCAGCTGTCGCTACTGCAAAAAAAAGGAGGCCAGAAATGACTAACAGAGTCGCCACCTATTGTTATTTATCCCAAAGAAGGGAAAGGAAATGATTGAGAAAAACCTGACAAAAACGGGAAAAGACGAGGTCATCGTAACCAAGTCCTAGGTTCGGGAGTCGGTTACGCAAGGGGAAGGTATGAGCACCCCTCACGTCCGTCGTACTCGACGGGATCCACGCATGTGTTGTATATCTAGAAGGGTGTGTAAACTGTCTACTCTAAAGGCTTATGGACAAAAGAGAAAGAAAAAGAACTGACTCGGCAGAGCATCGCCACTCTGTGCCTACGTACTCCCTCGTGCAATGGGAAATTCAGAGTCAACGTAGTTCGCGTAACTACGGATAAAAGGGGGGGAGGTTGCTCGCCAAGACATCGCGTCTTGTGCCTACGTACTTTCTTCTGGTATGAAAGATCAGAGCAAACGTAGTTCGGGCTTACGAGAACACAGACTGTTCAAAAGTTTTACCCGAGTAGGGTTAACATACAGTTCTAGCAGTTGGTGTATGCAGCTCGACCATTGGAGACTTAGGCGTTACCGTTTGCGATAGGACTGAAAGTTAACAACACTCTTGTTTATGAAAAGATTTTTCCTGATTAAGACCCCAAAGGGTGAAAAAGAGTTTGAGTTGTTTTTGTGTTTTTTAAGGAAGAAGTGTTTTGAACTTGGTTTGTGACTCATGTTGCACTAAAGACTATGATCTAGGAGAGAATGCTTCGTATATCGTCCGAAGGACATACACTAACATTCTAGATAATTTAGAGGCAACCACCCAATCATCATTTCCCAAATGGCTTAAGGTTCGTAGCATGCAACAATTGTCAAGCTTTATTAAGTGGATTGAAGTTGTTTGAAGATGAGAAGAGAAAGAGACCAACTAAGGGGGACTAGACCAAACCCTAAAAGTTGTCATGCAAGATGCACCTAAAGTTGAGTTTGAAAGGATACTACCTAATGTTATCATGCATGGTTAGAACCCTAATGTCTATCATAACCTCTCTTGAACAAGAGAGGTTAGAAACCCTAAGGGAAGGAAGACAAAAGAAGAAGAAACAATGCAAATGTAGAATGCAAACATAAATGCAACAAGGAAGACAAAGATGCAATGCAAGTGAGGGAGGAAATATGTGTGAGGCTGGAACCTCCACAAGCTCATCTCAACCTTAAGCCATGGTATGAATAAGTGCAATAGAAAAGGAGAAGAAGATGCATAAAAAACAACTAACAAAAACAATGAGAAAAAGTCCTCATGGATTCATTACTTTAGGCAAGCTTCAGGTTCCTCCTCGGGAGGAACCAAGCAACCTTAAGTAGTATTCCAAGGTCATAGGACAGAATGTGGATAAGGAGAAGAGATCTCAAAATTTAAGCAAATGCAAACAACAATATCAAAGAATGCAGGCAAACACCACTTATGGAAACACAATGTGCAAACATGACAGTATGATATCAAATGAACAACTTATGCATAAGGTAAAGACCCTATGAATTGACACACAAGACCTATAATAAGCCCCTGACATGAAACAATCAAGATAAGGTTCATCAATAATGCACAACCAAGCTTTTGGAAGCAAAACAAATCAAGTACACAAGTAGAGATGCACAAACATGAAGCAACTTGCAAAATATATGAAAAATAATAAAATGCATCTAAAAATTCCAAATAAAATCTCAAAAGACCCCCAAGGTATTAGGAACCAGGGGTCAAAAGGGGAGTTGCAAATCAAAAGGGAAGTGCCTCAACAGAAGGCAAACACCAAGAGTGTCCCAAACTAAGGCAAAAATGGAGAGGGAACAAAAAGCAATTCAAATCACATGGAAACAGCACTTAAAAATCATGGAAAAAATATCCAAAGATCAATCAACATGTTAATGAAATGCTAAAAAAAACAAGCAAAAATGAGGAATTCAAACATAGAAATAAAATCAAGAAAGAACAAAAGCACAATTTAAATCAAATAAAACAGCCCCAATATTTAATTCGTTTTTTAATTGAAAATAAAGTCAAAAAATAAAATAAAAATTTCCAGAAAAAACTAGACATCTTAAAGTTTGTGAAAATTATTTTTGGTGAATTTTTAAACTATTGGAACCATTTTATTTGAATTAAATTTGAAACAGCTCAAAACAGAAAAATAAAATAAACAAACAATTAAATGGAAAGAATGAGTGTGCAAACAGCAAACATTTAAGTGGAAAAGGAGAATGGGCCCAGGCTGAGGGGGCGAGTAGCAACTCGTGTAAGCCCAATGAGAGAAAAAGAAAAAGAAAATCTGAATAATCAAAATATGGTTGGGTTGACTATGTGTATGGTGGAATCCACTACGAACCGTATGATCAAGATCAAAGTATTCCAATCAAGTGGCTCTCAAAGAGCCACGTCAATTAATGAGTTTGGTTTTTATTATGGTGTGCACATGCCAAATACGGAACACGTAGGTCTTGTTTTCACGCGTATGATAAAAAAACACCAAACGGACGAACACGGTTGCGCCACATCAGCTCGCCTTCTTCCTTGGACCAAACCAGTTCGCCGGAAAAAATGTTGGTCATCCCCTTCCTTGTTCCGGCCGCCGCGAGCACCCTCCCCCACCGTAGCTTCGTCAAATTTCAACCATTTTCCACAAACTCTAGATGAAAACTCATCTACTCGTCGCGAGGATCATGAATCCAACCTTTATTTCCATTAATTCTCAACAACAACTCCAGAAATCAAACAACAAGCAAAGTGCACAAAAATAAAATTTCACCAAAACTCAAATTAAATGGTCTAAACCTCATCTACATGTTGCAAGGAGTAAGAATCCATAAAAATTACAGCAAAATAACACGAAAATTCTTCAAAACGAAACAACACAACTTTGAGCTCACAAAATCAAATACCACAAACACAAACAAAAATGATCCAGAAATGATCTATGTAACTCAAGGATTCAAATGCAACGAAAATGGTGAAAAACTATGGCATAATAAGAGTGTAAGGTTGAAAATTAGTTTACCTAGTGGAGAGCCTCCACTGGGCCTTGAAACTGTGATGAAGCTTAACGAAAAACACCCAGAATCACTCCATGAACTTCAATTGAGGTGTTTGAAGGCTTGATTTGGTCTGAAAGTGGTTGAATCTGAGAATTCGTTTTTTAGTTTTTCACCACTTTTTCAAAATGTGTTATGGCTGTTCATGCACGAAAATGACCTAGCTCTGCTCCAATTTTCATCTAGAATACTTATATGATGGGTTTATGATCAAATGGGGCTTCAATTCAAGCTAAAAAACCCATTTCAAAATTTCACATTTCACCACTTTTTCCAAATTTCCATACACATTTTTACCACTACACCAGCTGGTTTTTCAATCCAAATCCACTACAAATCAGTTTTGTTGATAAAAGGAATGAGATTAGAGGCTTAATTTTGATCCTATGGTTGATTTCCATTTTGTTACTTCAAGAGGAAGAAACCATGAAAATGGCCCATCTTGAGACTTCAAATTTCCAATGTGAAGATGGCAATGTCTTTGAATTATTATTTGCAATCAAAAAATGCACAAACTTGCCTTGAAAAAGTTTAAAATCCATTAATTCTCAATTTATCAATTTAAGCCTCCTTTATGAAAAATTCAAACCTCAAATTCTCAATCCAAGCTCCCACCATGACAAGAGATGATTTGGTAGTGCAAGTGGCCCCATTTGAAGCAAGTTTCATGTTGAAAAGATTTCAATTTGAAGTGTGCAAGTTGGTGAAATGGACCTATAATTTTATGACCGGTAATCTTACTTTCCCAAAATACCCCTGACTTGTAAACCTCATAACTTGAGTTCTACAAATCCGATGAAATAATTATAGTAAAATTTGGAAAGATAAGATCAAGACCTACAACTTTCATGTTGGCTAAAAGTTGAGGAGAAACATACTTCTAGGTCAAAACTGGATTGGAAGTTGGTTGACTTTTGTTGACCAAAATCACATACCTCTAATGACCTGTAACTTGCCTGGATCATAACTTGAGTTCTATAAATGCAATCAAGGGCTTCTAGTACTCAAATTAAATCTAAGAACATGATCTGAAAGTTCCATGTTGGCCAAAAATTGAGATGAGACTTGTATCTTGAGGTAGGTGGTCTTGAAGTCAGGCACTAAATAGGGGATTTTACTCTAAGAACCCTAATTTAGTAACTTCTCACACACTTAACCCTTGATGAATTGAACTTGAAATGATGTCTCATATGTCTTAATACAAAATCCCATGACCATAGAGATTTTGAATTGAGTTTCTATCTTCTTCAATTGCAAAGTTGACTGAGGATTTACCAGATGAAAACCCTAACTGCAATACTTTCAACCGTGGCTTGTTCCACTTCACACAACAACTTGAATAAGATCCACAATGATCCTCAAGGCCCTCAATGAGATTTCTTTACATCTCATACTTAAAATCATGCATTCACAAACCTCCCGGTGCTCTTCAGTTGGCCTCCCAATTAGGAGCTGACCCACATACATCCATCTGTTCTTTAACAAGACACTGACCACCTCAAGATGTTCTGATGACCATTCAAGCTTGAGTAGCAACCCCTGCTTAGGCTCCATGCTCTGAGAAGACTCCTCTTGCTATGCACATCTTTTTCGATCCCCTGTTCCATGCAACATGCTATGCAATGCAAATGCTAGAATAAAATGAAATGAAATGAAACATAAACCAAGTTAAGAAAAGGTTGGGCAAATTTTGGGGTGCAACACCGTCAATCAACAATTCTCCTATCTCTATTCTCACTTATACATTTCGCCCTACGATCCTTCCAACCCGGCTGTCCCTCCAACTCGTCCATCACCTCTCCAGCAAACATTTCCAGACCAACAACCCTTTGACCCAAACACGGATCTGTCATAAATTGTTAAACATGTTTCTTTATGTTTTCTTAAAGTTATTTATGTTGTTTAAATTCTGTATTTTCTATTTTCTATGTACTCTTTCAATTTATAATTTTAATTTATGACTAGTTGGTATGTTATTTTCAAATTATTATCTATGCTTCTTGTCTCACTATATATATATATATATATATATATATATATATATATATATATATATATATATATATATATATATATATATATATATATATATATATATATATATATATATATATATATATATGTGTGTGTGTGTGTGTGTGTGTGTGTGTGTGTTTTTCTTTCAATCTTTCCCTTTTTTTTGATAGTGTCAAAAGGGGGAGAAGGATGTTACCCTTTTCTTGCTTATTATCTTTCCTTGATCCTTAAGGTACAAATACAAGACTATTTCGAACCTCAATACAAATTCAAAGCTTCTCAACACTTCATATATTCAGGGGGAGAAAAACTTGTCGGAAAGAACATCGCAACAAAAGGACAATGCTTTGTCATCATCAAAAAGGGGGAGAATGTGAAATCAAGATTCTCAGAGATCAACCTATGTTATGATAAATACAAATCACAAGAGATCAACCTATGTTATGATAAATACAAATCACATGACAAAGAAGGCAAAGATGATAAACCATTTCAAGATATCAGAATCAGGACAAAGACTTGACATGAAGAATATTTCCCTTAGAAGGTATAATGAGAATTTTCATCAAGTGTTTAAGTCCTGATTGCTCAAAACATTAAAAATATTTTACATTACTTTTCGCACTAACACAAGCTTTTTAAAACAGAGTTTTTCTAAGTTTTTGAAAGTGCAATCGATTGCACTCTTAAAGCAATCGATTGCATGATCAAAATTTTAAATCATTTTTGCTTATGTTTTAGTAAGCAATCAATTGGTGCCTTAGTGCAATTGATTGCATGCTAGAAAATCTCTCTTTTTTCGCTTCTGTTTTAGTGTGCAATCGATTGGTCCTTTTGGTGCAATCGATTGCTATGTTGAAAATTTGAATTTTCAAGTGTTTTTGTGAAGGTGCAATCGATTGGTCTATATGTGCAATCGATTGCTCACTGAACTTTTTTGAAAATTCTTTCTGAAAAATTGCATCTCTTCAACCAATGTTCCATGAAATGTTTCCTTTGAAACATGGCAATTGTTCATCAATTTTTCTGGAGATTTGCATGATTTTTTCAAGAGGTGTTTGTGTAATATAAATACCTAAATCTTTCAAATTCAAAAACATCTCTTTCAATTCTCTTTCAAAATCTTTATCATAATTTTATCTTTCCACTTCTAAGTAAAATCACTTTACATAAAGAATTTTCTGCATAATTTTCATATCCTTTGAAAGAAAATTCTTGAGCAATAAGTCTTAGATACTTGTGGAAACTCTCATTGAAAGAGAAGATCAATCTACAGCATTGATAAAAATTGTATACATTGTTACAAACTTATTACAAAATCAGATTGTATTATTTCCCCTTGTTGATCAGGATTGTTGAAAGCAAGTGTGTGCATTAAAGAGGATTGTTCTTCCTGCACTTAGTGTTTTAGATCTTAAAGGTGTTTAAGAGTCTTTGATCTACATATAGGTTAGAAATTATTGTACACTAATCCTAACTATAGCGAAATCTCTTTCGTGTTGATAGGGGACTGGAGTAACTTCGGAGTGTGAAGGGAACTGGGATATTTCTTGGTATTTTTTACTTTCTGCACTTTACCGCTTTCATACCATTATCATATCTCAAGAAAGTAATAAATCAGTCTCTAAAACCAGAAAATTTCAAAGAACCTAATTCACCCCCCCCCCTCTTAGGTGCAACACAGACTTTCAATTGGTATCAGAGTAGGTTTAGGTAACCTGTTCCTAATCGATCCAGTATGGTTTCCGCAAACAATAGAGGTGTATTCAAAGACGGTGGTAGTAGCAACAAGCCTCTATTGTTCTGTGGTGAATATTTTAATTTCTGGAAAATTCACAAGAAGGCTCACTTAGAAGCACAAGGAGATGAAATATGGGATGCTGTCCAAAATGGCCCCTTCGTTCCTACAACGGTTGTTAACGGTGTTGGATCAACAAAGCCCAAAGCTTCATGGGACGACGATGATAAGAAAAAGGTTCTCTATGACAAAAAGGCAATCAATCTTCTGCAAAGTACACTAAGCATGGATGAATTATTTTGCGTCTCAACATGTACATCAGCAAAGGAAATCTGGGATACTTTAGTGGAAACTCATGAGAGAACCACTGAAGTTAAGAGATCGAGATTAAACACATTGAGTCAGGAATACGAGTTATTCAGAATGCAGCCAGAAGAATCAATTCTTGATTTGCAGAAAAGATTCGTGCACTTGACAAATCATCTCATAACACTTGGTAATACATTAACTAACGATGAATTAAATCTTAAAGTGCTTAGATCTTTGTCCAGATAATGACAGCCCAAGGTGACAGCAATTTCTGAAAAGAAAAGTCTATCCACGATGACATCTGCTACACTGTTTGGAAAACTCCAAGAATATGAGACGGAACTTGGACGATTGGAAAAACATGAGAATCAAGAGAAGAAATCTAAAAGCATCGCATTAAAGGTTGATTCCAAAGAAGTAGAAAAAGCAGACGATCCAGTTGAAGACGAAAACTTCATGCTTCTCGTAAAAAGGTTAGGAAAATATTTTGGTTCTAAAAATAATATTTGAAATTCTGACTATATGAAAAGAAAGAAGTTTTCAAAAAACAAAGAGAAGGAGGCATCAACATCTGAAGGTGAGAAAAACACTTATAAGGGGGGGGGGGGGGGGGGGGGGGGGGGGTTGAATAAGAGTTTAAGGAAATATGGCAATAAAAAAACTCAAGATTTTTATCCTGGTTCGTTGAACTCAACTACTCCAGTCCACCTTATCAAAGATGATTTGCCTTTCTCCACAAGGACTTAATCCACTATTAATCAACTGATTACAATAGTAAGCACTAAGAACAATTGTCTTAATCTTCTCAAGAACTACTGACCACACATTGGTCTTCTTAAGGAACTTCTTACAAATTAATGTAAACTAACAAGTGTTTGATTGCTTCTAATAAGCTATATCACAACTGTGATATTTACACTTAAGGTTAAGTACAACTAAAACTATACAGTTTTATGAAAGAACAAATGAATAAGATCTTTGTGATATTTTCACTTCGATGAATCAAGCGTGTATGAATATTTCTTTCTGAGTGAACTAGTAATGAGCAAGTGATGAGAAGGAAATTAGCAGCTTCAAAATGTTGTAGAAGTTCTCCTTTAATAGCTTTTTCAATATGCTTTGAGTGATGTGCAGCTGAATATTATACTAGAATATAAGACTTTTCATTACCAAAAAGTATGGGCAGAGATATGCTTTCTGCAGGAAAAGTATGGTTGTAGAAGCCTTGGGATTTGCACCACGTCACTTGTTTGTACAAAATAGTCGTTGGTTACTTTGGAAGTAGCACCACGTCCAATCAAGTTTACAGCTTCTTCAACAAGCTTCCTTCAGGATGAAGTCTTCATAATCTGCACTTCAGAACTTGTAGCAAGCTTAAAGAAATGAAATACTTTAAGATGATCAGAGCTGAAAGAATTGAGATGTTCATAGCCTTGATAGATGATCAGATCTTAATATATCAGAGTCTCAATCTTGATCAGAGTTTTCATCAGAGTATGCAGCAGTATGTGCTTGAGCGTGAATATTAATGATAAGAGTCTGATTATCAAAGCCTCTGTTCTTGCAGTGAAAAGAACTTCAGAGTCTGATTAGATCAAAGCTTTCAACTCTTTGTACACTTCTTTAATTAATGCTTCAGATCATTCTGTAGCTTCTGCTTCAGATCCTTCTGGCAGTGCTTCAGAATCTTCTAATAGTCTTGCATCATATGCTTCAGAGCCTTGCATAGTTTCTTGTACTTATGTATTTTGCTTCTTTAAGAGTTTTTAATTTAATACCTGAAACAATAATACTTGAACAAATTTTAGAGTATATATTTTCTTAATACAAAATTCCATAAAAGTTATCATCAAAACATAGAGATATAAGAAACACCAATCTGTGTTCTAACAATCTCCCCCTTTTTGATGATGACAAAACATAGGAAATTTTTTTCAATAAAGTGAAATAAAATATATAACTCCCCCTGAGATTAAGAATCTCCCCCTGAAATGAATACTCTAATAGAAGATAACACTTCCCTTTTTGCTTGAGTAACTTTCAGAACCTGGTAGAAATCCTTGTTAAGAGAAAGAATTAGAGCTTGGATGCTTTCCAGAATCAGAGTCAAATTTTCTTCAAGAATCAGAGCCTGGTTGGGTAATTCTCAGGGTAACTTCAGATAATTTTTGTCAGATGAAATAATAGGATCTGAAAGTCTTAAGATTCAATGTTAGATTAATATTATGTCTGAATTTCATTTTAGTATTGCTTATGGATTGAACAATCAAATTCTCTTTCTCCCCCTTTTTGTCATAATCAAAAAAATTTAAAAGACAGAAAAGATAACAGAAGAAGAGAAAACGGAATACAAATAGTTGCTTTTAAAAGTCCCAAATAAAAGCTAAATAAAAGCTAGTAAAGACACTAAGGAAGTTTCGAGTTCTGCTGCTTGAGCTGTTCTTCTAATTGCGTCTTCTCACGGATAAGGTTGTCCACAATCAGCTTCCAAATAGTGCATTGTGGGTCGGAGAAAAATAAATCCTCCATGACTTTCCTCTTCTTGAAGGGGAGTAACTCTTCATCCTTCAACTGTAATTGCTCTTGAAGTTTAACATTCTGCTCTTGAAGTTCATTCTCTTGTGTCTGAAATTCTTTCTTCAATTTCTGAAATTCCTTTTCTCGTTCCTGAGATTCCTTCTTCTGTTTCTGAAGCTCACTAATCTCTGCAACAGCCACTTGATATTTGTTCTTCCATGACTCTAACTCATGTTGCGACTTCTTCAAAGCAACCTCTAACTTCTCAGCTTCAGACATAAAGACATAAGTAGGCTCCCTTCTCGGAGGTATAGGATCTTGACGAGAATAGGGCATTTCCAATTTGATTGCTCTCTCTCTCTCTAACCCACTGGAGGTAGGGTTCCAAGGACACACAATTAAGTTTTCCAAGGTTTCTCTTGCCTTTCTTGTGCAAATGATCCCATGCAGCCAAAATCTTGTCTCGGAGTTCGTTGTCATCCCTAAAGAAAATGCTCTCCACTTGAACACTCTTAGGTGGTTCCTTCAATGGAAATCCCAACTATCGACGAGCTAAGACTGGATTGTAAATGATCCCTCCATTAAAACTGAGTAACGACACATTAGCAAAGTCACCACAACCGTCAATAATTAAAGTTCCATCATATACTCGGTTGTACCAAACAATGTCTGAGTAGGTCAATGCCATAACTTTCGAAGACCAAAGCCCTCCATTGAGTTTCAAAAAGGAATTAGACCTCGGCAAGTGTGAAATAAACCACTTGTAGAGTAAAGGTACACAGCAAGTAATCATTCCTCCACCATAAAGATTTCGGAGATGTATAGAGTGATAGGTATTACCTAACAGGGTTGGTACTAGGTTGTTCTTCAAAAAGATCTTAATTGCATTAAGGTCGATGAACCCTTCAAAACTTTGAAACAAGAACACTCCATAAATAAGTAAGGCAAAGATTGCTTCAAATGGAGCCTTATTCGTATAATCGGCATAAAACATAGCTTTACTGATTAGGAACTTCGTAGTCAAACCAAAAATACCACCTTTACTAATCAAGTTTCCTTTGACATCAGATACCTTTAGATAAAGAGCCTTAGCAATATCTCTTTCTTCAGGGTCCTTCTCCGAGAAAGGGAAAGGAGATTCTTCTAAGATAGGTAGACCAACCAAAAAGGAGTACTCTTTCAATGTAGGCAATAACTGAAAGTCTGAAAACGTAAAACAGTGATATAGCGGATCATAGAACTGCAATAAAGTGGAGAGAAGTCCTCCGTCTACTTGGCGACTCAATAAAGATATTAGCTTTCCATACTTGCTCTTGAACCTCCCTTAGTCTTCAATCCAGGTCACCAACTCCTTTAGGTCATTGTTGCACCCCAAAATTTGCCCAACATTTCTTTACCTAGCTTATGGTTCATTTCATTCACATTAGCATTATCATTTGCATTTCATTGACATGTGTGCAGGAGATCAAGAGGTAGGATTACCAATTAAGAGCTATACAAGACTATGAAGCTAGCTAAGAAGGTTATTCAGGTGCTCAAGGGTTGATATCCTTGTCAGAGAAGTTAAAAGATCCTCAAAGAGAGTGATTGAAGCCAAGTGTGTAGGTCTCCTAACTTGAGAGTTGTGGGAAGCCATCAGATGATTCTGAGGTCATGGAGATGGAATTGAGGTCTTGATAGATCTCATGAGAAGTGTTGAATATCACTTTGAGGCCTAGACAGGTCATTGTGTAAGATTAAGAAGGCTCAGCCATGAGTGGTGCAGCTAGGGTTTGACTGGGTCAACCCTAAGTCAACTGATGATTTGGAGAAGGTTGAGACCTAAATCAAGAGCCATGTGATCATGGATTGATACATTGAGATGTTCTAAGGATGATTCCAAGGTTTACTCATCATGATTGAAGAGTTTGAGAAGTTTCAAGCTAGGGTTTCTAAGGCTTGACAGTGTAAAATCCCCTAGTTTGACCCCTATTTTCAAAGCAATGTAGCTCAAGATTTGATTGTCATCTCATCTTTCCCCCTACATTATTGTTGTAGAGCAAGATCTTAGCTTTAATTTGAGTGCTAGAAGTCCTTGATAGGATTTATAGAACTCAAGTTATGGCTTTGACAAGTTACAAGTCATCTGAGGAATGTGAATTTGGAGCTTGAAAGTTACCCAACTTGCATGAAACTTTTGCCCTAGAAGGATGATTCCTATGAACTCTTGGTCAACATGAATGTTGTTCCTTATTCTCATAGCTTTCTATAGAGTACTAGAAGTCCTTGATAGGACTTGTAGAACTCAAGTTATGGCTTTGACAAGTCAAGGGTATTTTGGACATTTGGTGATTATAGGTCATTTGTGATCATAAGCCATTTTCACCAACTTAGAGGCCTCAAATGAAATTTTTTCAACTAGAAAGTTGCTCAAGATGGGGTTTTAACCTTGACCATGTATCAAGGAGGCCTTAAAATGGCTCAAGGAGAGACATGGTTCAAGAAATTTTGAAGAAAGAAAGAATTAAAAGGATTTAATGGCCAAAAATTCAAATAATTCATTTTGTGACCAAATGAAACAAAATTATAGGTAAAATTGATTGGAAAAATGATTTTAGAAAGAATGGCAATGTTAGAATTTTGATTTGAGGTCATTTGCATACCATTCCATTTCATTTCTTCATGATGAAGCAACATAATCAAACTCCCACCTTTGGCTTGCAAACAAGGAAAATAACTCATCAAACTCATTCAAAATCTCATGAGAATTTGATTACAAGGATAGCCATGCCCAAAGGGATCCAGAATAGTGATTGCCATGGATGGGATTTTGAAAACCCAAAATCTCATTTGGATGAATCCAGAAGTTTCTAGACAATCCCAATCAACTCTATATAAGTCATTGAGTGAACTCAGCCATTTTTTTGGAAGGAATTGAAGCTGGTTTCAGAAAGAGCCATTGAATTTTTGGAGGTGCAAGTGAGAATCGGGTTTTCAATTCAAGGGAGAATCAAGCCAAATCAAGGTGTGCAAAGGCTTTGGGAGTGAATTTGGAGTGTGTCTGCATCATCTTGGCAGTTGAAGTGATCAAAAACCATCTCTGTTACCTCTCTGAAACCAGGTTTGTACATTTCACTCTTATGCATGATTTAGGAGGAGATGCTTAGAAATTCATATGTGGTTAGGATCCTTGCAACATGTAGTTGGATTTAGGATCAGAAATTGGTGAATTAGAGACAAAATAGGTGTGTGGTCATTTTCTGTTGAGGTTGATATCTCAAGATTCTTGAAGGAATAATCACGATGGGATAGTGGAAATTGATCAGTGAAGAGTGAGGATTAACTTGAGACCTTTAATTTGAAGAATGGTGAAAATCAAGATTTGGATGAATTCTGAAAATGTTATCGTGTTTTGAGTTAGAGAGGGAATTAGATAATTCTAAGGTTAGATTCGTGATCAGCATCAAATTTGGAGTGAAATGATGATTTGTTTTGTGAGTTTTGATGACCTGAGAAGAGTGCTTCACCGAAGAAGACGGTGGCGCCACTGTTCAGGCCACCGTCTGTGTTTTCCCCCAAAGCTGAGTTCAAATGGGGACGATGAACATGAGCCCTTGGATGATGGTTTGACCTTGGACTCAGGCGAGCATTGGAGGGCCACGATTGCATCTCATCCCTGAAGAGAGTTTCCAAATGAAACGCACCGTTTCATTAATTGAATGGTTTTGGGCTTAACACTCAAAATGATATCCACACCCCCCTTTGGCCCAATTCCTTGAAATAAACTGATTATATTTGCTATTTGACACGCTTGTTTATTAATTTCTTTTATTTCCTTTTATTTTTGTGTATTTCATATGACTTAGAAATTAATTCATAAAAAAATAGGAAATTAACTCAATTAATTCCAAACTTTTTCCCCCTGATTCATGAATGAATCTAGAATTTTGTAGATTAAAAATATTAGGAATTCATGCATTTGTGATTTTATTTGCATTTTTTGAATATTAATTGATATTAAAATGGCCATGGTTGACACCTTGTTTTGTTGAATTTCGTTTGAGGATTTGGTGATGATTCTTGACTTGATTTTTTGTGTGTAGCTAGCATAGATATGCATGTTCCCCTTAGATTTTTCTCACATTTTTGTGAAGAAGTTTAGGGCTAGTTTTAAGTTGAAACTTTAGGTGCTCTATTTTTTAGGGTTTATGCTTAGTACCTTGTGATCTAGGTTTTATTTCTAGGACTTGGTGGATGATTCAACCTATGGATTTTGTATGGTAGATTCATGATTGAATTAGAGTCCCATAGTTATTTTTGTAGGATTTTACAATTGGTTTTAGTATTTTAGTTAGGACTAACTTTGGTACTAGGTTTTAGGTGATCCTAACTTGCTAACTGAACTAGAATGACTTCTTTAGTTCCCTTAGATTAGGGTTTTGCCTCTTTTGATCTTGGCTAGTGTTGAAGACAAGCTTGGGCTACTATGGAATGCTTGGTGGAGCTTGGAATTGAAGATTTCCCTTCTTTTGGTTTGAGTGTTGTTTAGGTGTTAAGATTAGGGTTTGTAGGCAGAGCTTCTAGATAGATTCTCTTATTTCATAAACATGGAAGGTGTTGATCACTTCCATTCCTCCCTATGATATAAGGTCCCCTTGTAAAGGCCTCATCCCTCCTTTGGTAGGATGTGTGGCTCTTCACAAGTTGGTAGAACCATTGAGGGTTCCCTTCTTTAATGATGGAGTGCTTAGTGGTGACCTTTGGTCTTCACTCTGCTGTCTATTATCCAAACCTTGCTCTTGTCAGATGAATCTTTCTCCCTTGCTAGAGGATGGGGTCCCTTGCCAGAAGATTGAAGATGCTAGAGGTTGCACTTCCCTGTCTTTAAAGACTGCCATTGGAGCTGAGGCTTGGAGATCAAGAAGAACAAGTTGACACCACTTGTGAAGAAAATCCAGCTGAGATCAAATGAAGAGCTGAAGCTTGAAGTTGGAGAACAAGTTGACACTTGTGTGTTTGATGCATTGAGTGCTTGAAGAAGCAAGTTAACATTTTCTGTTGAAGTTGAAAGCCTTGGAGAACAGTTGCATACTGAAGACTGAGCTGTTGTCAGAAGAGCTTTGCTGTGAAGCTGTGGAAGCTGTTGATCTGTTTTCTTTTCTTGTCTGTTTGCTTGCTGTGCAACTGTATTGGTGTGACTTGTTTGATTTGCTTGATGCATTAGAATAAGTTCATATTTAGACTGATTTAAGATAGGGGCATTATTGCACTAGAGGTTGAGTTGCTCTCTCTGCTTGTATTTTTACTATATGGCTTTGCTTGCTGATATTTGGTAGAGCCCAGCTCCCTTGCCTATGTGGTTTGTGATTTGCTTGATGGCATTTTATTTCACTTCTTCTGTATGATTGCAGCTATTGTGTTGGCTTGATAGCATATTGTTTCTTCCTGTATGATTGCAGTTATTCATATCTGGCTTGAGGTTGAGATGAGCTTGTGGAGGCTGATGCCCCACACACATTTCCTCCCTCACTTGCATTGCATGCATTTTACAGTTGTTTACTGTTTACTGTTTAAGCTGATGCTTTATCTGTTTCCATATATCATTGACATGATCCCCTAGGAATCTCACTCCCTTTAATAAGGAAGTGATGATTAAAACTTTAGGTTGAAACCTATGCATGATAACTTCTAGGAGATCCCTGTTTCAAACCTCAACCATAGGATGAATCCTTGGCATGACAACATTAGGACTTGATAGCCCCCCCTTTAGTTGAGCCTGTTTTCTCTTCTCATCTTAAAACAAATTAAAATACAGTAATAAAGGTTAACTGACGTCGTACGTTACGAGCCTTAAGCTATCTGAGAAAGGATTGTTGGAGAGTTTCTTTTCAACAGTCTGGATGCTTAGTATGGCACCATTTGGGTGACATGCGATGCATTCACTCTCAGATCATAGTCTCTAGTGCGATATTAGTTGCGAACAACCATAAAAAACAGTTCTTTCGTAAAAGACAGAAAACAAACTTCAAACCTTTTTGCCCCGTGGGCCCATAATTCAAAGGAAGCTTTTCTGAAGAAAAGAGTGTCATTAACTCCCAGTTCTACCGCCAACGGTAACGCCTAAGTATCCAAGGGTCGAGCTGCGTACGCCAAACTGCTGGAATTGTTTGTTAACCCTACTCGATAAAAACAGATGAATTTGAATTCCCGTAATCCGTATTATCTCGAACTACGTAAGCTATGATCTCTCATACTTGTTGAGAGTATGTAGGCACAATACTGATGTATTGGTGAGCCACCTTCCCCGTAACCCATAGTTAGTCGAACTACGTTGACTCTGATTTCTCATTCTCTGATGAGAATACGTAGGCATAAAGTGCGACGCTTTGCCGAGTCACTTTCTTTTCGTTTCAGATCGGCCTTGATAGGTAGATAGTAAAACCAACCCGTCAGACAAACACAACAAGCGTGGATCCCATCGAGTACGATGGACGTGAGGGGTGCTAATACCTTCCCCTTGCGTAACCGACTCCCGAACCCAGACAATGGTTGCGATGACCTTGTCTTATACCTTTTCGTCAGGTTTTTCCAATCGTTTCCTTTCCCGTTCCGAGGGATAAATAACGAAAGGTGGCGACTCTTCTGTTTTGCCGGCACCTTATTTTCGCGGTAGCGACAGCTGGCGAATCTGCTGGGGACTTGATAGTTTCCTGGGGATCCAACGTCCCGTATGCGAGTCAGTTTGGGGATCCAACGTCCCCTGCGAGAGTCAATCCTAGCGCTTGTATGTTTACTTGTTAGGTTGTGTTTATTTATTGCATTTTATTTCCCGCACTTTATTTTCAGTATGATATGATTATTTGTGCTGTTGTGCGAAGGGCATTCTGATGAGTGAGAAGCCATACCCAGGCTTGAGTGTACCTAGCATTAGTTGTGGAAATTAGTGGGCGCGTGCTTGCTTTGCAGGCACTAGTGTCTCATGAAATCAACGCTCAGACGAGGTTCTCCCGGTTGACTTCTTTTCCGGCCCTTTGGGCCTGAGGGGTTGTTGGTTTGGAGGATTGTCGACTCTAAGGACCGATCATTTAGAATTCAGCTGAGTGAGGCCGCTTCAGGAGATGGTGATGCCACACCTTCTGGGTATCGTATCACCCCTCTTGAATGTCTGTGACGCTGATGACCGTATAGGACGCCGAACTTGTGTCAGTTTAGGTCCATACCTGTGAGCAGGGTCGGGTTTGTTGCAGGAAACCTTAACCTTTAGACTACCTGGTTTTCTTGATAGTGAATCAGTTTCTTTGGTATCATAGGTTCTCATCATCAGATGTGTATTTGTTCTTGATAGAGCAGAGTTATGGTCTTGTATCGGAGGTCCTTATTATCAGATGTATGTGTGTTCTTGACAGAGCAGAGTTATAGTCTGACATCAGGGGTTTCTCCTCATCATCAGATATATGTGTGTTCTTGACAGAGCAGGTTTATGGTCCGATACCAGGGTTTTCTTCTCATCAGAGATAGGGTTGTTCTTGACAGAGAAGTATTGTGGTTTTGTTGATACATAACCTTCATCTCTTCAACAGCACAGTTGTCTTGGTCTCCTGCTGCATGATTGCATTTTACATTGCTTTGCATACTCATTTGCATTTCATTAACGTGTGTCTGTGTTGCAGGTACCGTTTCCCCCGGTTCAGGTTTTCTTGCCTTCTATTGTGCTACTATGGGTTCTCTGAGGAAGACTGTGGCCTACAAGCTCCCCACTCCTGATGTTGTTCAGCTGACTGGTTTGATTGCTTTGGCAGATGATTTTATGAGAGGTGAATTCAGAAATTCTTATGGGAAACTACTCAGCTTGGTTCATAAACCCTCCGTGTTTGAGTTGAATGGGCTGCACGCCTTGCTGCAGTTCTACGATCCTCCTTTGCGATGCTTTACTTTCCCGGACTTTATTCTCGCACCTACGCTAGAGGAGTATGCTGATTTGTTAGGTGTGCCTATCAAGAGTCAGATGCCCTTCGTTCATATGGATGTTGCGCCTAATTTGGCTAGTCTAGCCCCTTCACTTCATCTGGATGCCTCCGAGTTGGTCTTGTTTAGTTGGAACAGGGTTCCCGGTTTTTCCCTGCAGTTCTTAGTGGGAAAGACCCAGTAGTGTGCCAAAGACGGTTGTTGGATCGTGTTCAACGCTATTCCTGCTCTGTGCATATATGGCATCATTTTGTTCCCCAATATGCCTGACTTTGTAGACTTCGATGCCTTTCACATCTTTGAGGCAGGGAATCCGGTCCCTACATTGATTGGAGATGTTTACCATTCTGTCCACTACAAAAACGAGAACAGAAGGGGCAAGAATGTCTCGTGCTGTGTGCCCCTACTCTACAGATGGCTTGATAGTCACCTACCCAAGAAGGGTCCCTTTGCTTCGTCTGCAGCCACAGCTGAGTGGTATAAGCGCTTGATGAGTCTGCCAGTGGAGGGTATTGCCTGGTTTGATAGAGATAGTTTGGGTACTGAGATTATCTTCAGCTGCAGTGGGTTTCCGAATGTGCCTTTGATAGGCAGGAAGGGTTGTATCAACTATAATCCATCTCTGCTGGTCCGACAATTTGCTTATGCTTTGAGAGTTTCGCCGAAGGATGAAGAGGTGCAGGAATCTCTGTACCTCACTGGTCTTCTAGAAGGGGATATGTTATCTAAGCTTCAGCACGCTTGGAATGGTATCTGTAAGCGGGGAAAGCCGTTGTTGGGGAAAAGTAATAGCCAAGCCTACGCTCCGTATGTGGCCTGGATCAGAGCCAGAGTAGATATTATAGGGATGCCGTTTCCACGTGCCCAGCTAGAAAGCCCTCCAGTGATTGAAGAGCCTACCACCGTGCCTATTCAGTAGAATAATCAGGTGTTGGCTGAGAGAGATGAGCTGAAGAAGGCAAATGAAGAACTGGAGAAAGAATTGGCTCAGCTCAGAAGCGAGAGAAGCGAAGCCGTCCATTCCTTCAAGAGGCAAACAGAGCTGGTGAACCAGTTAGGGACGGATTTGACTAAGCAGATGGCTGAGCGTGAGCGTTTGGGTCGGGACTTCAAAGCTGTCAATGACGTACTGGCCACTAAGAAGCAGCACTTGGATGAAGCGTACCGGAGAATATCCAAGTTTAATCAGCATTGGAAGGCCACCCTAGCCAACGGCAAAGAACGGGAGGATAAACTGAAGCAGCAGATTTCCAAGTTGAAAGCCAGGTGAAGGCTAGTGAGAAGAGGTTTGATGAAGAAACCGCTCGCAGATATGCCGCTGAAGGCCTGCTCAACAAGGCTCTTGCTAACCTGAAGGAGCACAAACTGACGTTTGAATCCAAGAAGCGGAAGTTAGAAGATTGTTTCGGCGAAGGAGCATGGGGAGACTCAGTTGAAGGTCTTCAATACACTATTACGCAGAGGGAGTTACTCGTCGAAGGGTTGCTCACTCGGCCTGATCATCCAGAAACGAGGAATCTGTTAGAAGAGTTCCGCGCACGTGGCCGTGTTTGACTATATTTGTAATCCTTTTGTGTTGATCATTGTTGTATGCTGACCATCACCAGGCTTGTTGGTTGAGGTCATGCTATTGATTCAGCTTGTACTCAGTAACGTTGTGTACTGCCTTGATGGGCTCTCTTTATATATATGAGATGTTATTTCCACGACTGGGCTCGAACTTCTTGTTATCAGCACTGGCACTCAGGCACTAGGATCGGGGGGGGATATCTCCCTAACGCACAGACACACGTTTGCATTTGCATGAAGAATTTGCATAACGAGCACTTTGTCGTTTTTTCTAACCCTTGGTGTATGCAGGTTGTTCCAGGATTGATCAAAGACCAATCCACCGCTATCCGACCAGAGCGAATCAAGCTAGAGCAATGGAACAAGTGCAGACTGACGTTCAAGAACTCCGAGAGAGGATGGACCGCTTCATGGAGCTCATGCAAGTGGTTGCCAACGGCCAAGACCAGCTCAGAACTTTGGTCCAGCCTCTGATCTCAAGGGTTGACATCAATGGTGTACTCCATGGTGGGAATGTTCCAACCCCTCCACCTGTTGAAACTCCTCAGAATGGCATCCCCGTGACCGGGGGGAACGGTAGTGGTAACGACAATGGGATCGCTAACATGGGGCTCAATGGTAATACGACTGGCGTCGGTAATGGAAATTTTGAAGCTAATGTCAATGTTGGATTGGGCAACGGCAACACGGGTTTCGGAAACCTGTATGGGCCTCAGCCATGGTTAGAAGACCATCAAGAAGATTTGTTCTCCCAGAGGGGTGCTGAAGGAGAGTTGACTGCTGAAGCACGTCTGAGGTTTAAGGCACTTGAGGACAAGATGAGGAATTTCGAGAACCTGAACATTATGGGTGTCGACATGTCCAAATTGGGATTGATTGCTGATTTCAAGGTGCCTCCTAAATTCAAGGTACCCAACTTTGAGAAATACAAGGGCACCACCTGCCCTCGCGTCCACCTAACGTCATACTACTGGAAAATGTCCGCTCACTCTGAAGACGAGAAGTTGCTGATGCACTTCTTTCAGGATAGCTTGTCCGGGCCATCCTTGGAATGGTACATGAGTTTGGAGCCTACCAATGTGCGCACGTGGAAGGAACTTGCTGAGGCATTCGTGCACCATTACCAATATAACAGTGACTTGGCTCCGAACCGAGTTCAACTGCAGAATTTGTCACAGAGGAACAACGAAGGGTTCAAAGATTACGCCCAGCGGTGGCGTGAATTGGCAGCTAGAGTTTAGCCGTCGATGGTTGAACGGGAGCTTGTTGAAATGTTTGTAGCCACCCTCCCAAGGGTTTATTACGAGAAATTGGTCAGCGGTATGTCTGGAAGTTTCTCAGATCTCATCATCACCGGCGAGCACGTTGAAAACGGGATCAAACTGGGGAAAATTCAAGGTGATCTATCCTCGTCTGGAGGAGGAAAGAAACCGTATGGTAACAAAAGGCGTGAAGGAGAGATGAGCGTCGTGTCCAACGCTCGAAGGAAAGGTAAAGGCCTTCGCCAGCAGGTGGCTAGCATAACCATCCCTGCAGTCCAACAACCTCAGCCACAGCAGCAGCCGAAACAACAAGGGTACAGAAAGTATCAGAACAGGGCACCTTTGTCAAGCCGTCACCTCGAGACGTCGCCCATGTCCTATGCTCAGCTATTACAAACGCTGCTTCAGTTGCAGTTAGTCCAGAAGAGAACCCTGGCTCCCTTGACAGGGGCACCTCCGCCAGGTTATGATGCGAATGCAACATGTGAGTTTCACTCGGGGGCACCAGGCCACACGATAGAAAACTGCAAAGCCTTCAAGCACAAGGTGCAGGATATGGTGGATGCTAAGATCATCAATTTCTCAGATAATGTGCCAAATGTCACGAAGAACCCTATGCCGAATCATAGGGGAGGTGGGGTGAATGCCATTATTGAAGACGAGAATGTGGATGTGTTGACTGACGTCAGGGATCTGAAGACACCGCTTAGCTTCGTTAAAGCCAAGCTGATGAAGAGAGGTTTCTTTCCGGGCTGTGGAGAACTGTGTATGGGCTGTGCGACTCATCCTGATGGATGTGAACAGTTGATAGAGGGGATTCAGAGTCTGATGACCGAAGGAATCTTGTAGTTTAGCCGAAGGGCCGAATGTGGATCTGGAGAGGTAATGCTGAAGCAAGATGATAAGGTTGCCACCATCACCATCCCTCGCCGGACGATCACTATTTCTGCACCCAGACCGTCCATGATTACCATCACAAAGGCTGGACCGATCCCTTTCGAAAGCACCAACGTTGTCCCATGGCACTATGGGGCAGACGTTTACTGTAACAGACAGAAGTTGGAACTGGAACCATCTGGGCAGTCTGTGGATAACCTGGTGGGAATTGGTGGAATCACGCGCAGCGGAAGAGTATTTGCTCCACCTGAGATTGTGGCGGACAAAGCGGGCAAAGCTGATGAAACTGATAAGGGAAAGAGTAAATTCATTGAGGAAACCCCTCGTGGGGTAGAGAAGGACTTACTGGTAAAGGACGCTGAAGAGTTCATGAGGTTGATCAAGAAGAGTGATTACAAGATTGTGGATCACCTCCATCAAACACCCTCGAAAATTTCCATCCTGAATTTGTTGTTGTGTTCGGAGTCACATCGCAACGCGCTGTTAAAGGTTTTGAATGCCACGTATGTATCGCAGGAAATATCGGTCAACCAGTTGGAAGGGGTCGTGCCCACGTAAATGCTGGAAACGGGTTAGGGTTCACTGACCTGGAGCTGACGCCGAAGGGAAGAAACCACAACAGTGCCCTGTACATCCCGATAGAGTGTAGGGGAACGATTATGTCTCATGTGTTGGTGGACACTGGGTCATCGCTTAATGTTCTTCCGAAGAAGGCATTGATGAAGTTAGATACTCGAGGATTGATTTGCACACCCAGTGACCTGGTGGTGAAGGCTTTCGATGGAACCAAGCGTCATGTCTTTAGAGAGGTGACTTTGCCCATCCAAGTCGGGCCGGAAACTTTCAACGCAGTCTTCTACATTATGGACATCATGCCTGCCTACAGCTGTCTCTTAGGCCGGCCATGGATCCATTCTGCTGGCGCCGTGACCTCCACGTTGCACCAGAAGCTCAAGTATGCTGTCGGAGGCAGCATCGTGATTGTTTGTGGCGAGGAAGACATAATGGTGAGCCATTTGTCGTCCTTCAAATATGTTGAGATGGATGGGGAAATCCACGAAACCCTATGTCAGGTGTTCGAAGTTGTTAAAGTCAAGAACGTGGCTCCGGTAATGACTGAAAAACTAGAGATGACTCTCTCTTCCTTCAAGGAAGCCCGAGCCGTTGTTCAAGCCGGATCTACCCCAGGCTGGGGGCAGATTCTAGAAATACCTAACAAACAGGACAAATTTGGGTTAGGATACTCTCCTGCGGCTGAAGCCTCCTCTTCTCGCAGTGCGTCGCGAGGTAAAGGGCCGATCCAGTTTACCCGCGGCGGGGTGATATTCGAAAGTGTCAATGCAGTGTCTGAGGACGACGAAGACAGCGATTGCGACCTAGACTCTTGGATCCAGCCTAGCAAACCAGGCCAGAGCGTCAACAACTGGTCCATCAGGGATACCATCCAAGTGACAGGCAAAGAGTAATGATTTACTTTCTCCAATTGTTGTACAACCCTATGTCCTACCCGGGGCATAGTGGTTTTATTGTCAGGGCCTTGTTTGATTATGTACATGCATTTTACCAATAAATCAAAAGGCGTTTTTCTTCGCATGCAAATGTTGCGATCTCTGTTATTCCTGTTTTATATTTGTTTTGAAAAACAATAAAATGGCAATGGGGTTTGTGCTAACCTGCATATCCTTGTTTTAAGCTTAACCCTTGTTATTGCAGGGTCCACATAGCAGATGACATCGACTCTGGACCTTCTACGACTCACTTCGACTTTGATTGCCCGATCTATCAAGCCTAAGAAGAGATTGATGAAGACGAAGACCTTCCCGAAGAGTTGGCCCGCTTGTTGAAACAAGAAGAGAAAGTTATTCTGCCTCACGAGGAAGAGATTGAGATTGTGAATCTGGGTTCTGAAGAACTGGTCAGGAACGTCAGGATAGGGGCGCATTGCAGAGTGATGTCAAGTAGAGATTGGTCGAGATGCTGAGAGAGTATAGTGACATCTTTGCTTGGTCATACGAAGATATGCTCGAACTCGATACTGACATCGTGGTCCATCACTTACCGCTGCGAGAAGATTGTCCTCCCGTTAAGCAGAAGCTTAGGAGGACGCAACCAGATATGGCCGTTAAGATCAAAGAAGAAGTGCAGAAACAGCTTGATGTTGGCTTCTTAGCGGTCACTACTTACCCTTTGTGGGTCGCCAACATAGTGCCTGTACCGAAGAAGGACGGTAAGGTGCGAATGTGAGTCGATTACCGGGATTTGAATAGGGCGAGCCCTAAAGATGATTTCCCGCTCCCTCATATCGATGTGTTGGTCGACAATACAGCTCAGTTCTCTATATTTTCGTTCATGGATGGCTTCTCCGGCTACAATCAGATCAAGATGGCGCCGGAAGACATGGAGAAAACTACGTTTATTACACCATGGGGAACATTTTGCTACAAGGTAATGCCTTTCGGTCTGAAGAACGCAGGGGCCACTTACCAACGAGCAATGGTTACTTTGTTTCACGACATGATTCATCATGAGATTGAAGTCTATGTTGATGACATGATTGCGAAGTCCCAAACGGAGGAGGGACACCTGGTCAATTTGCTGAAGCTTTTTGAGAGGCTTAGGAAGTTCAGGTTGAGGCTGAATCCTAACAAGTGTACTTTCGGAGTACGGTCTGGAAAACTACTGGGGTTTATCGTGAGTGAAAGAGGCATCGAGGTTGATCCTGCAAAGATAAAAGCGATACAAGAAATGCCAGCGCCAAAAACAGAAAAAGAAGTTTGTGGTTTCCTGGGCAGAATAAACTACATTGCAAGGTTTATCTCTCAGCTCACGGCCACGTGTGAACCGATGTTGAAACTATTAAAGAAAGATCAGGCGATCATCTGGAACGAAGATTTCCAGAAGGCATTTGATAAAATAAAACAGTATCTACAGGAACCTCCGATCTTGATACCCCCAGTGGCCGAAAGACCTCTAATCATGTACCTGACAGTTCTTGAGAATAGTATGGGGTGCGTTCTCGGTCAGCACGATGAGACGGGTAGAAAGGAGCATGCCATCTATTATTTGAGTAAAAAATTCACAGACTGTGAATCTCGTTACTCGATGTTGGAAAAGACGTGTTGTGCACTCGCCTGGGCTGCCAAACGTTTACGACAGTACATGCTCAATCACACAACCATGCTAATTTCGAAGATGGATCCAATCAAGTATGTCTTCGAGAAGCAAACGCTTTCGGGCAGGATTTCCAGATGGCAAATGGTGTTGACGGAATATGACATTCAGTATGTTTCCCAAAAGGCCATTAAGGGCAGCGTATTGTCTGAATACCTTGCCGAACAGCCGATCAAGGATTATCAGCCGATGAAATTTGAATTCCCTGATGAGGATATCATGTTTCTCAAAGCAAAGGATTGCGATGAACCGTTGCCCGACGAGGGTCTAGATAGGAAATCCCAATGGAAATTGATATTTGACGGGGTGGTTAATTCTTATGGAAGTGGCATTGGGGCGATCATCACGACTCCCCATGGATCACACATCCCGTTCACTGCTAGACTGAAATTTCCGGTCACCAATAACGAAGCGGAGTACGAAGCATGCATCATGGGGCTAGAAGAGGAAATTGATTTGAGAATCAAGAACCTAGATGTATATGGTGACTCGGCGCTTGTGATCAACCAAATTAAAGGGGAGTGGGAGACTCGCCAATCGAATTTGGTGTCGTACATGAACTATGCCAGAAGGCTGCTCCCGTTCTTTGATCGAGTGGAACTCCATCATGTGCCCAGGGCTGAAAACCAGATGGCTGATGCCTTAGCCACATTGGCTTCGATGTATAAAGTCAATTTTTGGAATGAAGCTCCAAGGATTGTCCTTTCTCGTCTTGATAGACCTGCATTCGTCTTTGCGATCGAGGAAGCCTCCGATGGCAAACCATGGTTCCATGATATCCAGACCTTCCTTATGACCAAGGAGTATCCGACGGGAGCGTCAACCCAGGATAAGAAGACTCTGAGGAGGATGTCTGGAAATTTTTATCTCAATCCTGATGGAGTTTTGTATAAAAGAAACCACGATCTCGTGCTACTCAGATGTGTAGATGGAAAGAAGCGAGTATGCTCATGGAAGAAGTCCATGAAGGCACATTTGGTATGCACGCCGGCGGGCATGCTATGACGAGAAAGATCCTGAGAGCAGGATACTACTGGCTGACGATGGAATCAGATTGCTTTAAATTCGCGAAGAGATGTCATAAATGCCAGATTTATGCTGATAAGATTCATGTACCTCCGTGCCCGTTGAATGTCATGTCCTCTCCGTGGTCGTTCTCCATGTGGGGCATCGACATGATAGGCAAGATCGAGCCCACTGCATCTAACAGTCATCGCTTCATTCTGATAGCTATCGACTACTTCACCAAGTGGGTGGAGGCAGCCTCGTACACTAATGTGACCAAGCAGGTGGTGGCTAGATTCATAAAGAGGGACATCATCTGTCGTTACGGAATTCCCGAGCGGATCATTACTGATAATAGTTCAAATCTGAATAACAAGATGATGAAGGAGTTGTGCCATAGTTTCAAGATTGAACACCACAATTCATCTCCTTACCGGCCGAAGATGAATGGCGCCGTTGAAGCGGCCAATAAAAACATTAAGAAGATTGTACAGAAGATGGTTGTGACCAATAAGGATTGGCACGAGATGCTGCCATTTGCACTGCACGATTATCGTACAACGGTATGTACATCAACCGGGGCAACTCCTTTCTCACTGGTGTACGGTATGGAAGCTGTCCTACCGTTAGAAGTTGAGATTCCTTCTTTACGAGTTTTGGTTGATGTGAAACTCGATGAGGCAGAATGGATTAAAAACCGACTAAACCAACTTAGCCTGATGGACGAGAAGAGGTTAGCATTGATTGCATATGGTCGTCTGTACCAAAGCCGAATGAAGAAAGCTTATGATAAGAAGGTGCGTCCTAGAAGCTTTCAGACGGGTGACCTCGTCCTGAAGAAGATTATTCCTCCACATTCCGATCATTGGGGCAAGTGGACCCCCAATTACAAAGGTTCGTACGTCGTCAGCAAGGTCTTTTCAGGAGGAGCCTTGTTGTTATCCACGATGGATGGCAAAGATTTTGCATCCCCGGTGAACGCGGACGCAGTTAAAAAATACTTTGCTTAAAAAACGACCCACTGGAAAGAAAAAGAATATCCAGGCAAAAATGGGGCATCCCGGCGAACCATAGAAAAGGAAAAAGGTTCGGGCAAAAATTAGGGATATAAATGAAAAGAACGTACACCTACAAAGTCGAAAACCTGGAAGGTCGACTTTGGAAAAAAGGGTATCCCGGTGAATCGAAAACCCGAAAGGGCGATTCAGGCAAAAGTTAGGGATTTGAAAGAAGCAAATGACTGCGTTCCGCGTGTGGACTTTCATTGTTTAGTGGTTTGGAAGGCCTGAGGGCCGTTTATCTGAATCAATCTCTTCTGAAGCGGAAGCATCAGAGAAGTATCGAAGTCGAGTGGGTCATAGAGGGATCAACTCATGGTGTTCATCTACGCCTCATTGCTGACATTTGTGTATATACTGATGTATGTTTATGTTTTTATATTCGCGCAGCTTCCTCATTCCAGGAGCTTGCATCTGTTGTAAAACATTTTCACCCATTCAGGGGTTCGTTATCAATAAAATGTATACTATTCAGCAATTCTGGTTGTTTGTTTAGCACCAGTCTATTTTGTTTGCGAAAAAGAACGCCGATGTTTTTGATAAAATGCGCATACATAAACTTACTGGCCTAAGCCACTGACTGTTGAAACAATGAATTACTTGAACATTGTCACAAGATGATAACCTTGATAGGTCCCTTTGAGAAGGGTATCTTGTTTGTTTGTTTGTGTTGTTGCAGGTATAGCATACTCCAGGCAGTACGTGTTAGAACACAGATTGGTTCTTAATAATTACTCTTTGTTTTGATGATAACTGTTAGGAAATTTATATTTAAGAATTATATACTCTAAAACTTGTTTGAGAGTTTTACTGCAGATTGAAATTATATTAACTCTCTAGAAGCAAATCTGCCTTGAATACAAGAAGTTATTCTGACTCCGAAGCGCCAGATGCACCTTACAGAAGAATTTGTTTGCTCCTCACAGAAGATCCTGAGCGTTGTCTCCAGAAGGATCTGAAGAAAGAAGCTCCAGAACATTCTGAGTTAGAAGCATCTGAAGATAATCAGAAGCATCTGAAGCTGAAGCATCTGAAGTATAGAAGAATATTGATTGAAGAGTTTCTCAAAGCATTTATCTACAGATGTTTCTGAAAGTACCTACGTTGCCACGTACTGAAGTTCTGTGTCAAAATGCTCTGATGATCAACACGCTAGAAGCACACATACTGCAGAAGACTCTGATACAACATAGTTCTGAATCTCATTAAAAGACTCTGATCCATTCAGACTCTGAAGAACTTGCTGAAACTGAAGAAGTATTTTCAAGAATATATCCGTTGGAACTATTCAACGTCTCTTTCCTTATTTGTGCTAGACACACTTACACAGACAAAAAGGATTTTTCTGTGCCATCTATTTCAAGGAAAGGTCAGTTGATGTGAAGACAAAAAGGCTCAGACCTTTTTGGGACTCTCTTTTCAACGCTCAGCTTGCTTAGTTCAGCTGCCTATAAAAAGGGAACTTCACTACATTCTTCAGTTACACACTTGCTGAAAAGAAATCAAAATATTCTAAAAGCTCTCATTCTTATTCTTCATAGAATCTCATTATACTTAAACTTAAGAGAAAAATCATTGTTGTGATAAAAGCTTTATAGAAGCATTAAAAACTCTTGTATTTAATTTACATTGATTGTAAAGGATATTCCTTAAGAGGATTCAGTTAGAATCAGTAGCTCTTGAGAAGACTAAAAACTGTTGTTCTTAGGTGATACTATTGTAATCAGTTTGATTTAATAGTGGATTAAGTCCTTGTTGAGAAAGGCAAATCACTCTGGAAGGCTGGACTGGAGTAGTTGTTAAACGAACCAGGATAAAAATAATTGTGTGATTATTTTCAAGTCTTAATTTTCCATACTTATTCAACCCCCCCTTCTAAGTATTATCTCACCTTCAGTTGGCATCAGAGCTCTGGTTCTGAGTGTGCTACCACTTAACAGTGTCAGTAAAGATCCAGAGAGATATACTTTGATATTTATATTTATTTGTTATCATGGCTGATAATTCAATGTCAAATATCAACAATAAATATGAAGAGAGGGATAGGATCAGCACCAAACCCCCAATGTTTGATGGGGAGAAATTTGACTACTGGAAAGACAGAATTGAGAGTTTTTTCCTAGGATATGATGCTGATCTATGGGATCTTGTCATAGATGGATATGTACATCCCACAGATGGAGATGGCAAAAAGATTGACAGAAAATCTATGACAGATTCTCAGAAGAAAGACTTCAGAAATCACCATAAAGCCAGAACCATATTACTGAATGCTATTTCACATACAGAGTATGAGAAAATCACAAACAGGGAGACAACTTTTGATATGTTTGAATCCCTTAAAATGACTCATGAGGGAAATTCTCAAGTTAAGGAGACAAAAGCTCTGGCTCTGATCCAGAAGTATGAGGCTTTCAAAATGGAAGACTCTGAATCTGTTGAAGCCGTGTTCTCTAGATTCCAGATACTCACTGCTGGGCTGAAAGTTCTGGACAAGGGATATTCCACGTCAGATCATGTAAAGAAAATCATCAGAAGTCTGCCCATCAGATGGAGACCAATGGTGACTGCCCTGAAGATGGCCAAAGATCTGAACAAGATCTCTCTAGAAGAACTCATCAGCTCACTGAGGAGCCATGAGATTGAGCTTGAGGAAGATGAACCTCAGAAGAAAGATAAAGGTAAATCTGTAGCATTAAAATCTAACAAAACTGCTAAAGCTTTGCAGGTCATTCAAGAAAGCTCTGAAGAATCTTCTTCTTCTGAAGAAGATGAGTTATCCATGCTGTCCATAAGGATTAACAAACTCTGGAAGCACAAGGGAAAGAAGTTCAACAACTTCAGAAGATCTGACAACAGAAAGGAATCTTCTAGTCACAGAAGATCTGCTAAGAAAGGAGTTGTGTGCTATGAGTGCAAAGAACCTGGGCACTACAAGAATGACTTCCCCAAACTTCTGAAAGAAAAACCTAAGAAGAAGTTCAACAAAAAGAAGAAGGTTCTGATGGCAACATGGGATGACTCAGATGAGTGTGAATCATCTTCTGAATCAGAAGAAGAATGTGCAAACGTTGCACTGATGGCCAGGACAGAAGATTAAGAGGAAGGTACCTCAGGATATGAATCTGAATCTGAATCTGATGATGATGCAGAAGAGGTAATGGCTAAACTTACCAAAGAAGAACTCATTAAAGTTTTAACAGAATTTCTTAAAAGTTATAACAACATCAAACTCAAATACAAGAAGCTGAAAAGCAATCTTGAATCTGAAATTGATCTTCTGAAAACTGAACTTGTTGAGCAAAAAGAAATAAATTTGAAAATCAAAAAGGACTTTGAAAGAACTCAACAAGAATCTGAATCTGAGACTAAGTCATGTGAAAATATTTTAGAAAAATATGACTCTAGTTTTCAGAGATTTCTCACTAAGAGCATAGACAGAAGCAAGATGGCTTCCATGATCTATGGTGTTAGTGGAAACAACAGAAGAGGCATTGGATATGAGTCTTCATCTGGAAGCAATCCAAAACCTGTTGACAAACTTTTCATCAGGAAGACACCTCTGTATTCTCAATTCAAATTTGGTCACTTGAATGACATTAAACACACAAGCTCTGAGAAGAGTACTTATGTGTTTAAACCTAAGGCAAGTCAGAATAAACATTATGTTGCAAAACAGAAGTTTAGACAAACCTACAAACCAACTAACCCCAAAGGACCCAAGAAGATCTGGGTACCTAAAAACAAAATAATTCCTGTTGCAGATGTTCTTAGCAGCAAGGTCAGGACACCAATCATGGTACCTGGACTCTAGATGCTCACGACACATGACAGGAGAAAAGTCTATGTTCCAAAGCCTGGAACTTAGATCTGGAGGGGACGTGAAGCTTCGAGGGAACCAGAAGGGCAAGATCATTGGATCTGGCACTATTGGAAATGGTAAACTTCCCTCTATTACTAATGTTTTACTTGTTGAAGGGTTAAAACATAACTTATTGTCCATAAGTCAATTAAGTGACAATGGTTATGATATAACTTTTAATCAAAAATGATGTAAAGCTATTAGTCAGAAGGATGGCTCTATCCTATTTAGTGGTAAGAGGAAAAACAACATTTATAAAATAAATCTTTCAGAACTTAAAGTTCAAAATGTTAAATGCCTCTTGTCTGTAAATGAAGAGCAATGGGTCTGGCACAGAAGATTGGGCCATATTAATATGAGACGTATATCTCAGATTAATAAACTTAATCTTGTCAGAGGACTCCCTAATCTGAAGTTCACTTCAGATGCTCTTTGTGAAGCATGCCAGAAAGGAAAGTTTTCAAAAACGTCTTTCAAATCAAAAAATGTTGTTTCTACCTCTAAACCATTAGAACTACTTCATATTGATCTGTTTGGACCAGTGAAAACTGCATCCATCAGAGGCAAGAAGTATGGATCGGTCATTGTTGATGACTTTAGCAGATGGACATGGGTAAAGTTCTTAAAACACAAGGATGAGTCACATTCTGTGTTCTTTGACTTCTGCAAGCAATTCCAGAATGAAAAGAATTTCAAAATTATAAAAGTCAGAAGTGATCATGGTGGTGAATTTGAAAATAAATATTTTGAAAAATATTTTTCTGAAAATGGCATTGCTCATGATTTTTCCTGTCCTAGAACTCCACAACAGAATGGGGTTGTAGAGAGGAAAAACAGAACTTTGCAAGAAATGGCCAGAACCATGATCAATGAGACAAATCTGGCAAAACATTTTTGGGCAGAAGCAATCAATACAGCATGCTACATTCAGAATAGAGTGTCTGTTAGACCTCTTCTGAAGAAGACTCCTTATGAATTGTGGAAGAACAAAAAGCCCAACATTTCTTATTTTCATCCTTTTGGATGTATCTGTTATATGTTAAACACTAAGGAAAATCTGGGCAAGTTTGATTCCAAAGCACAGAAGTGTTTCATGCTTGGATATTCTGAACGCTCTAAAGGCTACAGAGTATACAACACTGAGACACAGATTGTGGAAGAATCCATTCATGTCAGATTTGATGATAAGCTTGGCTCTGAAAAGCCAAAGCAGGTTGATAACTCTGCAGATAGGAAAGTAATCTTTATTGACTCTGAAGTTCCAGAAGCAGACAAACTTCAAGTTAAGGAACCAGAAGCAACTCCAGATGCTACTCCCTTAACTTCTCAGATGAATAATCTAAAAATTTCTGAAGAATCAACTATCAGAGGATCATCATCCAGAATTAAAGCCTCTCATCCAGAGGATGTCATTATTGGAAAGAAGGATGATCCCATCAGAACAAGATCTTTTCTTAGATCATCTGAAGCATCACTATTTGGACTAGTGTCAGAAATTGAACCATCTTCTGTAGAAGAAGCTCTGCAAGACAATGATTGGATTATTGCCATGCAAGAAGAGCTAAACCAATTCAGCAGAAATGATGTTTGGGATCTAGTTCAAAGACCTCAAGGATTCAATATTATTGGTACAAAATGGGTCTTCAGAAATAAACTAAATGAGAAAGGAGAAGTTGAGAGGAATAAGGCAAGGATGGTTGCTCAAGGGTACATTCAGCAAGAAGGTATTTATTACACTGAGACATATGCTCCAGTGGCAAGGTTAGAATCTATACGCCTTCTTATTTCTTTTGCTGCATAGAATAACATCACTCTGTATCAGATGGATGTTAAAAGTGCCTTTCTTAATGGTATTATAGAAGAAGAAGTTTATGTCCACCAACCTCCTGGTTTTGAAAATGAAAAATTTCCAGATCATGTTTTCAAATTAAAGAAATCTCTATATGGATTAAAACAAGCTCCCAGAGCTTGGTATGAGAGATTGAGTAATTTTCTTCTGGAGAAGAATTTTATCAGAGGCAAAGTGGATACAACTCTATTCTGTAAAACAATAAAGAAAGATCTTCTAATTTGCCAAATTTATGTAGATGATATTATTTTTGGATCAACAAATATTATGCTTGGAAAGGAGTTTGCTACATGTATGCAGGCAGAATTTGAAATGAGCATGATAGGAGAACTCAGATTCTTTTTAGGAATCCAAGTTAATCAAACTCCAGAATGCACCTACATACATCAGACAAAGTATGTTAAAGAACTTCTGAAGAAATTCAACATGTCTGACAGCAAGGTGGCAAAGACTCCAATGCATCCTACTAGCTCACTTGGCAAAGAAGAGGTAAGTAATAAAGTAGACCAGAAGCTCTACAGAGGTATGATTGGCTCTCTTCTCTATCTTACTACTTCTAGACCTGATATATTATTCAGTGTTTGTCTGTGTGCTAGATTCCAATCAGATCCTAGAGAATCACACTTGACAGCTGTCAAGAGGATTCTAAGGTATCTGAAAGGTACTTCTAATGTGGGTTTGTGTTACAGAAAATCTGATGATTTCAAATTAGTTGGATTCTGTGATGCTGACTATGCTGGAGACAGAGTGGAAAGAAAAAGTACTTCTGGAAGTTGTCAATTTCTAGGAAGAAATCTAATCTCCTGGTACAGCAAGAAGCAACCCACAATTGCACTTTCAACCACAGAGGCTGAATACATTGCTGCTGCTGGATGTAGCACGCAGATGCTCTGGATGAAAAGTCAACTAGAAGATTATCAAATTTTTGAAAGTAACATTTCTATCTTTTGTGATAATACTTCTGCTATATGTTTGTCCAAGAATCCCATTTTACATTCTAAGGCAAAACATATAGAAATTAAGCATCATTTCATCAGAGACTATGTTCAGAAGGGAATCATAAATTTAGCCTTTGTTGATACAGATCATCAATGGGCAGATATATTTACAAAACCCCTTGTTGAAGATAGATTCAATTTTATTCTGAAAAATATTGGTATGGATTTTTGTCCAGAATGATATTTATCAGAAGCAAATTGTTCCAGATGCAAAAATGCTTAATTCATCTGAAGTATTTCTTCTGTTCATTCATTCTATTCTGATTAATATTTCTGATGTGAAAATCTGAACTAACTATCTTTAGAAGATCTGAACGTTGGCTAACGTTTCATTTCTTGAGAGAATTCAGAACAGCATGCAAGCAAACACGTGTCACACAAAATCTGAAGAGGTGGCGTGTACACAACTGAAAAGTCGTTTGAGGTGAAATTTGAATAGTGAATATCTTGGTTTTCCCCCCAAAATTGTCAGAAGCATTTATTATTTGAAATGATTTAATTCTCTTCATTTAATGCTGCTCAAACGTGCGTTCTTTCTGTCTTTTGATGTGCCTATGTGATTAGTATAAATACTTGTTGTGTATTCACTTTCACACTTTTCACTCTCAGAATTTACATGCGTTTTCATCTATTGTTCTCTCTGCATAAAAACTCAAAACCTAAGTGTTTGAAAAAGCAATCTTCAATGGCGTCTTCTTCATCAACAACTGCACAGTTTCAATCTACAATGGCTGCTGTGACTTCAGATAACCTAGGTGCTGCTCCATATACTCCTCCAAAGAGAACTCTCCTCACACCTGTTGATAAATTAGAAGTGTTGTGTGAATCCATGGTTGAATTTGATTCTCTGGCTGACAATGGGTTTGATTTTCGCTCCATTGTTAGAGCTCAAGGTTGGGTGAAATACTTTGATAGATTGTTTGGACCAGTTTACCCTCTACTTGTGAAGGAATTCTGGATTCATGCATCTGTGTATCCCAAGTTTATTTTATCATCTGTGCTGGGAAAGGAGATCATCATCACAGAGGATCTGATAAGAAGATTAATTGGTTATGACGAAACAGATTGTGTTTCATACTTGCCAGCTGGGCGTGTGGATATGGATGAAGTTTATGAGGAAGTTATGACTGCTGGACAAGCCTCTAACATATTCAAAGATCTGAAGCCTGATTACAAGATCTGGGCCAAGATCTTCATGAGATGCATACATCACAGAAAGTCAACAAATTCCCCAAATTATGTCAACAATGAACAGATCTATTTTATGTACTGCCTTAGTCAGAGCAACAAGGTAGATCTTCCTTACATTCTGTTCATGCATCTGTGGAATCACATCAATGCATCCAGAGAATCTGTGAAAGAAAAAGGCCAGAAGATCCGGACTTGGATACCTTTTGGAAGGTTGCTCTCAGATCTTCTCACTGAAAATGGTTTAGTGGCTGCTCTGTATGATGCTGGGGTTACAGAGGAACTAGAGTTCATTATGGGAAAGCCTCTGAACGCTAAAAGTCTTCTGAGACTCAAGATTGTAGATGAACTCACTACTGCTCCAAAGAGGTTAAATATGTCTGATTTGAATAAGAGGGTTCCAGTATCTGACTTTCCTCTATTCTTTGCTGAAGAACCTAGACATATAGTTCTGATGTATATAGAGGAATGCAAAAAGGAAGGAGTTCCTGTTCCAACCAATGTGTTTCAACTTGTCAAGCAACCACTACCAGATGCAGGAGAAGAAGAAGAAGAAGAAGAAGTTCCACTTCAGAGAAAAAGATCTCAGCCTGCAGCAGAATCTGAACCTGTCCAGAAGAAGGCTAAGATTGCTGAGAAACCCAAGGATCTTTTAAAGAGAAAGGATTCTGGAGAAGCTGCCTCTACATCTGCTAAGAGGATTAAACTCAAAGGTACAAAGACTTCTGCTATTTCTAAAAATGTTGTTATTAATGATTCAACTATTAAGTCTGTTCCCAAACCACCTGTCACTCAAACAACATCTGTTGCTGCCCCTAGTTCTGTCTCACCTCAAAAACAAACCACTGCCTCTGTATCAAAACCACCTCAACCCAAAATACACATCAAACACTTCATTCCACGTCCATCACCATCAGTTCCACAACCAACAAAACCACAACAAACAGAACCACAACCATCAGAACTACAACAAACTTCTGATAAACAAAACTCTGCTCAACCACAAACAGAAAATCAACCAAAAACTTCTGATCATCCAGAAAAACAAACCACAAAAGATCAACCAGAAAAAGACTCTGTCATACCACCATCAAACATTCCATCTTCTGAACCTGTTGCACCTGTTTCATCTGAACCACCTTCTCAACAATCTGATATTCCTTCAGAACCTTCTCATTTTCCTGAGACAGAAGTTCTTGATATCACTCCATTAAAAACAGTGTTTCAAGTTTCTTCTACCTCTTGTACACCTACAACATCCTCCAACTCATCAGAATCAGAAATTCATCCTGATTTTATAATTAATCCATCTGACAAATACCCTGTGCATGAATCTGAACCTGAATCAACCTTACCTGCTAAAACTACCATTCCAGACCCTATGCCTCCACCTGCAACTTCATTTGAGATGATTGTTCCCACTTCCAATCCATCATCATCTGGAATATCTTGTGCCCAAGTGTCTTCTCTTTATCATAATTTATCTTATGGTTTCAAACTGAAAGATTTTTATGATAGAGTTGAGCCTTCTGAACCTTTGAAACCTCTGAAACCGAAACTCAGACAGGCCCTTCCATCTGTAATCCTTTCATATATTCAATCTATGAACAATGAAGGATCCTTAGCCACCATATCTGCTACATCTGGTAAAGCTGCTATTTCAGCTCTGCATCCTGCATCTGATAACACAGTTGCATCTGATAAACCATCAAACTCTGCTTTCATACCATACTCCAATGCATCCTTTGATGTTGTTTACCCACGCACAAGACCTCAACCAAATCTGCTTAATGCTTTAAACAGATCCTTACCTCAAAAACCAGAAATTCCATTCATTCCATATGTTCCCCCTCCTCTGATTTCCATCTCTAAATCACTAATACCACCTACTCCCAAATCTAAACAGATGACTCTGGAAACCTTGCTTAAACCACCACCCAGACTTAATATTGATCATTTATTTCAAACGTTTTTGCAAGAAATACAGATGTCTTTAGGTATTGTTCAGAAGAGATGCTCTGAAACTATGGATGCAAATGAAACTGACATCATCTGGAAAGGATTTATCAATAGATTCAACACTGTAGCTTCTAATTTGAAGAACATCTGTTCTGATGATGCAAAGCTCAGAGCTGAAAGAACTCAATTTTGGATTGTCAACAAGACTGAACCTCTGCTTTGTTTGGATGCTCCTCCTCCTCCACCAGAACCAACTGTCAATGCATTGACTATGACTCTGGTAGAACCCTCTTCAGGATCTCCAAAACCTATGGCAATTGACTCTGTTCAGGCTGCAGAACCTCCATCTTCTTCATCAGAGATAAAGACAGAAAATCCAGATTTTGGAGACAAGATTGCTGCTCTGGAAGCTGGTCAATCTGAAATAAAATCTTGGATGGCGAAGCAAGACAAGAAATCTGAGGACATGTCAAAGTGGACGTCTAAACAAGATGAGAAGAATGAGACAATGACTAAGTGGATGTCAAAGCAAGAGCAATCATCATCTGAGATCACAGACCTATTGAAGATGCTTTTGTCAAAACACTCTTAGATTTTTTTTCTTATGTTTGTGCATCTGTTGTTTTGCATCTGAATGTTCTTGTTATATCTTCTGATATTTTCCAATGTACTCTTGCTCTGTTATGTTAAATGAATCAGTTTGTTATTCTCCATTGAATTATCTGTTTCATGTTCCTTTTATTTGTCTTTATTAAAAGTTTTTACTTTTTGCTTATGACAAAAAAGGGGGAGAAAATAAAGATCTGAACTATTTAATATAATTTCACTAGAATGAATCTTCAGACATATCTACTCTTTCTAATATCTAAATTGACTATTTCAGAACATTTGATAAGAACACTCTATAAAAGAATCTCTGAGTTTCTCAGATCATTTATCTTTTATCAAACTCTGAATCTCATATCTGCAAGATAGTCTGACCCTTAATTATTACAAAGACAAACAAGATCTGACTCTGAAGATTAGTCAAGATAAAAAGGGAAGTTTCTATTCCTTTTTCATATTCAACTCAGGGGGAGATTCATCATCTCAGGGGGAGTTATAATTCTTTATGTTCAATTAAATAAAATTTCTGATACTTTTTGTCATCATCAAAAAGGGGGAGATTGTTAAAACACAGATTGGTTCTTAATAATTACTCTTTGTTTTGATGATAACTGTTAGGAAATTTATATTTAAGAATTATATACTCTAAAATTTGTTTGAGAGTTTTACTGCAGATTGAAATTATATTAACTCTCTAGAAGCAAATCTGCCTTGAATACAAGAAGTTATTCTGACTCCGAAGCGCCAGATGCACCTTACAGAAGAATCTGTTTGCTCCTCACAGAAGATCCTGAGCGTTGTCTCCAGAAGGATCTGAAGAAAGAAGCTCCAGAACATTCTGAGTTAGAAGCATCTGAAGATAATCAGAAGCATCTGAAGCTGAAGCATCTGAAGTATAGAAGAATATTGATTGAAGAGTTTCTCAAAGCATTTATCTACAGAAGTTTCTGAAAGTACCTACGCTGCCACGTACTGAAGTTCTGTGTCAAAATGCTCTGATGATCAACACGCTAGAAGCACACATGCTGCAGAAGACTCTGATAGAGCATAGTTCTGAATCTCATTAAAAGACTCTGATCCATTCATACTCTGAAGAACTTGCTGAAACTAAAGAAGTATTTTCAAGAATATATCCGTTGGAACTATTCAACGTCTCTTTCCTTATTTGTGCTAGACACACTTACACAGACAAAAAGGATTTTTCTGTGCCATCTATTTCAAGGAAAGGTCAGTTGATGTGAAGACAAAAAGGCTCAGACCTTTTTGGGACTCTCTTTTCAATGCTCAGCTTGCTTAGTTCAGCTGCCTATAAAAAGGGAACTTCACTACATTCTTCAGTTACACACTTGCTGAAAAGAAATCATAATATTCTAAAAGCTCTCATTCTTATTCTTCATAGAATCTCATTGTACTTAAACTTAAGAGAAAAATCACTGTTGTGATAAAAGCTTTATAGAAGCATTAAAAACTCTTGTATTTAATTTACATTGATTGTAAAGGATATTCCTTAAGAGGATTCAGTTAGAATCAGTAGCTCTTGAGAAGACTAAGAACTGATGTTCTTAGGTGATACTATTGTAATCAGTTTGATTTAATAGTGGATTAAGTCCTTGTTGAGAAAGGAAAATCACTCTGGAAGGGTGGACTGGAGTAGTTGTTAAACGAACCAGGATAAAAATAATTGTGTGATTATTTTGAAGTCTTAATTTTCCATACTTATTCAACCCCCCCCCCCCCCCCCCCCCCCCCCCCCGCCTTCTAAGTATTATCTCACCTTCAGTACGCCATACGTTTCCCCAAGCAGAGAAGATTCTCGCTCCAATCAGATGTACCCCGAAGGATCATCGTCTCCCCAGCTGAGTCATATACTGAAGTGTGCAGCTTTCGACAGTTCAGACTAAAGTCTCCAGTGGAATTGAAATTCCCCACAGAGTTGTGTTCTCCCCGGCAAGCAGGATGACTCCTTGTGCCCCAGCCGAAGTTCGTTTCCCCAAGAGAGTCGAGTCCTTGGAAGCGTTCAAGCCATGATTGATGCTCCCTAGTAGAGTGTTAAATAGCTGATGTTGTATTTCCCCCACCAGAGTGGTTCTTTCTCCTTGACAGGAGGATCTTCCCTTCAGCATTTATTTTGTTGATGGGGTCGTATCATTTTGCATGATTGCATAGCATTTACCCTAAACACGTAGCATTTCCACCGTGTGGAGCATTGCACCATTGTCAAACATATGCATATGAAGCATGAGCTAGGTCGTTACCGTTCTTGTTTTGCAGGTATTCCCCAGCAAAGTCGCTTGCCCAAGATGATTCTTGAATTCCCCAGGGAAGTTGATTATTTAAGATGATTCTTAAAATCCCCAGTGAAGTCGCCAGAGAGGGTTGCTCAAGTTGATGCTTAGAGTCCCCGGCAGAGTGTTTTCTCAGGATGATTCCTGAAATCTCCAGCAGAGTTATTGGTTCAGGGTGATTCTTGAAGTCCCCAGCGGAGTTGATTGTTCAAGATGATTCATGATTCCCTCAGTAGAGTTTATTTGTCCAGAATGATTTATGAAGCCCCGAAGCCGAGTTACTTGATAGTTCTCCAGAATCCCCAGCGGAGATGTGTCATCCCCCAGCAGGTTCTAAACCAAGAAGTTGAAACTTCCTTTGAAGATTTAATGATTGAAGTCCAGCCGCGGTGCCGAAATCCCAGGCTTACTGAAGAAGTCCAGCTGACGCCCGAAAGTTTCTTTGAATGCCTGACGGCGTGATTAACTTGATTGTTAAAAAGTTCCTAATAACCTGATGAGTCCCGAGGAATTCTTCTGCTGCAGTGTCGCAGAATGCCTGACGGCAATATCAGCTATGTATCGCCGGTTACCGAGTGACCAGTGATCCTTTAATGACTTGAGGACGAAGATCTACAGCAAAATCAGATGATCATCCTGACGGAGATTTGAGATTAGACATTTCACCGGTTACCGTGTGACCAATTCCCCAGCAGAGTTGTCGTGCAACTGGCATGCTTAGTTTTGAAGATGTTCCTACCAATCCAAGTATTGTTTACCTGTGCGGTTGGCAAATCACCCGTTACCGTGTAACCAGTGATCCCTTGATGATTTGAGGATGCAATGATATCAGATAAATCAGAGAATCATCCTGATGGAGGTTCAGATCAGTATTTCTCCAGCTAGTTGTCGTGCAACTATTGTTTCAGTTTCCGAAGATTTGTCCCCATCAGAGTACCGTGTACTTGTGCAGTTGGAAAATTTCCGGGTTTGTTGGTATTCAACCGTCTTTTACCTTGATTGGTTAAGAGTTGTTTGCTTCTCACCCAGTCAGGTCCAAGCCGCTTGAATAGGGGCAGCTGTTGCACCCCAAAATTTGCCCAGCATTTCTTTACCTAGCTTATGGTTCATTCCATTCACATTAGCATTATCATTTGCATTTCATTGACATGTGTGCAGGAGATCAAGAGGTAGGATTACCAATTAAGAGCTATACAAGACTATGAAGCTAGCTAAGAAGGTTATTCAGGTGCTCAAGGGTTGATATCCTTGTCAGAGAAGTTAAAAGATCCTCAGAGAGAGTGATTGAAGCCAAGTGTGTAGGTCTCCTAACTTGAGAGTTGTGGGAAGCCATCAGATGATTATGAGGTCATGGAGATGGACTTGAGGTCTTGAGAGAGCTCATGAGCAGTGTTGAAGATCACTTTGAGTCCTAGACAGGTCATTGTGTAAGATTAAGAAGGCTCAGCCATGAGTGGTGCAGCTAGGGTTTGACTGGGTCAACCCTAAGTCAACTAATGATTTGGAGAAGGTTGAGACCTAACTCAAGAGCCATGTGATCATGGATTGATACATTGAGATGTTCTAAGGATGATTCCAAGGTTTACTCATCATGATTGAAGAGTTTGGGAAGTTTCAAGCTAGGGTTTCTAAGGCTTGACAGTGTAAAATCCCCTAGTTTGACCCTTATTTTCAAAGCAATGTATCTCAAGATGTGATTGTCATCTCATATTTCCCCCAACATGATTGTTGTAGAGCATGATCTTAGCTTTAAGTTTAGTGCTAGAAGTCCTTTATAGGATTTGTAGAACTCAAGTTATGGCTTTGACAAGTTACAAGTCATCTGAGGAATGTGAATTTGGAGCTTGAAAGTTACCCAACTTGCATGAAACGTTTTCCCTAGAAGGATGATTCCTATGAACTCTTGGTCAACATGAATGTTGTTCCTTATTCTCTTAGCTTTCTAGAGAGTACTAGAAGTCCTTGATAGGATTTGTAGAACTCAAGTTATGGCTTTGACAAGTCAAGGGTATTTTGGACATTTGGTGATTATAGGTCATTTGTGATCATAAGCCATTTTCACCAACTTAGAGGCCTCAAATGAAATTTTGTTCAACTAGAAAGTTGCTCAAAATGGGGTTTTAACCTTGACCATTTATCAAGGAGGCATTGAAATGGCTCAAGGAGAGACATGGTTCAAGAAATTTTGAAGAAAGAAAGAATTAAAAGGATTTAATGGCCAAAAATTCAAATAATTCATTTTGTGACCAAATGAAACAAAATTATGGGTCAAATTGATTGGAAAAATGATTTTAGAAAGAATGGCAATGTTAGAATTTTGATTTGAGGTCATTTGCATACCATTCCATTTCATTTCTTCATGATGAAACAACATAATCAAACTCCCTCCTTTGGCTTGCAAACAAGGAAAATAACTCATCAAACTCATTCAAAATCTCATGAGAATTTGATTACAAGGATATCCATGCCCAAAGGGAGCCAGAATAGTGATTTCCATGGATGAGATTTTGAAGAGATTTTGAAAACCCAAAATCTCATTTGGATGAATCCAGAAGTTTCTAGACAATCCCAATCAACTCTATATAAGTCATTGAGTGAACTCAACCACTTTTTTGGAAGGAATTGAAGCTGGTTGCAGAAAGAGCCATTGAATTTTTGGAGGTGCAAGTGAGAATCGGGTTTTCAATTCAAGGGAGAATCAAGCCAAATCAAGGTGTGCAAAGGCTTTGGGAGTGAATTTGGAGTGTGTCTGCATCATCTTGGCAGTTGAAGTGATCAAAAACCATCTATGTTACCTCTCTGAAACCAGGTTTGTACATTTCACTCTTATGCATGATTTAGGAGGAGATGCTTATAAATTCATATGTGGTTAGGATCCTTGCAACATGTAGTTGGATTTAGGATCAGAAATTGGTGAATTAGAGACAAAATAGGTGTGTGATCATTTTTTGTTGAGGTTGATATCTCAAGATTCTTGAAGGAATAATCACGATGGGATAGTGGAAATTGATCAGTGAAGAGTGAGGATTAACTTGAGACCTTTAATTTGAAGAATGGTGAAAATCAAGATTTGGATGAATTCTGAAAATGTTATCGTGTTTTGAGTTAGAGAGGGAATTAGATAATTCTAAGGTTGGATTCATGATCAGCATCAAATTTGGAGTGAAATGATGATTTGTTTTGTGAGTTTTGATGACCTGGGAAGAGTGCTTCACCGGAGAAGACGGTGGCGCCACTGTTCAGGCCACCGTCTGTGTTTTCCCCCCAAGCTGAGTTCAAATGGGGACGATGAACATGAGCCCTTGGATGATGGTTTGACCTTGGACTCAGGCGAGCATTAGAGGACCACGATTGCATCTCAGCCCTGAAGAGAGTTTCCAAATGAAACGCGCCGTTTCATTAATTGAATGGTTTTGAGCTTAACACTCAGAGTGATATCCACACCCCCCTTTGGCCCAATTCTTTGAAATAAACTGATTATATTTGCTATTTGACACGCTTGTTTATTAATTTCTTGGCTTAATTGCAACTTTGGTCCCCCTATTTTGTGTTTTTTTGAGTTTTGATCCCCCCATTTTAAAAACCACGATTTTGGTCCCTTTTTTAAGTTTCAAGATTAATATTAGTCCCCTTGTCATTTTAAGTCATGTTTTTAATGAGGTGGCGCTTTGAATGCTGATGTGGCATGTCCATGTCAATTAAAATGGTTTTTTTAAATTTAATTTTATTTCCATTTCATTTTCACAAATTTTATAAAATAAAATTTAATTGTAAACATTATTTCAAACCCAGAAAATATCATTTCATTTTCACATTAACCTAAACCGTTCATCTTCAATGTGATAAAAGAAAACGGGCCAACAACACAACCCAAGGTCTCAATCCGAATTCACTTCACCACTTTTCATCTCCATGTAATTCTGTTTCAAAGTCATTACGAGATTTATTCTCAAATTTTATTTAAAACGAAATTAAAAAAGAGGTAACATTCAGGATGAACAGTAGCAACATCATCAATCCCTTTTGGCTTACTCGACTTCTTTTTTCTCAACGGATAGCTTCCAGTTTCTTCATTCTGCATCTCTTTTGCAAGAAGCTCTTTGAGAAGAACTGTGGCTATGGCGGAATCACCATCGAAAGATGGTTGAAGAAGAGGCTATCGCGTGTGGAGGGTTTTGTGTGAATCTTCTCATCTTCTAATTTTTGTTTGTGTTTAACGTTCTGAGGTGTTGATTTAGGGATTTGGGTTATTTCTGAAAAATGGGTTTGAATCGTTGATGTTGATTCTATTTCGAAAATGAAGATTGAAATGGGTTTATGAGTGAGTTATTAATGGTTGTTGTGAAGAGAAGATGGTAATGGTATTGTTAAGGATGGGGTTGGTTCGATGAAAGGAAAATGGTTGTTGTTGTTGGTTAGTAACGGTAGTGTGAGGTCGGAGCCGGCGGGTTCGTGTTCGTTGATCTTTGGAAAATTATATCAGGTTGGAACTCGGAAAATGGTGAGAAGATGATTTGAAGTTTCGAAAATGGTGGAGTAAGATTCGAATGGAGAAGGTGAACAGACGGTGGTTGAGTTTGGAATGGGTTAATGTTTCTTGAGGATGGCTTTAATGGAGTTTCATTCAGAACTCTGGGTTGTTTGGTTATGGTGGAGGGTTTGGTTTGAGTTATGGGTTATGTGGTGGAGAAGACGGTTTAGTAATGGTGGATTTGTCTCAAAGAGGGAGTTTGAGTGAAGATGATGATGTGAGATGGATGAGGATGAACTGTTTACGTTAATGTGAAAATGAAATAATGTTTACTGGGTTTGAAATAATGTTTACAATTAAATTTTATTTTATTAAATTTGTGAAAATGAAATAATATTTAAGTTAATGACATGGAAATAAAATTAAATTTAAAAAAACCATTTTAATTGACATGGATATGCCACATCAGCATTCAAAGCGCCACCTCATTAAAAATATGACTTAAAATGACAAGGGGACTAATATTAATCTTGAAACTTAAAAAAGGGACCAAAATCGTGGTTTTTAAAATTGGGGGATCAAAACTCAAAAAAACACAAAATAGGGGGACCAAAGTTGCAATTAAGCCTAATTTCTTTTATTTCCTTTTATTTTTGTGCATTTCATATGACTTAGAAATTAATTCATAAAAAAATAGGAAATTAACTCAATTAATTCCAAACTTTTTTCCCTTGATTCATGATTGAATCTAGAATTTTGTAGATTAAAAATATTAGGAATTCATGCATTTGTGATTTTATTTGCATTTTTTGAATATTAATTGATATTAAAATGGCCACGGTTAATACCTTGTTTTGTTGAATTTTGTTTGAGCATTTGGTGATGATTCTTGACTTGATTTTTTGTGTGTAGATAGCATAGATACGCATGTTCCCCTTAGATTTTTCTCACATTTTTTTGAAGAAGTTTAGGGCTAGTTTTAAGTTGAAACTTTAGGTGCTCTATTTTTTAGGGTTTATGCTTAGTACCTTGTGATCTAGGTTTTATTTCTAGGACTTGGTGGATGATTCAACCTCTGGATTTTGTATGGTAGATTCATGATTGAATTAGGGTACCATAGTTATTTTTGTAGGATTTTACAATTGGTTTTAGTATTTTAGTTAGGACTAACTTTGGTACTAGGTTTTAGGTGATCCTAACTTGCTAACTGAACTAGAATGACTTCTTTAGTTCCCTTAGATTAGGGTTTTGCCTCTTTTGATCTTGGCTAGTGTTGAAGACAAGCTTGGGCTACTATGCAATGCTTGGTGGAGCTTGGAATTGAAGATTTCCCTTCTTTTGGTTTGAGTGTTGTTTAGGTGTTAAGATTAGGGTTTGTAGGCAGAGCTTCTAGATAGATTCTCTTATTTCATAAACATGGAAGGTGTTGATCACTTCCATTCCTCCCTATGATATAAGGTCCCCTTGTAAAGGCCTCATCCCTCCTTTGGTAGGATGTGTGGCTCTTCACAAGTTGGTAGAACCTTTGAGGGTTCCCTTCTTTGATGATGGAGTGCTTAGTGGTGACCTTTGGTCTTCACTCTGCTGTCTATTATCCAAACCTTGCTCTTGTCAGATGAATCTTTCTCCCTTGCTAGAGGATGGGGTCCCTTGCCAGAAGATTGAAGATGCTAGAGGTTGCACTTCCCTGTGTTTAAAGACTGCCATTGGAGCTGAGGCTTGGAGATCAAGAAGAACAAGTTGACACCACTTGTGAAGAAAATCCAGCTGAGATCAAATGAAGAGCTGAAGCTTGAAGTTGGAGAACAAGTTGACACTTGTGTGTTTGATGCATTGAGTGCTTGAAGAAGCAAGTTAACATTTTCTGTTGAAGTTGAAAGCCTTGGAGAACAGTTGCATACTGAAGACTGAGCTGTTGTCAGAAGAGCTTTGCTGTGAAGCTGTGGAAGCTGTTGATCTGTTTTCTTTTCTTGTCTGTTTGCTTGCTGTGCAACTGTATTGGTGTGACTTGTTTGATTTGCTTGATGCATTAGAATAAGTTCATATTTAGACTGATTTAAGATAGGGGCATTATTGCACTAGAGGTTGAGTTGCTCTCTCTGCTTGTATTTTTACTATATGGCTTTGCTTGCTGATATTTGGTAGAGCCCAGCTCCCTTGCCTATGTGGTTTGTGATTTGCTTGATGGCATTTTATTTCACTTCTTCTGTATGATTGCAGCTATTGTGTTGGCTTGATAGCATATTGTTTCTTCCTGTATGATTGCAGTTATTCATATCTGGCTTGAGGTTGAGATGAGCTTGTGGAGGCTGATGCCCCACACACATTTCCTCCCTCACTTGCATTGCATGCATTTTACAGTTGTTTACTGTTTACTGTTTAAGCTGATGCTTTATCTGTTTCTGTATATCATTGACATGATCCCCTAGGAATCTCACTCCCTTTAATAAGGAAGTGATGATTAAAACTTTAGGTTGAAACCTATGCATGATAACTTCTAGGAGATCCCTGTTTCAAACCTCAACCATAGGATGAATCCTTGGCATGACAACATTAGGACTTGATAGCCCCCCCTTTAGTTGAGCCTGTTTTCTCTTCTCATCTCAAAACAAATTAAAATACAGTAATAAAGGTTAATTGACGTCGTACGTTACGAGCCTTAAGCTATCTGAGAAAGGATTGTTGGAGAGTTTCTTTTCAACAGTCTGGATGCTTAGTATGGCACACTTTAGGTGACATGCGATGCATTCACTCTCAGATCATAGTCTATAGTGCGATATTAGTTGCGAACAACCATAAAAAACAGTTCTTTCGTAAAAGACAGAAAACAAACTTCAAACCTTTTTGCCCCGTGGGCCCATAATTCAAAGGAAGCTTTTCTGAAGAAAAGAGTGTCATTAACTCCCAGTTCTACCGCCAACGGTAACGCCTAAGTCTCCAAGGGTCGAGCTGCGTACGCCAAACTGCTGGAACTGTTTGTAATCCGTATTATCCCGAACTACGTAAGCTCTGATCTCTCATACCTGTTGAGAGTATGTAGGCACAATACTGATGTATTGGCGAGCCACCTTCCCCGTAACCAGTAGTTAGTCGAACTACGTTGACTCTGATTTCTCATTCTCTGATGAGAATACATAGGCATAAAGTGCGACGCTTTTCCGAGTCACTTTCTTTTCGTTTCAGACCGGCCTTGATAGGTAGATAGTAAAACCAACCCGTCAGACAAACACAACAAGCATGGATCCCATCGAGTACGATGGACGTGAGGGGTGTTAATACCTTCCCCTTGCGTAACTGACTCCCGAACCCAGACAATGGTTGCGATGACCTTGTCTTATACCTTTTCGTCAGGTTTTTCCTATTGTTTCCTTTCCTGTTCCGAGGGATAAATAACGAAAGGTCGCGACTCTTCAGTTTTGCCGGCACCTTATTTTTGCGGTAGCGACAATCATCCAATTTGGGACTTTTAAAAGTGTATTTCAAAGTGTGTCTTCTATTGGGATCCGTAGTACCCTACAATGTTCATAAACAAAAGTAAATCCCATGAAGTCCAATGTGGTATGATGTTATATGAATGCAACAAACACAAGTAAGCACATAGATGCACAAATATAAACAAACAAAGGGGGGATCCTAGGTTTGCAACGAGCATGGATCCAAAGGGTATACCCATTTTCAAAGGACACGGATTAAAGATTGATTGTACCTGCGGAACAAGGTTCTAATAGGTCCTCAAAGTCATTAGCTTATCTTTCGGATATTATTAACTTCCCAAGTACTCGGTGGTTAATAATATTCTCAAGAGAACTTCTTTTGAGTGTAGCATCACGTAGCACTATTTCGGGTGTACTCCCTCATAGCCTTGCACTACGTCCTAATAAAGGCCAAAGTAGGGTTAAAGGTAACTACGGTCCTCAATATCATAGGCTCCAACATTGAATATAGTGCATGTTTTCACGATTAAGAACTCGTTCAACAATATAATTTTCAAGAGGGCCTCAATTGAGCGTGATTTTCAAGTCAGCTTGGTCGGGATTCCACCCCTATAAGCCTCTTTGAACATATCACTATCCTATCTTAAGTTCACTCAAGTCCGGGTGTAGGACTTTGTCTCACCACTCAAAGGTAGCAACCCAAAAAGCAACAAAGAACAAAGAAACAAGTAGGCAAATAAGAAGATATAAAGTAATAAACAAATAAATAAAGCAAGGTAGGGAAACCCACTAGAGACATCCCCAGTGAAGTCGCCATTTCTGTCGCGGTGAAATTTGGATACCAAACTATTAATTAGTTTGAATCTAATTCATTTGCAACCGAACTTTGATTTGTCCAAAGGAAGGGATAAAGATCGAAATTCCCACGATGCAATGCAAATGCAAGCTAGAGAGTTATAGGTTCAGGGGTCGGTTAAACTTAGGGAAGGTGCTAGCATCCTAAGTTTCTGTAGTATTCTACAGGAACCTCTTGTTTCATGTTTGTTTATAGCTATGGTTTATCTGCTTAAAGTTTGAAGACCTAGGTGGTTTATTTCTAAGTATACTCGATAAGATGTCGCATCTTATGCCTACATATCCTTACGGGAGTGGAATTAGAGTATCTGTAGTTCCACTAAAGGGTTTGAGGAGTTCTTTGACTGTGGTCAAAGTTCCTACGGGTTTAGGGTAATTGATTGATTGATTTTAGGAGAAAATACGGGTCATCATTTAAAAGAGAGATTTAACCGCCACGAATTGTAGGAATGTAGTGTTTGCATCATCTTAAGAGAAGGGCTCAAGTACTCGGATAGGGATCGACGAGGTACGCCTCTATCTCTCTTAAGGCAAAGTTCCTACGATATTGATTGTATTGATGTGGGGTGGAGATTCTATCTCGCTTAAGATGATTTGGCATCTTTCTCTAATGTGTTTGAATATTTGTTGTTTTGAGTTGATTGTTTGTTTTTCTATGTTGTAAAGATAAAGGTCCTTCCTATGGGGTAGGATCTATCTTAATTGATCAACTTGAATGGGATCAAGGATCATGGGGAAAATGATGCGAAATGATGTGCACTACACACAATTGTTGAATCATGTGTAGGTTTTTTCTTTGGACGGAATGCAAGGCAGAAATATAAATGCGGTAATGTAAATTGCTGAAGAATAAATTGTGGATAAAGTAAACCATACACAAACGCATGAAAGCGCTGAAGTGAGTGTACGTGGTGTGAATGTGAAGTTGTGAATACGTGAACGAATGAGGGATGTAAGCGTGCACGCGTATTAATTAACTTGAGATTGATTTTAAGAAATTAGATTATTTTAGGCAAGAGCCGAATTGATTTTAGTCAGATGAGTTGAGTTGATTTTTAAGCGGGATTAATTTTAGTTGAATTGTACATATAAGAAAATAATATTTTAGTGAGGTTTAGTTTTGGTGTGATTGATTTTAAGAAAATATTAATTAAATTTGGTGAGATTGATTTTAAGAAAAATGAGTGAGGTTATTAGATTAATTTAAAGTTTAATAAAAGTTGAATTGATTTTATGAAGAATTGAATTGGATTATTATTAGTGAAATTAATTTTAGATAGAAATAATTTTAATGGGTGAAGATTATTAAAGAGGAGTAAAATGCTTTCTATTATCTTATTATTAAGTGGATAGCTATCAAGAATAAGTTAATTAGATTTATAAATAGCTTTCTTATTATTAACATAAAAAATTAGTTGCTAATGAAATGGAAGTTGTTAATAAAGGTTTTTCCTTTAATTAATAGAGATGAAAATTTAAAAAAAGGAGAGTTTATTTTTGATGTAAATTATTTTTGGTTGATATTTCTTAAAGATTTTATTGCACAAAAGTTGATCATCATTTATCTTTATTAAAAGAGATTTTAAAAGTTAAATTAAATTAAATGAGATGGTTTTTTTATTAAGGGCATAAACAAAAGTTATATATTAAGAGGCTATTAAGAAAATAAATTAATAAATAATTTTTTACTGAATATATTAATGAGTTAAAAAAATAGATTAATTAAGAAAAGTTAATTAAGTGAATAAATTAGTTATTTAAGAAAAAAAATAAATTAGACGAAAGGTTCATGAGTTTATTTTAATTAGAAAAGGTTGATTAAAATTGGAGAAGTAAATTATTAAATTATTAAATTAATTATAAATTAAAGAGGGTAAATTAAATAGAAAAAGGTTGTTTAGAAAAAGATTAAATAAAAGGTCACTTAGTTGGATTAAATATTAGTGGTGTAAATTGGATAGTTACTAGTTTAATTATATGATTATAAGGTTAATTAGGTTTATTAAGTTGGATAATGGGGATGATGCGAATTGTGTGTGTGCAGTCGTGAGGGCTTACCATGGACGTTAGTTGTGGGTTGTTGGATGGGAGATCAGTGGGTGTGTGCGTGCGGTGCATGGTAATACTATGGGTGTGCGTGCACACGATTACATGGTAAAAGAAAATTGCAGAAAAACAAAAACACTCGGAAACCCTAATCCCAATTTCTCCCCCCACCCCCCCAATTCTTCAATCTCGCCTCTCTCTCGCTCCCATCTCCGATCGCGTTCTTCTCTCTCTCTCTCTCCGTTCATCTTCTTCCTCGCGTCGATCTCTCCTCTGTTTTTCAATCGTGATTGATTTCTCATTGCTCGTCCTTTTCCGGTACCTGAAACAACATTCAACGCGTTAATAATTCAACAAAGTTAGTTCGAACAAGAGGTTACCGAAGGCTGGTGGGACGGCGAAGATGTGTGGTGAAATGGGGCTTTTGACCGTCTGATTCGCGGCGCCGGTAATGTTTCGCAGTGGCCAGAGGGGGTTGCTAACTGAGATAAGTTCTTTTACTCGAAGTCTCTGTTTATGCACATAGGTCTCTCTGAACGATTTCCTCCTCTTCTCATTCATCTTATATAGGCCTTTGAGAATTAATTGATTTGAAAAACTGATTTAAAACACTTTGAAGGTTGATTGGATTTTCTATTTCGGTACAGACCAATTCGGAAACCTTTCCTTTCTCGCCCCCAATCTCTTAAATGTCTGTTGAACGAAAATCAAATCTTTGATTTAGGCGTACTAATTTCGTTAAATGCTCAAAATTTGGATTTGGATATTCTTCGAATCTTTCACACACAGATATATTCCTCTGGATTTGCTAATTTTGATTTTGCGTTTTGTAGGTGCGAGTAGCAATTGTTTGGGCTGAATGATGAATTAGAAGCCCAGATGGGGGAATTCGTGTTTGATGCGTTTGTGGAAGTCCAGATTTGAAGGAAAGCTACTCTGTTACTTGGGATTTGGTGATGTAGGCTTAAGATCAGCAACAGAGGTATCCATTTGATAATTTTCCTCTTTTTAATGTCTTAACAGCAAAACCATTGGTGCCTGTGTTAACTGTTGGATCCATCTGCTTTAATCTCTGTAGGTGATTAGTTGAATTTGGGTCAAATACATTGCCAATGAAGGTGTATACTTGTGCAAAATATGGTATGACATGAACTGGCTTGCCCATATTGCCTTGATTAATCCCTTTACTACTTGGCATAGCCAGGTGAGTGTTGTCATTACTGCTGCTATTGCAACAATTAAAAGGAGCAGCTTGTCCAGATTGTCCATCCTGTGTCATCTGCAGCCGATTGTGGCACACTAGCTGGTGGTTGGATGCAGCCCTGCCAGTTCTATTTAGAGTATGAGGAAACAATGAAATTATGTCCTTTGCAGTAGATCCTAGTTCTGATAAAGCAGTGATAGCCTCAAGTATAAAAGGGCAATGTCTTAGGCATTCTTTGTAAATAGCAACAGCAGCTCGACTATGTCTAGAAAATCGATATAGCTTTCCTAATAACAAATTCATTAGTAAACTTCTAGATTTGCTTGGAATTTCTTCCATCTCAACTAGATCTGCTTTGTTCTCATTTAGAAAATAGTGACATGATGCAATTTGAACTTCACCTCATTTTCATTAATTACTGTTATACTGCAAGAATTTGGAGAAGAAGATCTATTTGATGATAATGAACTTCGAGCAGATGACATGTTCTGTTTGGGAATCATCTTGTAGTATTGTAAAGCTTGCTTATAGGTGTGAATGGCTCTACGATACTCCCTTTCGTGGTAGAATGAATCACCAAGTAGCACCAAGCTCTCAGTTTTGATATGAGGAGAGGATTCAGCATTTGCAGCAGGTGAAGAAACAAGAGAACAACCGAGCATCTGAGCGGAGTTGTAGAGTCCATTTTCGAGGAGAGAAGTGATTTGATCCTTCGGAACTTCCATTGTTCTTCGTTCTGTAATCAGCTTTCACCAACAAATTCAGAGGGATTCAACTTGATTCTTTCTATCAACTACTTCAGAATTATGCAACCGTTTCTTCTTTTATTTTCTGGGTAGGATGGCAATCTGGCTACTGAAGGAGCAATGGAAGCCTGAGAATACTCAGTATCCCCAATACTTATCTGATTATATGGAGCAGATGGTGAGACATATGCTTGTGATATTTTAGAAATATGTTTACGACCTGATGGTTTGATAATCATGTTTAGTTTGTTTGGTGCAGGTGTGATATACTGGCGGTTTAAGTGATATTCTCTCCAACTAAATCTCAGCTTGATGTCTTCTGATACAACCGAGAGATTCTCATAGCCTGGGATCCACTATTAGTAGCGACTTTGCCACAGAATACGGTAAAACAATTGAGAATTCTATCACTTTCCGAATGAACCTCTTCTTGAATTACTTTCTCTGAATCATTGCTGCCATTTTGGGAAGAGATAACAGCCGCTGAACCGTATGTCCTGTGGGCGTTCTGGAGAGATTAAAGGACAAACCTATGTCATGGTTGAAGATCACTTCAAAAAACAGGGAAGGCGACCAGCGGGAAACGACGTCGTCTTAAACTGGGCTTGCTTGTTCTGATGGCAAAACAGAAAGTTATTAATAATCCTGTGTCGAAATTCTTGTATGGCTCCAAGTAGTTACTTAGAAGAACTTGTCTTAGGTCTTAGTATAAACTTCTGTCAGTATAAACTTCTGTTGAGGAGAAAGATGTCGCAAACGTTTTCCTCTTCATATGTATTGAATTTGGTGATAGCTTGTAACCATTTAAAACTTTGGCTTAAAGGTGGGTTATCAGGATTGGTTATGGATGACGGTTACGTATTATCCGAACAGGAGTCCTTTTGTAATTACATAGTGAAATTCAGATTTGTTTATACTTCAAAATCTAATGGCAAGCCATAGAAATAATTCAAGATCAAAGCAAACAGGGGCATGAAAGCAAACGTTGCTTTTCTTTGGATTTCAACAACGTAAGCCTTAGGAGACAAATTTAAACAAACTTTCATTGGATTTGTCTCGCAATTCGAGCGGTTTCAACGTCCCTATAATCTCTTTGCAATCTAAATGAACTTGCCTTAATCCACATAATTATAATAATTAAGTATTTGCATGACTTGAAGAGAAAATCTCAAGACGGCTGAAGATGATAAATGCCCATTCGACTCTTGCAATTTAAATTTAACTGGTTTTTATGTGTTGAAATAAATCTCGGAAGCATATGGACTATGCTCTCGCAAATTGATATCTTTGCCTCAAAAACTTTAGATAGTGTACTCCAATTAATTTGGGTTCCAAATGATACGCTTGAATAGTCTTGAAATAATCACTTAATTTGTATTCTGGATGAACCATAAGCATAACTCTACCATTTGGATTCACCTTGTCATGCTTAGACTCGCGACCACGAGGGATAACTATGAAAGCGGTCCGACTCCACTTGAGTCCTTAGGAATAAACTTGAATAAGAACCAAATGACCATGTCCGGAAGGATTGGATTATGAGTGTCATCCCCACCTGTATTTAACATACCTGCGCATACTTGTTAGTCGTAATAATCACACGTACAACAATAAAAAGGAAACACGTAAAAAAACAAAAGAGGTGGAATCTTATGGTCAAAAATTAGGGTGCAACAGTAACAAGATCAGATGAGGGTGGAATAAAATATGTGAATTTAAATTTGTAGCAAAGAGGGTGTTCAGAAGCAGGTAGGTCAAATGGAAGTGGTTTATAAGGATCAGGAATTTGTAAGCTAGTTGGTGAGGGGACTTCAGATTCATCAGAATCAGATGATTCAGTTGAACGACATGAAGTGGAAGAGAGGACATACATGGTTGCAATGGGTTGCACATCCAGAATGTCTTCAGATGTTTGTGGGATAGAGGGTTCAGGATTTGGGATGGTTGGTTCTTCTGGTGGTTGAGTAGAAGAGAGTGGTTCAGATTGTTTTTGTGGTTCAGAAGATGGTTGTTGTTGTGGTTCAGATTGTGTTTGTTGAGGGGGTTGTTGATCAGAATATTTTTGTAGAGGGGGTTCAGATGGTTGTTGAATAGAAGATGGTTGAGAATGTGTATGAGGAGATGAAATGGGTTCAGATGAATAAGGTTCATATGGTTGAAGAGGAGATGGTGGAGGTGAAGGTGAGGGTGAAGGGACAGATGGCTTGGGATCAGATGTTAATACCTGTTGAATAGTTTCGCTTGTTTCCTCCAAGCTAGCTTCTGGAGGATTTTCCTTCTGCTTCTTTTCCTTTTCAGGTTCGTCAACAGCATCAGAGGCTTTCCTCTTAGGCTGTGCAACAGATCCTTCCTCAGCTTTTCTCTTCCTGCACCTTTCTCTCATAAGATTTGGACATACTTCTCCTTCTTTCTGAACTATGTTAGTAGGCAGAGGGATACCATTCTTCAAACAATCAGCAATGAATGTCAGAATGATGTTCCTAGGTTCAGATTCTTTAATGGAATCAAAATCTACAAAGTTCTCACACAGAACCTCAAGATCCTTGATTGGAGTGAGAAGAGTTCTCACTGGTTCCTTGTACACAACAGCAGTTTGAGATGAAGCAGCAGCATTTGGAGATGTTGCAGTAGCAATTGAGGTTTGCATCTGAGCAGATGTTGAAGATGGTGATGCCATTGATGTTCTGGAGATACGTCTGGGTTTACGAGAGGTTTTGGGTTTTGAAATGAGATGGAAGTAATAGAGAAGACAAAAATGCATATGAGAAGTGTAACGAGTGTAAAGTGTGATTTGTGAAGTGTTGTGAGAATTTATAGAGCAATTTAGGGCATGCAAAAGTCACAAACAATCTCACGCGTACACATAAGCATTGAATGAAGTGAAACATGATCATATCAAGCAATTAATGCAAGGAATAAAATCATATCAACCATTTAAGATTCTGACAGAAGAGGGGAAAATCAAGAGATTTTGGATTTTCAAAGCAATACCTCAAACGTCAATTCAGTATGGTGCACTCTATCTTTTCAGATTATGAGCTACACGTGCTTGCTTGCATGTGCCTCTGAATCTTCTTGAGAAATGAAACGTTAGGCAACGTTCAGATCCTCTGAGCCTTGTTAGTTCAGATTTACACACAAATAAATAAAAACAGAAATGAAAAGAAGAAATACTTCAGAGTTTAGACATTTATCATCTGAGAGAAAATTTCATCTGATGAATATTTTATTCTGGATAGAAGTCCATACTTATATTTTTCAGAATATATTTACATCTATCTTCAGCAAGGGGTTTTGTAAAGATATCATCCCACTGATGATCTGTATCCACAAAGTTTAAATTGATAATTCCCTTCTAAACATAGTCTTTGATGAAATGATGTTTAATCTCTATATGCTTAGCTTTAGAGTGTAAAATGGGGTTTTTAGATAAGCATATAGCAGAAGTATTATCACAGAAGATAGAAATGTTACTCTCAAAAATCTGATAATCTTCCAACTAACTTTTCATCCAGAGCATCTGGGTGCTACAACTAGCAGCAGCAATATATTCTGCCTCTGTTGTTGAAAGTGCAATTGTGGGTTGTTTCTTGCTCAACTAGGAGATCAGATGACTTCCAAGAAATTGACATCTTCCAAAAGTACTTTTACATTCTACTCTGTCTCCAACATAGTCAGCATCACAGAATCCAACTAATTTATACTCATCAGATCTTCTGTAACACAGACCCACATTAGTAGTACCTTTCAGATACCTTAGAATCCTCTTAACAGCTGTTAAGTGAGATTCTCTAGGATCTGGTTGGAATCTAGCACACAGACAAACACTGAATAAAATATCAGGTCTTGAAGCAGTTAAATATAAGAGAGATCCTATCATACCTCTGTAAAGTTTTTGATCAACTTTCTTACTTACCTCTTCCTTACCAAGTGTGCTTGTAGGATGCATTGGAGTCTTTGCCAATTTGCTTTCATTCAGATTGAACTTCTTTAGAAGCTCTTTGACATATTTAGTTTAGTGAATATATGTGCATTCTGGAGTCTGATTTACTTGGATTCCCATAAAGAATCTAAGTTCTCCCATCATGCTCATTTCAAATTTAGCCTGCATAGACAAAGCAAACTCCTTTCCTAGCATAATATTGGTAGATCCAAAAATAATATCATCCACATAAATTTGACAGACTAGTAAATCTTTCTTAGATGTTTTACAGAAAAGAGTTGTGTCCACTTTGCCTCTGATAAAGTTCTTTTCCAGAAGAAAATTACTTAATCTTTTATACCAAGCTCTAGGAGCTTGTTTCAAACCATAAAGAGATTTTTTGAGTTTGAAAACATGATCTGGAAATTTATCACTTTCAAAACCAGGAGGTTGATGGACATAAACTTCTTCTTCTATAATACCATTTAAGAAGGCACACTTAACATCCATCTGATATAGAGTGATGTTATGTTGTGCAACAAATGAAATAAGAAGGAGTATAGATTCTAACCTTGCCACTGAAGCATAAGTTTCATAGAAATCAATTCCTTCTTGTTGACTGTAACCTTGAGCTACTAACCTTGCTTTGTTCCTTACAACTTCTCCTTGCTCATTTAGTTTATTTCTGAATATCCACTTTGTTCTAATAATATTGAAACCTTTTGGTCTAGGAACCAGATCCCAAACATCACTTCTTATCAATTGATTTAGCTCATCTTGCATTGCAATTATCCAATCATTATCACTCAGAGACTCATCCACAGATGTTGGTTCAATAATAGACACCATCCCAAGAAGTGATGTTCCAGATGATCTGATAAACGACCTTGTTCTTATAGGGTCATCTTTCTTCCCAATAATCATTTCTTCTGGATGAGAAGCTTTGATTCTGGATGATCCTTTAACTGTTGGTTCTTCAGAAATATTCATGTTATTCATTTGAGCAGCCAATGGAGTTGCATCTGGCGTAGCTTCTTCTTGAGCTTTCTCTACCTCTGGTTTCTTAGATTCTATGAGAATAACTTCTCCATCTGCAAAGTTTTCAAACTGCTTTGGATTTTGTTTGCCAAGCTTATCATCAAATCTAACATGTATAGATTCCTTCACAATCTGTGTCTCAGTATTGTATACTCTGTAGCCTTTAGAGCGTTCAGAATATCCAAGCATGAAACACTTTTGTGATTTAGAATCAAACTTGTTAAGATTCTCTTTAGTGTTCAGCATAAAACAAATACATCCAAAAGGATGGAAATAAGAAATGTTTGGCTTTCTATTCCTCCATAATTCATAAGGAGTCTTCTCTAGAAGAGGTCTAATAGACACTGTTCTGAATGTAACATGCTGTGTTAATTGCTTCTGCCCAAAAATGTTTTGCCATGTTAGTCTCATTGATCATGGTTCTGGCCATCTCTTGCAATGTTCTATTTTTCCTCTCTACAACTCCATTCTGTTGTGGAGTTTTAGGACAGGAGAAATCATGAGCAATGCCATTTTCATTAAAATATTTTTCAAAATGTTTGTTTTCAAATTCACCACCATGATCACTTCTGACTTTAACAATTTTGAAATCTTTTTCAGTTTGGACTTGTTTGCAGAAGTCAAAGAACACAGAATGTGACTCATCCTTGTGCTTTAGGAATTTTACCCATGTCCATCTGCTGTAATCATCAACAGTGACTAATCCATAGTTCTTGCCTCTGATGGATGCAGTTTTCACTGGTCCAAACAGATCAATGTGAAGTAACTCTAATGGTTTTGAAGTTGAAACAACATTTTTGGATTTGAAAGATGATTTTGAAAATTTTCCTTTCTGACATGCTTCACAAAGAGCATTTGAGTTGAACTTCAGATTAGGAAGTCCTCTGACCAGATTAAGCTTATTAATCTGAGATATACGTCTCAAATTAATATGACCCAATCTTCTGTGCCAGACCCATTGCTCCTCATTAACAGGCATAAGGCATTTAACATTCTGAACTTTAAGTTCTGAAAGACTAATTTTATAAATGTTGTTTTTCCTTTTAACATTAAAAAGGATTGACCCATCCTTTTGACTAACAGCTTTGCAACACTTTTGATTAAAGATTATGTCATAACCATTGTCACTTAATTGACTTATGGACAATAGATTATGAGTTAATCCTTCAACAAGCAAGACATTAGTTATGGAAGGAAGTTTACCATTGCCTATGGTTCCAGAGCCAATTATCTCGCCCTTCTGATTCCCTCCAAACTTGACATCTCCTCCAGATCTAAGCTCCAGACTTTGGAACATAGACGTTTTTCCCGTCATATGTCATGAGCATCCAGAGTCCAGGTACCATGACTGGAGTCTTGACTTTGCTGCTAAGGATGTCTGCAACATAGATTATCATATCCTTAGGTACCCAGATTTTCTTGGGTCCTTTTTGGTTAGTTGCCTTAAAGCTTTTTCTGAACTTCTGTCTTTCAACATAAGACTTGTTCTGATTAGCTTTAGATTTATTAAACACAGGTTTGTTCTGATTAGAACTTGTGTGTTTAATATCATTTAAGTGACCAAATGTAAACTGAGAATATAAAGGAGGATACTTGATATCCAGTTTATCTACAGATTTTGGATTTGAATCCTCATAAGAGAAAGATTTATATCCAACACTTTTTCTATAGTTTCTGCTAATACCATAGATCATTGAAGCCATCTTGCTTCTATCTAGGCTTTTAGTTAGAAACTTCCTGAAGCTATAGTCATACTCTTGTAAAATATTTTTAGAGCATGGTTCAGACTTTGAATCAGAGTTTAGTTGAGCAGATTCTAAATTATTTTTCAATTGAAGATTTTTAGCTTTTAGCTCAGCTATTTCTGATTCAAACTTGTTCCTCTCAAATTTAATATGCTTTAGAAGCGTTTTGTATTTGAGTTTAACTTTGCTATAGTTTTCAAGAATATCAGATAGACTTTCAATAAGTTCTTGTCTAGAAAGTTCAGCAAATACCTCCTCAAAATCAGATTTTGATTCTGATCCAGATGATTCAGCATTGTCTTCAATGTCAGCCATGAATGCTACATTTGCACATTCCTCTTCTGACTCTGATGACGAATCAGATGCATCTGAGTCATCCCAGGTAGCCATCAGAACTTTCTTTTTGTGATCTGACTTTCTTTTTGGCTTCTCATTCTGAAGCTTTGGACATTCACTCTTGTAGTGCCCAGGTTCTTTGCATTCATAGCAAACAACCTCTCTTTTTCCAGATCGTCTGTGTCCAGAGGATTCTCTAGATCTTCTGTATCCAGAGTGTTCTCCAGATCTTCTGTGTCTAGAAGATTCTTTGTGTTGATCTGGTTTTCTAAAGTTCTTGAACTTCCTTTGCTTATTCTTCCAGAGTTTGTTGATTCTTTTGGACAGCAAAGATAGTTCTTCTTCATCTTCAGAAGCAGACTCTTCAGAGCTTTCTTCTATTACCTGCAATGCTTTAACATATTTATTAGATTTTAAAGCAATTGACTTACCTTTCTTTAGAGGCTCATCTTCCTCTAGTTCAATCTCATGACTCCTTAGAGAACTGATTAGTTCCTCCAGCGTAATCTTGTTCAGATCCTTTGCCAGCTTCAGAGCAGTGACCATGGGTCTCCATCTGGTTGGCAAGCTTCTGATTATTTTCTTGACATGATCTGCTGTAGAGTAACCCTTGTCCAGAACCTTTAGGCCAGCAGTGAGAATCTGGAATCTGGAAAACATGGCTTCAATAGATTCAGATTCTTCCATTTTGAAAGCTTCATACTTCTGGATCAGCGCCAGAGCCTTGGTTTCTTTAACTTGAGAGTTCCCTTCATGAGTCATCATCAGGGATTCAAATATATCAAAGGCAGTTTCTCTGTTGGTTATTTTCTCATACTCAGTATGAGATATAGCATTTAGCAAGATAGTTCTAGCCTTGTGGTGATTTCTGAATTCCTTCTTTTGCGCTTCAGTCATTGATTTTCTGTCAACTTTCTTGCCATTCCCATCAGTGGGATGAACATATCCATCAATAACTAAGTCCCAAAGATCAGCATCAAATCCTAGAAAGAAACTTTCTAGTCTATCTTTCCAATAGTCAAATTTTTCTCCATCAAACATGGGAGGTTTTGTGCTGACTCTTTCTTCATATTTGTTGGGTGTTGAAGTTTCAGCAGCCATAAAGTATATCAACCAAGAATATCAAGAGTTTTTCCCACTGGATCTTTTCTGGTCACGGTTAAGTGATAGCACAAACAAAACCGAAGCTCTGATGCCAACTGAAGGTGAGAAAAACACTTAGAAGGGGGGGGGGGGGTGAATAAGAGTTTAAGGAAATATGGCAATAAAAAAACTCAAGATTTTTATCCTGGTTCATTGAACTCAACTACTCCAGTCCACCTTATCAAAGATGATTTGCCTTTCTCCACAAGGACTTAATCCACTATTAATCAACTGATTACAATAGTAAGCACTAAGAACAATTGTCTTAGTCTTCTCAAGAACTACTGACCACACCTTGGTCTTCTTAAGGAACTTCTTACAAATTAATGTAAACTAACAAGTGTTTGATTGCTTCTAATAAGCTGTATCACAACTGTGATATTTACACTTAAGATTAAGTACAACTAAAACTATACAGTTTTATGAAAGAACAAATGAATAAGATCTTTGTGAGATTTTCACTTTGATGAATCAAGCGTGTATGAATATTTCTTTCTGAGTGAACTAGCAATGAGCAAGTGATGAGCAGGAAATTAGCAGCTTCAAAATGTTGTAGAAGTTCTCCTTTTATAGCTTTTTCAATATGCTTTGAGTGATGTGCAACTGAATATTATATTAGAATATAAGACTTTTCATTACCAAAAAGTATGGGCAGAGATATGCTTTCTGCAGGAAAAGTATGGTTGTAGAAGCCTTGGGATTTGCACCACGTCACTTCTTTGGACAAAATAGTCGTTGGTTACTTTGGAAGTAGCACCACGTCCAATCAAGTTTACAGCTTCTTCAACAAGCTTCCTTCAGGATGAAGTCTTCATAATCTGCACGTCAGAACTTGTAGCAAGCTTAAAGAAATGAAATACTTTAAGATGATTAGAGCTGAAAGAATTGATATGTTCAGAGCCTTGATAGATGATCAGATCTTAATATATCAGAGTCTCAATCTTGATCAGAGTTTTCATCAGAGTATGCAGCAGTATGTGCTTGAGCGTGAATATTAATGATAAGAGTCTGATTATCAAAGCCTCTGTTCTTGCAGTGAAAAGAACTTCAGAGTCTGATTAGATCAAAGCTTTCAACTCTTTGTACACTTCTTTCATTAACGCTTCAGATCATTCTGTAGCTTCTGCTTCAGATCCTTCTGGCAGCGCTTCAGAATCTTCTGATAGTCTTGCATCTGATGCTTCAGAGCCTTGCATAGTTTCTTGTACTTATGTATTTTGCTTCTTTAAGAGTTTTTAATTTAATACCTGAAACAATAATACTTGAACAAATTTTAGAGTATATATTTTCTTAATACAAAATTCCATAAAAGTTATCATCAAAACATAGAGATATAAGAAACACCAATCTGTGTTCTAACAACATCCGCACAAGATGTCAAATGCTATGAATGTGGAAAACAAGGACACATCAAACCAAATTTTCCTAAACTCTCCAAGAACGATGCCTATAAAAGCAAAAATGGGTTCAAGAAAAATAAAGCATATGTAGCATGAGAGGATAACGAGATAAGTTCTTCATCAGAATTGGATAGGGATCAAAGCACAAATCTAGCACTAATGGCCTCACATCATTCTGATGATGAAGACGACAAGGTTAGTAATAATTTTTCAATTTATGATAATTATGCTCAAGGGCCAATTGATGAACTTCTGGGTGAATGCAAAATTCTATACAAAACCATTTCATCACAAAAGAACCAAATCTCAATTTTAGAGAAAAAGGTTAAGACAATGGAAAATAATTTCAAAGATGAAAAATAGAAATTAATTAGTAATCAAAAACAGAATTTTGCATGCACAAAGTGTGAGTCACTTTCATTTCAAATTGTCCAATTAAAGAGATTTCTTGAGAGGTATGAAAAAGGATAGATTGGACTAGAGGTTGTTCTTAGTCAACAAAGATTCTCAAATGATAAAATTGGACTTGGTTACTCAAAATTTTCTAAACCAAGTTCCAACAAAACCATCTTTGTTAAAGCTAGTGAACAAACTCCTAAAGAGAAAGTGGTCAAGCCTAAAGTGGTTCATCAATAGCCCAAGAAGAAAGTATCTAGTAAGAAAAAGTCTTATCCTCCTAGATACAAAAGTAATTTTGAGCCCACCTATTTTTATTGTGGTATCAAAGGCTATACACCTAATGCATGTTATGTAAGAAACTTATGTGTTGCAAAATGACATTATGTGTGGGTCAAGAAAGGAACTAACTATGAAGGACCCAAGGCAATTTGGGTACCTAATGAAACTTAATCTTGTTCTGTAGGTATGCTTGAAGACCTCTTCATATTAGTGGTATCTGGATAGTGGGTGTTCAAGGCATATGACGGGTGACCTTACCAAATTTTCACATCTAACGCTTAAGGCTAAAGGATTTGTAACCTATGGTGATAACAACAAAGGAAAGATCCTTGGTGTAGGCAGCATTGGTGCACCACCTTTTACAACCATAGAAGATGTCCTCTATGTAGAAGGCCTAAAGCATAACTTACTTAGCATTAGCCAACTTTGTGATAGAGGTTTCAGAATCAACTTCACTAAACATGAGTGTTTGATAGAAAATGAAGTCACTCATGAGGTAATGTTAAAAGGTAATAGAATTAACAATATTTTTATAATTTCCCTTGATAACATGTCTTTGAAGGTTAAGTGTCTTATGGCGAACAACAATGACTCTTGGTTATGGCACAAAAGATTTGCTCACATTCATATGGAGCATTTGAACAAATTGATCAAACATGACTTAGTTGTTGCTCTCCCAAAGATAAAATTCATCAAAGATAGATTGTGTAGCGCATGCCAAAAAGGGAAACAGACCAAATCAACTTTCATATCCAAGAATGTGGTGTCCACAACAAGGCCACCACAATTATTACACATGGATCTCTTCGGACCATCAAGAACAAAATGTTTTGGAGGTAATGCTTATGCATTAGTAATTGTTGATGACTTCTCTAGATATACATGGAATTTATTCTTAGTGCAGAAAAGTGAAGCTTTCAAGGCATTCAAGAAGTATGCAAAACAAATTCAGAATGAGAAGTCACTTTCAATTGTCTCCATTAGAAGTGACCATGGTGGAGAATTCCAGAATGCGTTATTTGAAGAATTTTGCAAAGAAAATGGAATATCACACAACTTCTCTGCACTAAGAAGTCCACAACAAAATGGTGTTGTAGAAAGAAAGAATAGGTCATTGGTAGAACTTGCAAGAACAATGCTTAGCGATTCAAATCTTCCTAAATATTTTTGGGCAAATGCGGTAAGCACAGCATGTTTTGTAAGTAATCGTGTCAACATCAGACCAATTCTCAAGAAGACCCCCTATGAACTCTTCAAAGGGAGAAAACCGAACATATCATTCTTTCACATATTTGGGTGTAGATGCTTTGTCTTGAATAATGACAAATATAATCTCGGTAAGTTTGACGAGAAATCCGATGAAGGAATTTTTCTTAGCTACTCTCTTTCTAGTAAAGCTTTCAGAATTTTTAACAAAAGAACTTTAATAATTGAAGAATCTATGCATGTTTCTTTTGATGAATCTAAACTCCTCCAAGGAGGAAGATATTATTGTTGATGTTGATGATGTAATAGAAACCTCTCAAAATGATAATCTCAATGGTGTTGCAAGTGATCAAACAAAACAACAAGAGGATTCACAACAAAATGAAGAACACAATGATCTACCTAAAGAATGGAGAACGCATAGAGATCACCTGATCGATAAAGTCATTGGTGATATCAGTCAAGGTGTTACAACAAGATTAAATCTCAAGGGTGCTTGTCTGAACATCGCATTTGTTTTGCAAATTGAACCGGCCAAAATCGATGAAGCCTTAGGCGATGATTAATGGATAATAGCTATGCAAGAAGAACTGAACCAGTTTGAAAGAAATCAAGTTTGGAATCTTTTCCCTAGGCCAAATAACAAGCATATCATTGGAACACGATGGGTCTTCAAGAACAAACTCGTTGAAAATGGAATTATAGTTCGGAATAAAGCAAGATTGGTCGCCCAAGGATACAACCAAGAAGAAGGAATCGATTTTGATGAAACATTCGCTCCTGTTGCAAGATCAAGCAACTCGAGAATGGGATCTTTATCAGTCAATCCAAGTATCGCAAAGAATTATTGAAGAAGTTTATATGGACAATTGCAAGACTTTGTCTACATCTATGGGATTCGGTACATATGTAGATCAAGATGAATCTGGTGTGTCGGTTGATATCACAAAAATACAGAGGTATGATTGGTTCCTTACTATACTTGACAGCAAGTCGCCCTGATATAATGTCCAGTGTTTGTCTCTGTGCTCGCTTTCAAGCAAATCCAAAGGAATCTCACTTAATGGCGGTCAAGCGGATCATGAAGTATCTCAAAGGAACAACAAATGTCAGCTTATGGTATCCTAAAGGTAGTATTTGCAATTTAATTGGATACTCTGACGTGAATTATACAGGTTGTAAAACTGATAGAAAGAGCACAAGTGGAACATGTCACATCTTGGGAAATGCACTAGTCTCGTGGGCATGCAAAAAGCAAGCATGCGTAGCACTTAGTACGGAAGAAGTAGAATACATATCAGCGGGTAGTTACTGTGCACAGATACTTTGGCTCAAGCAGCAACTTTGTGACTATGGACTCGACCTTGGTAGCATTCCTCTTCATTGTGACAACACAAGTGCAATCAACATAACAAAGAATCCAATCATGTATTCAAGAACCAAGCACATCGACATACGACATCACTTCTTGCGATATCATGTACTTCAAGGAAATGTCGAGATAACATTTGTGGATACTCATAATCAGCTTGCCGATATATTCACAAGGCCTTTGGAAAAGGAATCTTTCTTCAAAATTCGAAGAGAACTTGGAATTCTAGATGAAACTGACATTGAATCATAAAATATCTTCATCAATGGTGTTTTTCTCAATTTTCACTGCCTGCAATTGATTGCACCTCTGTGTCAATCGATTGCTCACTGTAAGTTTCCTAAAAATTTTGAATTTTTGAAGCTTGCAATCGATTGCACCCTAGTGTCAATCGATTGCACCCTGTAGCTTTTGGTTTATTTCGTTTCTATTTTGTAGAGCAATCGATTGCACCACTGTGCCAATCGATTGCACCTACTGTAAATCTGGTTTTTCTATATTTATTTAATAGATCCATGGGCTTTTAACCTTTCCAATTACCCTATCATTATAAATTTTGACCTACCTATGACTCTCTCTTACTACCTAGCCCTACTCTCAAGACTTTGACCAAAATTTCTTACTTTTCCAAAGTCATAAACATCAATAACCCTCAACTACTCATATCCCACACTAACTCCTCTCTTAATCATTATAAACCCCAACTTCTCATAACCAACCTTAACCATCTATTCCAAAACATAACCTCTCAACAAAAAAACTCTTCCTTCCCTCACAAACCCTAACTTCATCCTTTCATCATTTTCTCATGGCTTCACGTCCAAAAAGGAAGATTTCAGCACAAAGCAAAGGAAAAAGGTCCAACCTCTTCCTCTTCAGAGATCTCACTTGTTCTTCCATACTTGAACGATGAACAACAAGAACGATTCACTAAGTTCTTTCAAAAGAAGGTTGTGCAAACCCCAAAATATGGTATTCTTTCATCATTCCCTAAAAAATGTTTTTCTTTTCAAGAATCCTTGATCGCATGCGATTTGGAATCCTTGATTTCCTTATCCGAACCATATTATCCGGATTTGGTACGATTCTTCTATAGAAATTTACAAATGGAAGAAGGCAAAATGGTAACATATGTTAGAGGAAAGAGAATCCCATGTCACTCAAAGAAGCTTGGAAGGATTCTGAATATTCCAACCTCCGGTGGAAGACTCTATGAAGAAAACGAAGAAGTCTGGAATGCATACAACAAAAGAGAATTTTATTGGAGTCTTGGCTGAATGAATGAAACAGAGTTCTATGCAAAACATGTCAGATCCTTAGGCGGAATAGAACCCTCTCGAACCTCATGGTCGGCAGGTATTTTCAACATTTATGATCGGTTGTTTCATTATTTTATGGTTTACATAATGTTTCCAAGGGGGTGGAAACCACTGCATTGTGACTGGCCTAGAGATACAGATCTTATATACAATTAAGCATGGCATTCAAATAAGCTGGGCTTATTTAATCTTGGTTCACATGCGGGGAATCAACGAAAAATCAAAGTTTATGCCATATGTATGGTTTATCACAAAGATTTTCGAACATTTTGAATTAGATTTTGAAGGATTTGATAAGTATTTCATGACTCAAATATCAACAAAATCTCGATCAAGAATGTGGACTCTCAGATGGGCATCAAATACGACCCGGAAACAAAAACCATTGTGTACCTTGGTGAAGGTATGGCTGAAAATGATGAGCACGAGAATGAAGAAGATGGTGATGTTCCTCCTCCTCCAAATGAACATGGCCCTAGTAACCAATAATTGATGGATTACATGACTCAACAGTTTGGAAATCTCAACACTTCCATCAACTACTAATACAATACAATTCAAGAGTCGACAAACACTAGGATCAACAATTTCCAAGAGGTCGTCAATCAACAATTCTCCTATCTCTATTCTCACTTATACATTCCACCCTACGATCCTTCCAACCCAGCTGTCCCTCCAACTCGTCCATCACCTCTCCAACAAACATTTCCAGACCAACAACCCTTTGACCCAAACATGGATCTGTTATAAATTGTTAAACATGTTTCTTTATGTTTTATTAAAGTTATTTATGTTGTTTAAATTCTGTACTTTCTATTTGCTATGTACTCTTTCAATTTATAATTTTAATTTATGACTAGTTGGTATGTTATTTTCAAATTATTATCTATGGTATGTAATCTTTCCCTTCTTTTTGATAATGTCAAAAGGGGTAGAAGGATGTTACCCTTTTCTTGCTTGTTATCTTTCCTTGATCCTTAAGGTACAAATACAAGGCTACTTCGAACCTCAATACAAATTCAGAGCTTCTCAACACTTCATATATTGAGGGGGAGAAAAACTTTCCAGAAAGAACATCGCAACAAAAGGAGAATGCTTTCAATCATCATCAAAATGGGGGAGAATGCGAAATCAAGATTCTCAGAGATCAACCTATATTTTGATGAAGACAAATCACTTGTCAAAGAAGGCAAAGATGATCAACCATTTCAAGATATCAGAATCAGGACAAAAACTTGAGATGAAGAATATTTCCCTCAGAAGGTATAATGAGAATTTTCATCAAGTGTTTAAGTCCTGATTGCTCAAAACATTAAAAATATTTTACATTACTTTTCACACTAACACAAGCTTTTTAAAACAGAATTTTTCTAAGTTTTTGAAAGTGCAATCGATTTCACTCTTAAAGAAAGCGATTGCATGATCAAAATTTTAAATAATTTTTGCTTATGTTTAATTAAGCAATCGATTGGTGCCTTGGTGCAATCGATTGCATGCTTGAAAATCTCTCTTTTTCCGCTTCTGTTTTAGTGTGCAATCGATTGGTCCTTTTGGTGCAATTGATTGCTCTGTTGAAAATTTGAATTTTCAAGTGTTTTTGTGAAGGTGCAATTGATTGGTCCTTTTGGTGCAATTGATTGCTCTGTTGAAATTTTGAATTTTCAAGTGTTTTTGTGAAGGTGCAATCGATTGGTCTATATGTGCAATCGATTGCTCACTGAACGTTTTTGAAAAATCTTTCTGAAAAATTGCATCTCTTCAACCAATCTTCCATGAAATGTTTCCTTTGAAACATGGCAATTGTTCATCAATTTTTCTGGAGATTTGCATGATTTTTTCAAGAGGTGTTTGTGTAATATAAATACCTAAATCTTTCAAATTCAAAAACATCTCTTTCAATTCTCTTTCAAAATCTTTATCACAATTTCATCTTTCCACATCTAAGTAAAATCACTTTACATAAAGAATTTTCTGCATAATTTTCATATCCTTTGAAAGAAAATTCTTGAGCAATAAGTCTTAGATACTTGTGAAAACTCTCATTGAAAGAGAAGATCAATCTACAGCATTGATAAACATTGTATAGATTGTTACAAACTTATTACAAAATCAGATTATATTATTTCCCCTTACTGTTCAGGATTGTTGAAAGCAAGTGTGTGCATTGAAGAGGATTGTTCTTCCTGCACTTAGTGTTTTAGATCTTAAAGGTGTTTAAGAGCCTTTGATCTACCTATAGGTTAGAAATTATTGTACACTGATCCTAAATATAGTGAAATCTCTTTCCTGTTGAAAGGGGACTGGAGTACCTTCGGAGTGTGAAGGGAACCAGGATATTTCTTGGTGTTCTTTACTTTCTGCACTTTACCGCTTTCATACCATCATCATATCTCAAGAAAGTAATAAATCAGTCTCTAAAACCAGAAAATTTCGAAGAACCTAATTCACCCCCTCCCTCTTAGGTGCAACTCAGACTTTCACTTTTTCCCTTATATGGCACAGTGTATTGTATGTAATCTCAATAGATGCATGCTTGTCTAAAATTAAATAGAGGCTAGATTGTGGAGAAATGTGTGCTTTGAGATTCTTGAGAAAGGCGTGGAACATCATTTGTCTATTATTATTCCTCAACAGTTTATTTGACTGTCATATCTAGGCCTGGAACATCATCATGAAACCAGAGAAGAAGATGCAGCCATTTGGACTACATGTACACTGATCATCAAGTTCACCACTACGGAGATGCACCATAGTGACTGTGTGAAGTTGCAGTTCAACATGCATAAACAAATCCCAGATCCCTCGATGTTCCTCAGATAATGGTATCAATGCAAACTTAATCAACAATGGACCTTTGATAATTTGAAGGACTTCTCTAAATCAGAGTGTTGTAAATGGAGGCACCTTCGCCGACAAGTCATATGTGATGTTGTATTGCCAACTGAATATAAACCAACAAATAATTATATGGCTTGGTACAAATAAATTACAATTGGGTTTGTCTCCAAAAATAGGTATTTATACGACCCACACCAAACCAATTACACATAAGAAGATTCAACGTCTAACCCTCCTCCCCCTCCCACAAAATTACCAGACCACTCACTCACCACCCCCAACCCAACAAAATTACCGACAAACAGTCATTCAAAGCCACAATAAATACATACAAACACCTAAACACAAAACCCAGAACACACTTCATACCACCACTAACAAGATGCTTATTATCAAAACACCCAACATTCATATGCCCCAAACAAATCATCCTACCATAGTCAAAACACGCAAGGAACATATAACACTAACACTTCCTCTTACCATAGTCAATACGTCCAAACGTCACAACACCAAGACATGCAACAAACATGGTGTTATCAAACACCATAACAACCATTTTGTCCTTTATCCAACGAATCATTCACACAAATGCCCCCCTTTAATCGTTTAAGCCGTACACTAATAACCTCACCAATACAATACAACTACTTTGGCATGGGCCAGTAACTCAATTACGGCAATGCCTCAATGCATACACAAGACTAGTTAGAAATACAAGAACTTATTAGGGAATTTGATGATGCTGATGTTCCTAGGACCTCAAACCCTTAAACACTTGGGGTGAATCAACCGCGAGTGAAACAAGTTAGTGTAGCTAGTGGGTGTGGAACCGGTGGCAGGTATGGCCAACCTGATCGTTCTCTTTAGTGTTAATTTTGTTTTTGTATGTAAAAGTAATTTAAATTAAATATTAATATTTATTATTTAGTATTCTGTATAATTTATTTTTTTTATAAAAAACAATACACATAGGCGCTAGTTGAATTGGCGCTAGTGTTTAACCCATGCATGTAGTCGCCAACTAAATTGGCAACACAACATGCATTTGTCAATTCAATTGGCGATACCACTTGATTTTTAATTGAAGTTGTCAATTCGGCTGACAACAACTCTTTGTTTCAATTTTTTATTTGAAAGTGGGTTATTTTGCGAAATATGTGAGAAAATTGATCATTATGGGAATTTATTTAAAAAAGATGGTTATTTAAATAAAAATTTCTAACTTGGCCGCACTTCGAAGCTAATAAGAGAATAAAAATAGAGGTGTGGTGATTGTACTAGTGACAAAGCAGTGTAACATAATTTATTAATTTTTCCCATAGATTAGTTAGTGACAAAAATGTGGGTTACATTTAGTTTAGACCCGTCTATTTTTGCCCATCATGAAGAAATTTCTTTTTTACTATTGTTTTAATAATATTTATATTTAATGTCCAAGAACTATGTGACATTTAGTCCAATTTATTTATTCCTATCATAGAGAAATTTCCTTTTCACCATTGATTTAATACTATTTATATTTAATGGCCAAAATCTACTACCACAATCTGTTGGTAACTTTTTCATTTTGCTTAAAGCACAAAAATGCTCAATGATATATGTAGCACCCCAAAAAAATTTCATCCTTTTTCTTATATCTTGACTTATATTTCATATCATTGTGCATCAACATTAATGCATAACATTGGTTTTAGACATGGGATCAAAGTATTTGGTTCAACACTCAAGAGATGAGGTTCATCTTCAAAGCTCAAGCAAGGGTTCATTTTTTGGCAATCTCAATTCATAAGGTCCCTTCATCACCAAGACATGTCTCACAACCACTTGAGTCAAGGATTCAAGCAATGATTACCTCCTTCTATCTTGTGGGCAACTGGATTAGGGTTTTATTGCAAAATGCATTTGTGGCTAATTCTTTGGGAAAGACATGATTCTAAAACTCAATATACATCTTGGGGGTCCTCTACATGGATTGTGTTTCATCACAAGCCCTCACAATAGTTTCAATCAGTGGAAAAGATGCTAGAGTTTCACCTGGTCAACAAAAGTCAATTATGGTTCAATGGGGTCAAAATCTTGGATCTGCAGGTCAACCAAGGGTATGCTATGTGTTTTCAAGTGTTTTCGTGTGCTTGGAATAAGAAAAGTCAAGAGGAAACATAATATCAGGAGTTTGGTGGGATTAGGGCTTGATTGAAATATTTTCTAAGTGTAAAAAACCCTAGTTCTAGCCATTTTGCAACTTCCATTACTTTCTCATCCTTGATCCAATGAGAGCAATCTTGTTTTAAAATTAAAGAGGACATCATGAACTACAAGTTTGTAGAAGAAAGAAAGTCTAAAAGATCCATATTTTGAGAGATATGATGGGCTAAAGTTGAGAAAATGGAGATTTTGTCATCTCAACACTTAGAATTTTGTCTAAGTATGGAAATTCAGCTTGAAGTGCATGTTTTCAAGCCTATCGTACATGACAATGCAAGTTTCAAATGATTTTTCCTTGAACGTGAAAGTTGTAGAGCGTCCTCCAAGTCTATCTTACATGATGATGCAAGATTTAAATGATTTTTCATTGAACATGATGATGCAAGATTTGACATGTTTTAGGCAGATTTTTTGGGCTACTTTCCAAGACACTTTTCACCATGTTCTTGACCTCAAATCAATTTCCCTTGAACATGAAAGTTGAAGATCATTCTTCAAGATTTCTATCCATTTCTACAAAATCTCCATTGGATCAAAACTCCTCAAGTTATATGGATTAAAAGATGAGGTTTCAAATATGTCAAAGTTCCTAACTTAGAAATTTTTTCTAAGTTATCTTGGGCAAATTTTGAAACATGATTTTAAACCACTTCTTTCATGACTTTCCAAGGCTTATCTCAAGGTGCCAATAACATGAAATATGTTCATTGTAGTCTTGGATTTGCATTGATCACAAGAACTTTCATTTTGCATCAAAAATCACCAAGATATGATCAAAGAAAGTATGATGTTTGAACATGATTTCAAGGGCATGGTTTGTTACTTATCTTTGGCACAATTTGGACTCATTTTTGCAACATGTTTCATCCTAATTTACACACACCTTACCACTAGTTTTATGTCACAAAAGCCTTACCATAAAAGGGCCAACATGTCATGAATAATTGCATTCTTTATGGACAAGCATTACCATATTTTGAAGAGGACAAAAGGGGACATTTAGACTGCTTCATTACCTTTCATTTTGTTGGTCTGCAGCCACTAATAAGGATAACCATGAGTGGCCATGATACACAAGAAAATCCCGAGCCATCTATTTTTTATTTCAAATTTTCACCAAGTTGTAACCACAAGCATTTTAACCACTATTACTCAGTTTTAACCTCACAAAATTCATATATATTGAAAGGAGAAACCCTAGAAGCAACGAGAATCATTTTCTGCAGCCAACCATAAGATATTCTCTCTCTCATTTTCACAAAAGCTTCAACTATTCGAAACTTTGTTTTTTATTCATCTCACTGCTCTCATCTTCATCCTAAAGACCCATAGAAGCAAAAGGAGGGGTTTGGTTGAAGGTTTAAGGCAGGTCAGAAGCCATAAAAGCTACTTTTAGGTAACAAATTTCTCCATTTGTTTCTCTTTTGTTTTTGACCTTTTGGGCACATGGTTGTTACATTTGAACTTCTGAAAGCATAAGGATGTTGTTTGGGTTGCTATTGTTTTGTTTTATTCAAGTTTCATAAAGCATGAAAAAACTTCGTGGTCTGTTTTCTTCATGTTAGAGACATTATAAATGATTTTTGATGTTTTATTCTTGATCTCTTTGAAGTTCCCTTCAAGATGATGTAAGATTTTGTTTCTTTTGGTAACATCTGGTTTTGCTCCGACGGAGAGTCGCCTGAGAAGACACCGGAGCCCTAGCTCCAGCGTCTGAGGTGATTTGATGAAGTGGCATGTATTGACTTTGGTCTTGCATGTGTGGAGCGTTGCAGGTCATCACGTGGATAAGTGGATCACGCGTGGACTTTTTTTGTTGTTTCTGATCTTGTTTGGATCATGGGCCTAAGGCTTTTTGCTTTCTGAACTCCCTATTATTGGGCCCAATGTAACACCCCAAATTTATTGGAATATTTATTTAATTTATTTAAATAGGAATATTCGTATTTTTGGTGATTTGCGGTGGTTGGTATGAATTATTGAGAATTATGAATTTTGGGTTATTTATTTAAAATAATAGTTGTCACACCCGAAATTTTACCTTAAGATTATTAGGTTCTTTTCGCATCTCATCTCATTCTGCATTGCATTTTAAATGACCGCTAAGCAGTTTGTCCAGTCTGTTGGTTTTATTTGCAAGAGAATCACGTTGTGTGCAATTTAATCTATGAAGGGCAAAAGGGACTTGTTTGAACTCAGCAGTTACGTTAGATTTAAACCGTGCAAGATGATTAATTGTCGAATTCGGGGTTTGGAACGTCAAAGCTTAATAAAATAATTTTAATTGGATGAAGTTAATCAGACAAATTTATTTAGATGAGTTTCATCAGAGGAATTTAGTCGTTTGAATTTAATCGGATGATTTTGATCGGTGGAACGTAATCAAGCAAATTTAGTTGTTTGAGTGTAAGCGGGTGAATTTACACGGAGAAATTTGATCAGGAATTAAATTCAGTTTAGTAAGAAAAATGGAATTTATTTATTTAAATTCTATGTTTTTTTATTACAATGTGCAAAGACGACTACAATTCCAAATTAATTTCTAATTATTTTCCTAAAAAGCCTAATTTTCTCTGCGTCCAATTCTTCAACTTTTGACTTTTCGGACCCGGCAATAATCTGTCCAGTTTGTTTCCAAGAGAGAGAAAAAATGATTTTTTTTAAAAAGTGCTTTTTGGAAAAGTGTTTATGTGGGAAAAGTGATTTTTCTTAGTTTTATCCAAACAAGACTTAAGACATCCAAAATTCATAGAACCAGAATGGATATCCAGATCCATCAAGGAAAAATGGATATCCAAGTTCAGAAACAACTTTCCCAAAATCCTTGCAACCAAACGGGGTCAAAGCCAGCAGAAACAACTTTCCCAAAATTTTAGCAAAACAAGGTCAAAGAAATCAACAAACCAGCCATGAAAATCGCAACAACCAGCATGCACAGGCCCAAGCAAACAAGTATTATATAAACAGCAGCCTCACCATCAGTTCATGAAGAAAAAAAAGGAAATTCAGAAGGAGGAAGAAAAAGGGATATTCAATCAGCAGAAAAATAAGGAAAAAGAGAACCCTACCGGGAAGAGCAAGAATGGTGGAAGGAATGAACGAAAAGCTTCAAAAGAATAACAATGGAGAAGCTGCGTCGCCCCCTCCCCCATTTTTATTTCAATTGATTTATATTCTTTATTATTTTTCTTTATTTCATTATTTTATTATTATTATTAGTATTATTTTATATTTTTATAGTTTAAGAAAATTAGATTCATTAAAACCATTCATTCATTTTAACTTTATATTTTGGTTTAATTAGGTTGAAAAAACCTTTCATAAAGTTAAAACTTTTTTTATTATTTTTATTTTACAATTTAGTTTAATTAGGTTAAATTAAAACCTTTCTTAAGTTAAAACCTTTTTTTTAAATTAAAACCTTTATTAAACTAAAACTCCTTTTTTGAAGATGAAAGTCTTTATTTTAAAAAAAAAAAATCAAAACCCTTTGTTAAAATTAAAACCCTTTTTTTAAAACCTTTTCTTAAAGTTAACTAGAAACCTTTTTTTAAAATTTGATTAGAACATTTCTTTAAAATTCAACATTCCTCAATTGAAAAAACCTTTTTTGAAAAAATAAGATTTTTATTAATCCATTAAAATTAGGCAAAATTAAAAATTAACATTTTAAATTCAAACTTTTTTTTTGTAAATTCCTCATTTAGTTTAAATCCCTTTCCTAAAATCGTCTAACGTTGCGCTTTCAATTTCACATTGAACCTTGCCGGTTATTCTCGTATAATTTTTATGTCGGTCCATTCATTGTTTTCTCAGTTGTACTGTTATAATACTTCATATTTCATTTTATGGTTGTAATTTACGCGAGGATATTGTCGCTTTGCAATTCCCTTACTTTCCGCATTTTATTTTCTTTGGGTTGTAATTTATGCGAGGATATCGTTGCTGTGAAATTCCTTTACCGTTTTCATACCATTCCCGTATTTTCATACTGCCGCTTAATCGTATTTTCATTATTTTATTTACCGTTAAATCCCTTCCTGAACTAAGTGGCAAGCGTGCAGATCATGGAAAATAGGTTTGTTGTGGATAAAACCTAATTAATGCACCAAAGCCCAAAAGGATTGACAACTGCTATAAAGATCAGAAGATGCAATCCTGAATTGCAGCACTTGACAGAAGAAGAATATAGAGTGCAGATTACAGAGTCCTTGGAAGTGAAGAAGGCTAGTCTTCACGTGTGAATTCTGTCTAGGAATACTTGTAATCCAAGAAATTGACTGGTGGATGATTTGCATTGGATAGGTAGATTCTAGGTTGTGTCTTACTCGAAGCTTTGAAGCAAGAGTGTGTGAGTTCCTTGATCAAAGCTGTGAAGCAAGATCAAGGTGTGTATGAAGTGTCTCTTCATATTGAATTTTGTAATTGTTTGATATCACTGTTGTGTGATTGAGGGGGAGTGAGTGGGTATACTGAGGTCTAGAGTGTCTCTAGGTTGAAGTGTCATTGGGTAGAGATTAAGTGAGGAGTGTAAACTGGAGGTTTAACTCTGAATTGATTCTACTGATAGTGAATTTCCTCCCTGGCTTGGTAGCCCCCAGATGTAAGTGTTGTTGACACTGAATTGGGTAAACAATTGTTGTGTTATTTACTGCTTTTATTATTACTGAGTATTAGTTGTTAAGTAGCAGATGTCACAGTGGATGTTATAACCTTGGGAATAACATCCATCGTGTGCTTGCCAGAATTTTCAATTGGCATCAGAGCAGGCACCCTGCCTGTTTAAATCTGGGTGAGATCTAGGGAAAACAAATTCGGGTACTATGGATAAAGATATAGGCTTCACTAATAGACCTCCAATTCTGGATGGATCTAATTATGATTATTGGAAGCCTAGGATGATTGCATTTCTAAAATCCTTAGACAACAAGGCTTGGAGAGCTGCAAACTCTGGCTGGAAACATGCTGTGAAGATTGACAAGGAAGGAGTAGATGTGTTGATTCCTGAAGAGGAATGGAACAAAGAGCAAGAGGCCTTAGCCCTTTGGAACTCTAAAGCATTGAATGCTCTTTTCAATGGTATAGACAAAAACATCTTTAGACTGGTGCACCACTGTGAACTAGAAAAGGATGTTTGGGACACTCTCAGAACTACTCATGAAGGAACCTCCAAGGTCAAAACGTCAAGACTTCAAATGCTGACCCCCAAATTTGAAGGCCTGAGAATGAAGGAAGATGAGACCATTCATGAGTTTTACATGAATATGCTTGAACTTGCAAACACCTCAGGAGCTCTGGGAGAAAAGATGACTGAAGAGAAACTTGTAAGAAAGATTCTAAGGTCACTACCTAAAAGGTTTGATATGAAAGTTACAGCCATTGAAGAAGCCCAAGATATATACTACATGAAAGTGGATGAACTCATTGGTTCCCTTCAAACCTTTGAAATGGGAATGAGTGATCAGGCTGTGGAGAAAAAGAACAAAAGCATAGTGTCGCTACTGCGAAAATCGGCGCCGGCTGAACAGAAGAGTCGCCACCGTGCGTTATTTATCCCACGGGAGGGAAAGGAAACGCTCAGAGTAAACCTCGCACAACACGGAAAAGGTATGGTCATCGCAACCAAAACCAGGGTTCGGGAGTCGGTTACGCAAGGGGAAGGTATTAGCACCCCTCACGTCCGTCGTACTCGACGGGATCCACGCTTGTTTTCGGGTATGGATTGTTATTCTATCTAAACTATAGGTCAAGGGTTAAAAAGAAAATAAAATGAAAATAAAAATGACTCGGCAAAGTATCGCACTTTATGCCTACGTATTCCCGCCTGGAACGAGAAATCAGAGTCAACGTAGTTCGCCTACCTACGGGAAAGGAGGGGAAGGTTGCTCGCTAGGATGTCGCATCCTATGCCTACGTACTTTCATACAGCATGAAAGATCAGAGCAAACGTAGTTCGGGCCACGTACGACACAAGTCTGTCTTGGTTGATTTTATTCCTTCTGAAAAAGGTTTTTCTGATTAACAGTCCAAGCGGACAAAAACGACGTTTTGATGAGTTCACATTCTTTTACGGAAGAAGTGTCTTTTATTGTGTTTGAAATATTTATTGTGTTTTTCTGTTTGTTTTGAGAAAGAAGAGACAGAACTCTAACCTACGGTTGAAAAGGGAATTAAACTAACCTAATGTTATCACGCATGGGTTAAGACCTAGAGTTTATCATGCTCCTCTCTTGCACAGAGAGAAACAGAGATCCTACGGGATAGGCGGAAACAGAAACAATATCAGATATATGCAGTAAAACAGTAAAATGCATGAATGCAACAATACAAGCGAGGCAAGGGAGCCCCACTCAACCTCGAACCTGTAAAACAATGGGCAAAAGTGAACAGGCTTCACCTTCAACCCAACAGGGTAAACAGCAAACAATACAGTCCGGAAAACCAATCAATACATCAGAAATGAAATACTGCAAACCAAACAGCCACAGCAGCTCTGCATCAATATCCATCTTCAAATCACCTCCAATCAGCTACAAGCTTCAGTCAGCATTAGTCTCTATCCTCACAGTCTTCAGGCAAAGGCTTTGGTTGCCAATTTTCAGTCTACAATGGCTTTTCTTCAAGTCCTATCCTCCAAGCTGAGGGATCAATCACCAGAGTGGACTGGGTGTTAAGCAATTAGTTGACTACCAATGGTGGTAAACCAACTGCTACTAACACATAAGACATTTTCTCTCAAGAGTTCTATCCCTCAGACAATAGCACCAAGCCTTCCAAAGGAAGGGGTGAGTGTCTCAGAGAGACTCTGTATCACAGAGAGGAATGGAGGCAGTCAAAACCTTCCATGTTTTAGAATCAAGCTTTCTAACCTAGAGCTCTGCCTAGTTCTTAAACCCTAATCTCCTTAACAGCTGATGGCAAAAATCTCCTCTCCAACTCTAGAAGTTGGTCTTCAGTCTCTGGATCTCCAATGGCTTCATCATCTTCAGTCTTCAGCTTCCCCAAATCCCCAGGCAATCCGAATACCCACATAGACAATCAATAATCCCCAGAGGGCACACCATACCAATCAGACAAATATAGCCAGTATATTAATAGCAGTAGGGGAATCCTGACTTTTCTAAGGGGATCTAATAACTACCCATAGCCCCTATAGTCCCATAGCTAAACTATTTAATCCCTAAGTCCTGAGGGAAATGAACTAATTCACCTAAGTTATCACTTAAAACCCTAATTTGTTCATGTTGTTTACACCTAAACTAATCACCTAAAACTAATTCCTAAAAATATGAACTAAATTGCATCCACAATTTGAATATCTAAAATAAACAACCTAAAAAGAATGGACAAAAAATATTAAAGCATTGATTAGAACAAAAATTAACAAATTTATATATGAAATGAAACTATTTAAAATGCTATTTATTTGGAAAATATGGGAAAAATATCAAATAAAAAATAAAATGCAATTTTTATTTTTTATAATTTTCTAGACTCTTCAAAGAAAATTATGCAAAAAGAATCATCAAAAAATAATGATTTTTCAATTTTATGTGATTTTTATAAAATGCATGAAAAAAAATGAAAGAAATTAAAAAGAATTAAAAAGAAATAAATGGGAGGGGTGAGAATAGCAGGGCCAAACAGTTCAAACCAGTGGGCTTTCACGCGCGTGGGGGTGCCAATAGCATCTGAGCCCATTTCCTTCTACTAAATGAAACGGTGCGTTTCATTATTTGAAAATTCCCACCAATTCTCAGATCGAATATGGATCGTTAGATCCTTGGTCAAGTCAAAGTTCTCCAATAGATCCAAAGGCCAATGTATCTTCTTCTTCCTCCAACCATTTAGGGTTTCAGAAAATGAAACCCCATGCAAGCACCTTCGAGTTCTCCATTCTCCCTCCACAAGCCATGAAACCTTAAGGTATAAAAAGCAAAAACAGTCCAATTTCTTCCCTCTACAAGTCTGTACTATTAGTTTGCCCTAAAACTCAATCAATCAACCAATTCGATAGGTAGCACAACCATGATCCACCATGAACACCTGTCATCAACCATACCAAACCTTGCCAATCTTTATCCTAAACTCAACTACAACTCAAGCTGATCTTAGCATGCTAATCTAGTAAGATTTTCGTGCCCTATCTTAGTAGTTACAAGCTCTAACAGATTTGGTACATCATGCTCAAACTTCATGAAACTTCTCCAAAATCATCACAATCAATCCCCTATCCTATCTTAACCATTCTACACTATCAAATCCCTAAGATTCTAACTAAATCATGCAATATGAATAGAAGACAAACCTGGTGCAATTGGTGAAAACAGGTATGGAACTCTTTGAATTTGATGCTTGCAGTGATTGAAACTTGCTCAGTAACCTTGATGGTGAATTCTGTATGCAGTGATTCGTGTGTAAACCTCCTGAATCTTGTCCTTGAGAAGTTCTTGCAATTTGGATGGTGATCTTGAATAGCACGATTCTTCCTCCAATTCTACCAATCTTGATGTGGATTATGGTGTTTGAATGATGATGATGAAGATTCAATCAAAAGATATGAAGATTGATGGAGATTGTAGAGAGTTTGAGGAGCTTATGCAAAAATGAGAAAGTGTGTAAAACTTGGGGTTTTGAACAAATGGAATCACCAACCATGGCATGAACTATCTTGCATCAATATATACATGAGGTTAGAACCTCCTAGAAACTTGGAGAAGCTTCCCTTATGTGATTTCCCTTGAATTTGGCTTATGTACCTTCCATTGCAAGCAACCATGAATATCTCACAAATTATGAACTAAGCTCAAAATTCTACTTTAGCCAATGTCTTTAAAATGATCTTTCCATTCAAAATGACCTATAATTTTGCTTCATTTGGCCAAGATATGAAAAATCTCATTTTTAAGTCCATTTTTATTCATTAAATCCAACAATTATGAAACCTTGTGCTATGAATCTTTCCAACCTCTCATGATCACTTTTCTAGACTCAAAATGTCATTTGGAACAAGTTTTATGTTGTAAAGTTTTCCATTTGAAGCTTCCTTGTATGAGTTTTGGGCATAGGTTAAAATGACTTGTAATTCACAAATTACCAAAATACCCTTTGCTTGCCAAGACCATAAGTAGAGTTCCACACATCCTATGAAGGCATACTATACCATTATAGAAAGCTAAGACAATGAGGAACAACTCTTATGTTTACCAGAAATTCATTTGAAATCTCCTTGAGGGGTAAACACTGCTTGGAAGTCAAGTCACTTTCACAGACAAAATTTTAGATACCTCAAATGACCTGTAACTTGCAAGGACCATAACTTGAGTTCTATAAATCTCCTTGATGTCTTCCACCACTCAAATTAAAGGTCTTGAGATACTATACAAGTTTCATGTTGGCCAAGGATTCATTTGAAGCTTTCATTTTGACTTATCTTGCTTGGAAATTTGACCTAAACTAGGGGATTTTACATAGAAACCCTAATTTAGGACCTCCTCTTCTCCTTGATTTCTCTTGATTTCTTCTTAGCATAACAACATATCCTTATTCTCCATGTCAAATGATGAACCCCACATCTCTCCAATAGCCCTTAATGCCTTTCAATCAGTCAATTGACCTAGGGTTGACCCAGGGTTGACCCAGATGAAACCCTAGCTGATTGTCTTCAATTGCAATTCTTGTGACTTCACCAATGGCTTGTCTCCGTCTCCAAATGACTTTCTAAGTCCTCCAAGATGTCTAGATACTCTCCATGCCTTCAATTCACAGCTCACAACTCCCTTGTTGATCCTCAGATACCCTCAGATAGGAGATAGACTCAAAGCTTGATCTATTGAACTCTCTGCTTTCAAATTCTTTTCTGATGACTTGAAGGGTATTGAATTAGGATAATAACCTCTTGATAGGCTCATAGAGATAAGAATAATGATTGGTCCCCTGTTGGATGACTTGCTATGCTTATGCTATGCAGATGTGTAGACTATGTACATGACTCTTTATGCAAATGCTAATGATATTGAAACATAAACCAAGTGAATAAGGTTGAGCAAATTTTAGGGTGCAACAGCTGCCCCTATTCAAGCGACTTGGACCCGATTGGGTGAAGAGCCCGGAGCCTTCAGACATTTGCGGTACGAGACGGTTGAATACCAGTGAAACCAGAAATTTGCCAACCGCAGAAATAAACTATGCTCCTGCTTGGGGAACGACATTCATCAGCTGAATCTGACTGTTATGACAACCCACTGATCTCGTGCGACCGTGCTGGGGATTCTTCTCATCATCCTGAAAAAGATTTTATCATTGCAGAGATAGAACATTGTCCACGTTAGGGCGCCTGCTTCGTCAATTCGGAAAACTTCAACAACTTTGTCGGGGATGGCTCGTCTGCCTTCTCGTCAGAAATAAATCGTCCACGTTAGGAATAAACTCTTCCATGTTAGGAATAAACTCTTCCACGTTAGGAATAACCGTTCCACGTTAGGAATAACACCGTCCACGTTAGGACTCACTTTCCCCCGTAAGGAATAACCTTTCTTTCCACGTCAGGAGTCTCCATCTGTCCACGTTAGGAATTGATCTTGATCTGAATTTGTCCACGTCCGGACTAAACTTCTTCATGCCATTAATACATCGCCCATGTTAGGACTCACCTTTCCACGTAAGGAATCTCATTTTCTTTCCACGTAAGGAATACATCTTTTTTTCTCAATCGGTCCGCGTCAGTACTAAACTTGCTTTTCTCAATCTGTCCGCGTCAGGACTAAACTTGCTTTTCTCAATCTGTCCGCGTCAGGACTAAACTTTCCACGTAAGGAATCAATCTCTTTCCACGTAAGGAAACCGTCTTCTTTCCACGTAAGGAATGCTCTTGATATGTCCACGTAAGGACTCAATCTTTCCACGTAAGGAATATCATTTTTCCATGTAAGGAATCTTCATCGTTCCACGTAAGGAATCATACCTTTCCACGTTTAGGAATACAAACTTTCCACGTAAGGAATAACCTTGATATGCTTTGTCCGCGTAAGGACCCCGATCTCCTAACTTGCTGAGGAAATAAAACTTGTCCACGTTAGGACCCATGCACCTTTGACCCACTGGGGAAGTGAGACTTGTCCACGTCAGGACTCACATCTCAACCTGCTGAAGTAATAGAAACTATCCATGTCAGGACTTGCGCGTCTTTGCCTTGCTGGGGAAATAAGACTGTGTCCACGTCAGGACTCATACTTTGCCCACAACCCGAAGAAGGATAAACCTGTCCACGTCAGGACCCTACACTCAATCAATACCGAGACCTCGAAGCTGTCCACGTTAGGACTAACACATACCGTCAACCTGGAAGAAATGTCCACGTTAGGACTCCACATTCCATCAATCCTGAGAAATTGAACCCGTCCACGTTAGGACTAGCACCTCCTACCAGCCCATGAAATAAAACTGTCCACGTTAGGACTCCCCTTTTCTAGCACGAAGAAAACCCGTCAAGAAATTGGTCCTCGTCAGGACTCATCCTTCCATTGGTCTGCAAACTTCTTATCACTGACGTTACAGCAACTTTGAGGCTGACTCTACTGGGGATATCTGAAAACCAAACTACCGGACGCCTGCTCTGATAACCGGCGGTGGCCTCTGAAATTCTGATTCCTGAAACCCGTTGATGACAAACAACTCTGCTTGGGAATGAGGAGACATTATGCCTACTGACTCTGGCGGGGAAAACACGAGAAATTCACAAAGAAAACTTCATCATGATAACTCTGTGGGGAATAATGCCAAAGCTGACACTTCATTGAATGTCTCACGTCGATATCCTGAATGTTTTATTGATTCACCTGAACAAGGGCTCTCTCTACCTGCCAGAGAAACATTACTTGAAACAAAAGGTCAGCCAACCTAGCTTATGTTTCAAAATGCATGCGTTCGACAATGATGCAATGCTCCATTCGACATGGAAATGCTACGCTTTTTATTTGGTGGATGCAAGTACGACACTATATGCCAATGCAAATGCAGACTCGAACTGCTGGGTACAGGGACTGCTTCAGCAAAATAAATGCGGGAGATAATGCCAACTCTGCTGGGGATAGCCAGGTGCTACAGAATTATTCCAGCAAAATAAATGCTGGGAGAGTGAAGTCGACTCAGCTGGGGATAGCCAGGTGCTACAGAATTATTCCAGCAAAATAAATGCTGGGAGAGTGAAGTCGACTCAGCTGAGAAATTGGGAACTCAATACCAATCACCTCGCTGAAGTGACACCCTGCTGGGGAATATAACTCTGCTGGAGACTAACAGATGCGCCTGGTATGCTCGAACTTCTGCGGGAAAATGAACGGGTATCACACGGTATTCTGATAAAATAAATGCCAGGACTCACACCAACTCCGCCGGGGAGAGTCTTAATCTTCGAGTTCCACGGGGAGGAATGAAAACAATTGCAAGGAGAATTCCGCTGAGGATGGGATGATTCTCTTGGGGAAACCAACTGACTCCGCTAGGGGAGAGTAAATGACCCTGCGGGGAAAGGTAAAACTGCCTGAATACAGCTTACCAATCTGAAATATTAATCTTCTGAGGCTAAACCCACTCTGCTTGAGATGCACCGTCTGAATACAGCCTTCGATCTTGGAATCTCCCATTCTGCTGAGAATAAATGGCTTTGCTGGAGCATGCCCTCTTGGATAAGTTACGGCTAGCTGGGGAATTCGATCCTTCTTCAATGAGAACATGCACGACCTGCGTGAGGGTCGAGTCTTTTGATTATCTTCCTCGTACGGTTGTGAAACCTGCAACAACATAAACAAGACAAAACAAGCCTATACAACCAAATCGATTCAGGTTAGTGACGTTATTTTCAGTTAATTCAAAGCTTTAGCAATTGTTGGCAAGGGCCAGTGACATTATACACATGCTAGTTTCAATAAACTTAGGCGTTTTATCATGCACAAAACAGTAAAGAACCAGCATCAAGTACTGAATAACATATTTTATTGACTGGGCCCCTGAATGGGCGGAGTTTTATACACGGGATGTAACTCCTGAAATGAGGAAGCTACGCAAAGCAAATACACAAGTATGCACAAGAAGCATAAATATTTTGACAAATTAAATTTGTACACATGTCGGCAACGGGATGCAGACGAACACCACGAACTGATCCTCTTATGACTCATCCGACTCTAATGCTTTCCCGGTATTCACACTTCTGTAGAGGTTGTATCAGATAGCCGATCCCTCAGGCATATTCTCCCGCACTGATGCTCACTGTGACATCAAATTCAGACCGCAGTCATTTGCTCTTCAAATCCCTAACTTTTGCGTGAACCGCCCTTTACGGGTTTTCAGTTCACCGGGATACCCTTTTTTGCCGAAGCCGCCTGTCGCTACTGCGAAAATCGGCGCCGGCTGAACAGAAGAGTCGCCACCGCGCGTTATTTATCCCACGGGAGGGAAAGGAAACGCTCAGAGTAAACCTCGCACAACACGGGAAAGGTATGGTCATCGCAACCAAAACCTGGATTCGGGAGTCGGTTACGCAAGGGGAAGGTATTAGCACCCCTCACGTCCGTCGTACTCGACGGGATCCACGCTTGTTTTTGGGTATGGATTGTTATTCTATCTAAACTATAGGTCAAGGGTTAAAAGAAAAATAAAATGAAAATAAAAATGACTCGGCAAAGTATCGCACTTTATGCCTACGTATTCCCGCCTGGAACGAGAAATCAGAGTCAACGTAGTTCGCCTACCTACGGGAAAGGAGGGGAAGGTTGCTCGCTAGGATATCGCATCCTATGCCTACGTACTTCCACACAGCATGGAAGATCAGAGCAAACGTAGTTCGGGCCACGGAAGACACAAGCTTGTCTTGGTTGATTTTATTCCTTCTGAAAAAGGTTTTTCTGATTAAGAGTCCACGGCGGACAAAAATGACGTCTTGATGAGTTCACATTCTTTTACGGAAGAAGTGTCTTTTATTGTGTTTGAAATCTTTATGTGTTTTTCTGTTTGTTTTGAGAGAGAAAGAGACAGAACTCTAACCTACGGTTGCGAAGGGAAACAAACTAACCTAATGTTATCATGCATGGGTTAAGACCTAGTGTCTATCATGCTCCTCTCTTGCACAGAGAGAAACAGAGATCCTAAGGGATAGGCAGAAACAGAAACAATATCGGATATATACAGTAAAACAGTAAAATGCATGGATGCAACAGTACAAGCGAGGCAAGGGAGTCCCACTCAACCTCGAACCTGGAAAACAATAGGCGAAAGTGAACAGGATTCACTTTCAACCCAACAGGGTAAACAGCAAACAATACAGTCAGGAAAACCAATCAATACATTAAGAAATGAAATACAGCAAAAATAAACAGCCTCAGCAGCTCTGGATCAACATCTGGCTCCAAGTAATCTCCCATCAGCTACAGGCTTCAACAAGCATCAATCTCCAGCTTCGTGGCCTTCAGGCAAGGGCTTTGATCATCAGTCTTCTATCTGCAATGGCTTTTCTTCAAGCTCAAACCTCCAGGATGAGGGATTAGTCACAAGAGTGAATTGGGTGTTAAGCAATCAGTTGACTACCAAGGGTGGTGAACAGACTGCTTCTAACACAAAGAGACATTTTCTCTCAAGAGTTCTATCTCATAGACACTATCACCAAGCCTTCCAAAGGAAGGGGGTGAGTGTCTTAGAGAGACTCTGAATCACAGAGAAGAATGGATGCAGACAAGGCAATCCATGTTTGAGAAACAAACTTTCTAACCTAGAGCTCTGCCTAGCTCCTAAACCCTACTCTCCTCAGCATCTGCTAGCAAGAAACTCCTCCTCAACTCTGATAGTTGATCTTCAATCTTTGAATCTCCAATGGCTTCATCTTCACAAATCTTCAGCTTCCCCAGGGCCCCAGGCAAACCCAATACCCAAACAAACAAGCAACAATCCCCAGAGGGCACACCACACCAGACAACAGATATACAGACAGTAATAATAGCAGTAGGGGAATCTTAACTGTTTCTCTAAGGGATCTAATAGCTACCCATAGCCCTTATAGTCCCATAACTAATCTATTCAAACCCTAAGTCCTAAGGGAAATGAAATCAAACTCCTAAGTTGTCACCTAAAACCCTAGTTTTGTACATGATGTTCAAGCATTTATTAATCCCCTAAAATTAATTCCTAAAAATGGGAACTAAAATATTTCTACAAGCTTAATATCTCATCTAAACAATATAAAAAGAATGACTAAAAAATATTAAAGCATGTAAGAGAACAAAAATCATTAAAATGATGCATGAAATGAAACTATTTAATATGACATTTATTTAGAAAATATGGAAAAAATATGAAATAAAACTAAAAATGAAATTTTATTTAATGAACATTTTCTAGACATTTTAATGTAAAAGATGTAAAAAGAATGGATGAAAATGCATTTTTTATGAATTTATTATGGATTTATGAAATTGGATGAAAAATTAAAATGAATTAAGAAAATAAAATTGGAATTAAAATGAGGGAGGGGGGTACGAATAGAACTTCGCTCCAGTTATTATTCCATTGGGCCAGGAAATAGGGGGGTGCTGGTAGCGAATTGCCAAGGCCCAGAGTTACTCAGAATCAAGGAAATAAAAAGAAGAGCGCTGGGGGGTGAGAAAAGTAGCGAATTCACGTTAGAACTTGGTTTTGGGCCTAAACCTGGAGGTGGGGATAACAAAATCCATTCAGGCCCGCCCGTTTCAATTAATGAAACGGCGCGTTTTGGCCAAACTTCAATTCCCTCCAAACGATCAGATTAAATGCTGGCCATTGGATCACGCCAAGAGTCAAAAGTCCAACTCCAAATGAAGGGCCACGATTACGTCTTCCTCAATTATTCTGCAAATTAGGGTTTTAACTCCATGAGAGCCATGCACGAGCTATTTTCCTCCTCTCTGTTCTCATCTTACACGCCACGAATCCACATGCTGTAAACACAAAAACCACTCCAAATTCTTCCCTCTACAAGCTTAGGGCATTAGATTATCTTGAAACTCACCACAACAACAAATCCGATTGAATCAAACACTGGCCACCATGAAATCATACTGTTATGAACCATCACCATTCTTCCTCAAACTTACCCTAATCTGATCTATGCATAAAGGTGATTAACCTACACTATCGAGCTAAGATTCTAATGGCTTAACCTAAGAGATATTGATCCAAACAGTTTGTTGCACCTGTCACCAACCATCACCAATCCTTTCCAAATTCATCTAACTTAATCTCCTAACCACCTAGATCAAGTCTAAACTAATAAAATCATGTTAAACTAATTGAATCAAGCTAATCGAATGAAAACTTACCTGATGTAAAACCTTGAGAACAGCTATGGAGATGGAAGATCTGAGGCTTTTGAGACTTGGATCTTGATCCACACACTCAGCAATCAATTCTGTATGCAATATTCTGGTGATTCCTTGCTTGAATTAGGCTGTCCACTTGAGATTGTGATTTTGATGTTGATGAAAAAGTTGCTCGAAAATGGATGATAATCACTTGATCCTTGCTTCAATTATGATCTATGATGATGATGGAGTAAAATTGAATCAATGTGGATGAAGATTGATGAAGATTTTGGAGAATTGGAATGAAAACTCAATGAGAAAGTATGAGAGAAATTTGTGGAATTCTTGGTGCAAATGAAGCCAACCCTTGCCAAATTCTCATTTCATGCTTATATAGACCCCAATGGTACATTCTAGATCCATCTTACACATTCCCTTGTTTTCCAATTTTGATCCATTTTTGAAATGTTTCTTAAAAGGCAAGCAACCATGGATAACTTTCTTTTTTTCTTCTAAACTCAAAAAAGTGTGTGAACCATTGTTCTTAGAATTGTTTTTCCATTCAAAATCATATATTGGAAGTCTCCATTTGGACTTGTAAATCTCCCAAACCATTTTCCATCTTGCAATTATTCACTTTATAAGCCTTTTTAGTTCATATTTTGACCAATTATGCAACATCATGCTATGAGCTTCTCCAATAATTTGTGACCTTCTTTCTAGACTTAAACTCCCATTTGGAGCAAGTTTGATGTTGTAAGTTTTTCCATTTGAAGCCTCCTTGTATGAGTTTTGGACATAGGTTAAAATGACCTGTAATTCACAAATGCCCAAAATACCCTTTGCTTGCCAAGACCATAAGTTGAGTTCTACACATCATATGAAGGCATACCATACCATTCTAGAAAGCTAAGACAATGAGGAACAATTCTTATGTTGACCAAGAATTCATTTGAAATCTCCTTGAGGGGTAAAAATTGCTTGGAAGTCAAGTCACTTTCACAGACAAAAATTCAGATACCTCAGATGACCTGTAACTTGCAAGGACCATAACTTGAGTTCTATAAATCTCCTTGAGGCCTTCCACCACTCAAATTAAAGGTCTTGAGACCCTCTACAAGTTTCATGTTGGCCAAGAAGCCATTTGAAGCTAGCATTTTGACTTATCTTGCTTGGAAATTTGACCTAAACTAGGGGATTTTACAGAGAAACCCTAATTTAGTAACTCCTCTTCTCCTTGATTTCTCTTGAATTCTCCTTGTCATATCTCCATATCCTTCTTCATATGTCAAATGTTGATCCCCACATCTCTCCAATAGACTTGAATGCCCTCTTTAAATCAGTCAATTGACCTAGGGTTGACCTAGGGTTGACCCAGATGAAACCCTAGTTGGCTGTCTTCAGTTATAACTATTGTGATCACCTCAACAACTTATTTTCTTCTCCAAATGACCTTTTAAGTCTCTCATAATGTCTAGATGCTCTCCATGCCTCCACTTCACAGCTCACAACCCTCTTGTTGATCCTCAGATACCCTCAGCTAGGAGATGGACTCAAGGCTTGATCTGCTGAACTCTTTGCTTTAAAATTCTTTCCTGATGACTTGAATAGGATTGAATTGGGATAATAACCTCATGATAGGCCCCTAGAGATGAGAATAGTGATTGGTCCCCTGTTGAATGACTTGCTATGCTCATGCTATGCAGATGGTTAGTCTATGTACATGATTCTATATGCAAATGCTAATGGTAATGAAACATAAACCAAAGAATAAGGTTGGGCAAATTTTAGGGTGCAACAGTTGCCCCTATTCAAGCGACTTGGACCCGATTGGGTGAAGAGCCCGGAGCCTTCAGACATTCGCGGTACGAGACGGTTGAATACTAGTGAAACCAGAAATTTGCCAACCGCAGAAATAAACTGCGCTCCTGCTTGAGGAATGACATTCGTCAGCTGAATCTGACTGTTATAGTAACCCACTGATCTCGCGCGACCGTGCTGGGGATTGTCTTCATCGTTCTGAAGAGGATTCTGTCATAACCGATTGCTTGCTTGTCCACGTTAGGACTCTGTCTGTCATCAATACAAAGAAATCTCAACTAAAACCTGTCCACGTTAGGACTCCACCTGCTGTTAACCCAGAAAAATCTCGGCAACTCCGCTGGGGATAATTCGTCTGCATTTCCATAAACTGAATCGTCCACGTTATGAATAACGCTCTTCCACGTTAGGAATCACATCTGTCCACGTCAGGAATACATCGTCCACGTTAGGAATCATCTCTTCTGCGTCTGTCCACGTCAGGACTAAGCTTTTCATCTTTCCACGTCAGGAAGCCATCCTCTTTCCACATAAGGAGAACTATATCAATCTGTCCACGTAAGGACTCCAATACCACTTGACATGTCCGCGTCAGGACTCCAATCTTTCCACGTCAGGAATACAATTTTTGGTTCTGAACCTGTCCACGTCAGGACTCAACTTTTCTCGAATCTGTCCACGTAAGGACCCCAATTTCTCCGCGTAAGGAATAAACTTCTTCTTCCACGTTAGGAATATCTTCTTTGATCTGTCCGCGTCAGGACTAAACTCTTCCACGTCAGGAATAATCCATTTCTTTCCACGTCAGGAATCAATCTTGATATGTCCGCGTCAGGACTTAATCTTTCCACGTAATGAATAAGCTCGTCTTTCCACGTAAGGAAACCATTTTTCTTCCACGTAAGGAAAGCCCTTAATATGTCCACGTAAGGACTCTGATCTTTCCACGTAAGGAAAACCAACTCTTTCTCGATTTGTCCGCGTCAGGACTCATTTTTCCACGTGAAGAATGCCATCTTAATCTGTCCACGTAAGGAATGCTACTTTAATCTGTCCACGTAAGGACTCCAACCTTTCCACGTTAGGAATGCAACTCCTGATATGTCCGCGTAAGGACTACATCTTTCCACGTAAGGAATCTCCATCTTTCCACGTTAGGAATAATAATCTCTTTGATCTGTCCGCGTTAGGACACTGATCTCGTCTTGATTTGTCCACGTTAGGACTCAGGCGTCTTCGACCCACTGAGGAAATAAGACTTGTCCACGTAAGGACTCACGCGTCTTCGACTTGCTGGGGAAATATCCGCGTCAGGACTTACACTTTGCCAACAACACGAAGAAGGATAAATTTGTCCACGTCAGGACTCTCGTATCTTGTCATCACAAAGAACTACAAACTTGTCCACGTCAGGACGCCCATTTCACCATTACGAATAAAGATATCTGTTGGAACCAAATGATCCACGCCAGGACACCAACACGGAGAGTAACCAATCTTGTCCACGTCAGGATTTCACATTCGATCAATACCGAGAAATCAAATCTGTTCACGTTAGGACTAACACATATCGTCAACCTGAGGAAATGTCCACGTCAGGACTCCACCTTCCAACAGCTCTGAGAAATCGAACCTGTCCACGTTAGGACTAGCACCTCCTATCAGCCCAGGGACATAGACCTGTCCACGTTAGGACGCCCACTTCTGAGGAAATCCCGTCAATATAGGAATAAATCGTCCACGTCAGGACTTAGTTCTCCAATGATCCTCACCCACAAACTGCTCAGCACTGACGTGACAGCGACTTCGAGATGAACTCTACTGGGGATGTCTGAAAACCAACTATCGGACACCTGCTCTGAAATTCTGATTCATGGGACCCGCTGATGCCAAACAAACTCTGCTTGGGGATAAGAAGACACTTATCCTGGCCACTCTGGCTGGGGAAAATAAGAGACATTTGCATAAACGACTCTTCTGGAGACAAAGAGAGTTTTATCATGATAACTCTGTGGGGGAATACCGCCGAAACTGACATTATCATTGAATATCTCCTGCCGAGATCTTGACTGTTTGGTAGTTCATTTGAGCAAGAGCTCTCTCCACCTGAACTGCTAGAATACAAAAACTGCTTCCGCAAAATAAATGCTGGAAGGATAATGCCGACTCGCCGGGGATAGCCTGGTGCTACAAAATTGTTCCGGCAAAATAAATGCTGGTAGGGTGAAGTCGAACCTGCTGGGAAGTTGGGAACTCAAACCACACGTCTTGTTGAAGTAACCCCCTGCTGGGGAATATGACTTTGCTGGAGAATAACAGATGTGCACAGTATGCTCAGACCTTCTGCTGGAACTTGAACCGATATCACCAGTATCTCTGACAAAATAAATGACAGGAACCACCATCAACTCTGCTTGGGGAGAGTCATAATCTTCGAATTCCACTGGAAGGAATGAAAACACTTGCAAAGAGAATTCCTCTGGGGATGGGATGATTCTCTCGGGGAAAATTAACTGACTCCACTGGGGGAGAGTGCCTGACCCTGCGGGGGGAGATGAACCTGTCTGAATACAGCCCTATGATCTTGGAATCACCAAACTCTGCTGAGGACGAATAACTTTTCTGGAACATGTCCTTTTGAGTAAGCTACGGCTAGCTGGGGAATTCTATCCTTCTTCAGGAAGAACATGCATGACCTGCGTGGGGATCAAGCCTTTCACTATCGCAATCTTTTGATCACTTTCCTCGTACGGTTATGAAACCTGCAACAACACAAACAAGACACGACAAGCCTATGCAATCAAATCGATTCAGGTTAGTGACGTTACACTCAGTTACTTCAAAGCTTTAACAATTGTTGGCAAGGGCCAGTGATGTTATACTCATGCTAGTTTCATCAAACTTAGGCGTTTTATCATGCGCAAAACAGTAAAGAACAATCATCAAGTGCTGAATAACACATTTTCATTGATTGGGCCCCTGAATGGGCGGAGTTTTTTGTACACGGGATGTAACTCCTGAAAAGAGGAAGCTACGCAAAGCAGATATACAAGTATGCACAGGAAGCATAAATATTGACAAATTAAATTTTGTACACATGTCGGCAACTGGATGCAGATGAACACCACGAACTGATCCTCCCATGACTCGTCCGACTCTTATACTTTCCCGGTATCCCCACTTCTGAAGAGGTTGTATCCGATAACTGACTCCTCAAATGTATTCTCCCGCATTGATACTCATTGAATTCAAATTCGGACCGCAGTCATTTGCTTTTCTCATCCCTAACTTTTGCGTGAACCGCCCTTTACGGGTTTTCAGTTCACCGGGATACCCCTTTTTGCCGAAGCCGCCCAGTGTAGGTTTTCAACTTCGCGGGTGTACATTTTTCAATTTTATCCCTAACTTTTGCCCGAACCTTTTTATTCTGTTTTTGGTTCGCCAGGATGCCCCCTTTTTGCCTGGACTCTCTTTTTTTTTGTCCAGCGGGTCTATTTTAAGCAAAGTATTTTTTAACTGCGTCCGAATTCACAGGTGATGCAAAGTCTTCCCCGTCCATGGTGGACAACAATAAAGCTCCTCCTGAAAAGACCTTACTGACAACATATGGCCCTTCGTAGTTGGGGGTCCACTTGCCCCTGTGATCTGCTTGCGGCGGGAGAATCCTTTTCAGCACAAGGTCGCCCGTCTGAAAGCTTCGCGGAAGTATCTTCTTGTCGTACGCTTTCTTCATTCGTCTTTGATACAAACGACCGTATGCCAGAGAAGCTAGCCTCTTCTCATCCATCAAACTCAGTTGGTTCAATCTATTCGTTACCCATTCTGCCTCGTCCAGCTGAACATCTCGCAATACCCTCAGAGAAGGGATCTCAACCTCTAATGGTAATACCGCTTCCATTCCGTATACCAACGAGAACGGAGTTGCCCCGGTTGATGTGCGTACCGTCGTACGATAACCGTGCAAGGCGAAAGGTAGCATTTCATGCCAATCTTTATACGTCACCACCATTTTCTGGACTATCTTCTTGATATTCTTATTGGCCGCTTCGACAGCGCCATTCATCTTGGGTCGGTAAGGGGAGGAGTTGTGATGTTCGATCTTGAAATTCTGACAGAGCTCCTTCATCATTTTGTTGTTCAGATTAGAACCGTTATCCGTGATTATCCGCTCGGGGATCCCATATCGGCAAATGATATCTCTCTTGATGAATCTAGCCACCACTTGCTTCGTTACGTTTGCGTAAGACGCCGCTTCCACCCACTTGGTGAAATAATCGATTGCTACTAGGATGAACCGATGCCCGTTAGAAGCCGTCGGCTCGATCTTTCCGATCATATCGATTCCCCACATCGAGAATGGCCATGGAGATGACATCACATTCAGAGGACTCGGAGGCACATGTATCTTGTCAGCATAGATTTGACACTTGTGGCACTTCCTCGCGAACTTGAAACAATCAGTTTCCATCGTCAGCCAAAAGTAACCTGCCCGCAGCAATTTTCTCGTCATAGCGTGCCCACCAGCATGCGTGCCAAAGGTACCTTCGTGAATTTCCTCCATGAGAAGCTTTGCCTCTTTCTCATCTACACAACGCAACAACACCAAATCGTGGTTTCTTCTGTATAAGACGCCATCCGGGTTCAAGTAGAAATTGCCCGCTAATCTCCTGAGAGTCTTCTGATCTTGACTGGATGCCCCAGCCGGATACTCTTTATTCTTCAGGAAATTAAGGATATCAAAATACCACGGTTTGTCATCAGACGCTTCGTCAATGGCAAATACATAAGCTGGCCTGTCCAACCGAGAGATAGTGATCTGGGGAGCTTCGTTCCAGAAATTGACCTTGTACATGGAAGACAAAGTGGCAAGGGCGTCAGCCATTTGATTTTCTGCCCGCGGCACGTGATGCAACTCAACTTTGTCGAAGAAAGGCAACAATCTCCTTGCATAATTCATATAATGTATCAAATTGGGCTGCCGTGTCTCCCATTCCCCTTTGATCTGATTCACCACCAGAGCTGAATCTCCGTATACGTCTAAATGTTTGATTCGCAAATCAATGGCTTCTTCAAGCCCCATTATACAAGCTTCGTATTCGGCCTCATTGTTGGTAACGGCAAAGGTCAATCGGGCAGTAAACGGGATGTGGGACCCGTGTGGAGTAGTGATGATTGCCCCTATTCCGCTACCGTAAGCGTTCACAGCTCCGTCAAATATCATCTTCCACTGGGACCCCGGCTCTGGTCCTTCGTCTGGTAACGGCTCTTCGCAATCCTTCATCTTGAGATACATGATATCCTCGTCAGGAAAATCAAATCTCATTGATTGGTATTCTTCAATAGGCTGCTCTGCCAGATACTCAGACAGCACACTCCCCTTTATAGCCTTTTGCGAGACGTATTGAATATCGTATTCAGTCAAGACCATCTGCCACCTGGCAATTCTACCTGACAACGCCTGCTTTTCGAATATATACTTGATTGGATCCATCTTCGAGATGAGCATGGTTGTATGATTCAGCATGTACTGCCTCAAACGCTTGGCGGCCCAGGCTAGCGCGCAACAAGTTTTCTCCAGCATTGAGTATCGAGATTCACAGTCTGTAAATTTCTTACTCAAATAATAGATTGCATGCTCTTTTCTCCCCGTCTCGTCGTGTTGACCGAGAACACAACCCATGCTCCCCTCAAGAACCGTCAAATACATTATCAAGGGTCTCCCTGCCACCGGGGGTATCAAAATAGGAGGCTCCTGCAGATACTTCTTTATTTTGTCGAATGCCTTTTGACAATTTTCGTTCCACGTTACAGCTTGATCTTTCTTTAGCAGCTTGAATAATGGTTCGCACGTAGCAGTTAGGTGAGATATGAACCGAGCAATGTAGTTCAATCTCCCTAAAAACCCGCGCACCTCTTTCTCTGTTTTAGGCGTCGGCATTTCTTGAATCGCTTTTATTTTAGCAGGATCGACCTCTATTCCTCTTTCGCTTACGATAAACCCCAGCAGTTTACCCGATCTCACCCCGAAGGTGCATTTGTTAGGGTTCAGCCTCAGCCTGAACTTCCTAAGTCTTTTAAACAACTTCAACAGATTCACCAGATGCTCTTCCTCTGTCTGGGATTTAGCAATCATATCGTCAACATAAACTTCGATCTCTTTATGCATCATGTCATGAAAAAGAGTCGTCATCGCACGCTGATATGTTGCCCCAGCATTCTTCAAACCAAAGGGCATCACTTTATAGCAAAATGTACCCCAAGGCGTTATGAAAGTAGTCTTCTCCATATCCTCTGGCGCCATTTTAATTTGATTATAGCCTGAAAAGCCATCCATGAAGGAGAATACAGAATATTGAGCGGTATTATCAACTAACACGTCAATATGAGGAAGTGGAAAATCGTCTTTTAGGCTTGCTTTATTCAAATCTCTATAATCCACGCACATTCGAACCTTGCCATCTTTCTTTGGCACTGGTACGATGTTAGCAACCCATGAGGGATACTTCGTCACAGCCAGGAAACCAGCGTCCCACTGTTTCTGAACCTCCTCTTTGATCTTCATTGCCATATCTGGGCGAGTTCTGCGAAGCTTTTGTTTGACTGGCGGGCAATCTTCTTTCAGTGGCAGGCGATGCACAACCATATCAGTATCGAGCCCTGGCATATCTTGATACGACCAAGCGAATACATCATTATACTCTCGGAGCATTTCAACCAGTTTTCGCTTGATATCACTCTGCAGTGCGGCTCCAATACGAATATTCTTCTCAACCCCTTCCGACCCCAAATTGATAATTTCGATAACCTCGTCGTGAGGCAGAATGGCTCTTTCCTCTTGCTTCACCAACCAAGACAGTTCTTCAGGAACGTCGCTATCTTCGACAACCTCTTCTTCGGTCTGGAATACCGGGTGCTCGAAGTCGGGACGAGTCATAGGTGGCTCAAGGATGTCATCTGAAAATGTTATCCTGCAAAAGGAAGGGTTAAGTGCTTCAAAATGCGTATAAAGCGGTTAACCACATTGCCATTTTATTGAAAAATACAAAACAAGAAGGACAGGGATTACAGTATTTGCACATGGAAAAACGCCATTTATTCAATGATTAACGCGCAATGTTTATAACAACACAGCCCTAAGCAAATCCTGATGCCCCGGGCAAGACATCAAATTATTCAACAATTAATAAAGCAAAGCATTACTGTTTAAAAGTCACAGGAACAAGCTCCTGAATAGACCAGTTGCACAGTCCTTGTCCTGGCGTGCTTGGCTGAATCCAGGCATCCATATCACAGTCGCTGTCCCCTTCATCGGACTCTGAAGCAGCATTGACAGATTCATGGCATACTCCACTGGCAGAGATGGTGATTGACTTTCTGAAATGAGGAGCCCCCACAGAAGGAGTTGATGACGACGGTCGGTACCCCAGTCCGAACCGGTCCATTTTCACAGGAATGTCCAATACTTTGCCCCAGCCCTTGGCTTCTCCTGCTTCCACTAGCGCTCGAGCTTCTTTATACGATGAGACAGCTATCTCTGGCACTTTGTTTGGCCTGGGATCCTTGTCCTTTATGCGCAAACCTTCGAATGCCTGGCATGGCGTCTCGTGGATCTCCCCGTCGACTTCCACATATTTAAACGAAGATAGATGGCTGACCAGGATGTCTTCTTCTCCGCACACGGTGACTACGCTGTCTCCGACCATATACTTTAACTTCTGATGCAGGGTAGACGTGACTGCCCCTGCCCCGTGAATCCAAGGTCTTCCCAGCAAGCAGCTGTACGCAGGCTGTATATCCATGATATAAAACTCCGTTGCAAACACTTCCGGCCCCACCTGCAGAGGCAAGGTAATTGATCCGAAGACTGTTCTCCGCGTGCCGTCAAACGCTCTGACTACCAAATCGCTGGGTGTACACAAAATCCCTCGAACATCCAGCTTCATCATCGCCTTCTTAGGCAGCACATTCAAAGACGACCCGGTGTCAACCAATACGTGCGACATTGTCGACCCTCTGCACTCAACAGATACATGTAATGCCATATTATGGTCTCTCCCTTTCGGAGTCAAGTCAAAATCAGTAAAGCCCAGACTGTGGCCTGCATTTACATGTGCCAATACTCCTTCTAGCTGGTTCACGGAGACATCCTGTGGTACAAAAGAAGTGTCCAGGACTTTCAACAAAGCATTCCTGTGGGCTTCCGAACACAACAGCAATGACAATATAGATATTTTGGACGGTGTTTGCTGCAGATGCTCCACAATTTTATAATCGCTTTTCCGAATCAAGCGCATGAATTCCTCTACATCTTTCGATGCTGCTTCTTTTTCACTTGCTTGAACCGGAACATTCTCAACCGCTTTCCCCTTTCCTTTCGCTAGCCTTTCGGCCTCTACTTCAGGTGATATAAAGATCCTGCCGCTCCTCGTCATGCCTCCTGAACCAACAACATTATCCACAGCCTCCGCTGACTGCTTGTTGACATCGATCTTAATCCCATCACAATACACCTCTAGCCCATATGACCATGGGACTGCTCTCGTGTTCTCATACGGGATTGGCCCGGCTTTAGTTATGGTAATCGGTGGGCGCTGAGCTGGTGCTGCAATAGTGATCGTCTTCCGCGGAATCGTTACCGTGGCCACATCACTCCGATTATCCACTACTGCCCCTGCAGGCTCATCCGTTGCTGTTCTATCAAACTGCAATATACCTTCATCAATTAAGGCCTGAATGCCTTTCTTCAAATCCTCACACCCCCCAGCCAGGGCCCAACAGTCTAAACAGTACTCATTACAACCCGGGTAAACACCTCCTTGCAACAGTCGACTCTTTATTTCGCTCAGCGGCGTCTTTAAATCCTCAACATTCATAATCAGATTCAGCTCTTCCTCAGTCAGAACAGCGTTCGCCCCATGATTAGGCATGGGTTTCTGGACTATATTCGGAACTGTCGTTCCGAAATTGATAGACTTGTTGTCCAAAAGATCCTGCACAACGTGCTTAAAAGCATGACAACCTTCTATATCATGGCCCGGGGCCCCAGAATGAAACTCGCAGTGCCTATTTGCATCATAGCCGAACGGGGGAGTTCCCGTTATCGGTGCCAAGGTTCTTTTCTCCACCAGATTCAATCCCAACAATGTCTGCAATAAATCAGCATAGGTAGAGGGAGGTTTCTCAAATACTCTTCTCGGCTTACCACCCTGGAATTTTCGCTGAGCTTGCTGTGCCCCCTGCTGAGGCTGCTGCTGCTGTGGCATTGGTTGCTGCTGAACCGGTTGTTGCTGGATTGGTTGTTGCTGATAGGGGATAGTAACACTCGACACTTGCTGCGGCTGACGATATTGATTTCTTCCCCTGCCTCGGCCTCGGCCTCGGCCTCCAAATACAGCGCTAGCTTCGCCCTGACGGCGCCCACCATAAGCTTTCTTATTACTGCCAGATGCAGTTGATTCATCGACTTGGAACTTTCCTTGCTTAATGTTCCGCTCAATCTTTTCGCCCATCAGAATCAGGTCTGAAAAACTAGCCAGAGACGTATGAAACAGCATATCATGAAACAGCCCGGTGAATGTACCAACAAACATATCGTTCATTTCTTTATCTTCTACAGGGGGACGGACCCTGGCAGCCATATCGCGCCACCTTTGCGCGTACTCCTTAAAACTCTCCCCCTTCTTCTGCGAAAGCCCGGCCAACTGGACCCGATTGGGTGCCAGGTCGCTGTTATACTTGTAATGGGCTACGAATGCCTCTGCTAATTGCTTCCAAGTCTTGATATCAGTTGGCTCCAACCCCATGTACCACTCTAGGGAAGGACCAGATAGACTATCCTGAAAGAAATGCATGAGCATTCTTTCATCAGTGGAGTATGCAGACATCTTTCTGTAATAAGCTCGTACATGCACCTTCGGACATGTGTCTCCTTTGTACTTATCGAACGCAGGCGCTTTGAATTTAATGGGCACCCTCAAGCCAGGTACCAAGCCCATAGTTGCCATGTCCAGCCCCACAGCACTCTGATTTAAGACTCCCTTCATTTGCTCTTCCAGCATTCTAATCTTTTGAGAATCATCCATCGGCCCTTCAAAACCTCCTCCAGAGAAGGCGTCCTCCTGTTGATCCTCTTGCCACATACCGTTTCCAGCCCCGTACCCATCGTACGCATTATTACGTCCAGCTCTGATTTGATTCATCCCGGGACCTCGGCCTCTGTTGCCATACCCTTGAACGCCTCCCGCAGGACCACCAGCCATAAATCCAGTACCGTTTCCGTTTCCAAAGCCTCCGTAACCCTGATTGACCATACCATAACCATCTTGCCCAAAGCCTTGGGCATTAAAGCCATACTTGCCAGTGTTGTCGAACCCCTGATCGTTAAATCCGAACCCAGCGTTGACAAAGCCATTGCCTCCGAGATTATCTCCCAAATTGACATCACCCAGCCCAGCATTATGGACAGCAGTTTCATTTCCCACTCCGACGTTACCATTCACAGCAGCGGTAGCGTTGTTGAGATTAGCGGCAGGTATATTGACGACAGGTGGAGCCACTGGCGTGGGAGTGCCGTCTCCATGAGCAGTATCAACCCGGACAGACTGATGATCTTCGTTACCATGACCAGCGTTGCGAGCCAACAGGGGCTGGACCATGGCCTGCAAATTCTCTTGCCCTTTTGCTATAGCTTCCATGGTCTGCATGAAGAGGGCGAGTTTTTCGCGCACATCCTGCATCTCGTTCTGAATTTGGTCCATGACTTTCCGACAGTTGGATCGTGTAGAATAGCGGTGCGGATGTTGATCTGGAATCCTGTTAAGTACCTGATACAGAGCAAGAGATAAGACACCATTCAAAGATTACCTGTTATGCAATATGAGTATGAATGCAATGCAATGTGTCTGTGCCTTAGGGAAGTTCATTCCCCCCAGTTCTAGTGCGAAGGTGCCGGTGCAGTGACAGTGCTGACAATAGGAATATCGGAGCTGAATCATAGAAAGCCTCATATATTGCAGAGAGAATCAATAATCCCAGGGTACAATATCACTGGGAGTACAAAGAAGGCATGACCTCAACCAACAATCCTGGTGATGGTCAGCACTATGCAAATAAAGCATATAAGTAACTACATGAAATGATCAAATCCTCCCAAAAGTCTGATACTCCTCTAACAACTTCTTGGTCTCCGGATGGCTTGGTCGATCAAGCAGCCCTTCAACAAGCTGGTTTCTCTTCTTAAGGACACGGTGTACGTCTTCAGCAGTTTCTTCCCACGTTGCTTCTCCGAAGCAATCTTCTAGCTTTCGCTTCTGAGACACTGCTTCATCTCTGGATTTGATTGCCTTGTTCAGTGCATGCTGGACACTATACCGGTTCATCACTTCTTCCTCGCACTTCTTGATGCTAGACTTCAACTTCTCTTCGAGGTCGGAAATTTGCTGCTTCAGCTTATCTTCCCTCTTCTTGTTGTTAGTGAGTGTAGCATTCCAAGTCTTATTGCAAGAAGATATCTCTCGGTGTGCTGCGTCGAGCGCCTTCTTTTTGGCTTCCAGCATGTCATGGGAACTTCTGAACTCTTGCCCTAGACGTTCGCGCTTCTTCTTTTCCTCGGTCAACTCCGATCCTAACCTGTTTACCAGCTCAATCTGTTGTTGGAAAGCATATACAGCCTTGTTTTTCTCGCTGCGTGCCTGGGCTAACTCTTGCTCTAACCCTTCGTTAATCTTCATCAGGGCTTCTTTCTCCTTCACAACCTGCTCATAGACTTCTCTAGAAACAGTGGTCGGCTCTTCTACCGGAACGGGAACAAGAATTGGTGCATCTGGAAACGGCATCTTCAACTGACTAGCCCTCTCCTGAATCCAAACTCTATAAGGTGCATAGGCCTGACAGTCATTCTTTCCTAACAACGGCTTCCCTCGGCGGTTACTATGCGTCCAGGCACGTTGCAACTTGGCTAATAACTCCCCTTTCACTTCACCTGTGAATTACAGAGATTCCTGTACTTCTTCCTCCTGAGGTGGATTCTTCAGCGCATAACCGAACTGGCGAATGAATAGAGCAGGGTTGTAGTTGATACAGCCCTTTCTTCCTATCAACGGCACATTAGGGTACCCAGAACAACTGAAGATGAGCTCAGATCCTAACAGGTCTCGATCAAACCACTCCATATCTTCCGACGATAGCCTCATCAGACGCTCTGGCCAACCAACTGGAACTGTAGTCTCTGCAGCAGATCCTCTCTTAGGAAGGTGACTCTCAAACCACATACTCAACAAGGGCACACACAGGTGAACATTCTTCCCCCTTCCCTTCTCATTCTTGTAATGCAGTGAGTGGTAGAGATCTCCGAGTAGAGTAGGTACAGGATTACCAGCGGCAAACAAGTAGAAAGCATCGAAGTCCACAAAATCCGGTATATTGGGGAACAGTACTATGCCATAAATGCACAAAGCCAACACAGCATTGAAAGCAACCCAGCACCCATTCTTAGCGTACTCTTGGGCTTTACCCACTAAGAACTGAAATGAGAATCCTGGAACTCCACGGGAAACAGTAGTCACAAGTTCAGAAGCATCAACATGCAAGGCTTTTGCCAATTCCTCCGGCTTAGGTTTGGCATCATAATGAATGAATGGAACCTGGTTCTGCACGGGCAGCTCAACATACTCAGCGTATTCCTCCAGAGTTGGTCCCATAATAAAGTCAGAGAACGTAAAACACCTCAAAGCAGGGTCGTAGAATTGCATCAAAGCATACAGCCCATCTAACTCTACCTCTGTAGGTTTGCTCACCAATCTCAATAATCTACCATAACTCATCCGGAAACTCCTACGAACACCCTCATCAGCAAGAGAGATCAACCCCAGTAAAGGAACAATATCAGGCGTAGGCAATTTGTAAGCAACTGTTCTCCTTAAGCTAGTCATGATCAAACACTCAGAAGTCCGGGCACTAGAACTAGGGAAATGCAAATGCACCTGCAGCACAGACACACGTTAGTGAAATGCAAATGGTAATGGATATGCAAGCAATGCAATGCAAGTAACATTCAACAGGGACCAAAGCTGCAGCTGAACAGCCTAAACCCAATCAAGAAAGGTCTCAGATAGACCATCCAGAAGTCACCAAACCCTGGTCTCAGATAGACCTAAAATAAAACTCCAACACTGGTCTCTGACAGACCTCAAACCATAACTCCAACTGGTCTCTGATAGACCTCAAATCACATCTATAACTGGTCTCTGACAGACCCCATAACATATCTCCACATGGTCTCTGACAGACCTCATAACTCTCCATAAATAACCAGGATCTCTGATCAAGAAACAACCGGTATCTGAAGGTCTGGTTACCTGCATAACCCCAAATCCCCTCACAGGTGGGTGGCCCTATAACTGGCACAAGGTACGGCATCCTATGCGGTCGTCGGCGTCACAGACTTTCAGGGTTGATGATACGATTCCCAGAAGGAGTGGCATCACCAAATCCTGAAGAGGCCTCACTTAGCCAACTTCCAAATGATCGGTCCCCAGAGTCGACAATCCAACTAACCAGCAACCCACGCCAACCAAAGGAAGGGGCAGGAGGCCAACCAGAGGAACCTCGTCTGAGTGTAGATTTCATGGGACACCAAAGCAAGCAAAGCAAGCGGGCGCCCACTAATTTCTACTCTAATTCTAGGTGCACTCAAGCCCAGGTCCGGCTTATCTCTCAATATCAGAACACCCGTCACACCCCAGATACAGCAATAATAATCAATATACAAAGCTGAAAAATACAGGGTTAGAAATATACAATAACTCCATACAAAATCCTCGACGGGAAAACAAGCGTTAGGATTGACTCTCTCAAGGGACGTTGGATCCCAAATGCATAAGAACCATCGCAGTCCTTAGCAGCCAGGGGACGTTGGGTCCCCAGCAGAGTCGCCAGCTGTCGCTACTGCGAAAATCGGCGCCGGCTGAACAGAAGAGTCGCCACCGCGCGTTATTTATCCCACGGGAGGGAAAGGAAACGCTCAGAGTAAACCTCGCACAACACGGGAAAGGTATGGTCATCGCAACCAAAACCTGGATTCGGGAGTCGGTTACGCAAGGGGAAGGTATTAGCACCCCTCACGTCCGTCGTACTCGACGGGATCCACGCTTGTTTTTGGGTATGGATTGTTATTCTATCTAAACTATAGGTCAAGGGTTAAAAGAAAAATAAAATGAAAATAAAAATGACTCGGCAAAGTATCGCACTTTATGCCTACGTATTCCCGCCTGGAACGAGAAATCAGAGTCAACGTAGTTCGCCTACCTACGGGAAAGGAGGGGAAGGTTGCTCGCTAGGATATCGCATCCTATGCCTACGTACTTCCACACAGCATGGAAGATCAGAGCAAACGTAGTTCGGGCCACGGAAGACACAAGCTTGTCTTGGTTGATTTTATTCCTTCTGAAAAAGGTTTTTCTGATTAAGAGTCCACGGCGGACAAAAATGACGTCTTGATGAGTTCACATTCTTTTACGGAAGAAGTGTCTTTTATTGTGTTTGAAATCTTTATGTGTTTTTCTGTTTGTTTTGAGAGAGAAAGAGACAGAACTCTAACCTACGGTTGCGAAGGGAAACAAACTAACCTAATGTTATCATGCATGGGTTAAGACCTAGTGTCTATCATGCTCCTCTCTTGCACAGAGAGAAACAGAGATCCTAAGGGATAGGCAGAAACAGAAACAATATCGGATATATACAGTAAAACAGTAAAATGCATGGATGCAACAGTACAAGCGAGGCAAGGGAGTCCCACTCAACCTCGAACCTGGAAAACAATAGGCGAAAGTGAACAGGATTCACTTTCAACCCAACAGGGTAAACAGCAAAAAATACAGTCAGGAAAACCAATCAATACATTAAGAAATGAAATACAGCAAAAATAAACAGCCTCAGCAGCTCTGGATCAACATCTGGCTCCAAGTAATCTCCCATCAGCTACAGGCTTCAACAAGCATCAATCTCCAGCTTCGTGGCCTTCAGGCAAGGGCTTTGATCATCAGTCTTCTATCTGCAATGGCTTTTCTTCAAGCTCAAACCTCCAGGATGAGGGATTAGTCACAAGAGTGAATTGGGTGTTAAGCAATCAGTTGACTACCAAGGGTGGTGAACAGACTGCTTCTAACACAAAGAGACATTTTCTCTCAAGAGTTCTATCTCATAGACACTATCACCAAGCCTTCCAAAGGAAGGGGGTGAGTGTCTTAGAGAGACTCTGAATCACAGAGAAGAATGGATGCAGACAAGGCAATCCATGTTTGAGAAACAAACTTTCTAACCTAGAGCTCTGCCTAGCTCCTAAACCCTACTCTCCTCAGCATCTGCTAGCAAGAAACTCCTCCTCAACTCTGATAGTTGATCTTCAATCTTTGAATCTCCAATGGCTTCATCTTCACAAATCTTCAGCTTCCCCAGGGCCCCAGGCAAACCCAATACCCAAACAAACAAGCAACAATCCCCAGAGGGCACACCACACCAGACAACAGATATACAGACAGTAATAATAGCAGTAGGGGAATCTTAACTGTTTCTCTAAGGGATCTAATAGCTACCCATAGCCCTTATAGTCCCATAACTAATCTATTCAAACCCTAAGTCCTAAGGGAAATGAAATCAAACTCCTAAGTTGTCACCTAAAACCCTAGTTTTGTACATGATGTTCAAGCATTTATTAATCCCCTAAAATTAATTCCTAAAAATGGGAACTAAAATATTTCTACAAGCTTAATATCTCATCTAAACAATATAAAAAGAATGACTAAAAAATATTAAAGCATGTAAGAGAACAAAAATCATTAAAATGATGCATGAAATGAAACTATTTAATATGACATTTATTTAGAAAATATGGAAAAAATATGAAATAAAACTAAAAATGAAATTTTATTTAATGAACATTTTCTAGACATTTTAATGTAAAAGATGTAAAAAGAATGGATGAAAATGCATTTTTTATGAATTTATTATGGATTTATGAAATTGGATGAAAAATTAAAATGAATTAAGAAAATAAAATTGGAATTAAAATGAGGGAGGGGGGTACGAATAGAACTTCGCTCCAGTTATTATTCCATTGGGCCAGGAAATAGGGGGGTGCTGGTAGCGAATTGCCAAGGCCCAGAGTTACTCAGAATCAAGGAAATAAAAAGAAGAGCGCTGGGGGGTGAGAAAAGTAGCGAATTCACGTTAGAACTTGGTTTTGGGCCTAAACCTGGAGGTGGGGATAACAAAATCCATTCAGGCCCGCCCGTTTCAATTAATGAAACGGCGCGTTTTGGCCAAACTTCAATTCCCTCCAAACGATCAGATTAAATGCTGGCCATTGGATCACGCCAAGAGTCAAAAGTCCAACTCCAAATGAAGGGCCACGATTACGTCTTCCTCAATTATTCTGCAAATTAGGGTTTTAACTCCATGAGAGCCATGCACGAGCTATTTTCCTCCTCTCTGTTCTCATCTTACACGCCACGAATCCACATGCTGTAAACACAAAAACCACTCCAAATTCTTCCCTCTACAAGCTTAGGGCATTAGATTATCTTGAAACTCACCACAACAACAAATCCGATTGAATCAAACACTGGCCACCATGAAATCATACTGTTATGAACCATCACCATTCTTCCTCAAACTTACCCTAATCTGATCTATGCATAAAGGTGATTAACCTACACTATCGAGCTAAGATTCTAATGGCTTAACCTAAGAGATATTGATCCAAACAGTTTGTTGCACCTGTCACCAACCATCACCAATCCTTTCCAAATTCATCTAACTTAATCTCCTAACCACCTAGATCAAGTCTAAACTAATAAAATCATGTTAAACTAATTGAATCAAGCTAATCGAATGAAAACTTACCTGATGTAAAACCTTGAGAACAGCTATGGAGATGGAAGATCTGAGGCTTTTGAGACTTGGATCTTGATCCACACACTCAGCAATCAATTCTGTATGCAATATTCTGGTGATTCCTTGCTTGAATTAGGCTGTCCACTTGAGATTGTGATTTTGATGTTGATGAAAAAGTTGCTCGAAAATGGATGATAATCACTTGATCCTTGCTTCAATTATGATCTATGATGATGATGGAGTAAAATTGAATCAATGTGGATGAAGATTGATGAAGATTTTGGAGAATTGGAATGAAAACTCAATGAGAAAGTATGAGAGAAATTTGTGGAATTCTTGGTGCAAATGAAGCCAACCCTTGCCAAATTCTCATTTCATGCTTATATAGACCCCAATGGTACATTCTAGATCCATCTTACACATTCCCTTGTTTTCCAATTTTGATCCATTTTTGAAATGTTTCTTAAAAGGCAAGCAACCATGGATAACTTTCTTTTTTTCTTCTAAACTCAAAAAAGTGTGTGAACCATTGTTCTTAGAATTGTTTTTCCATTCAAAATCATATATTGGAAGTCTCCATTTGGACTTGTAAATCTCCCAAACCATTTTCCATCTTGCAATTATTCACTTTATAAGCCTTTTTAGTTCATATTTTGACCAATTATGCAACATCATGCTATGAGCTTCTCCAATAATTTGTGACCTTCTTTCTAGACTTAAAATCCCATTTGGAGCAAGTTTGATGTTGTAAGTTTTTCCATTTGAAGCCTCCTTGTATGAGTTTTGGACATAGGTTAAAATGACCTGTAATTCACAAATGCCCAAAATACCCTTTGCTTGCCAAGACCATAAGTTGAGTTCTACACATCATATGAAGGCATACCATACCATTCTAGAAAGCTAAGACAATGAGGAACAATTCTTATGTTGACCAAGAATTCATTTGAAATCTCCTTGAGGGGTAAAAATTGCTTGGAAGTCAAGTCACTTTCACAGACAAAAATTCAGATACCTCAGATGACCTGTAACTTGCAAGGACCATAACTTGAGTTCTATAAATCTCCTTGAGGTCTTCCACCACTCAAATTAAAGGTCTTGAGACCCTCTACAAGTTTCATGTTGGCCAAGAAGCCATTTGAAGCTAGCATTTTGACTTATCTTGCTTGGAAATTTGACCTAAACTAGGGGATTTTACAGAGAAACCCTAATTTAGTAACTCCTCTTCTCCTTGATTTCTCTTGAATTCTCCTTGTCATATCTCCATATCCTTCTTCATATGTCAAATGTTGATCCCCACATCTCTCCAATAGACTTGAATTCCCTCTTTAAATCAGTCAATTGACCTAGGGTTGACCTAGGGTTGACCCAGATGAAACCCTAGTTGGCTGTCTTCAGTTATAACTATTGTGATCACCTCAACAACTTATTTTCTTCTCCAAATGACCTTTTAAGTCTCTCATAATGTCTAGATGCTCTCCATGCCTCCACTTCACAGCTCACAACCCTCTTGTTGATCCTCAGATACCCTCAGCTAGGAGATGGACTCAAGGCTTGATCTGCTGAACTCTTTGCTTTAAAATTCTTTCCTGATGACTTGAATAGGATTGAATTGGGATAATAACCTCATGATAGGCCCCTAGAGATGAGAATAGTGATTGGTCCCCTGTTGAATGACTTGCTATGCTCATGCTATGCAGATGGTTAGTCTATGTACATGATTCTATATGCAAATGCTAATGGTAATGAAACATAAACCAAAGAATAAGGTTGGGCAAATTTTAGGGTGCAACACCGCCCAGTGTAGGTTTTCAACTTCGCGGGTGTACATTTTTCAATTTTATCCCTAACTTTTGCCCGAACCTTTTATTCTGTTTTTGGTTCGCCAGGATGCCCTATTTTTGCCTGGACTCTTTTTTTCCTGTCCAGCGGGTCTATTTTAAGCAAAGTATTTTTTAACTGCGTCCGAATTTACAGGTGACATGAAGTCTTCTCCGTCCATGGTGGACAACAACAACGCTCCTCCTGAGAAGACTTTCCTGACAACGTATGGCCCTTCGTAGTTGGGGGTCCACTTGCCCATGTGATCTGCTTGCGGTGGGAGAATCCTTTTCAGCACAAGGTCGCCCGTCTGAAAGCTTCGCGGATGTATCTTCTTGTCATACGCTTTCTTCATTCGGCTCTGGTACAAACGACCGTATGCTAGAGAAGCTAGCCTTTTCTCGTCCATCAAACTCAGTTGATTCAACCTGTCTTTTACCCATTCTGCCTCGTCCAGCTGAACGTCTCGCAATACCCTCAGAGAAGGGATCTCAACTTCCAATGGTGATACCGCTTCCATTCCGTATACCAACGAGAACGGGGTTGCCCCGGTTGATGTGCGTACCGTCGTACGATAACCGTGCAATGCAAAGGGTAGCATCTCATGCCAATCCTTATAGGTCACCACCATTTTCTGAATGATCTTCTTTATATTCTTATTGGCCGCTTCAACAGCGCCATTCATCTTGGGTCGGTACGGGGAGGAGTTGTGATGTTCGATCTTGAAATTCTGACAGAGCTCCTTCATCATTTTGTTGTTCAGGTTCGAACCATTGTCCGTGATTATCCGCTCGGGAATCCCATATCGGCAAATGATATCTCTCTTGATGAATCTAGCCACCACTTGCTTCGTTACATTGGCGTAGGACGCCGCTTCCACCCACTTGGTGAAGTAATCAATTGCTACGAGAATGAACCGGTGTCCATTAGAAGTCGTCGGCTCGATCTTTCCAATCATATCGATTCCCCACATCGAGAATGGCCACGGAGATGACATTACATTCAGGGGACTCGGAGGCACATGAATCTTATCAGCATAAATTTGGCACTTGTGGCACTTCCTTGCGAACTTGAAACAATCCGTCTCCATAGTCAGCCAAAAATATCCTGCCCTCAGCAGCTTTCTCGTCATAGCATGCCCACCAGCATGCGTACCAAAGGTACCTTCGTGTATTTCCTCCATGAGCAGCTTTGCCTCTTTCTCGTCTACACAACGCAACAACACCAAATCGTGGTTTCTTCTGTATAGGACGCCATCCGGATTCAAATAGAAATTACCCGCTAATCTCCTGAGAGTCTTCTGATCTTGACTGGATGCCCCAGCCGGATACTCTTTATTCTTCAGGAAATTAAGGATATCAAAATACCACGGTTTGTCGTCGGATACTTCGTCAATAGCAAATACGTACGCTGGCCTGTCAAGCCGAGAGATAATGATTCGGGGAGCCTCGTTCCAAAAGTTGACTTTGTACATGGAAGACAAAGTGGCCAGGGCGTCAGCCATTTGATTCTCTGCCCGCGGTACATGATGCAACTCGACTTTGTCGAAGAAAGGCAACAATCTCCTTGCATAATTCATGTAATGTATCAAGTTGGGCTGACGCGTCTCCCATTCCCCTTTGATCTGATTTACCACCAGAGCTGAGTCTCCGTATACGTCAAGATGCTTGATTCGCAAATCGATGGCTTCTTCAAGCCCCATTATACAAGCTTCGTATTCGGCCTCATTATTGGTAACGGCAAAGGTCAATCGGGCAGTAAACGGGATGTGCGACCTGTGTGGCGTAGTGATGATTGCCCCTATTCCGCTACCGTAAGCATTCACAGCTCCGTCAAATATCATCTTCCATTTGGAACCCAACTCCGGTCCCTCGTCTGGCAACGGCTCTTCACAATCTTTCATCTTTAGGTACATGATATCCTCGTCAGGAAAATCAAACCTCATCGATTGGTACTCTTCAATAGGCTGCTCCGCCAGATACTCAGACAGCACACTCCCCTTTATAGCCTTTTGCGAGACGTATTGAATGTCATATTCAGTCAAGACCATCTGCCAACGGGCAATTCTTCCTAACAACGCCTGCTTTTCGAATACATATTTGATAGGATCCATCTTCGAGATGAGCATGGTTGTATGATTCAGCATGTATTGCCTCAAACGCTTGGCGGCCCAGGCTAGCGCGCAACAAGTTTTCTCCAGCATTGAGTATCGAGATTCACAATCTGTAAATTTCTTACTCAAGTAATAGATTGCATGCTCTTTTCTCCCTGTCTCGTCGTGCTGACCGAGAACACAACCCATGCTTCCCTCAAGAACCGTCAAATACATGATCAAGGGTCTGCCCGCCACTGGGGGTATCAGAATAGGAGGTTCCTGCAAATACTTCTTTATTTTATCGAACGCCTTCTGACAATTTTCGTTCCACGTTACAGCTTGATCTTTCTTCAATAACTTGAATAATGGTTCACACGTAGCAGTTAGGTGAGATATGAACCGAGCGATGTAGTTCAACCTCCCTAAAAACCCGCGCACCTCTTTTTCTGTTTTAGGCGTCGGCATTTCTTGAATCGCTTTTATTTTAGCAGGATTGACCTCTATTCCTCTTTCGCTTACGATAAACCCCAACAGTTTACCCGACCTCACCCCGAAGGTGCATTTGTTAGGGTTCAGTCTCAGCCTGAACTTCCTAAGCCTTTTAAATAACTTCAGCAAATTCACCAGATGCTCTTCCTCCGTCTGGGATTTGGCAATCATATCGTCAACATAAACTTCGATCTCTTTATGCATCATATCATGGAAAAGAGTCGTCATCGCACGCTGATATGTTGCCCCAGCATTTTTCAAACCAAAGGGCATCACCTTATAGCAAAATGTTCCCCAAGGCGTTATGAAAGTGGTCTTCTCCATATCCTCTGGCGCCATTTTAATGTGATTATAGCCTGAAAAGCCATCCATGAAGGAGAATACGGAGTATTGAGCAGTATTATCAACTAACACGTCAATGTGAGGAAGTGGAAAATCGTCTTTTGGGCTTGCTTTATTCAAATCTCTATAATCCACGCACATTCGAACCTTGCCATCTTTCTTTGGCACTGGTACGATGTTAGCAACCCATGAGGGATACTTTGTCACAGCCAGGAAACCAGCGTCCCACTGTTTTTGAACTTCCTCTTTGATCTTCACTGCCATATCTGGTCGAGTTCTGCGAAGCTTTTGTTTGACGGGCGGGCAGTCTTCCTTCAATGGCAGACGGTGCACCACCATATCTGTATCGAGCCCCGGCATATCTTCATATGACCAAGCGAACACATCCCTATATTCTCGGAGCATTTCAACCAGTTTTTGCTTGATATCACCCTGCAGTGCGGCCCCGATGCGGATATTCTTCTCAACCCCTTCCGACCCCAAGTTGATAATTTCGATGACCTCCTCGTGAGGCAAAATGGCTCTTTCCTCCTGCTTCACCAACCAAGACAGTTCTTCAGGAACGTCACTATCTTCGACAACCTCTTCTTCGGCCTGAAATACCGGGTGCTCAAAGTCGGGACGAGTCATAGGTGGTTCAAGGATGTCATCTGAAAATGTTATCCTGCAAAAGGAATAGTTAAGTGCTTCAAAATGCGTCTAAAGCGAATAACCACGTTGCCATTTTATTGAGAAATATAAAACGAGAAAGACAGGGATTACAGTATTTGCACATGAAAGAAACGCCATTTATTTAATGAATAACATGCAATGTTCATAACAACACAGCCCTAAGCAAATCACGATGCCCCGGGCAAGGCATCAGATTATTCAACAATTAATAAAGCAAAGCATTACTGTTTAAAAGTCACAGGAACAAGCTCCTGAATAGACCAGTTGCACAGTCCTTGTCCTGGTGTGCTTGGCTGAATCCAGGCATCCATATCACAATCGATGTCTCCTTCGTCAGACTCCGAAGCAGCATTGACGGTCTCATGACACACTCCACTGGCAGAGATAGTTATTGGCCCTCTAAAACGGGGTGCCCCCACAGCGGGAGTTGATGACGACGGTTGGTACCCCAGCCCGAACCGGTCCATCTTCACAGGAATATCCAGCACTTTGCCCCAACCCTTTGCTTCTCCTGCTTCCACTAGAGCTTGAGCTTCTTTATACGACGAGACAGCTATCTCTGGCGCTTTGCTCGGCCCAGGACCTTTGTCCTTGATACGCAACCCTTCAAATGCCTGGCAGGGTGTTTCGTGGATTTCTCCGTCGACCTCCACATATTTAAATGACGACAAATGGCTGACCAGGATGTCTTCTTCTCCGCATACGGTGACTACGCTGTCTCCGACCATATATTTTAGCTTCTGATGCTGGGTGGACGTGACTGCCCCAGCCCCATGAATCCAGGGTCGTCCGAGCAAGCAGCTATACGCAGGCTGTATATCCATGATATAAAATTCAGTTGCAAACACCTCCGGCCCTACTTGTAGAGGCAATGTTATCGATCCGAAGACTGTTCTCCGCGTGCCGTCAAAGGCTCTAACTACCAAGTCACTGGGTGTACACAGGATTCCTCTAACATCCAGCTTCATCATCGCCTTCTTGGGCATCACATTCAAAGACGATCCGGTGTCGACCAGTACATGCGACATTACTGATCCTCTACACTCAACAGATATGTGCAGCGCCATATTATGATCTCTCCCTTTCGGGGTCAAATCGAAGTCGGTAAAGCCCAAGTTGTGGCCTGCATTTACATGTGCCAACACTCCTTCCAGTTGATTTACAGAGACGTCTTGGGGTACGAAGGAAGTATCCAGGACTTTCAACAAAGCATTTCTGTGAGCTTCAGAACACAACAGCAATGACAGGATCGATATTTTGGACGGCGTCTGCTGCAGATGTTCCACAATCTTATAATCACTTTTTCGAATCAAGCGCATGAACTCTTCTACATCTTTCGATGATGCTTCTTTTTCGCTTGCTTGCACTGGGACATTCTCAACTATCTTCCCTTTCCCCTTCGCTAGTCTTTCGGCCTCCACTTCAGGAGATATAAAGATCCTACCACTCCTTGTCACACCTCCCGAACCAACAACATTATCCACAGTCTCGGCTGGCTGCTTATTAACATCAATCTTTATCCCGTCACAATACACCTCCAACCCATAGGACCAGGGGACTGCTTTCGTGTTCTCGTACGGGATCGGCCCAGCCTTAGTTATGGTGATCGGTGGTCGCTGCGCTGGTGCTGCAATAGTGATTGCCTTTCGAGGAATCGTTACAGTGGCCACATCACTCTGATCATCTGCTATTGCCCCTGCGGACTCTTCAGTCGCTGCTCGGTCAAACTGCAATGTGCCTCCCTCAATTAAAGCCTGAATGCCTTTCTTCAACTCATCACACCCCCCTGTCGCTACTCGAAAAATGCATCGTGCAACGACGGGGAGGCGAAAAAGATAGGACAGAAGAGTCGCCACCGAACTTTATTTATCCCATGAGGGGAAAGGAAAATATCGAGAAAACCTTAAGAAAGAAATGGATAAGATGGTCTCGCGACCAAGAACGGGTTCGGAAGCCGGTTATGCGAGGGGAAGGTATTAGCACCCCTCGCATCCATCGTACTCGATGGGAACCTTTTGTTTGTCGATGTGTGAATTTATTTGCTTAAACATTATGCTATAAAAGTGTGTTCCAAATGGAGAGAGAGAGAGAGAGAGAGAGAGAGAGAGAGAGAGAGAGAGAGAGAGAGAGAGAGAGAGAGAGAGAGAGAGAGAGAGAGAGAAAGGGTTAGAAACAGGGAAAGAGAGGTAACGGGGAAGAAGAGAGAAAGAACAGACTCGGTAGGACTTCGCGGTCCTATGCCTACGTATTCTCAACAGATGTGAGAAAGTCAGAGTCGACGTAGTTTGGGGAACTACAGATATGGGGGGATGTGCTCGGCAAGGATTGTGGCCCTTGTGCCTACGTATCTTTACTTGAGAAAGTAAAGAATCAGAGCAGCCGTAGTTCGGCCTACGGTGTGTTGATATTTTTTATGGACGATGCTATCGTGCGCATTCTAGCAGTTGGGTGTTTTGCTGCTCGCTCGTTGGAGACTTAGGCATTACCTGTTTGCGGTAGAACGGACGTAACATATCCTTTTGAAAGATTGATTAGTTTTCGCCACGCGGGGCTAGAAGTCACATTTGATTGATTGGATCGTTTTTTAGGGGGCGAGACAGGTCCTCGGATAGTAACCCCTACGGGTAGTACCCAATTCGTTATCTCAAAGTTTTTGTTATAAAAGGTGTGGCGAACGAGGCGTCTTTGTATTGAAAGACGAGCGTCAAAACCACCCTCACTACAGTGGGCATCCCTATGCTCGGAGAAGAAGAGGTCTACACCCAATCCTCTCTTTTTAATTCAATGCAAAGAGAACTTCATTCTCTTATTAAAGGTGTTTTTGGCTTTGAATGGTAAATGTTTTGCGACAGAGAACCCTACGGTAAACGTCAACACTCGGGATAGGAGAAGGCCTACGCCTAACCACTCCACGACCATTCAAGTTTTGTTGTGAAAATGATTTGAAAATGCACTCGGTGCAGGACCGAGGTTTTAGGTGTGAAAGGTTACAGAAGGAAGTTGTGAAAGGAGAGGTGATGGAAGAAGTCGCGTCTTCGTATTGAAAGACGAGTGTCGAGACCACCCTCACTACAGTGGGCATCCCAACACTCGGAGAAGAAGAGATCTACACCCAATCCTCTCTTTTTAATTCAATACAAAGAGAAATTAGTTTATTATTGAAAGTGTGCTCGGTACGGGACCGAGGTTTTAGGAGGAAGGGTTTGAAAATGTAAAGAATTGGAAAGAAAGACGTCTTCATATTGAAAGACGAGTGTCTAAACCACCCACACTACAGTGAGCATCTCGACACTCGGAGAGGAAGAAAGTCTACACTTAATCCCCTCGTTTAGTTCAATACAAAGATGATTTGATTTTGAAGATGGTTTGACAAATGGACTCGGTACGAGACCGAGGTTTTAGGAGGGATGGTATGGAAACGTCTTCGTATTGAAAGACGAGCGTCGAAACCACCCTCACTATAGTGGGTATCCCAACGCTTGAAGAAGAAAAGGTCTACACCCAATCCTCTCTTTTTAATTTAATACAAAGAATTGATTTTAAGGAGATGAGATTTGAAAATGGATGGGATGCGTCTTCGTATTAAAAGACGAGTGTCGAAACCACACTCACTACAGTGGGCATCCCAACACTCGGAGAGGAAGAAAGTCTACACTTAATCCCCTTTTTTTAATTTAATACAAAGATAATTGGATATTGAAGATGAATTGTTAATGTTTTTGAATCGAGTTGGGACAAGAAGCGAGGAGAGAAAAGAAGTGGTCTCAGATCCAACATTACTTATCAATAATTTGACTGGTAATGAATTACGGAGGTCTCGTCATCGACCAAAACAAGATGAAATAAAATAAAGTCGAAAATGAGAAAGAGGAGAGAAAGTGAGTCTCGGATCCATCGTTTCTCATCAATAATTTGACAGAAAAACAAAGGAGGTCTCTTCATCGACCCAAAAAGTACAAAATGCCCAATGTGAAAGAGAAAGAAATTTAACTCTAAAAATAAAGACTTCAAATCTCTAATATAAATTGAAATGAAATTAAAACTTACGAAATAATATATATAGCTTATTTACAAAAAAGAAATAAAAATAAAGTAAAGATTAATATAATATGTTCAATCTAATTTATATATACATGATAGTAATAATAATATATTATAGGCAGAAACATAATATTTACAATAAAAATACTAATAATAACAAAATAAGAAGAACAAACCTAAGAACAACACGGGCAAAGCATCTGGTTAGTGAAGAAAGAGGAACGAACTCGGAAACTCTACCCTCCCAGAAGAACGTGCATCAGATTCACTCTCACACAATCGATTCATAACGAGAACATCATGATGCGATCCGGCTTCAATTAAAACGGAGATTATGTTGTGGTGACGAAGATTTGGGTTGTACTCGTTGATGGTTTCTCTTCTTCTCCTAATCTTCTGCTCCGATTTGGATTAAGGGTAAAAGGGGATTCGCTGGGTTTGATGAAGGTCTGTGTGTAGCTTTGAAGAGATGTCGGAGAAAGGTGAGTATTAAAGTTGATGATTGAAGGGATTTGAGCAATGGTTTGCGAAAATGGGCGAAAGAGGGTGGTCGAGTTTGTCTTGATTTTTTTTGTTTGATTTTCTACAGGTGGAATGGGTGATTTGAGGGATTTTGAAAGGATGAAGATGAGATGGTGTAGTGAGATGGTAGCTGACGGTTGTTGTTCGAGTGACGATAGTGTCATGTTTTCATCGCTCCCTAATCTCGCCTACCATCTGTTTGATGAAAGTACTAAACCAAAAGGTTTCTTCTTCTATTCCATAATGATGAATTCTGTTGGATAATGATGATTTGTGTTTACGGTGAATACAAGTTGGGGATATTTGTTCATGGAGAGTGAAGAGTTTAAGCTTGCTGGGTTTGTGATGATTCGAAGAAGGTGGTTCAGAAACAGGTTTTGATTGAAGTTGCTCTTAAATTGTGAGGGTCGAAGGAGAGAATACGAGATTGAGTAGTATTTGGAGATGGCGGTAAGTTGAGGTTGAAGAAGTTCTGGGATTTGTTTGAGTTCGTGACAGTTTGAAGCTTAAGGGTTGTTGGGTTTCAATTTGTTGGTGAAGAATAATGGTGATTTTTGGGGTTCTTTTTTGAGTACTTCAAGAACAGGGCATGAATTTGAAGATGAGATTGCTGATTTTTGTTGAGAGGTTAAGCGAATAGAAGCTGAAGGTGGGAGAACGAGGATTCGTCGAAAGAGGTTTGGAATGTTACGGAAAATGATGAAGGTGTTTGTGGAAGGCTGCCAGTGATTCAACATCGGAGCTTAGCGGTTTTCGTGCCGATGATAGAGGTGGGACTGTTTAAGTGGGCCAGCAATCGGCGTGTTGATTCGGGGTTCTACAGGGGTATGGTTCGTAGAAGGACTGTAGTGGGTTCGAAGTCGAATATTAGAAAACGGTTTGAGATGAGTTTCCGCCATTGATGGAGTTTCTTTCAGGTTTGGAAGTGATATTAACTATGACGAAGTTTGTTTCATGTTTCCTCATATGCTCATGTTATCTCTGCTGAGATTACTAACAGTGCTTTTGAACCCCCTTCATGGCCAAGTGTGACCCCATGCTAACAATTCGCGAATGCAATCAAGAGATCCCCCTCTAGCAGCTAGATGAAGTAGAGTACTTCTCGAATAGCCATATCTACCAGTTGAAGCACAAACAAGAGCTCCACTATCTAACAGAATATGTACACATTCAGGCCTTCTTTGTCGAGCCGCCAAATGCAATGGCGTCGCACCCTTTCCGTCTCTAACATTCACGAACCGAACAAAACTCCAAGAAGCAGCGACAGAACTTGATTGAGCAGAAGACAGAATAGCTTGAAGGCAAGAAAAATGGCCACAATAAGTAGCATAGTGTAAGCAGGTTCTTCCATCAACAGTATCAAACATCAAAACATTAGCACCAGCTTCAAAGAGCTTCTCCACACAAGCAATTCTTCCATGTATTGCAACCAACATAAGAGGAGTCTGTTTTTGCCGATTTAAAACATCTGGGTTAACAGATCCAAGCAAAAGCCTCGACAGAATCTCAATCTAACCATTAGCAGCAACAATATGAAGAGGCGAAAACCAATCATAGAGAGTTGTTTGATGAAAAAGTGACGGGTCTTGTTGCAACAGATTTGCTACAACTTCAAGGTTACCTTGTTGCACGGCTGTGAAGAGACCATGATCATAGTTGGTTCCTCTACAACTAAGGTTTTGACCCATTGTTGTTACAGGTGAAGTGGTTGAACTTCACCTATGGTTTGATTGGTGAGTGATAAACAGATGAATGAGGTTTTTTTGTTTTTGAAGTTGTAACTGTGTGTTGTGTGAATGAGATGGTAGTGTATGGTGTATAGTTGATTAGAGAAAGCTATAACATGTGGAGGTCCTTAAAACAATAAACAATGGTCCTCTTTTTGTTGTTTTTCTTTGTTGTTTATGGTAACTGTTTTGGGAGTATGTGGTGCAGGCTTGTGCAGGTTGGTACCGTCCTTGCAGCAGGCTGTGGTTTGTTGGTCTGGCATGGGGTGGGTTTGTGAGCTACTGTGTGTAGCAGGTTTTGTCTGGCGGTACGGTTATGCAGTAGTGTGGGCTGATTGTGCAGAACTTGTCTGGTTTACAGAATGGTCTGGTGTGATATTGTGTAGCAGCTGGCTTTGAAGGTACGGTTTTTTAAATGCAGGCTGTTGGTTGGCATGTTGTGGTCAAAGGTTAATACAGCTTTGGGTATTGATTTTTTTCTTTCTAACTTTATGTGGTTTTCTTGACAGGTAGTTTGGCATGAAGGATTTCCGTCCACATCATATTGGTCGTACTTTGTGCAAGTGGCTTGGAGGTTCGAGTACGATCGTGCCGGTTTGGTTTCAAGCGATGCGCTGAAGGTCTGTCATGGAATTCTCATTGTGTATTATTATGATGATTTGGCGACTTTGTGTGAATGGTACTCTTAATTTTACTGCTGGCTGCAGATTCATTGTAGTAGGCTGAGTCGAATTCATCAAACGGTAAAGAAGGATCAGGGTGAAGAACCCTGTAGCTAGCTGCCAGCACTGTTCCACGGGTTCTAACAGTGGTAATGTTGAAATGTTTTGGCAGCATGTGGACATTGTGTATGGGTTGTGTAGTTAGGTATGGCAGCTGATGTTTCTTTGCTCTAAAATTACTGTGGTAAAATCACAGCAACATGGTTTGAAGGTGCGGTAACGTGGAGTTTCTTTTCCCTTTTTTTTGATGTGTATTTATTATGGGCAAGGCCACACGATGCACCACTCATAAATTTTGATGTTGCACATCTACCTTTTTGCTCCTTATTTTCAGACTTTGATTATGAGCACAATATGGAAGGAACACCGCACGCACACGTTAGCTACATGGAGGCTGAAACGTCACAAGTTCGTGCGTAAGAATGTGCGTTTTCCTGGACTGGTTATGAAGGCATGCTTTTCCGGCATTACACAGTGCGTGTTGGGCGCGGTTTGAAGCAAAATAACTTACTAGTCTTGGATTTTAGCTTAGTAAGTTTGATTATGCAGGAAAATGTGTGAGGCTTCAATCTGTGAACCAACTGATGCAGGCTGCCTTGATTTAAATTTAACAACTATATCTTGTGAATTGTCGCCTGTGACCTTTCATGTATATTATGTTTACCAAACTGATGTTTATCTTATAAGCACAACTATGTAATAAAGCTGCCAATTAGGTGCGACATCCCTGACTAAAATATTGAGGACTTCATCTCTCATTTTGGAATACAACTTGACCATTTCATGTCAATTAGGAAACCTCATCAAACTTTGAAAAACTGTAATATGATCAATCAAAACCAGAACTTAAAAGAGACACCTCCCAACCATAATTTAAAACCCATCTTGCCAAAAGCACCCATTATGATTGTTGTATCAAAATATGATTTGGACATCTTACCACTGTGACTTGCTTTGGATCTCACAGCTTGAACACAAATTGAATGTTGTTTTGAAAATTAACCATCTAATCGAGCTTAATCAAACTCGCTCTTAGACACAAGTGTCCTTAAGGACGAAGCTATTCTTGAACATAAGTTTGGCTCTTTATGGTGATTATGGCCTGAACCCCTTTTGAGATTTACTTGTAGATGTCTTGAAGTCATCCATCAATATTTGAATCATTTCAAACTTTAAACAAATTTAAATGTGATCAAATAAACATAACAACATGTTAGTACACAATTCGGACTCATCCTGAAATGTGTCATAAAACTCCTTTTAGAAGATCAAGACCAAAGGCAAAATGACCATCTAAATGAACCGTTAATTAACAAAAATACTTGTTAATAAGAAAATAGGATAAATTTGGGGTATAACAGATGGAGGATATATATACAGGGGTAAGGAAATTTTAGGGCATGACAGATGCCCCTATCTAATCGGCTTAAACTTAGTAAGATGAACTGTTGCAGCGTTCACTCTTTCGAGGTAAAAGATGATTAGATATAGAAGACCCTGAATTTTCCCGAAAAGAAGTAACATGTTTGGGAATGAAACAATGGATACCTTGCAAAGGTCACTAACACCAAAAGGATGTTTAACAGAGAAAACTTGACACCAAAAGGGTGGCAAGCCTATCACCAAAAGGATGATAGTAAACTCACACACACTGCTCTGAAATTAAAAGAGAGTAAGAGACCCACTACCAAGGGATAGCGGAAAACACGCTAGTCATGACACCAAAAAGGATGTCAGACCCATCACCAAAAAGGATGATGGAGCGAAACAAAATCAACCATAACACCAAAAGGATATAGGAGGATAAGCTTCTCTGTAGAGATTGCCACTTATCGCTGATGAAGGATAAGCTTCTCCCAAGAGATTGCCACTTATCGCTGATGAAGGATAAGCTTCTCTGAAGAGATTGCCACTTATCACTGAAGATGGATAAGCTTCTCTGAAGAGATTGCCACTTATCACTGAAGACGGATAAGCTCCTCCCAAGAGATTGCCACTTATCGCTGAAGATGGATAAGCTTCTCTGAAGAGATTGCCACTTATCGCTGATGAAGGATAAGCTTCTATGAAGAGATTGCCACTTATCGCTGATGAAGGATAAGCTTCTCCCAAGAGATTGCCACTTATCGCTGATGAAGGATAAGCTTCTCTGAAGAGATTGCCACTTATCGCTGAGGATGGATAAGCTTCTCTGAAGAGATTGCCACTTATCGCTGAAGATGGATAAGCTTCTCCCAAGAGATTGCCACTTATCGCTGATGAAGGATAAGCTTCTCTGAAGAGATTGCCACTTATCGCTGAAGATGGATAAGCTTCTCCCAAGAGATTGCCACTTATCGCTGATGAAGGATAAGCTTCTCTGAAGAGATTGCCACTTATCGCTGATGAAGGATAAGCTTCTCCCAAGAGATTGCCACTTATCACTGAAGAAAGATAAGCTTCTCTGAAGAGATTGCCACTTATCGCTGAAGATGGATAAGCTTCTCTGAAGAGATTGCCACTTATCGCTGAAGATGGATAAGCTTCTCTGAAGAGATTGCCACTTATCGCTGATGAAGGATAAGCTTCTCTAAAGAGATTGCCACTTATTGCTGATGAAGGATAAGCTTCTCCCAAGAGATTGCCACTTATCGCTGATGAAGGATAAGCTTCTCTGAAGAGATTGCCACTTATCGCTGAAGACGGATAAGCTCCTCCCAAGAGATTGCCACTTATCGCTGAAGATGGATAAGCTTCTCCCAAGTGATTGCCACTTATCGCTGATGAAGGATAAGCTTCTCTGAAGAGATTGCCACTTATCGCTGAAGATGGATAAGCTTCTCCCAAGAGATTGCCACTTATCGCTGATGAAGGATAAGCTTCTCTGAAGAGATTGCCACTTATCGCTGATGAAGGATAAGCTTCTCCCAAGAGATTGCCACTTATCACTGAAGAAAGATAAGCTTCTCTGAAGAGATTGCCACTTATCGCTGAAGATGGATAAGCTTCTCTGAAGAGATTGCCACTTATCGCTGAAGATGGATAAGCTTCTCCCAAGAGATTGCCACTTATCGCTGAAGATGGATAAGCTTCTCTGAAGAGATTGCCACTTATCGCTGAAGATGGATAAGCTTCTCCCAAGAGATTGCCACTTATCGCTGAAGATGGATAAGCTTCTCCCAAGAGATTGCCACTTATCGCTGAAGATGGATAAGCTTCTCCCAAGAGATTGCCACTTATCGCTGAAGATGGATAAGCTTCTCTGAAGAGATTGCCACTTATCGCTGATGAAGGATAAGCTTCTCTGAAGAGATTGCCACTTATCGCCGGAGACAAATAGTCAAGTCTGCTGGAGACAAAGCACTGGGGATCGCTCATGACTTTACCGAAGATGCCCCTGTCTGGGCTGGATGTTGATTTGAAGATCTGGTTAACCACGAGGTTGGAATACGTTATGCGATACACCCATGGTCTTGAAAAAATGCCCCTGTCTGGGCTGAATTTTGCTTTGGTGATCTTGAATTTTGTGGGAGGACCCACGGTCTTGCAGATAATGCCCCTGAATGGGCTGATGATTGCATTGAAGCTCTTGAATTTGCCCCACAAATGTTGTACAAATTCGTGGGGAACGCCCACGGTCTTGCGGAAGACGCCCCTGACTGGGCTGATTATGATCTTGAAAATCTTCGAAATTGATCTTGGATCTGATCTCGTATATGCGAGTGCTTCATGATGAAGATGTTCCATATCAAATGGAAATGCAAATGCAAATGCTAATGCAGAGATGCAAGAGCTGGGGAAGTATGATGTGATTTTGAGGATGCACATGATGCAAGATGTTTATGAAGCGTATGATGCATATAATTATGAAGGGATAATGGAAATGCAAGTGGTTTGAAATACAGGTTGGACTTTGGTGGTTGCCAATGCAGGTTGGACTTTGGGGTTGGAAGTACCAGATGAGGGCTGGTATTCTGAGGGTAGACCAGATGAGACTGGTTGGCGAAATGGTTAAGCTGCCAAAGGAGGGCTAATTTTGTGGTTTGCCAGATGGGAGCTGGACTTAGTGATGAGGTTTACCAGACAAGAACTGGTGGCAAAAGGTTAAGTTGTCAGACGAGGACTGACTTCTAGGTTTGGTGTCAGACGGGAACTGACTTTGTGGTTTTCCAGACGAGGACTGGACTTTGAAATTGTGTTTGCCAGACGAGGACTGGTTAAACGGAAGGCTAAAGGAAGGGTGACCAGATGGGAGCTGGTTTAAGGGTTGACATGTATCAGAAGGGAATTGGTGTTCAGCGAAGGGTTAACCAGATGAGACTGGTATTTAGCGGAGGGTTGACCAGATGAGACTGGTATTTAATGAAGGGTTGACCAGATGGGACTGGTATTGGAGGTTTCGGTTTGTTTTGATGGGTGACAGGTTTAGGCTGTGGGATGACGGATCCAATGACAGCAAGGCCTTTTCAGAAGGTTAAGGTTATTGGGTGAGGTGACGGTACGATTCCCCGACACTCGCTTTGAACTCAACAGTTGCTGATGAGGATGAACTTGCTTGCACAGCTTGCCATGAGACGACCTCGAGATGGCTTGCCCCAGAGTTTGTACCACGAAAAGATTTATCATCGCTTAACCGATTCTCATGGTTGGCTTCAACATACTTTTGGAGTAGCTTGCCCTTGAAAGAGCGTTGAAGCGACTTGACTTATCCTGATTGAACATTTGGAGGGATCTATCCTGAAGTCACAGAAACTTTGGGTGGCCTGCCCCTGATTGGCGTGATTCACTTTTGATTAACCGCTTCTTGAATGACTTGCCCCAAAATCAACCGTTGTTTAGGGATTTGCCTTAGACTGACTGATTCCAGATTTTTGATGTCAATGCTCCAGATCCACAGGGCTACAAAGTGTGATTGATTCTGATCCAGACTGCTGAATGATCTAGTCCTATTTGATTGCTTCGTGTTGGAATTTCCTTGACGCCAACTATTAACTTGCAATTGAAATTGTTTTATCACGAATGGTAATTTTAATGCGACGTTCATGCAAGTTTTGAAAGAAATGTCGTTTATTAAGTGTCGTGATAGTGAGATGAATGGACCGTTAGTCCAAACATTGTGCTAACTTGATTGGTGTGAAAGATATAACAAGGATATTGACACCAACGTTGATGAGTAGCAAATATGTGGGGAGTCAGGTTACGCAACCTTGCGATAGTATGCTTTCAGAATAAACCTCGCCTCAATTAGGTCTTTCGAGGGTTATAACGTGGTCTGGTTCACGGTCTATAAAACAAAGGATATTAGGCTCAAAGTAATATTTGTACCCACCCCTTCTTCTTAATGATCTCCATACCTACGTTCAGTTAATTCTGTGCATGCTTACCTTGACGGTGTTAGCTTGACGGTTCAAGGTTTGCCTGAGATGGCAGTCACCTTATTTTGATGGAAGGATGTCAGTGCCCCTTGATTTGAATGGCCACTGAATCTTATTTTGTTTTTGTTGAGGGTTTGAGGACCTCTTTTAATTTTGTTTTGATCCTCTAACTTTTGCATGGACTGACTTTTCTTGTCAGATCCATCGGGATAGCCCTGATTTTGCCTAAGTCCCCTTTTGAGGTGCTTGACCTAGCGGGCTTTTGATTTTTTTTTGAATTTTATTGGCGAATTGTGACTGCCATGTCGTGGGTCATTGATGAACAACCGTCTTCTGGATTTTGCTTTATGCATAGTGGACTAACTGAACAACTACCCTGCCCCCGGTTGAGTGTAAGGGTTTGAATATCCGAAGGAAACTCCTACTTCTAGGCTCGAAGTGGTTGACTAGGGATTAACTCCTTACATCTCCGGTGTTTAGGGGATTTGAAACAATGTCTGTACATCATTGACGAGATTATGTCTGAAAGCATACATTTTGCTATTATGGGTATTTTGTTTTCGTCATCCTCCTTCCAATATTTGCTAAACACAACAGTGATGAAGTGGAGTGGATAAAAGTGTATGTGTCCGTGACAAGTGGGAAGAATGAGTGAATACGACGTGACCAATTCGGAAAATGCATAATCGTTTCATTAATATTACCATTCAAAATAACAATGTTTAAAAAGCAAGTAGCAATTAACAGAAAGTAAACTACAAAATGCAAATGATAAAAGCGCCCAAGAACTGCCAATGTTGAGGACGTCTGCCTGTCTGGACCACTGGCTTCTGGAAATGACCCTTTGAAATCTTCGAGCTTAGACAGCTGAGAGGTTGACATGGACAACCAAACTTCCTTCAGGAAAAGATATGTACCCTTTATCAATCAACTGTTGTACCTTGGCTTGGAAGGCTTTACATTCTTCAGTCGAGTGCCCCATGGATCCTCCATGATATCCACACTGAACATTGGGATTGTACCCGGGAGGGTAAGGTTCTGGCACAGGCTTAAGAGTCTTAGGCTCTACCAATGAATTTTGAATCAAATATGGGAGAAGTTGATTGTGCGACATAGGGACCAGATGAAGAGGAGCAGTCCTTCTTTCCAAGTTGTTGTTGGGCCTATGCTGATTTCGGCGCTGATTTTGATAACTTCGGCCATGGGCTCGTTGATTTGCATGAGGAGCGACCCATGGTTTTCGGGACGAAGCTTTAGGCATGGTTGATTTTCCATAAGGATAACATGGCACTGGTAATGATGCCTGTTGAGCAGATGAGGGACCATAGAGTTTTGCTGGTACATCGTGAGAATACTCAACATTTGCTATGAATGCATTGGTTTCATTCTTATCTTCCTCATGGAAATCGTCGAAAGATTCAATCTCACTGGCCTGACTGCTTGAGGCGTCCTGGATTTGTCCGCTTTTAAGGTATCTTTCGATGCGCTCTCCTACAATCACAAGGTCAGAGAAGCTTGATGGCGTACAACCAGCCATTCTTTCAAGATAAGAACCCTGCAAACTGTTGATGAACATTTCAGTCAGCTCCTTGTCCGAGAGTGGTGGTTGCACCCTTGCTGCAAATTCTCTCCACCGCTGTGCATATCCCTTAAAAGATTCATTTTCATTCTGATATAGGCTTTGCAACTGCATGCGGGTGGGAATAGTGTCTAGATTGAACTGGTAGAACTTTAGAAAAGCATTGGCTAGGTCCCTCCATGATTGGATATGACTCCTTACTAAATCTGTGTACCAACTTAATGATGCCCCACTCAGACTTTCTTGAAAACAGTGGATCATCAACTTATCGTCATGAGTGTAAGGGGTCATTTTTCGACAGTACATCACCAAATGACGCCTCGGGCAACTAAAGTCGGTGTACTTCTCGAAGTTGGGTATCTTGAATCTCGGAGGAATCACCAAGTCTAGCACTAGACACATATCAGCAGCATCGAGGTCGGGCATGTCAGACACTCTCATAGCTTGAATTGTCTCCTCAAGGGCGCGAAGCTTTTCTTTCATGAAATCGGTCATTGGCATCCTCTAGGGTCGAGTAGGAATGTTTACTTGCGGAGGACGGTCATCCGGAGGAAGATCATACAGTGGATTAGTTGTCACAGTAAATCTTGGTGGAGACTCAACATCCTGGCGGTTGTTCTCTGGCATAGCTACCTCAACTTGCCTTGTTTGATTGGCCCTTCAAGGCGTCTACGTTCCTCTTGCTTCAAACTCTTCACAAATCTCACGAGTTCCACGGAAGTGTCGGGAAATCAACTACGGGTTATAACAGAGGATGGGTAAGCTCTTGGTATATGGTTAGGGGAGAAAATGCAAAATGATGCAGAGATGTTTATGCAAATGCAATGCGATGAGTGCACACGGGAACAGATCCATATCAAGGATTAAAGTCACAGATCCTGTAAGACAACAACAAGAGGTATCTCTCCCATCGGATGGGCAATCTACTGGTTTATAAGAGGGTATTCCAAAGGATTTTAAAACAAAGTCCCATGCACTAACCCTCAAAAGTTTTCCATCATAACGACTACTCGTAAGACGGTAATCCTTTCAAGGGATGAACATAGAGTTATGTTTTAGCAACCTTCGGAATAAGGTTCTATAAAAGGTCCTCAGAGTCACGGACTCCCAAGTTGGAAATAAAGATGCCGTTACGACTTCACGTAAGACATAATCATCCCAACGGGGTCTCATCTGAGCGGTGGAATTCAATCCAACTCAACGAGTCCTAAGTCTCGCAAATCAGAGAGAATCCACCTCCTATCTTAGTATATACTCGAAAGCTCGGATAGTAAGCTTTATTCTCACTAACCAAACCCAAATAAACCCAACAAGTTAGTGAACACAATATAAAAACAAATAAAAGCAAACAAAATCACACACGTGACAAACAAAATAGGCTTGGCTCGCTAGGGGTCCCCAGCAGAGTCGCCAGCTGTCGCTACTCGAAAAATGCATCGTGCAACGACGGGGAGGCGAAAAAGATAGGACAGAAGAGTCGCCACCGAACATTATTTATCCCATGAGGGGAAAGGAAAATATCGAGAAAACCTTAAGAAAGAAATGGATAAGATGGTCTCGCGACCAAGAACGGGTTCGGAAGCCGATTATGCGAGGGGAAGGTATTAGCACCCCTCGCATCCATCGTACTCGATGGGAACCTTTTGTTTGTCGATGTGTGAATTTATTTGCTTAAACATTATGCTATAAAAGTGTGTTCCAAATGGAGAGAGAGAGAGAGAGAGAGAGAGAGAGAGAGAGAGAGAGAGAGAGAGAGAGAGAGAGAGAGAGAGAGAGAGAGAGAGAGAAAGGGTTAGAAACAGGGAAAGAGAGGTAACGGGGAAGAAGAGAGAAAGAACAGACTCGGTAGGACTTCGCGGTCCTATGCCTACGTATTCTCAACAGATGTGAGAAAGTCAGAGTCGACGTAGTTCGGGGAACTACAGATATGGGGGGATGTGCTCGGCAAGGATTGTGGCCCTTGTGCCTACGTATCTTTACTTGAGAAAGTAAAGAATCAGAGCAGCCGTAGTTCGGACTACGGTGTGTTGATATTTTTTATGGACGATGCTATCGTGCGCATTCTAGCAGTTGGGTGTTTTGCTGCTCGCTCGTTGGAGACTTAGGCATTACCTGTTTGCGGTAGAACGGACGTAACATATCCTTTTGAAAGATTAATTAGTTTTTGCCACGCGGGGCTAGAAGTCACATTTGATTGATTGGATCGTTTTTTAGGGGGCGAGACAGGTCCTCGGATAGTAACCCCTACGGGTAGTACCCAATTCGTTATCTCAAAGTTTTTGTTATAAAAGGTGTGGCGAACGAGGCGTCTTTGTATTGAAAGACGAGCGTCAAAACCACCCTCACTACAGTGGGCATCCCTATGCTCGGAGAAGAAGAGGTCTACACCCAATCCTCTCTTTTTAATTCAATGCAAAGAGAACTTCATTCTCTTATTAAAGGTGTTTTTGGCTTTGAATGGTAAATGTTTTGCGACAGAGAACCCTACGGTAAACGTCAACACTCGGGATAGGAGAAGGCCTACGCCTAACCACTCCACGAACATTCAAGTTTTGTTGTGAAAATGATTTGAAAATGCACTCGGTGCAGGACCGAGGTTTTAGGTGTGAAAGGTTACAGAAGGAAGTTGTGAAAGGAGAGGTGATGGAAGAAGTCGCGTCTTCGTATTGAAAGACGAGTGTCGAGACCACCCTCACTACAGTGGGCATCCCAACACTCGGAGAAGAAGAGATCTACACCCAATCCTCTCTTTTTAATTCAATACAAAGAGAAATTAGTTTATTATTGAAAGTGTGCTCGGTACGGGACCGAGGTTTTAGGAGGAAGGGTTTGAAAATGTAAAGAATTGGAAAGAAAGACGTCTTCATATTGAAAGACGAGTGTCTAAACCACCCACACTACAGTGAGCATCTCGACACTCGGAGAGGAAGAAAGTCTACACTTAATCCCCTCGTTTAGTTCAATACAAAGATGATTTGATTTTGAAGATGGTTTGACAAATGGACTCGGTACGAGACCGAGGTTTTAGGAGGGATGGTATGGAAACGTCTTCGTATTGAAAGACGAGCGTCGAAACCACCCTCACTATAGTGGGTATCCCAACGCTTGAAGAAGAAAAGGTCTACACCCAATCCTCTCTTTTTAATTTAATACAAAGAATTGATTTTAAGGAGATGAGATTTGAAAATGGATGGGATGCGTCTTCGTATTAAAAGACGAGTGTCGAAACCACACTCACTACAGTGGGCATCCCAACACTCGGAGAGGAAGAAAGTCTACACTTAATCCCCTTTTTTTAATTTAATACAAAGATAATTGGATATTGAAGATGGATTGTTAATGTTTTTGAATCGAGTTGGGACAAGAAGCGAGGAGAGAAAAGAAGTGGTCTCAGATCCAACATTACTTATCAATAATTTGACTGGTAATGAATTACGGAGGTCTCGTCATCGACCAAAACAAGATGAAATAAAATAAAGTCGAAAATGAGAAAGAGGAGAGAAAGTGAGTCTCGGATCCATCGTTTCTCATCAATAATTTGACAGAAAAACAAAGGAGGTCTCTTCATCGACCCAAAAAGTACAAAATGCCCAATGTGAAAGAGAAAGAAATTTAACTCTAAAAATAAAGACTTCAAATCTCTAATATAAATTGAAATGAAATTAAAACTTACGAAATAATATATATAGCTTATTTACAAAAAAGAAATAAAAATAAAGTAAAGATTAATATAATATGTTCAATCTAATTTATATATACATGATAGTAATAATAATATATTATAGGCAGAAACATAATATTTACAATAAAAATACTAATAATAACAAAATAAGAAGAACAAACCTAAGAACAACACGGGCAAAGCATCTGGTTAGTGAAGAAAGAGGAACGAACTCGGAAACTCTACCCTCCCAGAAGAACGTGCATCAGATTCACTCTCACACAATCGATTCATAACGAGAACATCATGATGCGATCCGGCTTCAATTAAAACGGAGATTATGTTGTGGTGACGAAGATTTGGGTTGTACTCGTTGATGGTTTCTCTTCTTCTCCTAATCTTCTGCTCCGATTTGGATTAAGGGTAAAAGGGGATTCGCTGGGTTTGATGAAGGTCTGTGTGTAGCTTTGAAGAGATGTCGGAGAAAGGTGAGTATTAAAGTTGATGATTGAAGGGATTTGAGCAATGGTTTGCGAAAATGGGCGAAAGAGGGTGGTCGAGTTTGTCTGGATTTTTTTTGTTTGATTTTCTACAGGTGGAATGGGTGATTTGAGGGATTTTGAAAGGATGAAGATGAGATGGTGTAGTGAGATGGTAGCTGACGGTTGTTGTTCGAGTGACGATAGTGTCATGTTTTCATCGCTCCCTAATCTCGCCTACCATCTGTTTGATGAAAGTACTAAACCAAAAGGTTTCTTCTTCTATTCCATAATGATGAATTCTGTTGGATAATGATGATTTGTGTTTACGGTGAATACAAGTTGGGGATATTTGTTCATGGAGAGTGAAGAGTTTAAGCTTGCTGGGTTTGTGATGATTCGAAGAAGGTGGTTCAGAAACAGGTTTTGATTGAAGTTGCTCTTAAATTGTGAGGGTCGAAGGAGAGAATACGAGATTGAGTAGTATTTGGAGATGGCGGTAAGTTGAGGTTGAAGAAGTTCTGGGATTTGTTCGAGTTCGTGACAGTTTGAAGCTTAAGGGTTGTTGGGTTTCAATTTGTTGGTGAAGAATAATGGTGATTTCTGGGGTTCTTTTTTGAGTACTTCAAGAACAGGGCATGAATTTGAAGATGAGATTGCTGATTTTTGTTGAGAGGTTAAGCGAATAGAAGCTGAAGGTGGGAGAACGAGGATTCGTCGAAAGAGGTTTGGAATGTTACGGAAAATGATGAAGGTGTTTGTGGAAGGCTGCCAGTGATTCAACATCGGAGCTTAGCGGTTTTCGTGCCGATGATAGAGGTGGGACTGTTTAAGTGGGCCAGCAATCGGCGTGTTGATTCGGGGTTCTACAGGGGTATGGTTCGTAGAAGGACTGTAGTGGGTTCGAAGTCGAATATTAGAAAACGGTTTGAGATGAGTTTCCGCCATTGACGGAGTTTCTTTCAGGTTTGGAAGTGATATTAACTATGACGAAGTTTGTTTCATGTTTCCTCATATGCTCATGTTATCTCTGCTGAGATTACTAACAGTGCTTTTGAACCCCCTTCATGGCCAAGTGTGACCCCATGCTAACAATTCGCGAATGCAATCAAGAGATCCCCCTCTAGCAGCTAGATGAAGTAGAGTACTTCTCGAATAGCCATATCTACCAGTTGAAGCACAAACAAGAGCTCCACTATCTAACAGAATATGTACACATTCAGGCCTTCTTTGTCGAGCCGCCAAATGCAATGGCGTCGCACCCTTTCCGTCTCTAACATTCACGAACCGAACAAAACTCCAAGAAGCAGCGACAGAACTTGATTGAGCAGAAGACAGAATAGCTTGAAGGCAAGAAAAATGGCCACAATAAGTAGCATAGTGTAAGCAGGTTCTTCCATCAACAGTATCAAACATCAAAACATTAGCACCAGCTTCAAAGAGCTTCTCCACACAAGCAATTCTTCCATGTATTGCAACCAACATAAGAGGAGTCTGTTTTTGCCGATTTAAAACATCTGGGTTAACAGATCCAAGCAAAAGCCTCGACAGAATCTCAATCTAACCATTAGCAGCAACAATATGAAGAGGCGAAAACCAATCATAGAGAGTTGTTTGATGAAAAAGTGACGGGTCTTGTTGCAACAGATTTGCTACAACTTCAAGGTTACCTTGTTGCACGGCTGTGAAGAGACCATGATCATAGTTGGTTCCTCTACAACTAAGGTTTTGACCCATTGTTGTTACAGGTGAAGTGGTTGAACTTCACCTATGGTTTGATTGGTGAGTGATAAACAGATGAATGAGGTTTTTTTGTTTTTGAAGTTGTAACTGTGTGTTGTGTGAATGAGATGGTAGTGTATGGTGTATAGTTGATTAGAGAAAGCTATAACATGTGGAGGTCCTTAAAACAATAAACAATGGTCCTCTTTTTGTTGTTTTTCTTTGTTGTTTATGGTAACTGTTTTGGGAGTATGTGGTGCAGGCTTGTGCAGGTTGGTACCGTCCTTGCAGCAGGCTGTGGTTTGTTGGTCTGGCATGGGGTGGGTTTGTGAGCTACTGTGTGTAGCAGGTTTTGTCTGGCGGTACGGTTATGCAGTAGTGTGGGCTGATTGTGCAGAACTTGTCTGGTTTACAGAATGGTCTGGTGTGATATTGTGTAGCAGCTGGCTTTGAAGGTATGGTTTTTTAAATGCAGGCTGTTGGTTGGCATGTTGTGGTCAAAGGTTAATACAGCTTTGGGTATTGATTTTTTTCTTTCTAACTTTATGTGGTTTTCTTGACAGGTAGTTTGGCATGAAGGATTTCCGTCCACATCATATTGGTCGTACTTTGTGCAAGTGGCTTGGAGGTTCGAGTACGATCGTGCCGGTTTGGTTTCAAGCGATGCGCTGAAGGTCTGTCATGGAATTCTCATTGTGTATTATTATGATGATTTGGCGACTTTGTGTGAATGGTACTCTTAATTTTACTGCTGGCTGCAGATTCATTGTAGTAGGCTGAGTCGAATTCATCAAACGGTAAAGAAGGATCAGGGTGAAGAACCCTGTAGCTAGCTGCCAACACTGTTCCACGGGTTCTAACAGTGGTAATGTTGAAAAGTTTTGGCAGCATGTGGACATTGTGTATGGGTTGTGTAGTTAGGTATGGCAGCTGATGTTTCTTTGCTCCAAAATTACTGCGGTAAAATCACAGCAACATGGTTTGAAGGTGCGGTAAGTGGAGTTTCTTTTCCCTTTTTTTGATGTGTATTTATTATGGGCAAGGCCACACGATGCACTGCTCATAAATTTTGATGTTGCACATCTACCTTTTTGCTCCTTATTTTCAGACTTTGATTATGAGCACAATATGGAAGGAACACCGCACGCACACGTTAGCTACATGGAGGCTGAAACGTCACAAGTCCGTGCGTAAGAATGTGCGTTTTCCTGGACTGGTTATGAAGGCATGCTTTTCCGGCATTACACAGTGCGTGTTGGGCGCGGTTTGAAGCAAAATAACTTACTAGTCTTGGATTTTAGCTTAGTAAGTTTGATTATGCAGGAAAATGTGTGAGGCTTCAATCTGTGAACCAACTGATGCAGGCTGCCTTGATTTAAATTTAACAACTATATCTTGTGAATTGTCGCCTGTGACCTTTCATGTATATTATGTTTACCAAACTGATGTTTATCTTATAAGCACAACTATGTAATAAAGCTGCCAATTAGGTGCGACATCCCTGACTAAAATATTGAGGACTTCATCTCTCATTTTGGAATACAACTTGACCATTTCATGTCAATTAGGAAACCTCATCAAACTTTGAAAAACTGTAATATGATCAATCAAAACCAGAACTTAAAAGAGACACCTCCCAACCATAATTTAAAACCCATCTTGCCAAAAGCACCCATTATGATTGTTGTATCAAAATATGATTTGGACATCTTACCACTGTGACTTGCTTTGGATCTCACAGCTTGAACACAAATTGAATGTTGTTTTGAAAATTAACCATCTAATCGAGCTTAATCAAACTCGCTCTTAGACACAAGTGTCCTTAAGGACGAAGCTATTCTTGAACATAAGTTTGGCTCTTTATGGTGATTATGGCCTGAACCCCTTTTGAGATTTACTTGTAGATGTCTTGAAGTCATCCATCAATATTTGAATCATTTCAAACTTTAAACAAATTTAAATGTGATCAAATAAACATAACAATATGTTAGTACACAATTCGGACTCATCCTGAAATGTGTCATAAAACTCCTTTTAGAAGATCAAGACCAAAGGCAAAATGACCATCTAAATGAACCGTTAATTAACAAAAATACTTGTTAATAAGAAAATAGGATAAATTTGGGGTATAACAGATGGAGGATATATATACAGGGGTAAGGCAAATTTAGGGTATGACACCCCCAGCTAGGGTCCAGCATTCTAAGCAATACTCGTCACACCCTGGATACACACCCCCTTGTAACAGTCTGCTTTTTATCTCGCTCAACGGCGTCTTTAAATCTTTGACATTCATAATCAGATTCAACCCTTCCTCAGTCAGAATGGCGTTCGCCCCATGATTGGGCATGGGTTTCTGCACTATATTCGGACCTGCCGTTCCGAAATTGATAGTCTTATTGTCCAAAAGATCCTGCACAACGTGCTTAAAAGCATGGCAACCCTCTATATCGTGGCCCGGAGCCCCAGAATGAAACTCACAATGCCTGCTTGCATCGTAACCAAACGGGGGAGCTCCCGTTATCGGTGCCAGAGTTCTCTTCTCTACCAGGTTCAATCCCAACAATGTCTGCAATAAATCAGTATATGTCGTGGGAGGCTTCTCAAACACTCTTCTTGGTTTACCACCCTGGAATCTTCGTTGAGCCTGCTGTGCCCCCTGCTGAGGCTGCTGCTGCTGCATTGGTTGCTGCTGAGACGGTTGTTGTTGCTGAAGTGGTTGTTGCTGGTGAAGTGGTTGTTGCTGGTACGGGATAGTAACACTCGCCACCTGCTGCGGCTGATGATATTGGTTTCGTCCCCTGCCTCGGCCTCGGCCTCGGCCTCCAAACACTGCGCTTGCCTCGCCCTGGCGGCGCCCACCAAAAGCCTTCCTATTACTGCCAGATGCAGTTGATTCCTCAACCTGGAATTTTCCTTGCTTGATGTTACGCTCAATCTTTTCTCCCATCAGAATTAGGTCTGAAAAACTAGCCAGAGACGTGTGAAACAGCATGTCATGAAACAAGCCTGTGAAGGTGCCGACGAACATGTCATTCATTTCCTTGTCTTCTACGGGAGGACGGACCCTGGCAGCCATATCGCGCCACCTTTGCGCGTACTCTTTAAAGCTATCTCCCTTCTTCTGCGACAGCCCCGCCAATTGGACCCGATTGGGCGCCAAATCGCTGTTATACTTGTAGTGAGCTACAAATGCCTCTGCCAATTGCTTCCATGTCTTGATATTGGTTGGCTCCAACCCCATATACCACTTTAGGGAAGGACCCGACAGACTATCTTGAAAGAAATGCATTAGCATTCTTTCATCAGTTGAGTATGCAGACATCTTTCTGTAATAGGCTCGCACATGCACTTTCGGACATGTGTCCCCTTTATACTTATCAAACGCAGGAGCTTTGAATTTGATTGGCACCCTCAAGCCAGGTACCAGACCCATTGTTGCCATGTCCAAGCCCACAGCACTTTGGTTCAGGACCCCCCTCATCTGCTCTTCTAGCATTCTGATCTTTTGGGAGTCATCCATCGGCCCTTCGAAACCTCCGCCGGAGAAAGCGTCCTCCTGCTGATCTTCTTGCCACATGTCATTCCCAGCTCCATACCCGTCATATCCATTATTACGTCCAGCCCTGATCTGGTTCATCCCCGGACCTCGGCCTCTGTTGTCGTATCCCTGAACACCTCCAGCAGGCCCAAAAGCCATAAACCCAGCGCCGTTTCCATTTCCAAAACCTCCATAGCCCTGATTGGCCACACCATAACCATCTTGCCCAAAGCCTTGAGCATTGAAACCATATTTCCCAGCATTATCGAATCCGTGATCGTTGAATCCGAATCCAGCATTGACAAAGCCGTTGCCTCCCATATTATCACCCAAGTTGACGTCGCCAAGCCCAACGTTATGGACAGCAGTCTCATTCCCAACTCCGACGTTACCATTCACAGCAGCGGTAGCGTTGTTGACATTAGCAGCAGGTATATTGACTACAGGTGGAGCCACTGGCGTGGGAGTGCCGTCTCCATGAACAGTATCGACTCGCGCAGACTGATGCTCCTCATTACCGTGACCAGCATTCCGGGCCAACAGAGGTTGGACCATGGCTTGCAAATTCTCCTGACCTTTTGCAATAGCTTCCATGGTCTGCATGAAGAGAGCTAGCTTCTCGCGCACATCTTGCATCTCGTTCTACATTTGATCCATGATTCTTCGACAGTTGGTACGGGTAGAATAGGGGTGCGGGTGCTGATCTGCAATCCTGAAAAGTACCTGGTACAGAGCAGGAAATAAGACACCATTCAAAGATTACCTGTAATGCAATATGAATATGGATGCAATGCAATGTGTGTCTGTGCATTAGGGAAATTCATTCCCCGATTCTAGTGTGAAGGTGCCGGTGCAGTGACAGTGCTAATAATATAAAGATCGGAGCTGAATCACAGAAAGCCTCATATATCGCTGAGAAACCAATAAACCCGGAATACAATGTCACTGAGAGTACAAAGAGAAAGCATGACCTCAACCAACAATCCTGGTGATGGTCGGCACTATGCAAATAAAGCATACAAGTTACTACATGAAATGATCAAATCCTCCCATAAGTCTGATACTCTTCTAGCAGCTTCTTGGTCTCCGGATGACTGGGTCGAGCAAGCAGCCCTTCAACAAGTTGGTTCCTTTTCTTCAGAACACGGTGCACGTCTTCAGCAGTTTCTTCCCATGCCCCGTCTCCGAAGCGATCCTCCAATTTACGCTTCTGAGACACAGCTTCATCTCTCCCTTTGATGGCCTTGTTTAGTGCGTTCTGGAGACTGTACCGGGTCATCACTTCTTCCTCACACTTCTTGATGCTGGACTTCAACTGCTCTTCGAGGTCGGAGATTTGCTGCTTCAACTTATCCTCCCTCTTCTTATTGTTGGTGAGCGTGGCATTCCAGGTCTTATTGCAAGAAGAGATCTCTCGGTGAGCGATGTCAAGCGCTTTCTTCTTGGATTCAAGCATGTCATGGGAACTTCTGAACTCTTGCCCCAGACGTTCGCGTTTCTTCCTCTCCTCAGTCAACTCAGCCCCTAATCTGTTCATTAGCTCAATTTGCTGTTGGAAAGCATGGACGGCCTTGTTTTTCTCGCTGCGTATCTGGGCTAGCTCTTGCTCTAACCCTTCGTTGATCTTCAACAAGGCTTCTTTTTCTCTCACAACCTGCTCATAGGCTTCCCTAGAAACAGTAATTGGCTCCGCTACCGGAATAGGAACAAGAGTTGGTGCATCTGGAAATGGCATCCTCAACTGACTGGCTCTCTCCTGAATCCAAACTCTATAAGGTGCATAGGCCTGACAGTCATTCTTTCCTAACAACGGTTTCCCTCTTCGGTTAATGCGCGTCCAGGCATGCTGCAACTTGGCCAATAACTCCCCCTTCACATCTCCAGTGAAGTACAGAGATTCTTGTACTTCTTCCTCCTTGGGCGGGCTCTTCAGCGCATATCCGAACTGACGAATGAACAGAGAAGGGTTGTGGTTGATACACCCTTTTCTCCCTATTAGCGGGACATTAGGGTAACCAGAACAACTGAAGATAAGCTCGGATCCCAGCAGATCTCTATCAAACCAATCAACGTCTTCAGAAGTTAACCTCATCATATGCTCTGGCCAGTCGGGCGTGATTGCATTATCCATGAAAGGTCCCCTCGATGGAAAATGGCTCTTGAACCACATATACAGCAAAGGTACGCAATAGGAGACATTCTTGCCTCTCCTGTTTTCATTCCTGTAGTGCATCGAATGGTAAAAGTCCCCGATCAGCGTTGGTACTGGGTTACCGGCAGCAAATAGATGAAACGCATCCATGTCCACGAAGTTTGGGAAGTTAGGGAACAGCACTATCCCATAAATGCAGAGGGCCAAAATAGCGTTAAAGACCACCCAACACCCATTCTTGGCGTACTCTTGAGCCTTACCAACCAGAAACTGAAGAGAAAAACCCGGAACCCCTCGCCATGCAGTCATCAACAAGTCAGAAGCATTCATATGCAGGGCCTTGGCTAAATCCTCCAAATTGGGCTCAGCGGCTGAGTGAATAAAAGGAACTGCATTCTGAACTGGCAGCTCAGTAAACTCTACATACTCCTCCATAGTGGGCCCCAAGATAAAGTCCGCAAACGTGAAGCATCTCAAAGCCGGGTCATAGAATTGCATTAAGGTGTACAGCCCATTCAATTCATCCTCAGTAGACCTACGCACTAAACCCAACAACCGTCTGTAACTCTGCCTGAAGCTTCTACGGACATCCTCATTCGCAAGAGAAATCAAGCCTAGGAGTGGAGTAATATCGGGGACAGGTAGCTTATACGCAACGGTCATCCTCAAACCAGCCATGATCAAATACTCAGAAGTCCAGACACTAGAACCGGGGGAATGCGAATGCACCTGCAGCACAGACACATGTTAGTGGGATGCAATGATAATGGGTATGCAAACAATGCAATGCAAATAACATGCAACAGGGACCAACTGCCATAGCTGCATAGCCTGAACCATAACAAGAAGTCTCAGATAGACCCTCTAGAAATCCTCAAACCCTGGTCTCGGATAGACCTATAATAAAGCTCCAACAACGGTCTCTGACAGACCTCAAACCATAACTCAGACTGATCTCTGGTAGACCTCAAACCATATCTCCAAATGGTCTCTGACAGACCTCAGAACTATCCAACTGGTCTCTGACAGACCTCATAACACCTCTCCAAATGGTCTCTGACAGACCTCATAACTCTCCATAAATACCCAGGATCTCTGATCAAGAAATAACCGGCATCTGAAGGTCTAGTCACCTGCATAACCCCAAACCCTCTCACAGGTGGATGTCCTAGTAACTGACAAAGGTATGGCATCCTATGCGGTCGTTGGCGTCACAGACTTTCAGGGTTGACGATACGATTCCCAGAAGGAGTGGCATCATCAAATCCTAAAGAGGCCTCACTTAGCCAACTTCCAAATGATCGGTCCCCAGAGTCGACAATCCAACTAACCAGCAACCCAAGCCACCCAAAGGGCAGGACAGGAGGCCAACCAGAAGAACCTCGTCTGAGCGTAGATTTCGCGGGACACTAGGACATGCAAAGCACGTGCGCGCCCACTAATCTCTACTCTAAGTCTAAGGTGCACTCAAGCCCAGGTCCGGCTTCTCACTCAATATCAGAACACCCGTCACACCCCAATATACAGCAATAATAATCAATATGTATAATGCTGAAAAATAAAGGTCAGAAATATAAATCCATACAAAATCCACGACGGGAAAACAAGCGTTAGGATTGACTCTCTTAAGGGACGTTGGATCCCAAATGCATAAGAACCATCGCAGTCCTTAGCAGCCAGGGGACGTTGGATCCCCAGCAGAGTCGCCAGCTGTCGCTACTGCGAAAATCGGCGCCGGCTGAACAGAAGAGTCGCCACCGAGCGTTATTTATCCCACGGGAGGGAAAGGAAACGCTCAGAGTAAACCTCGCACAACACGGAAAAGGTATGGTCATCGCAACCAAAACCAGGGTTCGGGAGTCGGTTACGCAAGGGGAAGGTATTAGCACCCCTCACGTCCGTCGTACTCGACGGGATCCACGCTTGTTTTCGGGTATGGATTGTTATTCTATCTAAATTATAGGTCAAGGGTTAAAAAGAAAATAAAATGAAAATAAAAATGACTCGGCAAAGTATCGCACTTTATGCCTACGTATTCCCACCTGGAACGAGAAATCAGAGTCAACGTAGTTCGCCTACCTACGGGAAAGGAGGGGAAGGTTGCTCGCTAGGATGTCGCATCCTATGCCTACGTACTTTCATACAGCATGAAAGATCAGAGCAAACGTAGTTCGGGCCACGTACGACACAAGTCTGTCTTGGTTGATTTTATTCCTTCTGAAAAAGGTTTTTCTGATTAACAGTCCAAGCGGACAAAAACGACGTTTTGATGAGTTCACATTCTTTTACGGAAGAAGTGTCTTTTATTGTGTTTGAAATATTTATTGTGTTTTTCTGTTTGTTTTGAGAAAGAAGAGACAGAACTCTAACCTACGGTTGAAAAGGGAATTAAACTAACCTAATGTTATCACGCATGGGTTAAGACCTAGAGTCTATCATGCTCCTCTCTTGCACAGAGAGAAACAGAGATCCTACGGGATAGGCGGAAACAGAAACAATATCAGATATATGCAGTAAAACAGTAAAATGCATGAATGCAACAATACAAGCGAGGCAAGGGAGCCCCACTCAACCTCGAACCTGGAAAACAATGGGCAAAAGTGAACAGGCTTCACCTTCAACCCAACAGGGTAAACAGCAAACAATACAGTCCGGAAAACCAATCAATACATCAGAAATGAAATACTGCAAACCAAACAGCCACAGCAGCTCTGCATCAATATCCATCTTCAAATCATCTCCAATCAGCTACAAGCTTCAGTCAGCATTAGTCTCTATCCTCACAGTCTTCAGGCAAAGGCTTTGGTTGCCAATTTTCAGTCTACAATGGCTTTTCTTCAAGTCCTATCCTCCAAGCTGAGGGATCAATCACCAGAGTGGACTGGGTGTTAAGCAATTAGTTGACTACCAATGGTGGTAAACCAACTGCTACTAACACATAAGACATTTTCTCTCAAGAGTTCTATCCCTCAGACAATAGCACCAAGCCTTCCAAAGGAAGGGGGTGAGTGTCTCAGAGAGACTCTGTATCACAGAGAGGAATGGAGGCAGTCAAAACCTTCCATGTTTGAGAATAAAGCTTTCTAACCTAGAGCTCTGCCTAGTTCTTAAACCCTAATCTCCTTAACAGCTGATGGCAAAAATCTCCTCTCCAACTCTGGAAGTTGGTCTTCAGTCTCTGGATCTCCAATGGCTTCATCATCTTCAGTCTTCAGCTTCCCCAAATCCCCAGGCAATCCGAATACCCACATAGACAATCAATAATCCCCAGAGGGCACACCATACCAATCAGACAAATATAGCCAGTATATTAATAGCAGTAGGGGAATCCTGACTTTTCTAAGGGGATCTAATAACTACCCATAGCCCCTATAGTCCCATAGCTAAACTATTTAATCCCTAAATCCTGAGGGAAATGAACTAATTCACCTAAGTTATCACTTAAAACCCTAATTTGTTCATGTTGTTTACACCTAAACTAATCACCTAAAACTAATTCCTAAAAATATGAACTAAATTGCATCCATAATTTGAATATCTAAACTAAACAACCTAAAAAGAATGGACAAAAAATATTAAAGCATTGATTAGAACAAAAATTAACAAATTTATATATGAAATGAAACTATTTAAAATGCTATTTATTTGGAAAATATGGGAAAAATATCAAATAAAAAATAAAATGCAATTTTTATTTTTTATAATTTTCTAGACTCTTCAAAGAAAATTATGCAAAAAGAATCATCAAAAAATAATGATTTCTCAATTTTATGTGATTTTTATAAAATGCATGAAAAAAAATGAAAGAAATTAAAAAGAATTAAAAAGAAATAAATGGAAGGGGTGAGAATAGCAGGGCCAAACAGTTCAAACCAGTGGGCTTTCACGCGCGTGGGGGTGCCAATAGCATCTGAGCCCATTTCCTTCTACTAAATGAAACGATGTGTTTCATTATTTGAAAATTCCCACCAATTCTCAGATCGAATATGGATCGTTAGATCCTTGGTCAAGTCAAAGTTCTCCAATAGATCCAAAGGCCAATGTATCTTCTTCTTCCTCCAACCATTTAGGGTTTCAGAAAATGAAACCCCATGCAAGCACCTTCGAGTTCTCCATTCTCCCTCCACAAGCCATGAAACCTTAAGGTATAAAAAGCAAAAACAGTCTAATTTCTTCCCTCTACAAGTCTGTACTATTAGTTTGCCCTAAAACTCAATCAATCAACCAATTCGATAGGTAGCACAGCCATGATCCACCATGAACACCTGTCATCAACCATACCAAACCTTGCCAATCTTTATCCTAAACTCAACTACAACTCAAGCTGATCTTAGCATGCTAATCTAGTAAGATTTTCGTGCCCTATCTTAGTAGTTACAAGCTCTAACAGATTTGGTACATCATGCTCAAACTTCATGAAACTTCTCCAAAATCATCACAATCAATCCCCTATCCTATCTTAACCATTCTACACTATCAAATCCCTAAGATTCTAACTAAATCATGCAATATGAAGAGAAGACAAACCTGGTGCAATTGGTGAAAACAGGTATGGAACTCTTTGAATTTGATGCTTGCAGTGATTGAAACTTGCTCAGTAACCTTGATGGTGAATTCTGTATGCAGTGATTCGTGTGTAAACCTCCTGAATCTTGTCCTTGAGAAGTTCTTGCAATTTGGATGGTGATCTTGAATAGCACGATTCTTCCTCCAATTCTACCAATCTTGATGTGGATTATGGTGTTTGAATGATGATGATGAAGATTCAATCAAAAGATATGAAGATTGATGGAGATTGTAGAGAGTTTGAGGAGCTTATGCAAAAATGAGAAAGTGTGTAAAACTTGGGGTTTTGAACAAATGGAATCACCAACCATGGCATGAACTATCTTGCATCAATATATACATGAGGTTAGAACCTCCTAGAAACTTGGAGAAGCTTCCCTTATGTGATTTCCCTTGAATTTGGCTTATGTACCTTCCATTGCAAGCAACCATGAATATCTCACAAATTATGAACTAAGATCAAAATTCTACTTTAGCCAATGTCTTTAAAATGATCTTTCCATTCAAAATGACCTATAATTTTGCTTCATTTGGCCAAGATATGAAAAATCTCATTTTTAAGTCCATTTTTATTCATTAAATCCAACAATTATGAAACCTTGTGCTATGAATCTTTCCAACCTCTCATGATCACTTTTCTAGACTCAAAATGTAATTTGGAACAAGTTTGATGTTGTAAAGTTTTCCATTTGAAGCTTCCTTGTATGAGTTTTGGGCATAGGTTAAAATGACTTGTAATTCACAAATGACCAAAATACCCTTTGCTTGCCAAGACCATAAGTAGAGTTCCACACATCCTATGAAGGCATACTATACCGTTCTAGAAAGCTAAGACAATGAGGAACAACTATTATGTTGACCAGAAATTCATTTGAAATCTCCTTGAGGGGTAAAAATTTCTTGGAAGTCAAGTCACTTTCACAGACAAAATTTCAGATACCTCAAATGACCTGTAACTTGCAAGGACCATAATTTGAGTTCTATAAATCTCCTTGATGTCTTCCACCACTCAAATTAAAGGTCTTGAGATCCTATACAAGTTTCATGTTGGCCAAGGATTCATTTGAAGCTTTCAGTTTGACTTATCTTGCTTGGAAATTTGACCTAAACTAGGGGATTTTACATAGAAACCCTAATTTAGGACCTCCTCTTCTCCTTGATTTCTCTTGATTTCTTCTTAGCATAACAACATATCCTTATTCTCCATGTCAAATGATGAACCCCACATCTCTCCAATAGCCCTTAATGCCTTTCAATCAGTCAATTGACCTAGGGTTGACCCAGGGTTGACCCAGATGAAACCCTAGCTGACTGTCTTCAATTGTAATTCTTGTGACTTCACCAATGGCTTGTCTCCATCTCCAAATGACTTTCTAAGTCCTCCAAGATGTCTAGATACTCTCCATGCCTTCAATTCACAGCTCACAACTCCCTTGTTGATCCTCAGATACCCTCAGATAGGAGATAGACTCAAAGCTTGATCTATTGAACTCTCTGCTTTCAAATTCTTTTCTGATGACTTGAAGGGTATTGAATTAGGATAATAACCTCTTGATAGGCTCATAGAGATAAGAATAATGATTGGTCCCCTGTTGGATGACTTGCTATGCTTATGCTATGCAGATGTGTAGACTATGTACATGACTCTTTATGCAAATGCTAATGATATTGAAACATAAACCAAGTGAATAAGGTTGAGCAAATTTTAGGGTGCAACACATAGCTCTTGTCTCAAACACTACTGATTCAGATGGTGAAAAAGAGGAGAATCTGTCTGAAGCAATTGCCTTGCTTGGAAGACAGTTCAACAAACTGGTCAAAAGGATAGATGCTAGGTCTAACCCTTATATCAAAAGCATGCCTTCTGATAAAGAGAATTCTGAAGATAAAGTCAGCCAAGGCAGAGGAGTTCAATCTCATGAATGTGAGGGATATGGACATGTTAGGAGGGAATGTCCCACATACCTCAAAAAGAAAGGAAAGAGCTTGACAGTCACCTGGTCTGATGAAGATTCAGACAGTGGATCAGAAGAGGAATCAGCTAAACATGTCACTGCTCTCAACAGTGTGTGCATCTCTGATGATGATTCAAGTGATGAAGAGATGTCTTTTGAGGAGCTTGCAGCTTCATACAAGAAGCTTCACATCAGAAGCACAGAACTCGTTCAGCAAGGAGAGCAACAGAAGAGAATCATCAAGGAGTTAGAAGCTGAAAAGAGAGAGCATCTAGTCACAATTGACACACTCAGAAGTGAAGTAAAGGAGTTGAAAAGTAAGAAGGGTCAAATAGCAAAATCCATAAGAATGCTCAATTCTGGGACTGACACCCTAGAGGAAATCCTTCAGAGTGGACAGACCTCAGGAGATAGATCTGGACTAGGATATGTTGATCCTGTGTCAAAACTCAAGATATTACAACCTGAGGTCCAAAAGCCAAAGAGGATGTCACGACCAATGTCACAACATCCAACCAACATAAATTGGAATCAAGTCAATAGTAGATTCCAAGGGTACAGGTGTTACCACTGTTGAAAACTTGGTCATATCAAATCTGTGTGTTTCTGGTTGCATGGATTTCCTAGTCATCCTCACCAAGAACAGAGAGCTCATCAAGCAAGAGCAAAGAAGGGTGCTCCTAACAGGCAAAGACATTGGGTTATCAAGAATATGGGCTTAGCAGCTCACACTGATCTAAGGATGCCAACCCAAGAGGACTGGTACTGTGACAGTGGTTGTTCCAGACATATGACTGGAATTGAGGATCTCTTGACAAAACTCAACCCTCATACATCCAGTCATGTAACCTTCGAGGATGGAGCTAGAGGAAAAATCACAGGTGTTGGACAACTTGACAGTCTTAAAACCCCAAAATTAAAGGATGTCTTGCTGGTTAAAGGACTGACAGTTAACCTAATAAGCATAAGTCAGCTATGTGATCAAAGCTTAAAAGTCCATTTTTCAAAGGATAAGTGTGTGGTTGTCAATGAAGAAGGTGAGGAAGAAATAAGGGGATCCAGAGAAATGAGCAAATGCTACCTATGGGAGCCCAGAAGTATCCTCAATAACCTGGAGAAAAAGGAAACTATGGAAAAAGTATTGCTGGTGAAGGACAGACAACAGAGAAGATCCAACACACCAGCAAGAAGATCTTGAAAGTATGCCTCAGAAAGAAGGACAGGATGCAAGAAACCTCATGTAGGGAAGCAAGCCAAGAAGGGATACCCATACATTAGTCATCAGGGAAAGCTAGATAGGCTATACTAGAACCTAATGGAGTCCATGGATACTACCCTGCCTAAAAGAAGCAATGTCACACCGGATGTCATGACCTTGTTCTGTGACATCCAGCGCACCATTTAAACAAGTTCTGGTGAGTTCAAAGGAGGCATGCTCAGGGGTCACTCGTGTAAATGGAAAGGGATTGGTGCAATACCTGATGAGGATGCAATAAATAAGACTGAAATTGGTGCATGGAGTGTCAAGGCCCATAAAAGTGATGTACAAAAATTGAGGCCTTTAAGTAATGGTGAGTTATAGTAATAAATGGGAATAGGGAATTATAATTGAAAATTCAATCTTTTACTGATTGGTCAAAACATTAAGTTCCCTCCTCATTTGCCATATCACCTAGTGAACCTCTCCATATCAAACTCCTACACCACTTGGTTCACTATCAAACTGTTCATCTTCCCTACAGCCTCCAACAAACGGAAACCCCTGTTCACACGATCAACGTCCTGTACAATGTCTCAACATTCACCAAAATCCTCTCCCTCCAAGAACATACCAACCAACGAGTCTGAGATAGGAACTGAGTCAAGCAACCCTAACTCAATACTTTAAATAGCACCCCTGTGCATGATGACTCCAGAAGGGGTTCTGGTAAAAAAAATCCAAGGAGCCAACATGCAAGAAGGTCCAAAGACCTTATCTCAGATAAAACTCCTACTCCTGCAACTTCTGATGTTAATTATGATGGAGCAAAGAAAACGCACAACATCATTGCTGGCATGGTGGCTAGGGCTCTGAACATCCCCATTCCACCCAGCAATGAGGGGTCTGGCACAACTGTGCATGATCAAAGTGATGTTATGCCCAATGTTGGAACCTTGAAAGATCGTACATTAAAAGAGAAGAACAAGGGAGTAGTCTCTGATGGTGGAGGCGATGATGTGCAAGGCACCAAGAATGCGTAGTTGGTGGACCTTGATGAATATTCTGATAATGATTTAATAGCAAACATCAATCCTGGCATAGCCAAAAGGCTCATGACAATGAAAGATAAAAAGGTGGCTGAACAAAGTTCCCCCAAGAAAAAGGCAGTTGAACAGGTTGTTGAGTAAGACAACCTCACAAAGAAGAAGACAGTTGAACATGACACTCCCTCAAGGAAGGCTAGAACTAAAAGAAAACCAGTTGGACCTCCCAAAGCCTGGAGCAAAGTAGTCGCCAAAAAGAGAAAGGTTGAATCTGGTACTGAATCAAAGACTGAGTCGGATGTTGCTGAAGATGTCACTGACATCCAAAACAAGAAGAAACCCTCCAAGAGCAAACTGGCTGAAAAGGTCCCTGAAGTTCCAATTGACAAAATTTCATTTCATTACCCCTCGTGTGTTAATAGGTGGAAGTATGTTATTCAGAAAAGGTTGGCAGTGGAAAGGGAGCTGGGGCAGAATGTTCTTGAGAGTAAAGAAATCATGAAACTCATTAATGATGCAGGATTAATGAAAATTGTTAGTGAATTCTCTTCATGCTATGAGTTACTTGTTAAAGAATTCATAGTTAATCTCTCAGAGGAATGTGCAGACATGAAATCTAAAGAGTTTGGCAAGGTGCATGTAAGAGGGGAGTGTGTTACTTTTACACCAACAACAATCAATAAATATCTGGGAAGATCAGATAAAGCGCGTCCTGATGTAAATGTTTCAGAAAACAAAATATGCCAAGTGATAACAGGCAACCAGGTACAAAGATGGCCATCCAAAAGAAAGCTAGTTGTCAGCAAATTGAGTGTCAAATATGCTATGTTGCACCAGATTAGAGCAGCAAATTGGGTGCCCACAAACCATAAATCTACTGTGGCAACTGGTCTTGGAAAGATCATCTATGTTATTGGAACCAAGACCAAATTTGACTTTGGAACATATGTTTTTGGTCGAACTATGAAGCATGCAGGCAGCTATAGCATCAAGGGCCCCGTTGCATTCCCTTCACTCATATGTGGCATCATTTTGAAACAGTATCCCAACATTCTCAAAAAGAGTGATGCTGCGAGCAAACGAGAAAACCCCTTGTCATTTCATCCCAAGTTGTTTCTTGGAACTCATGTTCCTGACATTGTTGCAACATCTGCTGAGACATCCCAGTCTACATCAACAAAAGCAGAAGTGATTGCCATGCTAAAGGAAACATGTCAGGAGCTGGATGCGAGGAAAAGAACTCTTGAAGCATTAATCAGGACCCTCGAGCAAAATGACAATGTTGAGTTCACTGATGAGGACATGCAAAACAATGGTGCAGAAGAGAGTGATAACCAGGCAACTGATTCAGAGAAAGAGAACGAGAACAGTGATGAAGATGGATCCCCTGAGGCTGAGGAGACTAGTGATGGAGAATCTAACAAAGGTAGGTCCAGTTCTGCATCTGAAGAAGAAGAATGACATGTGCTGGTAAAGTGTTGTGAAGCTCAAGCTGATTGTTGCTGAGCTGGTTTTGTGAACTGGTGTGTTGATGTTTTTTTTGAGTTAATTTGGGCAGACCTATTTGACAGCAAGAATTGCACTGGTTGTGTGAAGCTCTCTATGAGCAGTCAGTTTAATGTGTACTTCAAATTTTGTTATGTTACACTTTTGATCAATGTTAATTCATTAGTTAGATCTGAGTTTATGGCAAAAAAAGGGGGAGAATAATAGATAACAGCAATAACAGGTACAGCAGGTGATGTGCAGAACAGTGAAGAACAGGTGGATAGCTTGAAGAGCATATGTGCTAGCATATATGTGAATTCCTATGGAATTAGACTGTTTGGTTGATTATGTATGTTGCTAACAATGTGGACAATGGGTAATCCTAAAAGGTATTTAGGAGTGTGTGTGTGTGTGTGTGTGTGTGTGTGTGTGTGTGTGTGTGTGTGTGTGTGTGTGTGTGTGTGTGTGTGTGTGTGTGTGTGCATGACTGCACGATAGTAGAAGAAAGTCTTGTGCAACACTTCAGGGGGAGTAGCACAAGTGTGTGTAACTTCAGGAAGTCATCCTGAATGTCAAGACATCCAGAGCAGACTGCAAAATAATCTGCAGGTTGTGTGCCCAACTGATCTGATCAGTTGAGGGGGAGAACACGAGAGTGTTACTCAAATAGATGTGACATCTGGAGTGATAACTACCAGATGGTTAAAAGATTGAGCTAACAGTAAAGAGCTAACTGTAAGGACTCAGAGGGGCTTGAGCTAGGAACTAGCTGCATGCATGACAGGACACATCATAAGTCTTCTACTGTGTGTAAACTCTGATATGTTAACAGGTTGTTTTAGCCAAAAATTTGCCAAAGGGGGAGTTTGTAAGTGCTCTTGATTGGCTGCATTTTATGGCAGAACTTTAGTGTGTGCTTGTATGTCATAATAAATGTTAGGACATACTTAATGATGTGTGTGCAGGGTAAGTTAACTATAAGATAACTTAGTTAAGCTGAATGTCATACAGAATGTCATAACATTGAACGTATGACATCCAACGAGCGAGGTTGTTTTTCTGGTATCTATAAACTAGGAAACAGAATAAAAGCTCAAGTTGGATATCAAGAGATTTTCTAGAAGCCCTAGGCGAACTAGAATATCCCTGAACTAAGTGGCAAGCGTGCAGATCATGGAAAATAGGTTTGTTATGGATAAAACCTAATTAATGCACCAAGGCCCAAAAGGACTGACAGCTGCTATAAAGATCAGAAGATGCAATCCTGAATTGCAGCACTTGACAGAAGAAGAATATAGAGTGCAGATTGCAGAGTCCTTGGAAGTGAAGAAGGCTAGTCTTCACATGTGAGTTCTGTCTAGGAATACTTATAGTCCAAGCAATTGTCTAGTGGATGATATGCATTGGATACGTAGATTCTAGGTTATGTCTCACTCGATGCTTTGAAGCGAGTGTGTGAGTTCCTTGATCAAAGCTATGAAGCAAGATCAAGGTGTGTATGAAGTGTCTCTTCATATTAAATTTTGCAATTGTTTGATATCACTGTTGTGTGATTGAGGGGGAGTGAGTGGGTATACTGAGGTCTAGAGTGTCTCTAGGTTGAAGTGTCATTGGGTAGAGATTAAGTGAGGAGTGTAAATTGGAGGTTTAACTTTGAATTGATTCTACTGATAGTGAATTTCCTCCCTGGCTTGGTAGCCCCCAGATGTAAGTGTTGTTGACACTGAACTGGGTAAACAATTGTTGTGTTATTTACTGCTTTTATTATTACTGAGTATTAGCTGTTAAGTAGCAGATGTCACAGTGGATGTTATAACCTTGGGAATAACATTCATCGTGTGCTTGCCAGAATTTTCATAAGTGCTTACAGATTGTTTTGGTGAGTCGGTGCAGGATGGTGATGAGATGTTTATTTTGATGGAAACTTTGAATGTTAATAAAATGGGGAAGTTGGTGGTGTGCCAATTATTTATGATTATCCAGAAGTTTTTCCTGATGAGATAAGTGATTTACCGCCGGAATGTGAAGTGGAGTTTACGATCGACCTAGTTTCTGGAACTAATTTGGTAGCGATGGCTTCATATCGTATGTCTACACTGAAATCGAAGAAGTTAAAGAATTAACTTGAAGATCTGCTTGAGGAGAGGTTCTTTTGTCCGAGTGTGTCACTGTGGGGTGCACCAATTTTGTTAGTTAAGAAGAAAGAAGGTTTTGTGAGGCTTTGTGTGGATTATAGACAATTGAACAAGGCGACTATCAAGAATAAGTGTCCACTTCCAAGGATTGATGATTTGATGGATAATCCTTGGAAGTGTCCACTTGCATTAAATCATTGTTGTATATTGTAATGCTTCATCGATGGGATGGAGAGTTGTGCTAATGCAACATCATCAAGTTTTAGCTTATGCTTCAAGGAAACTTAAAGTGCATGAGAGGAATTATCTAACGTGGGATTTAGAGTTGGTTGTTGTTGTGTTTGTGTCGAAGCTTTGGAGGAATTCTTTGTTTGGTTCGAGAATTAAGATTTTTAGTGATCTTAAGAGTTTGAAGTATTTCTTTGATCAAAAAGAATTGAATGTGAGGCAGAGGAGAGACTGGGACTTCTGAAGGATTATGGTTTTGGTTTGAATTACCATTCGGATAAAGCAAGTGTGGTAGCTGATGCATTGAGTAGGAAATCTTTGCATATACCGATGATGATGGTAAAAAAAGTTAGAACTGATTGAGTAATTTTGTGATATGAGTTTAGTTTGTGAAGAAACTTCTTATGGAGTTAAGCTTGGTATGTTGAAGCTTACTAGTGGTATTCTTGATGAGACTCGAGAAGGTCAGAAATCTGATTTGAGTTGGTAGATCGGTTTAATTTGATGAATCAAAGTTGAAGAGCTAATTTTTGGATTAATGAAAATGGTATCATGAGATGTCGTGATAGAGTTTGTGTTCCAGATATTGTTGAGCTGAAAAAGAGTATTCTTGAGGAAGGAAATCGAAGTAGATTGAGTATCCACCCCGGTGCTACGAAGAGGTACCAGGATTTGAGGAAATTGTTTTGGTGGTTAGGGATGAAGAAAGGAGTGGTTGAGTTTGTGTATGCTGGTTAGACTTGTCAGAAGTCGAAGATTGAACATCAAAGACCTTTGGGTCTGATGCAACCGTTGAATATTCCAGAGTGGAAATGGGATAGTATTTCTATGGATTTTGTGTCAGGTTTTCCAAAGACTGTGAGGGGGAATGATTCTAATTGGGTGATTGTGGATAGATTGACTAAATCAGCTCATTTCTTACCAATGAGGATTAATCGTTCAATGCTGAAGCTAGCTGAGATATATATTGAGGAAATTGTTGAAGTTGCATGGGATACCTTCGAGTATTTTGATTCAGATAGATGATGTGCAAGTGAGAGATAATTTGACTGTTGAGGCATTTCCAGTAAGGATTGATAAATGAGAAGTGAAGCAACTGTGAGGTAAATAAATTTCCTTGGTAAAGGTAGTTTTGAGAGGATCGGTTGGAGAAATTTAGGCTTGGGAGCGTGAGGATCAGATGAGGGAGTCGTATCCGACTCTGTTTCCTTGAGGTAATTTTCGAGGGCAAAAATTCTTTTAAGTGGGGGAGAGTTGTAACACCCCAAATTTATTGGAATATTTATTTAATTTATTTAAATAGGAATATTCGTATTTTTGGTGATTTGCGGTGGTTGGTATGAAGTATTGAGAATAATGGATTTTGGGTTATTTATTTAAAATAATAGTATATAATATGAATGTATTGATATTATTATTAATTTAAATAAATATAAGTAAATTAAGGGCAAAATGGACATTTGAGGAGGAGTTAGTGAGGGTGAAATTGGAAAGCCCATTTTAAGGCGCAAAGTTAGGTTTAACAAAAAAGGAATTTTGAGGGAATTAGGATTCATTCTTGTTAGATCGTGAAAAGGGAAGAAATAGAGGCCAGAGTCCGAGGAAGAGGATTGAGGCAAAAGCTTCACGAGGTTTCCAAGAATCAAGGATAAAGGCTTAGAGTCGGCAGTTAAGGTATGGAGAGTATTGCCTTCATTGTTTTTAATATGTGATTCAATGTATTTAAAGCCGATTTAAGGGCTTAGGGATTTTGATTATTAAATTGTTATTGCCTTTCTAGTGAGTTTAATGAGTCTGAGGGATTTGAACTGATGGTCTGATAGGTTTGAGGTTGATTTAGGAGTAAAGGAAATTAGGCCTTCGTGGCCAAAATCTGTTGTTGAGGTTTTAACCGTATAGGATAATTGATTATGAGAACTCTAATGAATGTGGGAAAATGGTAAGGATTTTATGGGAATTGGAGGCGTAAATATGATCGGGATTGGCCTAATAAGTCGTAGATTTTGTGTCTTTATTGCCGTAATACCTTAGGAATAATTGAGGGATGTTTTTGGGGCATTGGGGAAGGAAATCGTATGGACGTTTGGCCTAATTTTTCTACTTTTGCGTAGCATAGATTTCTTGTAATCGCGAGTTCGCACGGCGAACATTCGCCCCAGACTCGCACGGCGAACTGCCCAGCGGACGTAGTAGAGTTTCACGAATTATGTTCTAGTTCAGTGATGTCTTGATGTTTTGATGATATGATTTTCCTGATGAGTTACTATGAGTATAACTGTGATTCCTACATGATTAAATGAATGTATGATGAATTACTATGAGTATAGTTATGATTCCTATGTGATTAATATATGACCGCATGATGAGTTACTATGAGTATAACTGTGATTCCTATGTGATTAAATGAATGTATGATGAATTACTATGAGTATAATTGTGATTCCTATATGATCAATACATGATCGTATGATAAGTACCCATGAGTATAATTGTGATTCTTATGAGATTAATACAAGATTGCATGATGAATCCCCATGAGGAACTGTGATGATTTGTGACGTTGATTCCATGAGGTTTTGATGATTCTATGATGATGTGATTCTTATGATTATTTTGATGAATGATGATGCACCTAATGAGTTATTATGAGGATGATATTGACGTGTGTATCATGCATTCATATGCATTTCAGACTTCGGTCTAGTGTTTGATTCTTGTGGCTTCAGTCCCATTGTGCGGATGTGAAGTATTTTGTTGTGCTCCGGTTCTTGTGTAGAATCGATCCTATTGATGGGGATATATTGAGGGTTGATGGCCCAGTGTCCATCGAATTTTGATGAATTGGTACCACATGCATAGGTCTTGTTGCATTTGCATTTATGTGACAATTTGGTGTAATTTATGATGTTATGGCTTTTTGATGTTTCCTTGATGATTATGATGATGTTGGATGTGAAAATGACGCTATTTTATATATTGACTCTTATATTGATTATTATGAATCGTTTTACTCATGCTTCCTGTTTGAATTTTACCTCCACGTGAGTAATGTGCAGATGACCAGGTTTAGCTGTGGATGCCGTCGAGGACATTTTGGAGTTTTTGACATTTTGGTTGACTTAGGGGGTCTTGCTCTGATACTGTAACATCGGGTTGGGGTCTTTGAGTTAAACCATGTTTTATTGATTATTGTTATTTTGATTATGTTGCTGTGCAAGGAAAACTTTGGATTTTTCCTTTTTGAGTTTCGCTGCCATTTGAGCAATTTTTGAGTAATTTTGGGAAAAATCGTTATTTACAGAGCATTGACTTTGATTTGAATTATTCAGAAATGTATCCCCTTTGAGGTGATTTTTATTATGTTTAAAATATTACTCTGATAAATGTGATTTATTTGCCGTTATATTTTTGGGATAGAAAAGGGTGTTACACCCAACGTGCGTAACAACATAGCCTCAAATCATTTTCTTTTTGCTGATACACCCCTGCTTGTTTCTTTTTCTTTTATTATTTTATTTTTTATCCTTTTTCATTTTAATTTCTTTTTAATATTTCCTTCATATTAAAAATTGTTAAGAATATTTTTTATACACTTTGACATCTCTAGAATTTTGTCATATTATTTATTTTTATTTTTTATTTATTTTTATATTTTATTTGAATTTTTCTTGTGAAGGTGTTTACCAAACTACCCTTAGATTAGGGTTTGCATTTTGATTCACTTTTGAAGGCTTTCTTGAGCCATGTTTTTCACCTTCCTTTGACACATGATTGAGCTATAATTTGATGTTGGTTTGATGCTTTGGTGATCACCTTTTGGTTGATTTTTATTTGACTTTGTTTGACCCTAGATTCTTGCTTGATTAGTTGAGTGCTTGCTTTTATTTGATTCATTTGATGATGTTTTCTTGCCACTTTTGTTGTGATGCTTTTCCATATGATTCATAACACACATAACATGAGTTTGAGCATTCATTTGGATTTTATTTTCTCTTGTTGCTATTTTTGGATGAAGCATCAAAATGTGTTTGTTTTAACTATGAGTTTGTGCATGTCTTGCCATGATCTTTTGTATTTGATTCTTGAATGATCTAATGAGTGTTTGATGATCTTTCTTGGATTCCCTCAACATGTATTAGGTTCTGGTTCTCATGATTAGAGATTCATTTTATGCTCATCTAGTTTCATTTACCTTGCATGATCTTGTACTTCTCATATAAACAATTTGAGTTTATGTTTGGTTGTCTTTGGTGCTTCAAATTGTGTTTGTTTCTTCTTTACCTTGTTTGTGGATTGCAATGTGAATATCATACATGTAATTTGAGTTTTTTTCTAATCATGTTGGATTGATACTTGATTGTGTATGCCTTTGTATGAGTGTCTCCTATCTTTGATTGATTTTTGTGTTTGTGTTTGTTCTTGAGGCATATTTTGAGTTCAACCTTTGATGGTTCCCTTGTGTGTTCATGGATGAATTCTTGACTTGATAACCATGTTGTTGTTTCTGCCCACACTCAATCCAATGCCCTAATCTCATGTCTTTCCCTTAGGGTTATGTTGTTTATGTTTGTTTTTGTGTGGCATGTGCTTTGATTGTGAATGGAATGCATGATTTGGTTCTTTGTGTTTCTTCCTTGATTATTGACATGGTTTGATATGTTATGATGTTGCTACTTCCCTATCTTGTTTCTCGTCTCATTTTACTTCACTTTGTGTTTAATATTGCCTTGTGAAATGTTTGAGTCATTTGGTTGTGTTTGGGCTTTTTTTTACATTGTGTTTTGATCTTGTGACATGGTTTGACATTGTGATTGCTCTTGGTTACTTTTAATATGATGTAAATGTTCACTTTGTATGAGATTGAGATGTGTGTGTTTGATACTTCTTTTTTATTGTATCTTCCTCTTTCTCCTACTTTCTTCTTCATCTCCTCACTCTTTTAGACTTGTTTAAGTTTCATTTTTTTTTTTTCATTTGTGATTGAATTGGATAGTGTTTACTTGTGCTTGATCACATGATCCCTTAGGATTCCTAGTCCCACTTAATTTATGATTAAGGTGGGAGTAGGAGAGACATTAGACTTTCAATCCTTTGCATGATAACAATTAGGATAGTCCCTCTTTGACCTCAACTTTAGGTCCGTCATTTATATGATAGAATTAGGTAGACTTCTTTCTTATCCTAACTTTAGGACCATTTTGTATGATAACATTAGGGTTTTCAGTTCTCTTTAGTGTTTTCTTTTTTAGTCTTCTCTTCTCATCTCAAACAACTCTAAGACACTTAATAAAGAATGATGCACATTGTATGCCACAAGCCTTAAGCATATGAGAAATGATGAGTGGGGGCTTCTCTTCACTTGTTTAGAGTGTTTAGTGTATGCCCCTTGGGCGATATGTGACGCATTCACTCATATATCATAGTCTTTAGTGCAACGTGAATCTCAAACAAATTCAATTCACTTCTGTAAAACTCTAAAACAAAATTCAAACATTTTTATCCTTCGGGATTGTTCTTTAAAATCTATCATACCCCAAATTTTACCCTTAAATTCTTTGATCTTTTACATCATTCTAAGTCAGCCATTTTTCCATTTTTAGTTAAACATTTCATTGATCATTAATCTCGTATTTTTTAATCAATTTTATCATTCCATTTTAGAATTTGTTTTTATTATCTTAAGATTTATTTAGAATTGATTAAGTTTAATTTTTCAATTTAGTTTAATTCTGCAATGTATTTTTTGGTTAATCTAATATGTTTTTGCTAATTATGTTTTGACAATATTTTTTTTAATAGTTTGTGTATTTGTTTTGTGTTTTAGTTAATTATTTTGGTCGATTAGTCTACTATTATCATTTTGTTAAGAACACTTTGTTTAAAAAATATAATTACTTTGTTAAATAATCTTTGTTTGGTAAATAATTTTTGATTTTTTATTCTTTGTTAAATAACCTCTGAATTTTATTTTAGAAAACATCTTTTACTTTTGTTTAGAAAATATCTCCTAATCTTATTCTAGGATATCTTTTTAGTTTACTTTAGAAAATCTTTTATTTTTTAGACTTTTATTATATTTTTAGATTTAGCTATTAAATAAATATCAAAACTCAAGAATATTTTCTTATTAGATTAATCTTTATCTTTTTTTTTTTAAATCATGGTTAGGATGTAAATATATAGAATTTATTTTTGACCATTTAGATTTTTAATTCCTATAAATTTGTTTGACTACTAACTTATTGACATATGACTTGGTCTCTCCCCTTAGAGATTTGACTATTTCTATTTGAGTTTTTTATCTTGATTCTTGCATTTACTATCTATTTTTTTACTATTTTGTGTTCATCACCATTCATTCATAATTGTTATATTGTGTGCCTAAAGCTTGTTTCTTGCTTTTTGTTGTTGCTTTTTCCCCGATTCCAAAGGAAATGATCATACTTGCTGACTGTCATGTCATACTTAGCCTAACTTTAGGTCCTTAACCTTTATCCTAACCTTAGGATTAGAGTCACCGTACTCTACGTGGGTATCCTGCCATGGATATTTTCTTACCTTTTATCCTAACCTTAGTTTAGAGACGCCACACTTTATGTAGGTGTCTCATCGCAGACGTTTAATCTTTTCCCTTTGGAACCTTGATCACAATTAAGAGTTCCTCACCCCTGTTGAGGGGAACTACGAACGCTCTGATTTCTCATTTACCGATGAGAATACGTAGGCAAGAGATGCGGTGTCTTGGCGAGCTCACTAACAACTAACTTCCTGCTAATATTTGCAACTTAGGATTGGAGTCGTCGTGCTCCAGGTAGTCGTTCCGCCGTGGATATTTCCCATGTTTACTTTTGTCATAGGACTTGGAGTCGTCGTGCTCTATTTAGTCATCCCTTCGTGGACAATCCCTTCCTTTCTAACTTAACCTTAGGTTAGAGTCACCGCACTCTATGTAGGTGTCTCATCGCATACATTTACTCTTTTTCCTTTGGAACCTTGACCATGGTCAAGAGTTCCTCACCCCTGTTGAGGGGAGCTACAGTTGCTCTGATTCCATTCCCGTCAGGATACGTAGGCACGAGATGCGATGTCTTGGCGAGCATATTTTGTATATACCCTTAGATATTTACCTTAGCACTTTTCCCTTAGCAAGAAACTTTAGCATAACACAAATACTAACAAGAGGTTCATGTAGAGTACTACATATACTTAGGATGCTAACATCTTCCCTAGGTATAACCAACCCCCGAACTTTAGATCTCTTAGTTGTGTTGTTACATAATGCACTTAGGGTTTTCTTCGATCTTTACCCTTTCCTTTGGATAAATTAAAGCTCGGTGATGAACTTCATGATTTGTGATTCAAGTTAATCGATAGCTTGATATCCGATTCTCATCGCAACAAAATCATTTTAAAAAAAGAGTATGTTATTTTTTCGTTCTACAGCAAACAGGTAGCGACCCTAACTGCTAGAACGGGAACTTAACGTTGCTTATAAAAAACACTTAACCAACCTGTGGTTTAGTTACTGAACTATGTTTGCTCTAATTTCTCATACCAGATGAGGATACGTAGGCACAAGATGACGATGTCTTGGCGAGCAACCCTCCCCCATCACCCGTAGTTTTCCGAACTACGTTGACTCTGACTTTCCCATTGCACGAGAGAATACGTAGGCATAGAGCGGCGATGTCCTATTGATTCTCTTTCTTTTTTTCTTCGTTCTCGTTTCCATTTACCAGTAGCTTATAGAAAACTCACCCTTTGATTAGACAACAAGCATGGATCCCGTTGAGTACAATGGACGTGAGGGGTGCTAATACCTTCCTGTTGTACCCTAATTTTTGACCGTAAGATGCCACCTCTTTTTGTTTTCTCTGGCTTGTTTTCTTTTACTTTTGTGTACGGTTAACCAGTTTGTGCAGGCGCAATAGTGTCAAGATTCAATTTGAAGATCCAGAGAGTACCAATCATTTTCAAAACTCAATTTGCAATGGATCTGGCCATAACCATAAAAACGGGTTCAACTGTATCAGTAACTCTACTTTCCCTTGTTCTTCGTGCTACGCGCGTTTGACTTTCACATATTCTGGACGGTGTTGGGTATTCTCATTAAAGTGTGTTGACGGCTTATTCAAATGTTGTCGAGAGATTGCAAAATAAGGATGTTACTATTAATTACTAGTTCTAAGGCTGGCTTGCACAATTTGATTTCCTTACTTCGAAGCTCAAGTTCAATTAAAGGGGTTTAAAAAGGCAAGACTCAAGCCCTTGAAATTCATTAGATTCAAGAGCTTTATGACCAATTTACAGAGTCCATGAGTTTCGTTTCATTACAAGATTCAAATATTGGTTTGCAAGTTCAAAAGCTAAGTGAGAACTCATTCTTGTTTCAACTAGTCCACGACCTTACATAAATGAGAGTCTTTTCATCTCGACCAAGCCTTGGTATGTGAATCTAAGAAGAATTTGTGTGACAATCAAAGGAGGCATGAACATACTCTCTTTTTTAGTTTCATAGTCTCATCGGCCTGTTCATTTGTTTGGAAGCAAGTTACATAAGGATCCTCATTTAAACTCTTAAGTTTACTGCTAGGAGATGGTTCACAATATTGGATACCGTGTTTTTTATTGTATTTTACCAGCTATCTAGAAATCCACAAATCTCATGGAGCTTTCAAGTCTAGGGCTGCAATTGGTAGATCTTGCTACCACGGAGTTTAAAAGTTCAAATTCAAGGGACTCCACACCAATGTACAAATTAAAGACCTCTTTACAAATGTAAGAATGAAACTTAAACTCAAAACCAAGAAGAAGAAATTATATTCAAAGTATATTAATTCACCGGTACAACTTTAATGTTTAAGCTTACAAGTTGGAAACATCCATTGAGAATCTTAATCGTCCTTACAAATTCGCATCTTTTCCCACTACAAGTCATTACATAAAAAATTCCAAGTCCTTATGTGAGAAAACACGTTCTTGGCTAAACACAATCCTAAATCTTGAAGCTCCTTGAGGCATTTTTCTCCATACTTCATGCAAACGCTTCCCGCAAAGTCGGAGGTTCCCTCTCTTGGGTCAATACCTCTGCTACTAATTCAGTCTCGAAGAATTTGTTCGCAACTAACATCCAGGCTCCATGGAATCACATGAAAAAGAAGAATCGAATAAGTCAGCATAAGTACGAGGAAATCGTAATAACGAAGCTACTGTGAATCCTCCACAAAACAACGTGTTGGGCATATCTATGTCCATGTCATCAAACACAAGAAAGTAATGGGAGCAACTTCACAGTAACGGAGGATCTCGGAAAAAGTGAATAATTTAGAAATTTCTAACACATCTTAAACACCTTGGCAGTACATGGATACAATGGTCTTACCCAATATTCAGTCATTCCTTGTGTAACTCGAGAGTGAAAATATCGCTTTATCCCGCAGACTCGGTAAAATTGTGGCCTGTTATGCAACTGGTATAAAGGGAGAATGTGTTAGGTCCTGATGTCACGAAAATAATTTAAACGGCCAGTTAAGTTCTTACATAGAAATTATGGAGATAGCCAAGATCGCCAAAGCTCCCTCCAAGATATGCATTTCATTGTCAATGTACTGGTTGTTCAGAAATGAATTTATCTGACATTGTCCTCCATGCTTTTGTTGTGCCAACCCAAATTGTTCTGGCGCAGTGTTGGAAAACAGGGTACCTGAGTGTGAAAAGCATAAAATCAAACACTTCCCTATTGCTAACAGAGATATCAAGAATGATGACATTTATGAAATATGTCTTCATGCATTCAATCAAAATAAAGCCTTTACTCATATTCAACCCAATTCCCTTTTGTTGCCTTGCTTCAAGTAGGTTTATGAACTGAACTTCATGATGATGGAAGCATCCCTGCCAACACAACCTGCAAAATTGACAGTCCTGGCTTCAATTTCAACACTCATGATTTTGAAGAAGACAAAGTTAATCAAATAGGTAAAGAGTTCAAATCGAACCTTGAGATGAGCGATGTCTTAGGACATCGACAATCCTACATTTTCGAAGCCAATTCTAGTAAATAGAAGGAGAAAAGTGAGAGCATAGCATCAGTAAGCATTCAACAGCAGAACGTCGGCTGCCAGTATTCCCGCATCATCCGCAAGCATCTGTAACATATCAGCAACAGCATCAACATTTTATCAGTAACAACATCAGCACTCTATCAGCATTAGCATTTCATCAGCAGCAAGTATCAGTTTCAAACAAACCACGGTTAACAGCAAAACAGTCAGACAACCGACGACCGATCACATCAAACCATTCTAAAGTCATCGTCAACACAGCCTATGCTTCAGCAACACCTTCAAGTTATCAGGCAGCCATAACAACAAGAAGCAGTTCGGCAGCAGCTGCTACAACAAAATCAACAATATCTTCCTCTACAACAGCCCATCATGGAATCCAACTCGGAGACACTTGCACCTAGAACAACCGAAAGCAATTCTCATTAATGTCCATTGAATTACAAAAAGAAACTACCAAAACATGTATCATACAGAAAGAATGCGAAACGGGCTTACTTCCAAGAGTTTTTCTTTCCTGTCATAGATAGAAATCCATTAATGTTCAGTTCCCATCCAAATGACATCGGCAGCAATATCAGTCTAGACCTGTCAAACATACAAAGGAGTTTGAATGAAAGGATGAATCAAGCTCAAATAGAAGAGAAGTTATAAACATGTCAGCACCAGATTACTATTTTGGCAACATCATCCAAAGTCCATCAAGCTTTCAATTTGAAGCCAGTTTTTCTTAATCTAAACAAGAAAGGGAATCATAAGATCAACCGTGGCTAATTCTTCCCAAAGTAAAAGCAAACATCGAGCAGAAGATGAAGAGCATTCACCGTTATTTTTCATATAAATTACAGCAAGAGGAAAGGATAATGTCAGGAAAGCTCAATGTTCAAGCATAAAAAAAAATAGAAACTTGAATCAATATCCTACGGATTCACGGAACCACAAATCTTCGTCTTCATTAACCACATCAGGATTCGAAATTAAAGGCTCCCAAAGATCGCTGACTAGATTTACCCCTCAAACCTTATGCAAATTTTGATTAGGATCCAACCTGAAACAGAAACAAGGTTATTATCGGTTATTACTTCCATAACAAGATCAGACAGGATAAGCTGAAAATGGAATTACTTTAAGCATTATCAGAATATCACAAACAAGAATCAGTCGAAGATGGAAAGTATTTTATTGCCCATTTGTTCTGTTTTGAGAAAAGGCTATCGAATCAGAGCATACAAAGGGGATCGAAAAAACAGAAATCAATCACCATCAATTATTTCCAAAACAGTCGATAAACATGTTCATACGGATTTGGGAACAAATTAACCACGACTCAATTAAAGAAGGTTGGTCAAGGCTATAAAAGGACTCACATCAGAACTCGAAGAAAGAATCTACAAAAACAACTTCACGAAAGACCTCCAAAACCCGCAGCCCTGAACCTTCGATTGGCTTCAACCCCATTTTCAAATCCAGAAACCTGTAAAGTTCATTCAACGACATTAAAATACATCCAAAAAAAACAACGAGTCATCCAAAACCCTAACTTTCAAAAGCATAAATCGGGTAGAAAAGAAGAGAGTTAGAAGGCTTATCTTTTGGGGTTTTCCGTCATCGCCATCGTCGGAGTGCCGAGAAGCCACCACGAAGTCACCAGAGAAGCCATCGTCATCACCATCATAGGTAACGGTCCCTTTACTTGCTCTTTTCTTCAGTATTGATGTTTGCTTGTTGTGGATTTTTAAATAGGTCATGAGAATGCTCAAAAGCGAGCGAAGAAGAACGAACAAGAGGAATCGAAGGATGAAGGAGATGCGAGGTCACATAGAAAGGGGGAGACGGATCAAAATAGAGGAGATGACAAAGGGAAGAAGGAGAACGAACATGAAGATGAATCTAAAGAGACGAAACCAAGCGATCTGAGCGATTGCGAGACTCCGAGCATGGTCGAGATTTGGGACGAAGGGAACCTGGGATTAGGGTTCACCATTTTCATTTTTGTTTATGATTGTAATCGTATAACTGTGCACACACTCACCACACACTAATCACACTAATCTCTCCCCTTAGTCCCTAATTAAACCTCTAACCTGCAGTTAATTAACTTTTTTCGTTAACTAATTTACTAATCATTTAATTAACTCTAATTTAATCACTTAATCCTTCTTATAATTAAATAACTTAATTAAAACTTTTATTTAATAAATCTTTTAACTTGCCCATTAACTTAATATGATTAACTTTTTATTTTATTTAATTTAACTTAATCTAATTCTTTTTGAAAACAATTAATAAAACTTTTAAGTTTAAATTAATTTTTTTATTTATCTATTTATATTTTAAAATAATAGTATAATTGTTCACCAAAAAAATCTTTTCTAAAATAACTTGTTTTAAAACTATTTATATATTAAAAAGAAACCTTTTCACAATAATAATTATAACTTTAAATTATAATAAACCAATTCATATTTATAACAAAAAAACCTTTTAACTCCTTTTATTCAAAATAAACTAATAAAAACTTAATTAGTTTGCCAATTTTTATTAAAACTCAATTTCTCACCAAACTTTCATCTAAAAAAATAAACAAATTCAACATCGTCTAAAATTAATCAAGTCCTCCCTTAAATCAACATTTTCTCATTAATCAGTCCACTTAAGGTCAATCCTACAACTTAATCAATCTCTTTTTTAAAATCAATTCACACTAAAATCAATTCACTCAAATTAACACTTTCTTATAATTCAAACTAAAAATCAAATCAAACGATTAAAATCAAACAACAGTGTAAAAACACAACCTAATCGTGCACATTCACATTCACGACACAACACACTTGTACACCTAGCGCTTTCATGCATATGTTTGTTTTTATCTGCTCTTATTCATTCACAGTTCACACACTCACTTAGCGCTTTCATGCGTTCGTGTATGTCTTTACTTATCTGCTTTATCCGCAATTTACATTATCGCATTTATATGATTGCATCGCATCCGTCCAAAGGAAAAACCTATACATGATTCAACGCTTGTGTGTAGTGCACATCATTTGCATCATACTCCCACTTGATCCTTGATCCCATTCAAGTTGATCTCTAAGTTAGATCCTACCCCATAGGAAGGAATCTTTTACAACTTAGAACAAACAAAACAATACAACTCAATACAAAATTAAACACAATACAAAACATTCAACAACTCAATCCAATTATTCAAACGCGATAGAGAAAAGATGCCAAGTCATCTTAAGCGAGATAGAATCTCCACCCCCACAACAATACAATCAAGTCGTAGGGACTTTGCCTTAAGAGAAATAAAGGCATACTCGTCAAACAATCCGAGTACTTAAGCCCTTTTCTTAAGACGATGCAAAGACTATTTTCCTACAACTTGTGGCGGTTACATCTCCCTTAAAATGAAGACACACCTCTTCTCCTAAACTCAATCAATCAACTACCCTAAACCCGTAGGAACTTTGACCACAGTCAAAGAACTCCTCGAACCCTTTAGGGGAACTACAAATACTCTGATTCCACTCCCGTAAGGATATGTAGGCATAAGATGCGACATCTTATCGAGTATACTTAGAAATAAACCACTAGGGTCCTTCAATCTTAAGCAGATAAACACTTAGCAATAAAGAAATAAAATAAGAGGTTCCTGTAGAGTACTACAGAAACTTAGGATGCTAGTACCTTCCCTAAGTTTAACCAACCCCCGAACCTATAACTCTCTAAACCTTGCATTTGCATTGCATTGTGGGAATTTCGATCTTTATCCCTTCCTTTGGACAAATCAAAGTTCGGTTGCAAAAACAAATTAAAGATTCAAACTAATCAATAGTTTGGTATCCGATTTTCACCGCGACAGAAATGGCGACTTCACTGGGGACCTCCTAGTGGGTTTCCCTATCTTATTTTATTTGTTTACTGCTTTATATATCTGCCTACTTGATTAATTGTTTATATGCTTTCTCTTGTGTCTTTTTGGGTTATTGTCCTTGAGTGGTGAGATAAAGTTCTACACCCGAACTTGAGAGAAATTAAGATAGGATGGTGATATAGTCGAGGAGGCTTATAGGGAGTTGAATCCCGACTAAGTTAAATCGAGAATCCCGCTCAATTGAGGCCCTCTCGAGATAGTACTGTTGAACGAGTAATCGTGAAGACACTCACTATTTTCGACCTTGGAGCCTATGATATTGAGGACCGTAGTTACCTTAACCCAACTTTGACCTTAATTAAGACGTACTGCGGGACTATGAGGGAGTACTCCCGAAATAGTGCTACGCGAAGCTACACTCAAAATAAGTTCTCTTGAGAATATTATTAATCCTCGAGTTAGTTGAGAAATTGATAATATCCGAAAGACGGGCTGATGACTTTGAGTCCCCTTAGAACCTTGTTCTGCAGGTACAAACAACCTTTAGTCCATAACCTTTGGGAATAGGTATACCCTTTGCTCCATGCTCGTTACAAACCTAGGACTCTTGTTTGCTTTTGTGTCCTTATGTGCTTACTTGTGCTTGTTGCATCCATATAGCATCATGTTGCATTAGGTTTCATGGGATTCCTAGTTTATTTATAAACATTATAGAAACCAACATGGATTATAAAAGAAAAATGTTTTGAAATATTCTTTTAAGAGTCCTAGCTTGGATTACCTAAGGAAGTTAAGGGCACCGATCGAAGAAACAAGCAAACTCAAAAATGAATACATGAGACTTCCATAAAAGTTCAAAATACTTCCATCAATATTGAAGATCCAAGTGAACAAGGGCTTCCCTTTTATTTTCCAACAAGAGATAGAGGATTTATTTTCCTCTATCACATTACTCCTTAGAAGTCGATCGAGGACAATTTATCCTCAAGAAGATCCAGTTAGAGAAACATGTCAACAAGCATGATGAAGGACTTCCTTAGGGCTTTAGTTAGCTATTATGTTGGGACTCGTATAAGAATATTCACTTGTAATCGATATCAAAAAATAATAAATGAATTTTCTTTGGTATTCTGTAACGTTTATAAGAACTTGAGTTCCATGAAACTTTCATTTCTGCATTCTTGCATTAGCATTTAGCATTTTACATGTGCATGTGTCTCTCCTCTTCTGTGGCTCATCCGGTCTTCTGTCTTTGTCTGTCAGCTGATATCTCGACCATCTGACCAAGCTCGAAGTATTACCGAAAGATAGCAACAAGAACGTAAGATATGGATCCCATGACTAGTTTCAGAGTGAGGACTAATCCGTTATTTGATCTCCCCTCTGACAATGTTCAACAAGTGGATGTTCCTACACAACCTCAGCCCGTGCAAGATAACTTGGTTGGTCAAGTTGACAGAAGAGTTTCCCAATTTCCACAGCCTGTACAAATCTTCAGAATGTTCGTACTGAGATGAGGATGGACGATCCTAGATTTGTAGCAATGGAAAAAGGATTTCGTGATCTTAAAGAACAATTGAAAATGGTGAAAAGAGCTGATACATCTGATTTTAATGCTCGTGAGTCATGTCTGGTTCCAGGTATAATTATTCCTCCGAAGTTTAAGATGCCTGTCTTTGAAGTGTACAAGGGTACTAGTTGTCCAAGAGATCATTTGACGATGTTCTGTCGGAAGATGGCTGCTTATATTGACAACGACGAGCTGATGATTCACTGCTTTCAAGAGAGTTTATCTGGGGCATCCTTGATATGGTATACGAAGCTACAAAGGAATCACATTCAGTCTTTGAAAGATTTAGCTGATGCTTTTATAAAGCAGTACATTTATAATTTGGACGTGGCTCCAGACAGTGATCAATTGATGAACATGAGTAAGAATGACAATGAGTCTTTCAAGGAATATGCCCAACGATGGAAAGAGTTAGCATCTCAAGTTCAGCCACCACTTCCAGAGAAAGATTTAAGCAAGATGTTTCTAAGAACACTTCCAGACTCTTATTATGTTAGAATGGTAGGCACTGTGCCATCAGATTTCTCCAAAATTGTAGAAGTTGGAGTAAACATCGAGAACGCCCTCAAAAGTGGAAGAATTCAGGATGATTTGAATAACTGATCTAATGAAGATATTTCAGTTGATGATTCCCTAGAGGAAGGAAGTGTTGACGTCAATGCAATTCAGGACTCCCCTCAGATCCTATCAGACCCAGTTCCAGTACCTCAACATCAGCATGCAGCGGCTGCTCAACGCAAGCAGCGACTACCTCATAAGCGAAGAGTGATATCTCCAGATCAACATCAGAATCGACGAGTTCGAAGACGGTTTCAGAATCAGAAGGTACCTCCGAGTACTCTGAAGGAAGAAGCTCGCTGGTTTGATCTTATCCCAATGACTTACCATCAGCTATGGTTTTATTTTGCTAAAAACTCAGTGATGACACCCAGAAAGACTAGAATCATGAAATCTCGTCCACCGTGGTTCGACCCGAACGCTAGCTGTGAATTTCAGGATGGGACATTGGGGCATTCGATTAAAGAATGCAAAGTTTTCCAAGAGAAGGTTCAAGAAATGATTGATAATGAAGAGTTTACCTTCAAGGGAGGAATCCCAGTTGTGAATGGAACACCGTTATGTTGATCAGCTACTTATTTTGTCTGCTTATTTGCTCTTGTTATTTTCTTTGGTTAAAAGCACAATTAGCATGTGAGAACTTGTTTATTCAGAATAAGTAACGCAACAAATGGTTGTCTTGAAGAAACCCATTCGTTTCACTCAAAATTATCTTTCATAAATTATAATGCCAATGCTACCTGATCTCTTGCTTAGGCGGGAAATTGGAAGGAGGATGACGAAGTAAAACGTAAGATCTCTTAATGTATGCTTTTGAATGAAAACCCTACTGATAATGTAAGGCATTATTCCAAACCTCCTAAACACAAAATAGTCAACCCCTCTCTTAAAACCTTGATTGAGGATCTGTTTTCTTTCTCCCAAACCCTTTCCAACCTCATTTTTTAACCTGGGGCAGGGAAATTTACAAACATGACTTTCAAAAGAAAATATACATCTTTCAAAAATTGGGTGGGCACAAATACACTCCGACCTTTATACCTTTGTTTTACAAATCATAAATCAAACCCAGATACAACCTTCAAAGTCCTAATTGAGGTAAGGTTTGTTTCGAAAGCATACTCAGTGAGATAACGTTTCCTGACTCCTATGAGTTATGCTCAACTTTTTATATTGGCTTATAAATTAATTCTTATCCGAACTAGTGATTTCGTCACAAGTTATCGTGATATCTCTTTTTCAAGAACTTCAAGACAAACATATATGTTGCACTAACAGTTTCAGAAATAATATTTCATACATGTTGATTTTTGCCTAATATCATAGAAGGTAACATATAAGCGTCAACATCAAGTTCGTCCTATTGGAATTGGAAGACTCCGTTGATCAGGGGCAAGTTTGTTTCCAATTGGTTTTCTCATTTATACTAGTTGGACTTCACCTTTAGAGCAAGATTGAAGACTCGTCATGAGACCGTTAATCAGGGTCTGTTACGTCGAGATTCGGCGAATCTCTCTAAGAGTTGAAAACAGTGGGACGCCATGTTTTCTGTAAAATCCTCTTGGAACGACTTTTTTCTCTCATAACCACATGACTTGGGGAAATTGAGACGCAAAGATTATCTTTCTCACTCGTAACAAGTTTTTTTCCCAAATGGCGACTATTACACAATTCATCAAGTCAGATTTACTTTGTTCTGCAACACTCTTCATGTTCCCAATAAATTTTGCTTCTGGTAGTCATGACAATTCTCTGATGACGTTTTTCAATGTAATAATCCCCAAGGAAGTGGAGGATATTTCATCCTCAGTGGATTTTCTTGAACTTCATCTCTCCAGCGAAGTGATTGTTACTATACTCCCCAATGGATCATGTACAAATGTTAATCTTCTCTGGCGAGGCGGATGTTTATTTCTTCCCCGTGAAGTTTCTACGACATATTCAGCAACTATGTTATCCAGGTTTCCCCACTGAAATGGATATTTATTTTATCCCCTTCAAAACCCCAGAATGGCTTTGATTCATCTCAGCAATCTCTTCAGCAAGATCAAGTTGTTATATCCCCGAGTGGAGTGTTCTCTACTCCCCCAATTGAAGTTTTTGAAGCTTTGAAGTAGGATTGGAATCCTATATCTGGTTCTCCGTCTATCCCCAGTGGTACTTCCATCTTCGAAGATTGGTCGAGATGTTTATCCCGAGATGTTTATTTCATCTCCGATCACCTCTTTCTGTTTGTCTCGTCAGCATAGGCATACGCATAGCATATAAGTAGACAGCATGGCATATGCATTTGTTTTCATTCTTTGTGTCTATTTTATTCTGTCGCTTTGGCTGTAGTTATCCCTAGGTGTTTGGGTACGTCCTATCCCTCCAATTAGATTTATCGACCTAGGCAGAAAAAGCACAATGTTTCATTTTTCCCCATGGAGTTCAATCCTCATGGAAGATGGTTATTTTAGAACAATTCCATTTGAGTTCACACCTCAATGGTCAAGTCTTTCTTGACAGTTTCTTTTCGGCTACTTCCTGAATCGAACTTCGGTCTTTTGGCAATCACATCATGGACGTCTCCAACCTTTGAACATGGATTAAGTGTGCATTTATTTTGCACCCTATTCCCCAGGAAGGGTATTCATGAAGACAAACATTTCTTCAACAAATTTTTCTTAAACATCTACAACAATCTCTTTATTTGAGCAACTCGTTTTGATCAGGATCTTGTTCAAAACGACAAATGACAGTTTTCACAAGACAGTTCAGTTACCCTCAGTGGGTCCTTCAACATTATTGATTCAACAGAGAAGACAGTTACAGACATTTCTCTTCATTTGAGAATTCACACATTTTTACAACAACAAAGGTACTCCCCAGGAATTTATTCCCCAGCGAGTTCGTCACATGAGTTTACTTCCGTCAAGTAACATCTCCCCGGAGAAGTCGAAGAAGTTTATCACAATAGTCTCTCTTTATTTAAGAAGACATACATTACAATTGAACCGGTTCACATCTCTTCCGAAGATCCCCGGTGAAGCTTCACATTTACAACTACATTGACAACTACATTTACAAATTACATCTACAAGTTCTACAACGAACGACATCTACAAGTTCTACAACGAACGACAACTATAGTCTACAACGACAAACTACGGTCTACAGCGACAATCATTCGAACATCTTACAGTTCCTGGTTAATCTCGGCAGTAGATTCCCAGTAGACCTCGGCAGTAGGTAGTCCTATTTCATTTCCCGGTTAATCTCGGCAGTAGATTACCAGTAGACCTCGGCAGTAGGTAGTCTTATTTCATTTCCTGGTTAATCTCGGCAGTAGATTCTGAGAAGACCTCGGCAATAGGTAGTTCTTTTTCAGTTCCTGGATAATCTCGGCAGTAGATTTCCAGAAAACTTCGTCAGAAGTATTTCTCCAACAGACTTCAGCACAAAATCTCGGCAGTAGATTCCTTACAGATTTTAACAGAAAATATTTTGGCAAAAGTATCCTCAATTACAGTTACAAGTCTTGACAGTAAACTTCTACAGAGGATATCTTGAATCAATTACATTTGACATATACAGTAAATTCTTCAAGTGAAGTTCCTCATGAAGTTCTTTACAACATATTTACAGACACTTTGTAATTATCAATCTTCCCCATGGAGTCTCGTGTTGTTGAGACTGTCCTTCCCGTGTGTCGTGTTTAGTTTCTCCCCTGTGGCGCCATTTCTCCATAGGACCTTTCGTCTTGCATTCTCATATCATATGCATTTGGTGGTTTCTTACGGCCAAAAATTTCTGCAATGTTTGTATTTACGTCTCTCCTATCTCGTCGAGAAGAAGATTTCAATCTCCGTATCTCCGAATAGGAGTAACTTAAATAGGGGCATCTGTTGCACCCTAATTTTTGACCGTAAGATGCCACCTCTTTTTGTTTTCTCTGGCTTGTTTTCTTTTACTTTTGTGTACGGTTAACCAGTTTGTGCAGGCGCAATAGTGTCAAGATTCAATTTGAAGATCCAGAGAGTACCAATCATTTTCAAAACTCAATTTGCAATGGATCTGGCTATAACCACAAAAATGGGTTCAACTGTATCAGTAACTCTACTTTCCCTTGTTCTTCGTGCTACGCGCGTTTGACTTTCACATATTTTGGACGGTGTTGGGTATTCTCATTAAAGTGTGTTGACGGATTATTCAAATGTTGTCGAGAGATTGCAAAATAAGGATGTTACTATTAATTACTAGTTCTAAGGCTGGCTTGCACAATTTGATTTCCTTACTTCGAAGCTCAAGTTCAATTAAAGGGGTTTAAAAAGGCAAGACTCAAGCCCTTGAAATTCATTAGATTCAAGAGCTTTATGACCAATTTACAGAGTCCATGAGTTTCGTTTCATTACAAGATTCAAATATTGGTTTGCAAGTTCAAAAGCTAAGTGAGAACTCATTCTTGTTTCAACTAGTCCACGACCTTACATAAATGAGAGTCGTTTCATCTCGACCAAGCCTTGGTATGTGAATCTAAGAAGAATTTGTGTGACAATCAAAGGAGGCATGAACATACTCTTTTTTTTAGTTTCATAGTCTCATCGGCCTGTTCATTTGTTTGGAAGCAAGTTACATAAGGATCCTCATTTAAACTCTTAAGTTTACTGCTAGGAGATGGTTCACAATATTGGATATCGTGTTTTTTATTGTATTTTACCAGCTATCTAGAAATCCACAAATCTCATGGAGCTTTCAAGTCTAGGGCTGCAATTGGTAGATCTTGCTACCACGGAGTTTAAAAGTTCAAATTCAAGGGACTCCACACCAATGTACAAATTAAAGACCTCTTTACAAATGTAAGAATGAAACTTAAACTCAAAACCAAGAAGAAGAAATTCTATTCAAAGTATATTAATTCACCGGTACAACTTTAATGTTTAAGCTTACAAGTTGGAAACATCCATTGAGAATCTTAATCGTCCTTACAAATTCGCATCTTTTCCCACTACAAGTCATTACATAAAAAAATTCAAGTCCTTATGTGAGAAAACACGTTCTTGGCTAAACACAATCCTAAATCTTGAAGCTCCTTGAGGCATTTTGCTCCATACTTCATGCAAACGCTTCCCGCAAAGTCGGAGGTTCCCTCTCTTGGGTCAATACCTCTGCTACTAATTCAGTCTCAAAGAATTTGTTCGCAACTAACATCCAGGCTCCATGGAATCACATGAAAAAGAAGAATTGAATAAGTCAGCATAAGTACGAGGAAATCGTAATAACGAGGCTACTGTGAATCATCCACAAAACAACGTGTTGGGCATATCTATGTCCATGTCATCAAACACAAGAAAGTAATGGGAGCAACTTCACAGTAACGGAGGATCTCGGAAAAAGTGAATAATTTAGAAATTTCTAACACATCTTAAACACCTTGGCAGTACATGGATACAATGGTCTTACCCAATATTCAGTCATTCCTTGTGTAACTCGAGAGTGAAAATATCGCTTTATCCCGCAGACTCGGTAAAACTGTGGTCTGTTATGCAACTGGTATAAAGGGAGAATGTGTTAGGTCCTGATGTCACGAAAATAATTTAAACGGCCAGTTAAGTTCTTACATAGAAATTATGGAGATAGCCAAGATCGCCAAAGCTCCCTCCAAGATATGCATTTCATTGTCAATGTACTGGTTGTTCAGAAATGAATTTATCTGACATTGTCCTCCATGCTTTTGTTGTGCCAACCCAAATTGTTCTGGCGCAGTGTTGGAAAACAGGGTACCTGAGTGTGAAAAGCAGAAAATCAAACACTTCCCTATTGCTTACAGAGATATCAAGAATGATGACATTTATGAAATATGTCTTCATGCATTCAGTTAAAATAAAGCCTTTACTCATATTCAACCCAATTCCCTTTTGTTGCCTTGCTTCAAGTAGGTTTATGAACTGAACTTCATGATGATGGAAGCATCCCTGCCAACACAACCTGCAAAATTGACAGTCCTGGCTTCAACTTCAACACTCATGATTTTGAAGAAGACAAAGTTAATCAAATAGGTAAAGAGTTCAAATCGAACCTTGAGATGAGCGATGCCGCAGGACACTCGACAATCCTACATTTTCGAAGCCAATGCTAGTAAATAGAAGGAGAAAAGTGAGAGCATAGCAACAGTAAGCATTCAACAGCAGAACGTCGGCTGCCGGTATTCCCGCATCATCCGCAAGCATCTGTAACATATCAGCAACAGCATCAACATTTTATCAGTAACAACATCAGCACTCTATCAGCATTAGCATTTCATCAGCAGCAAGTATCATTTTCAAACAAACCACGGTTAACAGCAAAACAGTCAGACAACCTACGACCGGTCACATCAAACCATTCCAAAGTCATCGTCAACACAGCCTATGCTTCAGCAACACCCTCAAGTTATCAGGCAGCCATAACAACAAGAAGCAGTTCGGCAGCAGCTGCTACAACAAAATCAACAATATCTTCCTCTACAACAGCCCATCATGGAATCCAACTCGGCGACACTTGCACCTAGAACAACCGAAAGCAATTCTCATTAATGTCCATTGAATTACAAAAAGAAACTACCAAAACATGTATCATACAGAAAGAATGCGAAACAGGCTTACTTCCAAGAGTTTTTCTTTCCTGTCATAGATAGAAATCCATTAATGTTCAGTTCCCATCCAAATGACATCGGCAGCAATATCAGTCTAGACCTGTCAAACATACAAAGGATTTTGAATGAAAGGATGAATCAAGCTCAAATAGAAGAGAAGTCATAAACATGTCAGCACCAGATTACTATTTTGGCAACATCATCCAAAGTCCATCAAGCTTTCAATTTGAAGCCAGTTGTTCTTAATCTAAACAAGAAAGGGAATCATAAGATCAACCGTGGCTGATTCTTCCCAAAGTAAAAGCAAACATCGAGCAGAAGATGAAAAACATTCACTGTTATTTCTCAAATAAATTACAGCAAGAGGAAAGGATAATGTCAGGAAAGCTCAATGTTCAAGCATAAAAAAAAATAGAAACTTGAATCAATATCCTACGGATTCACGGAACCACAAATCTTCGTCTTTATTAACCACATCAAGATTCGAAATTAAAGGCTCCCAAAGATCGCTGACTAGATTTACCCCTCAAACCTTATGCAAATTTTGATTAGGATCCAACCTGAAACAGAAACAAGGTTATTATCGGTTATTACTTCCATAACAAGATCAGACAGGATAAGCTAACAATGGAATTACTTTAAGCATTATCAGAATATCACAAACAAGAATCAGTCGAAGATGGAAAGTATTTTATTGCCCATTTGTTCTGTTTTGAGAAAAGGCTATCGAATCAGAGCATACAAAGGGGATCGAAAAAACAGAAATCAATCACCATCAATTATTTCCAAAACAGTCGATAGACATGTTCATACGGATTTGGGAACAAATTAACTACGATTCAATTAAAGAAGGTTGGTCAAGGCTATAAAAGGACTCACATCAGAACTCGAAGAAAGAATCTACAAAAACAACTTCACGAAAGACCTCCAAAACCCGCAGCCCTGAACCTTCGATTGGCTTCAACCTCATTTTCAAATCCAGAAACCTGTAAAGTTCATTCAACGACATTAAAACACATCAAAAAAAAACACTGAGTCATCCAAAACCCTGACTTTCAAAAGCATAAATCGAGTAGAAAAGAAGAGAGTTAGCAGGCTTATCTTTTGGGGTTTTCCGTCGTCACCATCGTCGGAGTGCCGAGAAGCCACCACGGAGTCACCAGAGAAGCCATCGTCATCACCATCGTAGGTAACGGTCCCTTTACTTGCTCTTTTCTTCAGTATTGATGTTTGCTTGTTGTGGATTTTTAAATAGGTCATGAGAATGCTCAAAAGCGAGCGAAGAAGAACGAACAAGAGGAATCGAAGGATGAAGGAGATGCGAGGTCACATAGAAAGGGTGAGACGGATCAAAATAGAGGAGATGACAAAGGGAAGAAGGAGAACGAACATGAAGATGAATCTAAAGAGACGAAACCAAGCGATCTGAGCGATTGCGAGACTCCGAGCATGGTCGAGATTTGGGACGAAGGGAACCTGGGATTAGGGTTCACCGTTTTCATTTTTGTTTATGATTGTAATCGTATAACTGTGCACACACTCACCACACACTAATCACACAACATCACACTAATATCTCCCCTTAATCCCTAATTAAACCTCTAACCTGCAGTTAATTAACTTTTTTCGTTAACTAATTTATTAATCATTTAACTACCTCTAATTTAATCACTTAATCCTTCTTATAATTAAATAACTTAATTAAAACTTTTATTTAATAAATCTTTTAACTTTCCCATTAACTTAATATGATTAACTTTTTATTTTATTTAATTTAACTTAATCTAATTCTTTTAGAAAACAATTAATAAAACTTTTAAGTTTAAATTAATGTTTTTATTTATCTATTTATATTTTAAAATAATAGTATAATTGTTCACCAAAAAAATCTTTTCTAAAATAACTTGTTTTAAAACTATTTATATATTAAAAAGAAACTTTTTCACAATAATAATTATAACTTTAAATTATAATAAACCAATTCATATTTATAACAAAAAAACCTTTTAACTCCTTTTATTCAAAATAAACTAATAAAAACTTAATTAGTTTGCCAATTTTTATTAAAACTCAATTTCTCACCAAACTTTCATCTAAAAAAATAAACAAATTCAACATCGTCTAAAATTAATCAAGTCCTCCCTTAAATCAACATTTTCTCATTAATCAGTCCACTTAAGGTCAATCCTACAACTTAATCGATCTCTTTTTAAAATCAATTCACACTAAAATCAATTCACTCAAATTAACACTTTCTTATAATTCAAACTAAAAATCAAATCAAACGATTAAAATCAAACAACAGCGTAAAAACACGACCTAATTGTGCACATTCACATTCACGACACAACACACTTGTACACCTAGCGCTTTCATGCGTATGTTTGTTTTTATCTGCTCTTATTCATTCACAGTTCACACACTCACTTAGCGTTTTCATGCGTTCGTGTATGTCTTTACTTATCTGCTTTATCTGCAATTTACATTATCGCATTTATATGATTGCATCGCATCCGTCCAAAGGAAAAACCTATACATGATTCAACGCTTGTGTGTAGTGCACATCATTTGCATCATACTCCCACTTGATCCTTGATCCCATTCAAGTTGATCTCTAAGTTAGATCCTACCCCATAGGAAGGACTCTTTTACAACTTAGAACAAACAAAACAATACAACTCAATACAAAATTAAACACAATACAAAACATTCAACAACTCAATCCAATTATTCAAACGCGATAGAGAAAAGATGCCAAGTCATCTTAAGCGAGATAGAATCTCCACCCCCACAACAATACAATCAAGCCGTAGGGGCTTTGCCTTAAGAGAAATAAAGGCATACTCGTCAAACAATCTGAGTACTTAAGCCCTTTTCTTAAGACGATGCAAAGACTATTTTCCTACAACTTGTGGCGGTTACATCTCCCTTAAAATGAAGACACACCTCTTCTCCTAAACTCAATCAATCAACTACCCTAAACCCGTAGGAACTTTGACCACAGTCAAAGAACTCCTCGAACCCTTTAGGGGAACTACAAATACTCTGATTCCACTCCCGTAAGGATATGTAGGCATAAGATGCGACATCTTATCGAGTATACTTAGAAATAAACCACTAGGGTCCTTCAACCTTAAGCAGATAAACACTTAGCAATAAACAAATAAAACAAGAGGTTCCTGTAGAGTACTACAGAAACTTAGGATGCTAGTACCTTCCCTAAGTTTAACCAACCCCCGAACCTATAACTCTCTAAACCTTGCATTTGCATTGCATTGTGGGAAATTCGATCTTTATCCCTTCCTTTGGGCAAATCAAAGTTTGGTTGCAAAAACGAATTAAAGATTCAAACTAATCAATAGTTTGGTATCCGATTTTCACCGCGACACTTCCCCTTGCGTAACCGACTCCCGAACCCAAGATTTGGTTGTGATGACCCTGTCTTCTCCTTTCTCTTAGTTTTCCTTCGATCATTTCATTTCCCTCTCTTTAGGATAAATAATGTTCAGTGACGACTCTTATGTTTGTTTCTACCGATCTTTTTCGCAATTGAGACAACTGGCGACTCTGTTAGGGACTCTGGTTCCCTACGCGAGTCAATCCTAGCGCTTGTCTGTTTTATATCTTTGGGTGTTTATAGTTGTGCATATGTATTTTATATGTGTATATTTACTGTTGCATATTATTGCATTTGTATTTTACATTTTTCACTTTACCATTGTTGTCATATTATGTTACTGTGCTGTTGGGTGGGTTGTTCCATGAGAGATAAGCCCAATACCCAGGCTTGAGTATACACCTAGGATTAGTGTGGAGAGTAGTGTGGACTTGTGTGGCATCTTGACATGCAAGATTTCGCACGAAATTTGCGTCCAGACGAGGTTTTCTTTGAAGACATCCTATCTTGTGCATCTTGGGCAGTTGAGGGGATGATGGATTAGAAAGCTAACGACTCTGGAGACCATTCATTAGGAAGTCAGTTAAGGCCTTCTTGATTGACTATGATGCCAAACTAGAAAGGATGAACGTATAATCGTTTCTCAACCTGAGAGCCCATGATACTGATGACCTGCATATGATGTCGTACCTTTTAAGACTAGAACCTACATGTGAGAGGGATGGGTTTTACAGGAAACTTTAACCTTCAACCAACCCGGTTTTCTGGTTTTCTTGTCAAAGTGAAATTTTGACCTTGGATATTGTGGTTTTCTGTTACATCAGAGTTTCTGAATTCTGGGTTTTCTTATTAGAGCAGAGCTCGATTTTGTTCAGTCAACAGCATAATAACATTGGATGCTTTGATCCCCCTGTCTGCATTTGCATAATCATCCTGCATATTAACATTACATGTGTATGTGTTCTCAGGTTTTCGTCTTTCCTTTGATTCTAGTAATCTAGTCCGCTATTGAGATAGAGGCTGAGAGGAAGAAGATCATTATATGCAAGTTTCCATTACCGGAGTTAGGATCTTTATTTGGTCTGATTGTTATGGCTGACTCTGGCTTTCTTGAGGACTTTAGAAAGGATTATGGGATAATTTTGAGTCTATTCCGTAAGGTCACGAACTTTGAGCAAAGAGCCATTCATGCTTTATTACAATTTTATGACCCTCCACTATGTTGTTTCACTTTTCCAGACTATGTATTGGTTCATACTTTGGAGGAGTTTGCTTTTATTTTGGGAGTTCCAGTCCTAGATGAAGTTCCATTATTTCATTCAGAGGAAGAGCCTGATCTTGAGAAGTTTGCTAATGCTCTTTATTTGAGCAAGTCTTAGTTGAGCGATGACGTAGTCTGCAGAAACAGAGTTTCTGGATTTACTCTATCTTTCTTGGTGGGTAAAGCCCAAAAATATGCTAAAGAGGGGTGTTGGGTGGTTTTTAGTATTATTCTGGATTTTTGTATCTATGGCATTGTACTATTCCCCAATATACCGGACTTCATTGATATGGATGCTTTTCGTATCTTTGTTTTCAAGAATCTCGTACCTTCTCTTCTAGGAGACTTATACCATTTAGTGCACTATAAGAATGAAAAGAGGAGAGGAAAAATTGTTTCTTGTTGTACACCGCTTTTTCACAAGTGGTTTATAGATCACCTCCCTCGTTCTGAAGCTTTTGTTGATGTGAGGATTACGTCTGAATGGTCTAAGCGACTCATGGGTTTGATAAATAAGGACATTGTCTGGTTTAATAGAGATCTTCTTGGTAAGGAGATTATCTTTAGTTGTGGTAGCTTCCCCAATGTACCTCTGATGGGGAGAAAATGGGGGAGTCAATTATAACCCTTCCTCGCTGTTAGACAATTTGGGTATATTTTGAGAGGACCCCTGAAGGAGGAAGAAGTGCAAGAATCTTTGTACTTTACTGGCGTAGCTGATCCAGACATGTTGGCAAGAGTTGTGGAAGCAGGGAGAAAAGTTCACAAAAAGGGGAAGCTCTCCTTGTGTAAGGGTGACTGCAGAGCTTATGATCCTTACATAGAATAGATTCATAAGAGGGTTGAGAAAATATTATTGCCTTTCCCTGTGGAAGAATCCTTTTATCCTTTAATATTTGAGGAGCCTATAATGGTTGATATCCTGAGATACAATACGATTTAGGTAGAGAAGGAAGAGTTGCATGAAGAAAGCGAAGAATTGAAAACGGATATCAGCCAGTTGAAGCAAGACAAGAATGAAGTTATCTACTTGGCTAAGGTGAAGACATAAGCCTTGACCAAGATAGAAAAGGAGTTATCTGAGGAGATCCATATACAAGGGAGAATTGGTCAGGATTTGAAAAGTACTGGTAGAATTCTGAAACACAAAAAGAAGGATTTAGATAGAGTCTATTTGGAGATATCCAAATTCAATGATCAGTGGAATGCTACAGTAACTGCCAACAAAAATAGGGAAGATGAGCTTCATAGCCAAATTGACAAGTTGAAGACGCCACTCAGAGTCAAAGAAAGAGAAGTTTTAGCAGAGTCATCCCGTAGATGTACAAGTGAACAGAGAATGCGAGAAACTTTATCAGCTTTTGAAGAACTCAAGGTTAGGGCAGAAGTGAAGAAACATAAGCTTGAAGACATCTTTGGTGATGATGCTTGGGAGGAATATAGTCAAGATTTGAAAGATGTCATTTGTAGAAAAGACTTTCTCATCCAATAACTGATTGCAAGGCCGGAGCATCCAGACACAAAGAAGCTGCTCGAGGAAGCTCAGACTTGGCGTAGAGACCATAGTTGTTGAGAAAGGATATTTTCAACGATGATGTATCTCATTAGTTTCTTTTCCTTTCTTGTATTTTGACCATCACCAGACTTGTTGGATGAGGTCAGAAGCACTTATATTCAGTTGTATTTCCCATTTGTGGATTATGTATGCTAACTTCTTATTCTCATTTAATTTATGAGCAAGGCTTTCTGTTCTTCCATCCGTCTCTACCATTCTCTTATTTGTGAAACTAGAATCAAGGGGGAGATCTCTCTGAAACACATACACATGTTTGCATTTTGCATTATCATATTCATTTGCATAACAGGTGTTCCCGGAGGCTTCACTATTATCTCTGCTTGGTTTTCTGTATCAGTTGACAAGATTGCGGAATCAAGTTTTCACAGATACTCTACTCGGGGAAATCGGCAAAGAGTTATGGATCAGGTTTAGAATGAGCTTCATGAAGTTAGAGACCGCATGACTCAGTTTATAAAGTTGATACAGAACATGGCCAACGGACAGGAATAGTTAAGAACTCCGGTCCAACCATTGATAGCACGGGTTGATGAAGACGGTATACTACATGGAGGAACTGCTACTATTCCTTCACCTGTTGGTGGCAATATTCCACATGGAAATGGTATTCCTACAGTTGTTAACCCTCTGGGCAGAGGTCCTCATGGTGGAGTTCAAATAGGCGGTGTTGGAGGTAGTGTGTGTGGTACATGGGACTGGGAGGAAGATAATCAGGATGACGTCTTTTCAATGAGAGATATAGATGTTGGTCTCCCGTCAGAGGCTAACAAAAGATTCAAGTTAATTGAGGAAAAGATGAAAGCCTATGAGAGCCAAAAAAAATTTGGGTCTCGATATGTCAGATCTGGGTCTAGTTCTAAGGGTCAGAATTCTCCCTAAGTTCAAGGTACCAAATTCTGACAAGTACAAAGGCCCAACCTGTCCTAAAGTACATATCCGGGCGTATTTCAGAAATATGTTTGCATACTCCGACGATGAGAAGTTGTTAATGCATTTTTTCCAAGATAGTTTGTCAGGGTCGTCATTGGAATGGTATATGGGGTTAGAGAGAACCCACATTAGAAGCTGAAGGGAATTGGCAGAGGCTTTCATTCGCCATTATCAGTATAATAGTGATCTGGCATCGAACAGGGTACAACTACAAAATTTCTCACAGAGAAATAATGAAGGTTTCAAGGAGTACGCCTAGAGGTGGCGCGAGTTGGAAGCTAGAGTACAGCCTCCGATGATGGAGCGGGAGTTAATCGATATGTTCATGGCTACATTTCCTAGAACATATTATGAGAAGCTAGTAGGTGTATGTCGAGAAGTCTTTCGAACCTGATTATGGTAGGAGAAAGAGTGGAAAATGGTATAAAGACCGGGAAAATACAAAGTGGAGGAGGACCCCCATCTGAAGGAATGAAGAAGCCGTATAATGAAAACCCTAAGAAGAGGGAGGGAGACTCAAGTTCTATATCTTTATACAGAGGTAAGGGCCGAGCGCAACCGCATTATTAATAGCAAGTTGTTACTGTAGCCATCCCAGCTGCACCTCAGTAACAAGTCAATGCTCCTCGTTCTTACGCTGACAGACAGAGAATGACCAACATACAGTTTGAGACCCCCCTATGCCATATTATCAACTATTACACCATTTGCTTCATTTACAACTTATTCAAAAGAGGATCTTAGCACCTCTCACTGGTGCACCTCCTTCGAGTTATGATGCAAATGCGAGGTGTGAATTTCACTCAGGAGCTCCTAGCAATCACATTGACAACTGCAAAGCATTCAAACACAAAATCCAAGATTTTCTTGATTCGAAGGCCATCAATTGTACCAATGAAGGCCCAAATATGAACCAGGACCTGATGCCAAATTATGGGGTTTCCAAGACGAATGTTGTAATGGAGGGGGAGAGGTTAAATTTGATAATGGATGTTGAAGAGCTGAAGACACCTTTAAGTTTTATGAAGGAAAGGTTGTTGAAAGGAGGAGTATTTCTAGGATGTTCGGTTGATTGTTCAGAGTGTGCTTTGCAACTAGAGGGTTGTAGTTTCCTAAAAAATGGTATCCAGATTTTGATTAATGCTGGTAGTTTGCAATTTAACAGAGTTATTAGGGAGGACATCGACGATAGGGTAAGTGATGATGGGAGAGAAATTGCCACGATTTCAATCCTCTACCAGACAATTAAAATTTCAGCGCCTGCTAGGCCAGTGTCGGTGATCATTACCGTTCCAGGACCCGTGTCATACAAGAGCACTAAAGCCATCCCATGGAATCATGGGGAAAAAGTGTTCTGTAATGGGCAGAAATAAGAGTTGCTAGTTCATTATATGGTAATTCTACTATTGAAAACATAGTGGGTGCAGGTAGCATCACTAGAAGCGGAAGAGTATTTTCCCCACCAGAGGCTAATACTGATAAGGTTGACAAGGGAAAGGGAAGGCGATGGTTGAGGAGAGTACGCAGCAACAAGCTGGTAATGACAAGTCATTCTCTAAAGACGCTGAGGTGTTTATGAGACTCATTCGCAAAAGTGATTACAAGACTGTGGATCACTTAAATCAAACTCCATCAAAGATTTCTATTTTGTCATTGTTTTTGTGTTCTGAGGCACACCGAAATGCATTGTTGAAGATCCTAAGTTCTGCATATGTACCGCAAGAAATTTCGGTTAACCAATTGGAAGGGGTAGTGGCACATGTCAATGCTGGAAATGGTTTAGGTTTTACATACCTAGATTTAACTCCTGCTAGGAGAAATCATAACCATGTTTTACACATATCCATGGAGTGCAGAGGATCCTTACTGTCACACATCTTAGTTGACACATGTTCTTCACTCAATATGCTACCCAAGAAGGCGTTGATAAAATTGGATACTCAAGGGTTGATTTGTACGCCAAGTGATTTGGTTTGAGGGCATTTGATGGCTCGAAGAGATCTGTATTCGGAGAGATTACCATGCCAATCCAGGTTGGACCCGAGACCTTTGATGTGAATTTCTACATAATGGATATCCAGCCAGCATACAACTATTTGCTTGTCCGACCGTGGATTCATTTTGCGGGAGCAGTCACATCAACATTGCATCAGAAGCTAAAGTACATGATGAAGGGAAAAGTTGTTACGGTGTATGGTGAGGAGGATATTATGGTAATTCACATGTCATTGTTTAAATACATAGAGGTGGATGGAGAGATCTACGAGACGCTCTGTCAGGATTTTGAAATAGTGCAAATTTAGGAGAAGCCTCATATCGAAGTTAAAAGCCCAGAGGTCTCAATGTCATCCTTTAAAGAAGCCCGTGCTATCATTAAATATGGATCTTCCCAAAGGTGGGGCCAAGTCCTTGATGTTCCCGTTAAACAGGACAAGTTCGGCCTAGGGCTCAAGCCTTTCAGTTCTTCTCAGAATACTCCCAGATACAGGGGACCTGTTTAATTCACCAGCGGTGGAGTTATCTTCGACATGATTCATTCTATAGGAGATGACGAAGGTGATAGGGACTGCGACATGGATGCCTGGGTCCGTCCTTGCATTCCTGGGCAGAAGCTATGCAACTAAATTGCCGAGGAATTTATTCAAGTCACCTATGAAGATTAATTTTCACTTATTTTTTATTATGTCCAGTCCTACGTTCTGCCCAAGACGTAGTGACTCATTCTGTAGGGCCCCCTTTTGTCATTTTCAAACATTATCATGAATAAAAGGACTTACTTTTTGCATTCAAATATTTTGATCCCTGTTTTTCTTTTTTGATTTTACATTTTTTATTAAATAGAAAAATGACAGTGTGTTTGTGTTTGTTTGCATATTATAATGAACATAAAACATCAATCATGCAGGTCTTATATCTCAGATACCATCAATTCTAATTCGGCTATGGCTCAGTATGATTTTGATAATCCTATCTATTAAGTTGGAGAAGAGACTGACGAAGACTGTGACCTACCTAAGGAACTAGCCAGACTTATGAAGCAAGAGGAAAGGGTCATTTTGCCTCATCAAGAGGATATTGAAGTCATCAATCTGAGTACTGAGGATGAAAAGAGGAAAGTCAGGATAGGGGCTGCTTTGAAAGATGATGTCAAGAGAAGATTGGTCATCTTCGCTTGGTCATACCAAGACATGCCTAGGCTGGACATAGATATAGTAGTGCATTGGCTGCCTCTCCAAGAAGAATGTCCACCAGTGAAGCAAAAATTGAGAAGGACGAGGCCTGACATGGTAGTCAAGATCAAAGAAGAAGTTCAAAAGAAGTTAGACATTGGGTTTCTTGATGTCACCAATTACCCTCCGTGGGTAGATAATATGGTTCTTGTGCCTATGAAAGATGGAAAGGTCGGGATGTGCGTTGATTACAAAGATCTGAATAGAGCGAGCCCGAAAGATGATTTCCCGCTCCCCCACATTGACGTGTTAGTTGATAACACCGCTCAATATTCTGTGTTTTCCTTCATGGATGGATTCTCTGGGTATAACCAAATCAAAATTGCCCCAGAGGACATGGAGAAAACTACCTTCATTACACTGTGGGGGATTTTTTGCTATAAAGTGATGCCTTTTGGATTAAAAAATATGGGGGCAACTTATCGGTGAGCAATGGTGACTCTCTTTCATGATATGATTCATCAAGAGATTGAAGTATATGTTGATGACATGATTGGGAAGTCACAAACGGAGGAAGGACATCTGGTCAATCTTCTGAAGTTGTTTGAAAGACTAAGGAAATTCAAGATGAGGTTGAATCCTAATAAATGCACCTTTGGGGTGAGATCTGGGAAGCTGCTAGGTTTCATTGTCAGTGATAAGGGTATTGAGGTAGATCCTGCAAAGATCAAAGTTATTCAAGAAATGCCTGAACCAAGGACGGAGAAAGAGGTTTGTGGTTTCCTGGGGAGGTTAAACTACATTGCGAGGTTCATTTTTCACCTTACAGCCACATGTGTGCCTATATTCAAATTGATAAGGAAGGATCAAGCAGTCGTTTGGAATGAAAATTTCCAGAAGGCTTTTGAGAAGATAAAATAGTATCTACAGGAACCTCCAATACTAATGCCTCCAGTTGCAGGAAGACCTCTAATTATGTATTTAACGGGTCTGGAGAATTCAATGGGTTGTGTGCTTGGTCAACACGACGAGACAGGTAGGAAAGAACATGTTATTTACTACTTGAGTAAGAAATTCATCGATTGCGAGTCGAGATACTCAATGCTAGAGAAAACATGTTGTGCACTTGATTGGGCAGCCAAACGCCTAAGGCAATACATGTTAAACCACACGACCTTGTTGATTTCAAAGATGGGTCCGATCAAGTACGTATTTGAGAAGCAAGCGCTCTTCGAAAGGATCGCCAGATGGAAGATGGTTCTAAAAGAGTATGATATCCAATATGTCTCCCAAAACTTCATTAAGGGAAGTGTCTTGTCAAAATATCTTGCTGAACAACCAATTGAGGATTATCACCCAATGAAGTTTGAATTTCCAGATGAAGGTATTATGTTTCTGAAGATGAAGGACTACGATGAACCTTTTCTTGACGAGGGTCCCGAGATTGAATCTCAATAGAAGTTGGTTTTCGATGATGTTGTTAACTCATATGGCAACGGAATCGGGGCAATCATTACAACTCTTCACGATTCCCATATACCGTTCACCGCCCGATTAACGTTCGCTTGCACCAATAATAAAGCTGAATATGAAGCGTACATTATGGTTTTAGAAGAGGCCATTGATCTGAGGATCAAGAATCTAGATGTGTATGGTGATTCAGCACTAGTTGTCAATCAAATAAAAGGAGAGTGGGAAACCTGTCAGGCCAACTTGGTGCCATACAAGAACTATGCAAGGAAACTGTTACCCTTCTTCGACAGAGTTGAGTTTCATCATGTACCCAGGGCTAAAAATCAAATGGAAGACTCCTTTCTAATGTTATCGTCAATGTATAAAGTGAATTTCTGGAATGAAGCTCCAACAATCACCATCATGCGTCTTGACAGACCTACCTTCGTATTTGCAATTGAAAAAGCATCAGATGGAAATCCCCGGTATTTTGGCATCAGACATTTTCTCAAGACTCAAGAGTATCCACATAGGGCATCAAGCAAAGACAAGAAGACTCTGAGGAGGCTTTCAGGAAACTTCTAATTGAACAAGGATGATGTGTTGTATAGAAGAAACTTTTACATGGTCCTGCTACGTTGTGTTGATGAACACGAAGCCGGCTTGTTAATGGAAGAGGTTCACGAGGGTTCCTTTGGCACTCACGCCGATGGGCATGCAATGGCTAGAAAATTTCTAAGAGCTGGATATTATTGGATGACTATGGAATCCGATTGTTTCAAATACACCAGGAAATGCCATAAATGTCCGATTTATACTGACAAGGTGCATGTGCCACCTAACCCTCTGAACGTGTTGACATCTCCTTGTCCCTTTGCAATGTGGGGAATCGATATGATTGGAAAGGTAGAGCCGACTTCTTCCAATGGGCATCGCTTTATTCTAGTTGTCATCGATTACTTTATGAAGTGGGTAGAGGTAGCTTCCTTTACTAACATCACAAGACAGGTGGTTGCTCGTTTTATAAAGAAGGAAATCTATGATTATGGAATACCATAGCGAATCATTACTGATAATGGTTTAAATTTGAACAACAAGATGATGAAGGAACTATGCCAGAGTTTCAAGATTGAACACCACAATTATTTTCCATACCGTCCAAAGATGAATGGCGTTGTTGAGGCAGCAAATAAGAACATCAAGAAAATAATGCAGAAGATTGTGGTGACCTATAAGGACTAGCATGAGATGTTGCCCTTTTCTCTACACGGTAATTGTACTTCGGTGCGTACATCAATTGGGGAAACTCATTTCTCACTAGTATATAGTATGGATGCATTCCTGCCATTGGAAGTTGAGATTCTTTCTTTGAGGATATTGGCCAATGTGAAACTTGAGGAAGTTGAATGGGTGCAAGCCAGGTTGAATCAGCTAAGTCTTATTGATGAAAAGAGATTGGAAGTCATTGCTCGTGGCCAGTTGTACCAAAGCAGAATGAAGAAGGCTTTTGATCAGAAGGTGTGCCCTCGGTGCTTCCAGACAGGTGACCTGGTTTTGAAAAGGATCCTTCCTCCTTAGACAGATCACAGGGGCAAATGGACTCCAAACTATGAAGGTCCGTATGTGGTAAGAAAGGTTTTCTCTAGTGGAGCCTTATTACTATCTACTATGGATGGTGAAGACTTTACGTCCCCTGTGAACGCAGACGTAGTCAAAAAAATATTTTGCTTAAAATAGACCCGCTGGACAGAAAAAAGAAGAATCCATGAAAAAATAGGGTTGCCCGACAAACCATAAAAGGAAAAGGTTCAAGAAAAAAGTAGGGATAAAATAAAAAAGAATAAACCTGCAAAGTTGAAAATCTAAAAAGGCAACTTTGGCAAAAATGGGTATCCCGGTGGATTGAAAACTCTGAAGGGCGATCCAGGCAAAAGTTAGGGATTTAAAAGAAAACGATTGCGGTCTGTGTTCGATCTACGAATTCATCTTGATCTATGGAGATCTCGAAGGATAAGAATCAGTCCAGTCAGTCTTTTCAGAAGGCGGAGCATTGGTGAACATTGAAGACATACAGGCTATAGCTGAATCAACACATGGTGGTTATCTGTTTCCACATTGCCGACATTTGTATATTTCTTATTGTACTTTTTGCGTAATTACCTCTTTTCAAGAATTTCATCCGTTTGTAATTTGCCTATTTACAGGCCATTTCAATCAATAAAGTATTATTCACTCAAAAAGCTTTATTTTTTGTTTTTACTTTTACTGTTTTGTTTGCGAAAAAAAACGTCCGATATTTTTTTATAAACATTACATGTGAAAAATTGGGGCTTTACAGAGCATATTGAAAACAATGATTTTGCTTGAATGATAGGTGTCATGAATGGTAACCGAGGTGGCCATTTCGCATACATAGAACATCCTATTGTGTATTGTTTGTTTGCAGGATGACATGATTCTCTCCCCAAAAGAACTTTCTCCCCAATGGTGAAGTTCCAACAATATCAATAACAAATAGTAAATCATTCCTCCCCCCAACAGGAGTTCAAGGTTTTGTGTTCCCTCAGCCAGTTGGATTTGTACTCCCTAACGAGTATTCAGAAGCTGACTACATCAAACAGGGTGTTGATATGTAGTCAGACATCTGTCCCGGAGTAGAGATTTTGTCTCCCCACAAAGTACTGTTGTCAAATCAGAAGTATTTCACCAGCAATGATGTGCACTTATCCCTAACAAGGTAAGATCGAGATTATTCCCCTAGCAGCAGGGTAATGTTGAAGGTTATTCCCCGACAGGATCTATGTCGTTGACTTCTCTCTCTAAGCAGAGATTAATGTTCATTCCCCGACGAGTAAATCAGTGATGGCTGATATCCTCAACAAAGTCCAATGGTCATCGGTATTCTTCAGGATCAGATTTTTGAGACGATCTCCCAAGAGATGTCATTCTCAATTCCCAGCAGAGTGGAATTTTCAATGGAGGTTACGTTCAGAAAGTCCATTCAGTGTGTCTTCCTTAGAGTTTATTTGCTGATCTTCTCAGTGCCTTTTTGGTGGTGTTCTTTTGTATATCATTTTCATTGCATCCTCCCACACGCGTAGCATTTCCATTTCTTATGGAGTATTACGCCATATTCAAACATATGCATCTGAAGCATAAGTCAGTTTTGATACCTTTGTTGCCAGACATCTCTCCAGCAAATAGAGACATAATTCATGGGACTTTATGGTACTTCACCCCCACAGAAATTATTGATAGATGTTTTCATCTTACTTTTACTCCCCGACAGAGTTTGTTCGTTTAAACTTCTCTTTCCCCCAGCGGAGTATTCTTTTCAGGTCGTAAGTCATTTGATTCTACTTCTTGTATATCCAGTTTATCCCAACTTTTGGTTGGTATCTTTTCTTGGATGTTATCCCAATTTTTGGTTGGTAGTCCATTGTTTCTTAGATGTTATCCCAACTTTTGGTTGGTAGTCCATTGTTTCTTGGATGTTATCCCAACTTTTGGTTGGTAGTCCGTTGTTTCTTGGATGTTATCCCAACTTTTGGTTGGTAGTCCATTGTTTCTTGGATGTTATCCCAACTTTTGGTTGGTAGTCCGTTGTTTCTTGGATGTTATTCCAACTTTTGGTTGGTAGTCCTCTATTGTTTCCCCCGCGGAGTCGTTATCCCAACTTTTGGTCAGTAGTCTTCGTTGTGGTAAGTTCGCCTTCGTTCGGTGTTCTGGCGATTCTAGCTTTTGGTTAGTAGCCTTTGTTTCTTTGTTGACGATCCCAACTTTTGGTTGGTAGCCTTTATAGCTTTGTTGACAATTCCAACTTTTGGTTGGTAGTCTTCATTTTTGGTGATCCTAACTTTTGGTTGGTAGCCTTTGTTTCTGTGTGGACGATCCCAACTCTTGGTTGGTAGTTTTCATTTTTGTGTGTTCGCCTTCGGTCGGGGTTTCGGAGATCCTAACTTTTGGTTAGGAGCCTTTCATTCCAGCTTATGGTTGGTATTTCTCTTTAACGATCCCAACTTTTGGTTGGTAGTCTTCATTGTTTATGTATTCTCCTTCAGTCGTCGTCTGGGTGATCCTACATTTTAGTTAGTAGCCTGTTTCTCACAATTTTTTGTTATTATTCTCTCTGGTGATCCTAACTTTTGGTTAGTAGCCATTATTATCTTCATGATCAGTTACCATTTTCCATCCCAACTTTTGGTTGGTATCTTTTATCCTTTGGTTATCCCAACTTTTGGTTGGTACCCGCTACTTTTAAGTCCACATTTGGCTGGCAATCACTTCATTATGTACATCCCCACAAGTTGCAAATTTCTGGGTTCTTTTAGTATTCAATCACCTTTTACCTTGAATGTTTGAAAGCGGTCGTTTTTCATCCCTTTAGGTCCAAGTTGTTTTAATAGAGGAAGCTGTAGCACCCCAAAATTTGCTCATCCTTTTCTTATATCTTGGCTTATGTTTCATATCATTGTGCATCAACATTAGTGCATAACATTGGTTCTAGACAGGGGATCAAATTATTTGGTTCAACACTCAAGAGAGGAGCTTCATCTTTAAAGATCAAGCAAAGGTTCATTTTTTGGCAATCTTAGGTCATAAGGTTCCCTCATCATCAAGACATGTCTCACAACCACTTGAGTCAAGGATTCAAGCATTGATCACCTCCTCGTATCTTGTGGGCAACTGGATTAAGGTTTTGTTTCAAAAGGAATATGTGGCTAATTCTTTGGGAAAGACATGATTCTAAATCACAATATACATCTTGGGGGTCCTCTACATGGATTGTGTTTCATCACAAGCCCTCACAAGAGTTTCAATCAGTGGAAAAGATGTTAGGGTTTCACCTGATCAACAAAAGTCAACTGTTGTTCAATGGGGTCAAAATCTTGGATCTCAAGGTCAACCAAGGGTATGCTATGTGTTTTCATGTGTTTGGAACAAGAAGAGTCAAGAGGAAACATAAAATCAGGAGTTTGGTTGGATTAGGGTTTGATAGAAATATTTTCTAAGTGTTGAAAACCCTAATTCTAGCCATTTTGCAACTTTCATAACTTTCTCATCCTTAATCCAATGGGAGCAAACTTGTTATAAAATTAAAGAGGACATCATGAACTACAATTTTGTAGAAGAAAGAAAGTCCAAAAGATTCATAGTTTGAGAGATATGATCGGCTAAAGTTGAGAAAGTGGAGATTTTGTCATTTCAACACTTAGAATTTTTTCTAAGTATGGAAATTCAGCTTGAAGTGCATGTTTTCAAGCCTATTTTACAGGATGATGCAAGCTTCAAATGATTTTTACTTTAACATAAACATTGTAGAGCATCCTTCAAGCTTTCTTTTGAGTACTAGATCATCTCCATTGGATGTGTAGAGCTCAAGTTATAGTCTCTCCAAATTAGGGTTTCAAAGTTGTCAAGATTTGACATGTTTTAGGAAGATTTTTGGGGCTACTTTCCAAGACACTTTTCACCATGTTCTTGACGTCAAATAAATTTCCATTCAACATAAAATTTTAAGATCATTCTTCAAGATTTATATCCATTACTAGAACATCTCCATTGGATCAAAACTCCTTAAGTTTTGTGGATTCAAAGATGAGGTTTCAACTATGTCAAAGTTCCTAACTTATAATTTTTTCTAAGTTATCTTGGGCATATTTTGAAACATGATTTTAAAACACTTCTTTCATGACTTTCTAAGGCTTATCTCAAGGTGCCAATAACATGAAATATGTTCATTGTAGTCTTGGCTTTGCATTGATCAAAAGAACTTTTGTTTTGCATCAAAAATCACCAAGATATGATCAAAGAAATTATGATGTTTGAACATGATTTCAAGGGCATGGTTTGTTACTTATCTTTGGCACAATGTAGACTCATTTTTGCAGCATGTTTCATCCTAATTTACACACACCATACCACTAGTTTTATGTCACAGAAGCCTTACCATAAAAGAGCCAACATGTCATGAACAATTGCGTTCTTTATGGACAAGCATTACCATATTTGGAAGAGGACAAAAGGGAACATTTAGACTACTCCATTACCTTTCATTTTGTTGGTCTGCAACCACTAAAAAGGACAATCATGAGTGCTATGATACACAAGAAAAGCCCGATCCATCTCTTTGTTATTTCAAATTTTCACCAAGTTGTGACCATGAGCACTTTAACCACTATGACTCAGTTTTAACCTCACAAACTTCATATATATTGAAAGGAGAAACCCTAGAAGCAAAGAGGATCATTTTCTGCAGCTAACCATAAGATATTATCTCTCTCTCAAGTTCCGTAAAGCATGATAAAACTTCGTGGCGTGTTTTCTTCATGTTAGATACATTATAACTGCTTTTTGATGCTTAATCCGTGATCTCCTTGAAATTTCCTTCAAAATGATGTAAGATTTTGTTTGTTTTCGTAACATTTGGTTTTTCTCCGGCAGAGAGTCGCCTTAGAAGACGACCGGAGCCCTAGCTCCGGCGTCTGAGATGATTTAATGATGTGGCGTGTATTGACTTTGGTCTTGCATGCATGGAGCCTTGCTGGTCATGATGTGAATAAGTGGATCACGCGTGGGATTTTTTGTTGTTGTTTATCTTGTTTGGATCATGGGCCTAAGGATTTTTTCTTTTTGAACCCCCTATTATTAGGCCCAACACGCATAACAACATAGCCTCAGTTCATTTTCTTTTTGCTGATAAACCCCTGCCTGTTTCTTTTTCTTTTATTATTTTATTTTTTATCCTTTTCTCACTTTAATTTCTTTTTAATATTTCCTTCACATTAAAAATTGTTAAGAATATTTTTTATACACTCTGACATCTCTATAATTTTGTCATATTTTTTATTTTTATTTTTCATTTGTTTTTCTATGTTATTTGAATTTTTCTTATGAATGTGTTTACCAAACTACCCTTAGATTAGGGTTTGCATTTTGATGCACTTGTGAAGGCTTTCTGTAGACATGTTTTTAACCTTGCTTTGAAATATGATTAAGCTATGTTTGGATGTTGGTTTGATGCTTTGGTAATCACCTTTTGGTTGATTTATATTTGACTTTGTTTGACCCTCAATTCTTGCTCGATTAGTTGAGTACTTGCTCTTGTTTGATTCATTTGATGATGTTTTCTTGCCACTTTTGTTGTGATGCTTTTCCATATGGTTCCTAACACACATGACATGATTTTGAGCATTCTTTTGGATTTTATTTTCTCTTGTTGTTATTTTTGGATGAACCATCAAAATGTGTTTGTTTTAACTATGAGTTTGTGCATGTCTTGCCATGATATTTTGTATTTTATTCTTGAATGATCCAATGAGTGTTTTATGATCTTTCTTGGCTTCCCTTAACATGTCTTAGGTTCTGGTTCTCATGATTAGAGGTCCATTGTATGCTCATCTTGTTTCATTTACCTTGCATGATCTTGTACTTCTCACATGAACAATTTGAGTTTGTGTTTGCTTGTCTTTGGTGCTTCAAATTGTATTTGCTTCTTCTTGACCTTGTTTGTGGATTTCTTGTGAACATGATACATGCCATTTGAGTTTGTTTCTAATCATTTTGGATTGATACTTGATTGTGTATACCTTTGTATGAGTGTCTCCTATCTTGGATTGATTTTTGTGTATGTGTTTATTCTTGAGGCATGTTTTGAGTTCAACCTTTGATGTTTCCCTTAGTGTGTTCATTGATAAATTCTTGAGTTGATAACCATGTTATTGTTGCTACCCACACTCAATCCCATGCCCTAATTTCATGTCTTTCCCTTAGGGTTATGTTGTTTATGTTTGTTTTTGTGTAGCATGTGCTTTTATTGTTAATGGAATGCATGATTTGGTTATTTGTGTTTTTTCCTTGATTATTGACATTGTTGGATATGTTACGATGTTGATACTGTCCCATCTTGTTTCTCATCTCATTTGACTTCATTTTACTTCAATTTGTGTTTAATATTGCTTCTTGTGAAATGTTTGAGTCATTTGGTTGTATTTGGGCATTTTGTTTTGACATTGTATTTTGATCTTGTGACATGATTTTACATTGTGATTGCTCTTGGTTACTTTTACCATAATGTAAATGTTCACTTTGTATGAGATTGAGATGTGTGTGTTTGATACTTCTTTAAACTTCCATGTTTGTTCTTTTTTATTGTATCTTCCTCTTTCTATTACTTTCTTCTTCATCTCCTCAGTCTTTGAGACTTGTTTAAGTTTCATTTTTCATTTTCATTTGTGATTGAATTGGATAGTGTTTACTTGTGCTTGATCACATGATCCCTTAGAATTCCTAGTCCCACTTAATTTCTGATTAAGGTGGGAGTAGGAGAGACATTAGGCTTTCAATCCTTTGCATGATAACAATTAGGATAGTCCCTCTTTGACCTCAAATTTAGGTCCATCATTTGTATGATAACATTAGGTAGACTTCTTTATTATCCTAACTTTAGGACCATTTTGTATGATAACATTAGGGTTTTCAATTCCCTTTAGTGTTTTCTTTTTTAGTCTTCTCTTCTCATCTTAAACAACTCTAATACACTTAATAAAGAATGATGTACGTTATGCGCCACGAGCCTTAAGCATATGGGAAATTATGAGTGGGGGGGTTTCTCCTCACTTGTCTAGAGTATTTAGTGTATGCCCCTTGGGCGATATGCGACGCATTCGCTCCTATATCATAGTATTTAGTGCAACGTGAATCTCAAACAAATTCAATTCACTTCTCTAAAAATCTTTAACAAAATTCAAACCTTTTTATCCTTCGAAATTGTTCTTTAAAATCATTTTCAAAAAAGAGTACGTTATTTTTCTGTTCTACTACAAACAGGTATCGACCCTAACTACTGGAATGGGAACTTAACGTTGCTCATAAAAAACACTTAACCAACCTGTGGTTTAGTTACCAGAACTACGTTTGCTCTGATTTCTCATACCAGATGAGGATACGTAGGCACAAGACGGTGATGTCTTGGCGAGCAACCTTGCTCCATCACCTGTAGTTTTCCGAACTATGTTGACTCTGACTTTCCCATTGCACGAGGGAATACGTAGGCATAGGGCGGTGATGTCCTATCGAGTCTCTTTCTTTTTTCTTTGTTCTCGTTTCCGTTTAGCAGTAGCTTATAGAGAACTCACCCTTTGATTCGGCAATAAGCATGGATCTCGTTGAGTACAACGAACATGAGGGGGTGCTAATACCTTTCCCTTGCTTAACCGACTCCCGAACCCAAGATTTGGTTGCAATGACCTTGTCTTCTCCTATCTCTTAGGTTTTCTTCGACCGTTTCCTTTCCCTCTCTTTGGGATAAATAACGTTCGGTGACGACTTTTATGTTTGTTTCTGCTGGTCTTTTTCACAGTTGCGACAATATAATATTAATATTTAATTATTTTGTTTTAAGAAAAAATATCTTGGTAAGGCTAGCCTAAATTATGCATTTAAATGCAGCAACATCAAACAAAGAAAAATCACCTAAAATGCAACAACATGAAACAAGAAACAAAAACCACTTTCTTCATCTTCAACCAACAACGACATCACCATCCTAAAATCATATCCATTTACGAGTTCTTACTTTTCTTTCAAAAAACACTTACATCCTCATAGATTCATCCATCAGCCATCATCTTTAAAAAACCAAATTCATCTATCAACTTCTTCTTCCATCATTGTTAAAAGCCTTATATAAAATTTATAAGTAGACAAAAGAAACCTTGTATTTAAATCTATATCTGCCATCTAAGTTCCAAGAAGGTTGTTAAACTCTTGTTTTCCGGTATCCATAGGGGAGGTTTTAATTCTTAATCTTCGGATTAGAGACTTCCTTGGGTGGTTGCTAGAACCATGAGGCCATTGAGGAACGATGAAGACTGGGTGAAGCTAATGGGAAAGAAAAGAAGATATCTCAATAAGTTATCAATTTGGAATGCTAGACAAGGTAAGGATAATGGGATGGGAGAAAGAATTTTATCATTCTTTTTTACTGAATTCCCAGATGACTATGAGGCGGAGGAGATGGCAGAGATATTTAAAGATTATGGATTGATCTCAGAAGTGTTCATTCCAGCCAAAAGAGATAAGAGAGAAAGGAGATATGGATTTGTGAGATTTTGGAAAGTTAGTGAAGATAAGCCATTGGCTGCAAAGCTTGATAGTATCCCGATCGAATGGAAGAAGATTTATACAAACATCCTAAGATTTAAAAGGTTTTATGCCAACGGGATTTCAAAGGCAAACAGTGATAAGAGGAAAATGGATGGTGGCAACTTCCATGGAAATAGGAGGAACAGTGGGATAGTTAATATTGATTTTATGGATAGATTGTTTGCATAAGTCGTCAGAAAAATGAAAGAAGATGACAGGAGAACAAAATATCAAGGAATGGTGAGATATAATAAGATTGAAGAGAAACCTACTTTTGCCCATCTTCAATAAGAGTCAATGAACATGAAATGACGAGATTTCATAAGGCTTATGTGGGGATGGTAGGAAAATCAGGATCTATATACGGAATACAAGAAGCTTTTAACGAGAAAGGATTATTTAACATAAATGTAACTCCATTGGGAGTAAATCATTGTCTTCTGAAAGAATCTGAACCTGGTGAGTTAAACACAATCATAGAATAAGAGAGGGAATGGGTGGAAAGATGGTTTAATGAGATTCATCCTTGGTCTCCAGATGACATTGATAATGAACATCTCACTTGGATGAAATGATATGGTATCCCATGTCACGCATGGAACCATAGGTATTTCAAATTCATCTCTGGCCGCGTTGGAAAATTTATTTACTATGATGAAGAAACAGAGAAACATCTAAACTTTGATGTAGCAAGGTTCTTAATCAAAACGAAATTATCAATAAACTTGAACGAAGCTTTTAACATGGAGATCAACGAAAGAATTTACAAAATAAAACTTATAGAAGACTACCATGGGCCTAAGAGAATTGTGGTGTGGAAGAAAGTTGAGAAGGTGAGCGAATCGGAGTTGTCCTATTAGAGTCGGAAGACAACGACGGCGCGTGGGAATCAAAGAACGATTCTGATACAAACGAAGACGAGGGGGTGTTCAGGACATTGGCGGTGAAAGGGACATGGAAGGTTCTAATTCCAAAATGAATAAGGTGGAAAATTAGGAAGATCAGTCTTAGGAAGGATGTTGGGCATGAGGATAAGACAGATGGATAGAGGATTAATGATGGAAAGGTGATGTCAGTGGAAAAGTCACTTCTTGGAGTTGTGGTATCAAACAAATCTAATCATTTTTTAGGGGATTGTCTGACACGTTAGAGAAAATAGGTGTTGAAGAAAGTAAGGAGGTGACGGTATCGTGCTTACCAAGAGAGCCATTCATGGGCCGAGGAAGGCAAATGGGCCCAAATGTAGATTTGTATGACCCAATTTAATGCACCATAGTTAGACCCATATGGCCTATGGTTTGCTCCAAGCCCAAGAAAATCAAACTAATTAATGACATTTACGAGAGCATCAAAATCCCCTTTTCCCCTTCATATTTTTTAGCTTTAATTCATCATTCAGTCACTAGAAAATCTAGTCAAAATTCTGAGGAATCCAACAATGGATGTTCATCGAAGGATGAAGGCGTTCCATCACAACACTCAGGTGGTTCGGTTCTTTGTTGTGCATCTATTAGTGACTCGGACTTTCATCGTGGCAACAATAGAATAAGGAAGTCCATTGGTAACATCCCGTCCAAAGTGTGGAATTCTATCAAAGAAATGGGAGTAGAAGGAGAAGAAGATGAAAAAAATATTTGAAATGGTCATAAGGGAAATGGAAAGCAGAGATAGAAAGATTTATGAAGAGAGGAAGGGGCAGAAATTAGAGTCCCATGAATTGTATGTCATTCAATATTCGCGGGTGTGGATCCTCTCTGAATAAGAAGGGTATGGTAAATTCTATCTGAAGGAAGAGCAAATGTCTGTTTTCTTCAGGAAACTAAGTTACAGATAGTGGATGATTCTTGTGTTAAGAATATTTGGGGAATGGATGAGGTGGGATGGTCTGCATCAGTGTCATCTAGTCAATCTGGTGGTCTGCTCTCAATATGGAGGAATGAAGTATTCAAATCGGAGTTTAGTTTCATAGGAGATGGCTTATTAGGGGTGTGTGGGAAGTGGAAAGGATTGTGTTCTTATCAGTTCAACATATACTCTTCATGTAATATTGCAGAGAAAAGGATGATGTGGACGAAACTTATCAACACTAAGAGGAATCTCTAACAAAGTGAGTGGCTAATAGCAGATGACTTTAATGCAGTAAAATTGAAGGAAGGAAGAAAGAAATGGTAGAGGGTCTAGCAGTGTTACTGAAGTGGTGGATTTCTCAAATTCTATTGATCTTATGGAGTTAATTGGTGCCTGTAATAGGTAATGCTTTTACCTGGTTTAAAGCCAATGGCAGTTGCAAAAGTAGACTCGACATGTTCTTAATTTCTGAGGGTCTTCTAGCTATATGGGGTGTGGTGGCTCATAGGGTTGGGGAAAGAGATGTATCTAATCACATAACAATTTGGCTAAAATCTAATATGGCGAATTGGGGATTAAAGTTGTTCAAGGTTTTTAATTGCTGGTTTGAGAATCCTTCATTCTTAAAATTTATGGAGGAAACTTGGGAATCTGTTATTATGGAAGGAATCCCTAGTCATGTACTTGTGGAAAAGTTTAGAATCCTTAGGGAAAGACATAGGTGGTGGGACAAGAACCTATTTGGTTGGGTGGATCTAAATGTGGAGTATGGTGTGAAGGCCTTAAAGGAGACTGAGGACGATTTGAATTGTGCAGAAAGAGTTAATGCAAAAGAGACTCTCAAATTGAGAAGCATTGTAATAGAGAGGATTTGGAGAAATCTGAAACATAAAAAAAGTATGAATCAAGCAGAAATCAAGCTCAAAAATGGATGGGTGAAGGAGATTCTAATTCACGGTATTTCCATTCCTTGCTCAAAAGTAGATTAAGAAAAAACAACATCTCTTCTGTAAAATCTGGAAATATCCTGGTGGAAGATGTAGAACAAAAGAAAAGTTGTACCAAATCCTTCTATGAAGAAAAATTTAAAGAAGTTACAGGTGGGAGAATACATCTGAACATAGCTGGGTTATGCAAACTAACAGGGGCGGATAATGACATGTTGATTCAACCTTTCTCTGACGAAGATATATGAGAAGCTATCTCATGTGGTGACGAAAATAAAAGTCCAGGTCCAGACGGTTTCAACATGAACTTCTTGAAACATTGTTAGAGCATAATAGGAGGTGATGTTACAAATGTTATAAGACATTTCCATAAGTACGGGCATTTACCTAAGGCATAAGCTTCTTCCTTTATAGTGCTCATTCCCAAAATATAAAACCCGCAGTGCCTTGATGATTTTATACCTATTAGATTTGTTGGAAGTATCTATAAGGTAGTTTCAAAAATAATGGCGAAAATACTAAGTAATGTCATGGAAAAGTTGGTTTCCAAATCACAAACAACATTCATACCAGGTCGGCAAATGCTTGATGGAGTGCTCTTAGTGAATGAACTACTTGACTTGGCAAAAAGAAGGAAAGATAGATGTGTGGTCTTCAAAGTTGATTTTGCACAGGCATACAATTGCGTCGATTAGTCTTTCCTTGAGGAGATCCTAAGGGAAATGAATTTTTACCCTAAGTGGATATCATGGATCAAAGGAGGTGCTTTAAATTATTATCTTTCAGTCATCGTTAATGGCGGAACCACAAGAGATTTTAAGGTCTTAAGAGGTCTTAGACAAGGGATCCCTTGCCCCCTTCTTATTTTCACTGGTAGCGGAGTGTCTTGCGGAGATGATGAAGCATGCCAACAATAAGGGAATTCTGAAAGGTTATAAGGTGATGGAAAAAGAATTTGTCAACCTCGTGGAATTCGCAGACGACGTGATCCTTGTTAGTGATGGTTCTTGGGAGAACTTATGGGGAATGAAAGCTATCTTGAGAGGCTTCAAATTATTTCGTAGCCTACGTGTTAACTTCTGGAAAAGTGGTCTATTTGGCATTGGTGTTCAATCTTCATTCTTGGAAGATGTAACACCTTTTATGGCTTGTAGAATTGGATCACTACCATTCAAATTCTTAGGATTACATGTTGGTGGCAACCATAGAACTCTGTCTTTTTGGACTCTTGTATTGGATTGTTTCAGAGCAAGACAGCTGTCATAGCGTGGGAAGTTATTATCAGTGGAGAGCAAAGTAATACTCATAAATTCTGTACTCACAAACCTCCCAGTGCACCACTTTTCCTTCTTCAAAGTCCCTTCCAAGGTGGTGAAAGAACTGGTAGAAATACAAAGGAACTTCTTATGGTCAGGTGCACACGAGAAACACTGTATTGCTTTGATGTGCTGGGACAAGGTATGTTTGCCAAGAAATTGAGTTGGATTGGGTATTAAAGATATTTCAATGTTCAAAGTTGCACTACTGTTCAAATGGCTATGGCGTATGATAAACGATCACTAGGCAATCTAGCGTGGAATACTCACTTGCAGGTACAGTGATTTAATTTCTAGAATTCTTCTCAAGATAAAACCAAGGTCTTCTTCTGCTAAATATTTATAGTGGAAAGATCTAATGAAAATTGGAGACTCAATGGTTGAGGGTGGATTCATAGATCAACTATCCTGCATGCTTGGGCCAGGCACGAAAATCTCATTTTGGAATTGTTGTTGATTGGTGCATAAACCATTGAGAATTCTATTCAATGATTTATTTGGGCACTCCCTTGTGAAGTTAGTTGTTGTTGCTGATATAGGCAGTTGGGAGTTAGGTGTGTGGAGATGGAAGTCTGATATCTTGCAGCAGGGAATGCCAACAAAATTGACTGAGAAATTTCAAGCGCTGAAAGATTTGCTTGGGGAGTTTAGGCCTGCATTGAAGACGGTTGACAGGTTTATTTGGAAATCTGGTAGTAATAGTTTCTTTATTGTTAATGCTTGCTACAATACTTTCATGCTTCATTCTGGTTTATCCAAAATCGAGATTATTTCCAAGATTGTTTTGGATGTTTTATGGCAAACAAAGATTCCATCGAAAGCTCGATTTTTTGGGTTGAGGCTTGTTTGGGATAGACTTCCAACAAGAGTTAATCTGGCGGCTAGGGGAATAATCTCAAATCCACATGATTTAGTGTGTGTTTTGTGTTTTAACGTCGTTGAGGACGTCAATCACTTATTTTGTACTTGTCATTGTACTGATCTTGTTTGGCGTAAACTTGCAGGTTGGGTGGGGATTCCTTGGATTGATGGGGAGAGTGTGAGTGAGCATTGTTTGAAATGGTTCATGAGGGTTGTGAGAAAAACTTCCAAATTTACTGCTTGCTTTTTTTGGATCACGGCGTGTTGGCGCATTTGGTGGACTTGTAATCAAATTATTTTCAACGGCTTAATTGGGAATCAAGAAGATATTTTTGAGAAGATTATGCAAATTTCTTGGTCTTGGTTGGAGTATAGTCCAAAATCCTTAACCAAATGTAATTTTTATGATTGGTATAAGTCTCCTCTTGATTTTCTAAAGTAGGAGTGCTTTGTATATGTTTGGAGTTGTTGGTGTTTTATACTTGTAAATGGATTGGTGTACACCTAGTATGCCTTATCAATATATTGTTGCTTATTAAAATAATGTAGGAGTAGAGAATTAAATCGTTAGCCTCATAACAAAATACCACTATAAAAAATTGAAAAAATAAAAAATAATGTTAAAATACAAAACAAAAAAAAATTAAAACACATTAACATACTATATTAATATAGTGAAAGGAAAAAAAAAGTACAACACAGATATCCGACATGAGTGTGCAACCGGTACTTTGCTATTTAAAAGTACCCATATTTCAAAGTACAGAATTAACAAATTTAGAAATTAAATTACATTAATCTAAAAAATATTTTTGACTGCGAATTTACTTTTAAATTGATTTCAATTTCACTTTCATTTTACCTTTCTCAATAAACTAAGTGGATGCAATTGATATTTTCAACGCAAACAAATCCTGCAAATATACAGATCTATATCTAAAATTAAAATAAATAAAAATTTCTTAAATTACCAATCTAAATTTGTTTTTAAAAAAAATATATGTGTGCTTGAGAGAGAAATCTTAGATTTAAAAAAAAAATATTGTAAATAAGTTATTGCAAAAATTCTATATAAAAAAGATTGATAGATATATGAATGCTTAATTGAATTAAATGTGAAATTGCTATAATCAAAATGATAGAAAATAAATAAATGATGAATACATAAAATTAAAGTCTAGAAAAAACAATTGATATTGACTAGTATTGATTATATGGGAAAATCTAATCTCAATGCTTTGAAGACAAAGAAGATGGAGATATATGTATTATGTGATGTTGTCTGTCTGCTTTCCACTTCTTCTTTTTAAATCTTTTATTTTCAAAAAATAAATAATTGTTTTGGATTTGGAAAAGATTGGAATTCTTTGATTTTACATCAATTTTTTCTTCAACGCTTTTACATGAACTAATATATATGTGCCCGTGGACCAACAGAGACCACACAGCTAACCTAACATTTTGCACTTTAGGCAACACTTCGGTTCATCTCCATAAAACATCTGATATTTTGTACATCAATCGCACTCACTGATACAGCTATATTTGACCATGTTTACTTTTATTAATTTTCATTTCTATGACAAATAGTTATAAAGAGTGTGATGTGTTTAATGAAAATTAATCCACCTATGTAAATATATTCTCGAATCTATGAAATCAGAGTGATTCTTTAAATTTTTGTTTGACTTTTATTATTAGCAAGATTTTTTTTCTATTTTGTCTTTTCTTTTTCAGACTTTTTGATTAATATTGTTTACAATGTTCAGCCACCTTCTTTTTTTTTTTTAAATTCCTCTAGTTCCGCCTTATCTCATGAGTCTCTAATGAAGTTTGAAGTTCTTCTAACTTTATCTCAGTTAGGTTCTTGGACTCTTCAATAGATACTACAATGTAACCAAAATTTGCAGTCATAGATATCAACACTTTCTCGATCTTTTGCAAATTATTGATCGATTCACCACACACCTTCATTTGGCTCATGACTAACACTAATCTTGAGAAGAAATCAGCAATCGATTCATCCTCTTTCATATGTGTCATCTCAAACTACTTTCTTAGCATTTGCAACCTCACCCTATTCAATTTTTCATCTCCGTCGTACAAGTTCTGCAACTTATACCACACTCATTTGGACGTTTCTTCTTCAATGATCTTCTCAAACATGTTATAATCCACACATTGATGAATCAAGAAAGGGGTTTTTCCATCTTTCTTCCTTTATTTCTTGTGCGCAACCTTCTGAATATCATTTGCATTCGCTTCCAATGCAGGTACTCCATTACTCGCGATTTTAACCACATCTTGAAATCTGAAGATAAGTTTCATTTACGTAATCCACCTCTCGTAGTTCTCACCTTTGAAAGCCAGTAGATTCGTTGGAAATTGTGTTGATGTTGAGTTGTCGTTTTTCATTACATATTCTCTCTGAATCGCTATTGGACTCGTTGATACCAATTTCTTGGAATAATTAGGATTTTCAAGAAGAATGAAGAAGAAAAAGAGAGTTTAAGAAAAAGAAAACTATATTATGAAAAGAGAATTTTATTAATGTGAAATTTTTGCTTATTTACAACGTTACATGTATATATAGGTAACAGACATACAAATTACACATTGCAGTATTCGACTCTGTCGAATACTTGCTCATCCTTCGACGCGCATGCTGTATTAGACTACGACACACCTGTTGAATACAACTTTTCTAATTTTTCGATTTAGTCTCTAAATTATCATTATTTTATAAATTTAGTCTTTAAACTATAATTATTTCATAATGTAAATTAAAATTAATTAAAATGTATTTTAACTACTCTATATTCATCTGAAGTGATAATAAAGTTGTTATGTTTGGGAGATTAAGATGTCAAAGTCAATCTCTTAAGGACAACGCATTATGTCAAACGACCTTTAGTGGAATCTCTGACGATATTCAATCAAGCATTATCTATGTTGATAATATCTATCAAAATTCTTTATCAAGTCTCATAAAAAAGAAAAATTGAAGTCACGGATGAAGTGTTGAATCATTGTTGAATCAAGCGAGGTACTTTGAAGTTTTAGATTTTGTGAAAGAGGAAAAGTGTTAAAGCCCGTATGGTTCGTGTCTGAGTGATCATAGTCTTGTAAAGATATTAAAGTAATTATGAAATTACTAAGGTTATGCAGACACTCACTTAAAAGTGTTTTTAACCTCTCTATTTGATAAAACTCCACAATCTATTAAACATAATGCAAAATCGTCTATGAAAATTAAAAGCCCATGAATAGTTTTCCTTTTTGAGATAGATTTGTCACCCATAAATAAAGGGTCATTCTTACTTTCAAACTACACCAGAAAACATATTTTGACATACTTTCTCACTCTATACTCTTTTTCTTCTCATTTATTTCATTTCACTAAAAACGCGTTAGTTCTATGAGACTAAAAAATATTAGTGAGGATTTACTTGTGTATTTGGTTTTAGGGTATTATTGTAATTTACGCAAAAGAAATTTATTTTTCTTGTGCAATATCTTTCGTGAGAAGTCAGTATTTGGTTTATAAGTTTAGCCAATAAAAATTTTGTTTGATTCATGAGATTGTTCGTGAAAATCTCTATTTGGTTTAGTTTTTCCTAATATAAAAGCTCTCATTTGGTTTTTAAGATTGTCCGTGAAAATATTTTATTGGTTAGTGAGTTACCCCTGGTGTAAAAGCTCTCATTATGTTATGAGATTAGTCTAGTGTAAAATATCATGTTTGTTTTTTAGGATAGGTGGTGTAAAAACTACAGTCTCTTTGTAAGAAGGTGTGTGGTCATAACCTATGAAAAGTACACATTTATAGTGGAAACTCTCGAAAAGAAATTCTTGGGGAGATGAGTAGCTCAAGTGGTTAGGCCGAACCTTTTATAAATCTCTAGTGCAACCCTCTTATCCCTTATCTCTTTTTATTTCCTTTGTGCTTAAATTTGTTTTCTACTCCGATCTTGTTTTTTATTTTTACTTATTTTGTTGTCTACCTTTTTTTTAAAATTACAAAATTGTTTTAAACAATTATTTTTATCAATTCTTTTAATTGGACATCATTTTTTGAAGCAACACAATTCACCCCCTTTTGTGTTTGGAGTGATTTGTTTAATAACAAACTTTGCATTACTCATGTCAAACTTGTCAAAATATTTTCAGCATAGCTTTTATGAGAGCCATACTTTTTAGCACTTCTATTCTTGTGAATTTCCATACTAAGAATCTTCGTAACAATACATGTGTCTTTCAGGTCAAACTCCTTTCCCATCATGATTTTCAGTTCATTTACATCATGTAAATGATTAACAATAATTTACATATCTTCAACATACAGTAACAAGAGAATAAAAGAGTCATCATCAAGGCTCTTAACATAAATACAATTATCATACCTCACATTTTATATAGCCAATGTGAAACTCGTATGAATAAAAATGATTGTACCACTGTCTTGGAGACAACTTTAAACCATACAAAGACCTTTTTAATTTACAAAGTAGTCTGCCATATCCAGGGTTTCTGAAATCCTCTGATTACTTCATGTAAATTTGCTCGTCTAGATTACCATGAAGAAGTGTTGTCTTCACATCCATCTGCACTATATGCATGTCTTGTCTGTGAAGGCTAACATGGCCTTGATAAAACTATGTATGACAAACAAAGATAAAATCTCATCATAGTCAACCCCCTTCTATTGTGAGTACCCCTTTTCTACAAGACGAGCCTTGAACTTTTCCCCTTCTTTTTTCGTTACTGTTGGTTTTATCTTGAGCACCCAATTACAACTGATGTTCTTTTTCCCTTTAGGAAGTTGAAAAAGCTCCCATGTCTAATTTTTCTTCAAGGACTCCGTATCTTCCACCATTGTAACCATCCACTTATTATTATCATGGATAGCTATAGCCTCTTTAAAGGTGGATAGGTATCCAAAAATAGTAAAAAATGCATAGGATTCCAAGTATTCATACTCATATCTTTATGGTGGACTGATTGGAAGGTGCTCTCTATCACGTACAAAAATATAATCATTTATTCCACTTGAAACTTCAAGTCCATGGTCAATTTCAGTATCAATACTTGGTTCTTCTTGTGGTTCAGGAAATACCTGCATATTATTCACTAGTGGTGGAACAACATCCACCTAAATCACTTGTTTGCTAGAAGTTTCTCCTTCAAATGTTGACACATGTGTTGCAACGTCTACTTCAAAATTAACTTCTCATCAAACATAACATCTTTGTTAATTTTCATATTCTTTTAAATCAGTTCTCATAGCTTGAACCCCTTGACACCTTTTGCATAACTTATAATGACGCATTTCTTCGACTTTGGATCATGTTTGGGTCGATCTTCCCTGGATATATGCACATAATTTGGACACCCAAAAATCGTTTAGTTGTTAAGATAAATTGGATTACCTGTCCATACCTCCTATGCAACCTTCCCCTTCAATGAGTTTTATGGTGATATGTTGATAAGATAGCTCACCATGTTTATTGCTTTTGCCCAGAAACCTTTTGAAAGTAACATATTAAATTAGAGACATCTTTCCCTTTTAGTTAAATACCTATTTATTCTCTCTGTCATACCATTTTTTTCTGGTGTCTTATGAATTGAAAATTGTCTTTGAATATTATTTCTTCACACACTCCTACAGAAAACCCATTTAACAACAGTTAGGAAAGATATATAATAACACGGGTCCAGGCATTGTTATGTAGAATATCATTGTATATATGATACTTACAATCATGGACTAGTAACCAATGTAATAAACTGAAAAGCACGCACCCTATCACAACGGGTTTTCCAAAAGACCGTTGTGATAAAGTATTTTTTTTCTAGTCAGTGCAAGAGATATTATAACGGTTATGATATATAACCGTTGTTAAATTTTCTGCAGAATTAACAAATAATATCCTGCTTTTATAATTAATCCCATTTTTTAACCAGTACATTATTGTTCACCATATCACAGCAGAAAATATAACTCACATTTGTGATAAAGTTATCATAATAATATTAATTGTATAATACTCATAATATCAAATAATTGTATCATATTCAATACACCATAACATCAAACATTACACCATCACTCAACATACAAACCTAATCAACTATAACCTATTTCATCATTATTATTACAACAAATGCAATGAACACTACAAATAAAAAAAATCTAGGTAATCTTCAACTATTTCTTCAGGATCTTCACCTTCAACTTCAATTCGTCCTCTTTGGCTTTGTAGGTGTTAACCATCTCATTCTTCTTATTCAAGTTCTTTACCAGTGAATAAATTATTTGTTTTTCCCTAGGATTCATATCCTCATCCAACCAAGAAAAGTGAGAGCATTTTTTGTATCCTTGAATCTTATACATCCCACAACCATAGAACCGGCTGCCTGGGTTCGAATCGTTCCATGCCGTCATCAACAGAGCGTCGAGACCACACTTGCATACGTACCTTGAATGACTTGAGGACCTGCTTCCATGGTTACAACTGGACTGTTGAGACATTTTAATGGAAGGATTTGATGGAAACTTGAAGAAACTGAGGAAAAGAAGACGAAAAACATTTCAAAAGGATCAAGAACACAAGATATAATAAACAAAAACAACAACATTAATGTTTCATACACCTTTTTTTAAATTAATCGTGGATGTCGAACAAATTATGAAATTCATCTAGTTTATGAAGCTATGAAGAAAAAGTACAAGGTGAATGAAGTAAAACAATAGCTTCATACTTTTTGTATTTCTCTTCATAGCTACACAAACCATATGTATCAACAACAACCACATTAATCAACAACATACAACAACACAAGATATTATGTAATGTTTCAAGATACACCTTTTTTTTAAATTAATCGTGGATGTCGAACAAATTATGAAGTTCATCTAGTTTATGAAGCTATGAAGCAAAAGTACAAGGTGAATGAAGTTAACACAATAGCTTCATGCTTCTTGTATTTCTCTTCATAGCTACACAAACCATATGTATCGACAACAACCACATTAATCAACAACATACAATAACACAAGATATTATGTAATGTTTCAAGATACACCTTTTTTAAATTAGTCGTGGATGTCGAACAAATTATGAAGTTCATCTAGTTTATGAAGTTATGAAGAAAAAGTACAAGGTGAATGAAGTTAACACAATAACTTCATACTTCTAGTATTTCTCTTCATAGCTACACAAACCATATGTATCAACAACAACCACATTAATCAACAACATACAATAACACAAGATATTATGTAATGTTTCAAGATACACCTTTTTTAAAATTAATTGTGGATGTCGAACAAATTATGAAGTTCATCTAGTTCATGAAGCTATGAAGAAGAAATTTAAGGTGAATAAAGTTAACGCAATTGCTTCACGCTTCTTGTATTTCTCTTTATAGCTAGACAAACAATATGTATTTCTCTTGTTAAGGTGGTGAAGAGAATCTGAAGAAATGAGAACATTAACCAAATGAAAAAATGAGAACTCATTTTTAACAAGAAACATAAACGAAATCGAAACATAAGTTTAATGAACGAACCTCAAGTTAGCGATTGTTGAAGAAGAATCTGAAGACGTATATGAGGGTTGAAGTATGTTTAAAAAAGGGACATGGATGTTAGGGTTACATTATGAGAGAGAAGATTAAAGTTATGTTAGGGTTTTATTTTTTGAGAGAAATGACTATTATGTACTGAACTATAGATATTTTCACTTATATACTAAAAACTATCACTTTTCATCATGGTTAGAAAGAAAAACCGTGATGAAATTTTCAAATTTTACAATGGTTGGTTTGCTTAACCATTGTAAAATCATTTACAATTTAATTTTTAAATAATGGACTTAAGTGACACACACTTAATGTACTATAAAAATGGAAAAAAAATATAGTTGTTGGGAATCGAAGCTTGCTACACATCATTTATTACTACGGTTTTTTAAGACAACCTTCATTAAATTACTGTTTATAAATCTAGGGCGCAAAAGTTTTAACCTATTACAACGGTGTATATGAATCCGTTGTAAACCTAGCGTTGTTGTTTGCGTATTTTGTAGTAGTGACATAACCTCTTTAAAATTGAATAAATATACTTTGTCCCGTTATCTAACTGCAAATACTTGATTTATTTGTCTGTTCGATTCTCCACCTCTTCCTTCCACAACTTGAATTTTCCAAAGGCTTTAAATTTATGATTCAATAAGTACACCTAAACCTTGCGAGAAAAATCATCTGTATAAGTCACAAAATACCTAGAACCATCATGGTAACCTCTTTGGTAGGCACCCACACAACTGAATGCACATAGTATGAAATTTCCTATGTTTTGTGCTATGTTGTCTTGAATCAAATATGACACTGTTTTCCAAGTACACAATACTTGAACAAATTCTTCTTGCAACTAGAAACACCCTTCAATATATTTCTCCTATGAAATTCCACCAACCCATACTCATTGAGATGACACAGACATATATGCTAAAGTTTGGTTGAATAATTATCATACTCAATTGATGTAACATCACCTACAACACTATTCCCTAATAGTTTGCAAATGTTACCTAAATTCCTCCTTACTCTCATCACAGTCAATGCATCCTTGTTAACCTTGATAATGTCCTTATCTACATCACACAGGTAGGAGAAACCGATTGTCTATAGAGTACATAGGGAAATCAATTTCTTCCCCAGTATTGGAATATATCTGACGTCGTACAATGTTCGTATTATCAGATAAACAAATCTCAAATTACCTGACTTGAATGTAATTAACCATTTGTGGTATGGTGTCATGTGATACAAATAATTAGGATCAAGAACTCACGCATCTATGCACTTGTTGGATAAAACACACAATATATTTACCTCACTTCCATAATCATCAATTTAAACCACATTTGCCGAACTGGATGAGCCATACTTTTTGTTTGAATAGTCCCTCTTCTAATACCAAATATGTTTACAACTATAACACTGAGAATGAGACAAAAATATAGTAGTAATCACATTAAGACTAATAATATGTTTCTCGTAGGTAAGAGTAGTCACCACGTGGTCATAAGAAAATGGTAACGAGCACAACAGTATAATTGTCTTATCTTCGACATAAATCTTCACCTCAAGCCTCACGAGACCGATAATTATATTGTTGAAGACATTGACATGTTGTTGTAAATCAGATTCTTCATGCATCTTTAGGTTGTATAACTGCTACTTCGCGAACGATTTGTTCATCAACGTATTCGACATATATTGATTCTTTAGAGTTATAGGATTATAAATAATATATATAATACTAAAACTCAATTTACAATAATACTCATAAAACCCCTGCACATCCACTTACTAATACTTATCCATAGTACTTTTTACTATATAAATTATATTTAACAATACGTATAATAATTTCCACATTACAAAACATTATCCAATACATTTGAATTAAATAAGCTTTTGAAAACTATTTTCAACAACACAAAATTTAACTTTTGACATTTTCTTTTTATCTTGTCTATTTATAAAATATAATTTTTTTTTACGTGATATAAGTTTAAAGTCAACATATAAAATCTAACTTTTATATGTGATATAAGTTTAAAGTCAACTTTTGATATTTTCTTTTTAATCTTATCTATTTATAAAATATAACTTTTTTACGTGATATAAGCCTAAAGCTTAAGGTCACTTTTGACTTTTTTTTTTTTTTTTTTAATTATCTTATCTATTTTTTTTATGTGACATATATTTAAAATAAACTCAAATTACAATAGACAAAATAGGAAATCTCTCGGAAAAAAATATTTTTTTTTATAAGCAAATATTATAAAAAGAGATTAAAAAAATCTCAAACCAACAAGAAAACAACCACTTTCGAAGTCAAAACTATTATAGAAAATTTAATGGGAATTTAAACTATTCATACAATCTACACTGCTTACTCTCCTCTCTTTCTAAAATCAACCAATTCCACGAGAAAAATTTAATTTCGAAAACAATACCGTTTACTTCAATAATTTCGTTATTCAATATTATGTTATTCTAACTCTCCAAATAATCCAGCAAGTAATAAACTATATAGAGTTGATCTTGTTCACTTGACAACGGTGACTAAGACTCGAGTTCCAAACCTCCGAGATGATCTCTATATCCACCCAGTCACAAATCTTTTTCCAAACCAACGAGGATTTGATGCACGTGAAAAAAAGGTGGGAGACGTCCTCGTAATTCCGCGTACAGAACACACAATTCAAATGTTGGGCATTATCAATCACCCTTCTTTTCATCAAATTTAATCTAGTAGGCAGCCTATCAAGCGCCATCCTCGGTAAAAAAATATTGAATAGAGGGGTAATAACTGTACTAGTGACAAAACAATTTATAAAAATATTTTATTTGAATAATGCAGGACTTTTAAAAAATAATTTGACGTTTTAATTTTTATGATATAATTAATATTATTATTTATCAAAATATCTTTATTAATTTTAAGTAATAGAATAATTAAATACATTAAAAATTAATAAATATAAATATAATAATAAAAAATTATAATAAATAGATATTATAAAAAATAATTATTTAAAATAGAAAAATAAACACTTTTTAAAAAATAATTATTTAAAATAGAAAAAATAAACACTTTTTTTATATGATCAAAGGAATAATTTATTAATATTTTCTATAGATTAGTCAGTGACATTAATGTGATATATGGTTGTGTGCCCTTGGACCAACAACAACGATGACCTCGACAACTCACTTCTGTCTGTTTCCTTTCATTTATTGTTGTTGTTTGTTTATAATAAAAGCTATGCCAAATCCAATTAAATAACTTACCTACACAGTGGGTTACTAGCTATTAAGAGTGTTATGTGTCACATGGAAATCAATCCACGTATGTAAATATATCCTCCAACTTAGAAAATCAGATCATTGTAGTTGTAAATTGCTGCATTTAAGCATTCAAGATGTTTTCGATAGTTTGATCAATATTAAACTATCTAAATTTGTAATATTCAAATTAATAATTATAATTATTTTTGGAAAAATGTTAAATGCGTTGATGTGACAAATTTGCAACCGCAAAGAATACTGTGTTGTGTTAAAAACACTATCTCAAATACCGTAACAAATTACTATTGTATAGATGAAATTATGACGATTTTGTGTAAATGAATTAGGACTTACGAACATAATTTTGTTTTTAATTAATATAAAAATATTTTTAATATTTTTTCTTAACAAAATATACAATATTTTATTTTGAAATTTATTTATAAATTATAGTCTTTGTAAAATTTAATTTTAATCCTATAATATAAGTGAGATAATTGATTAAAGAACATATTACAAAAGATGAATTCAGACTTTATAAAAATAGCCTGGTGTATTATTTAGAATCACTTATTTCTCTCTAAAAGTGGACCCAAACACCACTTATTTATTCACGAACACGTCTTAGTCTTGGTTGGTTTCTAGAAGAATTGTAGTATGGTGGTAGTTACCATAATTTTGAGAATAGGACGATTTGTCAGCACTGCATGCAAGCCAAACAGAAGCAGTGTTTGATACCATACCTATGTGATGTGACTTGTTGCAATGCTAATAATAAAGCCAAAAAATGCTTCAAAGTAGTATCTAAAATTGATTTGGGGTCTATTATTTAAAGTATTTTTATTTTAAAAAAATCCAATAAAAGTTTAAATTAGAGTTAAGAAAAATAAAAGAAATTTAATTGATGAAAAATACCAATATTAAATTGTACACTATTTCTGAGTCCAATTTTATTTATATTTTTTCTGTTTTAAAATAAGTGTCATATTTGATACTTTTACATAGATTAAAAAGATGTAATAAATTAAAGAAAAAAGATAATAATTTTAGCAAACAATTCTTGTTGGTTATTGGTTTATTCAAATTATGATTAATGCAAAGTGAGAGAAATTATAAATTACAAATATTAATTAGATAATATAATTGAAAAATCAAAATAAAAATTACATTAGAAACCAAAAGTGACACTTATGTTAGTATTTTTTTTTTTACAAATGTGCCACTTATTTTATGACGAAAAGAGTACTAAAGTTAATTTTGTTTCTAAATAATTATTATCTTAGAGCATCTTTAGTGGGAGTAAACTAAATGGGTAAACTAAGATACTTTTTGTGGGCCCAAAGTGATTTGTAGGATTTAAAAAATTTATAGTTGATTTGAGTAGTTTTTACTTTAATGGTGGTTGTCTATAAGAAACCAAAACTTGACCCCACATTTTATATTTTTTATTCAAGTTACCATTAATTTAATTATTTTAATTAAAATACATATAATTTTTTAAATAAAATTTACCTTAAAAACTTAAAAATAATATTAAATATATTTTATTATAAAATTAAAAATGATACAAAATTCACAACAATAGTACATAAAAAAAATTACATTTTCATAGGAATATAATTATAATAAGGATTCGATTGGTTGGGATCCATTTGATAAATAAATAAGATTGAAAATTGAAAGAAAAAAATTTAAAAGTAAAACTGTGTGTAAAAAAAATTAAAATTTCTATAGAATTAATAAAAGGTAAAAAATGATAATATGACCGTTACTATTTTCAAATATCATACCCTTACTTTAATGTTGTTGGAATATTTGGAATATTTTATTAATATTAAATAATATTATAATAGGTTTCACATAGTTAACGTTAACTATATAGATGATGGGAACTAAATTTTAGTTCACTTGGATGCCATGTCAGCTCTCCTGTAATGCAAATTTCTTATTACTAACGTAAGCTATAAAGAATTTTGGTTTAACAACCCTGCGTTAAAGTTGCTCTTATAAAATTAGCTTTAAACTATCATTATTTTATAAATTTAGTATTAAATTATTAAAACTAATTGAAATGTCTTTTAACTACTCTTTTATTTAATTACTTTGTTTTTTAGAAGTTTAATCGAAAGAATAATAGTTGTGTACTTGTTAAAGTATAGATGCGTGACACTTTTAGTTACGTACTTGTTAACGTATAGATGTGTGACACCTTTATCCTGATACGGGTATTCAGAGGCTTTAAGGGTTAGCACATGATTGTGAGAAATTCTGTTTGGTGGTGTTTTTGATGTCGAGAGAGCAAACTCACTTGGGGTGAAAAACTCTGTTTTTCAGAGTGTTTTGTTTGTATTCATAATATCTCTTTGATTCTCAAGTTTGGGGTATTTATAGAGGCCTATGGGTTGGATTTTCAAGGCTTCTTTGAAATTGAATTCGTCCACCTAGTAATAGTAGTGGACCGTTGAATCCTTATTTTCTAAGGAGACATGAGTTATTCCATCGACTCCTTTTTTTGCATTTTCTATGTTCAAGACGTGTCATTTCCCACATTTCTCTATACTTTACAGGTGGGAGAGTGTCAAAAGGCGATGTGATACCCATGCCAGCGATAAGATTCCCTCGCTTTTTATTGGTGACATGCATGGTCTCTTAAGAACTTCACAAATATATCACTAGACACTCCCTCAAACACAAAGGCTTTTGTGAGGGCAAAGTTCCTCTTAGTTAGCTATACTTGTTTTAATGATGTCAAAACTTAGATATGTAGAAAAATGTACTTTGGACGGTATCATTGTGTCGCATATGCATACCTTATTCCTCTTGCGTCAAACATCGGTCAAAAACATTTTTAGATTCATATAGAAATAGTACATTATATGCTCCATATAGGTTTGATCATGTTGGTCTAACCTGCAATATGGTGGAGTATCTCAAAAGTAGCTAAATACATGAAAATCTGCATTTTTGCATATTTTGTGTCTTTGAGTCGACTCAAAGAATGTTTCGGTCGAATCATACAGAAGGTATTTTGCATGGTCTACTCTCAGGAGTGCTCGCATCGACCCTCCGGTCGACTCATACTGTGTTTATTTCTGTCTGTCTAATTTTGTATGATTTGGGTCGACGCATGACCTGTTTCGGTCGACGCAAAGTGCTATTTTCTGCAAAATCTGAAATTCGGGTGAGCTCAGGCCGACCCTTCCCTATGTATAGGTCGACCACTCACGCGTTTTTGACTAAATTTTTGTTATGTGAAACTGTCAAAGTATTTGTTAAGTTGGTTAATTGTTTTTGACTTGTATATATATTGAGTTAGCTCATTCTTCAACAAACAACAAGAAAAGTTAAAATAGACATTGATTTTGTTCTCATCATCTTCATCCTCTTTCTTGCATTTTCTCAACAACTACACATAATCATTTTTGTTGTGCATTCTGCATTTTTGAGGTGATAACGTCCAAACATAGGATTGGTGTAATTAGGTTTGGGTTGAGAAGTCAATGGGTTTTTCTTGAATAAAACCGTTAGGGTTTTGTCCTCCAAGAATCTTGGATTTTAGGGGTTTTTGCACGAATTGGTCCATCACAGATACAGCCGAGCGAAGGTAATCAAAGAACAGGAGGTTCTACCGGTTTAGTAGCGGTAACTAGAGGATTGTGAGAGGAAGATTCGGGTTCAAAGCGTTGGTGATTGAAATCAGTCGGGCAAGATTTGAAGACCATAGGGTTGTTCAAAGGGTGTGTCGTAATCGGAGGTTTATTCATCGCGTTTGAAGGAATTGATTCAGCTTGAATCAAGGGAAGAGAAGGAATAGGTTATACATTAACAATTGGGTTTAATTGTTTGAATTCTATTGCTTCTCTTGTAAACATTTGCAAACAGGTTATATATATACAAGTCTCAATTCTATTTTTAGAATTGACGACAGACGTACCTCGAGCGAGGACAACGGGGGAATTGCCTCAACAAGTTGGTGTTCTCTCTTTATTTTTCAATTGCTTAATTTCTGAGTTTGTGTGCAAACAATTTAGTTGATCAAAATTATGATGTGTGTAGTGCTGAACCATTTTTAGAAATCTTATTACAATCCTTGATTGTAACTGAATACTTTAGCACTTTACTCACATATTGAAATTCACGTGGTGCCTTGCACACCAAGTGTTTGACTAATTGTGTGAACACAAACACTTGTGCTGTCTTTTCAATTGGGTTATATGTTACACGCATTGGAAACAGTCCAACCTCATAGTGAATAAAATCTAGTTGATGTGTGTTCAAACTAGTGATTCTTAATCTTGTTTTTATCGAATTCCATAGGCTTTGTGTATATCCAGTATTTTCGATAAAGGTTCATATTAGACAAATATAGTTCATCGGCTGCTTCCGCCTAAAAACTTTTTAAAACCAAATATTGGTAAGCGCCGACTCTGTTTTTAACAAGTGATCTATTCAACCCCCCTTCTAGATCTGTGCCGTTGTCTAACAAATTTAATAAAGGGAAAAGTGTTTAATTGATTTATATGTCGAAAGAGCCTATCTGATGAAACTCTAAGCCAAGTCCCTCAGGCGAGGCTTTTGGAGTTGAGACTCTCGAGATAAAAAATTGTCAAATCCCGTAGGCGAGAGTCTAAGTTGAGTCTCCCGAGACAAATTTTTATTGAGTCCCTCAAGTGAGACTTTAGGCTTAACCAGTCTGGTGAAACACTAAGTCCCCTAGGCGAGGTTTTATGTTGAGCCTGTCTGATGAGACCATAAGCCTCTCACAAGAGGTTTTAAGTTAACCCTGTTTGGTAAGACCTTAAGTCCCCCAGGAAAGGTTTTGAGGAGCTTGTATGATGAGAATCTAAGTCCCTCAAGCGAGGCGTTTGAAGTCCAGTCTCTCAAGAAAGACTTCGGTCGAATTCCTCATAGTATCTATAGTATAATAACCAACCCTAATAATTTCTCAAACAAAGAGAAATTCAAAGAATTCTTCAAAGAAAATTTATTAATGGTCATTTGACCACTCAAAATAATTTCTCAAACAAAGAGAAGTTCAAATAATTCTCCAAAGAGAATCCAAAAGTTAAAACTTATAATTTCTTAACTCAAATGATGAGAAATAAAAATAATTGTCTAAAGAGAATTCAATAAAATACTCGGAAAATTCAACAAGTAGAAATAAAATAGGAGAAGTTAATGCTTCGACAACTCGAAAGACACAGAGTTATGAGAGTGAGAAAGAAAAAGTTAAATAAATTTTTTTTGTTGTGTTTTGAAATGAAATATGTGACTTTCTTATAAAGTGCAGTAAGTTAGTCAGTATATCTAATATAAGCAATGTCGAACTCAGAAATTTTTCAACTAACACATAAACACACCTATTTTTTCTAACAATGTGAGACTTAAAAGAACTTTTACAAATTCATCTCCCATTTAAAATATTGAAAATTTCCAAAAGTTTCATCATTTTGTTGGGTAGCATCGACAAATTATGTGCCATTTAAGATTTCCGCATCTTCTCCATAATCTAGGTTATTGTTTCTTTTAGTAGAATTTCAATTAAGAGTGGATTTTGTAGACATGATATATGTTGTTATATCTTTCAACTCAACAATGTCTTTTATAATATGGATGTTGAATTAAAAACTATAAAAAATCTCATATGTTAAGTTTGACATTGTGATGTGAACGAGTTGCATGAGAATGTTGTGATTAAGAAAGAGTTGGATGATGACATCAATAAGCATCTAGATCTTGATATTATGGACGAACCATTTTTTCATAAAAAATGCTTGTGAGGTAGAGAATACTATTATAAGTAACTATGTAAGGGTGCTTAATGATGGTGAAGGCATGGAAAACTTGCACTTGGGTGGGACTAATCATGTCAAGAAGGTTGTGATAAAAATTTGGAGTGATGATGAAGAAACTCCTACTGAGTCACATCATGTAAGATTTCCATTAGTCAGAAAAAAGATAAGTGGGAGGCCTAAGCTAACTCAACCTAGAATAGAAATCAACATTTGATTCGCATCGAGTAAGCATAACACCTCTCAATAAATACGATATATTAGAATGTTTGAAGGGTAGGTAACCTTGATATAAGGTTGGCTATTAAAAATATTTGTGTTCAACAAAAACTTGATCTTCTTTTAATTGTTGAACTTATGATTTTTTATGCTCACTTCGCAGTTGAGTGTCTTAAACAAATCAAGCTTAAGAGATTTTATTATAATTTTAGATAACATAATGATTCAATCTTATGGACTTTTGTATTATAGATATGAATCCTAAAGTGTGGAGCTTATATGAACAACATATAAAAAAATTCATTGTGGTTGTGTATGCAACTAGTTCCCATGTGACACGTAGACAGTTACGTGATGAGCTTAACAATATTCACCAAGTCGAGCCTAACCCTTGGTGCATGATAGGTGATTTTAATGTAGTTATTTGTAACCCTGAAAAGCTTGGTAGATAGACTCCCAACAAAACATTAATTGATGAGTTTTTGAGTTGGACTAATCAAAACGAGCTTATTTCTTTTGACACTAATGAAAGTTACTGCACTTGAACCAATGATAGGAAATATGGTGTTTCCTATGTTATTAGGATAGAGAGAGCCATTTGTAATCAGAGTTGGATTGATACTTGAAATACAATTAATTATAAAACTTTGAATAATGCACATTTTGATCATCACCCCCATTATAAGGGAAAAATTTCATTGACTATGACATTTAAATTTCTGAAGGTTTGGACTCTGAATGATAGTTGAAAACAACTAATTATTAATCATTAAAATAATGGTCTGATTGGTTTCCCTATGTTTGTTTTAGAAGCTAAATTAAGGTCTCGCAAAAACCTATTCTAAAAAAATTAGAACAAAAAGACTTTTTGTAATGTTCATTTTAAAGTAGTTCAAGTTAGTGATGAGGTTAACATGATACAAGGTTTGATTAATGATGCAGGTTACAATGTTGATCTTGGCTTAGAGGAAAAAAGATTTAACTTATGCTAGGTAAGGCTTTGTCCATTCAGGACCATTTTTTATGTGTTGGTGGTGGGGGATAAGGTAAGGAATAAGTATTTTAAAGATGGAAATAGAATTACAAAGTTCTTTCATAACATTATCAAATTGAGATATATTAATAACAAAGTTACAAAACTGAGGCGTCACAATAATTTTTTGGAGAAATGAATTGATTTAGAGAATCATGATATCAACTTCTACAAAAACTTGTTCAATAGATACAATAAATGCAAACAAATTTACCTTGTGGAGAGAACTATTCTACAGCTCATAACACATTGCTGATAATGAATATCTTACTAGAGTTCCTCGGCCTAAGGAAATCAAGAATGAAATACACAATATGGATGGAAATTCAGGGCCTTGTGGCTTTGGGGGATGTTTTATCCAATTTTATTGGGGTATAATGGGGAAATATGTGATTAACTCAGTGGCTTAACTTTTCAATCAAGGATGGATACTTCATATTATTAATTCAATTATTATTATTTTGATACCTAAATATCATAGAATTCATACTATTAAGCAATTTAGATCCCTTGACATTGACAATTTCCAATTTAAAATCATCACTTAGATAATTGCAGACAAGTTGTCTATTTTGGATCTTAAAATTGTTTCAAAGCACCAAAAGGTTTCATTAGACTATACACATATATGGGTGCATTGGGATCACTTTATAATCCATTAACTTATTAGACAATAAATCATTTGGAGGTAGTCTGAATTTGAAAAAAAAAACATTAGGAAAGCCTTTGGCACTATTGATTGGCATTGCCTAATCAATGTTCTTTCTCAATTTGGAATTGATGCAAAATATTATGATTGGATTCTTACAATTTTTCACTCATCTAAATCTTCAATCATGATCAACGGGAAAACTGCAGGGTATTTTCCTTGTTCTAGAAGAGTGAAACAAGGAGTTACTTTATCTTCATTATTTTATGCATTACAAAGGAGACTCTTAGTAGGAAATTATCTATGTTAGTGGATCAAAGCAAGCTGACATGCATATCAGTTGAAAGAACCATTGATCATATTAATACTTTTTTTACATATGATCTCGTGATATTTTGTAAATAAACTAGGAAAAATGTTGAAATTATTGACCATGAGCTCTAAGAATATGGCAAAAATTTTGGCCAACACATCATTCCCAACAAGTTTAAGCTATACACCCTTTGGTCACTATTATAAGCAAAAGTTCCATTTTCATGTTCATTGAAGAATTTATGTAACTAATCTAGTGACCAAAGTAGTATAGTTGAGCTATCTCTAGCACTAGGATTAGACATATTGTAGATATGATTGGTTTCATCGTGGATCATATCTTTTGTAGGAAACCAAGACTCTTCATACCTTTTGTTCTCTCACGCACGTCAGATCTTTGCACCGACACAAAGTTATATGCAGAAATTCAAATTATGTAGAATTGATTATTCAGATTGTGTCGGTTTCTTGTTTTTTGTGTTGCATATCATTTCATCATGTTAATCAATTTTGCATATGCATTAAAAAAATTTATTTTTGCATACATTTCATCCATTCATGAACACATACGCACATCCCTCATCCAGAAAAACAAAATGCTTACATTATCCGTCTCCGCCTTGTAGCAAGACAACAACTCGACATCTCTATTTCACTCGATCAAGCAAGTCTAAGATCATGGCTGACTACGAAGAAGAGAACACTTCCTACAAGGAAACCCTGGCTCAGTTTCAAGGTAGGATAGATCAGTTCCAGACTAATATGAATGTTATCATAGAGTTCCTTCGTGCTCAAAAGGACGCCGTTGTTGCTGCTACTGTTGTTGCAACTGCCACTGATACAACTGTTATCACTTCTACTCCTGTTGTTATTGCTTCTCCTGTTGTTGTTGAAGCACCAGTTGAGACTGTTGTTTAACCGGCTGCCAACCTACTAAGCTTTCAGCCCGGTCCGAATCGAATGCCTATTGTCTATCCTTGGGGAATGCCTCTGAACTTCACTCCTCATATTGCTAATGGTGGTGCCTTATCAACCTTTTATTGCGTCCGTGCCTAATGGGAACTCTACTTTGTACTCATAGGGCATGTCTACTCCACTCCCACCTCCTGTGGTGAACCATGATGATTCCGAGATTCCTCAAGCACAGATTTGCCAGACTCCTGGGCTGATTGATCTTGAGACTTATGATGAAGATGAGCATGTATATAGGGGTCCTCCTATTCATGTTATGGTTTTGTCCCAACCTGCTCAAATTGTTGTTCAAAATGTCCAGTCTGGAATGCCTTACCCTGCGGCATCCTCTACTATTATGGTGCCTCCTGGTTATCCGTTTGGTCTTCCGATGGGTCAGAATTTGGGTCATATGGTAAATTCTAGGTTGGTGTATCCGTCTCAGTTTGCTTCTCCTCAATTGCCTGCTCTGGCTGCGTCACAACTTCCAAATCCACAAACTCTTGTCAAGCATATGGATCATAACAGGCATGCAGACTATAAACTGTTATATGAAAGGATCAGAGCTATTGAAGGTTATTCTGCTTTTGGCATAGAGGCCAAAGATTTGTGTTTGGTTCCTAATGTTGTGCTACCACAAAAGTTCAAGATTCCATAATTGCCAAAGTATAAAGGTTTGAGTTATCCTTGTAGTCATGTGACCATGTACTGCAGAAAGATAGCGTTCTACATTGACAATGATGAATTGCTGCTTCATTGCTTCCAAGATAGCTTGTCCGGAGCTTCTTTGGATTGGTATATGGGTTTAGAGCGTAGCAAGATTCGCAAATGGAGAGAATTGTCAGAATCTTTTTTGAAACAATACAAGTATAATCTTGATTTGGGTCCTACCAAATTGCAATTGGAGAATCAATCTCAGCGCACAACTGAAACATTTAAAGAATATGCGCAAAGATGGTGTGAAATGGCCTCTCGTGTGCGACCTGCTCTTTTTGACACTGAGCTGGTTGATATCTTTATGGGCACTTTACAAGGACTATACTCTGAGAAAATGGTAGGCAATTTTTCTTCAAATTTTGCTGATATTGTGACTATTGGTGAAAGAATTGAGAATTGGTTGAAAATTAGTACAATTGCTGGTACCACTAGTTAACAACCAACCAAGAAACCTCATAGCAGTTATTTGAAGAAAAAGGAAGGTGAAGAAAATGCTGTTATGGAAAAATTCCCCCTCAGTCTCAGGCTCCTATGACTCCCATTCGATATTATCCTTTCGTTGTGATGTTGTTGCCCAGTATCAACAACCGCCATATCAATATCATCCATAAAAATAATCTTAAACTCCTCAGAATTAACAACAACCACAACGTCAACAATCTCAACAAAATAACATAAATCAACAATATCATAACAAACAAAATAACAACAATCAGAACAATCGCAAGCGTCTGAATTTTGACAGAATTCTGGTACCATATTCAGAATTGTTTCCCTATCTTGTTCAACAAGGGGCAATTGTCCCAAAAGAGATTGCACCCACAATTCCTCCTTATCGCCTGAAGCATAATCCGAATACATCTTGTGCTTACCATTATGGGTAATAGGATATGCTACCAAAGATTTTATTGTTTTCAAGATCAAGGTTCAAGAGCTTATTGATTAGAAAATCCTTACATTTACTGAAGAGTGTCCCAATATACAGACTAATCCCTTGCCTACTCATGATAGACCTGGGGTTAACATGGTTGAAGACAATCAATGGCTCGAATTGATAAAAGATGTCAACAAAGTGAAAACTCCGATGATTGTTGTGATCAAGAAGTTGAATGAGCATGGGTTATTAAAAGGCCTGCATGAAAAATGCTAGATTTATGATGATAATCCTAATCAGCGCCGAAGGTTGAAGGGTTATGTTCAGATCTTGATGAACCAAGGTGTGGTTCGGTTTGCTAGATCCAAGTCTGTGGAAGAGGTAGCTACCATTGAGCCCTTCACGATCATATATAGGAAGGTTCTTGTGGAAGCTTCTAAGAAGAAAATACATCCTATCACTGTTTATGTACCAAAGCCTTTCCCGTATTAGAATTCAAAAGAGGTTCCTTGGAAGTATGATTCCACCGTGTTTTCTGAGGGTTGAGAAATTCGGTTTTCAGAATCTGAGATTGTGAATGTAACTGCTGTTGAAGGTATAACTCGTAGTGGACGATTGTTTGCTCCAAAAGTCACATCTAAGCCAGTGCAAGTGCTAATTGTCGTTCTTCCCAAGGAGAAATCTACTTCAACAATCCTTGTTGTGCAACAAGGGGCATCTACCACTGCATCAGTGCCAGTCACTCTGTCTATGGAATCTGCAAAGAGTAAATAGGTAATGAATGGTCAAGAATTTCTCAAGCTGATCAAGAAGAGTAATTTTAAGATTGTGGATCAACTGAGGCAGACTCCCTCTAGGATTTCAATCTTGTCTTTACTCATGAGCTCGCCCACATACAGATTGACTTTGTTGAAATTTTTGAATGTTGCCCATGTAATGCATGATATTCCCATGGAACAATTCGATGACATGGTCGCAAACATACCTGCAAGTTGATATTTGGGTTCCAACGAGTTAGAGTTACCTCCTGAAGGAACTGCGCATAATAGAGCATTACACATATCAATGACTTGTATGGACGCCTTGTTATCTCGTGTTCTTATAGATACCGGTTCTTCTCTCAACGTGATGCCTAAGGTCACATTGAGTCAACTACCGGTAGAAGGAAGCGAGATGAGGTCGAGTGCTTTAATTGTCATAGCCTTCGACGATTCCAGAAGGTAAGTTATTGGCGAGGTGGATTTACCCATCAAAATCGGACCGCATTTGTTTACCATTACTTTTCAAGTGATGGATATCAATTATGTAAATAGTTGCTTATTGGGTAGACCCTGGATCCATGCCGCAGGGGCAGTTACTTCCACATTACATCAGAAATTGAAGTTCATGTACGACAATCAATTGGTTATTGTTTGTGGTGAAGAGGATTTTCTAGTAAGCGAGTTATCATCCTTCCGATACATCAAGGCTGATGAAGGCATAACTGAGGTACCGTTGCAATGTCTTGAATTTGAAGATGTCAGCTCCGCTTCTATCAATTAAAGTAGATCTCCAAAAATGACCATGTCATCTGTCAAGAGTGCTAAAGAGCCCGTTGAGAAAAGTTCCTTGCCTGGCTAGGGGAAAAACTTGGATATGGTAGATAAGCATGATTGTTTTGGACTGGGTTACCATCCTGATCTACAAGCTAGATCACACGATTAAAAGAAATGCAACATGATCAAGTTCAATAGCGCTGCTTTCCAGAAGGGTGATATTGTAGCTGCTATTAATGATGTTTATCCTAGCAATTAGAGTGCAAGCTTCATACGCAAGGGTCCTCCTGGCTTCAAGCTCAACAGTTGGACGTTTACTGTCGTTCACGTGGTTTTTCCTGCAAACATGTCATGCATTTTGCTTTCCTGATCCCTGATCCTCACCCGAGACAAGTGGATAGCTTGTAAAGGGCCTCCCGCTTTTGACATATTATGTGATCAATAAATAAAAGTTTTTTGCATTCAAATTATGCTCTTTTTATTTCTTTATTTTACTTTTTCACAAAAAACAAATGGCAAAGGTTTCTTTTATTTTCCACTTTTCCAAATTAGCCCATTCTAAATGTAATTCATAAACATGCAGAACAAATAATTGCGTTGATAACAACATGGCAAATATTCGTTGTAATTCTGGGATTCCAATTAACCAAGTCGAGGAAGACGGTGAGGAAAATTTTGAATTACCAACTGAACTAGCAAGGCTCCTTGAGCACGAGCAAAAATAGATTCAGCCACACAGAGAACTAGTGGAAGTCGTCAATCTTGGTACTGATGATGTCAGAAGAGAAGTTAAGGTTAGGGCATCCCTCACTAAGCATATACACTCCGAGTTGGTCAAGTTATTCAAAGAGTATGTTGATATCTTCACCTAGTCTTATCAAGATATGCATGGGTTGGATACCAATATCGTTGAACATCACTTGCCACTCAAGCCCAAATGTCCTTCTGTCAAGCAGAAACTCAGAAGGACCAGACCCGACATGGCACTTAAAATCGTAGAAGAGGTAAAAAAACAATTTGATGCTGGGTTCCTAGCCACTTCTAAATATCTTCAATGGATTGCTAACATCATCCCCATTCCTAAGAAAGATGGGAAAGTCAGAATGTGTGGTGAGCCCTAAAGATGATTTTCCTTTGCCTCATATTGATGTCTTGGTGGACAATAATGCACAGTTCTCTATCTTTTCATTCATGGACGGTTTCTCAAGATACAATCAAATCAAGATATCCTCAACTGACATGGAGAAGACCACCTTCATCACGCCTTGGGGTATATAGTGCTACAAAGTCATGCCATTCAGTTTGAAGAATGCAGGGGAAACATACCAACGCGCCATGACAACCCTCTTTCGCGATATGATCCATAAAGATATTGAGGTTTACGTGGATGATATGATTGCCAAATCCAGAACTAAAGATGATCATCTGGACCATCTGAGGAAACTGTTTGACAAACTCTGAAAGTTCAGACTACGGTTGAATCCTACAAAGTGCACCTTTAGGGTTCGAACTGGAAAATTATTGGGCTTTATTGTGAGTCGGAAAGGCATTGAAGTTGGTCCTGACAAGGTTCGAGCAATTCAAAACATGCCACCTCCCAAAACTGAAAAAGAAGTTTGTGGCTTTCTGGGTCAATTTAATTAAATCTCCAGATTCATTTCTCATTTGACAGCTACCTGTGAATCGATATTCAAATTGCTAAGAAAAAATCAATCGGTTGAATGGAACAATGATTTTCAAGAAGCTATTGACAAAATAAACAAATATTTGCAAGAACCACTGATCTTAGTACCACCGATTCCTGATAGGCCTTTAATCATGTATCTCACTGTTCTCGATGAATCTATGGGTTGTGTATAAGTTCAACATAACGACACTGGCAAAAAAGAACATGCAATTTACTATCTGAGCAAGAAGTTCAGTGATTGTGAGACCAAATACTCACTATTTGAGAAGACTTGTTGTGCTCTGGTTTTGGCTGCTCGACGCCTAAGAAAATATATGATTTGCCATACTACTTTATTGATATCCAAAATGGATCTGATAAAGTACATTTTCAAAAAGCCTGCTGTCTCTAGAAGAATTGCTCGGTGGCAAGTGTTGTTATCTAAGTATGACATCCAACATGTTATCCAGAAAGCAATAAAAGTGAGTGTTTTGTCTGACTACCTTGCTCATCAACCTGTGGAGGGTTATCAACAAATGAAGTTTAACTTTCCATACGAGGATGTTCTGTTTATCAGAGATTACAAAACCCCGGACCCTGACATAGGCCCCGAACCAGGGGCGCGATGGACGCTCGTGTTCGATGGTGCCTCCAATGTTAAAGGTCGTGGAATTGGTGACATCCTCATCTCTCCAACAAGTTTTCATCTTCCATTCACCGCCAGATTATGCTTTGAATGTACCAACAATATGGCTGAATATGAAGCGTGTATCTATGGAATTGAAGCGACAATTGACATGAGAATCAAGATTCTTGAGGTCTACGGAGATTCTGCTCTAGTGATCGGCCAAGTCAGAGGAAACTTTGTGACTCGGGATTCCAAGCTGGTTCCGTACCAAAAGCACATCGCAAAATTGATTCCCTATTTTGATGAAATCTCTTTTAATCATATCCCTAGGGAAGAGAATCAATTAGCTAATGCTCTTTCCACCCTGGCATCCATGTTCAAAGTCAAGTGGAAGAATGAAGCTCCTTCTATCTGCATTGACCATTTGAGCGAACCAACACATTGTCTAGCAATCGAGGATGGGTATGATGACAAGCCTTAGTTCTACGACATTAAAAGATATTTGGAAAATCAGAAATATCCCGAGGGTATAACTATCACTGACAAGAAAGCTCTCAGACGGCTTTGCGCCAAATTTTTATTGAGTGGTGGTATACTGTATAAGAGGAATTATGGTTTCGTGTTGCTCAGATGCATGGATAGACACGAAGCAAACACGACCATAAGGTTCATACATGAGGGCTGTGAGGGTGTACATACCAAAGAGCATGCCATAGCTAAAAAGATCCTTCGAGCTGGTTATTACTGGATGAAAATGGAGGTAGATTGTTACAACTTTTCCAAAAGATGTCACAAGTGCCAGATCTACGGTGACAAAACCCATGTGCTAATAAATCCATTGAATGTTTTAACTTCTCCTTGGCCCTTCTCTATGTGGGGTATTGATATGATTAGAATGATCGGACCAAAGGATTATAAAGGTCATCGCTTCATTCTAGTTGCTATCGATTACTTCACCAAGTGGGTTGAAGCTGCTTCATACGCAAATGTTACAAGACAAGTGGTTGCCAGATTTATCAAGAAAGTGATAATTTGTCGCTATGGCATTTTTAGCAGTATTACCACTGACAATGCAAGCATCCTGAACAACAAGATGATGAAGAAGTTGTGTCAAGAATTCAAGATCGAGCACCACAACTCTTCACCATATTAGCCCAAGATGAATGGTTTCGTCGAAGCAGCAAACAAGAACATCAAGATGATTATCCAGAAAATGGTCAAAACTTACAAGGATTGGCATGAGATGCTTCCCTTTGCATTGCATGGCTACAGAACTTCAGTTCTTACTTCCACTAGGGCAACTCTGTATTCGCTTGTGTATGATATGAAGGCCAATTTACCCGTTGAAGTTGTAATCCCCTCGCTCAGAGTCATCATGGAAGTAGAGCTTGATGAAGCTGAATGGGTCCAATCCAGATACAACCAACTGAATCTTATTGAAGAGAAGTGCCTGATAGCTGTCTTCCATGGTCAATTGTATCATAGATGACTCAAGCAAGCTTTTTACAAAAAAGTTCTCCCTCGAGCATTCCACGCAGGCAAACTCGTGCTCATGAGGTATTCTCCTGTTCACTCAGATCCATGCAGAAAGTGGACTTCCAATTATGAAGGCCCTTTATTTTCAAGAAGGTCTTCTCAGGTGGAGCCCTGGTCCTCACCACCATGGATGGGAAGGAGTTGCCACTACCCGTGAACTCCAACATAGTAAAAAATATTATGCCTGGAAAAAAAAAGGAATTAAGAGCCCGCTAGATTGGCATCCACAAGAACAAATTAGGAAAAAATGGGTGTTCCGATGGACCATAAAAATAAATGTCCATGCAAAATTTAGGGATAAAATAAAAAAAGAATAATATCCTGCTAAGTTGAAAACCCGAAAGGGCGACTTAGGCAAAAATTGGCATCCCGGTGGGCGAAAAAAAAAGAAGAGAAAAATGTCCAGGAAAAAATTAGGGATAAAGGAATTTGACTGCGAACGCTTGAGCCTATCTTCATCATAGCTGGACCTCCGACGGTAAGAGAGCAATCAAGTTGTCTTCAACTAGTGCAGAGTGTTAAGACCTAGACTTACAATGGTTGGTAGCTAATGTTGTAATCAATGCAAGATCTAATTTCCCATTGCCATTTACTTTTGCTTTTCAATTTATCATGAATCTCCTCATTAAGGATTTTCGCATCCTTGTACACACCTTATGTACAAATCTTTTCATATTCAATAAGATCATCTTTTGATTTCTCATTTTCTCTTTTCAGTATTTTGTTTGCAAAATAAAACGATTATTTGTGATCACATAATACTATAAAGCATTGAGAATAATAAAAAGCTAAATCAACAACAGAAGGATTATGCATTGCATGATTTGCTGGAAGCACCTAAGGGATGATCGGTAGTCTCTCATTGCAAGCTTGATCCTCGACAAACACCATCATGGTTATTTGAAAGGTTAATTTTTTTCTTTTTCCCAAGTAGAGCCATGATCGGGTCCCCAGCAAAGCCATGCTTGTTTACCAAGTAAATCCATGACCACCCTCTTTTCCTCAGCAGGAGCGGGATCCTCGCAGCATCACCAACAAATCAAAGCCATTATTCCCCAGCAGCGAAGGCGTTTCGGTCTTCCTTTTGCCCCAAGCGGTAAGGATCATCCTAATCCCGTTTTTCTCCAAGCAGAGTCGGTTGTTTGAATATCATCCATTATTCCTTCATCCTTAACAGTATTAATGGTAGTAACTTGGAAATTTGAGATTCTGAGCTCTTTCCCTAACGGAGTCGTCATTGTCTGTGGTATTCTTTCCCCAGCTAAAGATGTCGAGTACGTTTTGCTACAATCTTTACCTACTTGCAATGCAAACTCTTAACCTGCATCACATGATGTCAAGCATCACGTGAGATCAAACATACATAGCATATGCATCAAGTATAATCCCCGTTGGCTGATTCATACCGCAACAGATTTCAACCAAATCAACTCTCTACACATTCACCTTTATATCTTTTGTCGTCGTCGGCCAAATTATCGAGCTAATATTTTATTTAATCCCCTTCCACCTTGAATAATCAAAAAATTGGCGCAATTTAAACATTTAGATCTAAGAGGATTAAATAGGGGCAACTGTCGTAACCTAAAATTTGACCTCTCCTTTTGCCTTTTTGTATGAGCATGTGCATTCGCATTGCCGGCATACGCATTATCATTTTTCTCTGTGGTTTTTTGCAAGAATATTTAGAATTTCAAAGCTTGATTAATAGCATCCTCACAAAGTTATCACATCATCAATACAAGCAAAATACAAGGGTTTCCATGCCTACTTATCAAAGCAAAGAGTGGAAGATCAGAGCCATGGCTATAGCATCTTGCTTCAAAGAAAATTGGGCAAGTTTTGGTTGTGTTAACCAATTAACCATTTGCTAGGCAAAATATGTTAATCGATTAACACATGTAATTTGGAAGGTTTTCTGCATTTTTCATGACAACAACTTTTTTTCTCCTTCTTTGGGGTCTACTTGGTTCTAGTGTCATGTGGAATATTCTATACACTTCAAGAATCCACTTGCATTTGCTACAATACATCATTTATGATCAAGACCACCATACACCTTTGTTTCCAAACATGAGAACCATTGGATTTTGGACTTGCATTGGGATACTCCCACCGAGTTAACAAATAATTAACTGATTCAATTTCTGACTCAGTGAGTTAGATGTAACTAACTCTAAAGCAAACTCTAAACCAAACTCCAAACCTAGCCTACTCCAAAGCTATCTTCTATTTAAGCAAACCTTCACATTTTCACTAAAAAAGAAAATCATTCTCAACCATTTTCACTCTTCAATCTCAATTCTCTCACACTTTCACTCTTCTCTATCAATTCTCTCTGAATTTTCTGCAATCCATCTTCATCTTCATCACCAAACTACACACAAAAGCTCAATTTCCACCATTAGTGTAACAATTTTCATATCGAAATTGTTATTATTTTGAGCTAAACCTCCATTCAACTATATTTCTACTTGGATTTTTAGATTTACAGTAGCTTCTACTTTAATTCAAGTAATCATCTCAAGCTTTTTGGTGCAAATTGGCATTTGGAGCATTTATGGCGTTTTTATCGGTTTCGCTACGATTTGATCTCAAGCTTGGAATTCTCTGGTTTCTTTGCTTATTCTTACTAGATTTCACTTACAACAATCACCAAAGTAATCCTCTGCCTTGTAGGTTGGTAATTCTCACTCGATTGACTGTTTTTGATCACTTTTGCATGTTTACAAAGTAGATCCAATAGCTTTTTGATGTGATTTGATCATTCAATTCGAATAATACGACCCTCGCGCTAAAGGCGCAGAAATGCGGTTCGACAGAGTTGCCAGCGAACTTTATTTATCTCGAATAAACGAGAAAGGAAAATATTGATAAAACCTTTAAAAATGAAAGGACAGGAGCAGGTCCGTCACAACCAATGTTCCGGGTTCGGGAGTCGGTTACACGAGGGGAAGGTATTAGCACCCCTCACGTCCGTTGTACTAAACGGGAACCTCTTAGGGTGATTTGTAATGGGCGTTATCTAAGATTTCTTGTTTTCTTCTCAATGATAAATGCGAATCGGTAGGATAAAAGGATAAAGACGCTAAGGGAAAATGAGGTGGTTATAGGATAGGGTGCTTGCCAAGGATTGGGGCCCTTGTGCCTACGTATGCTCATTCAGACAAGAATGAGAAATTAGAACTCTCGTAGCTCGACTACGGGAAAAGATGGGGGAAACGGAAAATGGAGGGAAGGTAGCTCGCCAAGATCATCGCAATCTTGTGCCTACGTATCTTACATTTATACGAGAATGAAGAATCAGAGCAGTCGTAGTTCGTGGAGACAACCACGAAAAGGTGAAGAGGGTTGAATTGAGTTTGAAGTTTGATTTGGGAACGAAATATTGAGTAACTAACAACCCAAGGGGCGTGTCTCGAGAGCTGTCACTCTAGAATCCGAGGAATGTGAGATTCCAAGAACTCAGTTCTTCTGGAAGTTGATTGAATGGGGTTTGAGGAACGGTTAAACATTTTGAATTCGAAAGATTAAATGAATAACAACTCAAGGGGCACGCCTCGAGAGCCACTCATTCGAAGATTCGAGGAATGCTAGACTCCGAGAATTTCCTTCTTTCGTAAGTTTGATTACGAAAATATTTGAATAGAGATTAAGTGTTTTAAGATAAAAGGGTGAATGAATGACAACCCAAAGCGTGCACCTCAAGAGCCATTCATTAGAAGATTCAATGAATGCTAGACTCAAAGAATCTTCTTCTTTTGTTATTTGTTTAAGAAAAGCGTTTGAAAAAGATTGAATCGAATACATTGCAAAAAGAGGTGGATTGTGAGGCACAAGGCACTCGACTTACAACTTGGCTTAAAGTACCACTTGACGTTGGATCAAGGGTTTGACTTTATATTTGCATGCAAAGACATGTTGGAAATGAGGTTGAAAATGACTCGACAACGAGTCGAGGATTTGATTGAAAATAGAACCGCTTGACGATGAATCAAGGGTTAAGTTATGAGAAATGATACTAGAGCCCTGAGGGTGCCCCCAATATCGAAACCACGATGAAATGTGAAAGTGTGTGAGATAGGTTGATGGAGAATGCAGACGAGCACTCGACTTACGGAAGGTGTTTGAAAATGGCTCGACGACGGATCGAGAATTAGTTTGAAAATAGTTTAATCTACGCTAGTCCCTAAGGGTGCTCCTAGAAGATAAACCATGACCAAAGAAACACGAATGCGGCGGGAGAGGGATACATGAAAATTACACGGGATTGCATGAAATAAATGGTCTCGTTGTAAGGTAGCCCGAGAGAAAGCCGTGTGTGTGCAAAGTGTCCTAAACTATGCCTTGAGCAAAATTCGAACAAAACTCCAAGCTAAGGTTTCTGACAAAAGTCCAATAGTTCATTGCTCGGATAAATAACCAACAGTCCACCAATTTAGGCTTTTAGGTTATGATAATTTATTATGTGTTTTCGAAAAGAATGTGAATAAGAGATGAACAAGATGAATATGAATATGAACAATATGACAATATGAATAATATGGGAAGATATATAACAATATAATCGAGATAATATTCACAATAATATAGTCGAGATAAATATTAACAAGTATATGAACAAGATAATATAAATCAAGATATAATTGACTGAATTTAAATCAAAGGTATATTTGACTAAAAATAAAACAGTTGTATATTGATGGAAAATAAAGTTAGTGGTTAGTCGATTTGTAAATTGAATCGGGACGAAATGTAATGCTAAACCGTCGTAGCTCAACTTATAACAAAAGTCGAACTATAGGAGGTCGTGCAAATTGATATCCGTGCTAAAAACAAGATAGAGAAATGATATTGAGGATCATTCTCCTATTTAATCGTGTCGCACGGAACAAAAAGAGTGGGATCTCTTCTTAATCATAAACTCGTTTTGATTAATCGAAGGTAGCCTATCACGATCCCAAAGTATAGAAAATGAACCAAATGGTCATTTTCCACAAATTTGACATAGTGAAGGTTATCGACTTCGATAAATTGACGTTTACAAATGTAAAGACTTCATCGATCGGTAAATGAAAATAAAATTGAGATGACAAAGAAATTGAAGAAGATGAAAATAGAAATGGTCTCGAATTCGTCACCATTTATCAATAATTTGACTAGTGGCGACTTTTGTGGTTTCGTCATCGACCCAAGACGAAAACGAAATAAATTGAAAAAAAAGATGATCCAAATATTAACAAAGAAAATAATAATGATCATTAACAAAAAAGATTAAAAAAGACGGTATCCAAAAAATTAACAAAGTTCTTAATAAAGTTTTTAGCAACATCATTAATAAAAAAAATAATTTACAAAAACCTTATATTAAAACTCTAAACAAATTAAGAAAGAAGAGGGGGGTATGAACTAAAATTATGTGTGTGAATATGGGAAGGGATCATATGGGCCCAAGGCCCATCACCCTTCCAAAAATGCAGAATCAAGAGAAATATAAAAAGATACGGGCTACAAGCCCAATTGGATCCATGAAATCGATGGAGCCAAGGGAAGCTAGCAACAATTGTATCCCTATCTTCTTAAAAAGAAACCAAACACACTCAATGAAAAACTAAAGTCGGGCCAACACGATTCAATTAAAACAAGGTCTTGATTCCGACTCAACAAAATCACGAAACCAGAAAAACATGTTGATTGAATGGAAGCAAAATGAATCAGAATGGAAATGAAGCGAAAACGACGACGCCTCAACCATCTCCTCCTCAAGATCTGCATCGGTTTGAACTCTTTCTCTCGCTCGGACTTGATATAATTCTAAGTTTGACTTCTATTTCAGATTGAAGGGTTTGTTTCAATTTGTCTCAAACTTTTTCCCTTTCTCTGATTCATTTTCTGGTTTTATTTGGTGTTGGTGATTCGTTTTTCAATTTAGTGTATTGAAAGGCGAAATGGTTATAAAGGTTGATGACTATATTTGAAGGTGGAAGAATGTCAGAATAAGATGGAAGAAATTGGCGATGAGGGAGATTTACGAAGGGAACTTCCCCCCCCCCCCCCCCCCAAAAAAAAAAAATTCCTCCCCTGAGGGTTTACGAATAACGGTTTTATAGAGGTAGTGTCAAGGGTATTTTGGGATTGGAATAAAAATTCAGGTGAGAGTGTGACATCCTTCCCATTTCTGCGCTTTTCGTTTTGTTGGCAATTACGTGGTTATTGTTGTACGTTGTGTGACGTATTATGTGCGTATTTTGTGAAACTTGCTTCTTTGGCAGGTCAATTTATGACTGTGAATCAAGCGTTTGGATTTGAACATCTTTGTGGCTGGCTTTGGGATTGTGTGTGATCGGCTGAAGATTTTCACGTTCGACCTTTTGTTGTTGAAGGACCTGTGTTCATACACTGAAACTGGTTGTGGAATTTCTTGTGTATCACTTGAGGCTATTTATGACGATTTTATTTTTTTATTATGTGTGTGAACCCAGATGATGCCAACCCTTTGTGTAAATTGTGGCGAATTTACAAATTCATTTTTGGAAAGGCTCGTGTGGGCCATTATGGATAGGCAATTTTGTTTTGTGTTGTGTAATAAATCCTAGAATTTATGGAAATAATTTGTGATAGGCTGAGGATTTTTGTAAAATGACCATGGACCTTTGTTTTCTTTTTCTATGTTGATGGGCGTTAAATTGTAATGTTCAAAAGTTAATTTTTGCACCATTGAATTCACTTTGTAAATGCCTTGAATTCTTTGCCTTTTGACTAAAAACAAAAATTTAAGCTTCCCATATTGATTCCATATTCACATTTGAAACTAATTCTCGTCATCTTGAATTTTCACTCGAAATGAATATCACTTTGAATTGGTCCTTGAAAAATTAAATCCACCATGAATTGACCTTGGACTTTCGAACTTAGAACTTTGAATAACTTCTTGAGAAATGTGTCAAATATGAATCAATCACAAATTGATCTCGAATTTTTCCACTTGAAACATGATGAGCCAAAACCTTCACTATGAACTTCTTGATCATGCCTTGAAATTAAACCTTTGAACTTGAAAACGAAATTGACTTCTCTTTGGATTTAATGACAAGTATAAGAATCGCATGATCAAGACTTGCAAACGACTTAAAATATGGACCATAGTGCAATAATCCTGGATCTGCCACCTGATTCTATTATATGAACCATGAATTTGTGAAAAAACCCCAACTTGGATCCTCCAATCCAAAGCATTTGAATCTGCTCCACACTTGCCTCCAAACTAGCTCATGTCACATATGACTTGTTATGAAACCAAACTTGCCTGACCTGGTAAATTAAGTCAACACCACTCAACTTCAATCAACACTTGCCTAAGTTACTTTGAATTCATCCTCGCCCAACCCTGAACTAAAATAATAAGCAGGAGCAACACACCTTTTTTTTTATTTTCGGAATAACTGTGAGTGGGTAAATGTACAGATGAAAGCTATACATGTAGGTAGGACAAATTTGGGGTATAATAGATGCCCCTATCTAGTTGGCTTAAACTTAGTAAGATGAACTGCTGCAACATTCATTTTTTTGAGGTGTAAGACAATTAGATATGAAGAAAACCCAGAATTTGTATGAGAAGAAAGAAAATGTTTGGGAAATGGAATAACGAATCAATGTCAACCCTCAAGTGGATACTAAATAACCTAAAACAGTCATTATCACCATAAGGATGATGACAGAGAAAAACTGACACCAAAAGGATGACAAGCAACACACACACACACAACCTTGACACCAAAAGGATGTAGGAGTCCATTATCAAAAGATAATGGAGAACACTCACACAATCTGGCACCAAAAGGATGACATACCCATCATCAAAAGGATGATGGAGCGACACACACATCCCTGACACCAAAAGGATGTAGGGAGCACTCACACAATCTGGCACCAAAAGGATGACAGATCCATCACCAAAAGGATGATGGAGCAACACACACAGACAACCCTGACACCAAAAGGGTGTAGGGAACTCTCACATAATCTGGCACCAAAAGGATGGCAGACCCATCACTAAAAGGATGATAGAGTGAAACACATACAACCCTGGCACTAAAAGGATGTAGGGAACACTCGCATAATCTGGCACCAAAAGGATGACAGACCCATCACCAAAAAGATGATAGAGCAAAACACATACAACCCTAACACCAAAAGGATGTAGAGAACACTCACACAATCTGGAACCAAAAGGATGACAGACCCATCACCAAAAGGATGATAGAGCAAAACACACACAACCCTAACACCAAAAGGATGTAGGGAACACTCACACAATCTGGAACCAAAAGGATGACAGACCTATCACCAAAAGGATGATAGATCGAAACACACATAGCCCTGACACCAAAAGGATGTAGAGAACACTCGCACAATCTGGAACCAAAAGGATGACAGACCCATCACCAAAAGGATGATATAGCGAAACACACACAACCCTGACACCAAAAGGATGTAGGGAACACTCGCACAATCTGGCACCAAAAGGATGATAGACCCATCACCAAAAGGATGATAGAGTGAAACACACACTACCTTGACACCAAAAGGATGTAGGGAACACTCGCACAATCTGACACCAAAAGGATGACAGACCCATCACCAAAAAGGATGGTAGAGTGAAACACACACACAAGTTACTACTACCAAAAGGATAATAGGAACTTCCCAAATTTGAAGGCGACCAACACCAAAAGGATGCAGGCTAGGATGAACCGATGAGGTTCGATTATCACCAAAAGGATGATTGTAAGGCAATTGACAAAAGGTCAAGTTTTCTGGAGATATGGTAAGTGATGCTTATCTGAGACATCAACAAAAAGTTGAAGCAAAAATGTCATTGAGGAACCCTATTCTTGTTAAAAAAAGGTTGAAAGGAGACAAATCACTGATGAACACCCAAGAGGAAGGTTAGATTGAAACAAATCAACGGGGAACACCCACAGATTTGGAGAGAAGCCACTTGTTGAGCTTGGGACGCCAACTTCAATATCAAAAGGTTGAAAACACAATTCAATGAAGAACACCCATCAACTTGCTTGGAAATCACAACTTTAACCATAAAAGGTTGAAATAACTTCATGAGGAACGCTCATGAACTTTGGAGAAGATGCCTCTGGCTGGGCTGAGTCTTGCTCAACAAAAGGTTGAACAACTTCGTGAGGGAAGCTCACGGATTTGAAGAAGATTCCCCTGGCTGGGCTGAATGTTGCTTTGAAACTCTTGATCTTTGACCAACAAAAGGTTGATACAACTTTGTGGGGAATGCTTATGGCCTTGAAGAAAATGCCCCTAACTGGGTTGAATATCATCTTGAAAACTGATCAACCCTTAGGTTGAAATAACCTTGTGGGAACGCCCACAGTCTTGAATAAAATGCCCCTGACTGGGCTAGAAACAGTCTTCGAAATCTTGAGATTGATCCTGGACCTTGGCTTGCATATGCGAATGCTTGATGTTGAGAATGATGCTCCATATCAAATGGAAATGAAAATGCAAATGCAGACACACGAAGATCCAAGGGCTGGGGAAGTATGATATGGTTTGATATACATATAATGCAAGATGTTTATGATATCGAATGCGATGCGTATGATTACAGACAGGTGACTGGATATGCAGGTGTGGCACCCCAAAAATTGCCATTTCGTTTTAACCGTAGATGGCTTGTATTTCTATGCATTTTGCATTTTCGCATATCATAGCATTGGTTTTCGGGACATGGGATCAAGGTATCTCTGTGGCTCAGGGTTCCCTTTCTTGCAAGAGTCTAAACAACGAACGTCAGAGGCTCAGACATTTATTTTGCCCAGTGATCGAGCAGTCGATTCTATTTTATTTAGCAGGTTAATTTTCAGCTCAGGAGACAATACACAGGGTATCTCAGACATTCTCACAGTTATCATATTCAAGAGCTGGTTTCAGAGGCCTAATAGGGTTCAGAACAAGTGGCAACGGGAAATTGTACAGGATTCCCTCCATTTGGCGCCAAAGGTGGCATATTTTGAATAGGGTAACTGGTTACCCTATATAGAGTAACCGGTTACTTCAAGTGCAGTTTGCCAAGAAATTTGAATTTCAGCATGTGCAATTTTCCAATCATTTCCAACCATTGATTTCACATGATCATCATTGGAAGGATCTAGAATTGTTTCAACTTTCACCATTTCCCTCCAAATTTCAAACACTTCATTCCTAATTCCACTCCTAGTTTCCATTCCAAATCCTAATCCACATTCCAAACCATATTTTAATTCCAAGTCGAGAGCTTATTTAAGTGAATTTTCTCCAAACCTCTCAAGAGAACCCTTCATTTTTAGATTTCACTCCCACTCTTGAGAATTTGCTCTCAATTTTCTCTCCACTTTTTCATTCCCAAAACCTCCATTAAAGCTCTTTCACTTGAATTCTTTGATTCTTCATTGGAATCATTAAATTATAGAGCTAAACCTACATCATTCATCTCCATTATCTTCAATTCATCACTCAATTTTTGTTTGGTTTTGGATCTGAATTTGGAAGCTAGATTGGAAGTGCTTTTTGGATCATTTTTGTTTGATCTTACTTCCAATCTAGCTTCCAAATTCATATCCAAAACTAAACAAAAATTGAGTGATGAATTGAAGATAATGGAGATGAATGATGGAGGTTTAGCTCTAGAATTTAATGATTCCAATGAAGAATCAAAGAATTCAAGTGAAAGAGCTTTAATGGAGGTTTTGGGAATGAAGAATCTTTGGGTTTCTTGCTTGGATTTTCTAATTTCAAGTGAATCAACACTCACCAAAGCAAATCTCCGCTTTGAAGGTTGGCAATTCTAAATCTAATTATGTTTTGAACTTATTTGGATAATCACAATGTAGATCCATGGTTTTTGCTGTTTTTGATCCATTTTGATGATTTGGATCTTGGTGATTTGTGTTTTCAATGTTTGATTGTGTTTACATGATGCTTGATCACTATTTCTTGATGTTAATTTCGTGTTTGATTGATATCATATTCATATGAATGATTGGATAAGCTGTTGGATGTTGAAAAAACTAATTTTAAAAGCTGTTTTTTTGGTTCTGGTTCAGTGGTAACCGATTACCTTATATAGAGTAACCAATTACTCAGTGCAAATTTCATGTTATTAAACTTTTTTTCAATAGAGTAACCGATTACCCTATATTGAGTAACCGGTTACCACTGAGCCAGAATGTGATTTTCTTGCGTTTTCTTGCTTGTTTGGTATCCTTTCCACATGTAAACTTCATGGACTGATATGATGCATTTATGTGGATTGTTTTTGACATGTTTCATCATTCTTGAATGTTTGATCTCGATTCTTCGACGCGTAACTTTTGGTTTCCGCTTTGAACACTTAACATGTTAATGTTGGTTGCTTGATGAATGATTCTTGTGTGATGCATTGTTGATTGATCATTTATGATTATTTGTCAAAGCATGTTCATATTTGTATGATACCAATCCCTGATTGTTGTTTGCATTTGTTTAATCGCATTCAAACATGCTTGCTACCCTGTTTTCCATAGCTGTTCTTGCATGCTGTCTTTGCCTTGCTTGCTGCTTGGCTTTTCACACCTATTTTTGTGCTGAAATGTGTACTGTTATATGCTGTCTGGCTTGAGTGCTGGATTTTATTGCTGTTTTATGCAGGAGGCGCTGTTGTAGCTGTTGTGTTAGCCTTGTTTTCTTGTTTTTGCCTTGTCTTTGCATGTTCCCTTAGGACTCTTATTCCAATTTAATTTCCGATTAAATTTGGAGTAGGATAGACACTAGGATCGTAATCCATGCATGATAACATATAGGCTAGTCCCTTTTAACCTCAACCTTAGGTCCATATTTTGCATGTTGACATTAGGATAAAATCTCCTTTCGCATCCCAACTTTAGGACCACTTTGCATGACAATGTTAAGGCCGAGATTTTCCCTTAGACCTTTCATGCGTCTCTTTTCTCATCTCAAAACACATTCTAACTCATCTAATAAATACGATGAACATTGTACGCTACGATCCTTAAGCACATGGGAAATGATGAGTGAGGGGTCTCCTCTCACTTGTCTAGAGTGTTTAGTGTACGTCCCGTCTGGGGGCGATATGCGATGCATTTGTTCCTATGTCATAGTCTTTAGTGCAATGTGAATCACAAATCAAACTAATTCACTTCAATAAAACTCACAAACAAAACTCAAACTTTTTATCCTTTGGGATTTGTGTTTCAAACTCATTTTCAGAAAAAAGTGTGTTACTTTTTCGTTCTACCGCAAATAGGCATCGTACCTAAATGCTGGAATGGGAACTTAGCGTCACTCATAAAAAACACTTAACCAACCAATGGTTTCGTTTACCCGAACTACGTTTGCTCGTATTTCTCATACTTGATGAGGATACGTAGGCACAAAACGACGATGTCTTGTCGAGCAACCTTCCCCCATCACCCGTAGTTTTCTGAATTACGTTGACTTTGACTTTCCCATTGCACGAGGGAATACGTAGGCAGAGGGCGGCAATGTCCTATCGAGTTTCTTTATTTTTGTTTTGTTCTCGTTTCCATTTAGCTGTAGCTTATAGATAAACACACCCTTTGATCAGTCAACAAGCATGGATCCCGTTGAGTACAACGGACGTGAGGGGTGCTAATACCTTCCCCTTGCGTAACCGACTTATGAACCCAAGATTTGGTTGCAATGACCTTGTCTTTTCCCGTTCTTCAGGTTTTCTTCGATCGTTTCCTTTCCCTCTATTTGGGATAAATAAAGTTAGGTGGAGACTCTTCTGTTTTTCCACCGAGTGTTTTTCACAGTTGCGACAGCTGGAGAATCTGCTGGGGACTTCAGTTTCCCTATGCGAGTCAACCCTAGTGCTTGTCTAATTTGCAACTTTGGGTGTTTGCCTTTATGCAGTTATTTACTTTATGTACATTACCTGTTATATATTATTGCATTGGCATTTTATTGTTATCATATTATGCTGCTGTTGTTGTGCTGTTGGGCGGGTTGTTCCATGAGAGATAAGCCCAATACCCAGGCTTGAGTATACACACAAGATTAGTGTGGAAAGTAGCAGGAGCTTGTTGTTGCGCCCCAAATTTTGACCCCTTAGATCCTCATCATCATTTTAGGATCATATTCATTTGATTAACTAACCTTAACCCATTTCAAGTTTATCTTTGTCAAGATGCAGATGAATCAGGGTTCCGTACCGTCAAAAATCGAGGCTTCAATGGTTTGATCAATCAATGTTTTGGATTAATTAAACTATAAAAAAGATTAATGATACTACATTGGGGCAAGTATGAATCCAATTTGAGGTTGTCACCCAGGAATTGAGAACAGTGCAGTTCGGGATACCCGATTAGGGTTTTCGACTAGGAAAAGTCAACTGTAGTTTGACTTTTGATTTAAAAAGTGTTTCAATGGTGGGATCATGGTCCATGAAGTTTCTATGGCTTAGTAAAGTCCATTCAAAGATTTTCAAGGCCTCAAAAGGTCCAGAGCATCGACAGTTGAGTCGGTAGTCACCGATCGATCGTTCGGTTGACCGAAAAGTCAACTCTTCAACCATAAGGAATTTGACTTCAAGATGTGAATCAAAAATGTTCCTTATGTCATATTACACCTTTCCATAAAATTTCATGACCATTGGATCAAGGGTTAAGGAGTAATTGCAAAAATCGGGAATTAGGGTTTTGAAAGGGGCAAGACCATAGCTCCTCAACCACACATCCAATTGAGTTGGTTCAAAGCTCATTGAAAAGCTCTTGACAATTTCTACAAAAGTCTCAAAGTTGTCCATGATCAAAAAATGCATAGATTTGGAGTTATGACCAAATTCATTTCAAGAAGGGAAATAACTTAGAAAAATTTTAAGTTATTTGGTCTCTTAAGTATGATTTTTCAGCAACTTGGAGGGGTTTTTCAACTTAGTTTCATCTAGAATTTGAAAATCTCAAAAACATGAAAGTTGTAGAGCTACTTGAGGGCTTTCTAAAATGTGGTATAAATCCTCAATAGCATTTGTCAGCAGAGAGTTATAGATCATGGAAGTTGGGGCTGCCACACTTGAAGTCACCACTTCAACTTTTTCCAAATTTCAAATTTCAGCAACATGGGCTATCCTCAGCCATTAGATCATTTTCAATCTGATATTTAGAGGTGTGAATGAGCAAAAATGCAGAAAAAAATGAAAGAAGTGAAGAGAGAGAGGCAAGTTGCAACAAGTGGTAATATAATACTCAACCTCTTCATTATACATACATTGTCATGTTTTGCAATTTTGAAGTTCTTGTTGTGAAAACCATGGTCATGCTGTCCCAAGTTGGCTCTTTGTCAAGAGCTTGTGTTGTAGTGCTATGTTCTTGCTTTTGTTAAAGTATATTATTCATGAAGTGATGTGTTGATAATTTTCTGTCAATAATGAACTTTGTATGTGGTTTACAACCTGTTTTGAGAAATTGGTCCACAAGAGCACCTTTAGAGGTTTTAACATGAGATGATGTTGTGCTTGCCAAAAGTCTAGCAGCCCTGGTTTATTTGTGATATTTGAATTGCTTGTTAGTTGTTTCTCAAGGTTCCCCTGCCCCTAGGTCATGTATGAATCTAGGTTGGCCTTTTCACACTTGTGATACTTGTTTCATTTGCTATACTATTGTTCATGAATGGTTGTGCTAGGATAGTATACAACTGCTTGTGTTTATGGCCATGCTTCATCTCATATGCTTGAACTGTTGTTTTATTCTGATTTGGTCTTGCTTGTATCATTTGAAACTTGTTGAAGTTGAAAAACATGAGGCTTGGCTAATAGGGCCAGCTATGAGGTTTATTTGTTTGTTTTGTTGTCAAAGGTTTGCAACAGCATACCAGTTTTTATTTTGAGCAGTTTGTGTGTGATCTTTAAGTTGGAAAACATCATTTAACATATTTAGTGGTTGTGTGTGGCATTTGCATGTTCAAACTGCCCCTGCTTTTTCAAAACAGCTTGTCCACTTTCAAATCTGCACTTTCAAAGCTTCATGATACCAACAATATGTCCATATTCTGTTTCAACTTGTTTCTGTTTAATCCATGAGCCTAGATTCATCATTCTGCATGTTTCAAGTTGGTATGTGATGCCTAACTGTCTCCAATTGCTATAAACTTTCTTGCTGCATAATTGAGCTTGTTTTGCATTTCATGAGCATCAATATGTCAAAATTCTGTTCTGCTTGAAATGTCCTGAACTTTAGGGTTGATCTCATTCATTTCCATGTTTGTGATGTGTGTGTAGTGATTGTATGATTTGTTTCCACTTGGTTTATCATTTCATTCTCAAAATGCATTTCCAACTTCCATTCAAGCCAAATATGCCATGAACCATACCAAATTCTGTTCTGTTTGCAATGTGACTGATTTCTGAGTATGACCTTATTTGTTTGCATGTTTATGATGTGTATGTGTTGATTTCATGATATAAGACCACCCACAAGCTTGCATTCTTCCTCTGCTGCCAAACAACTTGTTTCTCAAACAAGCCCTTTTGTAGTTGAAGAACCTTTTGCTTGATGTATGAACTTGAACTCATCTGCTATCATGTTTGTAATATGTGTGAAATGCTTACATTACTTGATTCCACCTGGTTTTGACCTCTCATTCTAGTTTTCCTCATCATCTTGCATTCAACAGCTTTTTCACAAATCACAGCTGCACACACCTACACTCTTTCTGTTTGTTTGTTTTGAATTATTTCATGAGCTTAGGACCTTTAGATAACATGTCTAGGGCTTGTATGTGTATGAACCAGACCCCATTTTTGAATGCCATGCCCATTTGTAGCTCTTCTGCTTGACAGCCTGCTTAACATGTGCTACAATTGCAGTTTGTGAAAAAATTTTGTTGTGTGCATCTTATGATCAAATCTTAAGTTATTCGTGGACATGTTTGAAACTTGTGTATGGTGTTTGCTTGGTCTAAACCTGTTCCAATCATGTTTTGGTTTCAATTATGCATTTTCATGTGTAAGTGAGCAGCTAGCATATCATTTTTATTTATGATTGGTTTGTGGTTAGTCTTGAAGTGTAGAAACACTTAATAACATGTTTTGAGTATGTGTGTGAGGTTTGTTCAACCTGTTTGTGCTTATTTCATGACTTAGCTTTCCAATTGCATTTTTCAATTTCACATAGCATGGCATGACAATTCTGTTTGGTTATGACCTTGGCATTTTGTATGTTGCTAGCTTGTTTCTCGTTGCATTTTAAGTAGCTTGGTTGAGATGCCATAAGTTTTCTTGTCCTGTTTTGATTCAAGTGTGAATGCATCCATGTTTGGCCTCTTGATTAAAATCCTTAATAGCAGTGCCATTTGTGCCTATCATTGCAACTTATATGCTTCTTTTTTGATCCAGTGATGTTTTGAATAATATCCTTGTTAGAACTCATTCATAATCATGCCTGCAACTTGCTCATATCTTTCCATGTTTCTATTTGCTCCTGGTTTGGCCTGTGAATATCAAATTGCATCTCAAGCTTCCCATTTACATGTGCTATAATGTTTTGATTTGTGGATGTTATTTCAAAATTTGGTTGTGACCATCATGATCCTCATCAAAAATCAATTAAGTTTGACTAAAATTTCATGAAAAAAGGTTAAGTTTTGACAAAGTTAGAGAGAAAACGCATTTTTGAAATTTCACTTGTTTTGGCTTTGGTTTCTTGCCCAGATTTTCATTCGAGATAGCTTTATGTTTTTCTGAGGTGGCTAAATACACGGATGTATCGCCACCCCAGTGGTTATAGCATGCGCCTTAAGTACCTCATGTTCCCTTGTAACCTGTGTTCGATCCCTGAGAGGGACACTTTTTGGCATTTTTATTTCTTTTTTATCATTATTTTACTTTGTTTTTCTTCTTTTCTATTCCATGTCCACACGCACGCCATGTGCCCAGGTGGTGATTTTCTGTGTTTGTAAACATAAAGGGCCTGGGTTCAACCCCTCCCATGGCCATTTCTTTTTTATCACTTGTTTCATTTTGTTTATCTTCATAAATTTCAATGAATCATAACTTTCTCATGCTTTATCATTTTTAATCCGTTCTTCTTGCAAATTGTTCATTTTAATGTCTAATTTCATTTAATGGAATAATAATCTTAAATTTTTTGTATTTACAATGCCTTTTTCCTACTTGTAAGTTGGTTTGTTTTTAAGGTCGTTACCTTGTGTCGTGATTGAATTTCTTTTATACCATGCTTGGCTTATCTTGTAAGGTTTATTGGTATTTGATTTCTTATGTGTTAGTTAACATGTTAAGACTTTGTATTCTTTTGATTGTTACCATGAGCTTATGTTGCTTTCTCCTAGTACTTTGAGTTTGAACTGTTGTAACATTTCTTGCATGTATGTTTGTATTGGATTGTTATCAATACATGATTTTGTTTGGTATGATGTTGTCACATTTGATGTACTGTGAACCTATAACATGATCATTTTAAGTTGTGACTTATTTGTTTGATTCTATATTTATTAATATGTCTCTCTTGGGTTGTTACCTTCATCTTTGTTAGGATATATGATTCTTGGTTGTAACCATTTGTATATATTTAATCCTTGCTTATTATGATATGCATGCTTGCTTGGTTGTTACCATATTCCTTGTATTCATCTTGCTTAAATGTTGATTGCTTTGTTAAGTATTTCTCCCCCAAGTGATGGAACTTTTTAGTTCTCATCCAAGTTGCCCTCCCTCTCTCCTTCCAAAGGAAAAGTCTCTCCATTGACCCTTGTGTCATGGATAGTTCATTACCCATTCCCTTGACTTTGTGAAGTCATCTTGAACCATTAGTATAAGCCATTAGACTTTGCTTTAAGTCTAAAAAAAAACCCACCTTTACTAGGAGTGTTTCTTCAACTAGAACCCTAGGATAGAGTTTGTAAACTCTATGTAAGAATCATAGTAATGATTACTTACTCCCCTCTTGAGTGTTACAACATAGATCTAGAGAGTTTTGTTAAACTCTATACAAACATTGTTATGTTTGTTTCCTTTTGAACCTTGATCATAATCAAGTGTTCTTCAACCCTAGTGAGGTGAACTACGATTGCTCTGATTCTATCCTAGTTAGGATACGTAGGCAGAGGACGCGAGGTCTTTGCGAGCAAACTTAGAAATTATCTTTAGGTCTTTTACCTTCATCCTTTTACCCAATCCCAACCATAGCAAACATTTACCAAACTTAGCATGCAAATAAACAAAAGGTTCCTGTAGAGTACTACAAATGTTTAGGATGTGAAATACCTACCCTATGCATAACCAACCCTCGATCCCCGAATCTCTCAGCGTTGTTGTAACATCGTGCAAAAGGTTCTTTCTTTCTTTAGACTTTTCCTTTGGATAAATTAAAGTACGGTTGTGAATTTAAGAATTTATGATTCAAGTTAATCAATAGCTTGGTATCACGATTCTCACCGCAACAGAAATGGCGACTTCATTGGGGACGAATTACTTATTTTTGAGGGTTTAGCCTATTTTGTTTAATTGCATGCTATATTTGTGAATATTTGCTTAACATGTATATTTGTCAATATATTTGTATGTTGGATATTGGGTGCTTTGAGTGGTGAGACGGTCTTATACCCGGACTTGAGTGCAATTATGATAGGATGGTGGTATATTCAAGAAGGCTTATAGGGAGTTGATTCCCAACCAAGCTAACTTGAGAAACCACCGCTCAGTGTAGGCCCTCTTGAAAGTTTAGTATTGTTGATCGAGTATTTGTGAAAACAATGCTACTTTCAACGAAGGAGCCCATGACACTGTGGACTTTTAGATTACATTCTACCCCACTTTGGCCTTATTAGAATGTAGTGCGATGGCTATAAGGAAGTATTTTCGAAATAGTTGATACGCGATACTACACTTGGACGAGACTCTCTTGAGAATATTATCGATTACCAAGTGATTTGGGAAGTTGATAACATCCAAAAGATGGGTTGATGACTCTGGGAACTCTGTAGAACCTGTTCGGCAGGTACAAATTAATCCATAGTGCAAATCCTTGGGGATGGGTAGACCTTGGATTCACGCTCGTCCTTTAAACCTAGGCTTGTGTTGTATGCATATGTGTGATCTTTGCATTTGCCTGTGTTTGTGCATTTTGCATTCATAACATCATATCATAAAGTTTCATGGAACTCAGACTTTTTTGTTTGTAAACATCAGAGGTCGTTATGAATAGTGAAAGAAAGAAAACTTTGAAGTACACTTACAAGGGTTTTGACCTAGATAACCTAAGAAGGTTGAGCACCTTGGTGACAGATCCAGAGGGATTCCAAAGCAGGTATGGGAAGCTGTTGTTACTATTAAAGATAAAGATGGATAGTGGACTTCTTTTTACACTTCTCTAGTTTTATGATCAGCTCTACCACTGTTTCACCTTTCCCGATTATCAGCTAGTGCCCGCACTAGAAGAATATTCTCAGTTGGTTGGATTTCCCATTCTTGAAGAATCTCCTTTTCCGATCATGGAGGAGGACCCTAAGGAGAAATATATCGCCAAGGCTACACGTTTAGGATTGGTTGATATTAAAAAGAACCTGATTACAAAAGGAGGAGTTTTTGGGTTAAATGCAGAATTCTCGGTTGAGAAAGCTCAATATTATGTGGATCATTTAAGCATGGATGCATTCAAGGATATCTTTGCCTTGCTCATTTATTGCATCTTCCTTCTCCCTAGGTTCAAGAATTTTATGGACCTCAATGCCATTAAAATCTTCTTGAAGAATAATCCTGTGCCTACCTTGCTAGCAGATGCATATCATTCTGTTCATCTGAGGAACTTTCATAATGGAGGGATGATTACTTGTTGCACTCCTTTGTTATGCAAATGGTTCACTTCACACTTGCCCAAAGCTAACGCTTTTTGGGATCCGAAGAAAGGATGGTGGTCACAGAAGATCATGGCTCTCACTCACTCCAATATTGATTGGTATAATCGTGACTATGATGGAACAATGATCATTAAGAATTATGGGGATTTCGGTAATGTACCTCTTCTCAGTGCTAATGGAGGAATCCGTTACAGTCCAGTCCTCGCCCATTGACAATTGGGATACCCTTTGAAGGACAAACCCAATGCGGTTCATGTGGAAAACATTTTCTTCAAAGAAGAAAAGGATAGTCAAGAACTAAAAGGGAAGATTATGAAGGCTTGGGAGCATCTGCACAAGAAAGGGAAAAAGGATCTTGGAAAACTCAACTGTGTCTCTTTGGAACCATACCTCCAATGGGTTCGAAAGAGAGCCATCACATTAAGGATGCCTTATCCTAAACAAGAGCCTATGGTTTTGAAGGAAGAACGCCCCTTGGTCTTCATGTCTGAAGAAGAAAAGTTGAAAATCGCTTTAGTCAAAGCACGAAAAACCGAAGACGCTTGGAAGCACAAGTATCAAGTAGTCGTTGAAGAGAATGCAGAGCTCCAGAAACAACTCCAGTTGAAATACAAAGAAGTACTATCTTGTAAGAAGAGGAAAGCACAAGAAGAACTTTTTTCTACTAGTCCTCAGTCTACTCCGTGGAAGTTAATTGTGGACAAGCTCATTCTTGAGAAAGCTCAGATGGAAAAAGAAATCAAGAAGCTCAACATGAGGCTGCTAGGGGAACCTTCATAGGATTCATTAGCTGTTGTTTATGTTTAAAACTCTTGTAAGAGGAAACAATATTTTGTAATCCCATCTTGTTGATCAATAAATAACGACTTTTGATGTTCGTAAATATCTGAGTTCCATGACACCATGCGCATTTACATTTGCATTTTTCTAACCATTCAAGGAAATTCAAACTTTTCTTTTTGCAAACGACAACATGGTGAGAAGAGACATGCTTCCTTTCCCGAATTTGAGGTTGAGCCATCTTAGGATGTTGACAAGACTTGTCAGAAACCCCGCCGCCTTCATTGCCAAATATGGAGATCTCCTGCCATTAATAAGTGCTCAAGTCAACGAGTTCATGCTGCAAGCTCTGGTTGAATTCTATGATCCAATCTACCATTACTTCATATTCCCAGACTTTCAGTTGCTCCCGACCATAGAGGAGTACATTGACTACATGAAGATTCCATGGAATTTCAAAGTTCCTTATGGAAAACCAAAGAGGAGAGATTTGGCCAAAGCCCTACATCTCAAGCCAGAAGATTTACCACCTATGAGAGCAAAGGGAGGATATTACGGAATGGAAGCAGGACCACTAATGGAGATGGCCGAATATCATTATGAGAATAGAAACTTGGGCATCTTTGAAGCAATTTTGGCATTCCTAATATATGGGTTGTATCTCTTCCCAAGCAGTTATGACTTCATCAGTGAGGAGGAAATCCGTCTCTTCGTCATCAAGAATCCAGTAAATGCAATACTGGTGGATACGTATGTAGTCATCCACCGCTACATCTTATACGATCTCGGGCAGTTTTCATGCTGCCTCGCATTGCTTGACAGGTGGTTTACCTCTCATCTACCCAGGACTCACGTCCTTTGGAGGCTTCCCAGCAAGAGCGCATGGGTTTCTAAGCTCATCACCCTCAGGCAATATGACATCACTTGGTATGATCCTAGCCTTGGTAATCTAGTTATGATTCCCAGTTATGGAGAATTCCCCAATGTACCTCTCATTGGAACGAAGGGGGTCATCACCTACAATCATGTTCTTGCTCAGCGTCAGTATGGGTATTCAACCGGGCCGGAGCCCGAGCTGGAACTGCTGAGACCTTGCTTCTGCGAAACTGGTGGCAACCCTGAACTGGAAGCCCGAGCTCACTATGCTCAGAATGATCCTCATCTCCAGGGTATAACTGCAATGGAGAACATAAGCTGTTTGACTACCAGAGTGTACTTGTTTTGGTCGAAGGAAATAACTTTGAACATGTTCTACACTCGTGATTACGAGATAACGATGGAACCCGAGGTCCCCACGACTAGGGAAGAGCTGGAGTACACTTTGATCAAAGCACAACGAGAGAACGAAGACCTGTGGGAAATCATCCGCCAAGACCGAGTTCACGTTGAAGACCAAGAAGGAGAAGGATCATCTTGTTAGAATGATCATTGTTTCACCATTTCCTGTTTTCCCTAAAAAGGATTGTAATCCTATGTTGCATTTACTTTTGCTTCTTATTGTAAGAAAGGTCTTGCTTTTTAGGATGAGCCATCTATTGTAATAGACTTCAAATTATCAATGAAAAACGCTTTTTAAGCATGTCGTTACATGTTGTTCCAACTTTTTTGTTTGTAAATAAAAATTTGCTTTTCCTTGAATGGTTTGTGCATTTGCATTTACATTTGCATTCGCATCTCATCCTGCATTGGTCTTGCATCCGAGTTCCGCAGCTCATCCTTTGTTCTTGTTCAGAGAGAAAGAGAGAGGGGAGTGACGCTGAATTCTCACAAATACAACACTCGATCCAGAGCTCAGAAGAAGATGGCTGATAATGAACAGAGGTTCGACCAAATGGACAACGACATTGAAGGAATCAAGGGTGACGTCATCCAGATTATGGAAGTTCTCAATATAATCAGGGCAAAGATGGACACACAGTCTATGGTAATTGTTGCACCCTAAAAATTTGCCCAACCTTATTCACTTGGTTTATGTTTCAATTGCATTAGCATTTGCATAAAGAGTCATGTACATAGTCCACACATCTGCATAGCATAAGCATAGCAAGTCATCCAACAGGGGACCAATCATTATTATTATCTCTATGAGCCTATCAAGAGGTTGTTATCCTAATTCAATCCCATTCAAGTCATCAGAAAAGAATTTGAAAGCAGAGAGTTCAATAGATCAAGCTTTGAGTCTATCTCCCATCTGAGGGCATCTGAGGATCAACAAGGGAGTTATGAGCTGTGAACTGAGAGCATGGGGAGTATTTATACATCTTGGAGTACTTAGAAAGGCATTTGGAGAAGAAAACAAGTTGTTGATGTGATCACCAGAATTACAGTTGAAGATAATCAACTAGGGTTTCATCTGGGTCAACCCTGGGTCAACCCTAGGTCAAAGGATTGTTTGAAGGGCATTGAGGGCTATTGAAGAGATGTGGGGTTCACCATTTGACATGGAGAATAAGGATATGTTGTTATGCTAAGAAGAAATCAAGAGAAATCAAGGAGAAGAGGAGGTCCTAAATTAGGGTTTCTATGTAAAATCCCCTAGTTTAGGTCAAATTTCCAAGCAAGATAAGTCAAAATGCAAGCTTCAAATGGATCCTTGGCCAACATGGAACTTGTAGAGGATCTCAAGACCTTTAAGTTTAGTGGTGGAAGACATCAAGGAGATTTGTAGAACTCAAGTTATGGTCCTTGCAAGTTACAGGTCATCTGGGGTATCTGAAATTTTGTCTGTGAAAGTGACTTGACTTCCAAGCTATTTTTACCCCTCAAGGAGATTTCAAATGAATTTCTGGTAAACATAAGAGTTGTTCCTCATTGTCTTAGATTTCTAGAATGGTATGGTATGCCTTCATAGGATGTGTGTAACTCTACTTATGGTCTTGGCAAGCAAAGGGTATTTTGGTCATTTGTGAATTACAGGTCATTTTAACCTATGCCCAAAACTCATACAAGGAAGCTTAAAATGGAAAACTTTACAACATCAAACTTGTTCCAAATGACATTTTGAGTCTAGAAAAGTGACCATGAGAGATTGGAAAGATTCATAGCACAAGGTTTCAAAATTGTTGGATTTAATGAATAAAAATGGCCTTAAAAATGAGATTTTTCATATCTTGGCCAAATGAAGCAAAATTATAGGTCATTTTGAATGGAAAGGTCATTTTAAAGACATTGGCTAAAGTGGAATTTTGGGCTTAGTTCATAATTTGTGAGTTATCCATGGTTGCTTGCAATAAAAGAAACATAAACCAAATTCAATGGAAAGAATGCAAGGGAAACTTCTCCAAGTTTCTAGGAGGTTCTAACCTCACATATATATTGATGCAAGATGGTTCATGCCATGGTTGGTGATGGCATTTTCTCAAAACCTCAAGTTTCATTCATTTCCTCCATTTTACAAAAGTATCTCAAACTCTCTTAATTTCTCACCAATCTTCATCATTCTTGATCTGAGTTTCATCATCATCCTCCATAGATTACAAGTCTCATAAGAGTTTGGCAAATTGGAGCAAGGATAGTTCTATACAAGTTTCATCATTCAAGGTTCAAGAAATTGGAATCACATGATACAAGAAGTTTGAGCCCAAATATTTGCATACAGAATCAAAGTGGTAGTGTGTGGATCAATTTCAAGTCCCTGCAAGCATTGGATCGAAGATCTCCATAGCTGTTTCTCCATTTTTCAACAGGTTGGTATCTTTGCTCGATTTGCATAGTTTAGGTAGCATGATAGGGTTTTGATAGCTTAGGCTGGTTAAGTTAGGTTAGATGATGATTTTCACTGAGTTTGGAGAGGTTTAATGGAGGTTGCTCATAGTGCATCAAATCTGGTTGGATTGATATCTCATGATTCAGTGCATGAAATTCTTGGCTTATTAGCTTATGGTAATCAACATGAGTTGTAGATAAGTTTAGGACAAGATTTGGAGAGTTTTGGAGGAATTGATCACAGGTGTTCATGGTGGCTTATGACTGTTATCTCTATCGAATTAGTTTATTGCTTGAGTTTTAAGAGATATTATTATCATGGCTGTGTAGAGGGATTAGAGTAGACCAAGTTTGCTTTTTATGTCGATTGAATCCATGGTCAGATGAGGGAGAACAGAGTGGTCGAAGGTGCGTGCATGGAAGGGTTTTCTGAAACCCTAGGGTTGCTCAAGGTGGAAGACGATGTCTGAGCCACACGATGGAGAATTTGACTTTGACTGGGGCTCTAATCCAACGGATCATATTCAAACTGAAAACGGAGGGAATGACTTAGTATGAAACGCGGCGTTTCATTTAAAATGAAACTCTGGGCCTGGACTCAGCTTGCTATACACACCCCTCAATCGATGAGCCCACTAAAACACACGTGATATTGTTGCTAAATGCACCGAGTTCTTTTTCATTTTTCTGGCTTTTTCCAATTTATTTTCTGAGCGAGTATGGGCCTCACACAATTAATATGCGCACCTCCTTTTTCCAGCCCACCATGGATATGAACTGCAGCGAACTGCTATTCTCACCCCCTCCTTTTATTTTCTTTATAGTTTCATTTTTTTTTCCTTTTATTTTTTCATGCATCTTACAAAAATCATATAAAATTGAAAAATCATTATTTTTTTATGGTTCTTTTTGCATATTTTTCTTTAAAGAGTCTAGAAAATTATAAAAAATAAAAATTGCATTTTATTTTTTATTTGATATTTTTCCCATATTTTCCAAATAAATAGCATTTTAAATAGTTTCATTTCATGCATAAATTTGTTAATTTTTGTTCTAACCCATGCTTTAATATTTTTTGTCCATTCTTTTTTAGGTTGTTTAGTTTAGATATCAAACTTGTAAATACAATTTAATTCATATTTTTAGGAGTTAGTTTTAGGTGACTAGTTTAGGGGTAAACAACATGAACAAATTAGGGTTTTAAGTGACAACTTAGGAGAAGTAGTTCATTTCCCTTAGGACTTAGGGATTAAATAGTTTAGCTATGGGACTATAGGGGCTATGGGTAGTTATTAGATCCCCTTAGAAAAGTCAGGATTCCCCTACTGCTATTGATCTACTGTATATATCTGATTGACTGGTGTGGTGTGCCCTTTGGGGATGATTGCTTGCTTGTTTGGGTATTGGGATTGTCTGGGGATTGGGGGAAGCTGAAGACTGATGATGATGAAGCCATTGGAGATCCAGAGACTGAAGACCAACTTCCAGAGTTAGAGGAGAGATTTTTGCCATCAGCTGTTAAGGGGATTAGGGTTTAGGAACTAGGCAGAGCTCTAGGTTAGAAAGCTTGATTCTCAAACATGGAAGGTTTTGACTGCCTCCATTCCTCTCTGTGATACAGAGTCTCTCTGAGACACTCACCCCCTTCCTTTGGAAGGCTTGGTGCTATTGTCTGAGGGATAGAACTCTTGAGAGAAAATGTCTTATGTGTTAGTAGCAGTTGGTTTACCACCATTGGTAGTCAACTAATTGCTTAAACACCCAATACACTCTGGTGATTGATCCCTCAGCTTGGAGGATAGGACTTGAAGAAAAGCCATTGTAGACTGAAGATTGATAACCAAAGCCTTTGCTAGAAGACTGTGAAGATAGAGAATACTGCTGACTGAAGCTTGTAGCTGATTGGAGATGACTTGAAGATGGATATTGATGTAGAGCTGCTGTGGCTGTTTATTTTGCTGTATTTCAATTCTGATGTATTGACTGGTTTTCCTGACTGTATTGTTTGTTGTTTACCCTGCTGGGTTGAAGGTGAAGCCTGTTCACTTTTGCCTATTGTTTTCCAGGTTCGAGGTTGAGTGGGACTCCCTTGCCTCGCTTGTATTGTTGCATTCATGCATTTTACTGTTTTACTGTATATATCTGCTATTGTTTCTGTTTCCGTCTATTCCCTTAGGATCTCTGTTTCTCTCTGTGCAAGAGAGGAGCATGATAGACACTAGGTCTTGACCCATGCATGATAACATTAGGTTAGTTTGATTCCCTTTTCAACTGTAGGATAGAGCTCTGTCTCTTCTTTCTCAAAACAAACAGAAAAACACAATAAAATTTCAAATACAATAAAAGACACTTCTTCCGTAAAAGAATGTGAACTCATCAAGACGTCATTTTCGTCCGCTTGGACTGCTAATAAAAAAAAAAACCTTTTTCAGAAGGAATAAAATCAACCAAGACAAGCCTGTGTCTTCCGTGGCCCGAACTACGTTTGCTCTGATCTTTCATGCTGTATGAAAGTACGTAGGCATAGGATGCGATATCCTAGCGAGCAACCTTCCCCTCCTTTCCCGTAGGTAGGCGAACTACGTTGACTCTGATTTCTCGTTCCAGACGGGAATACGTAGGCATAAAGTGCGATACTTGGCCGAGTCATTTTTATTTTCATTTTATTTTCTTTTTAACCCTTGACCTATAGTTTAGATAGAATAACAATCCATATCCGAAAACAAGCGTGGATCCCATCGAGTACGACGAACGTGAGGGGTGCTAATACCTTCCCCTTGCGTAACCGACTCCCGAATCCAGGTTTTGGTTGCGATGACCATACCTTTCCCATGTTGTGCGAGGTTTACTCTGAGCGTTTCCTTTCCCTCCCGTGGGATAAATAACGCACGGTGGCGACTCTTCTGTTCAGCCGGCGCCGATTTTCGCAGTAGCGACAGCTGGCGACTCTGCTGGGGATCTAACGTCCCCTGGCTGCTAAGGACTGCGATAGTTCTTATGCATTTGGGATCCAACGTCCCTTAAGAGAGTCAATCCTAACGCTTGTTTTCCCGTCGAGGATTTTGTATGGATTTATATTTCTGACCTTTATTTTCAGCATTATATATATTGATTATTATTGCTGTATTGAGGTGTGACGGGTGTTCTGACATTGAGTGAGAAGCCGGACCTGGGCTTGAGTGCACCTTAGACTTAGAGTAGAGATTAGTGGGCGCGCACGTGCTTTGCATGTCCTAGTGTCCCGCGAAATCTACGCTCAGACGAGGTTCTTCTGGTTGGCCTCCTGTCCTGCCCTTTGGGTGGCTTGGGTTGCTGGTTAGTTGGATTGTCGACTCTGGGGACCGATCATTTGGAAGTTGGCTAAGTGAGGCCTCTTCAGGATTTGGTGATGCCACTCCTTCTGGGAATCGTATCATCAACCCTGAAAGTCTGTGACGCCGACGACCGCATAGGATGCCATACCTTTGTCAGTTACTAGGACATCCACCTGTGAGAGGGTTTGGGGTTATGCAGGTAACTGGACTTTCAGACTACCGGTTATTTCTTGATCAGAGATCCTGGGTATTTATGGAGAGTTTTGAGGTCTGTCAGATACCAGTTGGAGACATGTTTTGAGGTCTGTCAGAGACCATTTGGAGAGGTGTTATGAGGTCTGTCGGAGACCAGTTGGATAGTTCTGAGGTCTGTCAGAGACCATTTGGAGATATGATTTGAGGTCTACCAGAGGCCAGCCTGAGTTATGGTTTGAGGTTTGTCAGAGACCGTTGTTGGAGCTTTATTATAGGTCTATCCGAGACCAGGGTTTGAGGATTTCTAGAGAGTCTATCTGAGACTTCTTGTTATGGTTCAGGCTATTCAGCTATGGCAGTTGGTCCCTGTTGCATGTTATTTGCATTGCATTGTTTGCATACCCATTATCATGGCATCCCATTATCATTGCATTCCCCCGGTTCTAGTGTCGGGACTTCTAAGTATTTGATCATGGCTGGTTTGAGGATGACCGTTGCATATAAGCTACCTGTCCCCGATATTACTCCACTCCTGGGTTTGATTTCTCTTGCAGATGAGGATGTCCGTAGAAGCTTCAGGCAGAGTTACGGACGGTTGTTGGGTTTAGTGCGCAGGTCTACTGAGGATGAATTGAATGGGCTGTACACCTTAATGCAATTCTATGACCCGGCTTTGAGATGCTTCACGTTTGCGGACTTTATCTTGGGGCCCACCATGGAGGAGTATGTAGAGTTTACTGAGTTGCCAGTTCAGAATGCAGTTCCTTTTATTCACCCAGCCGCTGAGCCCAATTTGGAGGATTTAGCCAAAGCCCTGCATATGAATGCTTCTGACTTGTTGATGACTGCGTGGCGAGGGGTTCCGGGTTTTTCTCTTCAGTTTCTGGTTGGTAAGGCTCAAGAGTACGCCAAGAATGGGTGTTGGGTGGTCTTTAACGCTATTTTGGCCCTCTGCATTTATGGGATAGTGCTGTTCCCTAACTTCCCAAACTTCGTGGACATGGATGCATTTCATCTATTTGCTGCCGGTAACCCAGTACCAACACTGATCGGGGACTTTTACCATTCGATGCACTACAGGAATGAAAACAGGAGAGGCAAGAATGTCTCCTGTTGCGTACCTTTGCTGTATATGTGGTTCAAGAGCCATTTTCCGTCGAGGGGACCTTTCATGGATAATGCAATTACGCCCGACTGGCCAGAGCATATGATGAGGTTAACTTCTGAAGACGTTGATTGGTTTGATAGAGATCTGCTGGGATCCGAGCTTATCTTCAGTTGTTCTGGTTACCCTAATGTTCCGCTGATAGGAAGAAAAGGGTGTATCAATTACAACCCTTCTCTGTTCGTCCGTCAGTTCGGATATGCCCTGAAGAACCCGCCAAAAGAGGAAGAAGTACAGGAATCTCTGTACTTCACTGGAGATGTGAAGGGGGAGTTATTATCCAAGTTGCAGCATGCCTGGACGCGCATTAACCGAAGAGGGAAGCCGTTGTTAGGAAAGAATAACTGTCAGGCCTATGCACCTTACAGAGTTTGGATTCAGGAGAGAGCCAGTCAGTTGAAGATGCCATTTCCAGACGCACCAATTCTTGTTCCTATTCCGGTAGCGGAGCCAACTACGGTTTCTAGGGAAGCCTATGAGCAGGTTGTGAGAGAAAAAGAAGCCTTATTGAAGATCAACGAAGGGTTAGAGCAGGAGTTAGCCCAGATACGCAGTGAGAAAAACAAGGACGTCCATGCTTTCCAACAACAGATTGAGCTAATGAACAGATTAGGCGCTGAGCTAACCGAGGAGAGGAAGAAGCGCGAACGTCTGGGGCAAGAGTTCAGAAGTTCCCATGACATGCTTGAATCCAAGAAGAAAGCGCTTGACATCGCTCACCGAGAGATCTCTTCTTGCAATAAGACTTGGAATGCCACGCTCACTAACAACAAGAAGAGGGAGGATAAGTTGAAGCAGCAAATCTCCGACCTCGAGGGGCAGTTGAAGTCCAGCATCAAGAAGTGTGAGGAAGAAGTGATGACCCAGTATAGTCTCCAGAATGCACTAAACAAGGCCATCAAAGGGAGAGACGAAGCTGTGTCCCAGAAGCGTAAACTGGAAGATCGCTTCGGAGAGGGGGCATGGGAAGAAACTGCTGAAGACGTACGCCGTGTTCTTAAGAAAAGAAACCAACTTGTCGAAGGGCTGCTCGCTCGACCCAGTCATCCGGAGACCAAGAAGTTGCTAGAAGAATACCAGACCTATGGGAGGATTTGATCATTTCATGTAGTAACTTGTATGCTTTATTTGCATAGTGCTGACCATCGCCAGGATTGTTGGTTGAGGTCATGCCTTCTCTTTGTACTCTTAGTGATATTGTATTCTGGGTTTATTGGTTTCTCAGCAATGTATGAGGCTTTCTGTGATTCAGCTCCGATCTTTATATTGATAGCACTGTCACTGCACCGACACCTTCACACTAGAATCGGGGAATGAACTTCCCTAATGCACAGACACACACATTGCATTGCATTCATATTCATATTGCATTACAGGTAATCATTGGATGTTATCTTATTTCCTGCTCTGTAACAGGTACTTTCCAGGATTACAGATCAACACCCGCACCGCTATTCTACCCGCACCAACTGTCGAAGAATCATGGATCTGTCGCTACTCGAAAAAATGCATCGTGCAACGACGGGGAGGCGAAAAAGATAGACAGAAGAGTCGCCACCGAACTTTATTTATCCCATGAGGGGAAAGGAAAATATCGAGAAAACCTTAAGAAAAGAAAGGATAAGATGGTCTCGCAACCATGAACGGGTTCGGAAGCCGGTTATGCGAGGGGAAGGTATTAGCACCCCTCGCATCCATCGTATTCGATGGGAACCTCAGAAGTTAAAAGACTAGAAGGGTAGAGAAATTCTGCTGAATGATTAAAAGATGTTGTAGCAAAATTATTTCCCCCACTGTGAGCCTATAACCACATGCTGTCCATAAACTAGAGTCCCGGCCTTCACTATAGTAGTCACCAATGGACCCCGTCCTTTGTTAAGTCTTGCTTCAACAACATATGCTTGAGCAGGCCCATCAAATCGTGCTTTAAGGTCCATCATATCAGCCTGTAGGAGTAAAGCTACCTCTAAGTTATCTAGTCCAGTCTTTTGAACCGCTGAAACTTCAACAACCTGAATATCCCCACCCATCTCCTCCAGCAGCAAGCCCTCAAAAGCAAGCTGTAATTTTACTTTTTCAGGATTTGCACCGGGTTTATCACATTTATTGATTGCAACTACAATAGGTACATTAGCTAATTTTGCGTGGGATACGGCTTCAAGTGTTTGGGGCATTACACCATCATCTGCAGCAACAACTAGCACTACTATATCTGTGACTGCTGCACCTCGTGCACGCATTGCACTAAATGCAGCATGACCGGGAGTGTCAAGAAATGTGATTGATGCTCCTGATGACATGCTCACCACAAAGGCACCTAGATGCTGAGTAATGCCACCAGCCTACTTGGCTGCCACTGATGTTAGACGTAAGGCATCGAGAAGGGAAGTTTTGCCGTGATCAACATGACCCAACACTGTTACAACTGCAGGACCTGGTAAAAGTTCTGCACCTTCGGTTGAATGTAACCTCTTAACATTGACGCCAACCTCCATTGCAGCAAGCTCAGCAACATCCATAGTGAGAGGGTCAGACTCTGATTCAATCTTTTCACCAATATTTGTGAGAATATCTTGCAAAGAAGATACTGATTTTCCAGGACGCTTTGCCAATTCAACAAGGGCCATGCCTTCAAATATTTCTATTGTTTTATCAGAATTAGATTTGGCTGATGTGACATTACGAGGGACATAGGGAGCTTCAACAGGAGGCTGATTTCTACTGTCTTTTCTCACATACTTCTCCTTCTTTGGGGTCTTCAATCCATATGCCGCGTCACTTCTTGCCCAGACTTATGAGCTAGCATGGAAGCACCGTGTTCCACTTTCTTTACTCCCAACATAAAACCAGCCGCACCAGGAAAAGAGCGATTGATGAAATCAGGAATGCATCTTGCTGAAGCGTAAACAGATTGTTCAGCAAATATAGATGTAAAACTTGACCCTCGCACATGCTTACGTGACGCTGTAGCCAAAGCTCTGGTAAAATTCATATATATTCTTTTTTCAAGTTCCAGCCACGCCATTCATAAGCTTGTAATCAATTAGAGATTTAATATTCTAACATTGTTTGCAACACCTCAGTCGTCAGACAATGTATAGAAAAATCAGCCACAGAGAAGATGAAGACAGTGGCGTGGGAGATTGCACAGGTGGCGGCGGCGATGCCTTGCCCTTCGAATGGAATCGAACGAGAAAGAAAGGAAAAGTACAGAGGCAGACTGATTCAATATGAAATTTCCCTTCTTTATCCCTTTTTAAGAACTGATCTCTTCTGCTCCTTTTCTAAAAAAAAAATAAACCTTTCTATGCTGTGTTGGTCGTGCCTGGGTTATAACGTTATAGTTGTTGTTTTCATGTTGCAGGTTATGGCTTGTAGTGATAGCAGGGTGCAAGTTCGAGATCAAAGGGTGCAGATATTTTGTAGAGCAAGTATAAATGGTTTATGGGCGATGTTGACAATGACGTAGATGCGGCAGATGGTTCTGATGATTGAGCACAAACTTTGGGAACTATACTAGCCTTGACATCAACATTATTTGATTCAAAAACTTTTGGTACTGAATCAACAATACCGGCAGCGGTAATTGAACTGATTGAGCTCAGCTTGTATTGGAATTTTCTTCATCACAATCATCATCCGAGGGATGTTGTGTTCTCAAAGTATCATTCTCATTGGAGAGTTCTTTATCTTGGATGTTAGAAGAATCGTCACTATGATTGACTTCATCTGTTTCAACAACTGAATTCCTGCCACTGGTAAGATTATTTTGATCCATACCAGAACCTGCAGCAAATTCTTCTTTTGAGATTTCTAAAAAAAAACAATAATATCAGTTGATTCAGAACATTTTCTATCTTTTTTTCCTTTCATTTTCTGCATTTTTCTTTGTAGCCGAATGGAGAAGCGGCTATTTTGTATTCATTGGAGAGACTGGTAGAGAACACACCCGAGTCATCAGTACACGGAACTACAGGATGTTTTACTTTATACAGGTCCACAAAATGATGAGCATCTACTGATGGAACGGACAGCGTCCTGATGTTCGACGTCAAGCAAAGTTCAACCGGAATTTTAGAGGACTTCAGCTTTCTCCAGTGTTCCTCCTCAAAGAAACATGCATGTCAAATTCTCCCAAGAAGAAAGTTAAGCATATCATGTATCTCTCTCGGATTAGGTACCTCTCCACAGTGAAAAGTTACGTAAAGACCTTGCTCTCGAGCGAATTTTAATGCTGGAAAATATGTAACCCATTCACCCACAGCTGGATTCCCAGAGAGGTCAATTCCAACGACCCCAAAATGCCTCATCTCCAGGGTAAACATGACAGTTTCCATTGCTGCTTCTGATGTGTCCCTTCGGTCAATGCTTAAGAGAAGTCTAACAAAGATTTGTTTCCCAGTACTTTATTAATTTTATCATTTGTAACTAAGACTGAGTGTATAGGATTTGAATGAATTTGTAACTCCTTGTTATGAGGAATAAAACGCACATCAACTAGACTCACAGCTCTTAGGCATTCCAAAACATCTTCAATATAAGAGCGCTTGCTCATTCCTTTGGTCTCATTTTTCTTTGGAGTAGTTCTCAATCCCACATACACAACATTTTCTGACGCAAAATCTTCAACAACTTCTTTGGTAACTCTTGTAACAGTAGTATGGTCAGTTGTAAGAATGTGGATTACGTCAAACAGCGTGAATACCTCAGATAATGAACGATCACTTTTGAGGATAACATGCCCTACTTGAGAGAAATCTATGAGACCCTCGTGACCCAAAGCTTTAGCAATTTCTAGAAGGGTGGAGTCTCTAGTGGATCCATTGAGGTGAGCATGGAGTTCTACCTTTGGCATTGGCATACACCACTCCATTTCTCTCTTCTCGACTTGGGTGATACTTTGAACTAGTGGATCCTTTGGCATTAAAGTCAATCACAGAGCAAACTTAATCATGAGTCAATTGTCAAATCATTCTTGATGTTTGCCATTTGAAAACATGATGAGTCGGAGTCTTCATGGAACACTCCATTTAAATCAATGCACCATGACCTTGATAACAAGGTAGGTCCTTTTCTTGCTGATGAATTAAGTCAAACCTGGACTTCGACATACACTTCACTCATTCCTACTTAATGAACCCCAACCAAAACCTATCCAATTCGGCTCAATCTTATGATGGAAGCAACGTATATTTTTTTATTTTTTCTGGTCCTGACAATCACGTATGCTTATCTGTTTGTCTTCAAGGGCCTTGCCTTGTCTCTGATAAGGGTAACCACTTGATGACTTGAATATAACCTCCTTGATCAGGTTAAAAATCATTGGTAATTTTTGTTAGACACACATTTCTTGATCCCCTGTGAAATGCAAAATGCTATGCAATGCAATGCTTACGTATGTACTGATGCAATGAAATAAAACATAAGCCAGAGAGGTCGGTCAAATTTTGGGGTACAACAGGATCAAATGCAGAACGAGATGCAAGATGTGCGCGAGAAGCTTGCTCTCTTTATGCAGACCATGGAAGCTATTGCAAAAGGTCAGGAGAATTTGCAGGCCATGGTCCAGCCTCTGTTGGCCCGAAATGCTGGTCACGGTAACGAGGATCATCAGTCTGTACGAGTCGACACTGCTCATGGAGATGGCACTCCCACGCCAGTGGCTCCACCTGTAGTCAACATGCCTGCTGCTAACGTCAACAACGCTACCGCTGCTGTGAATGGTAACGTCGGAGTTGGGAATGAGACTGCTTTCCATAACGTAGGGCTTGGTGATATCAACATGGGTGATAATATGGGAGGCAACGGCTTTGGCAATGCTGGATTCGGGTTCAACGATCAGGGATTCGATAACGCTGGGAAATATGGTTTCAATGCTCAAGGCTTTGGGCAAGATGGTTATGGTGTGGCCAATCAGGGCTACGGAGGTTTTGGAAATGGAAACGGCGCTGGGTTAATGGCTTTTGGGCTTGCGGGAGGTATTCAGGGATACGTCAACAGAGGTCGAGGTCCGGTGATGAATCAAATTCGAGCTGGCCGTAATAATGGATATGATGGGTATGGAGCTGGGAATGGTATGTGGCAAGAAGATCAGCAGGAGGACGCTTTCTCCGGCGGAGGTTTCGAAGGGCCAATGGATGACTCCCAGAAGATCAGAATGCTAGAAGAGCAGATGAGGGGGGTCCTGAACCAAAGTGCTGTGGGCTTGGACATGGCAACAATGGGTTTGGTACCTGGTTTGAGGGTGCCAATCAAATTCAAAGCTCCTACGTTTGATAAGTATAAAGGGGACACATGTCCGAAAGTGCATGTGCGAGCCTATTACAGAAAGATGTCTGCATACTCAACTGATGAAAGAATGCTAATGCATTTCTTTCAAGATAGTCTGTCGGGTCCTTCCTTAGAGTGGTATATGGGGTTGGAGCCAACCGATATCAAGACATGGAAGCAATTGGCGGAGGCATTCGTAGCTCACTACAAGTATAACAGCGACTTGGCACCCAATCGGGTCCAATTGGCAGGGCTGTCGCAGAAGAAGGGGGAGAGTTTTAAAGAGTACGCGCAAAGGTGGCGCGATATGGCTGCCAGGGTCCGTCCTCCCGTAGAAGACAAGGAAATGAATGACATGTTCGTCGGCACATTCACAGGATTGTTTCATGACATGCTGTTTCACACATCCCTGGCCAGTTTTTCAGACCTAATTCTGATGGGAGAAAAGATCGAGCGTAACATTAAGCAAGGAAAATTCCAGGTTGAGGAATCAACTGCATCTGGCAGTAATAGGAAGGCTTTTGGTGGGCGCCGTCAGGGCGAGGCAAGCACAGTATTTGGAGGCCGAGGCCGAGGCCGAGGCAGGGGACGAAACCAATATCATCAGCCGCAGCAGGTGGCGAGTGTTACTATCCCGTACCAGCGACAACCACTTCAACAACAACAACCGGTTCAGCAGCAGCCAATGCAACAGCAACAGCCGCAGCAGTCTCAGCAGGGGGCGCAGCAGGCTCAACGAAGATTCCAGGGTGGTAAACCAAGAAGAGTGTTTGAGAAGCCTCCCACGACATATGCTGATTTATTGCAGACATTGTTGGGATTGAACCTGGTAGAGAAGAGAACTCTGACACCGATAACGGGAGCTCCTCCGTTTGGTTATGATGCAAGCAGGCACTGTGAGTTTCATTCTGGGGCTCCGGGTCACGATATAGAGGGTTGCCATGCTTTTAAGCACGTTGTGCAGGATCTTCTGGGCAATAAGACTATCAATTTCGGAACGACGGGTCCGAACATAGTGCAGAAACCCATGCCTAATCATGGGGCGAACGCCATTCTGACTGAGGAAGGTTTAAATCTGATTATGAATGTCGACGATTTAAAGACGCCGCTGAGCGAGATAAAGAGCCGATTGTTGCAAAGGGGGTGTTTATCCAGGATGTGACGAATATTGTTTAGAATGCTGGACCCTAGCTGGGGGGTGTGATGATTTGAAGAAAGGCATTCAGGATTTAATTGATGGGGGCACATTGCAGTTCGACCGAGCAGCAACTGAAGAGCCCGCAGGGGCAGCAGCAGATGATCAGAGTGATGTGGCCACTGTAACGATTCCTCGGAAGACAATCACTATTGCAGCACCAGCTCAGCGACCACCGATCACCATAACTAAGGCCGAGCCGATCCCGTGCGAGAACATGAAAGCAGTCCCCTGGTCATATGGGTTGGAGGTGTATTGTGACGGGATAAAGATTGATGTTAATAAGCAGCCAGCCGAGACTGTGGATAATGTTGTTGGTTCGGGAGGTATGACAAGGAGTGGTAGGATCTTTATATCACCTGAAGTGGAGGCCGAAAGACTAGCAAAAGGAAAAGGGAAAGTGGTTGAGAATGTTCCGGTGCAAGCCAGCGAAAAAGAATCGGCATCGAAAGATGTAGAAGAGTTCATGCGCTTGATTCGAAAAAGTGATTATAAGATTGTGGAGCATCTGCAACAGACGCCGTCCAAAATATCTATCCTGTCATTGCTGTTGTGTTCTGAAGCTCACAGAAATGCTTTGTTGAAAGTCCTGGATACTTCCTTTGTACCCCAAGACGTCTCTGTAAATCAGCTGGAAGGAGTGTTGGCACATGTGAATGCAGGCCACAGCTTGGGCTTTACTGACTTTGATTTGACCCCGAAAGGGAGAGATCATAATATGGCATTGCACATATCTGTCGAGTGTAGAGGATCAGTAATGTCTCATGTACTGGTCGACACCGGATCGTCTTTGAATGTGATGCCTAAGAAGGCGATGATGAAGCTGGATGTTAGAGGGATCTTGTGCACGCCCAGTGACTTGGTAGTCAGAGCCTTTGACGGCACGCGAAGAACAGTCTTTGGATCGATCACATTGCCTCTACAGGTGGGGCCGGAGGTGTTTGCCACTGAATTTTATATCATGGATATACAGCCTGCGTATAGCTGCCTGCTAGGAAGACCTTGGATTCATGGGGCTGGGGTAGTCACGTCCACCCTGCATCAGAAGCTAAAATATATGGTCGGAGACAGCGTAGTCACTGTATGCGGAGAAGAAGACATCCTGGTCAGCCATTTTTCGTCATTTAAATATGTGGAAGTCGACGGAGAGATCCACGAAACGCCATGCCAGGCATTTGAAGGGTTGCGTATCAAGGACAAAGGTCCCGGGCCGAGCAAAGCGTCGGAGATAGCCGTCTCATCGTATAAAGAAGCGCAAGCTCTAGTGGAAGCAGGAGAAGCAAAGGGCTGGGGCAAAGTGCTGGATATTCCTGTAAAGATGGACCGGTTCGGGCTGGGATACCAACCATTGTCGTCAGCACCTGCTGTGGGGGCACCTCGTTTCAGAGGGCCAATCACCATCTCTGCCAGTGGAGTGTGTCATGAAACCGTCAATGCTGCTTCGGAGTCTGACGAAGGAGACAGCGACTGTGATATGGATGTCTAGATTCAGCCAAGCACGCCAGGACAGGGACTGTGCAACTGGTCTATTCAAAAGTTTGTTCCTGTGACTCTTAAACAGTAATGCTTTGCTTTATTAATTGTTGAATAATCTGATGTCTTGCCCGGGGCATCAGGATTTGCTTAGGGCTGTGTTGTTATGAATATTGCGTGTTAATCATTAAATAAATGGCGTTTTTTCATGTGCAAATACTGTAATCTTTGTCTTTCTTGTTTTATATTTTTCAATAAGATGGCAACGTGGGTTATTCGCTTTATACGCATTTTGAAGCACTTAACCATTCCTTTTGCAGGATAACATTTTCAGATGACATCCTTGAACCACCTATGACTCGTCCCGACTTCGAGCACCCGGTATTTCAGGCCGAAGAAGAGGTTGTCGAAGATAGCAACGTTCCTGAAGAACTGTCTTGGTTGGTGAAGCAGGAGGAAAGAGCCATTCTGCCTCATGACGAGGTCATCGAAATTATCAACTTGGGGTCAGAAGGGGTCGAGAAGAATATTCGTATCGGAGCCGCACTGCGGAGCGATATCAAGCGAAGACTGATTGAAATGCTCCGAGAGTATAGTGATGTATTCGCTTGGTCGTATGAAGATATGCCAGGGCTCGATACAGATATGGTTGTGCACCGTCTGCCACTGAAAGAAGAATGCCCGCCAGTCAAACAAAAGCTTCGCAGAACTCGACCAGATATGGCAGTGAAGATCAAAGAGGAAGTTCAAAAACAGTGGGACACTGGTTTCCTGGCTGTGACAAAGTATCCCTCATGGGTTGCTAACATCGTACCAGTGCCAAAGAAAGATGGCAAGGTTCGAATGTGCGTGGATTATAGAGATTTGAATAAAGCAAGCCCAAAAGACGATTTTCCACTTCCTCACATTGACGTGCTAGTTGATAATACTGCTCAGTACTCCGTATTCTCCTTCATGGATGGCTTTTCAGGCTATAACCAAATTAAAATGGCGCCAGAGGATATGGAGAAGACCACTTTCATAACACCTTGGGGAACATTTTGCTATAAAGTGATGCCCTTTGGTTTGAAAAATGCTGGGGCAACATATCAGCGTGCGATGACGACTCTTTTTCATGACATGATGCATAAAGAGATCGAAGTTTATGTGGACGATATGATTGCCAAATCCCAGACGGAGGAAGAGCATCTGGTGAATTTGCTGAAGTTATTTAAAAGGCTTAGGAAGTTCAGGCTGAGGCTGAACCCTAATAAATGCACCTTCGGGGTGAGATCGGGTAAGCTCCTGGGGTTTATCGTAAGCGAAAGGGGAATAGAGGTCGATCCTGCTAAAATAAAAGCGATACAAGAAATGCCGACGCCTAAAACAGAGAAAGAGGTGCGCGGGTTTTTAGGGAGGTTGAACTACATCGCTCGGTTCATATCTCACCTAACTGCCACGTGTGAACCATTATTCAAGCTGTTGAAGAAAGATCAAGCTGTAACGTGGAACGAAAATTGTCAAAAGACGTTCGATAAAATAAAGAAGTATTTGCAGGAGCCTCCTATTTTGATACCCCCAGTGGCAGGTAGACCCTTGATCATGTATTTGACGGTTCTTGAGGGAAGCATGGGTTGTGTTCTCGGTCAGCACGACGAGACAGGGAGAAAAGAGCATGCGATCTACTACTTGAGTAAGAAATTTACAGACTGCGAATCTCGATACTCAATGCTTGAGAAAACTTGTTGCGCGCTAGCCTGGGCTGCCAAGCGGTTGAGGCAATACATGCTGAATCATACAACCATGCTCATCTCGAAGATGGATCCTATCAAATATGTATTTGAAAAGCAGGCGTTGTCAGGGAGAATTGCCCGTTGGCAGATGGTCTTGACTGAATATGACATCCAATACGTCTCGCAAAAGGCTATAAAGGGGAGTGTGCTGTCTGAGTATCTGGCGGAGCAGCGTATTGAAGAGTACCAATCGATGAGGTTTGATTTTCCTGACGAGGATATCATGTACCTAAAGATGAAAGATTGTGAAGAGCCGTTGCCAGACGAAGGACCGGAGTTGGGTTCCAAATGGAAGATGATATTTGACAGAGCTGTGAATGCTTACGGTAACGGAATAGGGGCAATCATCACTACGCCACACGGGTCACACATCCCGTTTACTGCCCGATTGACCTTTGCCGTTACCAATAATGAGGCCGAATACGAAGCTTGTATCATGGGGCTTGAAGAAGCCATTGATTTGCGAATTAAGAATCTGGACGTATACAGAGATTCAACTCTGGTGGTGAATCAGATCAAAGGGGAATGGGAGACACGTCAGCCCAATTTGATACATTACATGAATTATGCAAGGAGGTTGTTACCTTTCTTCGACAAGGTTGAATTGCATCACGTACCGAGAGCAGAAAATCAGATGGCTGACGCCCTGGCCACTTTGTCTTCCATGTACAAGGTCAACTTCTGGAACGAAGCTCCCAGAATCATTATCTCTCGGCTTGACAGACCGACCTTCGTATTTGCTATTGATGAGGCATCTGACGATAAACCGTGGTATTTTGATATCCTTAATTTCCTGAAGAACAAAGAGTACCTGGCTGGGGCATCCAGTCAGGATCAGAAGACTCTCAGGAGATTAGCGGGTAATTTCTATTTGAATCTGGATGGCGTCTTGTACAGAAGAAATCACGACTTGGTGTTGTTGCGTTGTGTAGACGAAAGAGAGGCAAAGCTGCTCATGGAGGAAATACACGAAGGTACCTTTGGCACGCATGCTGGTGGGCATGCTATGACAAGAAAGCTGCTGAGGGCAGGTTATTTTTGGCTGACTATGGAAACTGATTGTTTCAAGTTTGCGAGGAAGTGCCACAAGTGCCAAATCTATGCTGACAAGATCCATGTGCCTCCGAGCCCACTCAATGTGATGTCATCACCCTGGCCATTCTCGATGTGGGGAATCGATATGATTGGAAAGATCGAGCTGACAGCTTCTAATGGGCATCGTTTCATTCTAGTGGCAATCGATTATTTCACCAAGTGGGTGGAAGCGGTGTCCTACACAAATGTAACGAAGCAAGTGGTGGCCAGATTCATCAAGAGAGATATCATTTGCCGATATGGGATCCCCGAGCGGATAATCACGGACAACGGTTCAAACCTGAACAACAAAATGATGAAGGAGCTCTGTCAGAATTTCAAGATCGAACATCACAACTCCTCCCCGTACCGACCCAAGATGAATGGCGCTGTTGAGGCGGCCAATAAGAATATCAAGAAGATCGTTCAGAAAATGGTGGTGACCTATAAGGATTGGCACGAGATGCTACCTTTCGCTTTGCATGGTTATCGTACGACGGTACGCACATCAACCGGGGCAACCCCGTTCTCATTAGTGTATGGAATGGAAGCGGTATTACCATTAGAAGTTGAGATCCCTTCTCTGAGGGTATTGCGAGACGTTCAGCTGGACGAGGCAGAATGGGTAAAAGACAGGTTGAACCAATTGAGTTTGATGGACGAGAAGAGGCTAGCTTCTCTAGCATATGGTCGTTTGTACCAGAGCCGAATGAAGAAAGCGTATGATAAGAAAATACATCCGCGAAGCTTTCAGACGGGCGACCTTGTGCTGAAAAGGATTCTCCCGCCGCAAGCGGATCACAGGGGCAAGTGGACCCCCAACTACGAAGGGCCATACGTTGTCAGGAAAGTCTTTTCAGGAGGAGCGTTGTTGTTGTCCACCATGGACGGAGAAGACTTCATGTCACCTGTAAATTCGGACGCAGTTAAAAAATACTTTGCTTAAAATAGACCCGCTGGACAGAAAAAGAGAGTCCAGGCAAAAATGGGGCATCCTGGCGAACCAAAAACAGAATGAAAGGTTCGGGCAAAAGTTAGGGATAAAAATTGAAAAAATGTACACCCGCGAAGTTGAAAACCTACACTGGGCGGCTTCGGCAAAAAGGGGTATCCCGGTGAATTGAAAACCCGTAAAGGGCGGTTCACGCAAAAGTTAGGGATTTGAAAAGCAAATGACTGCGGTCCGAATTTGATATTGCAGTGGGCATTAGTGCGGGAGAATACTTGGGGGGTCGATTATCAGATACAACCGTTTCGGAAGTGTGAATACCGGGAAAGCATTAGAGTCGGATGAGTCATGGGAGGATCAGTTCGTGGTGTTCGTCTGCATCCCGTTGCCGACATGTGTACAAAATTTAATTTGTCAAAATATTTATGCTTCTTGTGCATACTTGTGTATTTGCTTCGCGTAGCTTCCTCATTTCAGGAGTTACATCCCGTGTATAAAACTCCGCCCATTCAGGGGCCCAATCAATAAAATATGTTATTCAGTACTTGATGCTGGTTCTTTACTGTTTTGTGCATGATAAAGCGCCTAAGTTTACTGAAAATAGCATGTGTATAACATCACTGACCCTTGCCAACAATTGCTAAAGCTTTGAATTAACTGAAAATAGCGTCACTAACCTGAATCGATTTGGTTGTATAGGCTTGTTTTGTGTTGTTGCAGGTTTCGCAACCGTACGAGGAAGATAATCAAAAGACTCGACCCTCACGCAGGTCGTGCATGTTCTCACTGAAGAAGGATAGGATTCCCCAGCTAGTTGTAGCTTATCCAAGAGGACATGCTCCAGCAAAGCCATTTATTCTCAGCAGAATTGGCACTTCCAAAATTATAGGCTGTGTTCAGGCAGTGTGGTGTCCCCCGGAGGGACCCCTTGTCTCGAGCAGAGGGGTTTAGCCTCAGCAGATTAATATTTCAGATTGGTGAGCTGTATTCAGGCAGTTTACTTTTCCCGCAGGGTCATCTACTCTTCCCAGCGGATTCAATTGATTTTTCCCAGCAAGTATTCCTTCCAGTGGAGCTCGAAGATTAAGACTCTCCCCAGCAGAGTTGGTGTGGATCATGGCATTTATTTTTCCGGAACACCGTGTGATACCCGTTCACTTTCCCGCAGAAGTTCAATCATACCAGGCGCATCTGTTGTTCCCCAGCAGAGTTATATTCCCCAGCAGGGTGTTCCTTCAACGAGGTGCTTGGTTTAAGTTCCCAATGTCCCAGCTAAGTCGACTTCACTCTCCCAGCATTTATTTTGCTGGGATAGTTCGGTGGCATCTGGCTATCCTCAGCGGAGTCGGCATCATCTTCAGCAGTTATTTTGCTGAAGCAGTTCCTGTACCCAGCAGTTCGAGTCTGCATTCGCATCAGCGTATAGTGTCATACTTGCATTCACCAAATAAAAGTGTAGCATTTCCATGTCGAATGGAGCATTGCATCATTGCCGAACATATGCATTTGTGAAACATAAACTAGGTTGGCTAACCGTTTGTTTCAAGTATTGTTCCTCTTGCAGGTAGAGAGAGCCCTTGCTCAGGAATCAATAAACATTCAGGACCTCGACGTGAGACATCCGGCGAAGTGTCAGTTGTGGCGCTACTCCCCCACAGAGTCAGCAGGATAAGTTTCCCCTTATCCCCAAGCAGAACTATTGGTCACCAAAGGATTCATGAATCAGAATTTCAGAGGCTGCCGCCAGAGCAGGCATCCGGTAGTTTGGTTTCCAAATATCCCCCAGTAGAGTCAGCCTCGAAGTTGCTGTGACATCAGTGATAAGAAGCTCACGGACCAATGGAAGGATGAGTCCTAACGTGGACAGTTTTATTGACGGGTTTTCTTTTGTGCTAGAGATGATTGTTGGAATGTGGAGTCCTAACGTGGACATTTCCTCAAGTTGACGATGTGTGTTAGTCCTAACGTGGACAGGTTCGAGTTCTCGGTATTGATTGGGTGTGGAGTCCTGACGTGGGCGAAGGTTGATTGTTCTTCGTGTTGGTGTCCTGACGTGGACAATTTATTTCCAGCAGTTATCTCTATTTGTAATGGTGAGATGTGCGTCCTGACAGGGACAAGTTTGTGGTTCTTCGTGATGACAAGGTACGAGAGTCCCGACGTGGACAAATTCATCCTTCTTCGTGTTGTTGGCGAAGTCTGAGTCCTGACATGGACACAGTCTTATTTCCCCAGCAAGTCAAAGACGCGCAAGTCCTGACGTAGACAAGTTTAGTTCTTCAGCAGGATGAGATAGAGGTCCTAACGTGGACAAGTTTTATTTTCTCAGTAAGTCAAGAAGCGAGTCCTGACGTGGACAAATCAAGACGAAACGTGAATCCTGACGTGGACAGGACTATTCCTTACATGGAAAGAAATTGATTCCTTACGTGGAAATACGTTTATTCCTCACGTGGAAAGGCGAGTCCTGACGTGGACGATGTATTACTGGCTTGAAAGAGTTCAGTCCTGGCGTGGACGGAAAGAAGAAACGGTATTCCTTACGTGGAAAGAAGAAGCATTCCTAACGTGGAAAGAAAGATTGATATAGTATTCCTCACGTGGAAAGATTGGGGTTCCTTACGGGGAAAATTTGTGGTTCCTAACATGGAAAAAGAAAGATTCCTTACGTGGAAGAGTTTGACAAAGCAGAGAAAAGTCACCCCTTACGTGGAAAGACGTTTATTCCTTACATGGAAAGGTGAATCCTAACGTGGACAATATTATTCCTAACGTGGAATGGTTATTCCTTACGTAGAAAGGTGAGTCCTTACGTGGACGGTGGTATTCCTAACGTGGAAGAGTTTATTCCTAACGTGGACGATTTATTTCTGACGAGAAGGCAGACGAGCCATCCCCAGCAAACCTGTTGAAGTTTCTCGAGTTGACGGCAGTTGGAGTCCTAGCGTGGACAAAATTCTATCTCTGCGATGATAAAATCTTTTTCAGAACGATGAAAATAGTCCCCAACACGGTCGCGCGAGATCAGTGGGTTGTCATAACAGTCAGATTCAGCTGATGAATGTCGTTCCCCAAGCAGGAGCATAGTTTGTTTCTGCGGTTGGCAAATTTCTGGTTTCACTGGTATTCAACCGTCTCGTACCGCAAATGTCCGAAGGCTCCGGGCTCTTCACCCAATCGGGTCCAAGCCGCTTGAATAGGGGCAGCTGTTGCACCCTAAAAATTTGCCCAACCTTATTCACTTGGTTTATGTTTCAATTGCATTAGCATTTGCATAAAGAGTCATGTACATAGTCCACACATCTGCATAGCATAAGCATAGCAAGTCATCCAACAGGGGACCAATCATTATTATTATCTCTATGAGCCTATCAAGAGGTTGTTATCCTAATTCAATCCCATTCAAGTCATCAGAAAAGAATTTGAAAGCAGAGAGTTCAATAGATCAAGCTTTGAGTCTATCTCCCATCTGAGGGCATCTGAGGATCAACAAGGGAGTTATGAGCTGTGAACTGAGAGCATGGGGAGTATCTAGACATCTTGGAGTACTTAGAAAGGCATTTGGAGAAGAAAACAAGTTGTTGATGTGATCACCAGAATTACAGTTGAAGATAATCAACTAGGGTTTCATCTGGGTCAACCCTGGGTCAACCCTAGGTCAAAGGATTGTTTGAAGGGCATTGAGGGCTATTGAAGAGATGTGGGGTTCACCATTTGACATGGATAATAAGGATATGTTGTTATGCTAAGAAGAAATCAAGAGAAATCAAGGAGAAGAGGAGGTCCTAAATTAGGGTTTCTATGTAAAATCCCCTAGTTTAGGTCAAATTTCCAAGCAAGATAAGTAAAAATGCAAGCTTCATATGGATCCTTGGCCAACATGGAACTTGTAGAGGATGTCAAGACCTTTAATTTGAGTGGTGGAAGACATCAAGGATATTTGTAGAACTCAAGTTATGGTCCTTGCAAGTTACAGGTCATCTGGGGTATCTGAAATTTTGTCTGTGAAAGTGACTTGACTTCCAAGCTATTTTTACGCCTTAAGGAGATTTCAAATTAATTTATGGTCAAAATAAGAGTTGTTCCTCATTGTCTTAGCTTTCTAGAATGGTATGGTATGCCTTCATAGGATGTGTGGAACTCTACTTATGGTCTTGGCAAGCAAAGGGTATTTTGGTCATTTGTGAATTACAGGTCATTTTAACCTATGCCCAAAACTCATACAAGGAAGATTCAAATGGAAAACTTTACAACATCAAACTTGTTCCAAATGACATTTTGAGTCTAGAAAAGTGACCATGAGAGATTGGAAAGATTCATAGCACAAGGTTTCAAAATTGTTGGATTTAATGAATAAAAATGGCCTTAAAAATGAGATTTTTCATATCTTGGCCAAATGAAGCAAAATTATAGGTCATTTTGAATGGAAAGGTAATTTTAAAGACATCGGATAAAGTGGAATTTTGGGCTTAGTTCATAATTTGTGAGTTATCCATGGTTGCTTGCAATAAAAGAAACATAAACCAAATTCAATGGAAAGAATGCAAGGGAAACTTCTCCAAGTTTCTAGGAGGTTCTAACCTCACATATATATTGATGCAAGATGGTTCATGCCATGGTTGGTGATGGCATTTTCTCAAAACCTCAAGTTTCATTCATTTCCTCCATTTTACAAAAGTATCTCAAACTCTCTTAATTTCTCACCAATCTTCATCATTCTTGATCTGAGTTTCATCATCATCCTCCATAGATTACAAGTCTCATAAGAGTTTGGCAAATTGGAGCAAGGATAGTTCTATACAAGTTTCATCATTCAAGGTTCAAGAAATTGGAATCACATGATACAAGAAGTTTGAGCCCAAATATTTGCATACAGAATCAAAGTGGTAGTGTGTGGATCAATTTCAAGTCCCTGCAAGCATTGGATCGAAGATCTCCATAGCTGTTTCTCCATTTTTCAACAGGTTGGTATCTTTGCTCGATTTGCATAGTTTAGGTAGCATGATAGGGTTTTGATAGCTTAGGCTGGTTAAGTTAGGTTAGATGATGATTTTCACTGAGTTTAGAGAGGTTTAATGGAGGTTGCTCATAGTGCATCAAATCTGGTTGGATTGATATCTCATGATTCAGTGCATGAAATTCTTGGCTTATTAGCTTATGGTAATCAACATGAGTTGTAGATAAGTTTAGGACAAGATTTGGAGAGTTTTGGAGGAATTGATCACAGGTGTTCATGGTGGCTTATGACTGTTATCTCTATCGAATTAGTTTATTGCTTGAGTTTTAAGAGATATTATTATCATGGCTGTGTAGAGGGATTAGAGTAGACCAAGTTTGCTTTTTATGTCGATTGAATCCATGGTCAGATGAGGGAGAACAGAGTGGTCGAAGGTGCGTGCATGGAAGGGTTTTCTGAAACCCTAGGGTTGCTCAAGGTGGAAGACGATGTCTGAGCCACACGATGGAGAATTTGACTTTGACTGGGGCTCTAATCCAACAGATCATATTCAAACTGAAAACGGAGGGAATGACTTAGTATGAAACGCGACGTTTCATTTAAAATGAAACTCTGGGCCTGGACTCAGCTTGCTATACACACCCCTCAATCGATGAGCCCACTAAAACACACGTGATATTGTTGCTAAATGCACCGAGTTCTTTTTCATTTTTCTGGCTTTTTCCAATTTATTTTCTGAGCGAGTATAGGCCTCACACAATTAATATGCGCACCTCCTTTTTCCAGCCCACCATGGATATGAACTGCAGCGAACTGCTATTCTCACCCCCTCCTTTTATTTTCTTTATAGTTTCATTTTTTTTCCTTTTATTTTTTCATGCATCTTACAAAAATCATATAAAATTGAAAAATCATTATTTTTTGATGGTTCTTTTTGCATATTTTTCTTTAAAGAGTCTAGAAAATTATAAAAAATAAAAATTGCATTTTATTTTTCATTTGATATTTTTCCCATATTTTCCAAATAAATAGCATTTTAAATAGTTTCATTTCATGCATAAATTTGTTAATTTTTGTTCTAACCCATGCTTTAATATTTTTTGTCCATTCTTTTTAGGTTTTTTAGTTTAGATATCAAACTTGTAAATACAATTTAATTCATATTTTTAGGAGTTAGTTTTAGGTGACTAGTTTAGGGGTAAACAACATGAACAAATTAGGGTTTTAAGTGACAACTTAGGAGAAGTAGTTCATTTCCCTTAGGACTTAGGGATTAAATAGTTTAGCTATGGGACTATAGGGGCTATGGGTAGTTATTAGATCCCCTTAGAAAAGTCAGGATTCCCCTACTGCTATTGATCTACTGTATATATCTGATTGACTGGTGTGGTGTGCCCTTTGGGGATGATTGCTTGCTTGTTTGGGTATTGGGATTGTCTGGGGATTGGGGGAAGCTGAAGACTGATGATGATGAAGCCATTGGAGATCCAGAGACTGAAGACCAACTTCCAGAGTTAGAGGAGAGATTTTTGCCATCAGCTGTTAAGGGGATTAGGGTTTAGGAACTAGGCAGAGCTCTAGGTTAGAAAGCTTGATTCTCAAACATGGAAGGTTTTGACTGCCTCCATTCCTCTCTGTGATACAGAGTCTCTCTGAGACACTCACCCCCTTCCTTTGGAAGGCTTGGTGCTATTGTCTGAGGGATAGAACTCTTGAGAGAAAATGTCTTATGTGTTAGTAGCAGTTGGTTTACCACCATTGGTAGTCAACTAATTGCTTAAACACCCAATACACTCTGGTGATTGATCCCTCAGCTTGGAGGATAGGACTTGAAGAAAAGCCATTGTAGACTGAAGATTGACAACCAAAGCCTTTGCTAGAAGACTGTGAAGATAGAGAATACTGCTGACTGAAGCTTGTAGCTGATTGGAGATGACTTGAAGATGGATATTGATGTAGAGCTGCTGTGGCTGTTTATTTTGCTGTATTTCAATTCTGATGTATTGACTGGTTTTCCTGACTGTATTGTTTGCTGTTTACCCTGCTGGGTTGAAGGTGAAGCCTGTTCACTTTTGCCTATTGTTTTCCAGGTTCGAGGTTGAGTGGGACTCCCTTGCCTCGCTTGTATTGTTGCATTCATGCATTTTACTGTTTTACTGTATATATCTGCTATTGTTTCTGTTTCCGTCTATTCCCTTAGGATCTCTATTTCTCTCTGTGCAAGAGAGGAGCATGATAGACACTAGGTCTTGACCCATGCATGATAACATTAGGTTAGTTTGATTCCCTTTTCAACTATAGGATAGAGCTCTGTCTCTTCTTTCTCAAAACAAACAGAAAAACACAATAAAATTTCAAATACAATAAAAGACACTTCTTTCGTAAAAGAATGTGAACTCATCAAGACGTCATTTTCGTCCGCTTGGACTGCTAATAAAAAAAAAAACCTTTTTCAGAAGGAATAAAATCAACCAAGACAAGCCTGTGTCTTTCGTGGCCCGAACTACGTTTGCTCTGATCTTTCATGCTGTATGAAAGTACGTAGGCATAGGATGCGATATCCTAGCGAGCAACCTTCCCCTCCTTTCCCGTAGGTAGGCGAACTACGTTGACTCTGATTTCTCGTTCCAGACGGGAATACGTAGGCATAAAGTGCGATACTTGGCCGAGTCATTTTTATTTTCATTTTATTTTCTTTTTAACCCTTGACCTATAGTTTAGATAGAATAACAATCCATACCCGAAAACAAGCGTGGATCCCGTCGAGTACGACGGACGTGAGGGGTGCTAATACCTTCCCCTTGCGTAACCGACTCCCGAATCCAGGTTTTGGTTGCGATGACCATACCTTTCCCGTGTTGTGCGAGGTTTACTCTGAGCATTTCCTTTCCCTCCCGTGGGATAAATAACGCACGGTGGCGACTCTTCTGTTCAGCCGGCGCCGATTTTCGCAGTAGCGACAGTAATCTTCGAAGTCGCCACGACAACGACCAATGTCACAGTAGCTCCGGTTACCACTGCAGAATTTCCCTATGGCATGTCTCAGGATTTCGTGCCACCATTCAGCAATATACAATCTTCAAGTCTTAATCCACTATTTGATTCAACAATCAGGAATCCCATTTTCACTCAGGCGGGTGGACCAACTACGGTGCGACCTATTTTCCATAATCAACAGCCTATCTTTGATGTGCCCGACGGTTCTGAAGTCGAGGATGAAAAGCATGAGAAACTGAGGGTAGAAATGGACATTATGGCTAAAAGAATGAGAGCCATCGAAGGAAGCAATGTTTTCGGGTCTGACGCCAAAGACATGTGTCTAGTGTCCGGTTTGGTATTTCCCCAAAAATTCTAGATGCCAGTGTTTGACAAATATGAGGGGACTACTTGTCCCAAGGTACACCTGATCATGTACTACAGGCGGATGGCTTCACATATTGAAAATGACAAACTGTTGGTGCACTGTTTTCAGGACAGTCTTAAAGGAGCATCAGCTAAATTGTATCTCAGCCTGGATTAAGCAAAGATCTATGGTTTTCAGGATCTTTCAGATGCCTTCATTCAACAATATAAATACAACATGGACCTGGCTCCAGACCATCGTCAGCTCCTCAGCATGACACAAAAGAGCACTGAAACCTTCAAGGAATACGCGCAAAGATGGTGCGGGACTGCTGCCCAGGTGGAGCCACCCCTTACTGAAAAGGAATTGGCAGACTGGTTCGTAGTTACGGTCAGACCAGAATTTTATGAGCGACTAATCAGCATTGTCACGACCAATTTCTCTGACATCGTGGCAGTAGGGGTCAAGGTTGAAGCCGGTTTAAAAAGTGGGAAAGTGGCTACTCTAAATACTAATTCAAGCACCAGTGTTGCAAAGAAGCCGACCAACAACTTTCACAAAAAGAAGGAGGGGGATGTAAGTGTGGTAACATATGGAGAGAAGGCACAAAGTTCCAGGAACCATCGCCAGCAATACCATCCACCATCATACATAGCAGCTGTGACTCCAGTTTTTCAACAGTCATCGCAGCAGGGTCCTCAGCATGGGGCATCCAGCAATCAACAACAGTATCATCAGGCGCAGGGTCAACAGCCTCAAAATAGGGCTCCAAGGGTGAATTACCAGGCGAATCGGCCAAAAATACAACCTATTCCAATGAGTTACACTAATTTATTCCCAATGCTGATAGAAAGAGGTTTGGTCAAGACAAGGAAATTGGGTTCTCCACCTAATCCACTTCCGTTCTACTACAACGCCAATGCCCGCTGTTTATTCCATGAGAACGCTCCGGGCCACGATCTTGAAGGATGCTTCGCGCTCCAGCACCTCGTCCGAGAGTTAATTGAAAAAAAGAATTCTATCCTTTAAATACAATCACCCGAACGTAAAGAATAACCCTCTACCAAATCATGGTGGAGTAAATGCTATTACTGAGTAAGGGGAAGGGTCTGAAGATAAGACAGTTACTACTATTGATGAGATCAAGGTACCATTGGTGGACCTACACAAACATCTTGCTCAAGCATGGGTGCTTAAGACATCTCATGAAGACTGCGAACAATGCATGCTGAACCCAAAAGGTTGTGATATTGTGAAAAAAGACATTCGAGTAATGATCGAACAAGGGATGATAAAGATTGCTTGCAGGAAAAAGGGGGAAGATGTGGCAGTCATTGAACCCATGTTTAATATGCCTAAAGAGCCTAACAAAAGAGCTGTGTTCAGAAATAATAACAACGACTACAAAAATGTCCGACCAGTATTCCGCGACGACGCACCCCCGAAATTTGGGAGAGGGCAAGCCAGATTTGAACCAAGGGGAGGATCTAAACCTCACCCAAGGGCCGTAACACCAAAACAGGACCATTCATGGTGTGAAGGAATTTTCAGAGAAAAGAAGCCAGCAAATGTAGCCAACATTGCCGGTGGGAGTAGGATGACCCGGAGTGGTCGCATATACCAACCGCAGACAAATAATGTGGCTCCTCCGCCAACAATTTCCGTTCCAAAAGCTGTTGTTCCTAAAAAATCCATTCCAGAGGTAGTTGTCACTAAAGAGCCTTCGGTCAAAGGAAAAGAAAGCCTAAAAAATGATGAAGAAGAGTTTCTGCGAATCATCCGACGAAGTGATTACCGGGTGGTAGACCAACTGAATCAGACGCCATCTAAGATATCAGTCATGTCATTACTTTTAAGCTCTCCGGCGCATCGCCAAGCTTTGTTAAAGATCTTAACGCAAGCCCATGTTACCAAAGATATTACAGTGGGGAAATTCGACTCCATTGTGGCAAACATTACAGCCTGCAACACACTAAGCTTTGGTGATAAGGATCTAACAGCTGAAAAGCGCAAGCACAATCGTGCTCTGCATGTGTCGATCAAATGTGAAGAAGATACATTGTCCAGGGTTCTTGTTGACACAGGATCCACGGTCAATGTGATGCCGAAGAGGACACTAGCCAAGCTGGCTTACCAAGGTGCTAACATGAGGCTAACTTCTCTCATAGTAAAGGCATTTGATGGGTCTAGAAGAGCTGTGATAGGGGAAGTTTATCTTCCTATCATGATAGGACCGCAGATCTTTGAAGTCACCTTTCAGGTGATGGATATCAATCTGGTCTACAGTTGTCTACTGGGAAGGCCATGGATACACGCAGCTGGCGCTGTTACCTCTACTCTCCATCAAAAGATGAAGTTTGTGGTTGATGATCAGTTGGTCGCTGTCGCTACTGCGAAAATCGGCGCCGGCTATGACAGAAGAGTCGCCACCATGCGTTATTTATCCCACAAGAGGGAAAGGAAATGCTCAGAGTAAACCTAACGCAAAGAGGGAAAGGAGTGGTCATCGCAACCAAATCCTGGATTCGGGAGTCGGTTACGCAAGGGGAAGGTATTAGCACCCCTCACGTCCGTTGTACTCGACGGGATCCACGCTTGTTTTCTATCTAAAGGTGTGTTATTCTATCTATTCTACAGGTCTGGGTTAAAAAGAAAAGAAAATGACTCGGCAAAGTATCGCACTTTATGCCTACGTATTCCCGTCTGAAACGAGAAATCAGAGTCAACGTAGTTCGCCTACCTACGGGAAAGGAGGGGAAGGTTGCTCGCTAGGATATCGCATCCTATGCCTACGTACTTTCATACAGCATGAAAGATCAGAGCAAACGTTGTTCGGGCTACGGAGGACACAAGCTTGTCTGACTGTTTTTTATCTCCTTATGAAAGGGTTTTCCTGATTAAGGGTCCAAGCGGACAAAAAAAAGACATTTGAAGTTTGTTTTCAGTCTTTTATGAAAGAACTGTTTTTTAGTCTGTTTGCAACTTGTACTGCACTAAAGACTTGTGATCTGAGAGTGACTACGTCGCATGTCACCCTAAGGGCACCACACTAAGCAGCCAAATTACTGAAGAGTGACCCTCCAGCAACCCTTTCTCAAATAGCTTAAGGCTCGTAATGTACAACACGCGTTATCCTTATTACCGTGTTTTTGAATTTTGAGATGAGAAAAGAAAGACGCTCTAAAAAGCCTATGGTTGAAAGGGAAACTATCCTAATGTTATCATGCATAGGTCAAAACCTAATGTCTGTCATAATTCCCTCTTGCACAGAGGAAATCAGAGATCCTAGGGGATAAACAACAAAAGAAAGCAAGCAATTAACAGTAAACAGTAAAATGCATGCAATACAACAGTACAAGCGAGGCAAGGGAGTCCCGCTCTACCTTGAACCTGGGAAAACAACAAGCAAAGTGAATCAACTTCACTTCAAACCTATAGTGCAAGCAACACAAGCCAACAAACAATACAGAGAAAAACAAAAGATACAGAGGAGGCAACCCAAGCAACAGTACCAAACTCCTATAGCAAACAGCAACAACAACTCTAAACAGCAAAGTTGGATAGACATCAAAGTTGACAGCAATGGCTTCATCTTCAAGCAAGCTTCTATCTTCAAGCTTCATCAATCTTCAAGCTCCAACAAGCACACTCCAAGAAGAGGATTAATCCTCAAGATCAAGTTATAATGTTAAGAAACTTAATGACAACCAAAGGAAATCACTAAGAACTCAACATTGCAAATGAAAGGTATCCTCAAAGTTCTACTCACTTGGGCATACCACTCATCCCTCCTAAGGAGAGATGGAGCTTCCCAAGGAGGACTTTATGTCATTGGATAGAATAGAGGCAAATAATGCACTCCATGTTTGAAGAAAGAATCAAAACTAGGTCTAAGGCACTTCCTAAAATCCTAATTTCCTAAGCTCCTAAAAAAAACTCCACAAGAGGAAAAGCCTTCAACTCCAAGCTCCAATCTTCAATCCCAATCATCTTCAATGAATCCAGAAGCTCCAACAAAAATAAATCAAGCCTAAACCCATTCCAAAGCAGCCAACCAAACCAAACAATCCAAAGCACTCAAGAGAGGAATCCACAAATACAAGCCACTTGCAAAATACAACTAAAATACAAAACCAAGTTGTAAAATTCTAATTAATTTCCTAGGGGAACCTGAATACTTGAACTAACTAGTGTAAAAAGATTGAAGCCTAAATAAACTTCTAAGTTATCTAAACAATTCCTACATTGAGATAGGTCAAAGGAATCCACAAGTTTGGGAGGGTCCTAATCTCAATACCTAAAATAGACCTTAATGTTGTTCTAAAATTCTAATAAAAATGCTAGGGTAACATGAATATCTACCCTAAAACATACTAAAAGATCTAAGCCAGAAAGATTACCAGATGGAAGAACAAAAATAGTCAAGGCAAATGAAGAAATATGCAAAAATAAAGAACAAAATAAAATGTGAAAAATAATATTAAATTGAAAAATGCATGGAATTGCCTTTTGTTAATTTCAGAAAATCATAAATTCCATCAGGATCATGAGGATATTTTAAAAATAATTTTTGGATCAAAATTGGAATTTATATGATTTTTGGAACAAACAAAGCAATTAAAATAAAGAAAATAGAATAAAAAATCAATTAAAAGCTGAGAATTAAACGTGGCCTTTGGATGAGTCAACCGGTCAATGCTATCCAACGCGCCTCATGATGCCACACAATTTAGTGAAACGACAGTGTTTTGATCTCAGAATTTCCAAACCAACTTTAAGTCACATGCGTTGGATCTTCAGGCCAGTCAATGGTCCAACCTAGATCTAAAGGTTCAGACATCATCTTCTTCACATTTCCAGTTCTCCTGAGTGAGATTGAGCGTGGTGGTTGGTGGTGGCCGGAGAAGACTCCGGTCGTCTTCTGCGGTGAGGGTCCAGGTTCAGATCACCAGAAATAACAAACTATATACCATTTCTAACCAGAATTTCACGAGGAATCCAAATCTATCATCCAAACATCCTAATTCTCAACACATAATCAAACACGATCCAAGTTTCAGAAATAGCATCATCAACAACTCTCACTAAACTCAAAACTAATGGTATAGATCTCTTCATCTCGTTGCGTACATCAACCTGATCTAAACAACTAGCATTAAAACCTTATGAATCAAGAGATTCAAGTCCAAACAGTTATGGCATGTCATCTTCAATCATCATCAAATGCTTCAAGATCAAGCCTGGTATAGATCTTGAAACAGATGCAGTTAGAACTCGTGGCTTGCTTCAAAAAGCTCTAGAAACTTTCAATGATCCACAAGGAAGAGATTGCACTCTTCAATTTTGCTTGAATTGGCTCCAAACTCAGAATTCGATTTGCAATTGCAGTTATGAAATTTTGCTTGGTCTTTCTTGATCTGGTGCGAAATAATGCTCAACCTTGATCTGAACTTGCTCTAATGAATATATAGAATCATTTCATGGGCTTTTGGATCCAAATTGAAGCCCAAAACAGTCACTCACATTTTCTGGTTTTTTGACTCAAAGGCAATGTATCAGTCGTGCTTTGCAAGCTTCTCCTTGTTCCAGAAGGTTCTCACACCTTGCACATGTCATTTAGAATGAGTTTGAATGGAAAGATTGGTCTGAATTGCCTTGTGCATTGATTTTGCAATGTTACTTACAAGTGAAGCAACCACATGGCAACTTCCAAAACTTGAACTGAACTCAAAATTCTGTTAAAACCAAAGTGTTTGAAATGTGATTTCCAATCAGAAAATGTACCCACTTGCTTGGTTTGAGGCATCTAGCACAAAATCACATTTTCCCTCCTTTCCATATTTGAATTTCCTTCATTTTCAAGCCATTTCGAGTGACTTTTTGATATGAGCCAAAACAAACTCTCATGACCACTTGGTTGCACTCAAAACATCATTTTAAGCAAGTTCCATGTTGAACAAATCTCCATTTGAAGCTTGCAAGTTGGAGATATAGACCTATGATTGAAAATGACCCATAATCTCACTTTCCCAAAATACCATTGACTTGTAAACCTTATAACTTGAGTTCTACAAATCAGATGGAGGACTTCTAGTACAATTTAGAAATCTAAGATCATGAGGAACAACTTTCATGTTGACCAAAAGTTCTGGTGAAACCTCCTTCTAGGTCAAAAATAGCCTTGAAGTCAGATGATTTTCACAGACAAATTTCAAAAGCATCTGAGGACCTGTAACTTGTCTGGACCATAACTTGAGTTCTATAAATCCCCTTGAGGACTTCTAGTACTCCAATTAAAGGTATTGAGAAACTCTACAAGTTACATGCTGGCCAAAGATCCATTTGAAACTTGTATCTTGACTTATGTAGCCTTGAAGTTAGGCACTAAACAGGGTAATTTGCACTGAAACCCTAATTTAGTAACTTCCCACACTCTTGACTTTTCTTGACCTGATCTTGGAACAACCCCAAAAGTGTCTCAACATATTAATCCATGAACTCCATGACCTCAAAGTAGGCTTGAATGCTTTTCAATTGCATAATTGACCTAGGGTTGATCCAGATGAAGCCCTAATTATCTGCACTTCAACTGTGGCTCTTGCATTTGACACAATGGCTTAATTTAACTCCAACATGGCTCTCTAGGCACCCCATGAGCTCTATAAACATCTCATATTCACAGTTCATGCTTCACATCCCATTGATGGTCCTCAGCTGATCCTCAAGATAGTAGAAAATCCATATGTATGCATTCAAACTTCTCAAGACCTCCCACCACCTCCTGATGACTTGGACGACTTCTCAAGTTTGGATAAGATTTCTTGCTAGGCTTCTCTCGGTAATAATCACACTTGATCCCCTGTTGGATGAATGATATGCCATGATATGAAAATGATAGAACTATGCAAATGATAATGCAATGAAACATAAACCAGACAAAAGATGTTGAGCAAATTTTGGGGTGCAACAGCCACTGTTCATGGAGAAGAGGATTTAATGGTGAGAAACCTATCCTCATTTCGATATATCGAAGCTAACGAAGATTCCCTTGAGACAACCTTTCAAGCGCTAGAAATAGCCCACACTGTTCTAGTTGATGAATCTGACATAACTCGCGGTCCATCCTTCACCTCTGTTCAGAGTATCAAGGCGACGCTAAAAGATGGAATCCAGTTGGGATGGGGGGAGATCATTGAAGTCAACGCTCGGGAAAAGAACGATCGACAAGGGTTGGGTTATAAACCAACTCTAGAAGGCGAGCCGGAAGAAAGCACCATGAGGAAGAAGTCTTTGAAGGAAATATTCACCAGTGGCGGAATACAAATCAACGCTATCATTGCTGAGGATGAAGATTGCAATCTAGATCATCTGATAACTCGGGGAGGAGCAGCTTTGCACAACTGGGAGGCTATGGAAATTCCTGTCTTTTTACCTTTAGAGTAATTCATTTTGCTTGTTAGCTTTGTGTTTTCTTTAAAACTCCTGGTCTTGCCTAAGGCCTGCGAATTATTTTGTATTGGGCCACTTTGCGATTTGAAAATCTATGAATGAAAAAGTGTTTTTGTTAAAACTCTTGTGTATTTTCTGCTCATCATTTTCACTCTTTTTGTTAAAAGGAAAAAATGGCAATCTTTTGGAAAAATAAAAACAACCCTTCATCTGCATGTCTGTGTGTGTGTGTCTAATTGTTCCCAAAAATAAAACATGCATAATACCTCCATTACCCACAGAATCCCATGATCCTTCGGTTCCTTCTACTAGTGGTTCATTTGTCTTTCAAGCTGAAGAAGAGAATGATGAAGAATTAGAAGTCCCAGAAGAGTTGAAGAGGATGACTGAATACGAAGATGTGTATCTCTAGTCGTACAAAGAGCAGATTGAGGTCATCAACTTGGGATCCGAAGAGGAAAAAAGAGAAGTCAAGATTGGGGCATCATTGGGGCCAGAGATCAAGAGCAGGCTGATCGCGCTCCTCAGAGATTATGTCGACATATTTGCTTGGTCTTACCAAGACATGCCAGGGTTGGATACCGACATTGTTATGCACAAGCTCCCCCTGAAGCCAGAGTGTCCTCCGGTCAAACAAAAACTTCGCAGATCAAGACCTGACATGGCTCTTAAAATCTGAGACGAAGTCAAGAAACAAATTGATGCAGGCTTTTTAGCGGTATCCAAATATCCAGAATGGGTGGCAAACATCGTACCAGTCCCAAAGAAGGATGGCAAAGTCCGAATGTGCGCCGATTATAGAGATTTAAACAAAGCAAGTCCGAAGGACGATTTCCCTTTACCACATATCGACACTTTGGTGGATAATACAGCCAGCTTCGCAGTATTCTCATTCATGGATGGATTTTCTGGTTATAATCAGATAAAAATGGATCCTGCCGACATGGAGAAGACAACCTTCATCACACCCTAGGGCACCTATTGTTATAAGGTCATGCCTTTCGGTTTGAAGAATGCAGGGGCTGTGTATCAGAGGGCCATGTTCACACTCTTCCACGATATGATGCACAAAGAAATTAAAGTATATGTGGATGACATGATCGCAAAATCTCAAAGTGAAGAAGACCATTTGGATCATCTGTTAAAACTATTTGAGAGACTCTGAAAGTATCAACTAAGGTTAAATCCAGCAAAATACACCTTTGGGGTTCGCTCAGGCAAATTACTAGGCTTCATCGTTAGTCAACGAGGAATTGAAGTAGATCCCGACAAAGTTAAAGCAATCCAAGAGATTCCTGCTCCTAAAACAGAGAAACAAGTCAGAGGATTCCTCGGACGGTTGAATTACATCTCCAGGTTCATCTCCAATCTAACTCCTACTTGCACGCCAATCTTCAAGTTGTTACAAAAAGATCAGACGGTAGTATGGAACGAAAGCTGCCAGTCTGCATTTGAGAAAATCAAGCAGTATTTACAAGAACCTCCGGTGTTGATTCCTCCTGTGCCAGGAAGGCCTTTGTTCATGTATATGACAGTACTAGAAGATTCAATGGGCTGTGTCTTGGGCCAGACTGATGAGTTGGGAAATAAAGAACACGCAACCTACTATCTGAGTAAGAAGTTCACCGATTGCGAGAGTCGTTACTTTCCCCTAGAGAAAGACTGTTGCGCCTTAGGATGGGCCGCTAAGCGTCTGAGACAGTATATGATTTGCCACACCACAATGCTGATTTCTAAGATGGACCCCATCAAGTACATCTTTGAAAAGCCAACTCAAACAGGAAGACTGGCCAGATGGCATATGCTCTTATCAAAGTACGATATTCAGTATGTTGCTCAAAAGTCTATCAAGGGAAGTGTCTTGTCAGAACACCTCGCAGAGCATCCCATGGAAGATTATCAACCACTCAAGTTTGAGTTTCCTGATGAAGATGTAATGTACATTCAGCGCACGAAACCAGATCATGGTCCTGAAGAAGGTCCTGAGCCTGGATCTCGATGGGAAATGATGTTCGATGGAGCGTCAAACAAGAATGGACATGGTGTTGGAGCTGTTTTGAAAAATCCAACCGGAAGGTATACTGCTGTCATAACTCGACTTTGTTTCTCGTGTACGAATAACATAGCCTAGTAAGAAGCCTGCTGTTGCGGTGAGAATCGTGATACCAAGCTATTGATTAACTTGAATCTTAATTCTTAAATTCACAACCAGACTTTAATTTATCCAAAGGAAATGTCTAAAGAGAGAAAGAACCTTTTGCGCGATGTAACAACAATGCTAAGAGATTCGGGGATCGGGGGTTGGTTATGCATAGGGTAGGTATTTCACATCCTAAACATCTGTAGTACTCTACAGGAACCTTTTGTTTGTTTGCATGCTAAGTTTGGTAAATGTTTGCTAAGGTTTGGGGTTGGGTAAAGGTGTAGGTTAAAACCTAAAGATAGTTTCTAAGTTTGCTCGCAAAGACGTTGCGTCCTCTGCCTACGTATCCTAACTAGGATAGAATCAGAGCAATCGTAGTTCACCTCACTAGGGATGAAGAACACTTGATTATGATCAAGGTTCAAAGGGGAACAAATATTATAATGCTTGTATAGAGTTTAACAAAACTCTCTAGATCTATGTTATAACACTCAAGAGGGGAGTAAGTAATCATTGCTATGATTCTTACATAGAGTTTACAAACTCTATCCTAGGGTTGTAGTTGAAGAAACACTCCTAGTGAGGGTGAGTTTTCTAGACTTAAAGCAAAGTCTAATGGCTCATATGTTCTAACTTAACTAAGCTAGGGTTTAAGATGACTTCACAAAGTCAAGGGTAACGGGTAATGAACTATCCATGACACAAGGGTCAATGGATAGACTTTTCCTTTGGAAGGAGAGATAGGCAACTTGGATGAGAACTAAAAATTTCCATCACTTGGGGAATAAATACTTAACAAAGCAATAAACAAATAAGCAGGATGAATAAGGTTACTACCAAGTAAGCATGCATATCACAATAGGCAAGGATCAAATAATACAAATGGTTACAACCGAGGATCAAATATCTTAACAAAGATGGAAACAATAATCATACAACTAAGTCATAACTTTAAGATGATCATGTTATAAATTCAAAGTGTACCAAATGTAACAACATTTAGGCATTGATGACAATTAAGTACGCAAGGAATGTTCACAACGGTTAAATTTAAAACTTTACGAAGAAGGCAATAATTTTATGGTAACCACCAACAAGAAATGAAGTCTCAACATGTTAAAAAACATAAAGAAATCAAATACCAATAAATCTCACAAGACAAAATAAGCATGGTATGAAAGAAAATCGATCACGACTCGAGGTAACCACCTAAGAATGAACCAACTAACAAGCAGGCAAAAGGTCATTGTAAAAACAAAAAATTGAGATTTTAATCCATTAAATGAAATTAGACATGACAATGAGCAATTTGCAAAAAGAACGGGCTAAAAATAATGAACAATTTTGCAAATAAAAAATGCCCAAAAGAGTTGATCACCAAGGATCGAACTCAGGACTGGCAAGTGAAAGGTACAAAGCGCGCAAGTTTATTACCACTGGGGTGGCTATACATCCAAGTATAAAGCCACCCCCATAAATAGATAACACTAAAATATGATGGATTTCTGGGCAAAAAACAAGTCACCAAACCAAAAAACGTGAAGCAGTCAAACTTGCTCAAAACAACTCCAATTTAAACAAAATTTAAGCCTAAACTGATTGTTTTTTAACAAGGATCATGATGGTATCCACAAAATTATGAAATGATGCTTCTAATAAGAAACACGATTGAAGATGCATAATTGGTAAATGAGTTTCATTTTGATGAAACACACCAATTCAAAGTTCATACACATCAAAAATGTATTGTACACAAGTCACACATATCACAACAGAGGTATTGTACATTTAGGGCTCAAGCAAAAACCAATAGAATGGAAAGTGGCACATGAATTGCAATGATAACATGAAAATGAGGGCAAGCTGTCAAAACAGGTGGAAGATGTGATCATGTACACATGGCCTAACAGTCCTAATCATGTCAATTGATGTTTTTAAAGTTCACAAACCAAACATAAAGGTTCAGGCAGAAGAAAGAAGCATGGCAACATATTGATGAACTTGTGAAAAATGGTGAATTTGCTTTCAAACAAATAAAACATAACCTCAAACCAACAATCAAACTGTTTAGAATTTGAACAGGTAACAGTTACAATCATGTGCATTTGACTAGATTAAAATATGATATGAGGGAGGAATCAATGGTTGGCCAACAATAGTAGCCAAGCTGCAAGCCACAATCAAAGGGCCCTGCTGCCTAGATCTTAACAGCATACCAAACATGGATGGAACAAACACTTTGATCATAACATAATTAATACAAGCATGAAGTCTTAACCAAAACATCTAGAATGCAATGAGAAAACAAGAAGATCATAATCATAATGCCAAGATTACACGCAAAACACAACTCTCATGCCAAGCTATTTGGAATTGAAAGAAATGCAAGTTGAAAGCTAAATCATGGAATAAGCATAAACAGATTGAACAGGCTTCACACATAAACTTAAATCATGATATTAAATGTGTTTAAAATTCAAAATTATCCACAAACAACTTAGAAATGAAAATCACACACCAACTGCTCACTTAAACATGAAAATGCAGAATTTGAAACCAAACATGATTTGAAGAGGTTGAGACCAAAAAGATACCACACACAAGTCTCAAATATGCCTATGGATGAGATTACAACCTAAGATTGATCAAACAATATACACAACACAAACTAGTTATCAAGTTGTAATGATATCACATAGGTGAGCAGGCTGTCATGACAGGCAGGAGGAAAATTGTAAGGCAAACACAAAAGGGGCCTAATTCATACACATACAAACCAAATCATGCTATCTATGCTTATGGAATAAATTCAAAGTTACATAATTAGAAAGTGTGAAGTGTGTGCAGCTGTTGTGGTTTTCAAAACAGTTTGGCAGCAGAGGTTACAACTGGTCTAGCAAAAGGTAGGTGGTCTCATGTTAAAAAGATAGCACATACACATTATAAACATAAGGATAAAGGAGTTTCAACTCAGAAAACAAGCATTATGCATTTGGAACACAAACTGGTATGGTCATGGCATATTTTGACTTGAAAAAGCAATTTGAAGGTGAGATGATGAACCAAGTAAGAATAGATCAAACAAACAAGATACACACACCAAAATCATGAAAATGGATGAGTTTGTATTTAAAAATCAGGCCTGTGGCAATTGGAGCAGAATTTGGCATATTTATGGCTGTGAAAAAGCTATTTTGAAACAGAAAAGTGGGATTGCAGGGCATTTTCAAGGCAATGAGATTTATGATGAAACAAATGTCATACACATACAATAAATATGTTAATAGATGAGATTATGCTCAAGAAATAGATCAAATCATCACCAAACAAAATATGGCATTTTGAAACTCATGAAATACAAAAACAACAACTCAGTCAGGCAGCAAACAAGTTCATGGCAGTTGGGATGATTTGGCACCACATACAAGTTTCAAACATGTAGAACATTGATTCTATATACATGGATAAAGAAAAACTCAGTTGGAACAGAAAATGGTATATTGGTAGTATCATAAGGTTTTGAAAATGCAGTTGGAAGATGACAAAACAGTTTTGAGCAAGTAGGGCCATTTTGAACTTACAAGTACAACATACAATCTCAAAACACATTAGTAAATGATTCTACAACTTAAAATCAAACAAAAACTGCTCCAAATAAGGACTGGTATGCTGATCCACACTTTACAGCAAAACAAACAAACTCTCACAACATGCCTTAATGAACAAATCTCAATTCTCAATATTTCAACCAGTTCAGGCACTATAAGTAAGATCATGTAAACATAAATCAATAGTTTAGAACATTTAAGACACAACATGGCAAGCACAAGCAGTCCAATACAAAACTCATGATAATGGTAATGCAAAATGACACAAAATATCACAAGTGTGAAAACAAGAGCCAAACTAGATTCAAACATGATCTAGGGCAGGGGGATTTCATGAAACATCTTACAAGTTAATCAAACATCATCAATGAACCAGGGCTAACAGATCTAGGGCAAGCACATCAACATTTCAATGTTGGATCCCTAAAACTACCATATAGATAAAATCTTCAAAATAAGTTATACACAATATCAAAGCTTAATATTGGTAACATATCATCAATATATCATTCATGGATAATATACTTTGACAAAAGCAAGTACCATGACCATAAAACATGAGTTCTTGACAAAGAAGCAATATGGGACAACAATGACTATATTTCACAACAAGCATCTCAAAATGGTAAAACATGACAATGTATGAACAATAAAGGGTTTGAACATTACATACCTCTTGTAGACAAATCTTGAGCAAACTAAAAAGCTAAGAAACCCAGAGACCTTCTTCTTTGGCAAGGATTTAGAGCTTTCTTCCTCTTGAAGCAACAAGCTATCTTTCAAGACAGTTTGAGTTGTGAACTTCCCAGCTGGTTTTTGAGACTTTGGATAGTTGAGATATGATATATATGAGGTGTTAGGAGTGTTGGAAGGGTGGGAAATGCCTCAAGTAAGGATTTGGCCTCCAAAGTGCATGAAAGTCAACATACTAAGGTATGAAGGTTGACTTTTAGGAAAATGATGTTTTTGGGTGGTTTGAATGTATGAAAACCTCCTACACAATGGATTGTGTAAATGGTTTTGAGTGGCTTGGAAGTGGTGGAACTGAGTTTGAGCACAGTTTTGCTCAAGACAGATTTTGGTGGAAAACTTGAAGTTTTTGAAAAATGGAGTTTTTGAGAAAATGAAAGAGAGTTGAGAGCTGTTGTTTCTCTTGGTTTCTAAGAGTGCTCTGGTGTGTCTAACATCATAGAGATTTCCTCTATTTATAGTGAGAGCAAGGGCGAGGGCAGCCTTGGCTTTTCCACATTTTGGAGGGAGTTTGTGAAGTTTTGAAATGAATCTTGCCAAGATCTCTACATATCAGTTCCATGGCTCAAGGAAAGTCAGAAAATCAAGTGGAATGATGTATGAAGTGACTGCATAGGGCTTAGAGTGATGAGTCTTGCAGCTGCAATAGTTCTTGGAGGAAACGTTTCTCTTTCCTCTTACACATTTGATTATTTTATTACAAGTTACTTGCAACTTGCGTCTCTCTTCACATCCCTCATTTTTCTACATTTTCACTCATCCACACCACTAATTATCAGATTGAATCATAAGCCAAGGGTCAAGGATAGCTCAAGTTGTGGAAATCTAAAATTTGAAAAGTGTTGGATTGGTAATCTCAAGTGTGGCAGCCCTAACTTTCATAATCCATAACTTTCTGCTCAAACATGCTATTGAGGAGTTCTACCACAATTTAGAAATCCCTTAAGTAGCTCTATAACTTTCATGTTTTTGAGATTTCCAAATTCTAGATGGAACTAGGTTGAAAAACCCTTCCAAGTTGCTGAAAAATCAAGCTTAAAAGGCCAAATAACTTAAAAATTTTCTGTTATTTCCCTTCTTGAAATGAAATTTGTCATAACTCCAAATCTATGCATTTTTTAATCATGGACCACTTTGAGGCTTTTGTAGGACTTGTCAAGAGCTTTCCAATGAGCTTTGAGCCACTTCATTTGGATGTGTAGTTGAGGAGTTATGGTCTTGCCCCTTTCAAAACCCTAATTCCCGACTTTTGCAATTACTTCCTAACCCTTGATCCAATGGTCATGAAATTTTATGGGAAGGTGTAATATGACACAAGGAACATTTTTTATTCACATCTTGAAGTCAAATTTCTTATTGTTGAAGAGTTAACTTTTCGGTCAACCGTTCGATCAATCGGTGACTACCGAGTCGACTGTTGGGGCTCCGGGTATTCTAAGGACTTGAAACTCTTTGGATGGACTTTACTAAGCCATAGGAACTTAATGGACCTTAATCCCACTATTGAAACACCTTTAAAATCAAAAGTCAAACTACGGTTGACTTTTCCTAATCGAAAACCCTAATCGGGTATCTTGAACTGCACTGTTCTCAATTCCCAGGTGAGCACCTCAAATTGAATTCATATTTGACCCAATGTAGTATTCTTGATCTTGTTTATAGTTGAATCAGTCCAAAACATTGATTGATTAGATCATCGAAGCCTCAATTTCGACGGTACGGAACCCTGATTCATCTGCATCTTGACAAAGATAAACTCTGAAATGGGTTAAGGTTAGTTAATCAAATGAATATGATCCTAAAATGATGATGAGGATCTAAGGGGTCAAAATTTGGGGTGCAACAGATGCCCCTATTTAAATATCTTCACTAGATGGTAATGAGAGATAACAATCCTCATAGAATCGTAGTGAAAGGTATTTAAATATAGCAAACCAGAAATTTTGTCCCTTAGATCCGATGGTATGCAAAAAGACGAATGCAAATATGCAATGAATCTAAATGATGTTATATCATGCTTGAATGCAAGACAGATGCAGACACACGAGCAAATATAAAAGAACGACAATACAACGAGTAACTACTCACGGGGACCCAACACACTGGGGAAAGATTCAAGGCAAAGATAAGCAAGATAGTTCAAACATGACTAAAGATGATGTTCAAAGGAATCTTTCACACAGGGGACACAAATTCCACCAGGGAATACACATCTTCGCTGGGGAAAGAAGACCAAACCTCACTGGGGATAACTAGATGAGGAAGTCCACCGGGGAAGAAGGCAATTCTTCACTGGGGAAACGAAAGAAAAGAAACGCAAACCTCACTGGGGAATAAACCCACTGGGGAAAACTTTGCTGGGGAACAAATCCACTGGGGAAGTAAAACTTCATTGGGGAAAAGGACGGAACGGAGACCCGAATCTCACTAGGGATAACCAGATGCAAAATTTCCTATAACGAAGAGTTCAAACGGGATCTTCAGGAAAAAAGGTTAGAAACAAGACCGGACGCGCTGGGGAAGCTAGTATCCACTAGTTCCCCGAGACTCGACTGGGAAAGCAAAAGCTTCAATGGGGAAACCGGTGACGACCAGGACAACAAACAGTTTCAAGTGGTGTTAGTTTCACTAGACTTACTGGAGATGATGGTGACACCAATCCAAGGGTTTCCAGAAAGTGCTAAATACCACTAGACTTCCTGGGGATATGGTGACGACCAAATCAAAGCTCCAATTACAATTGGGAATTCCAAACAATATTGATAAACATAGGACTTCCGCTGGGGGAATTGGTAACAACCGGCTAATAACGATTAGTTTTCAAGCAATGCCAGTGACTACTGGACTTAGAGGGGACTGGTGATGACCAAATCAGGATATACCAATAACAATTGATTCTTGGACAATGCTAGTAACCACTAGATTTAACTAGAGAGATTGGTAGCGACCGAGTCCGAGGAGATCAATAACTATTGCATTTTTCAAAGAGTTTGGTAACAACCAGACCAAAGTGATGATAAAAATCTGATTTAAGCGATGCCAATAACTATTGGACTTAGGATAATTGGTGACGACCAAATCGGGTATACAAATAACAACTGGTTCAGGATAATGCTAGTAAACACTAGACTTTTCAAACGATGCTAGTGACCACTAGACTTTAGAAAGATTGGTAATAACTGAATCAAAAGGCACCAATAACAATTGGATTTGAAGGTGATACTAGTAACTACTAGATTCAGAAAGATTGGTAATAACCGAATCAAAAGGTACCAATAACGATTGGATTTAAAGGTAATACTAGTAACTACTAGATTCAGAAAGACTGGTAATAACCAAATCAAAAGGTACCAATAACGATTGGATTTGAAGGTAATACTAGTAATTACTAGATTCAGAAAGACTGGTAATAACCAAATTAAAAGGTACCAATAACAACTGGTTCCAGGCGATGCCAATAACTATTGGGCTTTTAAGGATTTTTGGTGACGACCAACTCACGTACCAATGACCATTGGTTTTAAGAGGCAAATACTAGTGACCACTAGATTTTAGCAAAGATTGGTAACAATCGTATCAAAAGGATTCCAATCACGATTGGTTGGCTTTAATACCAGAATCAGTGACAACTGTGTTTGGAAAATTGTTGCTGACGACCAAATCAAGACACCGAACATAAATGGTTCTGAACAAACGCTAGTGACTACTAGTTTTTCAAAGATTATTGGTGACAACCGGATCAAAGATAAACACTGGTAACCACCGCCCACTAGTATAAATCGGATACTGCTAGTCACTACTAGCTTCCCAGAGAAGATAGTAATCCCAGGATGTCAACTTCGAAGTGAAATTGCAACCATAGATCAAAGATAAAGGTAACGACCAAAGGATCTCAAAGGCAACAGCCATACAAACAAAGACCAAAACCAAATGCAAATAAATGCGTATGCTAGTATGATGTTGTATGTAAAATGCAGACCGACCCGCAGGAACAAAGGAAATCAAAACAAGGAAAACACAGAGGGAACTTGTCACGCTGAGTCTCATTTGCTTCATGTTAGGCGACATTTCCTTTGGCGTAGATAACAATCTTCCAAGATAGACAATATCCTCGTAATCCTGCAGAGGAGAAGTCTTTGCTAAAAAGCAGGAATTGTTGTCGGATGCATCTAGCTTGGTCAAAGGTGACAACAAACGTTCATGACTTTGAGAACTGTGTAATGTTATCAGATTACCTCTAGATTTCTTCAATCACTTTGTCAAATTGTGTTTTCTTTCTTTTTTTAAAAACAAAAATTTAAATTTTTCAGAACACTTTGCTTTCGAAGAAATCCTTATTAACAAATAAGTGAAATTGCATAACAAAAACAGAAGAACATAACAATGATTGGCCAAAATCTGATTTTATTGATAGGCAAGAACTTTACAATGGGCAAAGCCTTGGAAAATTTATACATTTGAAAAAAAATGGCAAACAGAAAAGGTTACAGAATCCCATAATAATCCGGTCCTTTTAACGGTCAGTTCACTTGCTTCGCTGCTTCTGATGAGAATGACAGACGTTGATCTTTCGTCTAACACCTTGCATAAGATTTTGCCCCGGCGTTCGTCAGCTTTCAATTCTTGGACTTCTGTCTTGCTGAAGCACTGGAATCCCCTTTCTAGGTTTTCTGCTTTTAGGCATAGTACTTTCTCACTGCATCTGAGTTGATGGGATACTTGAGTTGTTCGCCATCCATGGTCTCAAGAATTAGAGATCCTCCGGAGAAGACAATTTTCACAACGAAAGGGCCATCGTAATTGGCCATCCACTTACCGCGCATGTCCTTTTGAGTTGGTAGGATTTTTATGAGCACGAGATCTCCTTCCCTATACTCTTTGGGACGAACCTTCTTGTTGAATGCTCTTATCATTCTTTGCTGATAGATCTAACTATGACACATGGCCGCCATTCTTTTCTCATCAATGAGGTTCAAAGAGTCGAACCTTTCTTTTATCCATTCGTCTTCCTCAAGCTCGGCCTCCATCAAGATTTTTAGAGACGGTATTTTGACTTCGATGGGTAGCACAACATCCATCCCATATACTAAGGAAAATGGAGTTGCCCCTGTTGAAGTTCGCACAGATGTTCGGTATCCATGTAGAGCAAATGGTAAAATTTTGTGCCAATCCTTGTATGTTATGACCATCTTCTGTACTATTTTCTTGATATTTTTATTTGTAGCTTCAACTGCGCCGTTCATCTTAGGTCTGTAAGGAGACGAGTTATGATGTTTGATCTTGAAATCGTCACAGAGCTCTTTCATCGTTTTGTTGTTTAGATTCAACCCATTGTCAGTAATGATCTGGTTAGGAATACTGTATCGACAGATGAATTCCTTTTTGATGAAGCGAGCAACCACTTGTTTTGTCACGTTTGCATACGATGCTGCTTCTACCCATTTGGTGAAGTAATCAATTGCAACAAGGATGAAGCGATGACCATTGGAAGCTTTTGGTTCTATTGCTCCAATCATGTCTATGCCCCACATTGCGAAGGGCCATGGTGACATCATCATATTGAGAGGATGTGGCGGGACATGTACTTTATCAGCATAGACTTGGCATTTATGGCATTTTCGAGCGAAGAGGATGCAGTCCGTCTCCAGAGTTAACCAAAAGTAACCTTCCCTTAAGATCTTCTTAGCCATAGCGTGGTCGTTGGCATGGGTACCGAATGTTCCCTCGTGCACCTCGGTCATTATGAGATTTGCCTCTTTTTCGTCGACACATCGAAGTAACACCATGTCATGGTTTCTTTTGTACAAGGTACCATTGCTGAGGAAGAATTTAGCTGATAATCTTCGTATAGCTCTTTTGTCAATTCTGGATGCGTCAGCTGGATATTCTTGATTTTGGAGAAAGTTTTTGATGTCGTGGAACCACGACTTCTCATCGGTTTCTTAATCTATTGTCATAACATATGCAGGTACTATCCTTCTTTCAATGCGAATCAGAGGCACCTCGTTAACAAACTGGACCTTCCACATTGATGCCATCATGGCTAATGCATCAGCGATGTGATTTTCCGCTCTCTGTACATGCTTGAAGGTAATTTCATCAAAATATTTAGTGATCTCCAAGATATGAGTTTTGTAGGGGATCAACTTTTCATCCCTGGTTTCCTATTCTCCTTTGAGCTAGTAGATCACCAAAGTAGAATCACCGATCACTGCCATGATTTTGATGCGAAGATCGATAGCAGCTTCCAATCCTAAGATGCAAGCTTCATACTCGGCTATGTTGTTCGTACATGATAAATAAAGTCGGGCTATGACAGCAGTGTATCCTCCGGTTGGATTTTTCAGAACAGCTCCGACACCATGTCCATTCTTGTTTGACGCTCCATCGAACATCATTTTCCAGCGGGATCCAGGCTCGGGACCTTCTTCCGGACCAGGCTCTGGTTTTGTGCGCTGAATATACATCACATCTTCATAAGGAATCTCAAACTTGAGTGGTTGATAATCTTCCATGGGATGCTCTGCGAGGTGTTCTGACAAGACACTTCCTTTGATAGATTTTTGAGCAACATACTGAATATCGTACTCTGATAAGAGCATATGCCATCTGGCCAATCTTCCAGTTTGAGCTGGCTTTTCAAAGATGTACTTGATGGGATCCATCTTAGAAATCAGCATTGTGGTATGACAGATCATGTACTGTCTCAGACGCTTGGCGGCCCATGCTAAGGCACAACAGGCTTTCTCTAAAGGAGAGTAACGACTCTCGCAATCGTGAACTTCTTGCTTAGATAGTAGATTGCGTGCTTTTTCTTTCCCGACTCATCAGTCTGGCCCAAGACACAACCCATTGAATCTTCTAATACTGTCATATACATGAACAAAGGTCTTCCAGGAACAGGAGGAATCAACACTGGAGGTTCTTGTAAATACTGCTTGATTTTCTCAAATGCGGCCTGGCAGTTTTCATTCCATACCACCGTCTGATCTTTTCGTAACAATTTGAAGATCGGCGTGCAAGTAGGAGTTAGATTGGAGATGAACTCGGAGATGTAATTCAAACGTCCGAGGAAACCTCCGACTTGTTTCTCTGTTTTAGGAACATGCATCTCTTGGATCGCTTTAACTTTGTCGGGGTCTACTTCAATTCCTCGTTGACTAACGATGAAGCCTATTAATTTTCCCGAGCGAACCCCAAAGGTGCATTTTGCTGGATTTAACCTTAGTTGATACTTTTGGAGTCTCTCAAATAGCTTCAACAGATGGTCCAAATAGTCTTCTTTGCTTTGATATTTTGCGATCATATCATCTACATATACTTCAATTTCTTTGTGCATCATATCGTGGAAGAGTGTGACCATGGCTCTCTGATACGTTGCCCCTGCATTCTTTAAACCGAAAGGCATGACCTGATAACAATAGGTGCCCCAGGGTGTGATGAAGGTTGTCTTCTCCATGTCGGCTGGATCCATTTTTATCTGATTATAACAAGAAAATCCGTCCATGAATGAGAATACTACGAAGCTAGCCGTATTATCCACGAAAGTGTCGATATGTGGTAGCGGGAAATCGTCCTTCAGACTTGCTTTGTTTAAATCCATGTAATCGACGCACATTCTGACCTTGCCATCCTTTTTTGGGACGGGTACGATGTTTTCCACCCATTCTGGATATTTGGATACCGCTAAAAAGCCTGCATCAATTTGTTTGTTGACTTCGTCTCAGATTTTAAGAGCCATGTCTGGTCTTGATCTGCAAAGTTTTTGTTTGACCGGAGGACACTCTGGCTTTAGAGGGAGCTTGTGCATAACAATGTCAGTATCCAACCCTGGCATGTCTTGGCAAGACCAAGCAAATATGTCGACATAATCTCAAAAGAGTGCTATCAGCTTGCTTTTGATCTCTGGCCCCAAAGATGCCCTAATCTTGACTTCTCTTTTTTCTTCTTCTGATCCCAGGTTGACGACCTCAGTCTGCTCTTTGTATGGCTGGAGATAAACATCTTCATACTCAGTCATCCTCTTCAACTCTTCTGGGACTTCTAATTCTTCATCATTCTCTTCTTCAGCTTGAAAGACAGATGAACCACTAGTAGAAGGAACCGAAGGATCATAGGATTCTGTGGTGGGTGGAGGTATTCTGCATGTTTTATTTTTGGGAACAATTAGACACACACACACAGACATGCAGATGAAGGGTTGTTTTTACTTTTTTTTCCAGAAAGATTGCCATTTTTCCTTTTAACAAAAAGAGTGAAAATGATGCGCAGAAAATAAGCAAGAGTTTTAACAAAAACACTTTTTCATTAATAGATTTTCAAATTGTAAAGTGGCCCAATACAAAATAATTCGCAGGCCTTGGGCAAGACCAGGAATTTTAAAGAAAACACAAAGCTAACAAGCAAAATGAATTACTCTAAAGGTAAAAAGATGGGAATTTCCACAGTCTCCCAGTTGTGCAAAGCTGCTCCTCCCTGAGTTATCAGATGATCTAGATTGCAATCCTCATCCTCAGCAATGATGGCGTTTATTTGTATTCCGCCACTGGTAAAGATTTCCTTCAAAGACTTCTTATTCATGGTGCTTTCTTCTGGCTCGCCGTCTAGTGTTGGTTTGTAACCCAACCCTTGTCGATCATTTTTGGCCCGAGCATTGACTTCAATGATCTCCCCCCATCCCAACGGGATTCCAGCTTTCAGTGCCGCCATGATGCTCTGAACAGAGGTGAAGGATGGACCTCGAATTATGTCAGATTTGTCGACTAGAACAGCGTGGGCTATTTCTAGCGCTTGAAAGGCTATCTCAAGGGAATCTTCGTCGGCTTCAATGTACCGAAATGAGGATAAGTTGCTCACCATTAAATCCTCTTCTCCATGAACAATGACCAACTGGTCATCCACAACAAACTTCATCTTCTGATGGAGAGTAGAAGTAACAGCGCCAGCCGCGTGGATCCATGGCCTTCCTAGTAAACAACTGTAGACCGGGTTGATATCCATCACCTGAAAGGTGACTTCAAAGGTTTGTGGTCCTATCATGATAGGAAGATCAACCTCCCATATCACAACTCTTCTAGACCCATCAAATGCCTTTACTACGAAAGAAGTTGGCCTCATGTTAGCACCTTGATAAGCCAGCTTGGCTAGTGTCCTCTTCGGCATTACATTGAGCGCAGATCCTGTGTCAACAAGAACCCTAGATAATGTATCTTCTTCGCATTTGACCGACACATGCAAAGCACGATTGTGCTTGCGTTTCTCAGCTGTCAGATCATTGTCAACAAAGCTTAGCGTGTTGCAGGTCGTGATGTTTGCTACAATGGAGTCGAATTTCCCCACTGTAATATCTTTGGTAACATGGGCTTGTGTTAAGATTTTGATCAAAGCCTGGTGATGCACCGGAGAGCTTAAAAGTAATGCCATGACCGAGATCTTAGACGGTGTCTGATTCAGTTGGTCTACCACCCTGTAATCGCTTCGTCTGATGACTCTCAGGAACTCTTCTTCATCATTTTTTAGGCTTTCTTTTCCTTTGACCAAAGGCTCTTTAGTGACCACTGCCTCTGGAATGGGTTTCTGAGGAGTAGCAGCTTTTGGAACGGAAATTGCTGGCGGAGGAACCATATCATTTGTCCGCGGTTGGTATATGCGACCACTCCGGGTCATCTTGCTCCCACCGGCATTATTAGCCACATTTGTTGGCTTCCTTTCTTTGAAAATTCCCTCGCACCATGAATGGTCCTGCTTTGGTGTCACAGCCCTTGGGTGAGGTTTGGATCCTCCCCTTGGTTCAAACCTGGATTGCCCTCTCCCAAATTTCGGGGGTGCATCGTCGTGGAATATCGGCCGGACGTTTTTGTAGTTGTTGTTGTTATTATTTCTGAACACATCTCTTTTGTTGGGCTCTTCAGGTATATTAAACACGGGTTCAATGACTATCGCATCTTCCCTCTTCTTCCTGTGAGCAATCTCTATCATCCCTTGTTCGATCATTGCTTGAATGTCTTTTTTCACAATGTCACAACCTTCTGGGTTCAGCATGCATTGTTCGCAGTCTTCATGAGATATCTTGAGCGCCCATGCTTGCGCAAGGCGTTTGTGTAGGTCCACCAATGGCACCTTGATCTCATCAATAGTAGTAACTTTCTTGTCTTCTGACCCTTCCCCTTCTTCAGTAATAACATTTACCCCACCATGATTTGGTAGAGGGTTATTCTTTACGTTCGGGTGATTGTCTTCAAAGGTCAGAATTCTCTTTTCAATTAACTCTCGGACTAGGTGCTGGAGTGCGAAGCATCCTTCAAGATCGTGGCCCGGAGCGTTCTCCTGAAATAAATAGCGAGCATTGGCATTGTAGTAGAATGGAAGTGGATTAGGTAGAGCACCTAATTTTCTTGTTTTGACCAAGCCCCTTTCTATCAACATTGGAAACAAATCAGTGTAACTCATGGGAATAGGCTGTATTTTTGGCCTATTTGCCTGGTAATTCGCCCTTGGAGCCTTGTTTTGAGGCTGTTGACCCTACGGCTGATGATACTGTTGATTGTTAGAATGGCATTGTTGTTGATTTCCGGAATGATATTGTTGTTGATTGCTGGATGCCCCATGCTGAGGACCCTGCTGCGAGGACTGTTGAAAAACTGGAGTCACAACTGCTATATATGATGATGGATGGTATTGCTGGCGATGGTTCCTGGAACTTTGCGCCTTCTTTCCATATGTTACCGCATTTACCTCCCCCTCTTTCTTTTTGTGAAAATTGCTGACCGACTTCTTTGCAGCACTGGTGCTTGAATTAGTGTTTGGAGTAGCCACTTTCCCACTTTTTAAGACGGCTTCAACCTTGACCCCTACTGCCACGATGTCAGAGAAGTTGGTTGTGACACTGCTGATTAGTCGTTCATAGAATTCTGGCCTGACCGTACTTACGAACCAGTCTGCCAATTCCTTTTTAGTAAGGGGTGGCTCCACTTGAGCAGCAGTTCCACGCCATCTTTGCGCGTATTCCTTGAAGGTTTCAGTGCTCTTTTATGTCATGCTTAGAAGCTAACGGCGGTCTGGAGCCAAGTCCATGTTGTATTTATACTGTTGAATGAAGGCATCTGAAAGATCTTGGAAACCATGGATCTTTGCTTGATCCAGGATGAGATACCATTTAGCCGATGCTCCTTTAAGACTGTCCTGAAAAAAGTGCACCAACAACTTGTCATTTTCAATATGTGGAGCCATCCGCTTGCAATACATGATTAGGTGCACCTTGGGACAAGTAGTCCCCTCATATTTGTCGAACACTGGCATCTTAAGTTTTTGGGGAAGAACCAAACCAGACACTAGACACAAGTCTTTGGCGTCAGACCCAAAACATTGCTTCCTTCAATGGCCCTCATTCTCTTAGCCATAATGTCCATCTCTACCCTCAGTTTTTCGTGCTTTTCATCTCCGGCTTCCGAACCTTCAGGTATGTCAAAGATTGGTTGTTGATTGTTGAAGATAGGTCGCACTATAGTTGGTCCACCCGCCTGAGTGAAAATGGGATTCCTGGTTGTTGAATCAAACAGTGGATTAAGACTTGAAGATCGTATATTGTTGAATGGTGGCACAAAATCCTGAGACATGCCATAGGGAAATTCTGCAGTGGTAACTGGAGCTACTGTGACATTGGTCGTTGCTGTGGCGACTTCGGAGATCACCGTAGACTATGTGTCCATCTTTGCCTTGATTATATTGAGAACTTCCATAATCTAGCTGACGTCACCCTTGATTCCTTCAATGTCGTTGTCCATTTGGTCGAACCTCTGTTCATTATCTGCCATCTTCTTCCGAGCTCTGGATCGAGTGTTGTACTTGTGAGTATTCAACGTGACTCCTTCTCTCCTTTTCTCTCTGAACAAGAACAAAGGATGAGCTGCAGAACTCGGATGCAAGACCAATGCAGAATGACATGCGAATGCAAATGCAGATGCAAATGCACAAACCATTCAAGGAAAAGCAAATTTTTGTTTACAAACAAAAAAAGTTGGAACAACATGTAACAACATGCTTAAAAAGCGTTTTTCATTGATAATTTGAAGTCTATTACAATAGATGGCTCTTGCTAAAAAGCAAGACCTTTCTTACGAGAAGTGAAAGTAAATGCGACATAGGATTACAATCCTTTTTAGGGAAAACAGGAAATTTTGAAGCAATGATCATTCTAAAAAGATGATCCTTCTCCTTCTTGGTCTTCAACGTGAACTCGGTCTTGGCGGATGATTTCCCACAAGTCTTCATTCTCTCATTGTGCTTTGATCAAAGCGTACTTCAGTTCTTCTCTAGTCGTGGGGACCTCAGGTTCCATCATTATCTCGTAATCACGAGTGTAGAACATATTCAGAGCTATTTCTTTTGACCAAAGCAAGTACCCTCTGGTAGTTAAACAGCTTACGTTCTCCATTGGAGTTACACCCAATAGGTGAGGATCTCTCTGAGTGTATTGAGCTCGGGCTTCCAATTCAGGGTTGCGACCATTTTTGCAGAAGCAAGGTCGCAGCAGTTCCGGCTCGAGCTCCAGCCCGGTTGAATACCCATACTGTCGCTGAGCAAGGAGAGGATTGTAGGTGATGACCCCCTTCGTCCCAATGAGAGGCACATTGGGGAATTCTCCATAACTGGGAATCATGACTAGATTACCCAGGCTGATGTCATACCAGGTGATGTCGTAGTGCCTGAGGGTGATGAGCTTAGAAACCCATGCGCTTTTGTTGGGAAGCCTCCAAAGGATGTGAGTCCTTGGAAGATGAGAGGTAAACCACCGATCAAGCAGTGCGAGGCAACATGAAAATTGCCCGAGATCGTATAAGATGAAGCGGTGGATGACCACATAGGTATCCGCCAGTATCTCGTTTACTGGATTTTTGATGATGAGGAGACAGATTCCCTCCTCACTGATGAAGTCATAACTGCTTGGGAACAGATACAACCCATATATTAGAAATGCCAAAATTGCTTCAAAGATGCCTAGATTTCTATTTTCATAATGATATTCGGCCATCTCCATTAAAGGTCCTGCTTCCATTCCGTACCATCCTCCTTTTGCTCTCAATGGTGGTAAATCCTTTGGCTTGAGATGTAGAGCTTTGGCCAAATCTTTTCTCTTTGGCTTTCCATAAGGAAGTGTGAAAGTCCATGGAATCTTCAGGTAATCAGTGTACTCCTCTATGGTTGGGAGCAACTGAAAGTCTGGGAAGACGAAGCAGTGGTAGAATGGATCGTAGAATTCAACCAAAGCCTGCAGCATGGGCTCGTTGACCCGAGCACTTATCAGTGGCAAGAGATCTCCATATTTGGCAATGAAAGCGGCGGGGTTTCTGACAAGTCTTGCCAACATCCTAAGACGACCAATCCTCAAATCCGGGAACGAAAGCATGTCCCTTCTCACCATGTTGTTGTCTGCAAAAAGAAAAGTTTGAATTTCCTTTGAATGGTTAGAAAAAATGCAAATGCAAATGCACATGGTGTCATGGAACTCAGAAATTTACGAACATCAAAAGTCGTTACTTCATTGATCAACAAAACAGGTTTACAAAATATTGTTTCCTCTTACAAGAGTTTTAAACATAAATGATAGCTAATGAATCCTAACAAGGTTCCCCTAGCAGCCTCATGTTGAGCTTCTCGATCTCTTTTTCCATATGAGCCTTCTCAAGAATGAGCTTGTCCACAATTAACTTCCACGAAGTAGACTGCAGGCTGGAAGAAGAGAGTTCTTCTTGTGCTTTCCTCTTCTTACAAGAGAGTACTTCTTCGTCTTTCAACTGGAGTTGCTTCTGGAGCTCTGCATTCTCTTCGACGACCACTTGATACTTGTGCTTCCAAGCTTCTTCGGTTTGTCGTGCTTTAACTAAAGCAATCTTCAACTTTTCTTCTTTAGACATGAAGACCAAAGGGCGTTCTTCCTTCAAAGCCATAGGCTCTTGTTTAGGATAAGGCATCCTTAGTGTGATGGCTCTCATTCGAACCCATTGGAGGTAAGGTTCTAAAGAGACACAGTTGAGTCTTCCAAGATCCTTTTTCCCTTTCTTGTGCAAATGCTTCCAAGCCTCTAGAATCTTCTCTTTTAGCTCTTGACTGTCTTTTTCTTCTTTGAAGAAAATGTTTTCTACTTGAACACTATTGGGCTTGTCCTTCAAAGGGTATCCCAATTGCCGACGGGCGAGGACTGGATTGTAACTGATTCCTCCATTAGCACTGAGGAGAGGTACATTACCAAAATCCACGCAATTGTCAATGATCATTATCCCATCATAGTCACGACTATACCAATCAATATCAGAGTGAGTGAGAGCCATGATCTTCTGTGACCACCATCCTTTCTTTGGATCCCAAAAAGCGTTGGCTTTGGGCAAGTGTGAAGTGAACCATTTGTATAACAAAGGAGCGCAACAAGTAATCATCCCTCCATTGTGAAAGTTCCTCAGATGAACAGAGTGATATGCATCTGCTAGCAAGGTAGGCATAAGATTCTTCTTCAGGAAAATTTTAATGGCACTGAGGTCCATAAAATTCTCGAAGCTAGGGAACAGAAAGATGCCATAAATGAGCAAGGCAAAGATAGCTTCAAATGCATCCATGCTTAAATGATCCGCATAATATTGAGCTTTCTCAACCAAGAATTCTGCTTTTAACCCAAAAACTCCTCCTTTTGTAATCAGATTCTTTTTAATATCAACCAATCCCAAACGGGTAGCCTTGGCAATATCTTGTTCTTTAGGGTCCTCCTCCATGATCGGAAAAGGAGAATCTTCAAGAATGGGCAATCCAACCAACTGAGAATATTCCTCTAGTGTGGGCACTAGCTGATAATCGGGAAAGGTGAAACAGTGGTAGAGCGGATCATAAAACTGGAGAAGTGTAGAAAGGAGTCCACCATCCATCTTTATCTTTAGCAGTAACAACAGCTTCCCATACCTGCTTTAAAATCCCTCTGGATCTGTCACCAAAGTGCTAAATCTTCTCAAGTCATCTAGGTTAAAACCCTTGTAAGTGTACTTCAAAGTTTTCTTTCGTTCACTATTCATAACGACCTCTGATGTTTACAAACAAAAAAGTATGAGTTCCATGAAACCATATGATATGATGTTATGAATGCAAAATGCACAAACACAGGCAAATACAAAGTTCACACATACAACACAAGCCTAGGTTTAAAGGAAGAGCATGGATCCAAGGTCTACCCATCCCCAAGGATTTACACTATGGATTGATTTGTACCTGCCGAACGGGTTCTACAGAGTTCCCGAAGTCATCAACCCATCTTTCGGATATTATCAATTTCCCAAATTACTTGGTAATCGATAATATTCTCAAGAGAATCTCGTCTGAGTGTAGTATCGCATATTAACTATTTTGGAAATACTTCCTTATAGCCATCGCACTACATCCTAATAAGGCCAAAGTGGGGTAGAATGAATTCTAAAAGTCCATAGTGTCATGGGCTCCTTCGTCAAAAGTAGCATTGTTTTCACGAATACTCGATCAACAATACTAAACTTTCAAGAGGGCCTACACTGAGCGGTGGTTTCTCAATTTAGCTTGGTCGGGAATCAACTCCCTATAAGCCTTCTTGAATGTACCACCATCCTATCATAATTGTGCTCAAGTCCGAATATAGGAGCGTCTCACCACTCAAAGCACCCAATACCCAACATACAAACAAATATATTGACAAATATACATGTTAAGCAGATATTCACAAATATACCATGCAATTAAAACAAAATAGGCTAAACCCTCAAAAATAAGTAATCTTTCCCCAGTGAAGTCGCCATTTCTGTTGCGGTGAGAATCGTGATACCAAGCTATTGATTAACTTGAATCTTAATTCTTAAATTCAGAACCGGACTTTTATTTATCCAAAGGAAAGGTTTAAAGAGAGAAAGAACCTTTTGCGCGATGTAACAACAACGCTAAGAGATTCGGGGATCGGGGGTTGGTTATGCATAGGTTAGGTATTTCACATCCTAAACATCTGTAGTACTCTACAGTAACCCTTTGTTTGTTTGCATGCTAAGTTTGGTAAATGTTTGCTAAGGTTTGGGGTTGGGTAAAGGTGTAGGTTAAAACCTAAAGATAGTTTCTAAGTTTGCTTGCAAAGATGCTGCGTCCTCTGCCTACGTATCCTAACTAGGATAGAATCAGAGCAATCGTAGTTCACCTCACTAGGGATGAAGAACACTTGATTATGATCAAGGTTCAAAGGGGAACAAACATTACAATGCTTGTATAGAGTTTAACAAAATTCTCTAAATCTATGTTATAACACTCAAGAGGGGAGTAAGTAATCATTACTATGATTCTTACATAGAGTTTACAAACTCTATCCTAGGGTTCTAGTTGAAGAAACACTCCTAGTGAGGGTGGGTTTTCTAGACTTAAAGCAAAGTCTAATGGCTCATATGTTCTAACTTAACTAAGCCAGGGTTTAAGATGACTTCACAAAGTCAAGGGTAACAGGTAATGAACTATCCATGACACAAGGGTCAATGGAGAGACTTTTCCTTTGGAAGGAGAAAGAGGCAACTTGGATGAGAACTAAAAATTTCCATCACTTGGGGAAGAAATACTTAACAAAGCAATAAACAAATAAGCAGGATGAATAAGGTTACTACCAAGTAAGCATGCATATCACAATAGGCAAGGATCAAATAATACAAATGGTTACAACCGAGGATCAAATATCTTAACAAATATGGAAACAATAATCATACAAGTAAGTCATAACTTTAAGATGGTCATGTTATAAATTCAAAGTGTATCAAATGTAACAACATTTAGGCATTGATGACAATCAAGTACGCAAGGAATGTTTACAACGATTAAATTTAAAACTTTAGGAAGAAGGCAATAATTTTATGGTAACCACCAACAAGAAATGAAGTCTGAACATGTTAACAAACATAAAGAAATCAAATACCAATAAATCTCACAAGACAAAATAAGCATGGTATGAAAGAAAATCGATCAAGACTCGAGGTAACCACCTAAGAATGAACCAACTAACAAGCAGGCAAAAGTTCATTGTAAAAACAAACAAATTGAGATTTTAATCCATTAAATGAAAATAGACATGACAATGAGCAATTTGCAAAAAGAACGGGTTAAAAATAATGAACAATGAACAGGTTATGAATTATTGAAGTTTCAAAGTTTTATGAAAAATAAAAGGAAACAAGCAAATAAAGAAAAGTGGCGTGGGTAGGGATTGAACCCACGCCCTTGGTGTTCACAAACACAATACAAACCAATAGGCCACAATGCGCGCGCCCATGAGGAAATGGAAAGAATAACACAAAATAAATCAAATACAATTGCAAATAAAAAATGCCTAAAAGAGTTGATCACCAAGGATCGAACTCAGGACTAGCAAGTGAAAGGTACAAAGCGCGCAAGTTTATTACCACTAGGGTGGCTATACATCCAAGTATAAAGCCACCCCCATAAATAGATAACACTAAAATATGATGGATTTCTGGGAAAAAAACAAGTCACCAAACCAAAAAACGTGAAGCAATCAAACTTGCTCAAAACAGCTCCAATTTTAACAAAATTTAAGCCTAAACTGATTGTTTTTTAACAAGGATCATGATGGTATCTACAAAATTGTGAAATGATGCTTCTAACAAGAAACATGATTGAAGATGCATAATTGGTAAATGAGTTGCATTTTGATGAAACACACCAATTCAAAGTTCATAAACATCAAAAATGTATTGTACACAAGTCACACATATCAAAACAGAGGTATTGTACATTTAGGGCTCAAGCATAAATCAATAGAATGGAAAGTGGCACATGAATTGCAATGATAACATGAAAATGAGGGCAAGCTGTCAAAACAGGTGGAAGATGTGATCATGTACACATGGCCTAACAGTCCTAATCATGTCAATTGATGTTTTTAAAGTTCACAAACCAAACATAAAGGTTCAGGCAGAAGAAAGAAGCATGGCAACATATTGATGAACTTGTGAAAAATGGTGAATTTGCTTTCAAACAAATAAAACATAACCTCAAACCAACAATCAAACTGTTTAGAATTTGAACAGGTAACAGTTACAATCATGTGCATTTGGCTAGATCAAAATATGATATGAGGGAGGAATCAATGGTTGGCCAACAATAGCAGCCAAGCTGCAGGCCACAATCAAAGGGCCCTGCTGCCTAGATCTTAACAGCATACCAAACATGGATGGAACAAACACTTTGATCATAACAGAATCAATACAAGCATGAAGTCTTAACCAAAACATCTAGAATGCAATGAGAAAACAAGAAGATCACAACCATAATGCCAAGATTACACACAAAACACAACTGTCATGCCAAGCTATTTGGAATTGAAAGACATGCAAGTTGAAAGCTAAATCATGGAATAAGCATAAACAGATTGAATAGGCTTCACACACAAACTTAAATCATGATATTAAATGTGTCTACACTTCAAAATTATCCACAAACAACATAGAAATGAAAATCACACACCAACTGCTCACTTAAACATGAAAATGCACAATTTGAAACCAAACATGATTGGAAGAGGTTGAGACCAAAAAGATACCACACACAAGTCTCAAATATGCCTATGGATGAGATTACAACCTAAGATTGATCAAACAATATACACAACACAAACTAGTTATCAAGTTGCAATGATATCACATAGGTGAGCAGGCTGTCATGACAGGCAGGAGGAAAATGGTAAGGCAAACACAAAAGGGGCCTAATTCATACACATATAAACCAAATCATGCTATCTATGCTTATGGAATAAATTCAAAGCTACATAATCAGAAAGTGTGAAATGTGTGCAGCTGTTGTGGTTTTCAAAACAGTTTGGCAGCAGTGGTTACAACTGGTCTAGCAAAAGGTAGGTGGTCTCATGTTAAAAAGATAGCACATACACATTATAAACATAAGGATAAAGGAGTTTCAACTCAGAAAACAAGCATTATGCATTTGGAACACAAACTGGTATGGTCATGGCATGTTTTGGCTTGAAAAAGCAATTTGAAGGTGAGATGATGAACCAAGTAAGAATAGATCAAACAAACAAGATACACACACCAAAATCATGAAAATGGATGAGTTTGTATTTAAAAATCAGGCCTGTGGCAGTTGGAGCAGAATTTGGCATATTTATGGCTGTGAAAAAGCTGTTTTGAAACAGAAAAGTGGGATTGCAGGGCATTTTCAAGGCAATGAGATTTATGATGAAACAAATGTCATACACATACAATAAATATGTTAATAGATGAGATTATGCTCAAGAAATAGATCAAATCATCACCAAACAAAATATGGCATTTTGAAACTCATGAAATACAAAAACAACAACTCAGTCAGGCAGTAAACAAGTTCATGGCAGTTGGGATGATTTGGCACCACATACAAGTTTCAAACATGTAGAACATTGATTCTATACACATGGATAAAGCAAAACTCTGTTGGAACAGAAAATGGTATATTGGTAGTATCATAAGGTTTTGAAAATGCAGTTGGAAGATGACAAAACAGTTTTGAGCAAGTAGGGCCATTTTGAACTTACAAGTACAACATACAATCTCAAAACACATTAGCAAATGATTCTACAACTTAAAATCAAACAAAAACTGCTCCAAATAAGGACTGGTATGCTGATCCACACTTTACAGCAAAACAAACAAACTCTCACAACATGCCTTAATGAACAAATCTCAATTCTCAATATTTCAACCAGTTCAGGCACTATAAGTAAGATCATGTAAACATAAATCAATAGTTTAGAACATTTAAGACACAACATGGCAAGCACAAGCAGTCCAATACAAAACTCATGATAATGGTAACGCAAAATGACACAAAATATCACAAGTGTGAAAACAAGAGCCAAACTAGATTCAAACATGATCTAGGGCAGGGGGGATTTCATGAAACATCTTACAAGTTAATCAAACATCATCAATGAACCAGGGCTAACAGATCTAGGGCAAGCACATCAACATTTCAATGTTGGATCCCTAAAACTACCAGATAGATAAAATCTTCAAAACAAGTTATACACAATATCAAAGCTTAATATTGGTAACATATCATCAATATATCATTCATGGATAATATACTTTGACAAAAGCAAGTACCATGACCATAAAATGTGAGTTCTTGACAAAGAAGCAATATGGGACATCAATGACTATATTTCACAACAAGCATCTCAAAATGGTAAAACATGACATTGTATGAACAATAAAGGGTTTAAACATTACATACCTCTTGTAGACAAATCTTGAGCAAGCTAAAAAGCTAAGAAACTCAGAGACCTTCTTCTTTGGCAAGGATTTAGAGCTTTATTCCTCTTGAAGCAACAAGCTATCTTTCAAGACAGTTTGAGTTGTGAACTTCCCAACTGGTTTTTGAGACTTTGGACAGTTGAGATATGATATATATGAGGTGTTGGGAGTGCTGGAATGGTGGGAAATGCCTCAAGTAAGGATTTGGCCTCCAAAGTGCATGAAAGTCAACATACTAAGGTATGAAGTTTTACTTTTAGGAAAATGATGTTTTTGGGTGGTTTGAATGTATGAACACCTCCTACACAATGTTTACGGATTGTGTAAATGGTTTTGAGTGGCTTGGAAGTGGTGGAACTGAGTTTGAGCAGAGTTTTTCTCAAGACATATTTTGGTGGAAAACTTGAAGTTTTTGAAAAATGGAGTTTTTGAGAAAATGAAAGAGAGTTGAGAGCTGTTGTTTCTCTTGGTTTCTAAGAGTGCTCTGGTGTGTCTAACATCATAGAGAATGCCTATATTTATAGTGAGAGCAAGGGTGAGGGCAGCCTTGGCTTTTCCACATTTTGGAGGGAGTTTGTGAAGTTTTGAAATGAATCTTGCCAAGATCTCTACATATCAGTTCCATGGCTCAAGGAAAGTCAGAAAATCAAGTTGAATGATGCATGAAGTGACTGCATAGGGCTTAGAGTGATGAGTCTTGCAGATGCAACAGTTCTTGGAGGAAAAGTTTCTCTTTCCACTTACACATTTGATTATTTTATTACAAGTTACTTGCAACTTGCCTCTCTCTTCACATCCCTCATTTTTCTGCATTTTCACTCATCCACACCTCTAATTATCAGATTGAATCATAATCCAAGGGTCAAGGATAGCTCAAGTTGTGGAAATCTAAATTTTGAAAAGTGTTGGATTGGTAATCTCAAGTGTGGCAGCCTTAACTTTCATAATCCATAACTTTCTGCTCACACATGCTATTGAGGAGTTCTACCATAATTTAGAAAGCCCTAAGTAGCTCTATAACTTTCATGTTTTTGAGATTTCCAAATTCTAGATGGAACTAGGTTGAAAAATCCTTCCAAGTTGCTGAAAAATCAAGCTTAAAAGGCCAAATAACTTAGAAAATTTTCTATGTTATTTCCCTTCTTGAAATGAAATTTGTCATAACTCCAAATCTATGCATTTTTTGATCATGGACCAATTTGAGGCTTTTGTAGGACTTGTAAAGAGCTTTCCAATGAGCTTTGAACCACTTCATTTGAATGTGTGGTTGAGGAGTTATGGTCTTGCCCCTTTCAAAACCCTAATTCCCGACTTTTGCAATTACTTCCTAACCCTTTATCCAATGGTCATGAAATTTTATAGGAAGGTGTAATATGACATAAAGAACATTTTTGATACACATCTTGAAGTCAAATTCCTTATTGTTGAAGAGTTGACTTTTCGGTGAACCGTTCGATCAATCGGTGACTATCGAGTCGACTATTGGGGCTCCGGGTATTCTGAGGACTTGAAACTCTTTGGATGGACTTTACTAAGCCATATGAACTTAATGGAACTTGATCCCGCCATTGAAACACCTTTAAAATCAAAAGTCAAACTACGGTTGACTTTTCCTAATCGAAAACCCTAATCGGGTATCTTGAACTGCACTGTTCTCAATTCCCGGGTGACCACCTCAAATTGAATTCATATTTGACCCAATGTAGTATTCTTGATCTTGTTTATAGTTGAATCATTCCAAAAAATTGATTGATTAGACCATCGAAGCCTCGATTTCGACGGTACGGAACCCTGATTCATCTGCATCTTGACAAAGATAAACTCTGGAATGGGTTAAGGTTAGTTAATCAAATGAATATGATCCTAAAATGATGATGAGGATTTAAGGGTTCAAAATTTGGAGTGCAACACCTGCATCCTAGGGTTGGAAGCTGCTATTGATCTTCGCATCAAAATCTTGGAAGTGATCAGTGATTCTGCCTTGGTGATCTACCAGCTCAAAGGAGAATGGGAAACCAGGGATGAAAAGTTGGTCCCTTACAAAACTCATATCCTAGAGATGGCTGAATATTTAGATGAAATTACCTTCAAGCATGTACCGAGAGCGGAAAACCACATCGTTGATGCATTTGCCATGATGGCATCAATGTGGAAGGTCCAGTTTGTTAATGAGGCGCCTCTGATTCGCATTGAGAGAAGGACAGTACCCGCATATGTTATGACAATAGATGAAGAAACTGATGAGAAACCATGATTCCACGACATCAAGAACTTTCTCCAAAATCAGGAATATCCAGCTGACGCATCCAGAATCGACAAAAGAGCTATACGAAGGTTATCGGCTAAATTCTTCATCAGCAATGGTACCTTGTACAAAAGAAACCACGACATGGTTTTACTCCGATGTGTCGATGAAAAAGAAGCAAATCTCATAATGACTGAAGTGCATGAGGGAACATTCGGTACCCATGCCAACGGCCACGCCATGGCTAAGAAAATCTTAAGAGCAGGCTACTTTTGGTTAACTTTGGAGACGGACTGCATACTCTTCGCTCGGAAATGCCATAAATGCCAAGTCTATGCCGATAAAGTGCATGTTCCTCCACATCCTCTCAATGTGATGACATCACCATGGCCCTTTGCAACATGGGGCATAGACATGATTGGGGCAATAGAGCCAAAAGCTTCCGACGACCATCGCTTCATCCTTGTTGCAATTGATTACTTCACCAAATGGGTGGAAGCAGCGTCATATGCGAATGTAATTGTTGCGGTGAAAATTTGATACCAAGCTATTAATTAACTTGAACCGTTTTTCTTTTACAACCGGTCTTTAATTTATCCAAAGGATAGGTCGAAAGAAAGAAAGAACCTTTTGCGCGATGTAACGACAACGCTTAAGAGATTCGGGGATTCGGGGGTTAGTTATATCTAGGGAAGGTATTAGCACCCTAAATATCTGTAGTACTCTACAGGAACCTTTTGTTTAATTAATTGCTAAGTTCGTGAAATGTGATATGATTTAGAGATGAGATAAAAATAAATAAAGTCCTAAGTGATTCTCTAAGTTTGCTCGCAAAGGCATCGCACCTTCTGCCTACGTATCCTGACTAGGATAGAATCAGAGCAATCGTAGTTCACCTCACAAGGGGAAAGAACACTTGATGATGATCAAGGTTCAAAGGGGAACAAACATGACAATGTTTGTGTGGAGTTTGACAAAACTCCCTAATCTAGGTTGTAACAGGGGGAAGTAAGAAATCATGACGATGATTCTTACACAGAGTTGACGAACTCTTTCCTAGGGTTCTAGTTGCAGATCACTCCAAGTATGGGTGGGTTTCTTAGACTTCAAGCAAATTCTAAAGGCTCCTAATCTAGGGTTGAAGTGACTTAACAAAGTCAAGAGAGAGTGAATATTTTGGTCCAAAACATTGACAGTCAAGTGGACAGACTTTCCTTTGGAGGGACAAATGATTGGCAATTGGATGAAAGCTAACAAGCTTCATCACTTGGGGATAAAATAAATACAAAAATTATACTAAAGCATTCATGGTGACAACCAATGAAAAATATTTAAGGATGAAAAAGCAATGATGACAATCAAAGCAGATGATTAGTACGAAAACTGTGATGACAGATCGCACCTGGAGTATAATTAACAAACAGATGAAATGAACATGATAATAATTCAAAGTAAAAATCCTAACATGTTAACCAACATGTATAGGAATAAGAACAATCAATTTTCACAAAGAAAAACAAGTGGAACCCTTTTAACTTTCATCTGCAACAGTTAGGGTTAATACAGTCAACGACAAGTTGCACATAGTCAAACATGGTGAAAAATTAATCAAACATGGAAAATAAAATTATGACATGAAAGTACACATTAAAACAAACACAATGAAAAAAGAATGGGTGAAAAATGATAAAAAAATGAGAGAGTTATGATTTTTTGAAGTTTCATGTGAAAAATGAGAAAAAGTGGCAACAAGGGTTATCACAAGGGATCGAACCCATGCCAAGTACAATACGCGCGCAAGTTTCAACCGCTGGGGCAGCCATACATCCGTTAATTAAAGCGCAATGATAAATATATAATGTGTGTTTGGTTGATTTCTTGGGCAAAATAAAAGCAAACAACATGATTGCAAAACACCTCTAACTTTCTCAAATTTTATCCAATTTCAACAAACCTTATATGCAAATCACTCAGAAAATCATGAGGAATCTGATGATGATGTTAGTTTTTCAAAATTATGTGCACATAGAAAAATTCGAATACAAATGCATAATGAAGTTTCAAGATGCATTTTGGAAGCTGCAGACCAGATCAAGCATGCTTAAACCAAAATAAAAGCCTGCACCAATTCTAAATATCACATATGTTAAGTTCAAACAGGAGTGAAGTTTAAAAGCATGATAGAACAAGAAGTGATCAATCATTTGCATGTGTTGTGTTTTCAAACAGCAAGAGCAATAATCTAGAGTTCAGAAATGTGAAATGCCACTGCTTGATAATGCAAATTGGTTTGAACAGCTTAATACAATCACTCTTAACTCCAACTAAACTCACATACACATCAGTTACATGATACTTAAACAAATGAAAACATGTTCATGGCCAGGAGGTACAGATTATGGAAAGTCATATTCAATTTGCAAATGGTCATAAAAGCAACAATGCATAACAATATGGTTTTTGAGTTCCAAAGCAATTCAGACCAAAGTAAGATTATGAACATATTCCAAACATGATTTCAAGTGTGTGTATGTGAAAAAAATTCAAGCTGGAACAGGTGTGTGGAAGTGTGGTATCCAAAGTGCATTCTTGTGTATTATGTACATATGATGGTACAAATTGGTGCTCATGAGGTTTTCAGTGGTTTGGTTCATTCAAACATGTCACACATGATCAGATTAAACTGCTGTAACACAAAAATTTCAAAGATAATCATTGGTTCAAAATCTGGTATAAGATGTGCAAGCATGTGAAAGCAAGAAGCAACTCATGAGTGACATTGTGGTACAGTGTATTTCCAAGCAAAACAATGGTTCTAACATCACATATATATCTGATACCAAGTGTGTGCAAGGTGTTTTTCTTGAAAAATAAAGTATTGCCAAAAGTGGCTAGGTGTGTGGATGTGTGATGTCAGCTTTGCATTTTGAAAGTGAATTTCTAAAATTGAGGGATTTTTGATGAAATGATTGTGCAAGCATGTTTCAAATGACTAAAGTGAGGTGTGTGTGCAGTGGTTTTAATGAAAATTGATTTTGTACAAAAAGTAACAAGTTGTGGCTTGATGTGATTTTTGGTGTGAACATGAGTTTTACTTTGTGCACAGAATTTAGGCAAGATGAATGTACATATAGTTTTCAAACTCATCAACACACATGCTCAAGTATTTGAAATTCAGCTTTCTACAACTCATGCTAAAAAGATGCTTTTCCACAAGTTTGGGGTTCCTAGGCTGTATGACTGTTTGAGAGGCAAGCAATAATTCAAACAGCTAGTTTGGTGAAACATGATGATGATGTTAATGCCCCTTAAAGTTCAATTGAATATTAAACAGAAACAGAATGCAAAAGGTACTACTAACTGGTTTGACAGCACACAGTTGCATCAAACCTCCAAACAAACAATAACATACAAAACTGGACATGCTAAACAAAAACCACATACCACTGGCAGCTCTCAATTGCTTTTTCAGGAACTGAACTCAATACCACAAATGGCTACCCTAAAGGCTTTAAAGTAGAACCAAACAAACTTGGCAGCATGCATCAGTTTTTAGCAAGCAACAAATTGCTAACAGTTGGATCTAGATCCAGGATTGCATATCAAATTCAAATCTAAGTTCAGCAATAAGAGAATGGCATCGAACAATAGTGTAGCAAACTTTGTATAGATCACTAAGTCCTAAACCTCTGCACTGGGCCAAGTTAAACAATCTTCAAAAAGAACACAAAACCTCCCACCTGGTTTATAACTCTCATAATCATGACAATGCTTTTTCTCTCTGGTTTATAACTCTTATAATCATGACAATGCTTTTTCCCTCTGGTTTGTTCTCATGGCTAGCTTATGACTCACAAAACTTATCATGACAGATTTATTCCTCATAGCAGCATGAACTATGGCTAATATCCAAGTTAAACCAGCAAGCCCAAATTCTATGTCAGCAGTGTATTCTAATGGTTTGCAGCCCAGACAATTGTGATTCTTGATTGCACACTAGTTGTAATTTGATGCAGTCCTCAAACAGTGGCAGTGTTAGTGTCGCTACTGCGAAAATCGGCGCCGGCTGAACAGAAGAGTCGCCACCGTGCGTTATTTATCCCACGGGAGGGAAAGGAAACGCTCAGAGTAAACCTCGCACAACACGGGAAAGGTATGGTCGTCGCAACCAAAACCTGGGTTCGGGAGTCGGTTACGCAAGGGGAAGGTATTAGCACCCCTCACGTCCGTCGTACTCGACGGGATCCACGCTTGTTTTCGGGTATGGATTGTTATTCTATCTACTCTATAGGTTAAGGGTTTAAGAAAATAAAATAAAAATAAAAATGACTCGGCAAAGTATCGCACTTTATGCCTACGTATTCCCGCCCGGAACGAGAAATCAGAGTCAACGTAGTTCGCCTACCTACGGGAAAGGAGGGGAAGGTTGCTCGCTAGGATATCGCATCCTATGCCTACGTACTTTCATACAGCATGAAAGATCAGAGCAAACGTAGTTCGGGCCACGTACGACACAAGCTTGTCTTGATTGTTTTTATTCCTTCTGAAAAAAGGGTTTTCTTGATTAGCAGTCCCGGCGGACAAAAATGACGTCTTGATGAGTTCACATTCTTTTACGGAAGAAGTGTCTTTTATTGAGTTTGAAATCTTTATTGTGTTTTTCTGTTTGTTTTGAGAAAGAAAGAGACAGAACTCTAACCTACGGTTGCGAAGGGAAACAAACTATCCTAATGTTATCATGCATGGGTTAAGACCTAGTGTCTATCATGCTCCTCTCTTGCACAGAGAGAAACAGAGATCCTACGGGATAGGCAGCAACAGAAACAATAACAGATATATATACAGTAAAAACAGTAAAATGCATGGATGCAACAATACAAGCGAGGCAAGGGAGTCCCACTCAACCTCGAACCTAGAAAACAATAGGCAAAAGTGAACAGGCTTCACTTTCAACCCAGCAGGGTAGACAGCAAACAATACAGTCAGAAAACCAATCAATACATCAGCAAATGAAAGACAACAGCAAAAGAAACAGCATCAGCAGCTCTGAATCAACATCTGACTTCAAATAATCTCCATTCAGCTACAGGCTTCAACAAGCCTCAATCTCCATTTTCATGGCCTTCAGGCAAGGGCTTTGATCATCTATCTTCCATCTGCAATGGCTTTTCTTCAAGCTCAAACCTCCAGGATGAAGGATTAGTCACAAGAGTGAATTGGGTGTTAAGCAATCAGTTGACTACCAAAGGTGGTGAACAGACTGCTTCTAACACAAGAGACATTTTCTCTCAAGAGTTCTATCTCATAGACACTATCACCAAACCTTCCAAAGGAAGGGGGTGAGTGTCTTAGAGAGACTCTGAATCACAGAGAAGAATGGATGCAGACAAGGCAATCCATGTTTGAGAAACAAACTTTCTAACCTAGAGCTCTGCCTAGCTCCTAAACCCTAGTCTCCTCAGCATCTGCTAGCAAGAACCTCCTCTTCAACTCTGACAGTTGATCTTCAATCTTTGAATCTCCAATGGTCTTCATCTCCTCAAGTCTTCAGCTTCCACAGGGCCCCCAGACAAACCCAATACCCAAACAAGCAAGCAATAACCCCCAGAGGGCACACCACACCAGACAAACAGATATACAGACAGTATTAATAGCAGTAGGGGAATCCTAACTTTTCTCTAAGGGATCTAATAACTACCCATAGCCCCTATAGTCCCATAACTAATCTATTCAAATCCTAAGTCCTAAGGGAAATGAATCAAACTTCTTAAGAAATCACCTAAAAACCCTAATTTTGTTCATGATGTTCAAACCTATTTTAATCACCTAAAATTAATTCCTAAAAATGGGAACTAAAATATTTCTACAAGTTGAATATCTAATCTAAACAATATAAAAAGAATGACCAAAAAATATTAAAGCATGTAATAGAACAAAAATTATTAAAATGATGCATGAAATGAATCTATTTAATATGACATTTATTTAAAAAATATGAAAAAAATGAAATAAAAATAAAAATGAAATTTTATTTGATGAAAATTTTCTAGACATCCTAAAGAAAATATTGTAAAAAGAATGAATTAAAAATGGCTTTTTATGAATTTATTATGAATTAATGAAAATTGGTAAAAATTAAAATGAATTAAGAAATAAAATGAATTAAAAATGAGGGAGGGGGGTTGGAATAGAAATTCGCTCCAGTTGATATTCCATTGGGCCAGGCAGACAGGGGTGCAGATAGCGCTTTGAGTTAAGGCCCAGCTTGAGTCAGCATTGAAGAAAAATGGAAAAACGAGCTGGGGGTGAAAATAGAAACCAAAATCATGTTGAAATGCAATTGGGCCTATAACTGGGGGGTGGGGATAACAACATAACCTGAGGCCCGCCCGTTTCAATTAATGAAACGGCGCGTTTTGGCCAACTCACTAATCTCCCTCCAAATCCTGAATTGAATACAGGCCACACGATTGCCTTGGAAGTCAATGGTCTTACGCCCAATAAACGGCCAGGATTGCATCTTCTCCAATGGTTCTGTTAGAAACTAGGGTTTCACCATGAAACCTCCATGCACGAGCAAGCTTCACTCCCTATGTTCTCACTCTACAGGCAACCAATCCACACGATGTGAACATGAAAAAAACTCAGAATTCTTCCCTCTACAATCCTATGGTTTTAATTCAGTCTGAAACTCAACAATTCGTTCAACCCGATGGCATCAAACTCTGGTCACCATGGAAGTACACTGAGATGCAACATCACCATTCTCCATCAAACTTACCCTAACCTAATCTATGCATAATGGTTATTAATCTGCACTATCAACCTAACATTCTAATGCACTAACCTAATAGATTCAAGCCCTAACAGTTTATGGCACCTGCTAACTATAGTCACCAAATCACTCCAAATTCATACTAATTGTTCTCCTAACCACCTAGATCAAATCTAAACTAACAACAACATGCTAAACTAACTAGATCGAGCTGTGTGAATGAAAACTCACCTGGTGCAAAAGCTTGAAAACAGCTATGGAAGATTGAGGATCTGAGGCTTCCAAGGCTTGAATCTTGATCAAATTACTCAGGTATTGATTCTGTATGCAGTGTTGTGATGATTCTTGGCTTGAATTATGCTGTCCACTTGAAACTCCAATTTTGATGTTGATGAAAAAGGTGCTCGAAAATGGATGATTCACACTTGATTCTTGATTGAATTAGGATCTATGATGATGAAACAGTATGAGAAAGTTGATTATGATGAATATTTGGTGAAGAATTTGTGAGATTGGAATGAAACTTCAAAGAGAAAGAATGAGAAAGTTTGTGAAATTCTTGGTGAAAAATGAAGCCAACCCTTGATCAATGCACATTTCATGAATATATAGACCTCATATGAACATTCTAGATCCATCTTGCACATTCCCTTGCTTTCCAATTTTGATCCATTTTGGTTATGTTTCTTCAATTACAAGTAACCAAAGATAACTTTCTTTTTTCCTTCTAAACTCAAAAAAGTGTTTGAACCATTGTTCTTAGAATTGTTTTTCCATTCAAAATCATATATTGGAAGTCTCCATTTGGATTCATAAATCTCCCAAACCATTTTCCATCTTGAATTTATTCACTTTATAAGCCATTTTAGTTCATATTTTGACCAATTATGCAACTTCATGTTATGAGCTTCTCCAATAATTTGTGACCTTCTTTCTAGACTTAAAATCCCATTTGGAGCAAGTTTGATGTTGTAAGTTTTTCCATTTGAGGCCTCCTTGTATGATTTTTGGACATAGGTCAAAATGACCTGTAATTCACAAATGCCCAAAATACCCTTTGCTTGCCAAGACCATAAGTTGAGTTCCACACATCATATGAAGGCATGCCATACCATTCTAGAAAGCTAAGACAATGAGGAACAATTCTTATGTTGACCAAGAATTCATTTGAAATTTCCTTGAGGGGTAAAACTAGCTTGGAAGTCAAGTCACTTTCACAGACAAAAATTCAGACACCTCAGATGACCTGTAACTTGCAAGGACCATAACTTGAGTTCTATAAATCTCCTTTATGTCTTCCACCACTCAAATTAAAGGTCTTGAGATCCTCTACAAGTTTCATGTTGGCCAAGAAGCCATTTGAAGCTAGCATTTTGACTTATCTTGTTTGGAAATTTGACCTAAACTAGGGGATTTTACAGAGAAACCCTAATTTAGAAACTCCTCTTCTCCTTGATTTCTCTTGAATTCTCCTTGTCATATCTCCATATCCTTCTTCATATGTCCAATTATGAACCCCACATCTCTCCAATAGACCTGAATGCCCCTTAAATCAGTCAATTGACCTAGGGTTGACCTAGGGTTGACCCAGATGAAACCCTAGTTGACTGTCTTCAACTGTAGCTCTTGTGCTCTCATCAATGGCTTGTCTCCTTCTCCAAATGACTTTCTAAGTCTCTCATAATGCTTAGATACTCTCCATGCCTTCAACTCACAGCTCACAACCCTCTTGTTGATCCTCAGATACCCTCAGCTAGGAGATGGACTCAAGGCTTGATCTGCTGAACCCTTTGCTTTCAAATTCTTTCCTGATGACTTGAATGAGATTGAATTGGGATATTAGCCTCTTGATAGGCCTCTAGAGATGAAAATAATGATTGGTCCCCTGTTGAATGACTTGCTATGCTTATGCTATGCAGATGGTTAGTCTATACACATGACTCTATATGCAAATGCTAATGACACTGAAACATAAGCCAATTGAATAAGGTTGGGCAAATTTTAGGGTGCAACAGCTGCCCCTATTCAAGCGACTTGGACCCGATTGGATGAAGAGCCCGGAGCCTTCAGACATTCGTGGTACGAGGCGGTTGAATACTAGTGAAACCAGAAATTTGCCAACCGCAAAACTAAATTGCGCTCTTGCTTGAGGAACGACATTCATCAGCTGAATCTGACTGTTACAGTAACCCACTGATCTCGCGCGATCGTGCTGGGGATGGTCTTCATCGTTCTGAAGAGGATTCTGCCATAACAGATTATTTGCTTGTCCACATTAGGACTCTGTCTGTCGTCAATACGAAAAGAATCTCAACTAAAACCTGTCCACGTTAGGACTCCACTTGCTGTTAACCCAGAAAAACCTCGGCAACTCCCTTGGGGATAATTCGTCTGCATTTCCATAAACTGAATCGTCCACGTTAGAAATAAAATTCTTCCACGTTAGGAGTAACACCTGTCCACATTAGGAACCATCTTTTCTGTATCTGTCCACGTCAGGACTGACCCTTGCATCTTTCCACGTCAGGAAGCAATCTTCTTTCCACATAAGGAGAACTATATCAATCTTTCCACGTAAGGACTCCAATACCACTTAACATGTCCGCGTCAGGACTCCAATCTTTCCACGTTAGGAATACAATTTTGGTTCTGAATCTGTCCACGTCCGGACTCCACTCTTCTTGAATCTGTCCACGTAAGGAGTAAATCATTCTTCCACGTCAGGAATAACTTCTCTGATCTGTCCGCGTCAGGACTCAATCTCTTCCACGTCAGGAATAATCCATTTCAATCTTGATATGTCCGCGTGAGGACTCAATCTTTCCACGTCAGGAATAAACTCGTTTTTCCACGTAAGGAACCCATTTTTCTTCCACGTAAGGAATGCCATCTTAATCTGTCCACGTAAGGACTCCACTCTTTCCACGTCAGGAATGATCTTGATCTGAATCTGTCCGCGTAAGGACTCGGGCTTGATATGTCCTCGTAAGGACTCAATCTTTCCACGTAAGGAATACCATCTTACTCTGTCCACGTAAGGACTACAACCTTTCCACGTTAGGAATCACCTCTTTCGATATGTCCGCGTGAGGACTACATCGTCCACGTTAGGACCCACTTCTCCACGTTAGGAATAATAATTTCTTTGATTTGTCCGCGTAAGGACACTGATCTCGTCTTGATTTGTCCACGTTAGGACTCAGGCGTCTTCGACCCGCTGAGGAAATAAGACTTGTCCACGTAAGGACTCACACCCTGGTCTGATCTGTCCACGTCAGGACACCAACACAAAGAGTAATCACTTTTGTCAACATCATGACCTCCCATTCCCCTAATTTCGAGAACCGAATCTGCCCACGTAAGGACTACCACACCTCACCAATCAAGGGAAATAAACCTGTCCACGCAAGGACGCCCACTTCTGAAGAAATCCCGTCAATCTAGGAGTAAATTGTCCACGTCAGGACTTAGTTCTCCAATGATCCTCACCCACAAACTTCTTAGCACTGACGTGCCAGCGACTTTGAGGCGGACTCTACTGGGGATGTCTGGAACCCAAACTATCGGACGCCTGTTCTGATAACCGGCGGTGGCCTCTGAAATTCTGATTCATGGAAACCCTTTGAATGTTGACGTAACAACGACTTTGCAGGAAACAATCCGCTGATCGGTCTAGAGAAACCTCAACAAAAACTCTGGTGGGGACATAAGTAACTCTGCTTGGGGACAAAGAGAAACTTATCCTGCAGACTTTGTGGGGAATACTGCCGAAACTGACATTATCATTGAATATCTCATGCCGAGATCTTGAATGTTTAGTAGTTCATTTGAGCAAGAGTTCTCTCCACCTGAACTGCTAAGATACAGGAACTGCTTCAGCAAAATAAATGCTAAAGATATAATGCCGACTCCGCCGGGGATAGCCAGATGCTACAGAATTATTCCAGCAAAATAAATGTTGGAAGGGTGACGTCAACCCTGCTGGGAAATTGGGAACTCAAACCAAACACCCTGTTGAGGTAACCCCCTGCTGGGGAATATAACTTTGCTGAGGAATAGCAGATGTGCACAGTATGTTCGGACTTTCTGCTAGAACGTGAACTGATATCACACAGTATCTCTGACAAAATAAATGACAGGACCCACCATCAACTCTGCTTTGGAGAGTCTTGATCTTCGAGTTCCACTGGAAGGAAAGAACACTTGCTGAAAAGAGAACTCCGCTGGGGATGGCTGGATTCTCTTGGGGAAAATTAACTGACCCTGCTGGGGGAGAGTGCCTGACCCTGCGGGGAAACATGAATCTGTCTGAATACAGCCTTTCGATCTTAGAATCGCCAAACTCTGCTGAGGACGAATAACTTTTCTAGAGCACGTCCTTTGGATAAGCTACGGCTAGCTGGGGAAATTCTATCCTTCTTCAGGAAGAACATGCATGACCTGCGTGGGGATCAAGTCTTTCGTTATCGCAATCTGTTGATCATTTTCCTCGTACGGCTATGAAACCTGCAGCAACACAAACAAGACACGACAAGCCTATGCAATCAAATCGATTCAGGTTAGTGACGTTACACTCAGTCAATTCAAAGCTTTAACAATTGTTGGCAAGGGCCAGCGATGTTATACTCATGCTAGTTTCATCAAACTTAGGCGTTTTATCATGCACAAAACAGTAAAGAACAGGCATCAAGTACTGAATAACATATTTTCATTGATCGGGCCCCTGAATGGGCGGAGTTTTTGTACACGGGATGTAACTCCTGAAATGAGGAAGCTACACAAAGCAAATATACAAGTATGCAAGTATTCACAAGAAGCATAAATATTGACAAATTAAATTTTGTACACATGTCGGCAACTGGATGCAGATGAACACCACGAACTGATCCTCCCGTGACTCGTCCGACTCTAATACTTTCCCGGTATCCCCACTTCTGAAGAGATTGTATCCGATAACTGACTCCTCAACTGTATTCTCCCGCATTGATGCTCATTGCAATATCAAATTCGGACCGCAGTCATTTGCTTTTCACATCCCTAACTTTTGCGTGAACCGCCCTTTACGGGTTTTCAGTTCACCGGGATACCCTTTTTTGCCGAAGCCGCCCAGTGTAGGTTTTCGACTTCGCGGGTGTACATTTTTTTCAATTTTATCCCTAATTTTTGCCCGAACCTTTTTATTCTGTTTTTGGTTCGCCAGGATGCCCCATTTTTGCCTGGACTCTCTTTTTTTTTGTCCAGCGGGTCTATTTCAAGCAAAGTATTTTTTAACTGCGTCCGAATTCACAGGTGACGCAAAGTCTTCTCCGTCCATGGTGGACAACAACAACGCTCCTCCTGAAAAGACCTTACTGACAACGTATGGCCCTTCGTAGTTGGGGGTCCACTTGCCCCTGTGATCTGCTTGCGGCGGGAGAATCCTTTTCAGCACAAGGTCGCCCGTCTGAAAGCTTCGCGGAAGTATCTTCTTGTCATACGCTTTCTTCATTCGTCTTTGGTATAAACGACCGTATGCCAGAGAAGCTAGCCTCTTCTCATCCATCAAACTCAGTTGGTTCAATCTATTCGTTACCCATTCTGCCTCGTCCAGCTGAACGTCTCGCAACACCCTCAGAGAAGGGATCTCAACTTCCAATGGTAATACCGCTTCCATTCCGTATACCAACGAGAACGGAGTTGCCCCGGTTGATGTGCGTACCGTCGTACGATAACCGTGCAAAGCAAAAGGTAGCATTTCATGCCAGTCTTTATAAGTCACCACCATTTTCTGGACGATCTTCTTGATATTCTTATTGGCCGCTTCGACAGCGCCATTCATCTTAGGTCGGTAAGGGGAGGAGTTGTGATGTTCGATCTTGAAATTCTGACAGAGCACCTTCATCATTTTGTTGTTCAGATTAGAACCGTTATCCGTGATTATCCGCTCGGGAATCCCGTATCGGCAAATGATATCTCTCTTGATGAATCTAGCCACCACTTGCTTCGTTACATTTGCGTAAGATGCCGCTTCCACCCACTTGGTGAAATAATCGATTGCTACTAGGATGAACCGATGCCCGTTAGAAGCCGTCGGCTCAATCTTTCCAATCATATCGATTCCCCACATCGAGAATGGCCATGGAGATGACATCACATTTAGAGGACTCGGAGGCACGTGTATCTTGTCAGCATAGATTTGGCACTTGTGGCACTTCCTTGCGAACTTGAAACAATCAGTTTCCATCGTCAGCCAAAAATAACCTGCCCTCAGCAATTTTCTCGTCATAGCATGTCCACCAGCATGCGTGCCAAAGGCACCTTCGTGAATTTCCTCCATGAGCAACTTTGCCTCTTTCTCGTCTACACAACGCAACAACACCAAGTCGTGGTTCCTTCTGTACAAGACGCCATCCGGGTTCAAATAGAAATTACCCGCTAATCTCCTGAGAGTCTTCTGATCTTGACTGGATGCCCCAGCCGGATACTCTTTATTCTTCAGGAAATTAAGGATATCAAAATACCACGGTTTGTCATCAGATGCTTCATCAATAGCAAATACATAAGCTGGCCTGTCCAACCGAGAGATAGTGATTTGGGGAGCTTCGTTCCAGAAGTTGACCTTGTACATGGAAGACAAGGTGGCAAGGGCGTCAGCCATTTGATTTTCTGCCCGCGGCACGTGATGCAATTCAACTTTGTCGAAGAAAGGCAACAATCTCCTTGCATAATTCATGTAATGTATCAAATTAGGCTGCCGTGTCTCCCATTCCCCTTTGATCTGATTCACCACCAGAGCTGAGTCTCCGTATACGTCTAGATGTTTGATTCGCAAATCAATGGCTTCTTCAAGCCCCATTATACAAGCTTCGTATTCGGCCTCATTGTTGGTAACGGCAAAGGTCAATCGGGCAGTAAACGGGATGTGCGACCCGTGCGGCGTGGTGATAATTGCCCCTATTCCGCTACCGTAAGCATTCACAGCTCCGTCAAATATCATCTGCCATTTGGACCCCGGCTCTGGTCCTTCGTCTGGTAACGGCTCTTCACAATCCTTCATCTTAAGGTACATGATATCCTCGTCAGGAAAATCAAATCTCATCGATTGGTACTCTTCAATAGGCTGCTCCGCCAGATACTCAGACAGCACACTCCCCTTTATAGCCTTTTGCGAGACGTATTAAATATCGTATTCAGTCAAGACCATCTGCCAACGGGCAATTCTACCTGACAACGCCTGTTTTTCGAATATATACTTGATTGGATCCATCTTCGAGATGAGCATGGTTGTATGATTTAGCATGTACTGCCTCAAACGCTTGGCGGCCCAGGCTAGCGCGCAACAAGTTTTCTCCAGCATTGAGTATCGAGATTCACAATCTGTAAATTTCTTACTCAGATAATAGATCGCATGCTCTTTTCTCCCCGTCTCGTCGTGTTGACCGAGAACACAACCCATGCTTCCCTCAAGAACCGTCAAATACATTATCAAGGGTCTCCCTGCCACCGGGGGTATCAAAATAGGAGGCTCCTGCAAATACTTCTTTATTTTGTCGAACGCCTTTTGACAATTTTCGTTCCACGTTACAGCTTGATCTTTCTTCAACAGCTTGAATAATGGTTCACACGTGGCCGTTAGGTGAGATATGAACCGGGCAATGTAGTTCAATCTCCCTAAAAACCCGCGCACCTCTTTCTCTGTTTTAGGCGTCGGCATTTCTTGAATCGCTTTTATTTTAGCAGGATCGACCTCTATTCCTCTTTCGCTTACGATAAACCCCAGCAGTTTACCCGATCTTACCCCGAAGGTGCATTTGTTAGGGTTCAGCCTCAGCCTGAACTTCCTAAGCCTTTTAAACAACTTCAACAGATTCACCAGATGCTCTTCCTCCGTCTAGGATTTAGCAATCATATCGTCAACATAAACTTCGATCTCTTTATGCATCATGTCATGAAAAAGAGTCGTCATCGCACGCTGATATGTTGCCCCAGCATTTTTCAAACCAAAGGGCATCACTTTATAGCAAAATGTTCCCCAAGGCGTTATGAAAGTAGTCTTCTCCATATCCTCTGGCGCCATTTTAATCTGATTATAGCCTGAAAAGCCATCCATGAAGGAGAATACAGAGTACTGAGCAGTATTATCAACTAACACGTCAATGTGAGGAAGTGGAAAATCGTCTTTTGGGCTTGCTTTATTCAAATCTCTATAATCCACGCACATTCGAACCTTGCCATCTTTCTTTGGCACTGGTACAATGTTGGCAACCCATGAAGGATACTTCGTCACAGCCAGGAACCCAGCGTCCCACTGTTTCTGAACCTCCTCTTTGATCTTCATTGCCATATCCGGGCGAGTTCTGCGAAGTTTTTGTTTGACTGGCGGGCAATTTTCTTTCAGTGGCAGGCGATGCACAACCATATCTGTATCGAGCCCTGGCATATCTTGATACGACCAAGCGAATACATCATTATATTCTCGGAGCATTTCAACCAGTCTTCGCTTGATATCACACTGCAGTGCGGCTCCAATACGAATATTCTTCTCAACCCCTTCCGACCCCAAATTGATAACTTCGATGACCTCGTCGTGAGGCAGAATGGCTCTTTCCTCTTGCTTCACCAACCAAGACAGTTCTTCAGGAACGTCGCTATCTTCGACAACCTCTTCTTCGGTCTGGAATACCGGGTGCTCGAAGTCGGGACGAGTCATAGGTGGTTCAAGGATGTCATCTGAAAATGTTATCCTGCAAAAGGAATGGTTAAGTGCTTCAAAATGCGTATAAAAGCGAATAACCATATTGCCATTTTATTGAAAAATACAAAACAGGAAAGACAGAGATTACAGTATTTGCACATGAAAAAAAACGCCATTTATTTAATGATTAACGCGCAATGTTTATAACAACACAGCCCTAAGCAAATCCTGATGCCCCGGGCAAAACATCAGATTATTCAACAATTAATAAAGCAAAGCATTACTGTTTAAAAGTCACAGGAACAAGCTCCTGAATAGACCAGTTGCACAGTCCTTGTCCTGGCGTGCTTGGTTGAATCCAGGCATCCATATCACAGTCGCTGTCTCCTTCATCAGACTCCGAAGCAGCGTTGACAGTTCCACGACATACTCCACTGGCAGAGATGGTGATTGACTTTCTGAAATGGGGGGCCCCCACGGAAGGAGTTGATGACGACGGTCGGTACCCCAGTCCGAACCGGTCCATTTTCACAGGAATGTCCAGCACTTTGCCCCAGCCCTTGGCTTTTCCTGCTTCCACTAGCGCTTGAGCTTCTTTATACGATGAGACCGCTATCTCTGGCCCTTTGCTCGGCCCGGGACCCTTGTCCTTTATGCGCAAACCTTCGAATGCCTGGCATGGTGTCTCGTGGATCTCCCCGTCGACTTCCACATATTTAAACGAAGATAGATGGCTTACCAGGATGTCTTCTTCTCCGCACACGGTGACTACGCTGTCTCCGACCATATACTTTAACTTCTGATGCAGGGTAGACGTGACTGCCCCTGCCCCATGAATCCAAGGTCTTCCAAGCAAGCAGCTGTACGCAGGCTGTATATCCATGATATAAAACTCAGTTGCAAACACTTCCGGCCCCACTTGCAGAGGCAAGGTAATCGATCCGAAGACTGTTCTCCTTGTGCCGTCAAACGCTCTGACTACCAAATCACTTGGTGTACACAAAATCCCTCGAACATCCAGCTTCATCATCGCCTTCTTAGGCAGCACATTCAGAGATGATCCGGTGTCAACCAATACGTGCGACATTGTCGATCCCCTACACTCAACAGATATGTGTAATGCCATATTATGATCCCTCCCTTTCGGAGTCAAGTCAAAATCGGTAAAACCCAGACTGTGGCCAGCATTCACATGTGCCAATACTCCTTCTAGCTGGTTTACGGAGACGTCCTGGGGTACAAAAGAAGTGTCCAAGACTTTCAGCAAAGCATTCCTGTGAGCTTCTGAACACAACAACAATGACAGAATAGATATTTTGGACGGCGTTTGCTGCAGATGCTCCACAATTTTATAATCACTCTTCCGAATCAAGCGCATGAATTCTTCTACATCCTTAGATGCTGCTTCTTTTTCACTTGCTTGCACCGGAACATTCTCCACCGCTTTCCCTTTTCCTTTTGCTAGCCTTTCGGCCTCCACTTCAGGAGATATAAAGATCCTGCCGCTCCTCGTCATGCCTCCTGAACCCACAACATTATCCACAATCTCCACTGGCTGCTTGTGAACATCAATTTTAATCCCATCACAATACACCTCCAGCCCATATGACCATGGGACTGCTTTCGTGTTCTCATACGGGATTGGCCCGGCTTTAGTTATGGTAATCGACGGTCGCTGAGCTGGTGCTGCAATTGTGATCGTCTTCCGCGGAATCGTCACCGTGGCCACATCACTCCGATTATCCACTATTGCCCCTGCAGGCTCCTCAGTTGCTGTTCTGTCAAACTGCAATACGCCATCATCAATTAAGGCCTGAATGCCTTTCTTCAAATCCTCACACCCCTCAGCCAGGGCCCAACAATCTAAACAGTACTCGTTACATCCCGGGTAAACACCTCCCTGCAACAGTCGGCTCTTTATTTCGCTCAGCGGCGTCTTTAAATCTTCAACATTGATAATCAGATTCAGACCTTCCTCAGTCAGCACGGCGTTCGCCCCATGATTAGGCATGGGTTTCTGGACTATATTCGGCCCTGCCGTTCCGAATTTGATAGACTTGTTGTCCAAAAGATCCTGCACAACGTGCTTAAAAGCATGACAACCTTCTATATCGTGGCCCGGGGCCCCAGAATGAAACTCACAGTGCCTATTTGCGTCATAGCCGAACGGGGGAGTTCCCGTTATCGGCGCCAAAGTTCTTTTCTCTACCAGATTCAATCCCAACAATGTCTGCAATAAATCAGCATAGTTAGAGGGAGGTTTCTCGAACACTCTTCTCGGCTTATTACCCTGGAATCTTCGCTGAGCTTGCTGTGCCCCCTGCTGAGGCTGCTGCTGCTGTGGCATTGGCTGCTGCTGAACCGGTTGTTGTTGCTGGATTGGTTGTTGTTGATACGGAATAGTAACACTCGACACTTGCTGCGGCTGACGATATTGACCTCTTCCCCTGCCTCGGCCTCGGCCTCGGCCTCCAAATACCGCGCTAGCTTCGCCCTGACGGCGCCCACCGTAAGCTTTCTTATTACTGCCAGATGCAGTTGATTCATCGACTTGGAACTTTCCTTGCTTAATATTACGCTCAATCTTTTCCCCCATTAGAATCAGATCTGAAAAACTAGCCAGAGACGTATGAAACAGCATATCATGAAACAGCCCTGTGAACGTGCCGACAAACATATCGTTCATTTCTTTATCTTCTACAGGAGGACGGACCCTGGCAGCCATATCGCGCCACCTTTGCGCGTACTCCTTAAAACTCTCCCCCTTCTTCTGCGAAAGCCCGGCCAATTGGACCCGATTGGGTGCCAGGTCGCTGTTATACTTGTAATGGGCTACAAATGCCTCCGCTAATTGCTTCCAAGTCTTGATATCAGTTGGCTCCAACCCCATGTACCACTCTAGGGAAGGACCCGATAGACTATCCTGAAAGAAATGCATTAGCATTCTTTCATCAGTGGAGTATGCAGACATCTTTCTGTAATAAGCTCGTACATGCACTTTCGGACATGTATCTCCTTTGTACTTATCGAACGCAGGCGCTTTGAATTTAATTGGCACCCTCAGGCCAGGTACCAAGCCCATAGTTGCCATGTCCAGACCCACAGCACTCTGATTTAAGACTCCCTTCATCTGCTCTTCCAGCATTCTAATCTTTTGAGAATCATCCATCGGCCCTTCAAAACCTCCTCCAGAGAAGGCGTCCTCCTGTTGATCCTCTTGCCACATACCGTTTCCAGCCCCGTATCCATCATATGCATTATTACGTCCAGCTCTGATCTGATTCATCCCCGGACCTCGGCCTCTGTTGCCGTACCCTTGAACACCTCCAGCAGGACCTCCAGCCATAAATCCAGCACCGTTTCCGTTTCCAAAGCCTCCGTAACCCTGATTGACCATACCATAACCATCTTGCCCAAAACCTTGAGCATTAAAGCCATACTTGCCAGCGTTGTCGAATCCCTGATCGTTGAATCCGAACCCAGTATTGACAAAGCCATTGCCTCCGAGATTATCTCCCAAATTGACATCACCCAGCCCAGCATTATGGACAGCAGTTTCATTCCCTACTCCGACGTTACCATTCACAGCAGCGGTAGCGTTGTTGACGTTAGCGGCAGGCATACTGACGACAGGCGGAGCCACTGGCGTGGGAGTGCCGTCTCCACGAGCAGTATCAACCCGGACAGACTGATGATCGTCATTACCATGACCAGCGTTGCGAGCCAACAGAGGCTGGACCATGGCCTGCAAATTATCTTGCCCTTTTGCTATAGCTTCCATGGTTTGCATGAAGAGAGCGAGCTTCTCGCGCACATCCTGCATCTCGTTCTGAATTTGGTCCATGACTTTCCGACAGTTGGAGCGTGTAGAATAGCGGTGCGGGTGTTGATCTGGAATCCTGTTAAGTACCTGGTACAGAGCAGGAGATAAGACACCATTCAAAGATTACCTGTAATGCAATATGAGTATGAATGCAATGCAATGTGTCTGTGCGTTAGGGAAGTTCATTCCCCCAGTTCTAGTGCGAAGGTGCCGGTGCAGTGACAGTGCTGACAATAGGAATATCGGAGCTGAATCATATAAAGCCTCATATATTGCAGGGAGAATCAATAAGCCCAGGGTACGATATCACTGAGAATATAAAGAAGGCATGACCTCAACCAACAATCCTGGTGATGGTCAGCACTATGCAAATAAAGCGTACAAGTAACTACATGAAATGATCAAATCCTCCCAAAAGTCTGGTACTCCTCTATCAACTTCTTGGTCTCCGGATGGCTTGGTCGATCAAGCAGCCCTTCAACAAGCTGGTTTCTCCTCTTAAGGACACGGCGTACATCTTCAGCAGTTTCTTCCCATGTTGCTTCTCCGAAGCAATCTTCTGACTTTCGCTTCTGAGACACTGCTTCATCTCTGGATTTGATTGCCTTGTTCAGTGCATGCTGGACACTATACCGGGTCATCACTTCCTCCTCGCACTTCTTGATGCTAGACTTCAACTTCTCTTCAAGATCGGAAATTTGCTGCTTCAGCTTATCTTCCCTCTTCTTGTTGTTAGTGAGTGTAGCATTCCAGGTCTTATTGCAAGAAGATATCTCTCGGTGTGCTGCGTCGAGCGCCTTCTTTTTGGATTCAAGCATGTCATGGGAACTTCTGAACTCTTGCCCCAGACGTTCACGCTTTTTCTTTTCCTCGGTCAACTCAGCTCCTAACCTGTTTACCAGCTCAATCTGTTGTTGGAAAGCATATACGGCCTTGTTTTTCTCACTGCGTACTTGAGCTAGCTCTTGCTCCAACCCTTCGTTAATCTTCATCAAGGCTTCCTTTTCCTTCACAACTTGCTCGTAGGCCTCCCTAGAAACAGTAGTTGGCTCGGCTACCGGAACGGGAACAAGAATTGGTGCATCTGGAAACGGCATCTTCAACTGACTAGCCCTCTCCTGAATCCAAACTCTATAAGGTGCATAGGCCTGACAGTCATTCTTTCCTAACAGTGGCTTCCCCTTGCGGTTAATACGCGTCCAGGAATGTTGCAACTTGGCTAATAACTCCCCTTTCACATCTCCGGTGAAGTACAGAGATTCCTGTACTTCTTCCTCCTGAGGTGAATTCTTCAGCGCATATCCGAACTGACGAATGAATAGAGAAGGGTTGTAGTTGATACACCCTTTCCTTCCAATCAGCGGCACATTAGAGTACCCAGAACAACTGAAGATGAGCTCAGATCCCAACAGGTCTCGATCAAACCACACAACATCTTCGGAAGATAGCCTCATCAGACGCTCTGGCCAACCAACTGGAACTGTAGTCTCTGCAACAGATCCTCTCTTAGGAAGGTGACTCTCAAACCACGTACTCAACAAGGGCACACACAGGTGAACGTTCTTTCCTCTTCCCTTCTCATTCTTATAATGCAGTGAGTGGTAGAGATCTCCGAGTAAGGTAGGTACAGGATTACCAGCGGGGAACAAGTAGAAAGCATCAAAGTCCACAAAATCCGGTATATTGGGGAACAAAACTATACCATAAATGCACAAAGCCAACACAGCATTGAAAGCAACCCAGCACCCGCTCTTAGCGTACTCCTGGGCTTTACCAACTAAGAACTGAAGTGAGAAGCCTGGGATTCCACGGGAAACAGTAGTCACAAGTTCAGAAGCATCAACATGCAAGGCTTTTGCCAAATCCTCCGGCTTGGGCTTGGCGTCATAATGAATGAATGGAACCTGGTTCTGCACGGGCAGCTCAACATACTCAGCGTATTCCTCCAAGGTTGGTCCCATAATAAAGTCAGAGAACGTAAAGCACCTCAGAGCAGGGTCATAGAATTGCATCAAAGCATACAGCCCCTCTAACTCTACCTCTGTAGGCTTACACACCAATCTCAATAGTCTTCCATAGCTCATTCTGAAGCTCCTACGAACATCCTCATCAGCAAGAGAGATCAACCCCAGTAGAGGAACAATATCAGGCGTAGGCAATTTGTAAGCAACCGTTCTCCGTAAGCTAGTCATGATCAAACACTCAGAAGTCTGGGCACTAGAACTAGGGAAATGCAAATGCACCTGCAGCACAGACACACGTTAGTGAAATGCAAATGATAATGGATATGCGGGCAATGCAATGCAAGTAACATTCAACAGGGACCAAAGCTGTAGCTGAATAGCCTGAACCCAATCAAGAAAGGTCTCAGATAGACCATCCGGAAGTCATCAAACCCTGGTCTCAGATAGACCTGAAATAAAGCTCCAATACTGGTCTCTGACAGACCTCAAACCATAACTCCAACTGGTCTCTGATAGACCTCAAATCCAATCTCTAATTGGTCTCTGACAGACCTCAGAACTCTCCAACTGGTCTCTGACAGACCTCAAAACTCATCTCTAATTGGTCTCTGACAGACCTCAGAACTCTCCATAAATAACCAGGATCTCTGATCAAGAAATAACCGGTAGTCTGGAGGTCTAGTTACCTGCATAACCCTGAATCCCCTCACAGGTGGGTGGCCCTATAACTGGCACAAGGTACGGCATCCTATGCGGTCGTCGGCGTCACAGACTTTCAGGGTTGATGATACGATTTCCAGAAGGAGTGGCATCATCAATTCCTGAAGAGGCCTCACTTAGCCAACTTCCAAATGATCGGTCCCCAGAGTCGACAATCCAACTAACCAGCAACCCACGCCAACCAAAGGAAGGGGCAGGAGGCCAACCAGAGGAACCTCGTCTGAGTGTAGATTTCATGGGACACCAAAGCAAGCAAAGCAAGCGGGCGCCCACTAATTTCTACGCTAATTCTAGGTGCACTCAAGCCCAGGTCCGGCTTATCTCTCAATATCAGAACACCCGTCACACCCCAAATACAGCAATAATAATCAATATACAAAGCTGAAAATACAAGGTTAGAAATATACAATAACTCCATGCAAAATCCTCGACGGGAAAACAAGCGCTAGGATTGACTCTCTCAAGGGACGTTGGATCCCAAATGCATAAGAACCATCGCAGTCCTTAGCAGCCAGGGGACGTTGGATCCCCAGCAGAGTCGCCAGCTGTCGCTACTGCGAAAATCGGCGCAGGCTGAACAGAAGAGTCGCCACCGTGCGTTATTTATCCCACGGGAGGGAAAGGAAACGCTCAGAGTAAACCTCGCACAACACTGGAAAGGTATGGTCGTCGCAACCAAAACCTGGGTTCGGGAGTCGGTTACGCAAGGGGAAGGTATTAGCACCCCTCACGTCCGTCGTACTCGACGGGATCCACGCTTGTTTTCGGGTATGGATTGTTATTCTATCTACTCTATAGGTTAAGGGTTTAAGAAAATAAAATAAAAATAAAAATGACTCGGCAAAGTATCGCACTTTATGCCTACGTATTCCCGCCTGGAACGAGAAATCAGAGTCAACGTAGTTCGCCTACCTACGGGAAAGGAGGGGAAGGTTGCTCGCTAGGATATCGCATCCTATGCCTACGTACTTTCATACAGCATGAAAGATCAGAGCAAACGTAGTTCGGGCCACGTACGACACAAGCTTGTCTTGATTGTTTTTATTCCTTCTGAAAAAAGGGTTTTCTTGATTAGCAGTCCCGGCGGACAAAAATGACGTCTTGATGAGTTCACATTCTTTTACGGAAGAAGTGTCTTTTATTGAGTTTGAAATCTTTATTGTGTTTTTCTGTTTGTTTTGAGAAAGAAAGAGACAGAACTCTAACCTACGGTTGCGAAGGGAAACAAACTATCCTAATGTTATCATGCATGGGTTAAGACCTAGTGTCTATCATGCTCCTCTCTTGCACAGAGAGAAACAGAGATCCTACGGGATAGGCAGCAACAGAAACAATAACAGATATATATACAGTAAAAACAGTAAAATGCATGGATGCAACAATACAAGCGAGGCAAGGGAGTCCCACTCAACCTCGAACCTAGAAAACAATAGGCAAAAGTGAACAGGCTTCACTTTCAACCCAGCAGGGTAGACAGCAAACAATACAGTTAGAAAACCAATCAATACATCAGCAAATGAAAGACAACAGCAAAAGAAACAGCATCAGCAGCTCTGAATCAACATCTGACTTCAAATAATCTCCATTCAGCTACAGGCTTCAACAAGCCTCAATCTCCATTTTCATGGCCTTCAGGCAAGGGCTTTGATCATCTATCTTCCATCTGCAATGGCTTTTCTTCAAGCTCAAACCTCCAGGATGAGGGATTAGTCACAAGAGTGAATTGGGTGTTAAGCAATCAGTTGACTACCAAAGGTGGTGAACAGACTGCTTCTAACACAAGAGACATTTTCTCTCAAGAGTTCTATCTCATAGACACTATCACCAAACCTTCCAAAGGAAGGGGGTGAGTGTCTTAGAGAGACTCTGAATCACAGAGAAGAATGGATGCAGACAAGGCAATCCATGTTTGAGAAACAAACTTTCTAACCTAGAGCTCTGCCTAGCTCCTAAACCCTAGTCTCCTCAGCATCTGCTAGCAAGAACCTCCTCTTCAACTCTGACAGTTGATCTTCAATCTTTGAATCTCCAATGGTCTTCATCTCCTCAAGTCTTCAGCTTCCACAGGGCCCCCAGACAAACCCAATACCCAAACAAGCAAGCAATAACCCCCAGAGGGCACACCACACCAGACAAACAGATATACAGACAGTATTAATAGCAGTAGGGGAATCCTAACTTTTCTCTAAGGGATCTAATAACTACCCATAGCCCCTATAGTCCCATAACTAATCTATTCAAATCCTAAGTCCTAAGGGAAATGAATCAAACTTCTTAAGAAATCACCTAAAAACCCTAATTTTGTTCATGATGTTCAAACCTATTTTAATCACCTAAAATTAATTCCTAAAAATGGGAACTAAAATATTTCTACAAGTTGAATATCTAATCTAAACAATATAAAAAGAATGACCAAAAAATATTAAAGCATGTAATAGAACAAAAATTATTAAAATGATGCATGAAATGAATCTATTTAATATGACATTTATTTAAAAAATATGAAAAAAATGAAATAAAAATAAAAATGAAATTTTATTTGATGAAAATTTTCTAGACATCCTAAAGAAAATATTGTAAAAAGAATGAATTAAAAATGGCTTTTTATGAATTTATTATGAATTAATGAAAATTGGTAAAAATTAAAATGAATTAAGAAATAAAATGAATTAAAAATGAGGGAGGGGGGTTGGAATAGAAATTCGCTCCAGTTGATATTCCATTGGGCCAGGCAGACAGGGGTGCAGATAGCGCTTTGAGTTAAGGCCCAGCTTGAGTCAGCATTGAAGAAAAATGGAAAAACGAGCTGGGGGTGAAAATAGAAACCAAAATCATGTTGAAATGCAATTGGGCCTATAACTGGGGGGTGGGGATAACAACATAACCTGAGGCCCGCCCGTTTCAATTAATGAAACGGTGCGTTTTGGCCAACTCACTAATCTCCCTCCAAATCCTGAATTGAATACAGGCCACACGATTGCCTTGGAAGTCAATGGTCTTACGCCCAATAAACGGCCAGGATTGCATCTTCTCCAATGGTTCTGTTAGAAACTAGGGTTTCACCATGAAACCTCCATGCACGAGCAAGCTTCACTCCCTCTGTTCTCACTCTACAGGCAACCAATCCACACGATGTGAACATGAAAAAAACTCAGAATTCTTCCCTCTACAATCCTATGGTTTTAATTCAGTCTGAAACTCAACAATTCGTTCAACCCGATGGCATCAAACTCTGGTCACCATGGAAGTACACTGAGATGCAACATCACCATTCTCCATCAAACTTACCCTAACCTAATCTATGCATAATGGTTATTAATCTGCACTATCAACCTAACATTCTAATGCACTAACCTAATAGATTCAAGCCCTAACAGTTTATGGCACCTGCTAACTATAGTCACCAAATCACTCCAAATTCATACTAATTGTTCTCCTAACCACCTAGATCAAATCTAAACTAACAACAACATGCTAAACTAACTAGATCGAGCTGTGTGAATGAAAACTCACCTGGTGCAAAAGCTTGAAAACAGCTATGGAAGATTGAGGATCTGAGGCTTCCAAGGCTTGAATCTTGATCAAATTACTCAGGTATTGATTCTGTATGCAGTGTTGTGATGATTCTTGGCTTGAATTATGCTGTCCACTTGAAACTCCAATTTTGATGTTGATGAAAAAGGTGCTCGAAAATGGATGATTCACACTTGATTCTTGATTGAATTAGGATCTATGATGATGAAACAGTATGAGAAAGTTGATTATGATGAATATTTGGTGAAGAATTTGTGAGATTGGAATGAAACTTCAAAGAGAAAGAATGAGAAAGTTTGTGAAATTCTTGGTGAAAAATGAAGCCAACCCTTGATCAATGCACATTTCATGAATATATAGACCTCATATGAACATTCTAGATCCATCTTGCACATTCCCTTGCTTTCCAATTTTGATCCATTTTGGTTATGTTTCTTCAATTACAAGTAACCAAAGATAACTTTCTTTTTTCCTTCTAAACTCAAAAAAGTGTTTGAACCATTGTTCTTAGAATTGTTTTTCCATTCAAAATCATATATTGGAAGTCTCCATTTGGATTCATAAATCTCCCAAACCATTTTCCATCTTGAATTTATTCACTTTATAAGCCATTTTAGTTCATATTTTGACCAATTATGCAACTTCATGTTATGAGCTTCTCCAATAATTTGTGACCTTCTTTCTAGACTTAAAATCCCATTTGGAGCAAGTTTGATGTTGTAAGTTTTTCCATTTGAGGCCTCCTTGTATGAGTTTTGGACATAGGTCAAAATGACCTGTAATTCACAAATGCCCAAAATACCCTTTGCTTGCCAAGACCATAAGTTGAGTTCCACACATCATATGAAGGCATGCCATACCATTCTAGAAAGCTAAGACAATGAGGAACAATTCTTATGTTGACCAAGAATTCATTTGAAATCTCCTTGATGTGTAAAACTAGCTTGGAAGTCAAGTCACTTTCACAGACAAAAATTCAGACACCTCAGATGACCTGTAACTTGCAAGGACCATAACTTGAGTTCTATAAATCTCCTTTATGTCTTCCACCACTCAAATTAAAGGTCTTGAGATCCTCTACAAGTTTCATGTTGGCCAAGAAGCCATTTGAAGCTAGCATTTTGACTTATCTTGTTTGGAAATTTGACCTAAACTAGGGGATTTTACAGAGAAACCCTAATTTAGAAACTCCTCTTCTCCTTGATTTCTCTTGAATTCTCCTTGTCATATATCCATATCCTTCTTCATATGTCCAATGATGAACCCCACATCTCTCCAATAGACCTGAATGCCCCTTAAATCAGTCAATTGACCTAGGGTTGACCTAGGGTTGACCCAGATGAAACCCTAGTTGACTGTCTTCAACTGTAGCTCTTGTGCTCTCATCAATGGCTTGTCTCCTTCTCCAAATGACTTTCTAAGTCTCTCATAATGCTTAGATACTCTCCATGCCTTCAACTCACAGCTCACAACCCTCTTGTTGATCCTCAGATACCCTCAGCTAGGAGATGGACTCAAGGCTTGATCTGCTGAACCCTTTGCTTTCAAATTCTTTCCTGATGACTTGAATGAGATTGAATTGGGATATTAGCCTCTTGATAGGCCTCTAGAGATGAAAATAATGATTGGTCCCCTGTTGAATGACTTGCTATGCTTATGCTATGCAGATGGTTAGTCTATACACATGACTCTATATGCAAATGCTAATGACACTGAAACATAAGCCAATTGAATAAGGTTGGGCAAATTTAGGGTGCAACAGTTAGGTTTCTAAATTCCTCAATCATGAATTAGTGTACTCTTGGCATGACAGAAGGGATCTTTGAGTGATAATACAAATAAAATGTCATATCTTGAATACATTTACACCCTAACAGTCCCATGGTTCAAAGTACAACAGAAAACATACTAACATTACAACAGAAATCAACAGCTTTTAACAAGCTTATGTTTAGCATGAAGCCAATATCCATCAATTTACTCATGTGTTCTAAAACAGCATATCAATTGAATTAGTACACCAATATGACAGAAACAAGTTAAACTACCTAGGCTAATACTCATGAGAACCTCCATCATCCCTAACAGCATACATCATGAAAATTCATCAAAGTGTACATAGCTCAAATTCTACCAAAAACACTCAAAAATGCCAATTCATGAAAGATAATGCTAAAGCCAATAAAAAAAAGCTACATATCTCTTAATGACCCTTTTGAATATGTTAGGATAGTTGAGAAAACCAGAGATCTTGAATTCCACTCTTTGCTTTTGCACCTTGCTTCAAGCTTAAGTAAACAACCACTTATGATGCCAAAATGAGAATTATGAATTTCCAATGGTTGCTAAGGCTCTTGACCGTTGAGATATATTGTTTGTGAGGTGTTTAAGTGATCCCAACCTCAAGGAAAGGATTAGAACTCACTTTGGTGATTTTTATGGCTTTTGGTCAAAGTAAGCTAGGTATGAGATTAACTTTTTGATTTTTGAGTTTTCTTGGTGGTTCAAAGGACTAGACACCTCCCATATGATATTTAGAGGGTGTATGGAGGGTTGTTGGGGTGTTTGAAAGGGTAGAAATGATTTTGAGCAAATTTCACTTCATGACCATTTTTGGTGTTTTCATGAATCTTGTGATTTTGGAGATTTGGTGCAAGATGTGGAAAATGTAATTACAGAACTTCTCTATGGATTTTATCAGATGAATTGTGTATGGAATGAAGTGAAAGAGCTCTCCTTTTATAGAGAAAGTGATTGAGGTGCTTGCTAGGGAGATTTCTTCAACATGAAGTAATCTTTGGATATTTTGAACCAAACCTCCCTTGGAGGGTTTTTCACCTAATTCTGATGCAAATACAACTTGCCCATGTTCTTTGATGGTTTTCTGATGTTTGTAGCAGGCTAGGATCATAGGGAAGGGGCTGGTACAGCCTTTTACTTTCCACCTCATGCTTGGAAAGTTCAACTTGCCAACTTGCTCCACTTGCAAGGCAATGAACTTCAAGCTTTGATTTTGTGGTATTTTGCATAATTCTCTATTCTATCATGCTACACACATCTTATATGTCACATACAACAAGTTAGATCAAGAAAAAAAATGGCAAATTTAGTGAGGTAGGTCTCTTTGAAAATTCAGCCAATGTGGGACTTAACATGTGAAACCCTTAATTTTGAATACATGTAACTTTCTGCTCATAACTCCTCTTGAGATGTTCTAGTACAATTTAGAAAGCCCTCACATAGCTCTAAAACATTCATGTTTGCCAAGAAATCAAACTCCAATTGGAACTAGGTGAAAAATCCTCTCAAAGTTGGCTACACACAAGCTTTTAAAGTGAAAATAACTTAGAAATTTTCTAAGTTATTTTCCCTTCTAGGAATGTTTTTGCTTCTATCTCAAAAAGTACGTATTTTCTGGTTGTGGACTAGTATGGGACTTTTGTAGGACTTGTCAAGAGCTTCCAAATGAGCTTTGAACCAACTCAATTAGATGTGTGTTTAAGGAGTTATGGTTTAGCCCTTTTCAAAACCCTAATTTCCCGATTTCTTGATTACTCTCTCATCCTTGATCCAATGATCATGAAAATTGATATGCAAGTCCATTATGACATAAGGAACAACTTTGATTCACAACTTGGATTCCAATTCTCAAAATTTGAGGAGTTGACTTTTTGTCAACTGTACGATCGATCGGTGCCGATTGAGTCGCCTGTTGACATTCTGGATATCCTGAGACTTTGATACTTCTTGAATGGCCTTTAATAAGCTATATGAACTTCATGGACCTCAATCCCACCATTACAACATCTTCCAACATCAAAGTCAAACCACAGTTGACTTTTCACTAGTTAAAAACCCTAATCGGGGCCTCCTGACTGCACTGTTCTTGATTCTGAAATGATTTCTTCAAATTGACTTCTCATTCGACTTTGATATTATCTTTGATTTCATTCCATGATTGAATTGGCCCAAATCATTGGTTGATCATTCCTTGGTTGTTTTGAATTTGTCGGTGCAAAAACCCTAATTCCTCTGTAACTTGACAATAATGAACTTGCACTGATTTAGGGTTAGATAATTCATGATCATGCTTCTAAAATGATAATGAGAATCTAAGGGGTCAAAATTTGGGGTACAAAAGTTGCCCCTATTTAAATATCTTCACTAGATGGGGAACGAGAGATGACAATCTTCGTTAAATCGCAGTGAAAGGTATTTAAATATAGATAACCGAAAATTTTGTCCCTTAGATCCGATGCCATGCTAAAGGACAAGTTATGATATGCCATGCACTCTAAATGATGATTTATGATGCTTGAACGCAAACAACATAGACGCAACGATAATAATAAAAGAAACAGTAAAACAAACAATGACAAATACAAGGACTCGACACTGGGGACTCGTACTGAAAAACTGAATTAACAGTTCAGACATGACTGATAGCGTAAGCAGGGAAACTTCACATGGGGAAGAGATAAATCCAATAAAGATGACAATCTTATTGGAACAGAGGTACTCCACCGGGGAGTAGAATTGACTTCCACTGGGGGAAAGGATATACTTTTACTGGGGAGATGGAAAATTAATTCCATCGGGAAAAGAGAATCAGGATTCACCGGGGAAGCGAAAGACTGGATACAACCTCACTGGGGATGATCAGATGAGGAACTTCCTATAGCGAAGAGTTCAAACGGGATCTTCAGGAATGGATTAGAAACAAGACTAATCACACACGGAGGACACTAATGACGACTAGATCTCCGGGACTTGACTGGGAACATGGATCACTGAGGATATATCCTCAGCTTCTGCAACCGGTTCACACAGTGCTGGTAATCAAGAAACGTCTTGGGGAAATTGGTAACGACCAAAACGAAACAGATTCCAATAACGATTGGACTCTAGATGATGATACCAGTTACGACTGGGTTTCAAAGGGAAAAATTGGTTAAAACCTCAAGATACCAATGACGATTGGATTTAGGCAGTGCCAGTGACGACTGGACTTCATGGGGAGAGTTAGTAACAACTAACAAGATACCAATAACAATTGGAACAATACCAGTAACGACTGGATTCCCCGGGGAAAGGTTGGTAACGACCAAACCAAGAGGCGCCAATGACAATTGGTCTTTTAAACAGTGCCAGTGACGACTGGACTTATACGTGGATTTGTTAGTGACAACTAACGAGACACCAATGACAATTGGATTTAGACAATGCCAGTGACGACTGGGCTTAAAAGGAAATAGACGGTGACGACCAAATGAATACCAACGACAATTGGTTTGAACAAAATGCCAGTTATGACTGGGCTTATACTTGGAAATGAAGTGAGTAATAACTTAGACTTCGCAGGGATTGATAGATGTCACCGACTCGGGGAACAAACGAATCACACTGATCCCATGATGAGGGGTGTACGTAGACTTGGGAAATAAACCCGAAGACCTACTGGGGAATAGAGCCTGTAGGTAGATTTTGCTGAGGTGAATTCAAACAGATGTCCAGAAATACTTTGCTGGGGAAAGAACCTTCATATCATCATAATAAATCCTGAGGGATAATCTTCAATCTTGATAACCATACATGGCCAAAGGACTCTTCGTCGCCCAACTTGCTAGCATTTCATTGGGGAATGTAAATTCTGACTGTGTATCAAGACTCCTGCTACCCTGAAGTTTCAGGGAAGTATGATTTTCCTCGAGTCTTTCCACAAGTTAAAACATTTTGTAAAATCTTTCCAAGTTATTTTTCAAAAATTTGGACTTTAATGCTTTCAAAACAATCGTTGACTAACGAACGGTATTTTGCATAACAAAGAAAATAAGGAACTGATAATTTGCACAAGAAAGAAAGACTCAAAAGGATGATTTTATTTAAAGGATGAAATCTTGCCAATGACAATATTCCATGGAAATTTTTACAAGTAAAATGGCAAAAGTGGATAAGGTTACATTGAATCCTGTGACCTAACTATCCCTAAAGACTAGAATTCTCCAAGATCCTTGCTTCTGACGAGAGCTGTTGAGATGAATCTTTGTTGAGTCTACAGTGTTGATGAATTCGTCTGATGCAGCGTGTAACACGGTGGGAGAACTGACTTTAAACAATGTTGCGGATAGCAAGAGTCGCCACCGACTTTTATTTTATCCATAAGGAAAGGTTATAAAAGAACAGGAAAGACCTTAGAGAATATTTTGGGTCCGGGGGGTAGGTTATGAAAAGGGAAGGTGTTAGCACCCTTTTCATCCATGGTTATCCATGGGCTCTTAGGTACTTAAGCTCACTTTTGAATTGTTTTGAAAGTGTAGTGTGTGAATAGCAAAAAATTTCAGAATAGTTTAATAATAATCCGTGTATGGATGTGAAAAAAAACTTGTTTGAAAATTTGTTGGAAATTTGTTTAAGTGTGAAAAAGTTTTGAAGTGAGCAAGTATCTAGGAGTAGCCTACCCTAATGTTTTAAGGTCTTTCTTATTCTTTATTCTTTCCTTTAGTAAGACTATCCCTACTATAATGGAGTAGGTAGTCCTTACTTTGGATGTTAAGGGACATGTGAGGGACAATTTGACTTTGAAGGCCATTGTGGGATGTAATAAGCACATATAAGGGACCATCATCATTTTTCGAAAGGGACTCGATTCGTAAAGGCAACCATAAGGGACTTTGATGATTTTTCTATTTGAGGGACTTGCTTTATACACCCCACTTAACCATTATTCGTAGGCAACTTGAGGGATATCCTTAGGAAGTGAGACGGCGATTAAAATCGACTTACGTGTGTGACGTGTTTATTTTAATTATCTTTATTTAAAAGTGATCTAAATTTATTTTAATATTACATACATGTTATTACACTCCCTAATTACTAACCATAATAATAATTAAATAATTAAACAACTTTACATCCAAGAAACAATTACAAAATAATAAGCAAAATAATTAAATAGCAAAGATAAATAAAATATAAATAAGCAATAATAAATAATAAAGGGGGTTAATTCTAAGTTTACTCGGCAAGACATCGCATCTCGTGCCTACGTATCCTTACGGGAGTGGAATCAGAGTAATCGTAGTTCCCCTCAATAGGGAGGTTAGAAACTTCTTGACTGTGGTCAAGGTCTCAAGGGGAATAAACGCATCTTAAGGACACGCTTACGTGGAGTGTAGAAACTCCAAATCTCTACGTTGAAATGTTAAGTTGTAATTAGGGTTAAATTAGGGATTCCACGGCGGGAAACCCTAAAATGAGTGCGGCGGCTCTTTGACCTAATGCTAAGGGTAAAATTGTAATTTTGCCTGCAGCGAGGCATTTGTGAAAATTAGGGTTTGTAGTTTGTAGTTTTGAGGATTATTGACGCGGCGGTCATATGCTAGACCTAATTCCTTCGGATGTGTGTAGTGCGACAGAAACAGTGGTAAACGCGTGAGATAATTGAATCATGCAAACAGAGAGATAATGTCATAATTCAACCATGTAAGCAGAAATTTAAAGGCAGAAATTAAAGCGCGATTGTTAGGATTCGCGAGATTACATGATAGGAGCAGATACAATATGATAATGAAAATTTGAATTAAAATACACAAAAATAACTACTGGCAGCGTAACAAGCTGCAAAACGAGGAAACACTGTTAGTAAACCGAATCAGACAGTCATTGGATGAATTATGAGACAAAAGTGCAAGATTGGAGAGTTTTTTTTATTGTTTATACGTAATAAGTTAAAAAAAGATGTTTAAATAAAAAAAGGATTAAGTTTAATTTTTAAAAAAAAATAGTTTAGTTTAACTATCTAAAAAGTTTTTATTTTTTATGTTATCATTTTTTAAAAGGGTTTAAGTTAGATTTTTTTTAAAAGGTTTAAATTATATATATTTTTTTTTAAAAAACAAATGTTAATATTTAGTTAGAAAAAGGTTTTAATAAAAATTTGAAAATAATAAAAATTAATAAAAACAAATAAAATGTAAAATAAATAAAACAAAAGAGGGTTGGGCCGGGTATCATTTCCGGACCCAACCCGAGCGGAACACACAAATTGGAAGGGGATTAGGGTTCCCCCCCAGAACCCTAACGGCGCGTATCGTTTCTCTTCTTCTCATCTTGTCGTTTCTCCGATTTCTCCTTCCGCGATGCTCTCTTCCGGTCCTCTTTGCTACCTTTCTTTCGCCTGAAACAGAAACAAACACATGAGATGAAACGCACGGTGTCTTACATTTACGGTGGGGCTTTGATGAGAAATTGAAGGGCGATGATGATGGTAATCTGAGCTCAGAGTGAGTTTGCTCGTCGCGTATTAGGCGGCGCTGGTGGACTCCCCTCGACTGATTATGTATGGGCTTTGATGAGTTCCGATGACTTCGAACTTCTCTTTCGCGGTCGTCCCCCTTCTAGGGTTTTTCGCACAGGTTGTATCTTTCTTTTATACCCTCTGATTTTTTAGTGATCTTGTGGGCTTTGGTTGGATTTGCGTTACTATTTCCTGATTGCTTTTGAGGGCTTCGATTTGATTTGATTTTGTATTTTTCTTCTGATATGATTCGATTTCCATTCTCTTCTGTGAGATTGATTTGATTTTATTGAACTAACGTTATTTTTGATACGCTTGATTGGGAAACCTTCCATTTTCGGATTTCACACAGTTTTTGATCTCTTTTGGATTTGATTTATTTTTCTTTTGGACTTTGCAGATGTGGATTACGGGATTTGCTTGGATTTGCTTTGTCACAAACGGATTTGTTTCAACTTGTTTTCGGAGATGGTTTCACTTTGATCAACTGGATATCTGTTTCACTTTGGTTAACTGGATATTTGTTTTGTTTTAGTTAGAATTGCTTATGATGAACTGATTTGTCTTTTTTCTGATACTCCTGATGTGATTTCCAGGTGACATATAACTCAGTTCCAGCCCATCGTGATTTACTTGATAGGGGCTGGAAGTTGTTTTATGACCCTTCTGATGTTCACTCCGCGATGCCCCTCGTTCATTCATCGATTCATAACGCTCCTTGCGAGCTGATGTTGTTCCAGTATTGGTTTGGTTGTGATTGCCATGAGGTTTTGATTGTATCTTTTCTTTGAATTATCCTTTGAGCTGAAGGGTGATCGTGAACCAGGCCATGATGTTGATGAACTGAGCCCTGCATTTGGTACTTGTGACCTTCACTTCGGTTGAGATCACCATGACTGATGCATGAACATGATTGTATTACCTTATCCCTCTTTTTCTGGTATGGCCTTGCACATTTGCTCACAGGTGTGATTTGATGATTTCATCTGGTTGTTGATTTTTTCAGATATTTGATTTGTTTTCTGATGTGGTTTCAAACCAGGTTTCAGTTTACTCTTCATGTTTTCTGTTATGAACTTCATTAACTTCTTTTCTCTTTTTCTTTCAACATTGATGCTGGTGCTTTGGTTGGATCCAAGTTGCCGAGGAAAGGTTATTGGTGATGATGACCTTAGGGTCTGAACCATTTGGGATGCCATTGCCATTTGGTTTTGGTTGCGCGTTTCAGTTCAGTTTGGTCATGAATATCAGTTTGGGATCCTGGTTTTATCTGATAGCATCACCACATTTACTTGATAGTGCTACCATATTTACTTGATAGAATGGTGCTTAGCTTGACTTAGAAACAAAATCCAATTTTCGGCACGTGCCCCTTTTCAGTTAATCATTTATCGGCCCGAACTTCTTTTATCTCTTCATCTTTCTCGGCTGTCCCGTATTGATAAGAACAGAAATTGCTTGATCTGACGCCGATGGCGCGGATCGGTAACGGGGGTAGGATGCGGCTTCGGTCGTGCCACTCCTGGCACTCGATGATGACGCTGTTCTGAGAGTGTCAAAACAACCTCTAACACTTTTTCTGTTCTGTTTTGTTTTGTGCAGGTTAATCAGAGATTTGCGGTGAAGATCGAGGGCCAACATGAAGACACTTAGCATTTTTAGGACTTAGGATTTTTAGATTTAATGTAATTCCTTGTAGCAGCAAAAATGTGAAACAATCTCCCTTTTGTATAATGCAATCTTTATGAAATAAAATTCCCAACACTTTGAATTTATTTATATTTTATTCTTAGTTAAAAAATATAAACAATTGTGAATAAATCCACAAGTATTTAAATTCGTTAACATAGGCATAAAACATAAATATTCCCAAGTGGTATTCTTATTGGTGCACTCGTCTCATTTGTAATCCTAATCTCATCATCCGATTAAAATGTTAACCAACCATTTCATAACCAAACACCTATGGGCACCGTAATCACAACATTTTCAGCATCAACAGTAAAACTAATCGTAATTAAATTCCACTGACCAAACCGCTAAAATCTCAATATGATCAGAACTGGTGATAGATAAATGCCCCGAAACCAATACGTATCAAATGCCTCAGAATTTTAATAACAGCCCGTCTTCAAGGAATTTGTGTAAAATGACCAAAATACCCCTGGGACCAAATCCAACCTCTCTTTGATGTTGGCAAAAAAATCATGAAGTTTGACTTTGGTTTGACCACAGTTGACCTCAGTTTGACTTTTTAACTGCATTGACTGCTTTTGACTTATCTGATCATCTGACTGAGCAAACTTTTGAGAAAAGTCTTGAAACTTGACATGGGGGTTCTTATACACATATAAGATGTTATGAAGCTCACTTGAAGTCTTGGAAGTCCATTTAGCCTGATTAAAGTCAAAACCCTAGTTTTGGATGCACTGCTTAAGAGGTGCATTGTCTGAGGGAATTGTCAACTCTTCTGACCAATTGTGAATTTTGTGAACCTTGTGAACCTTCTTGGAACACAAAGTCTTGTATTGTGAGGGCAAATTTTGGGGTGCAACAGCTGCCCCTGTTCAATTTTCTGAAACCTGAGGGGTTAGATTGGTATATTTGCCAGTCGTAACCTGGAAGGTTGAAGGGGATTGAACACAAAAGCCCAAAAATTTGCACTCACCAGTGCATGGAGTGATATTGATGGTTGGTTGAACATGATTGAGTGGGCTTAAAGATGCCACTAGGGGAAAGTTCTTCAGTAGTATAATGAGAACTGTCAGGAGTCTGGAATAATAATGATGTAGCAGCATGTCTTCATGAGGATAGAGCAATCAATAGTGATAACCCTAAAGCAGTCTTGAAGCAATGATATGATTTCAGGAGGATAGAATAATGAATGGCTCTAAAGCAGTCTTGAAATAATAATGTGATATGTCTTCAGGAGGATAGAGCAATCAATAGCTCTAAAGCAGTCTTGAAGTAATAATGTGATATGTCTTCAGGAGGATAGAGCAATCAATAGCTCTAAAGCAGTCTTGAAGTAATGATTTCAGGAGGATAGAGCAATGGATAGCTCTAAAGCAGTCTTGAAATAATTAGATGGCTTCAGGAGGATAGAGCAATGAATAGCTCTAAAGCAGTCTTGAAGTAGTAATATGACCTCATGAGGATAGAGCAATGAATAACTCTAAAGCAGTCTTGAAGTAATAGGATGATTTCAGGAAGATAGAGCAATCAACAGCTCTAAAGCAGTCTTGAAATAATAATGTGATATGTCTTCAGGAGGATAGAGCAATCAATAGCTCTAAAGCAGTCTTGAAGTAATGATTTCAGGAGGATAGAGCAATGGATAGCTCTAAAGCAGTCTTGAAATAATAATGTAATTTCAGGAGGATAGAGCAATGGATAACTCTAAAGCAGTCTTGAAATAATTAGATGGCTTTAGGAGGATAGAGCAATGAATAGCTCTAAAGCCGTCTTGAAGTAGTAATATGACCTCATGAGGATAGAGCAATGAATAGCTCTAAAGCAGTCTTGAAGTAATAGGATGATTTCAGGAGGATAGAGCAATCAGTAGCTCTAAAGCAGTCTTGAAGTCATGAGAGGCTATCAGGAGGATAAAATAACCCTGAGGTTACAATAAAGCAGTCCCAAAGTAATAAGAAGCTCATCAGGAGGATAAAGTAACCCTGAGGTTACAATAAAGCAGTCCCAAAGATCATAAGATTGTTTGTTGGATAATTAACCTGAAAACAAGGTAGCATTCTGTATAACAACATTAGTTTATGCTTTATGTATGCATGTATGACATGATGCACTTAGGTAATGTACTATAGACATATATGTTATGGTATGATGTAAATGATGTATGTATGCTATGACACTGCTGGAAGTGTCTGGATATCCTTGTATAACAACTGCTGGCCAAGGAAAATAAATCCCGATTCGTTGTTGAAGAATATATAACCCTCCGTCTGCTGGGGATAACAAGGTATAGATAACCTCCCGTTGTTGGGGATAACAAGGTATAGATAACCTCCCGTTGTTGGGGATAGTAGGGTATAGATAACCTTCGTTTTCGTTTGATAGTAGGATAAGTATAACATCCCGTCTTCGTTCATCGTGCCCTTATTGGAAAGTAATTTCCCGTATATCCGTATGAGGATAAAAGAGATGGATATAAATTCCAGGGGAGATTAGACTTTGTGAAAATGGATTAGTCCTACTGATGGTTTGTAACTGTCTTGTAAAGATGAACCGGCGAAGCTTCGTTGAAATCCTTCCCTCGTTCGTCCTTAGTAAATACTATTACTGCATTTTCATGCATTTCTGGTAAACATCAATCATATTAAAAGGCATACATACATTCAAACACAACCAATGGACGTTTCGCTTATGTAAATAGGGTAAAAGTAAATCTGGATTCAAAAGATGGAGTTTATTTATATCAAAAGTGACCCATACACGGGTAAGTTTGTACAAGGAGACATAAACCCTAGTAAGAGAATTTTGTCATGAAGTTTTACAAAAAGAATCAGCTATGTGGGAAATAATCCTATTGAGTTTCAATTCTACTATTGCCACTCAAGTATCTCATCTTCTTGCTGTTGAGACGGAAACGATTGGATTGAGCTTTATCTGTTTGAGCTTGAGTAAGTAGTACAACTGGTTGCAGTTTCATGAGTGATCCAAACGAGACATAGTCATACGCTTTAATCCCTTACTTTTGCCTGGATTGCCCTTTCAGGTTTTCAATCCACCGGGATACCCTTTTTTGCCCAAGCCGCCTTTTCAGGTTTTCGACTTGCCGGGTGTACATCTTTTTATATATATATCCCTAATTTTTGCCCAAACCCTTTTGGTTTGCCGGGATGCCCTTATTTTTGCCTAGGCCTGTCAACCTAGCGGGTCTCTTTTTATGCGTAGTATTTTTTAACTATGTCTGCGTTTACAGGTTGTGGGAAGTCTTCACCATCCATTGTAGTCAGTATCATGGCACCTCCTGAGAACACTGTCTTGACTACAAATGGTCCCTCAGATGTTGGAGTCCACTGGCCCCTTCAGTGTCAATCTCATTGCAGTATGCAGGCTTCTCAAATCTATCAATGGTAATCTTGAGAGCTTCATCATCCCAGCTTATCTCAAACATAGATGCCATGGTGGCCAATGCGTCTGACAACTGATTCTCTCTTCGTGGAATATGTCCAAAAGTAATCTCTTTGAAATGTGGGATCAAAGACAACACATGTTCTCTGTAAGGAATGAGATTATCATGCTTTGTATCCCAATCTCCTTTAATCTGACTTACTACCAGAGCTGAATCTCCATACACCTCAAGGAACTGAATCTTCATATCAATAGCAACTTGCATACCCATGATACATGCCTCATACTCAGCCATGTTATTGGTACAATAGAAACAAAGTCTGGCAGTAATCGGGGTATGACAACCTTCAGGGGAACTAATCACAACACCAACACCATTACCATGTGCATTGGAGGCACCATCAAAAACCATAGTCCATCGGGATCCTTGTTCAGGTCCGTCATATTGTCCAGGTTCTTTGGTAACAGACATAATGTCTTCATCAGGGAACTCAAAATTCATTGACTGGTAATCATCTACTGCTTGATGAGCCAAATGATCAGCAACAACACTCCCCTTAATGGCCTTCTGAGTGGTATACTGTATATCATATTCCGTCAAGATCATTTGCCATCTTGCAATTCTTCCGGAAAGAGCAGGTTTCTCAAATATGTACTTGATTGGATCCATCTTCGAAATCAACAAGGTAGTATGGGTCAACATATACTGTCTTAGTCGGCGAGCAGCCCATGCCAAAGCGCAGCAAGTTTTCTCGAGCAGTGAGTATCTTGTTTCACAGTCGGTAAACTTTTTGCTAAGGTAGTATATTGCCTGCTCTTTTCGACCAGACTCGTCATGTTGCCCCAATGCACACCCCATTGAGTTGTCTAATACTGTTAAATACATAATCAAGGGTCTTCCATCAACTGGTGGCATTAAAATTGGAGGTTCTAGCAAATATCTCTTGATTTCATCAAAGGCAGTCTGGCACTCATCATTCCATTCCATCACCTGATCTTTCTTCAACAACTTGAAGATTGGCTCACAGATGGTAGTTAATTGGGAAATAAATCTTGCAATGTAGTTCAATCGTCCCAAGAAACCTCTAACCTCCTTCTCAGTACGGGGAGCTGGCATCTCTCGTATAGCTTTCACTTTTGCAGGATCCACTTCAATACCTTTTCCACTGACAATGAAACCCAAGAGTTTTCCAGATCTAACTCCAAAAGTACACTTGTTTGGGTTCAATCTCAACTTGTATTTCTTCAACCTCTCAAACAACTTGTGCAGATGATCAAGATGTTGCTCTTCATTCTGAGATCTGGCTATCATATCATCCACATATACCTCTATCTCATGATGAATCATATCATGAAACAAAGCCACCATAGCACGCTGATATGTTGCCCCTGCATTCTTCAAACCAAATGGCATTACCTTATAGCAAAAGGTGCCCCACTGTGTCACAAATGTTGTCTTCTCCATATCTTCAGGTGCCATCTTGATTTGATTGTAACCAGAGAAACCATCCATAAAAGAGAATACCTTATGCTGAGCAGTGTTGTCTACCAGAATATCAATATGAGGAAGTGGAAAGTCATCTTTAGGGCTAGCCTTGTTCAGATCTCTGTAGTCTACACACATACGTACCTTACCATCTTTCTTAGGAACTGGTACCACATTTGCAACCCACTGAGGATAAGAAGTTACGGCCAAGAACCCTGCATTGAACTGTTTCATTACCTCTGCTTTGATCTTTTCTGACATTTCAGGACGCATACGACGAACCTTCTGCTTCTTTGGACGACAATCTTCTTTCACTGGCAAACGGTGAACCACAATGTCTGTATCCAACCCTGGCATATCTTCATAAGACCAAGCAAAGATCTCCACATAGTCACGTAGCATCTGAACCAACCTGCTCTTGACACTGTCCTCTAAATCAGCCCCTATCTTGACCTCTTTTCTGTTTTCTTCAGTTCCCAGATTCACAACTTCGACTGGCTCTTCATGTGGCTGTATAGCTTTCTCTTCTTGTTGTAACAACCTAGCAAGCTCTACAGGTATTTCACAATCGTCCTCATTTCCGTCTTCAGTTTGATAGATCGGATTCTCGAAATTGTAATTGGCAATAGTAGAACTGTTATCAACTGGATCCAGAGTGGATGAGGATCTGCATTTTAGTGACGTGGGTGTGTGTAAGAACACATAGCTGATAAAGCAAAAATAAAAGAAAAAGAAAGACAAGGAACACAATATTTACGAAAACGAAACGTCCACTGATTTTATTGAATGAAGTATGAAAATGAAATGACAACCCGTAACAAGCACACCATTGTGCCCCGGGTAAGGCACATGGCTTGAAAGTTTTAATTGTTCCAGAAATTATAAATTTAAAAACATAACACAGTAATAGTATTTACTCCTGACTAAAGGAGATAGGGATAACATCTTCAGCTGTCCAATTATTGAGTCCAGCACCCACAGTAGGAAAAATCCATGCCTCCAAGTTGTAGTCTTCATCTTGATCTCCCACAGCATTGATAACCCCTTGATTGGTGATACGAACAGCACGAGCACGACGAACAGCCTTCTGGGACTCTGCAGTGAAACCCAAACCAAACTTGTCAGACTTGTATGGCATATCAGGAAGCTGACCCCAAATAGTACAACCACCTTCTTCCACCACAGCTTTTGCATCATTGAGGGAGGCCATTGCCATTGTTGGAGGGTTTCTGATGACCACAGGAACCTTCTTCACAGCAGGAGGAGTCACACAATCCTTAACAGCCCAGGGAACCACTTCAAATGACTGACATGGAGTTTCAATGTATTCACCTTCTACTTCCAGATACTTGAAAGTGTTTACATGGCTGACAAAGTATTCTTCCTCTCCAAAGACAGTAACAACTTTTCCATTCACCGGATATCTCAACTTTTGATGTAATGTGGAGGTCACAGCACCTGCCCCATGGATCCAGGGACGACCAAGCAGACATGAGTACGAAGGACGAATATCCATCACATAGAATGTAGCGGTAAACACCTGAGAGCCAACCTTGATTGGAAGATCAATTTCCCCATGCACTACTCTTCTAGAACCATCAAAAGCCTTTACCACAATATTACTGGGCTTCAATACCGTATCTTTAGGGCTCAGCTTGTTCAGGACTTCCTTAGGCAACACATTCAGAGAGGAACCATTGTCTATCAGCACATGAGACAGGGTAGTGCCCCTGCATTCAATTGAAATATGCAAGGCCCTGTTATGATCCCTCTTGGCAGGGGTCAAGTCAGCATCAGAAAATCCTAACCCGTTGTCATAGGTCAGGTGAGCAACACAATTCTCAAACTGGTCCACAGAAATTGCACTGGGTACATGAGCCATCTTTAGAAACTTGATCAATGACTTGGCATGAGCCTCAGAACATAATAACAGGGAGAGCATAGAAATCTTTGAGGGAGTATGCCCCAGCTGATCAACAATATCATAATCACTCTTGCGAATGATTTTCAATACTTCTTCCATCTGCTTAGAGAGGTCATCAGCAGCTGGCACATCAGTAGATACAGGCTCAATAACAGGACCCTTGCCCCGAGCATCAGTGGTGGAAGTAACAGCAGGAGTAACCGCACTCTTAGAAGCAACTGGAGGAGAGAAGACTCTTCCACTACGAGTGATCTTGCTAGATTCGGCAATATTATCAATGTCAACAGGCATATCAGGTAAAGGCTCCTGTTTGACACCATGGATGTAAACATCAGACCCATAGTGCCAAGGCACAGCTTTGTCAGATGTATAAGGAATAGGACCAGGAGTGGTAATGATCAGAGGAGCTACTCTGGCTTCAGTGACAACTTTCACAGGACCTTCAGCAGTAATCTTGATTGGGCCCTGATGAGTGATTTTAATGGGACCCTTTGAAGTGATTCTTAGTGGTACTTTGTCAACCATATCAACCTCTTCAATCTTCTTACCCTGAGTCAGATGATCTACCATACTTTCTACAGATGCTGGTCTTCTTTCAAACACTATAGTATACTTATCCATGAGACGTTGAATCCCATCTCTCAAAATGAAGCAACTATTCGGCTTATAGGTACAATATAGACAATCTTCATGACAACCTGGAAAGATCCCAGCTTGTACTAACCTCTTTTTGATAACAGACAATGGTGTGCTCAACTCCATGACTGAATTGACATGCAGATCTTCATCAACATCTTCATCAATGGCGTTGACAGTCTTCTCGTGATTTGGCATTGGAGCTGTGATCACATTTGGAGTGCCTGGTGGATCAAACTCAATTTCTCCAGCATCAATCATATCCTGAATTTTGTTCTTCAAGACCCAGCAGTTATTAGTATCATGTCCTGGACAGTTTGAATGATATGCACATCGTGCATTGGGATTGTACTTGGGAGATGTAACATTGGGATTCTGAGGAGCCTCCCTCAGGGTAATAAGTTCAGCCTTCAACAAGTGTTGCAATGCCTGAGCCATTGACATGTTGATCTTCGTGAACTGTCTTCTAGCCCTCTGTTGGTTGCCTTGAGGCTGCTCTATTGTTGCAGGAGTTGGATTTGAAATATGAACTGCACTAACAGACTGATGCCTTCTGTTACGATCAGGCTGACCATACACAGCATTAGATTCTTTCTTCCCAGTGGGAGGCTTCTTTGCAGCACCTGATGAAGAAGTGCCCACTTGGATCTTACCACTCTTGATACCATTCTCTACTCGCTCTCCTGTCATGATCAACTCAGTGAAGCCAGATGATGAGCTTCCAATGAGATGACTGTAAAACGGACCATTCAGCGTACACATGAACATATCAACCAACTCCCTATCAGTCAAAGGGGGTTGAACTCTTCCAGCTAAGTCTCTCCACTTTTGAGCATACTCCTTAAAGCTTTCTTTGGCACCCATAGACATGCTTTGAAGCTGCATGCGAGTGGGGGCTAAGTCAGCATTGTATTGATACTGCTTGTAGAAAGCTTCAGCAAGGTCATTCCAATCTCTGATGTTGACACTCTCCAACTGATAATACCACTCTAGCTGAGCTCCAGATAAACTCTCTTGAAAGAAATGGATCCACAACTTTTTATCAGCAGTATGGGGTTGCATTCTTCTGACATAAGACCTCAGATGCAATTTGGGACAAGAGACCCCATCATAGACAACAAACGTAGGAACTTTGAACCCAATGGGTATGACCACCCCAGATATCAAGCTCAAATCCTCAAAATCCAGCCCAGATGATTTCTGTAATTCCATAGCATCCATTCTATCCACCAGCATCTTGAATTTGTCTTCGTTAGGCTCATGGTAGTAGTTAGCCTCAGAATCAGAGTCCCCCATAGTGTTGTGGAGACTGCCTCTCTCCTGCTCAGATTCTTCAGATTCATAGTCTTCAACATGTTCCTTGGTCTTGGTAGGACCTTTGAACCTTCTTCCCATGTTGAGCAACCCAGCATACCTTCTAGCCTTCTTAGTCTTCTTGGCCAGCAGTGTCTTCAATTCATCCTGCCCCTTAGATAGGTTCAGGATCAGCTCTTGGAACTGTGCATTCTGTGCCTGGAGATCCTTAACTGATTGTTCAAGAGCCATTGCTGAAATAAACAGCGAGAAGATGAGAAACCTGTACACAATTATAAACCTGTGATGCAATGATATGGGAATGCGTATGCAATGTTTTCAAGGACCGCAGGATTTAAATTTGCTTAAACAAACAAGAAAGTAACTTTTTATTAGTAATAACTTGTTTTGCCTTTTAGGCTTACAAAAAAATGAAAACGAAATAAGTACAAAAGATGGGGTTTTAAGTCTCCCATGGACGTTTCCTCTTTGTGTTGAGGTATGAGTTGAGGTTTCGTTCCTCATGAAGTAGCTTTGTTAGCTCTAGGATCCTTGCTTGGCTTGCTTTGTAATGAGCCTCGAAAGTATCCCTTTGCTCTTTCAGTTGGATCCATGATCTCTGCAAGTCTTCCATATCAGTAGGCATGTCTGGGTGAAGGATGGTATAAGCTGTGTCTCCTTCAGCAACAGGTTCCATGGTAACTGGTAGGATGGCAGGATATGGCATCATGAGTGTCTGAGCACGAGATCGTACCCATCTGAGATAAGCCTCCATAGGAATAGTGTACTTAGGCTCCAGTGTCTTGCTGTCAATCCTGTTTACCTTTCCCCAAGCTCGGATGAATCTCTGACGGTAACCCTGAAGATCGTTGTCGTAATCAAACACAATGCCCTGAATCAACATGTCATGTGGACCATCGCTCCGGGCGTAACCAAACTGTCGTAAAGCTAGAGATGGGTTGTAGGTGATGCCTCCTCTTATGCCTAGAAGTGGCACATTAGGAAACTCCCCACAACGGTCAATGATGGTGACATTCTCCATAGATCTGGGGCACCAATGGATGTCTGAGTGAGAAAGTGACATGATCCTCTTGGACCATCTGAACCCTTGCTCATTCTTCATTACTGAGCGAGGAAGGTGAGAAATAAACCACCTAGAAAGTAAAGGTATGCAGCACATCAAAGTTCCTCTTGCCCTTGTAGTACGGGTGTGAAGAGAATGTAGGATGTCTCCAAGTAAGGTAGGCACTGGATTGTGACTCAGGAATATGTTGATGGCATGAACGTCTATGAACTAATCAGGATTGGGGAACAACACTAAGCCATAAATCAATAAGGCTAAGATCTCCTCAAAAGCATCGTAGCTCATAGCCTTCAAGAACATTTGAGCTTTATCCACTAATACCTTGGCAAGAATACCTTTAACTCCACTTCTCGTCTCTAGAACAATGTCAGACTTCTTCAGATGTAGAGCTGCAGCAATAACTTCTGGTTTAAGCTCCTTCTCTAAGCCTGTGAATGGCTTCTGATCAAGAACAGGTATACCCAGAAGTTTAGAGAACTCCTCCATGGTTGGAACCAGCTGATAATCAGGAAATGTAAAGCAATGGTGCTTGGGGTCAAAGAACTGAAACAGCACACTCATCATGTCTTCACTGAACCCTGAAGTAACTAGATCCAATAAGTGACCATGTCTCTTGTTGAACTGGGAATGATCAGGCACTAGGGAAACCAACTCCTTGAGCTTAGCAGGTATCCCTACAAAGTTGATCCTGATGGTGTTTCTACGAGCAGAAGCCATGACCTGCAACAAAGAACAAAGATAAATCCTTTGGTCCTTGAAATGGTTAGGGAAAATGATATGCTTATGATGCATGATGATGTCATGATGTCATGCTCAATCACAAACATGTGGAACACACAAACAAGTCACACCATAGCCCTAGGTTTAAAGGCTTGCATGAGGTTCAAAGGCAAGTACCCTCCCCTGAAGTTAGATGGTTCATCCTGTCCTATAAAAGTAACCAGGTTCTAAGGGATCTCAATATCATTGATCCTTCACAAGGGTGGTTGTTCAGAAGGCAACTTACTTGCCAACCAAAACCCTCCAAGTTTAAGATCTCAATGAGCGTAGTATCGAGTGTCAACCAACTTCAGTCTGCACCAAAGCCGGTTACCTCACTACTTTCTAAAGGCCAAGATGAGTTAACTAGGGTTCTAAAAGTCAGTTAGTGCATTGACAACATATGGCAGCCTCAATATTATCCTCAACTTGACTTAAGGAATATAAGCACCAACCAAGAAGTCGCACTAACTATGGCCACCAGATCAACCGTATCGATATACGTCGTACAGTTTCCTTGGTCTATTGCCATTTACCTAAGGTACACTAGATCCGGGTTAGGACCTTTCACACATAAGAGCACCCCAACAATATAATAATAAAGCAAACAAGGCAAACAATTTAAAGTGATCTTAATTCCTAAGGGTACCCCTCTTAAATAGGTCCCCAGCAAAGTCGCCAGTTCTGTAACACGGTGGGAGAACTGACTTTAAACAATGTTGCGGATAGCAAGAGTCGCCACCGACTTTTATTTTATCCATAAGGAAAGGTTATAAAAGAACAGGAAAGACCTTAGAGAATATTTTGGGTCCGGGGGGTAGGTTATGAAAAGGGAAGGTGTTAGCACCCTTTTCATCCATGGTTATCCATGGGCTCTTAGGTACTTAAGCTCACTTTTGAATTGTTTTGAAAGTGTAGTGTGTGAATAGCAAAAAATTTCAGAATAGTTTAATAATAATCCGTGTATGGATGTGAAAAAAAACTTGTTTGAAAATTTGTTGGAAATTTGTTTAAGTGTGAAAAAGTTTTGAAGTGAGCAAGTATCTAGGAGTAGCCTACCCTAATGTTTTAAGGTCTTTCTTATTCTTTATTCTTTCCTTTAGTAAGACTATCCCTACTATAATGGAGTAGGTAGTCCTTACTTTGGATGTTAAGGGACATGTGAGGGACAATTTGACTTTGAAGGCCATTGTGGGATGTAATAAGCACATATAAGGGACCATCATCATTTTTCGAAAGGGACTCGATTCGTAAAGGCAACCATAAGGGACTTTGATGATTTTTCTATTTGAGGGACTTGCTTTATACACCCCACTTAACCATTATTCGTAGGCAACTTGAGGGATATCCTAAGGAAGTGAGACGGCGATTAAAATCGACTTACGTGTGTGACGTGTTTATTTTAATTATCTTTATTTAAAAGTGATCTAAATTTATTTTAATATTACATACATGTTATTACACTCCCTAATTACTAACCATAATAATAATTAAATAATTAAACAACTTTACATCCAAGAAACAATTACAAAATAATAAGCAAAATAATTAAATAGCAAAGATAAATAAAATATAAATAAGCAATAATAAATAATAAAGGGGGTTAATTCTAAGTTTACTCGGCAAGACATCGCATCTCGTGCCTACGTATCCTTACGGGAGTGGAATCAGAGTAATCGTAGTTCCCCTCAATAGGGAGGTTAGAAACTTCTTGACTGTGGTCAAGGTCTCAAGGGGAATAAACGCATCTTAAGGACACGCTTACGTGGAGTGTAGAAACTCCAAATCTCTACGTTGAAATGTTAAGTTGTAATTAGGGTTAAATTAGGGATTCCACGGCGGGAAACCCTAAAATGAGCGCGGCGGCTCTTTGACCTAATGCTAAGGGTAAAATTGTAATTTTGCCTGCGGCGAGGCATTTGTGAAAATTAGGGTTTTTAGTTTGTAGTTTTGAGGATTATTGACGCGGCGGTCATATGCTAGACCTAATTCCTTCGGATGTGTGTAGTGCGACAGAAACAGTGGTAAACGCGTGAGATAATTGAATCATGCAAACAGAGAGATAATGTCATAATTCAACCATGTAAGCAGAAATTTAAAGGCAGAAATTAAAGCGCGATTGTTAGGATTCGCGAGATTACATGATAGGAGCAGATACAATATGATAATGAAAATTTGAATTAAAATACACAAAAATAACTACTGGCAGCGTAACAAGCTGCAAAACGAGGAAACACTGTTAGTAAACCGAATCAGACAGTCATTGGATGAATTATGAGACAAAAGTGCAAGATTGGAGAGTTTTTTTTTATTGTTTATACGTAATAAGTTAAAAAAAGATGTTTAAATAAAAAAAGGATTAAGTTTAATTTTTAAAAAAAAATAGTTTAGTTTAACTATCTAAAAAGTTTTTATTTTTTATGTTATCATTTTTTAAAAGGGTTTAAGTTTGATTTTTTTTAAAAGGTTTAAATTATATATATTTTTTTTAAAAAACAAATGTTAATATTTAGTTAGAAAAAGGTTTTAATAAAAATTTGAAAATAATAAAAATTAATAAAAACAAATAAAATGTAAAATAAATAAAACAAAAGAGGGTTGGGCCGGGTATCATTTCCGGACCCAACCCGAGCGGAACACACAAATTGGAAGGGGATTAGGGTTCCCCCCCAGAACCCTAACGGCGCGTATCGTTTCTCTTCTTCTCATCTTGTCGTTTCTCCGATCTCTCCTTCCGCGATGCTCTCTTCCGATCCTCTTTGCTACCTTTCTTTCGCCTGAAACAGAAACAAACACATGAGATGAAACGCACGGTGTCTTACATTTACGGTGGGGCTTTGATGAGAAATTGAAGGGCGATGATGATGGTAATCTGAGCTCAGAGTGAGTTTGCTCGTCGCGTATTAGGCGGCGCTGGTGGACTCCCCTCGACTGATTATGTATGGGCTTTGATGAGTTCCGATGACTTCGAACTTCTCTTTCGCGGTCGTCCCCCTTCTAGGGTTTTTCGCACAGGTTGTATCTTTCTTTTATACCCTCTGATTTTTTAGTGATCTTGTGGGCTTTGGTTGGATTTGCGTTACTATTTCCTGATTGCTTTTGAGGGCTTCGATTTGATTTGATTTTGTATTTTTCTTCTGATATGATTCGATTTCCATTCTCTTCTGTGAGATTGATTTGATTTTATTGAACTAACGTTATTTTTGATACGCTTGATTGGGAAACCTTCCATTTTCGGATTTCACACAGTTTTTGATCTCTTTTGGATTTGATTTATTTTTCTTTTGGACTTTGCAGATGTGGATTACGGGATTTGCTTGGATTTTCTTTGTCACAAACGGATTTGTTTCAACTTGTTTTCGGAGATGGTTTCACTTTGATCAACTGGATATCTGTTTCACTTTGGTTAACTGGATATTTGTTTTGTTTCAGTTAGAATTGCTTATGATGAACTGATTTGTCTTTTTTCTGATACTCCTGATGTGATTTCCAGGTGACATATAACTCAGTTCCAGCCCATCGTGATTTACTTGATAGGGGCTGGAAGTTGTTTTATGACCCTTCTGATGTTCACTCCGCGATGCCCCTCGTTCATTCATCGATTCATAACGCTCCTTGCGAGCTGATGCTGTTCCAGTATTGGTTTGGTTGTGATTGCCATGAGGTTTTGATTGTATCTTTTCTTTGAATTATCCTTTGAGCTGAAGGGTGATCGTGAACCAGGCCATGATGTTGATGAACTGAGCCCTGCATTTGGTACTTGTGACCTTCACTTCGGTTGAGATCACCATGACTGATGCATGAACATGATTGTATTACCTTATCCCTCTTTTTCTGGTATGGCCTTGCACATTTGCTCACAGGTGTGATTTGATGATTTCATCTGGTTGTTGATTTTTTCAGATATTTGATTTGTTTTCTGATGTGGTTTCAAACCAGGTTTCAGTTTACTCTTCATGTTTTCTGTTATGAACTTCATTAACTTCTTTTCTCTTTTTCTTTCAACATTGATGCTGGTGCTTTGGTTGGATCCAAGTTGCCGAGGAAAGGTTATTGGTGATGATGACCTTAGGGTCTGAACCATTTGGGATGCCATTGCCATTTGGTTTTGGTTGCGCGTTTCAGTTCAGTTTGGTCATGAATATCAGTTTGGGATCCTGGTTTTATCTGATAGCATCACCACATTTACTTGATAGTGCTACCATATTTACTTGATAGAATGGTGCTTAGCTTGACTTAGAAACAAAATCCAATTTTCGGCACGTGCCCCTTTTCAGTTAATCATTTATCGGCCCGAACTTCTTTTATCTCTTCATCTTTCTCGGCTGTCCCGTATTGATAAGAACAGAAATTGCTTGATCTGACGCCGATGTCGCGGATCGGTAACGGGGGTAGGATGCGGCTTCGGTCGTGCCACTCCCGGCACTCGATGATGACGCTGTTCTGAGAGTGTCAAAACAACCTCTAACACTTTTTCTGTTCTGTTTTGTTTTGTGCAGGTTAATCAGAGATTTGCGGTGAAGATCGAGGGCCAACATGAAGACACTTAGCATTTTTAGGACTTAGGATTTTTAGATTTAATGTAATTCCTTGTAGCAGCAAAAATGTGAAACAATCTCCCTTTTGTATAATGCAATCTTTATGAAATAAAATTCCCAACACTTTGAATTTATTTATATTTTATTCTTAGTTAAAAAATATAAACAATTGTGAATAAATCCACAAGTATTTAAATTCGTTAACATAGGCATAAAACATAAATATTCCCAAGTGGTATTCTTATTGGTGCACTCGTCTCATTTGTAATCCTAATCTCATCATCCGATTAAAATGTTAACCAACCATTTCATAACCAAACACCTATGGGCACCGTAATCACAACATTTTCAGCATCAACAGTAAAACTAATCGTAATTAAATTCCACTGACCAAACCGCTAAAATCTCAATATGATCAGAACTGGTGATAGATAAATGCCCCGAAACCAATACGTATCAAATGCCTCAGAATTTTAATAACAGCCCGTCTTCAAGGAATTTGTGTAAAATGACCAAAATACCCCTGGGACCAAATCCAACCTCTCTTTGATGTTGGCAAAAAAATCATGAAGTTTGACTTTGGTTTGACCACAGTTGACCTCAGTTTGACTTTTTAACTGCATTGACTACTTTTGACTTATCTGATCATCTGACTGAGCAAACTTTTGAGAAAAGTCTTGAAACTTGACATGGGGGTTCTTATACACATATAAGATGTTATGAAGCTCACTTGAAGTCTTGGAAGTCCATTTAGCCTGATTAAAGTCAAAACCCTAGTTTTGGATGCACTGCTTAGGAGGTGCATTGTCTGAGGGAATTGTCAACTCTTCTGACCAATTGTGAATTTTGTGAACCTTCTTGGAACACAAAGTCTTGTATTGTGAGGGAAAATTTTGGGGTGCAACACAGCGGAACGCCTTTGTCCCTAATTTTTGCCTGGATCGCCCTTTCGGGTTTTCAATCCACCGGGAAGCTCATTTTTGCCTAAGCCGCCCTTTTGGGTTTTCAACTTAGCGAGCTTTTCGATTTCTTTTCTCTTTTTTCTTTTTTTTTTACCCTAACTTTTGCATAAACCGTTCTTTTGGATTTTCCGTTTTATCGGGTACTTTTTAGGCGTAATATTTCTGAACTGCGTCAGAGTTTATCGGGTGTGTGAGTTGTTCTCCGTCCATGGTAGTAAGGATCAGTGAACCTCCGGAGAATACTGTCTTCACAATAAAGGGGCCATCGTAATTAGGCATCCACTTCCCTCTTGCGTCTTTGTGAACTGGTAAGATCTTCTTGAGCACAAGTTCTCCTTCGCGGAACTCTCTGATACGGACCTTTTTATCGAACGCCCTCTTGATTCTTTTTTGATACAACTGGCCGTGACACATCGCAGACATGCGCTTTTCATCGATGAGATTCAGCTGATAAAATCTTTCTTTAATCCATTCTGCCTCTTCTAACTTGGTTTCCATGATGACTCTGAGGGATGGTATCTCGACCTCGATGGGAAGAACTGCGTCCATTCCATATACCAGAGAAAAGGGAGTTGCCCCTGTGGAAGTGTGGACGGAGGTTCTGTATCCGTGCAGGGCAAATGGTAACATTTCATGCCAATCTTTGTAGGTTTTAACCATTTTTTGCAAGATCTTCTTGATGTTTTTATTTGCAGCTTCCACAACTCCATTCATCTTTGGACGGTAAGGGGAAGAGTTGTGGTGTTCGATTTTGAAATCATCACATAATTCTTTCATGACTTTGTTGTTCAGATTGGTGCCGTTGTCTGTTATAATTCTGCTTGGGATCCCATAGCGACAGATGATCTCCTTTTTAATGAAACGAGCCACCACTTGACGTGTAACATTGGTGTAGGATGCAGCTTCAACCCATTTTGTGAAATAGTCGATGGCAACCAGAATGAAACGGTGTCCATTTGAAGCTTTTGGCTCAATTGCCCCAATCATGTCAATCCCCCACATAGAGAAAGGCCATGGTGACGACAGTACATTCAACAGTGTTGGAGGCACATGCATTTTGTCCACGTAGATCTGACATTTGTGACATTTTCTGGCGTACTGAATGCAGTCGGTTTCTAAAGTTAACCAATAATAACCAACTCTCAAGATCTTTTTGGACATGGCGTATCCGTTGGCGTGAGTACCAAACATTCCTTCATGAACATCTTTCATTAACAAGTCCGCTTCTCTTTTGTCAACACATTTGAGTAAGACCATATCATGGTTTCTTTTGTAAAGTACACCATTGCTGAGGAAGAATTTGGATGCTAATCGTCTCAGTGTTTTCTTGTCAAGTGTTGTAGCATCTGCGGGATATTCTTGTTTCAACAGATAATTCTTTATATCATGATACCAGGGTTTGCCATCGATTTCTTCTTCGATCATTTGACAGTAAGCAGGCTCTGTCTTGCATTCAATTTTGATAAGTGTGCCATCATTGACATCTCTAGTTTTCCACATTGAGGCCAGCATGGCTAAGGCGTCGGCGATGTGATTCTCTGCTCTTGGAACATGTTTAAAGGTGATTTCATCAAAATACTTGATTGTTTCAACGATATAAGCTCTGTAAGGGATCAGGTTTTCATGTCTTGTCTCCCATTCACCCGTGACTTGGTAGATAACCAAAGCTGAGTCTCCACTGACTTTGATATTTTTGATTTGGAGATCAATGGCTGCTTCGAGACCTAGGATACATGCTTCGTATTCAGCAATGTTGTTTGTACAATCAAAGTCTAGTCTGGCTGTAAACGGAGTGTAACCACCTTCAGGATTCATTAAGACTGCACCTATGCCATGTCCGCTATAATTGGAGGAACCGTCGAACATCATCTTCCACCAAACATCTGTCTGTTGACCTTTGTCAGAACTTGTTTCTTCACAATCTTTTACTAACATGATATCTTCATCCGGAAAATCAAACTTTAGAGGTTCATAATCTTCGACAGGTTGATCTGCGAGATATTCTAATAACACACTGCCCTTGATAGATTTCTGAGCCACATATTGAATATCATATTCTGATAGTAGCATATGCCACCGGGCGAGTCTTCCGGTTTGTGCAGGTTTCTCAAAGATGTACTTTATTGGATCCATTTTTGAGATCAACAAAGTGGTGTGACAAATCATATACTGCCTCAAACGTTTAGCGGCCCATGCCAAAGCACAACAAGTCTTTTCTAGGAGTGAGTATCTGCTTTCACAATCAGTAAACTTCTTGCTCAGATAATAAATGGCATGCTCCTTCCGTCCGGATTCGTCTTGCTGGCCCAGAACGCAACCCATTGAGTTTTCAAGTACTGTCAAATACATAAAGAGAGGCTTTCCCGGAACAGGTGGTATCAAAATTGGAGGTTCTTGGAGATAACCTTTGATTTTATCGAACGTTGTTTGACAATCAGAATTCCATACAACTGTTTGATCCTTTCGTAACAACTTGAAGATTGGTTCACAGGTAGGGGTCATATTGGAAATGAACCTGGATATGTAATTCAACCTTCCAAGGAAACTTCTGACCCAATTTTCGGTTTGCGGAGCTGGCATGTCTTGGATGGCACGGACTTTGTCTGGATCCACTTCAATCCCCTTGTGGCTGACAATAAAACCGAGTAATTTTCCTGATCTGACTCCGAAAGTGCACTTTGCGGGATGCAATCTCAACTGATATTTCCGGAGTCTTTTGAATAACTTCAACAAATGTTCTAGATGGTCTTCTTCATTTTGAGACTTGGCGATCATGTCATCCACATATACTTCTATTTCTTTGTGCATCATGTCGTGGAACAAAGCCACCATAGCTCTTTGATAAGTTGCGCCTGCATTCTTTAAACCGAATGGCATAACCTTATAACAATAGGTGCCCTATGTAGTGATGAAGGTTGTTTTTTCCATGTCGTCAGGATCCATTTTGATTTGATTGTAACCAGAGAAACCGTCCATAAAGGAAAACACTGCAAACCGAGCTGTATTATCTACCAAAGTATCAATATGTGGTAAAGGGAAGTCATCTTTTGGACTGGCTTTGTTTAAATCTCGATAATCCACACACATCCTTACCTTTCCATCTTTCTTTGGTACAGGAACAATGTTGGCTACCCATTCTGGATACTTGGCCACTGCAAGGAAGCCTGCATCAATATGCTTTTTTACCTCATCTCTGATTTTAAGAGCCATGTCGTGTCTGGATCTTCTGAGTTTCTGTTTAACCGGCGGGCATTCAGGTCGGAGTGGTAACTTGTGAACCACTATGTCTGTATCCAAACCAGGCATATCCTGATAAGACCAAGCAAACACATCTACATATTCTCTTAAGAGTTCCTTTAACTTCTGTTTTACTTCTGCCCCTAGGGCTGCCCCAATTTTGACTTCTTTTCTGTCTCCTTCTGTGCCAAGATTAATGACCTCCAAATGTTCCTTGTGCGGCTGAAACTCGGTGTACTCAGACTGTGCCCATCTTACCAGTTCCTCAGGGATTTCAAAATCTTCATCCTCGTCTTCGGCTTGATATATTGGGGAATCCACGTCTGGAGGGAATGCGAGGTTACAGGATTCAATGGGGTTATGGTCATCACTGCATGTTTGAAGGGTTTACTTTATTAAAACACACAATCAACAAATGCAACATACACAGAGAAAGAGAAAATTGTTTTTGTTTTGGTTTTTTGTATTGCCATTTTTCTTTCAAAGTAAAAGCAAAAAGACGGTAAAGAAACAACACGAGGATTTTTAACAAAATAGTCCATTCTCATTAATATTTCTTTGAAAGCATGGGGCCCTTACAAAACATTCCTATAGCCTTGGGCACGGCTATGGAGATTTTAAAATAACAAAGAAAGAAAACAATAAATTACTTTAACTCGGGAAAAACTACAGGAACTTCGATAGCCTCCCAGTTGTTCAGAGTAGCTTCGTCATGATACACTAGTTGTCCTATGTCTTCACTTTCAAGATTTCCTTCCACGGCGTTGATTTGAAAACCGCCACTGATAAATATTTCTTGAATAGCCTTTAGCCGGTTGTTGTCATGCATCGGTTCTTCACTTTGAGCTGGTTTGTAACCCAACCCCTGGCGGTTCATCTTCGGCTTTACCTCAATGACTTCTCCCCATCCCGCGGGAGTGCCTTCTTCCAGCGTAGTTTTGGCGCTTTGAGCTGATGCGAAAGTTGGGCCACTTTTTGCCACCGTCTCCTCTATTATCACTGTGTTTGCTATTTCTAGTGCTTGGAATGGCGTCTCTAGCGCGTCCTCTTCTGCTTCAATGTACCGGAACGACGAAAGATTACTGACCATTAATTCCTCCTCACCATGAACAATTACTAGCTTATCATTTACCACAAACTTCATTCTTTGGTGCAGGGTAGAAGTTACCGCCCCTGCTTCATGGATCCAGGGTCGTCCCAGTAGGCAGCTATAAGCTAGATTTATGTCCATCACCTGAAATACAATGTTAAATTCATGGGGTCCTACCAAAATCGGTAATTCTACTTCTCCGATGACCGTTCTCCTCGAACCATCAAAAGCTTTTACAATTAATGAGGTTGGTTTCATCTCTGCCCCGACATAGGCTAATCTGGACAGTGATCTTGCGGGTAACACGTTTAACGAGGATCCTGTGTCGACCAGTACTCGTGCCAAAGTATCTTCCTGGAATTTGATGGATATGTGTAGTGCACGATTGTGATCACATTTTTCCTTTGGTAACTCAGCATCGCTGAAACTTAAAGTATTGCACGCCGTGATGTTTGCCACTACTGAATCAAACTGCCCGAGTAAAATATCCTTGGTTACGTGTGCTTGTCTTAATACTTTCTATAATGCTTCCCTGTGAATTGGAGAATTTATCAAGAGTGACAATATTGATATTTTTGATGGCGTCTGATGAAGCTGATCTATCACCTTGTAATCACTTCTTCGGATAATCCTCAAAAATTCATCATTTTCTTCTTCTGTGCTCGGAGCTTCTTTTTCTTTGATTACCACAGCAGGAATAACTTCTTTTGGAATAGCTACTGATTCTTTCGGCTGATAGATTCGACCGCTGCGGGTCATCTTGCTAGTGCCGGCAATGTTGGTCACATCTTTCTGATTATCTGTCTGAACAACCTTTCTCGTTTCTTTGTCTACCACGGTCACATCGTACCTCCATGGAATAGCTTTTGTATTGTCATAATGGAACGGTCTTGGTTTTTGAACTACGATTGGTCGCGGTTGACCAATAGCATCTCTGTTGAAAACTGGCCTTGCACCCCTGTTAAACACTAGAACTTTCTCTCTTTTCCTGGACAGGTCGAAAACTGGCTCTATTACAGAAACCTCTTCTTTCCTTACCTTACCACATACTTGTAACATCCCCTCATTTATCAATCTTTGTATATCTTCCTGCATCACATTACATCCACTGGAACTAACAATACATTTTTCACATTTGTTATGAACACTTCCCAACAACCCTGCTTCTGTCAGCTTATCATGCAATGTCTTCAATGGTGTTCTGATTTTTGACACATCATTAATTATCTCTTCATCTGACTTTTCAATGGCATTGACCCCTCCATGGTTTGGCAGTGGGTTACTTTTGACGTTATGTGGTACATCATCAAAGGACAGGATTTTCTTCTCCATCAACTCTCTTACCAGATGTTTTAAGGCAAAGCATCCTTCTAAGTCGTGGCCAGCAGCACCTTCATGGAAAGCACAATGGGCATTTGGGTTATAATGTGGAGATGTGGTATCCGGATTAAGCGGTCTTGTCGTGATCAACCCCTGATGGACCAAAGATGGATATAACTCAGTATACGTCATTGGTATTTGTGGGAGTGGAGGTTTTGTGGTCGGCCTCCGGTTCTGGTATTGTTGTTTGGGTTGTGGCACCCTCTGTTGCTGATTTTGTTGAAAGAGCGGAGCGTTGGGCGCTCGTTGATGCCCTTGCTGGTTTTGCTGATACATGGGCGCTGGTCGCCCTGGTTGATAATTTGAAATAGAATGGTTGAATGCTGGGGTCACAGCTGCCACATATTGCTGAGGGGCATACTGTACCGGGTACATGGGTCTTTGTTGATGAAACTGTTGGACATAGTCAGGTTGGATTGGCTGGATGAAACTTTGTTGAGGCGGCTGATATTGCTGATATGGAGGTCTCACGGTACGATTTCTTCTTCCCATTACGGCATTTGTTTCACCTTCTTTCTTCTTGTGAAACCCACTGCTGACTTTCTTAATACTTCTGTTGTTAGAACTGCTGGAGCTGCTGGCTACCTTTCCACTTTTCATTCCCAATTCTACCCTCACTCCCACGGCCACAATGTCTGAAAAACTTGCAGACACGCTGCTGATCATTTTCTCATAGAATTCTGGTCTCACTGTGTCAACAAACCAGTATGTCAGTTCCTTCTCGCTTAGAGGTGGTTCCACCTGGGATGCTGTTTCTCTCCACCGCTGAGCGTACTCTTTGAATGATTCTGTGCTTTTCTGGGACATGCTCAACAACTGCCTTCGGCCAGGCACCATATCCATATTATATTTGTAATGTTTCATGAATGCATCAGCCAAATCTTGAAAACTGTGGATTCTTGACTGATATAGACTTAGATACCATTTTGCTGGAGCTCCTTTCAGACTGTCTTGGAAGCAATGGATCATTAACTTGTCATCTTCGACGTGTGCTGCCATTCTTCTATAGTACATGATTAAGTGAGTTCGTGGACAAGGAGCTCCTGAGTACTGATCGAAATTTGGGATTTTGAACTTTGGCGGTATTACTAGTCCAGATACCAAACACATTTCTCTGGCGTCAGTGCCAAAGGTATCGTTTCCTTCCATCGCTCGGATCTTTCTCCCTATAGTTTCAACACTTTCCCTTAACTTCTCATGTGATTCATTCTCCTCTTCATACCCTTCGGGTCCTTCGTATACTGGTGGTGGATTATGAAAGACAGGGCGTTCCTAAATCTGTACAGTAGCGGGAGTATATGTAGGAACTGCCTGAGGGATTTCTCCCCCTAGGGAAACTGTCTGCTGAGTGACTCTCGGCGGTGGCACAAAGCCTGGAGACAAACCATAAGGCGGTACATTTGCAATGGTTACAGCTGTTGGGATTGGTTCTGCATTGATTTCAGAGACAACGGTGGCTTGAGTGTCCAACATTGCACGGATGACTTGTAAGGCTTCCCTGATCTGTCCCATGCCTCCTCGGAGCTCTCCGAGTTCATTGTCGATTCTGTCTACATCTAAGTTCTGTTCTTCCATCCTTAAGCGAGCTTGGGCTCGTGTGTTGTACTGATGGTAAGGTCTCAGTGTGATTCTGTTGACAAGACAGCGGAATGAGATACGACTCAGGAACATGCGTATGCGATGCTTATGAAATGCAGACATGCAAAATGCAGATTTTAAACATTCAAGGGAATAAAAGCTTTATTTGCAAATATTATAACAATAAATAGGAAAAACAGACAAATCTTCATTGATAACATCTGGAGAGTTTACAACATCAAACGGGAAATGGAAATACAAGCTTCTACAAAATACGAAAAACAACAACAACAGATTCTAGATCCTTTGACTGGATGACCCTTCACCTCCCGGCTGATTCTTTCTTCCACTTTGATACACCACTTCTTAAAGTTCTTCTTTCTCTTGCATAGCCTTGAAATACTTATCTCTCCACGTTTTCCCTTCTTTCTCAGCTTTTGCCAAAGCAGCTTTCAACTCTTCTACAAGGGTAGGCTTGGGCGAGTCAGGCTCAAAGCGAGTATAGAACATCTTCATTGCCGCTTCTCTTACCCATGATAGGTAAGATTCTGAAACAGTAGTGTCGTGGGGGCCTAGGGCAGTTACTCCCCTTGTGTGGACATAACGCCAAGCATACGCAATTCGAGCCCTATAAGCGGGATTCTTCCTTTCCTCCAAGTAAAATTTTCTCAAACAGTCTGGATCCGGTTCATCTTCCATGGGGTGCCCCAACTGTCGACGAGCCAGAATAGGATTATAGCTGATGCAACCATTGACGCTGATGAGCGGTACATTCGGGAAATCTCCACAGCTTTGGATCATGATAATTCCTCCATACATAGGATCATACCATTTAATGTCTGAGTGTTTGAGCAACAGCAGCTTTTCTGTCCATGAGAGTCCATTTTGCTTATCCCAATTGGCTGGAATTTTTGACGAGTGTGAAATAAACCACTTGTGCAGAAGAACAGTGCAACATTCAATTCGTCCAACCCCATAACGGTTCCTTCGGTGGAGGGTAAAATAAGTGTCGGCCAGCAAGGTAGGTACAGGATTTTTGATCAAGAAGAGATTGATCGCATCTGCGTCCACAAAATCACTAGCAGCTGGGAACAGGAACAATCCGTAAATAAGTAAAACCAGGATGGCTTCAAATGCTTCAGTATTTTGTGACAAGGCATAGTTCTGAGCTTTTTCATATAGGAACATAGTTGAAAATCCATACAATCCTCCCTTAGCACCCATATGAGATCGCACTTCGTCCAACTCCAAATACGCGGCCTCTGCAATTGCTCTTTCATTAGGAGCCCCTCCCTTCCAGAAAATGGACTAGGAGTAACGCCTACTCCCATTAGGGCGGAATACTCTTCCAAAGTTGGTAGCAACTGATAATCTGGAAACGTGAAACAATGATAGGTTGAATCATAGAATTGCACGAGTGCGGATAACATCTCTTCATACACTTGAACTTCCAGTAATGACAGCATGTTCCCATGTCTTTCTCTGAATGCCTCGGGGTCTTCTACTAAACTTACCAGTTTCTTCAAGTTCTCCAATCTTAGTCTTCGGAACACAACCTCTTCTTTCTTTCCAGAATCCATCCTATAATATCTGCAAAACAATCTTTTAGTTCCTTGAATGTTTAAAATAACAAGAATGCAACTGTAAATGCAAAAGTTTTATGGAACTCAAATTTACCAAAATATCCTTTCATTTCATTGATTTTTCAAAGGGGTTTTACAAAAGATTTTAGTACGTCTTACAAAAGCCCTAACATTACAACTCAATATGCTCTAAAAGAAAATCCTCTCTCTTCTTGATTCTTCTGAGCTCTTCTTCCACCTGCGCTTTCTCAAGGATAAGTTTGTCTACCATAGCCTTCCAAGGAGTTGATTGATGGTTGGAATAAAATGCATCTTCATGTGCCTTTCTTTTCTTGCTTGCAACTGCTTCCTCTTCTTTCAACTGAAGTTGTTTGCGGAGTTCCTCGTTCTCTTCCATAGCCACCTGATATTTGTACTTCCAGGATACCTCAGTCTGCTGTGACTTCCTTAGAGAAATCTTCAGCTTCTCTTCCTCAGACATGAAAGTCAATGGTTGTTCTTCTATTAAGACCATAGGCTTTTGTGGAGGATAAGGCATTTTTAACTGAATGGCCCTCTTTCGAACCCATTGGAGATAAGGTTCAAAAGAGATGCAGTTAGGTCTTCCCAAGTCCTCTTTTCCTTTCCTGTGTATAAGCCCCCATGCTTTGAGAATTTCATCTTTTAATTCTGAAACTCCTATGAAGAAAATACCTTCTACGTGAGCACTACAAGGTTTGTCTTTCAGCGGATAACCAAATTGTCGACGAGCAATCACAGGGTTATAGCTGATTCCCCCATTTGTACCAAGGAGAGGTATATTCCCGAAGCTTCCACAACTATCAATGATTTTGATTCCATCGTAACTACGGCTGTACCAGTCAATATCGGAGTGAGTAAGAGCCATAATTTTTTCAGACCACCATCCTTTGCTCCAAAAAGTATGGGCTTTGGGTAGATGAGAAACAAACCATTTATACAACAATGGAACACAACAGACGATCATTCCTCCTTTGTGAAGATTTCTTAGATGAACAGAGTGGTAAGCATCAGCTAGTAGAGTAGGTACTGGATTCTTCTTTAAGAATATTTTGATGGCATTGAGATCCACAAAGTTGTCAAAGCTCGGAAACAGAAAGATCCCATAAATAAGCAAGGCTAGAATAGCCTCAAAAGCATCCATACTCAAGTGATCGGCATAATACTGAGCCTTCCCAATCAAGAATTTTGCAGTCAGCCCAAAGATCCCTCCTTTAGTAACCATGTTCTTCTGAATGTCTACCAACCCGATATGGGTGGCTTTAGTAATCTCTTCCTCTTTAGGGTCCTTCTCCATGACGGGAAAAGGAGATGCATCAAGGATGGGTAACCCAATCAGACAGGAATACTCTTCAAGTGTCGGCACTAACTGATAGTCCGAAAATGTGAAGCAGTGATAAAGTGGGTCATAGAACTGGAGTAATGTGGAAAGGAGTCCCAAATCCATTCTCTTCCTTGTTTTCAGTAGAGACAACAAATTCCCGTACCTGCTTTTGAACCCTTCTACATCTGTGATCAGAGTGCTCAACCTTTCAATCTCATCTACATTAGGGCTTTTGTAAGTGTATTTTATAGTTTTCTTTTTTCCATTGTCCATGATGTTCCTGATATTTTATAAATAAACGACTCTGAGTTCCATAAAACTTTTATGACATGATGTTTATGGATGCATGAATGCACAAACACAGGTAATCACATATTCACAGATTCACATAAGTAAACAGACAAGGTTTTGGGTTTGGAGAATATGAGCAAGGAGTCAAGGTCTACCCTCCCCAAAGGTATGTACTAAGGTTCCCACAACTGCAGAACAAGGTTCTAAAAGAGTTCCTGGAGTCCTCGACCCATCTTTCGGATATTATCAATTTCCCAAATACTTGGTGGTCGATAATATTCTCAAGAGAGCCTCGTCCAAGTGTAGTATCGCGTATCAACTACTTTGGAATTACTTCCTTATAGTCACCGCACTACATCCTAATAAAGCCATAGTGGGGGAAGAGGTATCTAAAGGTCCTCAGTGTCATGGGCACCTATGTAGAAAGTAGCATTGTTTTCACGAATACTCGATCAACAATACTAGCTCTCAAAAGGGCCTCCACTGAGCGGTGATTTTCTCAAGTCAGCTTGGTCAGGAATCTACTCCCTATAAGCCTTCTTGAATATATCACCTTCCTATCATAAGTACGCTCGAGCACGGGTGTAGTGCTGTCTCACCATTTCAAGTTTCCCAAACCAACAGAGCACAAATATATACAAGTATTTACAGATAGCAATTAGTTAAACAAAATAGGTTGAACCCTCAAAATAAAAGCAAAAGCAATTGTCCCCAGTGAAGTCGCCATTTCTGTTGCGGTGAAAATTTGATACCAAGCTATTAATTAACTTGAACCGTTTTTCTTTTACAACCGGTCTTTAATTTATCCAAAGGATAGGTCTAAAGAAAGAAAGAACCTTTTGCGCGATGTAACGATAACGCTTAAGAGATTCGGGGATTCGGGGGTTAGTTATATCTAGGGAAGGTATTAGCACCCTAAATATCTGTAGTACTCTACAGGAACCTTTTGTTTAATTAATTGCTAAGTTCGTGAAATGTGCTATGATTTAGAGATGAGATAAAAATAAATAAAGTCCTAAGTGATTCTCTAAGTTTGCTCGCAAAGGCATCGCACCTTCTGCCTACGTATCCTGACTAGGATAGAATCAGAGCAATCGTAGTTCACCTCACAAGGGGGAAGAACACTTGATGATGATCAAGGTTCAAAGGGGAACAAACATGACAATGTTTGTATGGAGTTTGACAAAACTCCCTAATCTAGGTTGTAACAGGGGGAAGTAAGAAATCATGACGATGATTCTTACACAGAGTTGACGAACTCTTTCCTAGGGTTCTAGTTGCAGATCACTCCTAGTATGGGTGGGTTTATTAGACTTCAAGAAAATTCTAAAGGCTCCTAATCTAGGGTTTAAGTGACTTAACAAAGTCAAGAGAGAGTGAAGATTTTGGTCCAAAACATTGACAGTCAAGTGGACAGACTTTCCTTTGGAGGGACAAATGATTGACAATTGGATGAAAGCTAACAAGCTTCATCACTTGGGGATAAAATAAATACAAACATTATACTAAAGCATTCATGGTGACAACCAATGAAAAATATTTAAGGATGAAAAAGCAATGATGACAATCAAAGCAGATGATTAGTACGAAAACTGTGACGACAGATCGCACCTGGAGTATAATTAACAAACAGATGAAATGAACATGATAATAATTCAAAGTAAAAATCCTAACATGTAAACCAACATGTATAGGAATGAGAACAATCAATTTTCACAAAGAAAAACAAGTGGAACCCTTTTAACTTTCATCTGCAACAGTTAGGGTTAATACAGTCAACGACAAGTTGCACATAATCAAACATGGTGAAAAATTAATCAAACATGGAAAATAAAATTATGACATGAAAGTACACATTAAAACAAACACAATGAAAAAAGAATGGGTGAAAAATGATAAAAAAATGAGAGAGTTATGATTTTTTGAAGTTTCATGTGAAAAATGAGAAAAAGTGGCAACAAGGGTTATCACAAGGGATCGAACCCATGCCAAGTACAATACGCGCGCAAGTTTCAACTGCTGGGGCGGCCATACATCCGTTAATTGAAGCGCAATGATAAATATATAATGTGTGTTTGGTTGATTTCCTGGGCAAAATAAAAGCAAACAACATGATTGCAAAACACCTCTAACTTTCTCAAATTTTATCCAATTTCAACAAACCTTATATGCAAATCACTCAGAAAATCATGAGGAATCTGATGATGATGTTAGTTTTTCAAAATTATGTGCACATAGAAAAATTCGAATACAAATGCATAATGAAGTTTCAAGATGCATTTTGGAAGCTGCAGACCAGATCAAGCACGTTTAAACCAAAATAAAAGCCTGCACCAATTCTAAATATCACATATGTTAAGTTCAAACAGGAGTGAAGTTTAAAAGCATGATAGAACAAGAAGTGATCAATCATTTGCATGTGTTGTGTTTTCAAACAGCAAGAGCAATAATCTAGAGTTCAGAAATGTGAAATGTCACTGCTTGATAATGCAAATTGGTTTGAACAGCTTAATACAATCACTCTTAACTCCAACTAAACTTACATACACATCAGTTACATGATACTTAAACAAATGAAAACATGTTCATGGCCAGGAGGTACAGATTATGGAAAGTCATATTCAATTTGCAAATGGTCATAAAAGCAACAATGCATAACAGTATGGTTTTTGAGTTCCAAAGCAATTCAGACCAAAGTAAGATTATGAACACATTCCAAACATGATTTCAAGTGTGTGTATGTGAAAAAATTCAAGCTGGAACAGGTGTGTGGAAGTGTGGTATCCAAAGTGCATTCTTGTGTATTATGTACATATGATGGTACAAGTTGGTGCTCATGAGGTTTTCAGTGGTTTGGTTCATTCAAACATGTCACACATGATCAGATTAAACTGCTGTAACACAAAAATTTCAAAGATAATCATTGGTTCAAAATCTGGTATAAGATGTGCAAGCATGTGAAAGCAAGAAGCAACTCATGAGTGACATTGTGGTACAGTGTATTTCCAAGCAAAACAATGGTTCTAACATCACATATATATCTGATACCAAGTGTGTGCAAGGTGTTTTTCTTGAAAAATAAAGTATTGCCAAAAGTGGCTAGGTGTGTGGATGTGTGATGTCAGCTTTGCATTTTGAAAGTGAATTTCTAAAATTGAGGGATTTTTGATGAAATTATTGTGCAAGCATGTTTCAAATGACTAAAGTGAGGTGTGTGTACAGTGGTTTTAATGAAAATTGATTTTGTACAAAAAGTAACAAGTTGTGGCTTGATGTGATTTTTGGTGTGAACATGAGTTTTACTTTGTGCACAGAATTTAGGCAAGATGAATGTACATATAGTTTTCAAACTCATCAACACACATGCTCAAGTATTTGAAATTCAGCTTTCTACAACTCATGCTAAAAAGATGCTTTTCCACAAGTTTGGGGTTCCTAGGCTGTATGACTGTTTGAGAGGCAAGCAATAATTCAAACAGCTAGTTTGGTGAAACATGATGATGATGTTAGTGCCCCTTAAAGTTCAATTGAATATTAAACAGAAACAGAATGCAAAAGGTAATACAAACTGGTTTGACAGCACACAGTTGCATCAAACCTCCAAACAAACAATAACATACAAAACTGGACATGCTAAACAAAAACCACATACCACTGACAGCTCTCAATTGCTTTTTCAGGAATTGAACTCAATACCACAAATGGCTACCCTAAAGGCTTTAAAGTAGAACCAAACAAACTTGGCAGCATGCATCAGTTTTTAGCAAGCAACAAATTGCTAACAGTTGGATCTAGATCCAGGATTGCATATCAAATTCAAATCTAAGTTCAGCAATAAGAGAATGGCATCCAACAATAGTGTAGCAAACTTTGTATAGATAACTAAGTCCTAAACCTCTACACTGGGCCAAGTTAAACAATCTTCAAAAAGAACACAAAACCTCCCACCTGGTTTATAACTCTCATAATCATGACAATGCTTTTTCTCTCTAGTTTATAACTCTTATAATCATGACAATGCTTTTTCCCTCTGGTTTGTTCTCATGGCTAGCTTATGACTCACAAAACTTATCATGACAGATTTATTCCTCATAGCAGCATGAAATATGGCTAATATCCAAGTTAAACCAGCAAGCCCAAATTCTATGTCAGCAGTGTATTCTAATGGTTTGCAGCCCAGACAATTGTGATTCCTAATTGCACACTAGTTGTAATTTGATGCAGTCCTCAAACAGTGGCAGTGTTAGGTTTCTAAATTCCTCAATCATGAATTAGTGTACTCTTGGCATGACAGAAGGGATCTTTGAGTGATAATACAAATAAAATGTCATAGCTTGAATACATTTACACCCTAACAGTCCCATGGTTCAAAGTACAACAGAAAACATACTAACATTACAACAGAAATCAACAGCTTTTAACAAGCTTATGTTTAGCATGAAGCCAATATCCATCAATTTACTCATGTGTTCTAAAACAGCATATCAATTGAATTAGTACACCAATATGACAGGAACAAGTTAAACTATCTAGGCTAATACTCATGAGAACCTCCATCATCCCTAACAGCATACATCATGAAAATTCATCAAAGTGTACATAGCTCAAATTCTACCAAAAACACTCAAAAATGCCAATTCATGAAAGATAATGCTAAAGCCAATAAAAAAACAGCTACATACCTCTTAATGACCCTTTTGAATATGTTAGGATAGTTGAGAAAACCAGAGATCTTGAATTCCACTCTTTGCTTTTGCACCTTGCTTCAAGCTTAAGTAAACAACCACTTATGATGCCAAAATGAGAATTATGAATTTCCAATGGTTGCTAAGGCTCTTGACAGTTGAGATATATTTTTTGTGAGGTGTTTAAGTGATCACAACCTCAAGGAAAGGATTAGAACTCACTTTGGTGATTTTTATGGCTTTTGGTCAAAGTAAGCTAGGTATGAGATTGACTTTTTGATTTTTGAGTTTTCTTGGTGGTTCAAAGGACTAGACACCTCCCATATGATATTTAGAGGGTGTATGGAGGGTTGTTGGGGTGTTTGAAAGGGTAGAAATGATTTTGAGCAAATTTCACTTCATGGCCATTTTTGGTGTTTTCATGAATCTTGTGATTTTGGAGATTTGGTGCAAGATGTGGAAAATGTAATTACAGAACTTCTCTATGGTTTTTATCAGATGAATTGTGTATGGAATGAAGTGAAAGAGCTCTCCTTTTATAGAGAAAGTGATTGAGGTGCTTGCTAGGGAGATTTCTTCAACATGAAGTAATCTTTGGATATTTTGAACCAAACCTCCCTTGGAGGGTTTTCCACCTAATTCTGATGCAAATACAACTTGCCCATGTTCTTTGATGGTTTTCTGATGTTTGTAGCAGGCTAGGATCATAGGGAAGGGGCTGGTACAACCTTTTACTTTCCACCTCATGCTTGGAAAGTTCAACTTGCCAACTTGCTCCACTTGCAAGGCAATGAACTTCAAGCTTTGATTTTGTGGCATTCTGCATAATTCTATATTTTATCATGCTACACACATCTTATATGTCACATACAACAAGTTAGATCAAGAAAAAAAAATGGCAAATTTAGTGAGGTAGGTCTCTTTGAAAATTCAGCCAATGTGGGACTTAACATGTGAAACCCTTAATTTTGAATACATGTAACTTTCTGCTCATAACTCCTCTTGAGATGTTCTAGTACAATTTAGAAAGCCCTCACATAGCTCTAAAACATTCATGTTTGCCAAGAAATCAAACTCCAATTGTAACTAGGTGAAAAATCCTCTCAAAGTTGGCTGCACACAAGCTTTTAAAGTGAAAATAACTTAGAAATTTTCTGTTATTTTCCCTTCTAGGAATGTTTTTGCTTCTATCTCAAAAAGTACGCATTTTCTGGTTGTGGACTAGTATGGGACTTTTGTAGGACTTGTCAAGAGCTTCCAAATGAGCTTTGAACCAACTCAATTGATGTGTGGTTAAGGAATTATGGTTTAGCCCTTTTCAAAACCCTAATTTCCCGATTTCTCGATTACTCTCTCATCCTTGATCCAATGATCATGAAAATTGATATGCAAGTCCATTATGACATAAGGAACAACTTTGATTCACAACTTGGATTCCAATTCTCAAAATTTGAGGAGTTGACTTTTCGGTCAACTGTACGATCGATCGGTGCCGATTGAGTCGCCTGTTGACATTCTGGATATCCTGAGACTTTGATACTTCTTGAATGGCCTTTAATAAGCTATATGAACTTCATGGACCTCAATCCCACCATTAAAACATCTTCCAACATCAAAGTCAAACCACAGTTGACTTTTCACTAGTTAAAAACCCTAATCGGGGCCTCCTGACTGCACTGTTCTTGATTCTGAAATGATTTCTTCAAATTGACTTCTCATTTGACTTTGATATTATCTTTGATTTCATTCCATGATTGAATTGGCCCAAATCATTGGTTGATCATTCCTTGGTTGTTTTGAATTTGTCGGTGCGAAAACCCTGATTCCTCTGTAACTTGACAATAATGAACTTGCACAGATTTAGGGTTAGATAATTCATGATCATGCTTCTAAAATGATAATGAGAATCTAAGGGGTCAAAATTTGGGGTACAACAGTAATAAAACAAGTAGTTGCTCGCTTCATCAAAAAGAAGATCATCTGCCGATACGGTATTCCTAACCAGATCATTACTGACAATGGGTCGAATCTAAACAACAAAACAATGAAGGAACTCTGTGACGATTTCAAGATCAAGCATCACAATTCGTCTCCTTACAAACCCAAAATGAATGGCGCAGTTGAAGCTGCAAACAAAAATATCAAGAAAATAGTACAGAAGATGGTCATAACATACAAGGATTGGCACGAAATGTTACCATTTGCTCTACATGGATACCGAACATCAGTGCGAACTTCAACAGGGGCAACTCCCTTTTCCTTAGTATATGGGATGGGCGCTGTGCTGCCCATCAAAGTCAAGATATCTTCTCTAAAGATCTTGATGGAAGCCGAGCTTTAGGAAGACGAATGGATAAAAGAAAGGTTCGACTCATTGAACCTCATTGATGAGAAAAGGATGACGGCCATGTGTCATAGTCAGATCTATCAACAAAGAATGATAAGAGCGTTCAACAAGAAGGTTTGTTCCAAGGAGTATAGGGAAGGAGAGCTTGTGCTTAGAAAAATCCTACCAACTCAAAAAGATATGCGCGGCAAGTGGATGCCCAATTACGACGGCCCCTTCATCGTAAAAACTGTCTTCTCCGGAGGATCTCTAATTCTTGAGACCATGGATGGCGAATAACTCAAGTACCCTCTCAACTCAGATGCAGTGAGAAAGTACTATGCCTAAAGCAGAAAACCTAGAAAGGGGATTCCAGTGCTTCAGCAAGACAGAAGTCCAAGAATCAAAAGCTGACAAACGCCGAGGCAAAGTCTTGTGCAAGGTGTTAGAAGAAAGATCAACGTCTATCATTCTCGTCAGAAGCGGCGAAGCAAGCGAACTGATAGTTAAAAGGACCGGATTATTATGGGATTCCGTAACCCTTTCTTGTTTTCCATTCTTTTTCAAATGTATAAAGTTCCCGAGACTTTGCCCTTTGTAAAGTTCTTACCTGTCAATGAAATCATATTTTGGCCAATCATTGTTATGATCTTCTATTTTTGTTATGCAATTTCACTTATTTGTTAATAAGGATTTTTTCGAAAGCAAAGTGTTTTGAAAACTTAAATTTTGTTATAAAAGAAAAAAAAAACATTTTGACAAAATGATTGAAGAACTCTAGAGGTAATCTGATAACATTACGCAGTTCTCAAAGTCGTGAAAGTTTGTTGTCACCTTTGACCAAACTAGATGCGTCCGACAACAATTCCTGCTCTTAAGCCAAGACTTCTCCTCTGCAGGATTACGAAGATTTTGTTCGGGAAGATTGTTATCTATGCCAAAAGAAAGTGTCGCCTAACTTGAAGCAATTGAGACTCAGCGTGACGAGTTCCCTCCGTGTTTGCCTTGTTTTTGCTTTCCTTTTTCTTGCGGGTCGGTCTGCATACAACATCATATCAGCATACGCATTTGTTTGCATTTGGTTTTGGTCTCTGTTTGTTTGGCTGCTGCCTTTGAGATCCTTTGGTCATTACCTCTATCTTTGATCCGTTGCCGCAATTTTGCTTCGAAGTTGACATCCCAGGGTTACTATCTTCTCTGGGAAGCTGGTGGTGACTAACAGTATCCGATTTACGCAGATAGGCAGTTGTTAACAATGTTTATCTCTGATTTGGTCGTCACCAATAATCTTTGAAAATCTAGTAGTTACTAGCAGAACCAATTGTGGTTGGTGTATCGATTTGGTCGTCACCAACAATTTTCCAAGTCCAGTTGTTACTAATTCTGTTATAGAAAAACCAGTCGTCATTGGAGTCCTTTCGATTCGGTTATTACCAATCTTTGCTAAAATCTAGTGGTTACTAGTATTGCCTTTTAAAACCAATGGTCATTGGTACTTGAGTTGGTTGTTACCAAAATTCCCTAAAAGTCAAAAAATTATTGGCATCGCCTGGAACCAATTGTTATTGGTACCTTTTGATTCAATTATTACCAATCTTTCTGAATCTAGTGGTTGCTAGTATTACCTTCAGATCCAATTGTTATTGGTACCGTTTTGATTCGGTTATTACCAATTTTCTAAGTTTAGTGGTCACTAGCATCGTTGGAAAGTCTAGTGTTTACTAGCATCATCCAGAACCAGTTGTTATTGGTGTACTTCTGATTTGGTCGTCACCAGTTGGCCTAAGTCCAATAGTTATTGGCACCGCTTAAATCGAATTGTTATCATCACTTTGGTCTGGTTGTTACCAAACCCTTTGAAAATCCGGTAGTTATTGGTATTTCCCAAATCCAATGGTTATTGGTCTCCTTGAACTCGGTCTTTACCAATCCTCCCAGGAAATCTAGTGGTTACTAGCATTATCCAAAATCAATTGCTATTGGTATACCCTGATTTGGTCATCACCAGTCCCCTCTAAGTCCAGTAGTTACGGGCATTGCTTGAAAACTAATCGTTATTAGTCGGTCGTTACCAATTCCCCTAGTTGAAGTCCTGTGTTTTATCAATATTGTTTGGAATTCCCAATTGTAATTGGAACTTTGGTTTGGTCGTCACCATCTCCCCAGGAAGTCTAGTGGTATTTAGCACTTTTTGGAAATTGTTTGTTGGATTGGTCATCACCATCATCTCCAGTAAGTCTAGTAAAAGCTAACGCCATTTGAAGCTGTTTGTTGTTCTGGTCGTCACCGGTTTCCCCATTGAAGATTTTGCTTTCCCAGTCGAGTCTCGGAGAACTAGTGGATACTAGCTTCCCCGGTGCGTCCGGTCTTGTTTCTAACCTTTTCCTGAAGATACCGTTTGAACTCTTCGTTATAGGAAATTTCTCATCTGGTTATCCCCAGTGAGGTTCATGTCTCCGTTCCGTCTTTTCCCCAGTGAAGATTTGCTTCCCCAGTGGATTATTCCCCAGCAAAGTTTTCCCCAGTGGGTTTCTTCGCTGGTGAGGTTCGCGTTTCTTTTCTTTCATTTCCCTAGTGAAGAATTGGTTTCTTCCCTAGTGGGCTTCCTCATCTGGTTATCCCCAGTGAGGTTTGTGTCTCCTTTCCCCTGTAAAGATGTGTCTTCCCTGTTGGAATTTGTGTCCCCTGTGTGAAAGATTCCCTTGAACATCATCTTTAGTCATGTTTGAACTATCTTGCTTAATTTACCCTGAATCATTCCCCCAGTGTGTTGAGTCCTTCGTGAGTGGTTACTCGTTGTATTGCCGTTCTTTTATATTTGCTCGTGTGTCTGCACCTGTCTTACATTCAAGCATCATAAAACACCATTTAGAACTCATTTGCATTTCAGTATTTGTCCTTTTGCATACCATCGGATCTAAGGGACAAAACTTCTGGTTTGCTATATTTAAATACCTTTCACTACGATTCTATGAGGATTGTCATCTCTCATTACCATCTAGTGAAGATATTTAAATAGGGGGCATCTTTTGCACCCCAAATTTTGACCCCTTAGATCCTCATCATCATTTTAGGATCATATTCATTTGATTAACTAACCGTAACCCATTTCAAGTTTATCTTTGTCAAGATGCAGATGAATCAGGGGTCCGTACCGTCAAAAATCGAGGCTTCAATGGTTTGATCAATCAATGTTTTGGATTAATTCAACTATAAACAAGATTAAGGATACTACATTGGGGCAAGTATGAATCCAATTTGAGGTTGTCACCCAGGAATTGAGAACAGTGCAGTTCGGGATACCCGATTAGGGTTTTCGATCAGGAAAAGTCAACTGTAGTTTGAATTTTGATTTAAAAAGTGTTTCAATGGTGGGATCATGTTCCATGAAGTTCCTATGGCTTATTAAAGTCCATTCAAAGAGTTTCAAGGCCTCAAAAGGTCCAGAGCATCGACAGTTGACTCGGTAGTCACCGATCGATCGTTCGGTTGACCGAAAAGTCAACTCTTCAACCATAAGGAATTTGACTTCAAGATGTGAATAAAAAATGTTCCTTATGTCATATTACACCTTCCCATAAAATTTCATGACCATTGTATCAAGGGTTAAGGAGTAATTGCAAAAATCGGGAATTAGGGTTTTGAAAGGGGCAAGACCATAGCTCCTCAACCACACATCCAATTGAGTTGGTTCAAAGCTTATTGGAAAGCTCTTGATAAGTCCTACAAAAGTCCCAAAGTGGTCCATGATCAAAAAATGCATAGATTTGGAGTTATGACCAAATTCATTTCAAGAAGGGAAATAACTTAGAAAAATTTTAAGTTATTTGGTCTCTTAAGTATGATTTTTCAGCAACTTGGAGGGGTTTTTCAACCTAGTTCCATCTAGAATTTGAAAATCTCAAAAACATGAAAGTTGTAGAGCTACTTGAGGGATTTCTAAAATGTGGTAGAACTTCTCAATAGCATTTGTGAGCAGTGAGTTATGGATCATGGAAGTTGGGGTTGCCACACTTGAAGTCACCACTTCAACTTTTTCCAAATTTCAAATTTCAGCAACTTGGGCTATCCTCAGCCATTAGATCATGTTCAATCTGATATTTAGAGGTGTGAATGAGCAGAAATGCAGAAAAAATGAAAGAAGTGAAGAGAGAGAGGCAAGTTGCAACAAGTGGTAATATAATAATCAAAATGTGAAAGAGGAAAGAGAAACCTTTCTCCAAAAACTGTAGCAGTTGTATCCTCATCACTCTAAGCTCTATGCAGTCACTTCATGAATCATTCCACTTGATTTTATGGCTTTCCTTGAGACAAGGGACTGATGTATGGAGCTGCCACAAGATCTTGGCAAGATTTCATTCAAAGCTTCCCTCCAAAATGTGGAAAAACCAAGGCTGCCCTCACCTTTACTCTCCCTATAAACAGAGACCTTTCTCTATGTTATAGACCATACCAGAGCTATCAAGAACACATAGAACTCATATCTCTCTCATTCCTTTCCTTGCTTGAAAGTTGCTTAAGTTCACAAAATCACAAAAAATCACCATTTTCCACTTTTCATGCTAGTTCTTTTTCCAAACATCAAAATACTTCAAAGACCATATACACACCCTTAAAATGGCCATTTGAAACTGTTCCCACCATTACTTTCATAAAAAAACTCACCAATCTAAAAGTCAACCTTCATACCTTCATGTTTTGACTTTTATGCACTTTGGAAGCCAAGTCTCTACTTAAGGCCTTTCCTACCACTTCAACACTCCCAACACCTCATATATATCTTATTCCAACTGTCCAAAGTCTCAAAAACCAGTTGGGAAGCTCATTACTCAAACTGTCATAAAAGTTACTTATTGCTTCAAGAGGAAGAAAACTCTAAATCTCTGGGTTTCTTTGCTTTCTAGCTTGCTCAAGAAGGTCTACAAGAGGTATGTAATACTTAACCTCTTCATTATACATACATTTTCATGTTTTGCAATTTTGAAGTTCTTGTTGTGAAAACCATGGTCATGCTGTCCCAAGTTGGCTCTTTGTCAAGAGCTTGTGTTGTATTGCTATGTTCTTGCTTTTGTTAAAGTATATTATTCATGAAGTGATGTGTTGATAATTTTCTGTCAATAATGAACTTTGTATGTGGTTTACAACCTGTTTTGAGAAATTGGTCCACAAGAGCACCTTTAGAGGTTTTAACATGAGATGATGTTGTGCTTGCCATAAGTCTAGCAGACCTGGTTTATTTGTGATATTTGAATTGCTTGTTAGTTGTTTCTCAAGGTTCCCCGGCCCCTAGGTCATGTATGAATCTAGGTTGGCCTTTTCACACTTGTGATACTTGTTTCATTTGCTATACTATTGTTCATGAATGGTTGTGCTAGGATAGTATGCAACTGCTTGTGTTTATGGCCATGCTTCATCTCATATGCTTGAACTGTTGTTTTATTCTGATTTGGTCTTGCTTGTATCATTTGAAACTTGTTGAAGTTGAAAAACATGAGGCTTAGCTAATAGGGCCAGCTATGAGGTTTATTTGTTTGTTTTGCTGTCGAAGATTTGCAACAGCATACCTGTTTTTATTTTGAGCAGTTTGTGTGTGATCTTTAAGTTGGAAAATATCATTTAACATATTTAGTGGTTGTGTGTGGCATTTGTATGTTCAAATTGCCCCTGCTTTTTCAAAACAACTTGTCCACTTCCAAATCTGCATTTTCAAAGCTTCATGATACCAACAATATGTCCATATTCTGTTTCAACTTGTTTCTGTTTAATCCATGAGCCTAGATTCATCATTCTGCATGTTTTAAGTTGGTATGTGATGCCTAACTGTCTCCAATTGCTATAAACTTTCCTGCTGCATAATTGAGCTTGTTTTGCATATCATGAGCATCAACATGTCAAAATTCTGTTCTGCTTGAAATGGCCTGAACTTTAGGCTTGATCTCATTCATTTCCATGTTTGTGATGTGTGTGTAGTGATTGTATGATTTGTTTCCACTTGGTTTATCATTTCATTTTCAAAATGCATTTCCAACTTCCATTCAAGCCAAATATGCCATGAACCATACCAAATTCTATTATGTTTGCAATGTGACTGATTTCTGAGTATGACCTCATTTGTTTGCATGTTTATGACGTGTATATGTTGATTTCATGATATAAGACCACCCACAAGCTTGCATTCTTCCTCTGCTGCCAAACAACTTGTTTCTCAAAGTCACAATAACACACAACAGGCCCTTTTGTATTTGAAGCACCTTTTGGTTGATGTATGAACTTGAACGCATCTGCTATCATGTTTGTAATATGTGTGAAATGCTTACATGACTTGATTCCACCTGGTTTTGACCTCTCATTCTAGTTTTCCTCATCATCTTGCATTCAACAGCTTTTTCACAAATCACAGCTGCACACACCTACACTCTTTCTGTTTGTTTGTTTTGAATTATTTCATGAGCTTAGGACCTTTAGATAACATGTCTAAAGCTTGTATGTGTATGAACCAGACCCCATTTTTGAATGCCATGCCCATTTGTAGCTCTTCTGCTTGACAACCTGCTTAACATGTGCTACAATTACAAATTATGAACAAATTTTGTTGTGTGCATCTTATGATCAAATCTTAAATTGTAGACTCATTCATGGACATGTTTGAAACTTGTGTATGGTGTTTTCTTGGTCTAAACCTGTTCCAATCATGTTTTGGTTTCAATTATGCATTTTCATGTGTAAGTGAGTGTTGCACCCTAAAATTTGCTCAACCTATTTCACCTGGTTTATGTTTCAATTGCATTATCATTTGCATAGATACATCATATACATAATCTAATCATTTGCATAGCATAGCATAACAAGTCATCTAGCAAGCGATCAGGTGCCATTCTTATCTAAAGAAGCACATCAAGGGATTTTATTCAAGTTTAAGACTATCCAAGTCATCAAGAAATGTTTGAAGCTTTGAGAAGTTCGAGGGTCAACTAGTGGACTTCTCTCCTAATTTGAGGTATACTAAGGGTCTTCAATGGGGGTATGAGCTATGAATTGAGGGTATGGAATATGTATAAAGCTTATATGCCTAGAGGGTCATTTTGAGGATGAGATAAGTTATTGATTCAAGTACAAGAGCCACAGTTGAAGTGCAGTCAACTAGGGTTTCATCTAGGTCAACCCTAGGTCAACTGAGTGATTGAAGAGCATCAAGGCTTAATTGGAGGTTGTGGGATTCATAAATTTATATTTTGATACATGTGTGGTGTTTTTCCAAGGATAAATTAAAAAGGATCAAGAGGAGGAGGAGTTGCCAAATTAGAGTTTCAGTGTAAAATCCCCTAATTTAGGCCTAACTTCCAAGCCAGATACGTCAAAATGCAATTTTCAAATGGATTCTTGGCCTACATTAAACTTGTAGATATTCTCAATATCTTTAATTTGAGTACTAGAAGTCTTCAAGAAGATTTGTGGAACTCAAGTTATGGATCTTGCAAGTTATGGGTCATCAGAGGACACTAAAATTTATCTATGAAAGTCACTTGATTTCCAAGCAACTTTTGCCCATCAAGGAGTTTTCAAATGGATTCTTGGCCAACATAATAATTGTAGGGATTGATCTTAGATTTAATTTTAATACTAGAAGTCCTCAAGAGGATTTGTAGAACTCAAGTTATGATCTTGGCAACTCAGGGGTATTTTGGGTATTGATGATTATAGGTCATTTTTCAACATAGGTCAAAAATCTCTATCTTCCACTCCTCAAATGGAAAAATGTTCAACATGAGATGTGTTTAGAATGATGTTTTTGGGCTAGGTAAGAGGTCATGGGTGATTGGAAGGGCTTGTATCACAAAACTGCAAAAATGGCCTAAAATAAGGGTGAATTTTAAATGAACCAAGGATGAAAATTGGGATTTTTGAGATATGGGTCCAAACCTAGCCATATGACATACCAAATTGATTAGAAAGAATATTTTGAAAACATTGACATTGCCACATTTTTGAGTTGAGGAGTAATTCAATGACTTCCTTTGTAAAATGGTTACTAACACCATAAGTAACAATTGCAAAACCACTCTTCAAAGCATAACCAAGGCTCTAATGAATCCTAACACATTAAATATGTCATGTGGTGAGAATTTGGATCAGAATGAGGTGCAAATACAAGCCTAGAACTCAGCTGCCATGTGTGAATTTCTCATGACATTTTCAAGAGCAAGAGATGTTAAACTTCTCATTAGAGCTTTCCAGAAGTTTCTAGAGCTTTCATTCATGTTCTATATAAGATGTAGAAGTGATCTAAGGCATTGGTTGGTGCAGATTAAGAGAGATTGGAGAGATTTAATATTGAGTTTTCCATTTGCAAAACAGAATCGGTTACAACAGTTTGATCCATTCCAGTCCATTCTTTTGTGTTCAATAGTTTCCTTTGGTGTTGGTGAGTGATTCCAGATACAATTCAAGGAAAGATTGGTGCAAAATCGTGAGAGAGCATTTTGGATTCATCTCTTGCAAGTCAGAATCAGATTCAAGAGTTCAAGAGGTTTTAATCCAATTTGTTGCATACAGAAGCTTGATCATACATCATTGAAGGTATCTGGAAGATCTTGGAGCTTAATTTGAAGGATTGCTTGGTCTGTTCACTCGATTTTTGCAGGTATGTAAACTTTTTTCTATGGCTCGATTCATGAAGTTTCCTTAGGTTTTAGATGATGATATTCATTGTAGAACATGGCTAGGTGGATTCTGGTAACAATTGGCTTGATTTAGAGACAATTTTATAGATGACACCATTTTTGTTCATGATCGTATCTTGCAGTTCTTGGAGGTTTAAACCTAGTTTAATAGTGGATTTTACTCAGTGTGAAGTGCAGTTGATCATAGGCTTCTCAATTTTGAGTTTGGTGAGGATTTAGGTTTGAGCACTTTCTGAATATTTCGTCGTGTTTTGAGGAGGAGAGGGTTTCAATACAAATGGAGGTTAGGTTTGAATTCCTTGGGGAAAAATGAGCAGGATGATGTGTTTCTGTTAGGGTTTTGATGAGGATTAAGAGAGTTGCGTTTGGAGAAGATGAAGGTTGAAGCTCTGTTCAGCCATGGCTTCCTTCTCCCTCCAAAATTCAAATGAAGAAGACGATGGGAGGACCCTTGGATCCTAGGTGAGACGTTGACCAAAGCCTGATCCAACGGCCAAGACGTGTGGAGAATTTTTGAAGGAGTCTGAGTGAAGTGAAATGCTCTGTTTCACTTAAACGTTGGCATGGGCTTAAGTGAGAATTTGCTACCAACACCCCTTTCCCAGGCCCATTTGGGATTCACACGTGAAATCCTTGCTATTCGTACCAACGTTTTTTTTTTCCATTTTCTTTGATTTTTCATTTTTATTTTCTGAATTGAATTGGGCCTGGCGCGCGCTTCCTATACGCACCCCCCTCTGGGCCCAATTGGTGAAGTGAACTGGTTCTGATTGCTATTTGTCACGCCTTCTTTTCATTTTCTTCTATTTTCTTTTATTTTTTTCATATTATTTTAGTTAATAAAAAATCCATAACTAATTGAAAAAAGATCATTTTAGGGTGAGGATTTTTTCCTTGTTTTCCTTAGGGTTCCTAGAATTTAATGAAACAATAAAAACATTATTTCATGCATTTTATATTTTTTAGTACATTTTACAATTTTATTGATTTTATTTTGCATTTGTTTGATACCTTATTTTGCTGAATTTAGTATGAGAGATTGGTGAGTGTTTTTGAGTTGATTCTTGTTGGATTGATTAGATTAGAGGTACATGCTCCCTTAGAGATTTTTCTCATATTTTTATGATAAAATTTAGGCTAGTTTTGAATGATGAACTTTAGGGTGCTAGGATTAGGGTTTTACAACACTTAGGTGTAATTTAGGGCATAGTTTGGAGAATTAGGGTTTGATTTAGGTTATGGGATCTATATGGGATATAGGGTATATAGTTAGGTCCCCTTAGAAATTAATCTAGGATTTTATGATGAGTATTGCTATTTTCTTTGATTGTTGCAACTTGGGTGATGTTTGTGTGTTTCCCCTTTGGGCTTTTGGTTTGATTGTGGGGTTTGGGTCATTTCAATTGGGTGTTGGGGTTTGAGTTTTGCTTGATGGAGCTAATGAAGACCTTGGAGATGATTGGAGATAAAGGATGGAGCTTGGAGCATGAGATTCTTAATCTTGAAGATTGCTTTTGAAGACTTAGGAGATAGGAGATATAGGGAGAGCTTTAGAGTAGACTGATTTCTTCTGTCAAACATAGAGAGCTTCTTGTGCCTCTATTCCATCCTATGACACAAGGTCCCCCAAAGAAGTTCCATCTCTCCTTAGGAGGGATGTAGAGCATGCTTTGGTTGGGTAGAACCTTGAGGATACCTTTTACTTGCTATGATAAGATCTTAGTGATTTCCCTGGGTTATCATTAAGCCTCTTAACATTTCAACTTCATCTATTAGTTGATTCTCTCCCGTGAGTGTTTGCATTAGAAAAGGGAACCTATTGGAGAATGAAGTTCATTGAAGACTGGTGAAAATGAAGCTTATGCCTGTCAAAGCTGGTTAACTGTGAAAATTAGGGTTTTGCTGCTGTTTGAAGCTGTTTACTTGTTGGGGTTCATTGCTTGCTAGAGCTTGGATTTTTTTGAAGATGAGGGCTTATCTAAAGCTTGGGGAACCATTGGAGAGTGAATATGGGAGCTTTCCTGGAGGTGTTATTGACAACTTTTTTGCTGTTAATCAACTGTAGCTGTCAGAGCAGTAACTGTAGGAGCTGGTGTTACTGTAGGAGCTGGTGTTGCTGTTAGAGCTGGTGTTGGGTTTTATTTTCTTCTTCTGTATTGTCTGTTGGCTTGTTCAGCTTGCCCCTTAGGTTTGAAGTGAAGCTGTTTCACTTTGCCTATTGTTTTCCCAGGTTCGAGGTTGAGTGGGACTCCCTTGCCTCGCTTGTATTGATGCATCTCATGCATTTTACTGTTTACTGTATATAGCTATTTCTTTTCCGTTTATCCCCTAGGATCTCTGATTTCCTCTGTGCAGGAGGGAATTATGAAAGACATTAGGATTCTAACCCATGCATTACAACATTAGGGTAGTTTTGATTCCCATTTCAAACCCTAGGTTTTTAGAGTTTTTTCTCTTCTATCTCAAAACAATTCAAAACACAGTAATAAGGATAATCGACGTCGTACGCTATGAGCCTTAAGCTATTTGAGAAAGGATTGCTGGAGGGTCACTCTTCAGTAATCTGACTGCTTAGTGTGTTACCCTTAAGGTGACATACGACGTAGTCACCCTCAAATCATAGTCTCTAGTGCGTCAGAGATTGCAAACATCATAAAAAAACAGTTCTTGCGTAAAAGACTGAAAACAAACATCAAAGTGTCATTTTTGTCCGCTTGGACTCCTGATCAGAAGAAAACCTTTTCAGAAAGATAAAAAACAGTCAGACAAATCTGTGTCTTCCGTGGCCCGAACTACGTTTGCTCTAATCTTTCATGCTGTATGAAAGTACGTAGGCATAGGATGTCGTATCCTAGCGAGCAACCTTCCCCTCCTTTCCTGTAGGTAGGCGAACTACGTTGACTCTGATTTCTCGTTCCGGACGGGAATACGTAGGCATAAAGTGCGATACTTTGCCGAGTCATTTTCTTTTCTTTTAGCCCCAGACCTGTAGAGTAGATAGAATAACAATCCGTACTAGAAAACAAGCGTGGATCCCGTCGAGTACGACGGACGTGAGGGGTGCTAATACCTTCCCCTCGCGTAACCGACTCCCGAATCCAAGATTTGGTTGCGATGACCATTCCTTTCCCATCTTTGCGGTAGGTTTACTCTGAGCGTTTCCTTTCCCTCCTTTGGGATAAATAACGCACGGTGGCGACTCTTCTGTTTAGCCGGCGCCGATTTTCGCAGTAGAGACAGCTGGCGACTCTGCTGGGGACTGGAATATCCCCTATGCGAGTCAATCCTAGCGCTTGTTTTCCTGTCGTGGATGTTGTATAGATTTACTTTTCTGTCTTTACTTTCAGCATTTTATTATCAGCTTTATATTGTTATTGCTGTTGTGGGAAAAGGGCGATCTATTGAGAGATAAGCCGGACCTGGGCTTGAGGTTACACATAGAATTAGAAGTAGAGAGTAGTGGTTAGCCTGCTTGCTTAGCTCGCACCAGCTAGCCGCGAAATTTACGCTCGGACGAGATTCTCTTTGATGCTTCTTGCCTGGCCCTTAGGGCTCGACAAGTTGTCTGACCCGAGGATTGTCGACTCTGGGGACCTATCAATTGGGATTCAACTAAGTGAGACCGCTTCAAGGATGATGATGCCACACCTCCTGGGTATCGTATCATCACTCTTGAAAGTCTGTGACGTTGAACCCACATAGGATGTCGTACCTCGTCTGCGAATTAAGTACACACCTGTGAGGGGTATGTGGGGCTGTTTGCAGGAAACCTTTGACCTCAGAGCACCTGGTTTATCTCTGTCAGTGAGATATAGTTACAGGGTTCATTTGAGTGGTTGGTTTGAGATGGAGATTTGATGGTTCTCAGGCTTCAGTACAGAGCAGCACAGTTCATCAGCATTGCACTTGGTCCCTTATTTGCATATGCATGTGCATCTTCATGACTGCATTTCATTAACGTGTATTTATGTTGCAGGTGTGATCATTCCCCTCTGATTCTAGTATATCTTCTGGCCAGACATGGAGTCCCTGAAAAGGACAGTTGCTTACCGGTTGCACTCGCCAGATATCAGTTCCTTGCTGGATTTAGTTGCTCTAGCAGATGAGAGAGTGAGGGATGAGTTCAGAGTATCCTACGAGAGATTGCTTAGTTTGTTATACAGACCTTCAACATTTGAGACGACGACGGTATATACTTTGATGCAGTTTTATGAGCCGCAACTGAGATGTTTCTTATTTCCCGACTATATTCTGGCACCCACTTTGGAGGAGTATTCTGCTATGTTGGAAGTTCCCGTGTTAGACCAGATGCCCTTTATACATGTTGATGCTAAGCCTGAGTTGGCTACGCTTGCTAGGGTTGTCAGTTTAGACGTTTATGAGTTCCCTGGAGGGTTGGTCAAGCTGAACGGAGCTTATGGTTTTCACCTGTCTGGCCTGGTTGAGAAGGCTACACAGTGCGCGAAGAGTGGATGTTGGATTGCTTTCAGTGCCGTTCTAGCTGTCTGCATCTACGGGATTGTCTTGTTTCCTAATGTGCCAGATTTTTTCGATTTAGATGCCTTCCTGATTCTTGCCTCGAAGAACCCAGTTCCTACTCTCTTGGGCGATGTTTATCATTCTATTCACTACAAGAATGAGAAACGTCGTGGCAAGAATGTTTCCTGCTGTCTTCCTCTCTTGTACAGATGGTTCCAGGGGCATCTTCCGAAGACAGGGCCTTTTGTTGATGCTATTGATACTTTGGATTGGTCTTCCCGATTGATGGGGCTGTCTGCTGAGAACATCATTTGGTTTGATCGGAGCATGCTGGGCACAGATATCATATATAGTTGCAGTGGCTTTCCGAATGTCCCCTTGATTGGACGGAAAGGTTGTATTAACTATAACCTTTCACTGCTGGTAAGACAATTCGGTTATGCTTTGAGGGATGCTCCTATTGAGAAGGAGATACAGGAATCTCTGTATCTTACAGGCTTATTAGACACGGCTGTTTTGATCAGATTGAGACATGCATGGGCTAACATCCATAGGAGGGAAAAGCTTTGCTCGGTAAAAGCAACAGCAGAGCTTATGATCCTTATTTGGCCTGGATCCGCGAGAGAGCTAGTACTTCCTTGATGCCTTATCCTGCTGCGGAACCCCTGTATCTTCCGTTGATTGAGGTTCCTGCTTCGACAGAGAGTGAGAAGTATAACAAATTGTTGGATGAAAACGAAGAACTGAAGAAAGCCAATGATGAGTTAGAGAAAGAGATCTTCCAGTTACGTCGTGAGAAGAATGAAGCCACCTTCACTGTGAAGGAACAAACTGAATTGATTAACAGGTTGGGTTCAGAGCTGACAGAAGCGACCAACAAGAAAGAAAAAGTGGGGATAGCCTTGAACGGTGTCAGCAAGGTGCTTACTTCTAAGAAGGAACTTCTAAGCAAAGCTTATTCCCGTCTCAACAAGTGGGAAGCTTTGTGGAATGCCACACTTACCAAGCGGAAGGAGCGTGAAGACGAACTGAAGATGCAGATTGCCATGCTAGAGACACAGATTAAAGCCCAAGACGCAAAGATTGCCGAAGAGACATCACTTAGGAGCGCTGTTGAGCTTAGAGTAAGTAACCTTGACAAGAAGCCAAGAGGTTATGAAGTGAAGGCCGGTTCCAAGAGGTACAGACTTGATAAGAGTTCCAGCAAAGGAACCTGCCAGGACGATGCCAAAAAGTTGAGATCCACTACCGAGCGGCATGCCTTACTGATACAGGAGCTAATATCCCGACTAGGGCATTCGGAGACGTTGAGGATATTGGAAGACGTCAGAGCGCGCCATTTGGCCTGATTTATCTTTGCCTTGCTGTTGATTGTACTTGTATTTTGACCATCGCCAGGCTTGTTGGCTGAGGTCTCTTCAGTTGTATTCAGTTGTACTCCTATACTCAGCCTCTTGGCGTTTGCTTATATATGAGGGTTTTCCTAATTTCTTGCTTGCTTGATGGGGACTCCATTGACGTGATGGCCTTCTCTTCGAAACTAGAATCGGGGGGGAATATAACCTGTAGCATATTTACACAATTGCATCTGCATTCATATTGCATGATCGGTATTCTTGAATCTGTATCTTATTTCCTGCATCTTCAGGTTTTCAGGATTGATGAACAAAGAGTTCACCGCTACTCAACCCGAAACAACTACAAGAGAATCATGGATCAAGTCCAAGTGGAGATGCAGGAAATTCGCGAGAAGCTGAACTTGTTCATGCAGGCAATGGAGAACATTGCTAAGGGCCATGAGAGCCTCCAGACTTTGGTGCAGCCGTTGCTGATGCGGGCTAATGGGAATGGCAACAATGACCACAATTCTGCACACGTTGAAACTATTCTAGAGGACGGGCCCCCTACACCTGTGGTTCCACCTGTAGTGACCCCTCCTGTGGTGATTGTGAACAAGGGCGCTGGCGCTGACAATGGCAACGCAGGAAATGGAAATGAGACTGTTGTTAACAATGTTGGGTTTGGGGACGCCAACCAAGACGGTGGTAACAACAATGGCGGTAATGGTTTTGGCAATAATGGTTTCGGCTACAATGATCAGGGATTGGATTACGTCAATCAGGACGGGAAATTCGGCTTCAACAACACTCAGGGTTTCGGTTATGACGGTTTTGGTAACGCTAACCAAGGGTATGGTGGATTTGGTAATATGAATGGTAATGGGGTGATTCCTGTCAACACTGGGTTTGGACCTGTTAGGGTCAACCAGGGTTTCGGTAACGGGGGACGAGGTCCCATGATCAATCAGCAAGGGTTTGGTCGCAACACTGGTTACGACGGATATGGAAATGGAAATGTGAATTGGGGCGAAGACTGCTAGGAGGACGCCTTTTCCGGAAGAGGTGTGGGGTTTGAAGGACCTGTTGATCCTGTGCAGAGGATCAGAATGCTTGAAGAACATATGAAGGGGGTAGTGAATCAGAACTCCACCGGTTTGGATATGACTACAATGGGCTTGGTACCAGGACTGAGGGTGCCGTTGAAATTCAAGGCTCCCACTTTTGACAAATACAAAGGGGACACCTGCCCTAAGGTCCATGTCCGCTCTTACTACAGAAGGATATCCGCGTATTCAGATGACGAAAGGATGCTCATGCATTTCTTTCAGGATAGCTTATCAGGACCCTCACTTGAATGGTATATGGGGCTGGAGCCCACGCAGATCAAAACCTGGAAGCAGTTAGCTGATGCTTTTGTGACACATTACAAATATAACAGCGATCTGGCGCCAAACCGGGTCAAATTGCAGGGTTTGTCACAGAAGAACGGGGAAAGTTTTAAAGAGTATGCGCAAAGGTGGCGCGATATGGCAGCGAGGGTGCATCCTCCTTTGATTGAAAGAGAGATGAATGATATGTTCATTGGGACATTTACGGGGGTGTTCTACGAAAAATTGTTTAGTGTGTCATTGAGCAGTTTCTCAGATTTGATTCTTATGGGGGAGATGATTGAAAACGGGATTAAAGTTGGAAGGTTCCAAGCAGGTGAGTCTACTTCAACAGGAGGTGCCAGAAAAGCATTTGGTGGTAGACGACAAGGTGATTCTAGTGCCGTGTTTGGTGGAAAGGGCAGGGGCAGAGGAAGAAATCAGTATGTTCAGCCGCAACAGATAGCTAGTGTCACTATCCCGCTTCCTCAACAAAGACAGCCACAACAATAACAACCACAACAGCAGCAAGGACAGAATCCTGGCCAGAGAAGAATACAAAATGCAAGAGCGAAGAGAGTGTTCGACGCACCTCCTACCACGTATGCAGAACTCCTCCAGACCCTGCTAGGGTTGAACTTGGTTGAAAAGAGGACTTTGGCACCACCTACAGGGGCAGTACTTCCTTACGGATATGATGCCAACAAGCATTGCGAATTCCACTCCGAGGCACCCGGGCATGATATAGAATCTTGTCAGGCTTTTAAACACAAAGTTCAGGATTTATTGGATAGCAAAGCTATTAACTTTGGACAGGCAGGTCCAAATATAGTACAACAGCCCATGCCCAATCATGGGGCAAACGCCATCTTGACAGAGGAGAATCTGAATCTAGTGATGGATGTCAACGAGCTGAAGACACCGTTGGGTGAGATTAAAAGCAGGTTGTTAAGAGGGGGTGTATTCCCGGGGTGTGATGAGTTTTGCTTGGATTGTTGGACCCAGCCAGAGGGATGTAATAAGTTGAAGCAGGGTATTCAGGCTATGATGGATGAAGATACCTTGCAATTTGATAGAACTGCGGTTGAAAAGCCTGTAGAGGCGTTGTGTGATGAGCTAAACGATGTTGCAACGGTGACGATTCCGAGAAAAACAATAACGATAACGGCACCTGCCAAGCGGCCGACGATCACAATTACTAAAGCAGGACCAGTTTCTTTTGAGAGTACTAAATCAGTGTCGTGGACTTACGGGTTGGAGGTATATTGCGACGGTAAGAAAATTGAAATTAGTGGACAACCAGCTGGGGTTGTAGATAATGTTGTCGGAACAGGGGGTATGACCAGAAGCGGAAGAATCTTCACATCACCCAAGGTAGAAGCGGAAAGATTAGCCAAGGGCAAAGCCAAGGTAACTGAAGGTGGTCCTTCTCAGTCGAATGAAAAGGACACGTCACTTAAGGACGTGGAGGAGTTTATGAGGCTCATTCGTAAAAGTGATTACAAAATCGTTGAGCACCTCCAGCAAACGCCGTCAAAAATTTCCATCCTATCATTGTTGTTATGTTCCGAGGCCCATCAGAATGCTTTTCTGAAGATTCTAGACACGTCATTCGTTCCTCAAGAGGTTTCTGTTAATCAGTTAGAAGGGGTGATGGCGCATGTCAATGCGGGGCACAGTTTGAGCTTCACAGACTTTGATTTGACTCCGAGAGGGCGAGAGCACAATATGGCATTGCATGTGTCAGTAGAATGCTGGGGCACGGTCATGTCCCATGTTTTAGTAGACACTGGATCTTCCCTGAATGTGCTACCGAAGAAAGCCATGATGAAGTTGGATATCAGGGGGATTATCTGCACACCCAATGACTTAGTGGTGAGAGCGTTCGATGGAACGAGGAGGTCAGTTTTCGGATCGATAACATTATCATTGCAGGTGGGGCCTGAAATATTTGAAACTGAATTCTATATAATGGACATCCAGCCAGCGTATAGTTTCCTTCTGGGACGCCCATGGATCCATGCTGCCGGGGCAGTCACATCCACGTTGCACCAAAAGCTGAAGTATATGGTGGGGGATAGTGTCGTCACTGTTTGTGGAGAGGAAGATATTCTGGTTAGCCATTTATCTTCGTTCAAATATGTGGAAGTCGACGGCGAAATACATGAAACACCGTGTCAGGCCTTCGAGGGGTTGCGAGTTAAAGACAAAGCTCAGGGTTCCAGCAAAGTATCAGATGTGGCAGTGTCATCCTACAAAGAGGCTCAGGCTCTAGTGCAGGCAGGCAAAACCAAGGGCTGGGGGCAGGTATTGGAAATTCCCGTGAAGAATGACAGGTTCGGGCTTGGATATCATCCTTCGTTGTCAACATCCTCTTCAGGAGCGCCCAAGTTCAGAGGGTCGATAACCATTACACCAAGTGGGGTGAGCTTCGAGACTATCAACGCTGTTTCCGATTCTAAAGAAGGAGATAGCGACTGTGATATGGACGCGTGGATCAAGCCAAGCGTGCCAGGACAAAGTCTCTGCAATTGGTCTATCCGGGAAACTGTTCCTGTGACAACTAAACAATAATGATTTGTTTTCTTAATTGTTGAATAATCATGTGTCCTACCCGGGGCATAGTAATTTTGCTTAGGGCCATTTAGTTATGCACATTACATTGTTTAATCATGAAATAAAGGCGTTTTTCATATACAAATGTTGTGATCCCTGTTTTTCCTGTTTTTATCTTTTACAATAAAATGGCAATGTGGTTATTTGCTTTGTATGCGTTTTGAAGCATTTAACCATTTCCTTTGCAGGATTACTATTTCAGATGACATCTATGAACCGCCTATGATTCACTTTGACTTCGAGCACCCGGTATTTCAGGCTGAGGAAGAGATTGTGGAAGATGGCGATGTACCAGAAGAGTTGACCTGGTTATTGAAACAAGAAGAAAGAATCATTCTGCCTCATGAGGAAGTCATTGAGACTATCAATTTGGGGTCGGAAGAGGTCGTGAGAAACATCCGTATAGGGGCCGCGCTGCAGAGCGACATCAAGCAAAGATTGGTTGAGATGCTCAAAGAGTACAATGATATTTTTGCTTGGTCGTACAAGGATATGCCTGGGTTGGATACGGATATGGTTGTTCACCGTCTGCCACTGCGAGAGGAATGTCTGCCTGTTAAGTAGAAGCTCCGAAGAACTAGGCCAGACATGGCTGTGAAGATCAAGGAGGAAGTTCAAAAACAGTGGGATACTGGTTTCCTAGCTGTTACAAAATATCCCTCATGGGTCGCTAATATTGTGCCAGTGCCGAAGAAAGACGACAAAGTGAGAATGTATGTAGACTACCGTGATTTGAATAGGGCGAGCCCGAAAGATGACTTTCCACTTCCTCACATCGATGTGCTGGTTGATAACACTGCTCAGTTCTCTGTATTCTCCTTCATGGATGGCTTCTCGGGTTATAATAAGATCAAAATGGCTCCAGAAGACATGGAGAAGACCACCTTTATTACTCCCTGGGGAACATTTTGTTACAAAGTGATTCCCTTCGGACTGAAAAACGCTGGGGCAACATATCAACATGCTATGACGACTCTCTTTCATGACATGATGCATAAAGAGATCGAGGTTTATGTTGATGATATGATTGCCAAATCCCAGACGGAGGAGGAGCATTTGGTTAATCTGCTAAAACTGTTCAAGAGGCTTAGGAAGTTCAGGTTGAGGCTGAACCCTAACAAGTGCACTTTCGGGGTGAGATCAGGTAAACTGCTAGGGTTTATCGTGAGCGAAAAAGGAATAGAGGTTGATCCTGCGAAAATAAAAGCAATACAAGAAATGCCGACGCCTAAAACAGAAAAAGAAGTGCGTGGATTTTTAGGGAGGTTGAACTATATCACCCGGTTCATATCTCACTTAACTGCGACATGCGAGCCGTTATTCAAGTTGTTGAAAAAGGATCAGGTTGTGACCTGGAATGAAAATTGTCAAAAGGCGTTCGACAAGATAAAAGAATACTTGCAGGAACCTCCTGTTTTGATACCCCCAGTGGCCGGAAGACCGTTGATTATGTATTTGACGGTTCTTGAGGAAAGTATGGGTTGTGTTCTCGGTCAACACGACGAGACTGGACGTAAAGAACATGCGATCTACTATTTGAGTAAGAAATTTACCGACTGTAAGTCCAGATACTCGATGCTCGAGAAAACGTGTTGCACGCTAGCCTGGGCCGCCAAACGTTTGAGGCAATACATGCTAAATCATACAACCCTGCTAATTTCAAAGATGGATCCGATCAAATACGTGTTTGAGAAGCAAGCACTCTCCGGAAGAATTGCCCGATGGCAGATGGTGTTAACCGAATATGATATTCAGTATGTCTCGCAAAAGGCTATTAAAGGTAGCATTTTGTCAGAGTACCTTGCGGAGCAGCCTGTTGAGGACTACCAGTCGATGAGGTTTGATTTTCCTGACGAGGATATCATGTACCTGAAGATGAAAGATTGTGAAGAACTGTTGCCGTACGAAGGACCAGAGTTGGGTTCCAAATGGCAGTTAATATTTGACGGAGCTGTAAATTCTTATGGTAGCGGAATAGGGGAAATTATCACTACTCCTCAGGGGTCGCACATCCCCTTTACTGCCCGATTGACCTTTCCTGTTACCAATAATGAGGCTGAATATGAGGCTTGCATTATGGGTCTAGAGGAAGCTATTGATTTGCGAATCAAACATCTGGACGTATACGGAGACTCAGCTCTAGTGGTGAATCAGATTAAAGGAGAATGGGAGACACGTCAGCCCAATTTGATACCATATATGAATTATGCAAGGAGATTGTTGCCTTTCTTTGACAAGGTGGAATTGCATCATGTGCCGCGAGCAGAAAATCAAATGGCTGATGCCCTGGCGACATTGTCTTCAATGTATAAAGTTAACTTCTGGAACGAGGCTCCCCGGATTGTTATCTCTCGGCTCGATAGGCCTGCATTCATATTTGCCATTGATGAGGCTCCCGATGGTAAACCCTGGTACTTTGACATCCAGAATTTCCTGAGGAACAAGGAGTATCCGGCTGGGGCATCCAGTCGAGATCAGAAGACTCTCAGGAGGTTGGCTGGCAATTTCTATTTGAATCCTGACGGTGTCCTATACAAAAGAAACCACGATTTGGTGTTGCTACGTTGTGTAGATGAAAAAGAGGCGAAGTTGCTCATGGAAGAGATACATGAGGGTACGTTTGGTATACATGCTGGTGGGCATGCTATGACGAGAAAATTCCTGCGGGCAGGTTATTACTGGCTAACTATGGAAATAGACTGTTTCAAGTTTGCAAAGAGGTGTCATAAATGCCAAATTTATGCGGATAAAATCCATGTACCTCCAAGTCCTCTGAACATGATGTCATCACCGTGGCCATTCTCGATGTGGGGGATTGATATGATCGGGAAGATTGAGCCTACGGCATCTAACGGACACCGGTTCATTTTGGTGGCAATTGATTACTTCACCAAATGGGTGGAAGCAGCATCATATGCCAATGTCACCAAGCAAGTGGTCGCCAGATTTATCAAACGAGATATTATCTGCAGATATGGAATCCCTGAGCGGATTATCACAGACAACGGTTCAAATTTGAATAACAAGATGATGAAAGAGCTGTGCCAGAATTTTAAGATTGAACATCACAACTCTTCTCCTTACCGACCCAAGATGAATGACGCTGTTGAAGCGGCCAATAAGAACATAAAGAAGATTGTTCAGAAGATGGTTGTAACGTACAAGGACTGGCACGGGATGCTACCTTTCGCTTTGCACGGTTATCATACGACGGTACGCACATCAACCGGGGAAACCCCCTTTTCATTGGTATATGGAATGGAGGCAGTGTTACCGTTGGAGGTTGAGATTCCTTCATTGAGGGTTTTACGAGATGTCCAACTTGACGAGGCAGAATGGGTTAAAGATAGACTGAATCAGCTCAGCTTAATGGATGAGAAGAGGCTAGCTTCTCTCGCATACGGTCGGTTGTATCAGAGCCGAATGAAGAAAGCATACGATAAGAAGATACACCCTCGAAGCTTTCAGACGGGCGACCTTGTGCTCAAGAGGATTCTCCCGCCACAAACAGATCACAGGGGCAAGTGGACCCTTAATTACGAAGGGCCCTACATTGTCAGGAAAGTCTTCTCTGGAGGATCCTTGCTATTATCTACCATGGATGGTGAAGACTTTGCGTCTCCTGTGAATTCGGACGTAGTTAAAAAATACTTTGCTTGAAAAGTGACCCGCTGGACGGTAAAAAGAGAGTCCAGGCAAAAATGGGGCATCCTGGCGAACCGAAAAAAAAATGAATAAAAGGTTCGGGCAAAAGTTAGGGATAAAATTAAAAAGATGTACACCCGCGAAGTCGAAAACCTGCATTGGGCGACTTCGGCAAAAAAGGGTATCCCGGTGAATTGAAAACCCGCAAAGGGCGGTTCACGCAAAAGTTAGGGATTAAAAAAGCAAATGACTGCGGTCCGAATCTGATACAGCTTTGCTTAAGTGGTTTGGGAATACCTGAGGGTTCGTTTATCCCACGCAATCTCTTCCAAAAATTGAATACCGGGAAAGCGCCAGAGTCAGGCGAGTCATAAGAGGATCAGCTCACGATGTTTGTCTGCACCACGTTGCCGACATATGTACAAATTCGATTTGTATTTGTATTTTTATGCTTTTCGTGCATATATGTACGTGTGTGTGTGTAACTTCCTCTTTTCAGGAGTTGCATCCGGTGTACAAAACTTTGCCTATTCAGAGGCCTGTTATTAATAAAACATGTTATTCAGTATCCGATGGTTGTGCTTTACTGTTTTGTATATGGAAAACGCCAATGTTCCGATGAACTTGCATGTGCATAACTTTGCTGGCCCTTGCCAATAATTGCTAAAACTTCGAATTGACTGACGTAATGTCACATACACTAACCCGAATAGATTTGGTTGTATAGATTTGTGTTGTCTCTTTTGTGTTTTGCAGGGTTCTCACTTTTGAAGCGAACGATCAGAAAATTGTGGCCCCAGCCAGAGGCTCGTGGTGAAAGAATTGACTTTGTTTGACGCTAATCCCCAGGCAGGTCGCGCCTCACCCCAAACATTGAGACGATGATTATCCCTTACCGAAGGAAGGATTATTTTCCCCAGAAGAGTATCCTCATGGAAGTCGCCCACAAGGTATCTCTAGCAAGACAGAATCAGTGTCCCATGCAGAGTTTATACTCCCCAGAGAGTCGAGTACGTGCACGCTCAATCCCCAGCTGGGAGGATTCCCACGGCGTATAACCAAGGTAGTAAGTTCAAAAGGATTAGCCCCACCGAGGATGGTTTTCTTTCTCCCCGCAGGTCATCATGCTTTCGTCAGGATGATTATCCCCAGCGGAGTGGTAGTTTCGAGTTTGTAAATTGTACCCAGACAGTTGTTCCCCAGAAGGGTTGATTCTCCCCCAGTTGAGTTCATCTTCCCAGCAGGTGTTATTCTTTCCTCCCAGTGGAAATCGATGTGTAATCTCTCCCCGGCAGAGTGGGTTGTATTTCCGGCATTTATTTTGCTAAGAATACTTTATGATATCTGTTCATCCCCAACAGGATGGTATTTGTCCTCAACAGCCGTGTTGATGAAGCAAGTTTATCAGAGCTTCCTCAGCAGCCTGAACCTGCATTTGCATTTGCATACATTATCATATTTGCATATACCCGAAAACACGTAGCATTTCCATGCCGTATGGAGCATTACGCCATTGCCAAACATACGCATTTTGAAACATAAATCAGGTTGGTTAACCTTTTGTTTTCAGGTGTGTTTTTCAGCAGGAGTATGGGGTTCTATCTCAGATCTATTTCCAGATATTCGAAGTCTCGCCATGAGACATGCGATGATACAGTTCTTGTTATTAATCCCCCAGAGAGTTACTGGCTGAAGTTTCTCTTATCCGACCAACGGAGGGTTTTCTTCAGGTTTGCTGTTGCGGCAACATTTCAGGGTTTCATAAATCAAAATTTCATAAGTGGTTACTTGTTGACAGAACGGGTGTCGGGCAATTACTTTCAGAATATCCCCAGTGGAGTTAGCTACTACCGCGAACAGGCTAGGAAGCTATATCCAAGATGTATTTTCCCGTATGAATCAGGCGGAAGAACTTTCCTGTAAGTATCAAGCAGATGTGTTATCTTTTCCCGTAAGAATCAGGTGGAAGAACTTTCCTGTATGCATCAGGCAGATGTGTTATCTTTTCCCGTAAGAATCAGGCGGATGAACTTTCCTGTATGTATCAGGCAGATGTGTTATCTTTTCCCGTAAGAATCAGGCGGAAGAACTTTCCTGTATGTATTAGGCAGATGTGTTATCTTTTCCCGTAAGAATCAGGCGGATGAACTTTCCTGTATGTATCAGGCAGATGTGTTATCTTTTCCCGTAAGAATCAGGCGAAAGAACTTTCCTGTATGTATCAGGAAGATGTGTTATCTTTTTCCGTAAGAATCAGGCGGAAGAACTTTCCTGTATGTATCAGGCAAATGTGTTATCTTTTCCCGTAAGAATCAGGCGGAAGAACTTTCCTGTATGTATTAGGCAGATGTGTTATATTTTCCCGTATGAATCAGGCGGAAGAACTTTTCTGTATGTATCAGGCAGATGTGTTATCTTTTCCTGTATGAATCAGGCGGAAGAACTTTCCTGTATGTATCAGGAAGATGTGTTATCTTTTCCCGTAAGAATCAGGCGGAAGAACTTTCCTGTATGTCTCAGGCAGATGTGTTATATTTTCCCGTATGAATCACGCAGATGAACTTTCCTGTATGAATCAGGCAGATATGTTTTCCGGTATGAATCAGGAAAATGGAGTTTCCCGTATGAAGCAGGCGGATGAATTTTCTGGTATCCAGATAGATGATGATCCCGTGATAGATAGGGTATGTGAGTTGTGTTCCTATATTTGACAAAAGTATGTTCCCCAAGGAAGTCGCCGTGATTTCCTCGTGTTAATATCCCCAGTAGAGTTCTCCTCGAGTCGTTTGGGGGATGGGACCAACGAAGGTAGCTACTGCAGAGGTAGGCAGAGAAACAGTATTCAGACGACTTTTCCCGTGTGCAGTAGACAGATAGGGTTGCATGTGTATAGGCAGATGATTCGCCTGTATGGATAGGCAGAAGAGTTCCTGGTGATTAGACAGAAATGTTTCCCCAGCGAGGTCGTCAGGATTTTCTGTGTTGACAAACTATCGCGTCCTAACATGGACAAAGCTCTATCCCCGCGATGATAGAATTTTTCTTTTTAGGGCTGATGAAAATAATCCCCAGCACGGTCGCTAAACAACCGGACCCAGTCAGCAGATGTTGTTTCCTAAGCAGTTTGTGCAGTTTATTTTCGCGGTTGGCAAATTTCCGGGTTCTTAGTATTCAAACGTCTCGTACCTCGATTGTTTGAAGGCCGTTCGCTCTTCACCCAGTCGGGTCCAAGCCGTTTGAATAGGGGCAGCTGTTGCACCCTAAAATTTTCTCAACCTATTTCACCTAGTTTATGTTTCAATTGCATTATCATTTGCATAGATACATCATGTACATAATCTAATCATTTGCATAGCATAGCATAACAAGTAATCTAACAAGGGATCAGGTGCCATTCTTATCTAAAGAAGCACATCAAGGGTTTTTATTCAAGTTTAAGACTATCCAAGTCATCAAGAAATGTTTGAAGCTTTGAGAAGTTCGAGGGTCAACTAGTGGACTTCTCTCCTAATTTGAGGTATACTGAGGGTCTTCAATGGGGGTATGAGCTATGAATTGAGGGTATGGAATATGTATAAAGATTATATACCTAGAGGGTCATTTTGAGGATGAGACAAGTTATTGATTCAAGTACAAGAGCCACAGTTGAAGTGCAGTCAACTAGAGTTTCATCTGGGTCAACCCTAGGTCAACTGAGTGATTGAAGAGCATCAAGGCTTAATTGGAGGTTGTGGGATTCATAAATTTATATGTTGATACATGTGTGGTGTTGTGCCAAGGATAAATTAAAAAGGATCAAGAGGAGGAGGAGTTGCCAAATTAGGGTTTCAGTGTAAAATCCCCTAATTTAGGCCTAACTTCCAAGCCAGATAAGTCAAAATGCAAGTTTCAAATGGATTCTTGGCCTACATGAAACTTGTATAGCTTCTCAATAGATTTAATTTGAGTACTAGAAGTCTTCAAGAAGATTTGTGGAACTCAAGTTATGGATCTTGCGAGTTATGGGTCATCAGAGGACACTGAAATTTATCTATGAAAGTCACTTGATTTCCAAGCAACTTTTTACCATCAAGGAACTTTCAAATGGATTCTTGGCCAACATAATAATTGTAGGGCTTAATCTTAGCTTTAATTTAAGTACTAGAAGTCCTCAAGAGGATTTGTCGAACTCAAGTTATGATCTTGGCAACCCAGGGGTATTTTGGGTATTGATGATTATAGGTCATTTTTCAACATAGGTCAAAAATCTCTATCTTCCACTCCTCAAATGGAAAAATTTTCAACATGAGATGTGTTTAGAATGATGTTTTTGGGCTAGGTAAGAGGTCATAGGTGATTGGAAGGGCTTGTATCACAAAACTGCAAGAATGGCCTAAAATAAGGGTGAATTTTAAATGAACCAAGGATGAAAATTGGGATTTTTGAGATATGGGTCCAAACCTAGCCATATGACATACCAAATTGATTGGAAAGCATATTTTGAAAACATTGACATTGCCACATTTTTGAGTTGAGGAGTAATTCAATGACTTCCTTTGTAAAATGGTTACTAACACCATAAGTAACAATTGCAAAACCACTCTTCAAAGCATAACCAAGGCTCTAATGAATCCTAACACATTCAATATGTCATGTGGTGAGAATTTGGATCAGAATGAGGTGCAAATACAAACCTAGAACTCAGCTGCCATGTGTGAATTTCTCATGACATTTTCAAGAGCAAGAGATGTTGAACTTCTCATTAGAGCTTTCTAGAAGTTTTTAGAGCTTTCATTCATGTTCTATATAAGATGTAGAAGTGATCTAAGGCATTGGTTGGTGCAGATTGAGAGAGATTGGAGAGATTGAATATTGAGTTTTCCATTTGCAAAACAGAATCGGTTACAACAGTTTGATCCATTCCAGTCCATTCTTTTGTGTTCAATAGTTTCCTTTGGTGTTGGTAAGTGATTCTAGATACAATTCAAGGCAAGATAGGTGCAAAATCGTGAGAGAGCATTTTGGATTCATCTCTTGCAAGTCAGAATCAGATTCAAGGATTCAAGAGGTTTTAATCCAATTTGTTGCATACAGAAGCTTGATCATACATCATTGAAGGTATCTGGAAGATCTTGGAGCTTAATTTGAAGGATTGCTTGGTCTGTTCACTCGATTTTTGCAGGTATGTAAACTTCTTTCTATGGCTCGATTCATGAAGTTTCCTTAGGTTTTAGATGATGATATTCATTGTAGAACATGGCTAGGTGGATTCTGGTAACAATTGGCATGATTTAGAGACAATTTTATAGATGACACCATTTCTGTTCATGATCGTATCTTGCAGTTCTTGGAGGTTTAAACCTAGTTTAATAGTGGATTTTACTCAGTATGAAGTGTAGTTGATCATAGGCTTCTCAATTTTGAGTTTGGTGAGGATTTAGGTTTGAGCACTTTCTGAATATTTCGTCGTGTTTTGAGGAGGAGAGGGTTTCAATACAAATGGAGGTTAGGGTTGAATTCCTTGGGGAAAAACGAGCAGGATGATGTGTTTCTGTTAGGGTTTTGATGAGGATTAAGAGAGTTGCATTTCGAGAAGATGAAGGTTGAAGCTCTGTTCAGCCATGGCTTCCTTCTCCCTCCAAAATTCAAATGAAGAAGACGATGGGAGGACCCATAGATCCTAGGTGAGACTTTGACCAAAGCCTGATTCAACGGCCAAGACGTGTGGAGAATTTGTGAAGGAGTCTGAGTGAAGTGAAACGCTCCGTTTCACTTAAACGTTGGCATGGGTTTAAGTGAGAATTTGCTACCAACATCCCTTTCCCAGGCCCATTTGGGATTCACACGTGAAATCCTTACTATTCGTACCAGCGTTTTTTCCATTTTCTTTGATTTTTCATTTTTATTTTCTGAATTGAATTGGGCCTGGCGCGCGCTTCCTATACGCACCCCCTCTGGGCCCAATTGGTGAAGTGAACTGGTTCTGATTGCCATTTGTCATGCCTTCTTTTCATTTTCTTCTATTTTCTTTTATTTTTTTCATATTATTTTAGTTAATAAAAAATCCATAACTAATTGAAAAAAGATCATTTTAGGGTGAGGATTTTTTCCTTGTTTTCCTTAGGGTTCATAGAATTTAATGAAACAATAAAAACATTATTTCATGCATATTATATTTTTTGGTACATTTTACAATTTTATTGATTTTATTTTGCATTTGTTTGATACCTTATTTTGCTGAATTTAGTATGAGAGATTGGTGAGTGTTTTTGAGTTGATTATTGTTGGATTCATTAGATTAGAGGTACATGCTCCCTTAGAGATTTTTCTCATATTTTTATGATGAAATTTAGGCTAGTTTTGAATGATGAACTTTAGGGTGCTAGGATTAGGGTTTTACAACACTTAGGTGTAATTTAGGGCATAGTTTGGAGAATTAGGTTTTGATTTAGGTTATGGGATCTATATGGGATATAGGGTATATAGTTAGGTCCCCTTAGAAATTAATATAGGATTTTATGATGAGTATTGCTATTTTCTTTGATTGTTGCAACTTGGGTGATGTTTGTGTGTTTCCCCTTTGGGCTTTTGGTTTGATTGTGGGGTTTGGGTCATTTCAATTGGGTGTTGGGGTTTGAGTTTTGCTTGATAGAGCTAATGAAGACCTTGGAGATGATTGGAGATAAATGATGGAGCTTGGAGCATGATATTCTTAATCTTGAAGATTGCTTTTGAAGACTTAGGAGATAGGAGATATAGGGAGAGCTTTAGAGTAGACTGATTTCTTCTGTCAAACATAGAGAGCTTCTTGTGCCTCTATTCCATCCTATGACACAAGGTCCCCCAAAGAAGTTCCATCTCTCCTTAGGAGGGATGTAGAGCATGCTTTGGTTGGGTAGAACCTTGAGGATACCTTTTACTTACTATGATAAGATCTTAGTGATTTCCCTGAGTTATCATTAAGCCTCTTAACATTCCAACTTCATCTATTAGTTGATTCTCTCCTGTGAGTGTTTGAATTGGAAAAGGGAACCTATTGGAGAATGAAGTTCATTGAAGACTGGTGAAGATGAAGCTTATGCCTGTCAAAGGTGGTTAACTGTGAAAATTAGGGTTTTGCTGCTGTTTGAAGCTGTTTACTTGTTGGGGTTCATTGCTTGCTAGAGCTTGGATTTTTTTGAAGATGGGGGCTTATCTAAAGCTTGAGGAACCATTGGAGAGTGAGGATGGGAGCTTGCCTGGAGGTGTTATTGACAACTTTTTTGCTGTTAATCAATTGTAGCTGTCAGAGCAGTAACTGTAGGAGCTGGTGTTACTGTAGGAGCTGGTGTTGCTGTCAGAGCTGGTGTTGGGTTTTATTTTCTTCTTCTGTATTGTCTATTGGCTTGTTCAGCTTGCCCCTTAGGTTTGAAGTGAAGTTGTTTCACTTTGCCTATTGTTTTCCCAGGTTCGAGGTTGAGTGGGACTCCCTTGCCTCGCTTGTATTGATGCATCTCATGCATTTTACTGTTTACTGTATATAGCTGTTTCTTTTCTGTTTATCCCCTAGGATCTCTGATTCCCTCTGTGTAGGAGGGAATTACGACAGACATTAGGATTCTAACCCATGCATGACAACATTAGGATAGTTTTGATTCCCATTTCAAACCCTAGGTTTTTAGAGTTCTTTCTCTTCTATCTCAAAACAATTCAAAACACAGTAATAAGGATAATCGACGTCGTACGCTACAAGCCTTAAGCTATTTGAGAAAGGATTGCTGGAGGGTCACTCTTCAGTAATCTGACTGCTTAGTGTGTTACCCTTAAGGTGACATACGACGTAGTCACCCTCAAATCATAGTCTCTAGTGCCTCAGAGATTGCAAACATCATAAAAAACAGTTCTTGCGTAAAAGACTGAAAACAAACATCAAAGTGTCATTTTTGTCCGCTTGGACTCCTGATCAGAAGAAAACCTTTTCAGAAAGATAAAAAACAGTCAGACAAATCTGTGTCTTCCGTGGCCCGAACTACGTTTGCTCTGATCTTTCATGCTGTATGAAAGTACGTAGGCATAGGATGTTGTATCCTAGCGAGCAACCTTCCCCTCCTTTCCCGTAGGTAGGCGAATTACGTTGACTCTGATTTCTCGTTCCAGACGGGAATACGTAGGCATAAAGTGCGATACTTTGCCGAGTCATTTTCTTTTCTTTTAGCCCCAGACCTGTAGAGTAGATAGAATAACAATCCGTACTAGAAAACAAGCGTGGATCCCGTCGAGTACGACGGACGTGAGGGGTGCTAATACCTTCCCCTCGCGTAACCGACTCCCGAATCCAGGATTTGGTTGCGATGACCATTCCTTTCCCGTCTTTGCGGTAGGTTTACTCTGAGCGTTTCCTTTCCCTCTTTTGGGATAAATAACGCATGGTGGCGACTCTTCTATTTAGCCGACGCCGATTTTCACAGTAGCGACAGTGAGCAGCTAGCATATCATTTTTATTTATGATTGGTTTGTGGTTAGTCTTGAAGTGTAGAAACACTTAATAACATGTTTTGAGTCTGTGTGTGAGGTCTGTTCAACCTGTTTGTGCTTATTTCATGACTTAGCTTTCCAATTGCATTTTTCAATTTCACATAGCATGGCATGACAATTCTGTTTGGTTATGACCTTGGCATTTTGTATGTTGCTAGCTTGTTTCTCATTGCATTTTAAGTAGCTTGGTTGAGATGCCATAAGTTTTCTTGTTCTGTTTTGATTCAAGTGTGAATGCATCCATGTTTGGCCTCTTGATTAAAATCCTTTACAGCAGTGCCATTTGTGCCTATCATTGCAACTTATATGCTTCTTTTTTGATCCAGTGGTGTTTTGAATAATATCCTTGTTAGAACTCATTCATAATCATGCCTGCAACTTGCTCATATCTTTCCATGTTTCTATTTGCTCCTGGTTTGGCCTGTGAATATCAAATTGTATCTCAAGCTTCCCATTTGCATGTGCTATCATGTTTTGATTTGTGGATGTCATTTCAAATTTTGGTTGTGACCATCATGATCCTCATCAAAAATCAATCAAGTTTGACTAAAATTTCATGAAAAAAGGTTAAGTTTTGACAAAGTTAGAGAGAAAACGCATTTTTGAAATTTCACTTGTTTTGGCTTTGGTTTCTTGCCCAGATTTTCATTCGAGATAACTTTATCTTTTTATGGGGTGGCTAAATACACGGATGTATCACCACCCTAGTGGTTATAGCAAGCGCCTTAGGTACCTCATGTTCCCTTGTAACCTGTGTTCGATCCCTGAGAGGGACACTTTTTAGCATTTTTATTTCTTTTATCATTGTTTTACTTTGTTTTTCTTCTTTTCTATTCCATGTCCACACGCGCGCCATGTGCCCAGGTGGTGATTTTCTGTGTTTGTAAACATAAGGGTCTGGGATCAACCCTTCCCATGGCCATTTCTTTTTTATCACTTGTTTCATTTTGTTTATCTTCATAAATTTCAATGAATCATAACTTTCTCATGCTTTATCATTTTTAATCCGTTCTTCTTGCAAATTGTTCATTTTAATGTCTAATTTCATTTAATGGAATAATAATCTCAAATTGTTTGTATTTACAATGCCTTTTGCCTACTTGTAAGTTGGTTTGTTTTTAAGGTCGTTACCTTGTGTCGTGATTGAATTTCTTTTATACCATGCTTGGCGTATCTTGTAAGGTTTATTGGTATTTGATTTCCTATGTGTTAGTTAACATGTTAAGACTTTGTATTCTTTTGATTGTTACCATGAGCTTATGTTGCTTTCTCCTAGTACTTTGAGTTTGAACTGTTGTAAAATTTCTTGCATGTATGTTTGTATTTGATTGTTACCAATACATGATTTTGTTTGGTATGATGTTGTCACATTTGATGTACTGTGAACCTATAACATGATCATTTTAAGTTGTGACTTATTTGTTTCATTCCATATTTGTTAATATGTCTCTCTTGGGTTGTTACCTTCATCTTTGTTAAGATATATGATTCTTGGTTGTAACCATTTGTATCTATTTAATCCTTGCTTATTATGATATGCATGCTTGCTTGGTTGTTACCATATTCCTTGTATTCATCTTGCTTAAATGTTGATTTCTTTGTTAAGTATTTGTCCCCCAAGTGATGGAACTTTTTAGTTCTCATCCAAGTTGCCCTCCCTCTCTCCTTCTAAAGGAAAAGTCTCTCCATTGACCCTTGTGTCATGGATAGTTCATTACCCATTCCCTTGACTTTGTGAAGTCATCTTGAACCATTAGTATAAGCCATTAGACTTTGCTTTAAGTCTAAAAAAAAGCTACCCTTACTAGGAGTGTTTCTTCAACTAGAACCCTAGGATAGAGTTTGTAAACTCTATGTAAGAATCATAGTAATGATTACTTCCTCCCCTCTTGAGTGTTACAACATAGATCTAGAGAGTTTTGTTAAACTCTATACAAACATTGTTATGTTTGTTTCCTTTTGAACCTTGATCATAATCAAGTGTTCTTCAACCTTAGTGAGGTGAACTACGATTGCTCTGTTTCTATCCTAGTTAGGATACGTAGGCAAAGGACGCGAGGTCTTTGCGAGCAAACTTAGAAATTATCTTTAGGTCTTTTACCTTCATCCTTTTACCCAATCCCAACCATAGCAAACATTTACCAAACTTAGCATGCAAACAAACAAAAGGTTCCTGTAGAGTACTACAAATGTTTAGGATGTGAAATACCTACCCTATGCATAACCAACCCCCGATCCCCGAATCTCTCAGCGTTGTTGTAACATCGCGCAAAAGGTTCTTTCTTTCTTTAGACCTTTCCTTTGGATAAATTAAAGTCCGGTTGTGAATTTAAGAATTTAAGATTCAAGTTAATCAATAGCTTGGTATCACGATTCTCACCGCAACACTTGTGTGGCGTCTGGCCACACAATAGCTGCTGCAAAATTCACGTCCAGAAAAGGTTTTTCTTTGGAGATACTCTATCCTGTGCGTCTGGTGCAGTTGAGGGAGTATCGACTTAGAAAAGCTAACGACTCTGGAGATCGTTCATTAAGAAGTCAGTTGAGACCTCCTCAATTGATTATGATGCCAAACCAGAAATGGTGAACGTATCATCATCGCTCGACCTGAGAGTCCGTGATATTGATGACTTGCACAGGATGTCGTACCATCCAAGACTAGAACCCACATGTGAGAGGGGATGGGTTTTGCAGGAAACTTTGACTTTCAACCAACCTGGTTTTCTAGTTTTCTCGTCCGAGCGAACTTTTGATCCTGAATACTCTGGTTTTATACTGTCTCAGTGTCCTAGTTTTCTGGATTTCTTATTGAGTAGAGCTTTGATTCTAATTCAATCAACAACACAACAGTAAGTTTGAGCATTGGATACCTTGATCCCATGTTTGCATCTGCATAATCATCCTGCATTTAACATTGCATGTCTGCGTGTCTTACAGGTTCTCATCTCTCCTTTGATTCTGGTATTGAGCTTCTGTAGAGATGGAAGTAGAAAGAAAGAGGATTGTTGTGTACAAGTTTCTGGCACCTGAGTTAGGAGCTTTATTTGGTCTAATTTCCATGGCTCAGCTTGGCATCCTTGAAACCTTCAGGAAAGATTATGGGAGAATTCTGAATCTTGTCCGTAAGATCACGAGTTATGAACATGTAGCTATTCACACCCTGTTACAGTTTTATGATCCACCGCTGCGATGTTTAACGTTCCCAAACTATGTGTTTGTTCCGACTTTGGAGGAGTTCGCTTTCATCTTAGGCGTTCCAGTCCGAGATGAAGTGTTGTTCTTTTATTCAGAAGAAGAACCCGATTTCGAGAAGTTAGCCGCTGCTCCTTATTTGAGCGCATCTGAGTTGGTTGGTCATGTTGCCAGCAGGAATGGTGTTTTTGGATTTACTTTATATTTCTTGGTGGATAAAGCTCAGAAGTATTCTAAAGAGGGTTGTTGGGTGTTTTTTAGTGCTATCTTGGCTTTGTGTGCCTATGACATTGTGTTGTTTCCTAACGTACTAGACTTTGTTGATTTGGATGCCTTCTATATCTTCGCTTCCAGGAACCCCGTACCCACTCTCCTAGGGGATTTGTATCATCAAGTACATTACAAGAATGAGAAAAGAAGAGGAAAGATGGTTTCTCGTTGTGCACCGCTTTTTCGCAAGTGGTTTGTCGATCATCTTCCTTGATCCGGAGCTTTTGTGGATTCAAGGATTTCGTCTAAATGGGTTTAACAGAAAAGGATATCGCATGGTTCAACCGAGATCTGCTTGGTCGTGAGCTCATCTTTAGCTGTGGTAGTTTACCTAATGTGCCTTTGATAGGAAGGAAAGACGGTATCAACTATAATCCTTATCTTGCTGTCAAACAGTTTGGTTATGCTTTGAGGGGACCTCCGAAGGAAGAAGAAGTACAGGAATCTCTGTACTTCACCGGTGTAACTGATCCTTGTATTTTGGCCAGATTTGTTGATGCGTGGAGTAAAATCCATAAAAGGGAAATCTTTCTTTGGGAAAAGGTGATTGTAGAGCATATGACCCCTACTTGGAATAGATTTAGAAAAGAGTTGAAAGGGTACTATTGCCGTTTCCTTTTGAAGAACCATTGTATCCCTTGGTCATTGAGCATCCTACAACGATTGACATCCTGAGATATAATAAGCTTTGGGCAGAGAAGGAAGAGCTGCACAAAGAAAATGAAGAGTTGAAACAGGAGATCAGTCAGCTGAAGCATGATAAAGGTGAAGTTGTCTACTTGGCCAAGACGAAGTCAAAATCATTGACCAAGCTGAAGAAAGAGCTAGCTGAGCAGATTAGGTATGAGAGCGGATCAGTCAGGATCTAAAAAGCACCTGCAACATTTTGAAACACAAGAAGGAGGATTTAAATAGAGCGTATTTGGAGATATCCAAATTCAATGAGAAATGGAATTTTACTTTGACCGCCAACAAGAGTAAGGAGGGCCAGCTTCGTGCTCAAGTTGATAAGATGAAGGTGCAACTCAAGGTCAAGGAGAAAGAAGTAATGGTGGAATCATCCCGTAGGTACACGATTGAGCAGAAATACCATGAGACTTTATCAACGCTTGAAGAGCTCAAGATTCGAGCAGGTGTGAAGAAACCCAGGTTAGAAGATGCCTTTGGCAAAGATGCTTGGGAAGATTATTTTCATTGTCTCCGAGATGTGATACGCAGAAAGGATATCCTCATCAGAGAGTTGGTTGTCAGACCAGACCATCCAGATACGAAAACGATGCTTAAGAGGTTTCTTTGCTTTTGTATCTTGATCATCACTAGATCTGTTGGATGAGATCAATACCTTTTTGTATTCGGATCTTTCTCATTTGCTATCTCAGCTTTACTGGATATAAGAAGATTATGGTGGTATTCTTGTCCATCTATGCTGCTATTGTTTATTGAAACTAGAATCAAGGGGGAGATTGTAACACCCATTTTTAATTATTTAATCTTTTTGGTGTTATTTTGTTTGGTCTGTCCTTGTGTGGGGTGTGTCTGAGTGCGTGGTGGGTACCCTTAAGTTATGGGGATTGTTTAATAAGTATGGAATTTGATACTAATAAAATATGAATAATATTGGTGGTAATATAATAATTAATGGTAAAATTATTATTACTATTGTTATTATTATTATTATTATGACTATTATTATTAATATTATTATTGCTATTATTATTAGTTATTATTATTATTGGATTAAATAAATAAAATAAGAAGTTAAAGAGGTATTCGGGAGTTTTAGAGAGAAGAAAGAGAGAACACGATAAAAATCAGTTTTAGAACAAAGTAAGAGGGAAGAACAAGAGGAAGAAGGGAAGAAGGCTAGGGCTAACGATTCTTAAAGGTTCTTCGTCAATCGGAGCATTAATCGAGGTAAGGGGGGAGAAACGGGTTAAGGTTGGTAAATTGCATGAACATGGTAGAGGGGATTCCTTAACCCCGTAGGAATTTGGTGAATATGAATGATATATTGAAATGTTGATGATTATTGTTGTTGGTATGATGAATTATATGTACATTGATGTGTTTATGATCATGGCTGCCATTGATGACTTTGGGTACGAGTTGTTGTGAGAGTGGTGAAGTTCTGAGTAACTTCTGTAGTTCTGATGATGAACATAGGTGTGGGTTCTGGAGTTAAAATTGATAGAAAATGATAGAGTAGTGTTTATTGGTTGTAGTATTGATAGGAATGAAGATAGAAGTCGAGTGATAGGCTTGAATTTGAGTGAGATAACAGTTCTGGACTATGAGGGTTTTGAGAGATCGCAGAACTCGCAAAGCGAGTAGCTAGCGAGCGAGCTAGAAAGCGATTCACTAGGTAGTTCGCTAGGCGAGCTAGTAGCGAGTGTTCGCTAGGACTTCTCTAGGCGAGATGGGTAGCGAAGGCTTCCAGTAGCCACTGTCTGCCATCACTAGGGAGTTCGCTAGGCGAGCAGCTAGCGAGCGTTTGCCAGAACTTCGCTAAGCGAATGAGCCAGCGAGTGTGTCAGAATGTGATTTTGTGTTGTATTGCGTCGTGATTCGTTTGGTAGGGTCCCTTGGGCTGGGACAGGTATAGATGTGGTATTTAGTGGTGAAGAGTATATACTTGGTGAGTAATAGGTGAAATCATGTAGTATTCAATGTAATTAAAATAATTAAATTGACGTGTGAGATGTGTATGAGGTATGGTGAGGTGATCAGGGGGATTGTGTGAATTTAATTAAAATAATGGATTGGGGTGTATATGTATATATAATGTATGATGATGTGATCAGGAGGATCGTGTGATTTGAACTAAATTAATTAACTGGTGAATAATATGTGTGTATGATGTATGATGATGTGATCAGGAGGATCGTGTGTACTTAGTGTGCTTTAGTTATTGTTGTGCATTTGGTGTCGTGCATATCATGGTGTTTTGATGGGATGAATCATTGCTCAGGAGGAGTGTATTTGATTCATATGTAGTCCTTTGTGGAGAATGGTGAGGGATAGATCATTGCCAAGGAGGGGTGTATGTGATCTATCCGGGGTTCGATTGAATGAACCAATGAGTCGGTACCGCATGCATGGCGTTGAGTTGCATAAATGCATTATTATACGTTGTGTTTGATGTTTGGACAGTAGGTCATGATTGGTGTAGGTTGGGTGATATCTATGTGATTACTGCCTGTATTTTCATGTATGTAATTACCGATAATTTTGATCATGTTTTCTCACCCCTTTGTTGTTGTTGTGGTCTGTGCTTCTTTGGAATTACAGATAATTCGGGTACTTAGCTAACTTGGATAGTGGTGTGCGAGTCGAGTCTTAGGATGCTCTGATACGTAGCACGGGACTTGGGCGTTATTTTTTTTCATGTTGAACTGGTTTTATTTTCCTGTGACGTATCATGTGGATGAATTTTATTAAGGACTGTTTCATGTAATTGGGCAGGTGGCCGTGAATGTTGAACTAATGAATATTTTTCTGCTGTTTTATTTTGAAAACCTTTTTTATAAGGAAATATGAGGAATTATTTGATGTGATATCCCACTTGGTAGAAGAAACTCTGATGTTTATTTGAATTAATCGCATTTTATTTGAATTTGGGAAGTGGGGTGTTACAGAGATCTCCCTGTAAATACATAGACATGTTTGCATTTTCATTTGCATCGTAGGTGTTCTCAATGGCCTTTTGTTCTTATCTCTGCTTGGTTTTCTTCAGTAACAAGATTGAGAAGTTCAGTTTCCACAGATATCCATCTCGAGGAAATCAGTAAAAAGTAATGGATTAGGTTTAAACTGAATTGCAGGACGTCAGAGCCTGCATGGCCCAGTTCATGGAGCTGATGCAGAATGTTACCAGTGGGCAAGAACAATTAAGAACTATGGTCCATCAGTTGATAGCACGGGTTGACAAAGAGGGTGTCTTGCATGGAGGATCTGGTATTATTCCTCCACTGATTGGTGGGTCTATTCCACAGGGTATTCCTATTGTTGTCATACCTCTGGGCGGAGATGCTGCAAATGAAAATGGTAATGTTGCTGGTGGAAGTGTGTGCACTGTGCACGGGGCTGCTGGCCCTCATTGGGAAGATCACCAGGATGATGTATATTCCATGAAAGATATGAAGGGTGGTTTGCCCATTGAAGCTGACAGAAGGTTTAAACTGATCGAGGAGAAGATGAAGTCTTTTGAGAATCAAAACTCTTTGGGTCTTGATATGTCAGATCTTGGTTTAGTTCCTGGGGTCAGGATTCCCCCCAAGTTTAAGGTACCAGATTTCGACAAGTAAAAAGGGACAACCTGTCCTAGAGTACACATTCGAGCGTATTTCAGAAAAATGTATGCGTACTCTGATGATGAAAAGCTGTTAATGCATTTTTTTCCAAGACAGTCTGGTAGGAGCATCTTTAGAATGGTATATGGGGCTTGAGAGATCTCATAACCGCACCTGAAGAGAACTGGCTGAGGCTTTCGTTCATCACTCTCAGTATAATAGTGATCTGGCACTGAACAGGGTACAAATGTAGAGTTTGTCGCAGAAGAATACTAAGAGCTTCAAGAGTATGCCCAGAGATGGCGAGATTTAGCAGCGAGGGTGCAACCTCCTATGGTGGAAAGAGAACTGATCGACATGTTCATGGCTTCATTGTCTGGTGTCTATTTTGAGAAGTTGATAGGCTGCATGTCTGCGAGATTTTCTGATCTATTAATGGCTGGTGAAAGAGTCGAAAGTGGGATTAAGTCTGGGAAGATTCCAAATGGTGGTGGATCCTCTTTAGGAGGAGAAAAGAAACCATATTCAGCAAATCCTAAGAGGAGGGAAGGGGGTGCGAATTCTATTTCTCACAAGGGTAAAGGTAGAACACAATCTCGTTATCATTAACAAGTTGCTACTGTAGCTATTCTGGCTACACCTCAGCAACGCGTTAATGCACCACGACCTTACGCTGCTAGACCCAGAATGGCTGATAGGCAGTTTGAGACTCCTCTGATGCCATATTCTCAGTTGTTACAACATCTGCTGCAGTTGAAACTGATTCAAAAGAGGACTTTGGCCCCTCTCACTGGTACACCGCCTCCTATTTATGATGCAAATGCGAGGTGTGATTTTCATTCAGGTTCCCAAGCCATAATATTGACAACTGCAAATCCTTCAAGCACAAAGTTCAGGACTTGCTTGACTAAAAGGCTATCAACTTCACCAATGAGGGGCCTAATGTGAATCAGAACCCGATGTTGAATCATAGGGTGGCAAGAGCTAATTCCGTTATTGAAGGAGAAAAATTGAATTTGATAACTGATGTTGAGGATTTGAGGACTCCATTGAGTTTTGTGAAGGCTAGTTTGTTGAATAAGGGAGTGTTTCCGGGGTGTTCTACTGACTGCTTAGAATGTGAAGCGCAACCTGAGGGATGCAATCTTTTGAAGAAGGGTATTCAGAGAATGATTGAAGAGGGTTGTTTGCAATTTAACAAGGTTGTAAAATAAGATGTTGAGGATAAGGTGAGTAACGATGGAAACGAAGTTGCTACATTCTCTATTCCATACCAGACAATCAATATTTCGGTGCTTGCTAGGCCAACACCGATTATCATTAATGTTCTTAGACCTGTACCATACGAGAGCACTAAAGCCATCCCATGGAACTATGGGGTAGAGGTGTTCTGTAATGGGCAGAGACAAGAATCGACAGGATCTTCATGCAGGGGTTCTTCAGTTGAGAATATAGTTGGTGTCGACGGTATCACTAGAAGTGGTAGGATCTTTTCCCCACCAGAGGTTAATACTGATAGGAATGACAAAGGGAAGGGTAAAGTAGTGATTGAGGAGAACATCTAACAGCAGGTTGGTAGTGATATTTTTTTGAAGGACGCGGAGGAATTTATGAGACTCATTCGGAAAAATGACTACAAGATATTGGATCACTTAAATCAAACTCCTTTGAAGATTTCCATTCTGTCATTATTGTTGTGTTCGGAGGCACACCGCAACGCTTTATTGAAAATTTTGAATTCAGCGTATGTACCCCAAGAGATTTCTGTTAATCAGTTGGAGGGGGTAGTGGCTCATGTGAATGCTGGCAATGGTCTGGGTTTTACCGATTTGGATTTGACTCCTGCTCGGAGGAACCACAACCATGCTTTACACATATCAATGGAATGTAGAGGGTCCCTGCTGTCGCATGTCCTGGTTGATATAGGATCATCCCTCAATGTGCTTCCGAAGAAGGCGTTGATGAAACTAGATACTCAAGGTTTGATATGCACGCCAAGTGATTTGGTTGTGAGGGATTCCGATGGGTCTAAGAGGTTAGTGTTTGGGGAGATCACCATGCCCATTCAGGTTGGACCAGAGATCTTTGATGCAACTTTTTACATTATGAATATCCAGCCAGCATACAGTTGTTTTCTTGGCCGACCTTGGATACACGTTGCGGGAGCAGTCACTTCAACATTGCATCAGAAGCTGAAATATATGATGGAAGGGAAAGTTGTTACAATATGCAGTGAAGAGGATATCATGGTTAGCCATTTGTCACCCTTCAAGTATGTGGAAGTGGATAGGGAGATCCACGAAACACTCTGCCAGGCGTTCGAAACAGTTTAGATTCAGGAGAAGCCTCTTGTAGAGGCCAAAAGCCCTGAGAATTCCATGTCATCATTCAAGGAAGCTCGTGCTATCGTAGAATTTGGTTCATCACAGAAGTGGGGCCAATTTCTTAATGTTCCCGTCAAGCAAGACAAGTTCGGCCTGGGATACAAACCCTCCAGTTCTTCTCAAGACGTTCCAAGTTACAAGGGACTTATTCAATTCACAAGCGGTGGTGTGATATTTGATAAGATTAATGTCGTTGGAGATGATGAAGGTTATAGTGATTGTGATATGGATGCTTGGATTCATCCATGTACTTCTGGCCAGAAGCTGTGCAACTGGACTACTGAAGAAGTCATTCATGTTACTACTACAGAGTAATGATCATTGTTTTGATTATGTTCAGTCCTACGTCCTGCCCAAGGCGTAGTGAACCATTCTATGGGGCGCTCTTGTTATTTTCACTTTATCATAAATAAAGGACGTTTTCGCATTCAAATATTGTGATCCCTGTTTTTCTTGTTTTTTGTTTTTGCATTTATTAAACAAAAAATGGCAATGTGTTTGTTTGTTGCATCGCATAATAAACATAAACATCATTATGCAAGTATTTTCTATCAGATACCATCGATTCAAATTCAGCTATGGCTTCGTATGACTTTGATAATCCCATTTATCAAGCTGAAGAAAAGACTGATGAAGACTGTGAACTACCCGAAGAGTTAGCCAGACTTCTCAAGCAGGAGGAAAGGGTCATTGTGCCTCATCAAGAGGATATTGAAGTTATCAATCTGGGTAACGAAGACAACAAGAAAGAGATCAGATTTAGGGCCGCATTGGAAGACACTATCAAGAGAAGATTGGTTGAAATGCTCCGTGAGTATAAGGATATCTTGGCTTGGTCTTACCAAGACATGCTTGGACTGGAGACCGATATTGTGGTACACCGGTTGCCTCTCCGAGAAGAATGTCCGCCAGTCAAGCAGAAGTTGAGACGCACGAGGCCTGACATGGCAATCAAGATCAAAGAAGAGGTTCAAAAGCAATTGAATACTGGTTTTCTTGATGTCATGAATTACCCTCCATGGGTCGCTAATATTGTTCTTGTTCCTAAGAAAGATGGAAAGGTCACGATGTGTGTTGATTACAGAGATCTGAATAAAGCAAGCCCGAAAGATGATTTTCCACTCCCCCACATTGATGTGTTAGTTGATAACAACGTTCAATATTCTGTGTTTTCCTTCATGGATGGCTTCTCTGGGTATAACCAAATCAAGATGTCCCTAAAGGACTTGGATAAAACTACTTTCATTACACCGTGGGGGACTTTTTGCTATAAGGTGATTCCCTTTGGATTGAAGAATTCCAGGGCAACCTATCAGCGGGCAATGGTGACTCTCTTTCATGATATGATTCATCATGAGATCGAGGTATATGTTGATGACATGATTGCGAAGTCACAGATGGAGGAAGGACATCTGGTCAATCTTTTGAAATTGTTTGAAAGGTTAAGGAAATTCAAGCTGAGGCTGAATCCTAACAAGTGCACCTATGGGGTGAGATCTGGAAAGCTACTGGGGTTCATTGTTAGTGAAAAGTGTATTGAGGTAGATCCTGCTAAAATAAAAGCTATACAAGAAATGCCTGAGCCGAGAACGGAAAAAGAGGTTTGTGGTTTCTTGGGGAGGTTGAACTACATTGCAAGGTTCATATCTCATCTTACTGTCACTTGTGAACCAATATTCAAATTGTTAAGAAAAGATCAAACGGTCAGATGGAATGAAAATTGCCAAAAGGCATTTGAAAGAATAAAAGAGTATCTAAAGGAACCTCCAATACTCAGGCCTCCAGTTGCAGGGAGACCTTTGATTATGTATTTCACGATTCTTGAGAATTCTATGGGATGTGTGCTCAGTCAACAGGATGAGTCAGGTAGAAAAGAGCACACCATCTACTACCTGAGTAAAAAATTCACTAATTGTGAGTCGAGATACTCAATGCTGGAAAAACATGTTGTGCACTCGCTTGGGCTGCTAAGCGTTTGAGATAGTACATGTTAAACCATACAACCCTATTGATTTCGAAGATGGATCTGATCAAGTATGTCTTTGAAAAACAAGAACTCTCTGGAAGGATCACCCGATGGCAAATGGTTTTAACAGAGTATGATATTCAGTATGTTTCCCAGAAAGCCATAAAGGGAAGCGTTCTGTCAGAATATCTGGCTAAACAGCCGATTGAGGATTGTCAGCCGATGAAGTTTGAGTTTCCAGACGAAGATGTCATGTTTTTGAAGATGAAAGACTGTGACGAGCCTTTACCTGACGAGGGTCCTGAGATTGGATCTCAGTGGAAATTGGTTTTCGACGGAGCCGTTAATTCATATGGTAATGGAATCGGTGCAATCATTACACCTCCCCACGATTCTCACATACCGTTCACTTCCCGATTGACATTCGCTTGCCCCAATAATGAAGCCGAGTACGAAGCGTGCATTATGGGATTAGAAGAGGCCATTGATCTAACGATCAAGAATCTAGATGTGTATGGCGATTCGGCACTAGTCGTTAATAAAATCAAAGGAGAGTGGTGTGCGGTGAGAATCATGATATTAAGCTATTGATTAACTTGAATCTTAATTCTTGAATTCACAATCGGACATTGATTTATCCAAAGGAAAGGTTAAAGAAAGAAAACCCCTTAGCGTGATGTAACAACAATGCTAAGAGATCGGGGATCGGGGGATTGTTATGCCTAGGGTAGGTATTTCACATCCTAAACATTTGTAGTACCCTACAGGAACCTTTTGTTTATTTGCATGCTAATACTTGCTAAATGTTTGCTATGGATGGATTTGGGTAAAAGTGTAGGTAAAGACCTAAGGATAGTTTCTAAGGTTGGTCGCAAAGATATCGTATCCTCTGCCTACGTATCTTAACTAGGATAGAACCAGAGTAATCATAGTTCACCTCACTAGGGATAAATGAACACTTGAATATGATCAAGGTTGAAAGGGGGACAAACATAACAATGCTTGCACAGAGTTTAACAAAACACTCTAATCTAAGTTAAACACTCAAGAGAAGGGAGTAAGTAATCATTAGTATGATTCTTACATGGAGTTAACTCTATCCTAAAGTTCTAGTTGAAAGAGACTCCTAACAAGGGGTAGGTCTTTTAGAATTTAACAAAGTCTAGTGGCTTGGTTCTACCTTAACTAAGAGGGAGATGACTTAACAAAGTCAAGAGGAGTGTTATGATCTATCCATGACCTCGAGGGTCAACAGAGAGGCTTTCCTTTGGAAGGGAAAAGATTAGACAAATTGGATGTGAACTAAAGAGTTTCATCACTTAGGGAAATAAACTTAACAAAGCAATATTCATACAAACATGATGAAGATAAGAGGCATGGTTACAACCAAGAATAAGCAAGCATATTAAAATATCAAGAGATGATTTCAATCAAGATAAATGTTTACAACCAAAGCAAGTATCAAGATATTACAATATCATGAAGGGGAGAAAGTTTTTACAAGGCTGAAAAAGAAAGGTAAAGACCAGTGGCATATCTTAACAAAGACGGGGGTATATCTTAACAAAGATGGAAGAGGATCTTGATAAAGATAAAGATGTATCTTGACAAAGATGTGGTTTCTTAAAGTTACAAAATGTCACGTGCAAATACAAACATCAAGTCCAATCAAACAATGTCACAACAATGTAAGTGAGAAAGTTAAAAACTTCTTGGGAAAAAAACTTTCAAGTTTTAAAGATGAATCAATCACAAATGCTTACAAGCAAGAGTTTGAGTCAAACTCAAGTACACAAGGATGCTAACAAGCCAAATTCATAACTTCAAAATAAAACTCAAAAGAGAATGAAATTAAAGTTGGAAATGAGAGAGGAAAGGTAAGAGGGTGAAAACCCTAAAACGAAACGCCATTTTCTCATGATGTAAAGTATGCATTAATACAAGAATGTGTCAAAAAGAATCATTAAAAAATGATGAAAAATGAAGGAGTTATGGTGATTTAAAATTTAATGAAAATTAAATAAAATCAAAGAAATAATTGCCAAAAATAAGAAGGTGCCTCACCCAAGGTTTGAACCCAAGACCTTGGGGTCATAGGTACCAAAACTAGACCAATTCAACCACTTGAAGCGCGTGAAAGAACATGGAAAGAGGAGAAGAAATATTAAAAATCATGAAAAAATCAGAAAATGAGCAAAAATTGCCCTCGCTGAGGTTCGAACTCGGTATCACGCGCATGGTAAGTTCTTATGGGCAAAGTTACAACCACTGAGGGTCAAACTCAATCAATTTTCACAAAATTTAATTCAAACATGCTTGATTTTTTATGAAGAAGAGAATGGTATCAACCAATTTTTGAAATACCTCTCACACACCCAAACACGATTGAACATGCTAAAAACCAATTTCAAATGCATTTTGAAGAACAAAGACCAAACTAGCTATGAACTTATGCAAATATAGGGCCTGAGCAGTTCTCAAATATGGTAAGGGATGATTTCCAATAGGAAATTTTGTTTAAAACACAATAGGGCAAGAAATGGTATTTGAGTTGCTAATGATGACATTAATGTTCAAGCAAGAAATCCATCATAGGAACTATTCCCCAATCCAATTAACATGATCTGCATATGTTTGAAATGTAACACTCATGATTATGCTCCAAGGGGTGATCTCAAATCTCATTGGATCGTGTAGTGACCAACACAAATGCAATCCATGTAAGTGGCTCTAGAATGAGCTTTAAATCTCCTTACAAATGTCACAACCGTGGTTATGACAGCAGCTCACACCAGTTCATATTACTAAAAAATGAAGAACCTAACCTATGCAAAAGTTGAAAGGAAACCTGATGGCAACAGAGACTGGTAGGTTCAATACATCACCATACTCACTAACAACTAGTTATGAAACTATGCACAAACTTTTCAAGAGGATTTCACTAAATCAGTCATGACAAGAGTCAAACCTATATGTTCTCCAAAAGATTAATCTGATAAGAATTCCAAAATCTTAAAAAACCAAACAAACTGGACAGCAATGAGGTCAACAGTCCTTAAAATGCCAACCAAACTTGAAACTCAATCTCAGTCCCAAGCCAAAACTCTCCAAGTCAACCTGACTGAATTTCTAACATGATAAGCTGGTCTTGGCAGCCAGAGTTGACAGGTTCAGCCTAATGCCACAACTTAAAAGAACCTATCCAAAACATGAATTGATAAATCCAACTTCAAAAATTCTAACAGGAAATCCTAAGTCAGAATCACAAAGACAGCTCCCAATGCAAATCCTAGATGGCAGTTACTTGAACAAACCATGATGAGCAGATCTAATAGTAATGAAAGCCTAAATAGCACAAAAACAAAACTAATAATGCACCAATGCTCAATAGCAGTGCTCTCAACAACATGAGTCAAGCAGCCTTGGTTGAAACAGAAGCAATGACCGGACCTTAGCACATCAGAGAAGAGTTGACCAACTCTCTTTAGGAACAACCATAGGCAATGAAGTTAAGCAATGCCAAAATCAACACAATAATGACATCCTAACTAAAACAGTAATGACACCAAACCAGATCTAAACAAAACCAAGAAATTCACATGATAATGCCAAGTCTAAAAAGAGAAGCAAACTAAAAGGAAGAGTTAACCACTCTAAGCATCAACAAGCTTGTTAATCCTAAAACAAAACTTCAACAGCAGACATGGCGTCAGTCCCACTTAGAAGCCAGCTACACACAAGTGGAACAAAAACTCTCATGCCAAAAAAAGAACTGACAGCCTCATAACAGAACTTCCAACAAAGGAACTTGGTTTGGCCACAACAAGGCACTCTCGAATCCAACAACACACTTAACATAGCATAGCTAGAAATTTCTAACACAAAGTTTCAAGAAGTTGGTTAGGGGACAGAAACAAACCTATAAACTGTCATCACAATGCAAGCACTAAATTAAACGTAGTTCAACAACCTAAACACAACTATTAACAAAGCAAACATTTATGCAAACTGTCCTACACTAACATTACCAAAGTCAAACATCGACACACTCAAAAGTATGCCTTTCATATGGTTGTAACTTGCAGCAGCCAACATAATAACATTGTTCATTAATGACAACATATCCATCATGATAAACCAATCATTCAAATTCAACTACAAACCAAAACTCAAACATGTATTGATGACATTTATGCATGCAAAAGGGAAAGTTTAAAAGCACTAACCTCTTGTAGAATCTTTCAAAAGCAAGCTAAGAGCCTTGAGCAAGATGTTCTTCCCCTTATTTGAGCAATTTGTAAAGTTGCTTCCTCTTGAAGAAACTAGAAAAACCCTTAGGACATATCTCACAAATGGATTTCCAGTGGTTGTTTGATGTTATGGACAGTTAGTATGACATGAATAGAGGGTGTTCAGAGTGTTAAAGTGGTGGGAATGGATCTAGGTAGTGATTTGGCTTGAAATATGCATAAAAGTCAAACTTAAGTGTGTAGAAAGTTGACTTTTTGATTCAAACTTCTTTTGATGAAAGTGGTGATCGGAACAACTTCATATGGTCATTTGAAGTTTGTGTGTATGGTTTTTATGATGGTTTTGTGTTTGGAACAAAGATTGGTGTGAAAAATATAAAGTGGTGAGTTTTGGTGGTTTTGTGAAATTTCTTCACTTACAAGTAAAGAGGGAAGGAAGGAGAGCTATGTGTTTATGATGTTTTGGATAGATCTGGTGTGAAAAATGGAATGGGGTGAAGCCTCTATTTATAGGCTAAGAGAAGAGTTTGAGGCAGATTTAGATTTGGCCTTTGGAGGGATTTTTGGAAGAAAATCTATCCAAGATCATGTGGCAGTTGTGTACATCAGTTCCATGGCTCAATGCAAGGCACAAATCAAGTGGGATGAAGGACATGGAGGTGACTGAAGTGAGTCTAGAGTGTAGGGAGCTTCAACTGCAAGTTTCTCACCAAAAAGTTTCTCTTTCCTCTTGATTTTTGATTAAAATAATGCCACTTGCTTCCCAATCTTGTCAAGCCTTATTTCTTCTGCATTTTAAACCATTAACCTCTATAATTGTCAGATCAAGACATGATCCAATAGTTGAGAATGATTCAAGTGGCTGAAAAGTGAGTTTGTGAAAAAGTTGAAATGGTGCACTCAAGTGTTGAAACCCCAACTTGCTGGATTCATAGCTCTCAGCTCACAAGGGCTATAGAGGAGTTCTAGTACTTATTGGAAAGCCCTCATAGAGCTCTAAAACTTTCATGATTTCATGATCTTCCGATTCCAAGTGGAACTAGGTCAAACAACCCCTCAAAGTTGGCTGAAAACATGATTTGAAAGGCCAGAAACTTAGAAATTTTAAGTGTTTTCTCCCTCTTGTAATGATTTTGGCTATAACTCCAAATCTATGCATTTTTTGCACATGGGTCAGTTTTACATATTTATAGGGCTTGCGAAGACCTTTCCAACAAGCTTTGAACCACCTCATTTGGATGTGTGGTTAGGAAGTTATGGTCTTGCCCCTTTCAAAACCCTAATTCCCGACTTTTTCGATTACTCCCCAATAATTGCTCCAATGGTCATGAAACTTCATGGATAGGTGTAATATATTATTAGGAACATTTTTGCTTCACACTTTGAGGTCAAATTCCTTATGGTTGAAGAGTTGACTTTTCGGTCAAACGAACGATCGATCGATGACTACCGAGTCGACTGTTGATGTTCTGGGTCTTCTGAGGCCTTGAAACTTCTTAAATGAACTTCACTAAGCCATATTAAATTCATGGAACATAATTCTATCATTTGATTACCTTTTAAATCAAAAGTCAAACTATAGTTGACTTTTCGTGATCAGAAACCCTAATCGGGGATCCTGAACTGCACTGTCTTTAATCTTTGGGTGACAACCTCAAATTGGATTCATAATTGACCCAATGGAGTGTCTTTTATGATATGGAAGATTTTTTCATGGAGAATTAATCCAATACATTGACTGATTAAACCATCGAAACCTCGACTCTTGACTGTACGAAACCGTAATTCACCTGTATCTTAACAAAGACAAACTTGAAATAGGTTATGTTAGATAAAAAAAATGAAAATGATCATAAAATGATGATGAAGATCTAAGGGGTCAAAATTTAGGGTGCAACAAGTGCGAAACTTGTCAGGCCAACCTAGTGCCTTACAAGAATTATGCAAGGAGATTGTTGCCATTCTATGATAGAATTGAGTTCCATCATGAGCCGAGAGCTGAAAATCAGATGGAGGAAGCCTTGGCCACATTATCATCAATGTACAAAGTGAATTACTGGAATGAAGCTCTAGCTATCACTATCAAGCGTGTTGATAGACCTGCTTTTGTGTTTGCTATTGAGAAGGTATCAGATGGAAAGCCTTGGTATTTTGATATCAAGCATTTTCTCAAGACTCAAGAGTACCCATCTGGGGCGTCCAGCAAAGATAGGAATACTCTGAGGAGGTTGGCCAGTAACTTCTATCTGAACAAGGATGATGTGCTCTACATGAGGAACTTTGACATGGTCTTGTTGCGCTATGTTGATGAACATGAAGCAAAATTGTTGATGGAGGAAGTCCACGAGGGTTATTTCGGTACTCATGCTGGCGGACATGCAATGGCCAGAAAATTGTTAAGAGTTAGGTATTATTGGATGACCATGGAATCTGATTGCTTCAAATACGTGAAAATGCCATAAATGCCAGATTTATGCTGATAAGGTGCATGTGCCACTGACTCCTCTGAATGTGTTAACATCTCCTTGGACCTTTGCTATGTGGGGCATTGATATGATCAGGAAGATTGAGCCGACTACTTCCAATGGTCATCGCTTTATTCTGATTGCAATCGATTACTTTATAAAGTGGGTAGAAGCAGCCTCCTTTGACAATGTCACGAAACAAGTGGTTGCCCGATTCATGAAGAAGGACATCATTTTTCGTTATAGAATTCTAGAGAGAATCATTAATGATAATGGTTCAAATTTGAATAACAAGATGATGAAGGAACTGTGCCAGAGTTTCAAGATTGAGCATCATAACTCTTCTCCATATCGTCTTAAGATGAATGGCGCTGTTGAGACAGCTAACAAGAATATCAAGAAGATTGTGCAAAAGATGGTTGTAACCTATGTGGACTGGCATGAGATGTTTCCCTTTTCTCTTCACGGTTATCGTACTTTGGTACGTACATCATCCGGGGCAACTCCTTTCTCACATGTGTATGGTACAGAAGTAGTCCTACCATTAGAAGTTGAGATTCCTTCTTTGAGGGTATTGTCTGATGTGAAGCTTGACGAAGCTGAATGGGTGCAAGCCAGGTTGAATCAGCTGAGCTTGATTGACGAGAAGAGATTGGAAGCCATTTCTCATGGCCGGTTGTAACAGAGTAGGATGAAGAAAACCTTTGATCAGAAAGTGCGTCCTCGGTGCTTCTAGACAGGGGATTTGGTGTTGAAAAGGATCCTTCCTCCCCAGACAAATCACAGGGGCAAATGGACTCCCGATTATGAAGGTCCATATATGGTAAGAAAGGCTTTCTCTGGAGGAGCCTTATTACTATCTACCATGGACGGTGAAGATTTTTCGTCCCATGTGAATGCAGACGCGATTAAAAAATAGTTTGCTTAAAAGAGATCCACTAGACAGAAAAAGAAAAATTCCAGGCGAAAATGGTGCATCCCGGCGAACCATAAAAAGAATAGGTTCGAGCAAAAATTAGGGATAAAAGGAAGAAAAAATGAACCCGCAAAGTTGAAAACCTGAAAAGGCGACTTTGGCAAAAATGGGTATCCCGGTGGATTGAAAACCCGAAAGGGCGATCTAGGAAAAAGTTAGGGATTTAAAAGCAAACAATTGCGGTCTATGTTTGATCTGTGAGCTTATTCGATACATGGTTATCCCAAAGTAAAGGAATCAGTCCAATAAGTCTTTTCAGAAGGAGAAACATAGGGAACGTCGAAGACATATAGGTCATACTTGAATCGACACATGGTGGTTGTCTGTTTCCATATTGCCGACATTCGTATATATTCTTTTTGCTTTTTGCGCAATTACCTCTTTTCAAGAATTGCATTCGAATTCTAATTCGCCTATTTACAGGCTTTTCGTCAATAAAGTATTCACTTCAGTCAAAGAGCTTTTCATTTCTTGTTTTTACTTTTACTGTTTTGTTTGCAAAAACGTCTGATATTTTTGATAAACTTTACAGGTGAAAACATGAGGCTTTACAGAGCATAATGAAAGCAATGGATTTGCTTGAATGATAAGTGTCATGAATGGTAACCGAGGTAGCCATTTCACACATGGGGCATCCTATTTGTTTCTTTTTTATTGCAGGATGACATGATTCTCTCCCTAGTAGAGCTTTTCTTCCTAGTGATCAAGTTCTAACAGCAATACATGGTGATTCGTTCCTCCCTTAGCAGGAGTTCAAAGTTGTATTTCCCAGTCAAGCTTGATTCATACTACCCAACGAGTGTTCGGAGGTTGACTATTTTAGATAGAGTACAATCAGGCATTTTGTTCAACGAAGATTTTGTTTCCCCACAGCAGAGATTTTAGCTTCCCTACAGAATCCTGTTATCAAATCAGAAGTGTTGTCACCAGCGGAGGTGTAGCGTATCTCTAGCAGAGCAGAGTTTTTGTCTCCCCGCAAAGGTTAATCCCTAGTAGGGTGGATTTATTCTTAGCATATTTAGGAGAGTAAGGTTGAAGGATATTCCCTCAGCAGCAGGGTGGATTTCAATTCAGTGTTACTCTCCAGCGGAGGCAACGTCTATGACGTCCTTCCCTAAAGGATTCGACGTTTTGGTGTCTCCCCAACAATATCAGTATTCAGAAATTTCTTCCCCGAGCAGAGGTTAGTGTTGATTCCCTCGATAGGTACATCAACAACATATTGATATCTCCAGCTAAGTCCAATGATCATTGGCATCTTTTAGGATCCATTTTCGGGACGTGCTCCCAACAGATGGTATTCTCATCGTCCTCAGGGCAGATGTTTAAGTAGAGCGTGATTTATTCCCCAGAAGAGTGGAGTTCTCAGTAGAAGTCTCTGATATTCTCAGCAGGGCAGATTGTTATTTGTACATCCCTAGTAGAGCAGATTGTTACTTGTATGCCCACAGCAGGGCTGACTTCCTTTCCAAGAAGAGTGGAACTTTCAGCGCTATTCTTGATTCCCCACTGAGTGGAGTTTTGGTGTTTTCCCCCAGCAGGGTGAAGTTTTTCAAGGAGAGCCATACAAGGCGTATTCCTCAGTAGAGTTGGTTGCTGGTCTTTTCATCACTCCTCCGAGTTGGTTCCTTTGCATTTGAATTTTGCATAGCATCCTCGCAAATGTGTAGCATTTCCATTTTGTATGGAGCATTACACCATTTTTCAAACATATACATCTGAAGCATAAGCCAGGTTTGATACCTTTAGTGCCAGTTGTCTCTTCGGCAGATGATGTTTTATTCAAGAGATTTTCGTGTTATCCCCATCAGAGTGGATCTTTTGGGTGGTTCATTTTATGGGATTCTCCCCAGCCGAGTCGTTTGTTTAAGCGTGTTTTCCACAATAGAGTTGTTTGTTTAACTTCTCTATCCTCACAGGAGTTGTGTGTATAAACGTCTTCATCATCCCCGGGTGAGTCGCTTGTATAACAATCTCTTTCCTCAGCTGAGTCGTTTGTTTAAAAGTATTTTTCTCGGCAAAGTCGTTTGTTTAAACCTCTCTTTTCCTATCGAAGCTTTCTTTGCAAGTTTTGAGTCGGTTGATTATGTTGCCTGCCTATTCTGGGTGTGTCATCCCAACTTTTGGTTGGTATTCCCCAGCGTAGTCCGAAGTCTGGTGTTTGGTATTCCAACTTTTGGTTGGTAATCCTTGGGTGTGGTATCCTAACTTTTGGTTGGATTTTACCCCCTTGCAGAGTCTTCATTCTAACTCTTGGTTGGTAGTATTTTCTTCATTCCAACTTTTGGTTTGTGACCCATTGGCAGTTGGATGTTATTCCAACTTTTGGTTGGTAATCCTTGTTTTCCTCGGCGGAGTCGTTTATTTCAACTTTCCGGCGATTCTAACTTTTGGTTAGTAGCCTTGTGTTCCAACTCTTGGTTGGTATTTCTGGATGATCATCCCAACTTTTGTTTGGTAGTCTTCTTTGGTGGAGTCAGCTTTGTTTGGTGCCCCGGCGGTCCTAACTTTTGGTTAGTAGCCTTGTTTCCCAACTTTTGGTTGGATTTTATCCCCTACAGAGTCGTTACCCCAACTTTTGGTTGGTAGTCTGTCGCTTGTTGGACGTTATCCTAACTTTTGGTTGGTAATCCCCAACTGGGTCCAAAGCTTTGTTGATGTTATTCCGACTTTTGGTTGGTAGTCAGCCTTTCCTGGATGTCATTCTAACTCTTGGTTGTAACCCTTTGGTGGTGGTATGTTTATCCCAACTTTGGGTTGGTAGTCCTCCTTTATTCCCCGGCAGAATCTTTATCCCAAATTTTTGTTGGTAATTAGTGATTCGTCAGATTTGTTTGATTCCAAATTTTGGTTGGTGAGGTTTTGTTGATGTTACTCCAACTCTTAGTTGATAATCTTCAGTTTGTGGGAATTATTCCAACTTTTGGTTGGTAACCTTTGCTTTAATCCCAACTTTTGGTTGGTAATGTTTTTTCCTGGCAGGATTGTTATTCCAACTTTTGGTTGGTAGTCTTCGTCCTTTGTTATTCCAACTTTTGGTTGGTAAGTTTTTGTTGGCACAATCCCAAGTTTTAGGTTGGTAGTCCTTGTTTCTCTTGTGGAGTCTGATCCCAACTTTTGGTTGGTAATCCCCAGTTTAGTCGTTTTGTTGGTAACCCTCATTTTGGTTGGTAGTCTTCGTTTTGGATTGTTGATTCTATTTTGTTTGATTGCTAGTCTTCTTTCATTGGTTCAACTATTGGGGTTGGTGCTTTTCTCCCACAGAGTTCGCCTTTGGTCGGTGTTCTGGTGATTCTAACTTTTGGCTATTAACCTTGTTCTTCAGCTTTTGGGCTAGAGGTTATCCTTTGCGGATTGGAAGTAATTCCGACTTTTGGTTGGTAGCTTGTGGTCGGTTTTGTCTCGTCTGGTGATTTCAACTTTTGGTTGATAGCTTGGGTTCAACTTATTTTGGATTGTTATCCTCAGCGTTTTGCATCCCAACTTCTGGTTGGTATTCGTTGTTTTGCATCCCCACAGGTTGAAAATTTTCAGGTTCTTTTTGTATTTAATCACCTTCTACCTTGAATATTTGAAAGTTGATGCTTTCCATCCCTTCATGTCCAAGTGTTTGAATAGGGGCAACTGTAGCACCCCAAAATTTTCCCTTTCATTTTAACCGTAGCTGGCTTGTGTTTCTCTATATTTTGCATTTTCGCATATCATAACATTGGTTCTCGGGACATGGGATCAAGGTATCCCTATCGCTCAGGGTTCCCTTTCTTGCAAGAGTTTAAACAACGAGCGTCAGAGGCTCTGACATTTATTTTGCCTAGCAATCGAGCGGTCGTTCTATTTATTCACCAGGTTAATTTTCAGCTCAAGAGACAATACACTGGGTATCTCAGGCGTTCTTACAATTACCATATTCAAGAGCAGGTTTCAGAGGCCTAACAGGGTTCAGAACAAGTGGCAACAGGCAATTGTATAGGATTCCCTCCATTTGGCGCCAAAAGTGACATTTTTTGAATAGGGTAACCGGTTACCCTATATAGAGTAACCGGTTACTTTAAGCGCAGTTTGCCAAGAAATTTGAATTTTTAGCATGTGCAATTTTCCAATCATTTTCAACCATTGATTTCAAATGATCATCATTAGAAGGATCTAGAATTATTTCAACTTTCACCATTTCCCTCCAAATTTCAAACACTCCATTCCTAATTCCACTCCTAATTTACATTCCAAATGCTAATCCACATTCCAAACCATATTTTGATTCCAAGCCTAGAGCTTGTTTAAGTGAATTTGCTCCAAACCTCTCAAGAGAACCCTTCATTTTCAGATTTCACTCCCACTCTTGAGAATTTGCTCTCAACTTTCTCTCCACTTTTTCATTCCCAAAAACTCCATTAAAGCTCTTTCACTTGAATTCTTTGATTCTTTATTGGAATCATTAAATTCTAGAGCTAAACCTCCATCATTCATCTCCATTATCTTCAATTCATCACTCAATTTTTGTTTGGTTTTTGATATGAATTTGGAAGCTAGATTGGAAGTGCTTTTTGGATCATTTTTGCTTGATATTGCTTGATCTTCATTTCTATCATAAGGAAGCTCTTGGATCTTGAAGAATCTCTGGGTTTCTTGCTTGGATCTGCTAATTTCAAGTGAATCAACATTCACCAAAGCAAATCTCCGCTTTGAAGGTTGGCAATTCTAGATCTAATTATGTTTTGAACTTATTTGGATAATCGCAATGTAGATCCATTGTTTTTGTTGTTTTTGATCCGTTTTGATGGTTTGGATCTTGGTGATTTGTGTTTTCAATGTTTGATTGTGTTTACATGATGCTTGATCACTATTTCTTGATGTTAATTTTGTGTTTGACTGATATCATGTTCATATGAATGATTGGATAAGCTGTTGGATGTTTAAAATTGATTTTAAAAGTTGTTTTTCTGGTTCTGGTTCAGTGGTAACCAGTTACCCTATATAGAGTAACTGATTACTCAGAGCAAATTTCACGTTATTAAGCTTTTTTTCAATAGAGTAACCGGTTACCCTATATTGAGTAACCAGTTACCACTTAGCCAGAATGTGATTTTCTTGCATTTTCTTGCTTGTTTGGTATCCTTTCCACATGTAAACTTCATGGATTGATATGATGCATTTATGTGGATTGTTTTTAACATGTTTCATCATTCTTGAATGTTTGATCTTAATTCTTTGATGCGTAACTTTTGGTTTCCTCTTTGAACGATTAACATGTTAATGTTGTTTGCTTGATCTCAAATATATCATGCTATAAGAAAATTATCTCTTTTTCTCCCCATTCGAAGAGTTCCATAGTTGTTCTTGCATGCTGTCTTTGCCTTGCTTGCTTGCTGCCTGGCTTTTCACACCTGTTTTTGTGCAGAAATGTGTGTTGTTATATGCTGCCTGGCTTGAGTGCTAGATTTTATTGATGTCTTGTACAGGAGGCGCTGTTGTAGCTGCTGTGTTAGCTTTGTTTTCTTGTTTTTTCCTTGTCTTTGCATGTTCCCTTAGGACTCTTATTCCAATTTAATTTCTGGTTAAATATGGAGTAGGATAGACACTAGGATTGCAATACATGCATGATAACATATAGGCTAGTCCCTTTTAACCTGAACCTTAGGTCCATCTTTTGCATGCTAACATTAGGATAGAATCTCCTTTCGCATCCCAACTTTAGGACCTTTTTGCATGACAATGTTAGGGCCGAGATTTTCCCTTAGACCTTTCGTGCGTCTCTCTTCTCATCTCAAAACACATTCTGACTCATCTAATAAATACGATAAACTTTGTACGCTATGAGCCTTAAGCACATGGGAAATGATGAGTGAATGGTCTCCTTTCACTTGTCTAGAGTGTTTAGTGTACGTCCCGTCTGGGGAAGATATGTGACGCATTCATTCCTATGTCATAGTCTTTAGTGCAACGTGAATCACAAATCAAACTAATTCACTTCACTAAAACTCACAAACAAAACTCAAACATTTTATCCTTCAGAGTTTGTGTTTCAAACTCATTTTCAGAAAAGAGTGTGTTACTTTTCCATTCTAACGCAAACAGGCATCGTCCCTAATTGTTGGAATGAGAACTTAGCGTTACTCATAAAAAACACTTAACCAACCTGTGGTTTCGTTTGCCCGAACTATGTTTACTTTGATTTCTCATACCAGATGAGGATACATAGGCATAAGACGATGATGTCTTGGTGAGCAACCTTCCCCCATCACCCGTAGTTTTCTAAACTACGTTGACTCTGACTTTCCCATTGCACGAGGGAATATGTAAGCATAGGGCGGATATGTCCTATCGAGTCTCTTTCTTTTTATTTTGTTCTCGTTTCCGTTTAGTAGTAGCTTATAGATAAACACACCCTTTGATTAGACAACAAGCGTGGATCCATTTGAGTACAACGGACGTGAGAGGTGCTAATACCTTTCCCTTGCGTAACTGACTCCCGAACTCAAGATTTGGTTGCGATGACCTTGTCTTTTCCCGTTCTTCAGGTTTTCTTCGATTGTTTCCTTTTCCTCTATTTGGGATAAATAACATTGGGTGGTGACTCTTCTGTTTTTCCGCTGGGAGTTTTTTGCAGTTGCGACAGCAAGTGGGAGACGCCAGCTTGGTGGACTTTTGGTAGTTTCCAATGCGGATTGGGTGGAAGGGTTTGATTTCCTCGACACACAGTTTGCTGAAGACCCATGATTAAAATAGAAGAAGATGCTCTTGATGCCCCAAGTCTAAATACTTGGTGGTATGTAGTGAACTTGCTTTAGAGAGGATTACAACTCTGCCTAATGATCAGGGGGACCTGGTCTTGCCCCAATCTGAACATGGTAATGGTCTTCCCCCGATCAACCAGTTCTGAAAGTGGAAGTTGGATTTTGATACTATGAGATAGCTTACCCCTGATCGAGCTGTTGAATAACTTGCCCCAGCCTGTGGGTCTTGAGGTGGCCTTACTTTGTGTCAAACACTGAAAGTTAAGTTCCTCCTTGATTGCCCCTTGTTGGAGTGTCTTTGATGTCTAGCACTGATTTGCAATTAAAATTGTACATTCACAAATGATAATCTTAATGCAAAGTTTATGCAAGTTTTGAAAAAGAGTCATTTATTGAAGTGTCATGATAGTGAAACGAATGGACCGTTAGTCTAGACATAGTGCTAATTTCGCTTAGTGTGTGAAAGATATAGCAAGGATAATGACACCAATGCTGATGATTAGCAAATATGTGAGGAGTCAGTTTACGCAACCTTGCAATAGTATGCTTTCAAAATAAACCTCGTCTCAATTAGGTCTTTCGAAGGTTGTAACATGGTATGGTTAACGGTTATGAAATAAAGGATATTAGGCTCAAAGTATGATCTATACCCACCCTCTTCACGGTGATCTTCAATCCTACGTTCAGTTAATTCTGCACATACTTGTCTTAACAGTATAAGCTTGATGATTCAAGGTTTGCTCGAGGTGACAGTCACCTTATTTTGCTTTTGAAGGATGTCTATGACCCTTTGACTTTGATTTGGTGGTCACTGAATCTCATTATTTTTGTTGAGGGTTCGAGGGCCTCTTTTGATTTTGCTTTTGATCCCTAACTTTTGCATGGATTGATTTCGTTTTTCAGATCCATCAAGATTGCCTTGATTTTTGCTTAAGTCTCTCTTGAGGTATTTAACTTAGCAGGCTTTTGATTTGATTTTTTTTATTTTGTTGGAGTATTGTGACTGCCATGTCAAGGGTCTTTGAAGAACAACCGTCATATCTTTGTATTTTGCTTTGTTAATTCGAGTGCGTAGTTCGACTGACTGAACACTACCTTGCCCCAGGTTGAGTGTAAAGGTTTGAATATCTGAAGGAAACTGCTACTTCTAGGCTCGAAGTGGTTTACTAGGGATTAACTCCTTGTATATCCAGTGTTTGTGGAATTGAAACAATGCTTGTACATCATTGACGAGATTATGTCTGAAAGCATACAGTATGCAATTATGGGTATTTCATTTTCTTCATCTTCCTTCAAATCATGCTAAACAACAATTGATAGAGTGTGAAGTGAACAAATGTGTCGGGGATTCGTGATAGGTGAGAATAATGAGTGAATATGACATAACTAATTAAAAACATGTATAAACAATACATTAATGAAAACCAAATACGAATGGCAATGTTCAAAGTGTACAATACTTCAATAAATAAAGATAAAATATAATAATGCTAGAGATGAAATGGCAACATGACTGCCTTCTTCAAGAAGCTGAACTTGACTTGATTTGATTTGATTTGGTCTGATACTTGTACTAGCTTGATGGCGGCATTGGGTTGTTGATGACATTTGGAGTCTTCCCATTGAAGTTGATAGCATTCCTGTCAATCATGTCTTGAACCTTGTGCTTGAAAGCGCTGCAGTTCTCAATTGTATGCCTTAGAGCGCCCTTATGAAATTTACAATGGACGTTTGCATCATAGTCAGCAGGAATGACAGTTGGAGGAGCTAGGTCTCTTGGGACGATGGCCTTCTTCTCCAGCAACTGAGCAAAGATATTAGCATATGGCATTGACAGACGATCAAAGACTCTATCTGGCTTCCAATCCTCTGCTGATTAGGCTGACGCTATTGGTGAGCACCTTGCTATTGTTGAGCGGCTTGCAGTTGTTGTTTCTGAGGAGGATACTAATATTCTTATTGATTGTAAGACTGTTGTTAAGGAGCCTGTTGCGGAGGCATTTGAGTTTGAGCAGCTTGATTAGCTGGAGGATAAGGCATTGGAGCATATTGTGCAACAACGATATATGAATAGTGATAGTAAGGGATTTGATAAGGCACAGGAGCGGGAGCTTTTGAGGAGCTTGCCCTTTCTGCACAGAGACGACATTTGTTACACCCTCTTTCTTCTCGTATCCATTGAAAGGCTTCATGGCACCAGCTTGGCTGCTAGAACCTCCTTGAATATTTTCCCTCTTCAAACTTTCTTCAATTCTCTCACCAAAGATTACCAAGTTAGATAATCCAACCGAGACACTACCAATCAGTTTTTCATAGTATTGTCCTTGCAAGGTACCCATGAATATGTCAATTAGTTCACGGTCGACCAAAGGTGGATGCACCCTTCCAGCTAGCTCCCTTTATCATTGCGCGTACTCCTTGAAGGATTCACTGTCCTTCTGAGCCATACTCTGAAGCTGAGTACGGTTCATAGCAAGGTCGGTGTTGTACTTGTATTGTCTGACAAAAGCGTCAGCTAGTTCAGCCCAAGTGTGCACACTGTTACGTTCCAGCTGCATATACCATTCGAGTGATGCCCCAGACAAGCTGTCTTGGAAGCAATGAATCATCAGCTTTTCATCTCTGGCGTAAGCAGCCATCTTGCGACAGTACATCTTCAGATGAATGTTTGGGCAACAGAGGCCTCTGTACTTTGAGAATTCCAGCGCTTTGAACTCGGGAGGAATAACAACATCAGGCACTAAACCCAGTTCCAAAGCACTGAGAGAGTTTGAATTGTGTCCCTCCATGACTTGGAGTTTTTAAGCTAGATCACGACACATTTTGATAGCTTCAGAATCCTGAGCAGCAACAGGACTGGCAATGGGGATGGCGGCATGATAGTTTTGAACATCGTCATACTGATCCAATAGATTATCCTCGACATGAGGAGTGGGGATCTGAACAACAGAAGGTTGGGCTTGCGGGATAGCTCCAACAGTAACTCTAGGTACTGGGATTGGTTGAGAAGTGGTTCCTTTAGCTGCGTAGTGAAGTTCATTGGCATCCCATAGGGGTCGGGAACAAGAACTGAGAGCGTTGAGGTAGACCCTTGCATCTGACCATTATTCTTGACGACATCAGCAGTTTCACGTAGCTCTTCTTCCTTTCTGGCTGTGAGGAGGGCTTCAAGGATCTGGTCAATCTTCCATTTGATGAAGTCCAACTCCTCTTTGAAGGCAACTTGTTCTTGCTGAATCTGCTCTATCATTCGTCTTGTATTGGCTCTGGTTGCGTAATGGTGTCGAGGAATCAGCTTGATTTACTGAAGAGGAAGGAAGGAGAAATGAAAGTTCTGCTGAAGGAATGAAAATGCAAGGTGCACAACAGATGCAATGCAAATGATATGCAATGCAAGATACATGATCCAAGATCACAGGATCACAATTTAAATAGTTCTGAAGCTGATCACTGTAACAGGTAGGTAACCACAATTTCTGATCAAAGAAACCTTACAGGAAGATTCTATACGGGAAGATCTAGATTCTTTACCCATAAACCCACTCAAAGGATGGACTCTACGTTTGTGGTTCCTAGGATCACAGACACTAATCACATCAGCGTCACATAACAAGCTAGCTTCTTTACGACGATAATGACGACAAGGTCTCTCATGAGCAGAGTCCTCATGTTAGGCACACAAGGAGCAAGTCCTTAGGGAGTAACACTACACGACCACCAATATAGAACTGGTGCTAGAAAGGGTTCCCAGAATCACGGACCCTTTATTAATCAAGTCGTGTAACAGGCTAGCTGTGTTACAATGAGATCTATGAATAGGTCTCCTTTAGGGGAGCTTTCATGCTAGGCACACAAGGAGCAGGTCCTTGGGGACTAACACTACTCGACCACCAATTCTAAATTATGTGTTCTCTCCGCTTTTACCAAAGCTCGGGTGTAGAGCTTTACTCATGACGTCATCCCAAGAACCAACAGGGAAAGATAGATAACAAGCATATATAAAAGCCACAAGAGAATAAATACATAAACGAGAAGAAAATAAATAAATGAAGATAACACTCCTCACAAAACCCAAGATAGGCTTGACTCTCTCTTGCATGAAGCAAATCTTCCCCGACAGAGTCGCCAGCTGTCGCACCTTGAAAATTTATTCGAACAATACTACCCTCGCGCTAAAGGCGCGAAAATATGATTCTACAGAGTCTCCACCGAACTTTATTTATCCCGAATAAATGAGAAAGGAAAATATCGATAAAACCTTTAAAAACGAAAGGACAGGAACAGGGCTGTTGCAACCGATGTTCCGGGTTCGGGAGCCGGTTACGCGAGGGGAAGGTATTAGCACCCCTCACGTCCATTGTACTCAATGGGAACCTCTTAGGGGGATTTGTGATGGGCGTTATCTAAGCTTGCTTGTTTTCTTCTCAATGATAAATGCGAATCGGTAGGATAAAAGGATAAAGATGCTAAGGGAAAATGGGGTGGATATAGGATACGGTGCTCGCCAAGGATTGAGGCCCTTGTGCCTGCATATGCTCATTTAGACAAGAATAAGAAATTAGAGCTCTCATAGTTCGACTACGGGAAAAGATGGGGGAAACGGAAAATGGAGGGAAGGTAGCTTGCCAAGATCATCGCAATCTTGTGCCTACGTATCTTACATTCATACGAGAATGAAGAATCATAGTAGTCGTAGTTCGTGGAGACAACCACGAAAAGGTGAAGAGGGTTGAATTGAGTTTGAAGTTTGATTTGGGAACGAAATATTGAGTAACTAACAACCTAATGGGTGTGCCTCGGGAGCTGTCACTCTAGAACCCGAGGAATGCGAGATTCCAAGAACTCAATTGTTCTAGACGTTGATTGAATGGGGTTTGAGGAACGGTTGAACGTTTTGAATTCAAAAGGTTAAATGAATAACAACTCAAGGGGCGCGCCTCGAGAGCCACTCATTCGAAGATTCAAGGAATGCTAGACTCTGAGAATTTCCTTCTTTTGTAAGTTTGATTACGAAAATATTTGAATAGATGTAGCTACTGCGAAAAACACCCGGCGGAAAACAGAATAGTCGCCACCTTTCGTTATTTATCCCAAAGAGAGGGAAAGGAAACGATCGGAAAAACCTAACGAAAAAGGGAAAGACAAGGTCATCGCAACCAAGTCCTGGATTCGGGAGTCGTTTACGCAAGAGGAAGGTATTAGCACCCCTCACGTCCGTCGTACTCGACGAGATCCACGCTTGTCGTCTATCTAAGGGTGTGTTTAATCTATCTACGCTACAGGCTCACAAGACAAAAAGAAAAGAAAAGAGACTCGGCAGAGCATCAACGCTCTATGCCTACGTATTCCCTCGTGCAATGGGAAAGTCAGAGTCAACGTAGTTCGGATAACTACGGGGGAAAGGTGGGGAACGTTGCTCGCTGAGACATCGTCGTCTCGTGCCTACGTATTCTCATCTGGTATATGAAATTAGAGAAAATATAGTTCAGGCTGACACGAAACCACAGGTTGATTAAGTGTTTTAACCGAGTAGGGTTAAACCTCCGTTCTAGCAGTTAGGGACGATGCCTGTTTGTGGTAGAACCAAATCTTAACAACACTCTTTTTACGAAAAAGGTTTCCGATTAATCCCGAAGGAAAAAAGGTTTGAAATTTGTTTTGTGTTTTTTAGTGAAGTGAATTAATTCGGTTTGTGATTTACGTTGCACTAAAGACTATGACATAGGGGTAAATGTGTCGTGTATCGCCCCCAAACGGGACGTACACTAAACACTCTAGACGAGTGAGAGGAGACCCCTCACTCATCATTCCCCATGTAGCTTAAGGCTCATAGCATACAACGTTCATCGTATTTATTAAATGAGTTAGAATTGTTTTGAGATAAGAAGAAGAAAGACGCACGAAAGGTCTAAGGGAAACTCGACCCTAACGTTGTCATGCAAAATGGTCCTAAGGTTAGGATTGAAAGGGGAAACATCTACCCTAATGTTAGTATGCATGGTTTGATTTCTAATGTCTGTCATAACCAACCTTAAACAAGGAAGATTAGAAGTCCTAAGGAAACATGGCAAAAGAAGACAAAGGAAGAAGAAGAATCAATCACAAGTAAGAGATGCAAACATGCAATGCAGCACATTAGCAAAGGGAGGAAAAAGTGTGGGGTAAACACCATCACAAGCACATCTTGGCCTTTATTAATGCAAGAAATAAAGATACAAAACACAAGAGGAAATGCAAATGCAAGAAGGCAAGCAAACATGAATATGCAAGCACAAGAGATGAATATCACTTTGAACGACAAACTACGAAAGTAGGCATCCAAGTGGAAAACAAACCCAAGTCGACTAAGTCTCGATTAAACAACCAAAACAGTGACATATATCCCAAAACATTTCACTTCTAATGCATCATATTGAACTATGATGATTGGATATGAAACGGTACTCAAACAAGCAAGAAAAATTGCAAAACAGACTTGCTGGCACAATGTTAATCGATTAACACAAGGGGTTAATCGATTAACCATTGAAAAATGAGTGAAAATATGAATATTTGAGTTGGTTAATCGATTAACCATATAGGTTAACCGATTAACATTGTTCCAACAGCAGAAAACAGCAGCAGAAAAGCACTTTTCAGCAACCTATCACTTAAGCAAACATCCACATGATCTCATAAACAATTGTGCACGAAATTAAACCACAAAATAGTGATCTAAACAAGATTTAAACACATTTAAACAACAAGATCATAAATCAAATGGATCAAGAATGAATTAAATCAATCAAAGATGAAAATCCACATGATCATGCAAAATAAGTTCGAAACAACAATAGATCTAGGATTCCAACCTACGAAGCGGAGATTTGCTTCGGTAATTGTTGAATCAACTCCGATTGAACAGATCCAAGCGAGAAATCCAGAAAACTTCAAGATCCAATTGAATTCTTGTACTAAGAATGAAGATTCAAGAAGATCAAGCCAAAATAAACCAAATAATCACTTCCAAAATCACTTCCAGATTGATTCAATGGAGAGAATGGATGACGGTTTAGCTCTTAGAAATCAAGGATTCCAATGAAGAATCAATGATCTCAATGAGAAGAGCTTTGGTGAGGGTTTTGGAGTGGGAAAAATTGAGAGAATTGAGATGAATTCTAAAAATGAAATGGAAATTATGAGAGTTTTTTTTCTTTGGTTTGGAATGGATCACTTAAAAATCACTTAGGCTTGGATCCAAATGAGAGGTTTGGAATGTGGTGTGGAAATTTTGGTTTGGAATGAGGAATGGGATTTTGGAGGGAAAATGAGATTAACCAAAATTCGAGATGTTTCTAGATCCTTCCCAAGTGTAAAATTGAATTTCCAAATGATTAAAATTGGACCCCAAAGTGGTTTTTCTTCACAATTCACGTGCATAGGCAAAAATTGCACTGGTTAATCGATTAACCATATGTGTTAATCGATTAACACCTTTAAAAATCCCAATTTACCCTAATTTTGACTTGGTTAATTGATTAACCAAATGTGTTAACTGATTAACACCTTCAAAATTTTGAATTTGGCGCCTTTTGGAGGGAAATATGCCCGTTAGCCTGTTTCTTGCCGTTTTGAGCTCTATTAAGCTTCCGAATCTTACTCTTGAATATTATAACCATGAAAATGCTTGCGATAGCCTGAATGCTGTTTTCTGAGCTGAAAGTACCCTGAAAAATAAAATAAAATCGGTCACTCGACCGCTGGGCAAAATAAATGCCAAGACTCTGATGCTTGCTGTTTCGGTCCATGCACTGAGATGAAAATTGAGCCACAGGAATACCTTGATCTCCTGTCTCAAGAACACATGCTATACTATGCAGAGAAGCAAAAGCCAATTAAGGTTAAAACAGAAGGGCAAATTTTTGGGTGCAACAATAGAGATTAAGTGTTTTAAGACGAAAGGGTGAATGAATGACAATCCAAAGCGTGCGCCTCAAGAGCCATTCATTCGAAGATTTAATGAATGCTAGACTCAAAGAATCTTCTTATTTCGTTATTTGTTTAAGAAAAACGTTTGAAAAAGATTGAATCGAATACATTGCGAAAAGAGGTGGACTTCGAGGCACAAGGCACTCAACTTATAACTTGGCTTAAAGTACCACTTGACGTTGGATCAAGGGTTTGACTTTATATTTGTGTGAAAAGACGTGTTGGAAGTAAGGTTGAAAATGGCTCGACGACGAGTCGAGGGTTTGATTGAAAATGGAACTGGCTTGATGACTAATTAAGGGTTAAGTTGTGAGAAACGATACTAGTCCCTAAGGGTGCCCCTAATATCGAAACCATGATGAAATGTGAAACTGTGTGAGATAGGTTGATGGCGAATGCGGACAAGCACTCGACTTACGGGAGGTGTTTGAAAATGGCTTGATGACGACTCGAGAATTAGTTTGAAAATAGTTTAATCTACGCTAGTCCATAAGGGTGCTCCTAGAAGATAAACCATGACCAAAGAAACAAGAATGCGTACATCGAAACGGGAGAGGGATACATGAAAATAACACGAGATTGCATGAAATAAATGGTCTCATTGTAAGGTAGCCCGAGAGAAATTCGTGTGTGTGCGAAGTGTCCTAAACTATGCCTTGAGAAAAAGTCGAACAAAACTCCAAGCTAAGGTTTCTGACAAAAGTCCAATAGTCCATTGCTCGGACAAATAACCAACAGTCCACCAATTTAGGCTTTTAGGTTTTGATAATTTATTATGCATTTTCGAAAAGATGTGAATAAGAGATGAACAAGATGAATATGAATATGAACAATATGACAATATGAATAATATGGCAAGATATATATCAATATAATCGAGATAACATTCACAATAATATAGTCTAGATAAATATTAACAAGTATATGAACAAGATAATATAAATCAAGATATAATTGACTGAATTTAAATCAAGGGTATATTTGACTGAAAATAAAATAGTTGTATATTAACGGAAAATAAAGTTAGTGGTTATTCGATTTGTGAATTGAATCGGGATGAAATCTAACGCTAAACCGTCATAGCTCGACTTATGACGAAAGTCAAACTATAGGAGGTCGCGCAAATTGATATCCGTGCTAAAAACAAGTTTGAGAAATGATATTGAGGATCAATCTCTGATTTAATTTTGTCGCACGCACCAAAAAGAGGGGGATCGCGTCTTAATCATAAACTCGTGTCGATTAATTGAAGGTAGCCTAACACGATCCCAAAGTATAGAAAATGACCCAAATGGTCATTTTCCATAGATTTGACATAGTGAAGATTATCGACTTCGATAAATTGACGTTTACAAATGTAAAGACTTCATCGATCGGTAAATGAAAATAAAATTGAGATGACAAAGAAATTGAAGAAAATGAAAATAGAAGTGGTCTCAGATTCGTCACCATTTATCAATAATTTGATTAGTGGCGACTTTTGTGGTTTCGTCATCGACCGAAGATGAAAACGAAATAAATTGAAAAAAAAATGATCCAAATATTAACAAAGAAAATAATAATGATCATTAACAAAAAAATTAAAAAAAGACGGTATCCAAAAAATTAACAATGTTCTTAATAAAGTGTTTAACAACATCATTAATAAATTTTTTTTTACAAAAACCTTATATTAAAACTCTAAACAAATTAAGAAAGAAGAGGGGGGGGGGGGGGGGTATGAACTTATGGGTGCGGATATGCGGATATGGGAAGGGGTCATATGGGCCCAAGGTCCATCACCTCTAAAAACGCAGAATCAAGAGAAATATAAAAAGATACGGGCTAGAAGCCCAGTTGGATCCGTGAAATCGATGGAGCTAAGGGAAGTTAGCTTCAATTGTATCCCTATCTTCTTCTTAAACCAAAACCAAACACACGCAATGAAAAACTAAAATCGGGCCAACATGATTCAATTAAAGTAAATCTTGATTCCGACTCAACAAAATCACGAAACCAGAAAAACATGTTGATCGAATGGTAGAAAAATGAATCAGAATGGAAATGAAGCGAAAGCGACATATGCCTCAACCTTCTCCTTCTCAAGATCTGCATCAGTTTGAACACTTTCTCTCGCTCGCACTTGATATAGTTCCAAGTTTGACTTCTATTTCAGATTGAAGGGTTTGTTTTGATTTGTCTCAAACTTCTTCCCTTTCTCTGATTCGTTTTCTAGTTTTATTTGGTATTGGTGATTCGTTTTTCGGTTTCGTGTATTGAAAGGAGAAATGGTTGTGAAGGTTGATGACTATATTTGAAAGTGGAAGAATGTCAGAATAGGATGGAAGAAAATGGCGATGAGGGTGCTTTACGAAGGGAAATTTTTGCCCCCCCCCCCAAATTCCTCCCTTTAGGGTTTACGAATAGAGGTTTTATAGAGGTAGTGTCAAGGGTATTTTGGGACTGAAATAAAAATTCAGGTGAGAGTGTAACGTCCTTCCTATTTCTGCGCTTTTCGTTTTATTGGCAATTACATGGTTATTGTTGTACGTTGTGTCACGTATTATGTGCGTATTTTGTGAAACTTGCTTCTTTGGCAGGTCAATTTGTGACTGTGAATCAAATGTTTGGATCTAAACATCTTTGTGGTTGGCTTTGGGATTGTGTTGTGACGGGCTGAAGATTTTCACGTTCGGCCTTTTGTTGATGAAGGACCTGTGTTCACGCACTGAAACTGGTTGTGGAATTGCTTATGTATCACTTGAGGCTATTTATGACCATTTTATTTTTTTATTATGTGTGTGAACCCAGATGATGCCAACCCTTTGTGTAAATTGTGGCAAATTTACAAATTCATTTTTGGAAAGGCTCGTGTGGGCCATTATGGATAGGCAATTTTGTTTTGTGTTGTGTAATGAATCCTATAATTTATGGAAATAATTTGTGATGGGTTGAGGATTTTTGTAAAATGACCATGGAACTTTGTTTTCTTTTTCTATGCTGATGAGCTTTAAATTGTAATGTTCAAAAGTTAATTTTTGCACCATTGAATTCACTTTTCAAATGCCTTGAGTTCTTTGCCTTTTGACTAAAAACAAACATTTAAGCTTCCCATATTGATTCCATATTCACATTTGAAACCAATTCTCGTCGTCTTGAATTTTCACTTGAAATGAATATCACTTTAAATTGGTCCTTGAAAAATTAAATCCACCATGAATTGACCTTGTACTTTCGAACTTAGAACTTTGAATAACTTCTTGAGAAATGAGTCAAATATGAATCAATCACAAATTGATCTCAAAGTTTGCTACTTGAAACATGATGAGCCAAAACCTTCACTATGAACTTCTTGATCATGCCTTGAAATTAAGCCTTTGAACTTGAAAACGAAATTGACTTCTCTTTGGATTAATGACTAGTATAAGAATCACATGATCAAGACTTGCAAACGACTTAAAATATGGACCATAATGCAGTAATCATAGATCTGCCACCTGATTCTATTATATGAACCATGGATTTATGAACAAACCCCAACTTGGATCCTCCAACCCAAAGCATTTGAATCTGCTCCACACTTGCCTCCGAACTAGAGAAGGGATGAGAGTGGAGAATACCTACACTCATTCTGATTATTTTAGGAGGGGACAAATGACCCTGTTCCTGGAATAATCACCTCTATCTCCAAACTGTAGTGTCCTCCGTTCCCCAGTCGAGTCGATTTTTGGTTCGTATCCCTTGCTTCCTTTGACCAAACAATTGTTTCTTTGTTCAAGATAATTATTTCTCTTGGGTTAATCACCTTCTCTTGGTTGATCACGGTTCATCTGTTAAAACCGGATTTTCTTCTTCCCTAGCGAAGTCGGAATCCTTTTCTCCAGTTAATCACAACCTTCCTGTTAAACATTGAATCCCTAGTGGAGCTCTTAACCATTTCTTAGTTCTTCTCCCTTTTTCATTGGTTAATCACTGTTTGTTAGTTAAAACACCATTTTTCTCCATTCCTCAGTTAATCACAGTCTATCTGTTAATATACTGAGTTTTTCTTGGGTTAATCACATTCTCTTGGTTAATCACTCGTTCTTTGGTTAATCACAACCCATCTATTAAAACCAATCTTCCTTGGGTTAATCACCTTTGCTTTGTTAATCACCCGTTTCTTTGGTTAATCACATTCCATCTGTTAAAACCAATCTTTCTTGGTTTAATCACCTTCTCTTGGTTAATCACCCGTTCCACAGTTAACCAAAGTCCACCTATTAACATATTGAGCATCTCTTGACTTAATCACCATCTCCTGGTTACTTACTCTTCCTTTTTGGTTGATCACAGACCTTCAGTTAAAACCAATACCCCTGTGAGTTAGTAACCTTCTTTTGGTTCAAACACTCGCACCTTTGGGTTAGTAAGCTTCTTTTGGTTCAAATACCCTTTCTTCTGTCAAGTACTGCTTATTTAGTAAGTGTACCGAACTTCTCTTAGGTCACAACCTTCATCTGATTCCACATCTGTCCTTTTTGGGTCACAACCTTCTCTTGGTTCCACACACTTCATTTTTGGGTCACAACCTTCGCTTGTTTCCGCACTCATCCTTTTTGGTTCACGACCTTCACTTGGTTCCACACCTTTCCTTTTTGGTTAATTACCGTCCGCATGTTAGAAATTAATTCCTTTCTCTTTCGGTTACTCATTGTTTACCAGTTAACATACTGAGCCTCCACAGAGTCAGTCACATCCTTCTAGTTCATCACAGTCCGTATGTTGACACAAACCTTAGTTTTCCCCACAAAGTCCCTCTTTTATTGCTTTGGTTAACCACTGCCTGTCAGTTAATACACCGAATCCCTAGTGGATCTTGCCTTGTCTCGATTAAATTCCATTGCTCCTTTTTTCTCTTGGTTTTGACACCATTCCTTTGCATTTCTTTCTTGGTTTTAAAACCATTATACTGTATTCCCTAGTGGAGTCTTTTCTTTTCTTTTCGCTCTTGGTTTTGACATTGTTTCCCTTTCTTTCTCTGTCCTAGTTCCCTGAACTACGGAGCTCTGACTTCCTCATTGCACTATGAGGATACGTAGGCACAAGGTCACGACATATTGGCGAGATACCTTCTACCTTCTTTTGTTCTTCTTCCTCTTTCCTGGTTCCATGAACTACAGAGCTCTAAATTCCTTATTGCGTTATGAGGATACATAGGCACAAGGGCCCCAATCCTCCGCGATCACTTTCTTTTTCTTTCTTACTTTCCCTTTCCTCTTTAGCTAGAAGCCTTTATATATATATAACACATACAAGACTAGAAGTAAGCAAAAAGGTTCCCGTCGAGTACGACGGATGCATGAGGTGCTAATCCCTTCCTCTCGCATAACCGACCCCCTTACATGTTTCTCGTCCCTTTGGGTTTTATCGATATTTTCCCTGTTCTTTGGGACTAAATAAAGTTCGGTAGCGACTATGTTGTTTCTTTAAGTGTGTGATTCTCTCAAGTATAATCCCGTTAGCCTCAGTTTCAAGTATGGAGGGTTGGTTCTGCGTGCTGCTGATTTCAAGAGCACGGGTTTGTGGATGAGATTTTATTGTTTCTTGAAACCTAAAAGAGTTCGGATATGAGATTTATGTATGATGGTTAAGTTGATATGTCTTTGAGGGAAGATGATCAGGTGTTCGTGATGTTCGCTTATTTGAGAGTGTAGAGCGATGCTGTGGCTAGTGATATGCCTCTGGTGTGTGAGTTTCCTGATGTTTTTCTTGAAGATTTTGGTAACATTCCTCAGTAGCGATAAGTTGAGTTTATCATATACTTAGTACCTAGTGCTAGACCTGTGTCAACGACACCTTATAAAATGAATGTGTCAGAGTTGGAGGAGCTATAAACACAATTATAATATTTGTGAGAGAAGAAGTTTGTCATACTTAATGTGACATTGATGGGAGCACTCATGTTGTTAGGGAAGAAGAAATATGGTAGCATGAGGTTGTGTGTTGACTATCAATGACTGATAAGATTACTATCAAGAACAGGTGCCCTATTCCTAGAATTGATGACCATTATGGATCAATTGGTTGGTTCTTGTATGTTTTGCAAGATCTATTTGAGATCGGGCTATCATCGTATTCAAGTGAAGGATGAAGATATTCTGAAAACTAATTTTAGAACGCGATATGGTCATTATGAGTAATTAGTGATGACGTTCAGTGTATCTAATGTCCCATATGTGTTCATGGAGTATATGAATAGGATTTTCCATCCTTAAAAGGATTAGTTTGTTCTGGTGTTCATGGATGATATTTTGGTGTACTCTATTAGATTAAGAGCATGCAGAACATCTGCGAGTTATGTTGCAAACCTTACAAGAGAAGAATTTGTATGCTAAGTTACCCGAGTGTGTGTTCTAGTTGTGAGAAGTGAGTTTTCTCGTTCATTGTCATAACCCGGAATTTGACCTCCCTTTTTCCTTTTGCATAAGCATGTGCATTCGCATCGCCGACATATGCATTCACAATTTTTCTCTGTGATTTTTGTTACAGGAATATTTAGGTTTTCCAAGCCCGATTAATCACATTCTCTCAAAGATATCACATCACCAAAACAAGCACAAAATGAAGGTTTCTATGCCTATTAATCAAAGAAAAAGGTCGAAAATCGGAACCGTGGCAACAACACCATTTTGTAAGAAAAATATGCAAATTTTTCCTGTGGTAATCGTTTACCATTTTAGGGTAACCGGTTACCCTGTGCAAAAATGCAGTTTTTGCTGCATTTTGTGTGACAACACTTTCACTCTTCCATTTTGGAGTCTACATTCTTCTAGCATTGTGTGGAACATTTTAGACATCTCTAGACAATTCAAGACCTTTCTAAACTCTTCAAGGCATTTGCTCCAGTACATCAATAGGAATTAAGACCACCATGTTGCTTTATTCCCAAGCATGTGAGCCCTTAGATTCAAGTTTACATTGGGATGGTTACCGAGTCAACTACCTAACTAACTGAGTTAAGCTCCAACTCAGTGAGTTGAGGCTAACTAACTCCAAGGCTAGTTCCAAGGCTATATCCAAAGCTCACTATGAAGCAAAAGTCTAGATAAGCAAATCACCACCATTTCACAAAGGGGTTCAATCATTTTTCTCAATATCCATATTCTTCATTCTGAATTCTCTTACATTCTCTCGAAATTCTCTACAACACTGTCACATTCATCTTCATCCTCTCCCAAAAACCTTCACAAAAGCTCAATTTCCACCATTAGAGTGTAACAATCTTCACAACGAAATTGTTATACTCTTGAGCTAAACCTCATTCCACCATATTCCTACTTGGATTTCTGGATTTACAGTGGTTCTTCTCCAATTTAAGAAATCATTTCAGAGCTTCTTCGTTGCAAATCGATATTTGGAGCTTCTTCGCTACGATTTGATCTCAAGCTTGGAATTCTATGGTTTTCTTTACTTATTCCTCATCATATATCAATAGCAACAATCACCAAGGCAATCCTCCGCCTTGTAGGTTGGTAAATCGTACTTGATTTACTTTTTTGATCACTTTAGCACGTTTACGATGTAGTTCGATCATTTTCTGGTGTTGGTTGATCATGTGATTGTTTGATCTTTGATCTTCATGTTTCATGCTTTCAATTGATGTTTAATTAATGTCTAAGTTATTTTGAACTTCATTTTTCGTGCTCAAATGTTAACATGGCATGTGGATGATTGGATAAGTGTTTTGGTTGCTGAAAGTGTTTTGTTCAAAAGTTGTTTTTGCCACTGTCACAGTGGTAACCAGTAACCTATATGTGGTAATTGGTTACCTGCATAATTTTCACGTAATTTTTCCATTTTTAAAGCAGGTAACCGATTACCTGCATGTGGTAATCGGTTACCACAGTGACAGAATGCCATTTTTGCCTATTTTCAAGCTTGTTTGCTATTCTTTCTTCATGTAACTTCCATGGCTTGATAGGCTTGGTATTTATAGATATTTTATGATATGTTCATGTTTTGTTTGAAGCATGTATGCAAACTTTCAATGTGCTATTTGTCGATTCTCAATTATTTGCATTTTTGACATTGTATGATCATGGTCTTTCGTGCACATTCTTTGATCACATGCTACATGATTTGCGATGCACACCAATTGCATTTGGTATTGTTTTACACTTCTATTCATGTTTGCATTAAGTTATTTTCTCATTGGAATAAACTTAATCTTGTACAATCAATAATTCATCCTTTGCCTCAACAATTTTTCATCCCTTTGGAAAAGTGTTAGCGTCTTCCCCTTTTGATTGATTAATCGAAACTTTGTTTTGATTAGTCTGATCCTTCCTTTTTCTTCTCCTTTGGATCATTTAGAGTTTTGTCTTCTCTTTTCCCCTGTGGAGTTGAAGATTCACAACGCATTGGTGCATTGTACAAACTTGGCGTCGTTGTGCTGTCTGTTCATTTCTTGCACCGCACTTTGGTGTTAGAGAAGGAATGAGAGTGGAGAATTCCTACACTAACTCTGACTATTTTAGGTAGGGGACAAATGATCCTGTGCCTAGAATAGTCACCTCTACCTCCTTATTGTGGTATCCCTACTTTCTCTAGTCGAGTCGATCCTTGATCACTTGCACCCTTATCTCCTCTTTGGAAGTGACTCTCTCCTTTCAATTCAACACTCTTTTCTCTTGAGGCCAATCCATTGGTTCCCTAGATATTTTTAATCACTTCTTTCCTTGGCTATTCAACCGTTCTTTGGATAAAACCAATTCTCTTCTTACCCAACGAAGTCAGTCTTTCTTCTTCGATTTACACAGTCATCCTGTTAAAATCTAATCCCCGTCAGAGTTCACAACCTTCTCTTGGTTCTCTATCCCTTCTTGTTTGGTCAATCAATGCCTGTCAGTTAAACACCAGTTTGTTCTTTTCCTCAGTTAGTTCCAATCCGTCTATTAATACTGAATTTTCTTTGGGTTAATCGCCTTCTTCCGGCTAATCACCCGATCTATGGTTGATCATGGTCTACCTGTTAAAACCAGCTTTTCTTTGGGTTAATCACCTTCTCTTGGTTAATCACCCACCTTTTGGTCAATCACAGTCCTCCTGTTTGAACCAATCACTCTTTTTCTCAGTTAACCACAACCCCTCTATTAAGATACTGAGTTTCTTTTAAGAGAATCACAGTCCGTCTGTTAAGCACCGAACCCCCTGTGTCGCTTGCGCGAAAATAAGGTGCCGACAAAACAGAAGAGTCGCCACCTTTCGTTATTTATCCCTCAGAGCGGGAAAGGAAACGATCGGAAAAACCTGACGAATAAGGGTAAGACAAGGTCATCGCAACCATTGTCTGGGTTCGGGAGTCGGTTACGCAAGGGGAAGGTATTAGCACCCCTCACGTCCGTCGTACTCGACGGGATCCTCGCTTGTTTGTTTACTTGGACGGGTTGGTTATAATCTATCTACCTATCAAGGCTGGCTGAAAAAGAAAAGAAAAATGACTCGGCAAAGCATCGCACTTTATGCCTACGTATTCTCATCAGAGAATGAGAAATCAGAGTCAACGTAGTTCGGCTAACTACGGGTTATAAGGGAAGGGTTGCTCGCTAGGATATCGCATCCTATGCCTACGTACTTTCATCTGGTATGAAAGATCAGAGCAAACGTAGTTCGGGAAACTACGGGTTAAAATGGCTCAACTAGGAGGGAAACTATCAAGTCCTACTGTTATCATGCCATGGATTCGTCCTATGGTTGAGGTTTGAACAGGGAACTCCTATATGTTGTCATGCATAGGTTCCAACCTAAAAGTCTATCATCAAATCCTCATCAAAGGAAATGAGAGTCCTAAGGGATCATGTCAAGGATACACCGAAACAGACAAAAACATCAGCTTTAACAGTAAAATGCATGCAATGCAAGTGAGGGAGGAAATATGTGTGGGGTTTCAGCCTCCACAAGCTCGTCTCAACCTCAAGCCAGTCATGAAATAACAGTAATCATACTGAAGATAAACAACATACTATCAAGCAATGAACAGATAAGAGAAATGAAGTGCCAACAGGCAAACAAAACACACATGCTTGAGAAAGAAAGAATCTACTCCCTAATCCTGACCCTAACACAGAATCTGAATCAAATCTAAGCAAAGCCCTCAAGCAAAACCCTAAACAAGAGAAATCAATCCCAGTCTTCAAGCTTCAGAACAAGCTTACCAAAGAAAGGGAGCTAAGCAAGCAGACTCATAGTGTCTTCCTCAGGAAAGCACTAGGAGGTGTATACTCAGGAGCCATATCCTATGTGGCTCAACCACTGTGATCAGTTTATATTCCTCCTCAGGAGAAATTAAACTCACAAGCAGGCTCCAACATCACTGGATATTTAGGAAATCCTATCTGAACTAGTGGAACTAAATGAATAGACTCATAGGACCTTCCTCAGGAAAGTACTAGGAGTCTTCCATTTAGGAGTTGTATCCTATGTGGCTCAACAACTGTGATCAGTTTACATTCCTCCTCAGGAGAAATTAAACTCACAAGTTGGCTCCAACATCATTGGATACTTGAGAAATCCTATACAAACTAAGGGAACTAAGTGAATAGACCCATAGGACCTTCCTCAGGAAAGTACTAGGAGACTTCCACTTAGGAGTTGTATCCCATGTGGCTCAACAACTGTGATCAGTTTACATTCCTCCTCAGGAGAAATTAAACTCACAAGTTGGCTCCAACATCATTGGATACTTAAGAAAGAGGTGAGAAGAAAGAATGAAAGTCATTCATAGTGCCTTCCTCAGGAAAGTACCATGAACTTCCTTCAAACTTCAGGATCTCAAACCTCACCAACAGGGGACAAGCCAAGCTCTGGGTCTCTGAATCTTGATATACAATCTTCTCTTCATGATGCTCTCCATCAAGGTCTTTAAGGCAACACAAGCCCCTCAACAAATTCCCCACAATGAACCCCAAAGATGAACAGATAACCACAGGGTAAACAAAATCAATAGGCAACTTCAGAAAATACCTAAAAATACTAAACCAAGGGGGAAAAATCTAACAATTATTCACAAGGGTCTACAAAGTCTATTCATAACATCTACATAGGCCTCTACCTAAAAAACAAGACAAAACTTATTCAAAGAAAGTGAATTCTTCACCTAAACACAACCTAAACCCTAATTAGGATACCCTACATCTACCCTAATTAAACTAATCAAAATTTAATTCCAAAATTCTAGAAAAAATCCTATGGGGAACTATGATTCGTCATCTAATTGCACAAAAAAGAATGGATAAAAAAACCTAAGGGAAGGTCCTAAAATAATTCTTGCAAAATCATGATACAAAACTAAACATTATAAAAGATATTTAAAAGAAAAATCTATTAAAAATACTAAACTTAAAAATAAAATCCCATTTTTATTTTTAACATTTTCTACACATTATTATCTACTCATAGAAAAAAGAATGGCTAAAAAAGAGTTATTTCTCAATTTTTAATGAATTTTCTAAAACAAGAAAAATATTAAAACAAAATTAAAACAATTAAAACAAATAAAGGGAGGGGGGTGTGAATAGCCACACGCGCCAGTTCAAATCAGATGGGCCAGCAATAGGGGGGGGTGTGGATAGAAGCCAGCAAGCCCAAGCGCGCTTAAATGAAACGACCGCGTTTCATTCTTTGAATCTTTCCCTCCCTTTCTCAGATTTAACCACGGCCGCACGATGAGGTGAACAAGTCAGACTTGGAGACTAATCCAATGGACCACCTTCATCGTCCCAAACATATCTAGGGTTTTCAGAAACCCTCTCCTCCATGCACTCATCTTCCTCTCCCTCGTTCTCTCTCCACACGCCATGATTTAACACGATTCAAAAATGAAAATTGTAGTACTCACTGAGAGGAACAAGATGGTACGCGTGGATTTCCCTAATTCATCCTCAATAATTCCAACAGAGGACTTCAATGTCATGGTCCAACTAAACATCACTTGTTATCAACTGGTATCAACCTTCACTAAGCTTCAATCTAATGGTTTACAGAGCTTCTACAAGTTAGCCTAAGGATTCTAAACCAATCTTTACTCGTTAAAACTAACAAATTAACTAAATCTTGAAGATCAAAGATTCTTGGCTCTGTTATGAACCTTCACAGATCGTGCCCTAATTCATGGGAAAGAGTCATCTACCCTAGTGCACCAATTATCTACCTAGAAAGCTATCTAAGACTGCATAATTTAGGAGATAGAGAGAAGAAAAGGAACCTGTCAAAGAGGTGTGGAGGGAACTCGTGTGGGTGGATTCAGAGCTTGTAATGGCTGAAATGTGATCCTTAGGGGGTGAGCAAGCTTCTGTTTGCACTTGTATGGAAGGAGAATGCTTGTAGTGGATGAAATTCAGAGTTGCTTGAAGTTGAAGGAAGTGCTTCAATGGATGCTTCTCTCTCTCTCTCCCCTCTGAATCCTCTCTATCACCAACCTTGAACTCTCTTCATGGCCCTCTTCTTATAATGATCATTAGATGCTTCTAGATTCATCTAGAATATGGTGGAAGTTTCTTGAAAATCCCATGTGGTGACATATTGAAAATCTCACTTTCCATGCCTTATGCCTTACCATTTGGTGCCAAAATCTCCTTATGAGAGATATTGAGTGTGGATGAGTGAAAAACAAGCTCATCTTTGGCTTGTGTAAGGTTTTTCAACATTGCCTTCTTTTTCAAGTAACAACTTTTCAAAGCATCACCCATTTTAAAGCTTCAAATCAAAATTCTATCTAAACAAATGTTCTTAAAATGATTTTTCCAATCAAAATGATATATTGGATGACCTATTTTGGATTTGTGGATCTTCCAAATCAATTTCCAAATTCAACTTTTCAAACTTATATGCCATTTTTAGTTCATTTTTTACCAATCATGTAACTTCATGCTATGAGCTTTTCCAACAATTTGTGACCTTCTTTCTAGACTTAAAATCACATTTTGAACAACTTTCATGTTTTGAGTTTTTCCATTTGAGGCTTGGAAATAGGAGTTTTAGGCATTGGATAAAATGACCTATAACTGACAAATGACCAAAATACCCCTGTCTTGTTCAAACCATAAGTTGAGTTCCACAAATCCAATCAAGGACTTCTACCACTCAAATTAAAGCTAAGAAGATGCTCTTCAACATTCATGTTGACCAAGAAATCATAGGAATCCTCCTACTAGGGAAAAAGTTGTCTGCAAGTTGGGTGACTTTCAAGGACCCAGATTCACACACCTCTGCTGACCTGTAATTTGTCAAAACCATAACTTGGGCTCTGTAACTCCTATCAAGGACTTCCACCACTCAAATTAAAGCTTAGGACAAGCTCTACAACATTCATGTTATGGGGAAGGTGAGATATCAATCACAACTTGAGCTAAAACTGCCTGGAAGATAAGGATCAAATTAGGGTTTTTCACTGACAATCCTTGGAGACCCTGACTTGAAACTTCTCAAACTCCTCACTCATGATGAGTTGGCCTAGGAATCATCTTTATATCATCTCTATGCATCATTACATGATCTCATGGCCCTTGGATTGGGTCTCAACCTTCTCCAAATCTTCAGTTGACCTAGGGTTGACCCAATCAAAACCCTAATTCTATCATTCATGGTTGAATCTTCTGAACTCTTGCATAATGACCTCTCTGGGATTCATGAAGGCTATCAAGACATCTCATAGGCTTTCCCAAGACATCAAATTTATTCTCAAAGTCTCAGAACCATCTGAGGGGCACCCACAACTCTCAAGCTATGAAGCACACAACCCTGGTTTCAACCCATTTCTTCTGAGGATCTCTTGAACTTTCTGATGAAGGTATCCACTTTCAAACACTCAATGAATAAATAATTGTTGGTCAAATTTTGGGGCGCAACAGCTGCCCCTATTCAAACGGCTTGAACCGGACTGGGTGAGAAGCGAACGGCCCTCAACCAATCAAGGTACGAGACGGTTGAATATCGGTAAACCCGAAAATTTGCCAACTGCACGAGCACACAGTACTCTGCGGGGAACAAATCTCTGAATCCTGCAACACTAGCTGCTCCACAACTGGCTGGAGAACCAAAGCTGACATCACCGTCGGACGATCGAAATACTCTGCGTCACCGCTGGAGAAACATCTTCGACTTCAATCAGAAGACATATCCTTCATTTGATCGCAATCAATCATCACCTCAGGATAACTGACTTGGTCTTCAGACTCACACGAATCACTCTGTTGTATCTACAACCTCTGGAACCTTATCTTCAGCCACCCGTTGATTCATCCACACGGAAATCTGGCTTCACAGGAACCTTCTGATATCGCCTTCGGGCGCTTACGAAATCCATCTTCAGATTAGACATCATTGCTGGAGCAGACATATCATGCTGCTCAGGGCTTCAAGAATCATCTTGACCAAACAGATCCGTCGGGCATCTTCAAGAATCGTCCTGAACCGATAACCTTTCCGGAGCAAACATTCTGTTGGGTATTCCAGAAATCTTCCTAGGCAACTCTTGCTGGAGGCGCTATTGGGGAGCTCAAGTATCATACTAGGCGAACAACCCGGGAAGCTGTACTGAAGTCTTAAGAATCGTCTTAAGCAAACGGCCCTGCTGAGGGATTTGAGAATCATCTCGAACCGAAGACTTCGCTGGGGATCTCAAAAATCATCTTGAGCGGGCGACCGTGGGGATCACACCGGGGTCTTTAAGAATCATCTCAAAAGCGACCTTGCTGGGGAGAACATCAAGAATCGTCCTGAGCAACCGGTCTTTTGGTGGTACACCTGTTCAACAAGGATGATGATGACCTAGATTATGCTTATGATGTGTATGCTTCTGCACTATGCCCCACACAGTGGAAATGCTATGCGTTTATGCTAAATGCCATGCAATCATGCACAATGCTATGCAACGTTAGATGCTATGCAGTCATGCACAATGATGCGATCCCGTCAGCAAAATAAATGCCGAAGGGGGAAATCCTCCTGTCAAGGAGAAAGAACCACTCAGGTAGAGGAGTCATCCTACTGAGGAGAATGTGAACACGCCAATATCAATCAAGCTCTGTCTGGAGAATTGATCTTCCGCGAACTGCTGCAGGGGAACAACTTCAGCTGACTGCTGCAGGGGACGAAGCTCTACGAGAACTTGGATCTGCTGATATCAATCGCGAGAATGAACTGCGCGGCCGTCTCGGCTACTCTTCTGGGGATAACCATTCTGTGGGGAACCAACTTCAGCTGCTCAACACTCCACTGGGGAAAACCAATCACGATCTGATCAACTTCCAAGGATTCGGATCTCTTGGACATCTGCAAACTCGACTGAGGAAGGAGAAATCATTCTGCGTCGATAGAGCGAGTGCGATTCTGGGGAAACACAGCATTAGCTGCCCCACGCTCTGCTGGGGAACATCGATCATGATCTGATCGACTCCCAAGGATTCTGCTTCTCTGCGGACTCAGCCGGGGAGAGAAATCATTCTACTTCGCTGGAGAGTGCAACTCCGATGAGGAAACTCAATTTCGCCGGGGAAGAAGGAATCATCTGACTTCGGGGGAGAGTACAACTCTGCCGGGGAATACAACATCAGTTGTTCCAACACTCTACTGGGGGAGAGGGAATCGTCCAACTTTAGGAGAGAGCCTGCCTCTGGTGAGGAATCTCAATTCCACTGGAGACTTCAGTCTGGCACCATCAGTTACTGCATACTTCGGTATACGAACAGCTGCCTACGAAACCTGCACTTGTGACCCGGTGCGGGGGGGAAAATCCTGCTTCGACGACCTTACTGGGGAAAACACGAGCTTCGATACCCAAACATTTCTGTGAACTCTGCACTTGTGACCCGGTGCTGGGGAGAGACGACATCATTCTTCGGTGCTTGACTCAGCCGATGAGGTGACGTTCCGTCGGGATGCGTCCGCTTGGGGAAGAGAATCACCTCTACCTGGGGAAGACATATCAATGCTCACCATCTTGCGTTCAGATTCTGCGGAGAAGAGACTACTGAACTCTGCTGGGGAAGGAGGACTCATCCTGCCTCGGGGATACGCACGGCACATCTTCTGGCAAGGTGCTATACCTGCAACAGTACAAACAAACAGACAAGATACCCTCCTCAAAGGGGCCTATCAGGGTTATTATCTCGTGACAATATTCAGTTAATTAGTTGTTTCAACAATCAATGGGCCTAGGCCCGCAAGTTTATGTATGCGCATTTTATCAAAAATATCGGCGTTTTCATTCGCAAACAAAACAGATAAATGCTAAACAGACAAGTAGAATTGCTGAATAATGTGCATTTTATTGATGATGAACCCCTGAACGGGCAAAAATGTTTTACAACAGAGGCAAGCTCCTGGAATGAGGAAGCCGCGCAAAAAGAAAACATAAATATACATCAGTATATACAAATGTCGGCAATCGAGGCGTAGACGAACACCATGAGTTGATCCCTCTAAGACCCACTCGACTTTGATACTTCTCCGATGCTTCAGCTTTGGAAGAGATTGATTCAAATAAACGGCCCTCAGGTCTTCCGAACCACTAAACAATGAAAGTCCATACGCGGAACGCAGTTATTTGCTTATTCGAATCCCTAACTTTTGCGTGAACCGCCCTTCACGGGTTTTCAGTTCACCGGGATACCCTTTTTTGCCGAAGCCGCCCAGTGTGGGTTTTCGACTTCGCGGGTGTACATCTTTTCAATATATCCCTAATTTTTGCCCGAACCTTTTATTCTGTTTTTGGTTCGCCGGGATGCCCCTTTTTTGCCTGGACTCTTTCCTTTTTTGTCCAGCGGGTCTCTTTCAAGCAAAGTATTTTTTAACTGCGTCCGCGTTCACCGGGGATGCAAAGTCTTCACCATCCATCGTGGATAACAACAAAGCTCCTCCTGAGAAGACCTTGCTGACGACATACGGCCCTTCGTAATTCGGAGTCCACTTGCCCCGGTGATCGGAGTGTGGCGGAAGAATCTTCTTCAGGACGAGATCACCCGTCTGAAAGCTTCTAGGACGCACCTTCTTATCATAAGCTTTCTTCATTCGGCTTTGGTATAGGCGACCAAATGCAATCGATGCTAACCTCTTCTCGTCCATCAGGCTGAGCTGGTTCAAGCGATTCGTAATCCATTCGGCCTCATCAAGTTTTACATCAACCAAAACTCGCAAAGAGGGAATCTCCACTTCTAGCGGTAGGACAGCTTCCATACCGTACACCAAGGAGAAAGGAGTTGCCCCGGTCGACGTACGCACCGTAGTACGATAACCGTGCAAGGCAAACGGCAGCATCTCGTGCCAATCTTTGTACGTCCCAACCATCTTCTGAACAATCTTCTTGATGTTCTTGTTGGCCGCTTCAACAGCGCCATTCATCTTCGGCCGGTAGGGAGATGAGTTGTGGTGTTCGATCTTGAAGCTCTGGCACAGCTCCTTCATCATCTTATTATTCAAATTCGAACCATTATCAGTAATGATCCGCTCGGGAATTCCATAGCGACAGATGATGTCCCTCTTTATGAATTTAGCTACCACCTGCTTGGTCACATTAGCGTACGAGGCTGCCTCCACCCACTTGGTGAAGTAGTCGATAGCTACCAGAATGAAACGATGACCATTGGATGCAGTGGGCTCGATCTTGCCTATCATGTCGATGCCCCACATGGAGAACGGCCAAGGGGAGGACATGACCTTCAATGGGCACGGCGGCACATGAACTTTATCAGCATAAATCTGGCATTTGTGACATTTCCTCGCGAATCTGAAGCAATCCGACTCCATAGTCAACCAGTAATATCCTGCTCTCAGGATCTTTCTCGTCATGGCATGCCCGCCGGCGTGCGTACCAAATGTGCCCTCATGGACCTCCTCCATGAGTATACTTGCTTCTTTCTCATCCACACATCTGAGTAGCACGAGATCGTGGTTTCTCTTATACAACACTCCATCAGGGTTGAGGTAAAAGTTTCCAGATAACCTCCTCAGAGTCTTCTTATCCTGGGTTGACGCACCCGCAGGATACTCCTTGGTCATAAGGAAGGTCTGGATATCGTGGAACCATGGCTTGCCGTCAGTGGCATCATCGATTGCGAACACAAACGCTGGTCTATCAAGCCGCGAAAGCACAATTCTTGGAGCCTCATTCCAATAATTGACTTTATACATTGAAGCCAACGTGGCTAAAGCATCAGCCATTTAATTTTCAGCCCGGGGTACATGATGAAGTTCTACTCGGTCAAAGAATGGAAGCAGCCTCCTGGCATAATTCATGTACGGCACTAGATTCGCTTGACGAGTTTCCCACTCCCCTTTGATCTGATTGATTACAAGCGCTGAGTCACCATATATGTCTAGATTCTTGATTCTCAAATCAATTGCCTCTTCTAGACCCATAATACATGCTTCATACTCGGCTTCGTTGTTGGTAACTGGAAACGTCAGTCTTGCAGTAAACGGGATGTGGGATCCGTGAGGAGTCGTGATGATAGCCCCGATACCACTCCCATAGGAATTAACCGCTCCGTCGAATATCAACTTCCACTGAGACTTCCTATCCGGCCCCTCATCGGGCAATGGCTCATCGCAATCCTTCGCTTTGAGAAACATAATGTCCTCGTCAGGGAACTCGAACTTCATCGGCTGATAGTCTTCGATTGGCTGTTCGGCAAGGTAATCAGACACTACGCTTCCCTTGATGGCTTTCTGGGAGACGTACTGAATATCATATTCTGTTAACACCATCTGCCACCTGGCAATCCTGCCCGAAAGAGCCTGCTTCTCGAAGACGTACTTGATCGGATCCATCTTCGAAATCAGCATAGTGGTGTGATTGAGCATATACTGTCGTAGACGTTTGGCAGCCCAAGCTAATGCACAACACGTCTTCTCCAGCATCGAGTATCGAGATTCACACTCAGTGAACTTTTTACTCAAATAATAAATGGCATGCTCCTTTCTGCCCGTCTCGTCGTGCTGACCGAGAACACACCCCATGCTATTCTCCAGAACTGTCAAGTACATGATTAATGGCCGTCCAGCCACTGAGGGTATCAAGATTGGAGGTTCTTGAAGATACTGCTTTATCTTATCGAATGCCTTCTGGCAATCCTCACTCCAAGTAATCGCCTGATTTTTCTTTAACAACTTGAACATCGGTTCACAAGTGGCCGTGAGCTGAGAGATAAACCTTGCAATGTAGTTTATTCGGCCCAAGAAACCACGAACTTCTTTTTCTGTTTTCGGCGCTGGCATTTCTTGGATAGCTTTTATCTTTGCAGGATCAACTTCAATACCTCGTTCACTAACGATAAACCCCAATAACTTTCCGGACCGCACTCCGAAAGTGCACTTGTTAGGATTCAGCCTCAGCCTGAACTTCCTAAGCCTCTCAAATAGCTTCAATAGATTGACCAGATGCTCTTCCTCCGTTTGGGACTTTGCAATCATGTCATCAACATAGACCTCGATCTCATGATGAATCATATCATGAAACAAAGTTACCATTGCTCGCTGGTAAGTGGCCCCTGCGTTCTTCAAACCGAAGGGCATTACCTTGTAGCAAAACGTGCCCCAGGGGGTAATAAACGTCGTTTTCTCCGTGTCCTCCGGCGCCATCTTAATCTGATTGTAACCGGAGAAGCCATCCATGAACGAAAACACGGAAAACTGGGCTGTATTGTCGACCAACACATCGATATGAGGCAACGGGAAATCATCCTTAGGGCTCGCCCTATTCAAATCCCGATAATCGACGCACATGCGTACCTTACCGTCCTTCTTCGGTACAGGCACTATGTTGGCGACCCACGGAGGGTAAGTGGTAACGGCTAGAAATCCTGCGTCCAACTGCTTCTGGACTTCTTCTTTGATTTTTACAGCCATGTCTGGTCTCGTCCTCCTGAGCTTCTGCTTGACTGGAGGGCAATCTTCTCGCAGCGGCAAGCGATGAACCACGATATCTGTATCAAGTCCGGGCATATCCTCATATGACCAAGCAAAGACGTCACTATACTCTCGAAGCATCTCGACCAGTCTATGCTTGACATCCTTCTGCAGCGCAGCCCCTACTCTGACATTCCTGATAAGCTCCTCAGAACCCAGATTTACAATCTCAATATCCTCTTCGTGAGGCAGAATAACCTTCTCCTCTTGTCCCAACAAGCGGGCCAACTCTTCCGGAAGGTCTTCGTCTTCATCAATCTCATCCTCGGCTTGATAGATCGGGCAATCAAAGTCGTAGTGAGCCGTAGAGGGTCCAGAGTCGATCTCATCTGTTACGTGGATCCTGCAATAACAAGGGTTAAGTTTAAAGCAGGAATATGCAGGTTAGCACGCACCTCGTTGCCATTTTGCTGTTTTTCGAAACAAACATAAAACATGAATAACAGAGAACACAACATTTGATTACGAAGAAAACGCCTTTTATTTATTAACAAAATGCATACACATAATCCAACAAGGCCCTGACAGTAAAACCACTATGCCCCGGGCAGGACATAGGGTTGTACAAAGATTGTAAAAAGCAAATCATTACTCTTCACTTGTCAGCTTGATAATCTCCTTGATGGTCCAGTTGTGAAGGCGCTCGCCTGGCTTGCTCAGTTGAATCCAGGCGTCAAAATCACAATCACTGTCCCCGCTGTCCTCCGACGCAGCGTTGATACTCTCGAAGATTACTCCCCCCTTGGTGAATAAGATCGGCCCTTTCCCATGAGACGAACTGCCAGAAGAAGATGAAGCTTCAGCTCCAGGAGAATACCCTAATCCAAACTTATCCTGTTTGATTGGTATATCCAAGACATGCCCCCAGCCTGGGGTGGAACCAGCTTCGACAACAGCCCTAGCTTCCTTAAACGAGGAGAGGTTCAACTCTTGCTTCTCTGCAACAACGGGAGCCACCTCCTTCACTCTGACGGTTTCAAAAGCCTGGCAAAGAGTCTCATGGATCTCACCATCCATTTCGACATATTTAAAGGACGACAGGTGGCTTACCATGATGTCCTCCTCTCCACAGACTGTCACTATGCTGCCCCCAACAGCATATTTAAGCTTCTGATGCAGCGTGGACGTTACGGCACCAGCAGAATGGATCCACGGCCGACCTAAGAGGCAACTATAGGCGGGCATGATATCCATGATATAGAAAACCGTATTGAACGTCTCTGGACCAACTTGAATGGGCAGGGTCAACTCTCCGAAGACGTGGCGCTTGGTTCCGTCAAAGGCCTTCACGACCAGATCACCGGGCGTGCACAGCAGTCCACGGGTGTCCAACTTCATCAGTGCCTTCTTCGGAAGCACGTTAAGCGAGGAACCCGTATCTACTAGGACATGTGACATAATCGTGCCTCTGCACTCTATTGAGACGTGCAAGGCGCTGTTGTGATCTCTTCCCTTAGGAGTCAGCTCCAGATCTGTAAATCCCAGCCCATTACCAGCATTGACATGGGCTACTACTTCCTCGAGTTGATTCACTGATATCTCCTGCGGCACGTATGCAGCATTCAATACCTTCAGTAATGCGTTGCGGTGCGCTTCAGAACACAGCAACAGGTTAAGAATCGAGATCTTTGACGGAGTCTGGTGAAGATGATCTACAATTTTGTAGTCACTCTTCCTGATTAGTCGCATGAACTCTTCTGCATCTTTAACCAGCAAGTCTTTCTCTGCCCCTGCAGGGACCTCTTCAACAGCTTTACCTTTACCTTTATCCACAGCGTCAGCTCGGACCACTTTCTCTGCCGCAACCTCTGCCGGTGCGAACACTCTTCCGCTTCTAGTGATACCACTGACCTCAGCAAGATTCTGCGCAGTCGATCTGGACGGCTCAAGCTCTATCTTCTGACCATTACAATAAACTTCGGCGCCATAATGCCATGGAACGGCATTGGTACTCTCGAATGGGATTGGTCCGGCCCTGGTGATGGTGATAGAGGGCGGACGGGGCGCATAAATGGTAATAGGGTGACGAGGGATGGTAATGGTAGCAACTTCGTCTGCCTGCTTCAGCACGACTTCCCCCGACGCGCTCTCAACGCTCCGACTGAATTGCAAAATACCCTCGGACATCAGACTCTAGATACCTTCGATCAGCTGCTCACACCCATCAGGAAGTGTAGCACAAGCCATACACATCTCTCCACACCCAGGAAAGAAGCCCTTCTTCAGCAACTTAGCCTTAACAAAACTCAACGGCGTCTTCAGATCTTTGACATCGGTCAGCAAGTCTGAATTCTCCTCAGTGATAACAGCATTCACTCCGCCCCCCCTATGATGAGGCATTGGATTTTTGGTGACGTTGGGCACGCTGTCAGAAAAGTTGATAACCTTGGCGTCCACCAAGTCCTGGACTTTGTGCTTAAAAGCTTTACAATTCTCAACCGTATGGCCAGGTGCCCCAGAATGAAATTCACAAGTAGCATTAGCATCATACTCTGGTGGTGGTGCCCCTGTCAAGGGAGCCATTGTCCTTTTATGAACTAATTGGAGCTGAAGCAACGTCTGCAGAAGCTGTGCATACGGCATAGGAGGAGTTTCCAAATGACGGTTTGCCAGGGGACCCCGATTCTGATATCTCTTATATCCCGGATTATTCTGTTGCTGGGGCTGCTGCTGCGGCTGCGGGGGAGCAGCTGGGATGTTTATGCTAGCAATCTGCTGTTGAGGGCCCTTGCCCTTTCTCCTAGCATTAGTGACAGCACTGGCATCTCCTTCTCGACGCTTGCCAGTATAGGGTTTCTTGCTAGCTCCTCCAGCTGAGGATGATTCGCCCTGAATTTTTCCGATCTTTATACCGTTTTCAACATGCTCGCCCAAAGTGATGAGGGCCGAGAATGTTCCAGACATGCCACTGATCAGCTTCTCATAATAGACTCCGGGAAGGGTAGCCACGAACATTTGTACCAACTCACGCTCAACCATCGGTGGTTGAACCCGAGCAGCCAATTCACGCCATCGCTGGGCGTACTCTTTGAAGCTTTCATTGCTCCGCTGCGAGAGATTCTGAAGCTGAACTCGGTTGGGAGCCAAGTCGCTATTATATTGATAGTGGAGAACAAACGCTTCTGCAAGATCTTTCCAGGTGTGCACAGCAGCGGGCTCCAAACCCATATACCATTCGAGCGATGGACCAGAAAGACTGTCCTGAAAGAAGTGCATCAGCAACTTCTCATCGTCAGAATAAGCGGACATCTTTCTATAATAAGATCGGAGGTGAACGTGGGGACAAGTAGTGCCCCTATACTTCTCAAAGATAGGCACCTTGAACTTGTGAGGTACTTTAAAGTCAGCAATCAACCCGAGTTTGGCCATGTCAACGCCCAATGCGTTCTGATTTTCTATATCTCTCATTTTATCTTCCAGCGCCTTGAACCTGAGTCGAGCTTCAGCAGTCAACTCGGCCTCTACACCTCTCTGAGAGAAAATGTCATCCTGATGGTCCTCCAGCCACGGTTGAGGCACCACCATATTTCCTGCACCAACATTGCCGTTGACCGGCCCCACGTTAACATTGGCTCCCAAACCACCATTGCCGGCGCCTGTCGCATTAAGTCCGAGATTAGCCATAAGATTGCCGTTAGCACTGCCGTTGCCCCCGGCAGCAGGAACAACGTTCTGTGGAGTATCCCCTTGAGGAGGAGTGGGTACGGCCCCGCCGTGAAGTATTCCATTACTGTCAACCCTGGAAATGAGAGGTTGAACCAAAGTACGAAGCTGATCTTGCCCATTCGCAACTACTTGCATCAGCTCCATAAAACGATCCATCCGTTCACGAAGCTCTTGAACATCTGACTGTACCTGGTCCATGATTCTCGTCTGATTAGCGCGAGTTGAGTAGCGGTGGATGAGTCTTTGATCAATCCTGGAGATTGAAAACAGCTCGGAACCTGAGTACCTGAAAAACCTGTCAACATCAAAGGTTAGGAAAAGGTAACAGAATGTATGTCATGCAAGAATGCTTCATGCAAATGCATGCGTGAGTCTGTGTGCTTGAGAGATTATCCCCCGATCCTGGCACTTGCTGGCAATAATAAGGAGAGGAATCCAGGCCCAATCATGGAAATAGTAACCTCACATAGCAATAGTCAGATTCGACACATCAAGGACCGAGAACTCATACGCATCAGTCTTCCTGAGAGAGGCTGCAGTAACACAATAAAAGGCGAGAGATCCTGGATCGGGGAAACGGTACCTGTCACAGACACACGCTAATGGAATGATTATGCAAGCTAATGCAAAATGCAGGTATGCAACAATATATCCAGATGGCTGCTGTGGAGATTCGATGTCAACAGTCACTGATGAGAAGGAAACCCCGGTGTAAAACCACTGATCTGATCTGCTGTGAATAACCATCTGGTAGGATCGAGATCAAAATTCTGCTCTGACAAGAACGAAGGCCTGATAATAAAGACCCCGGATGCAAGATCAAGGAATATCTGTTGATGAAGTCTTCGGACCCCAAATCACAAATCTGCCCTCTCTAGAATAAACACACAGCTGCTAATGAGATCTTCAAACCCCACTCAAAATCTGCCCTATCAAGAACAAAATAACAACCGCCGATGAGATCTTCAGACCCTTACTCAAAATCTGCCCTATCAAGAACAAACAACAACTGCCGATGAGATCTTCGGACCCCACTCAAAATCTGCCCTATCAAGAACAAATAATAACTGCTGACGAGATCTTCAGACCCTACTCAAAAATCTGCTTCATCCAGAACAAACCACTGATGATGACACATTGATCAAGGCCTGCTCTATCAGGAACAGACAAACACCCGATGATAAGATCCTCTGATCAAACTCTCGCTCTGTCAAGAACATATCTGCAACTGAGAACCCAACATAACTGATTCACTGTCAAGAAAACCGGGTAGTCTGGAGGTCAAAGTTTCCTGCAATATCCCAACCCCACTCACAGGTATGATGGACCTAATCCACGGACAAAGGTACGGCATCCTATGCGGTCATCAGCGTCACAGACTTTCATGAGTGACAATACGATTCCCAGAAGGAGTGGCATCGTCAAGTCATGAAGAGGCCTCTCTTAGCTGACTTCCAAATGATCGGTCCCCAGAGTCGACAATCCTCACGTCTGGACTCCCCTCAGATCCTCAGGACCGGAAAGGAGCACCTCTGCAAGAATCTCGTCTGAGCGCAGATTTTCGTAGGGAACTGTGCCTGCTCAGCAGACAGGTTCGTCTACTACTTCTCCGCAACTATATCTAGGTGTGTACTCAAGCCCAGGTCCGGCTTTTCACTCACAGTAACATCCCTCTCCCACAGCAGCACAGATAATCATATCAAACTGGAAATAAAATGCGGGAAATAAAATGCGGGAAGTAAAAATGCGATAAATAAACGCAACCCAACAAGCAAACACACAAACGATAGGATTGACTCGCGTAGGGGATGGGAAACGGTCCCAGCATAAGGGATGGGAAAAGTCCCTAGATGGTATAGTCCCCAGCAGAGTCGCCAGTTGTCGCTTGCGCGAAAATAAGGTGCCGGCAAAACAGAAGAGTCGCCACCTTTCGTTATTTATCCCTCAGAGCGGGAAAGGAAACGATCGGAAAAACCTGACGAATAAGGGTAAGACAAGGTCATCGCAACCATTGTCTGGGTTCGGGAGTCGGTTACGCAAGGGGAAGGTATTAGCACCCCTCACGTCCGTCGTACTCGACGGGATCCTCGCTTGTTTGTTTACTTGGACGGGTTGGTTATAATCTATCTACCTATCAAGGCTGGCTGAAAAAGAAAAGAAAAATGACTCGGCAAAGCATCGCACTTTATGCCTACGTATTCTCATCAGAGAATGAGAAATTAGAGTCAACGTAGTTCGGCTAACTACGGGTTATGGGGGAAGGGTTGCTCGCTAGGATATCGCATCCTATGCCTACGTACTTTCATCTGGTATGAAAGATCAGAGCAAACGTAGTTCGGGAAACTACGGGTTAAAATGGCTCAACTAGGAGGGAGACTATCAAGTCCTACTGTTATCATGCCATGGATTCGTCCTATGGTTGAGGTTTGAACAGGGAACTCCTATATGTTGTCATGCATAGGTTCCAACCTAAAAGTCTATCATCAAATCCTCATCAAAGGAAATGAGAGTCCTAAGGGATCATGTCAAGGATACACCGAAACAGACAAAAACATCAGCTTTAACAGTAAAATGCATGCAATGCAAGTGAGGGAGGAAATATGTGTGGGGTTTCAGCCTCCACAAGCTCGTCTCAACCTCAAGCCAGTCATGAAATAACAGTAATCATACTGAAGATAAACAACATACTATCAAGCAATGAACAGATAAGAGAAATGAAGTGCCAACAGGCAAACAAAACACACATGCTTGAGAAAGAAAGAATCTACTCCCTAATCCTGACCCTAACACAGAATCTGAATCAAATCTAAGCAAAGCCCTCAAGCAAAACCCTAAACAAGAGAAATCAATCCCAGTCTTCAAGCTTCAGAACAAGCTTACCAAAGAAAGGGAGCTAAGCAAGCAGACTCATAGTGTCTTCCTCAGGAAAGCACTAGGAGGTGTATACTCAGGAGCCATATCCTATGTGGCTCAACCACTGTGATCAGTTTATATTCCTCCTCAGGAGAAATTAAACTCACAAGCAGGCTCCAACATCACTGGATATTTAGGAAATCCTATCTGAACTAGTGGAACTAAATGAATAGACTCATAGGACCTTCCTCAGGAAAGTACTAGGAGTCTTCCATTTAGGAGTTGTATCCTATGTGGCTCAACAACTGTGATCAGTTTACATTCCTCCTCAGGAGAAATTAAACTCACAAGTTGGCTCCAACATCATTGGATACTTGAGAAATCCTAGACAAACTAAGGGAACTAAGTGAATAGACCCATAGGACCTTCCTCAGGAAAGTACTAGGAGACTTCCACTTAGGAGTTGTATCCCATGTGGCTCAACAACTGTGATCAGTTTACATTCCTCCTCAGGAGAAATTAAACTCACAAGTTGGCTCCAACATCATTGGATACTTAAGAAAGAGGTGAGAAGAAAGAATGAAAGTCATTCATAGTGCCTTCCTCAGGAAAGTACCATGAACTTCCTTCAAACTTCAGGATCTCAAACCTCACCAACAGGGGACAAGCCAAGCTCTGGGTCTCTGAATCTTGATATACAATCTTCTCTTCATGATGCTCTCCATCAAGGTCTTCAAGGCAACACAAGCCCCTCAACAAATTCCCCACAATGAACCCCAAAGATGAATAGATAACCACAGGGTAAACAAAATCAATAGGCAACTTCAGAAAATACCTAAAAATACTAAACCAAGGGGGAAAAATCTAACAATTATTCACAAGGGTCTACAAAGTCTATTCATAACATCTACATAGGCCTCTACCTAAAAAACAAGACAAAACTTATTCAAAGAAAGTGAATTCTTCACCTAAACACAACCTAAACCCTAATTAGGATACCCTACATCTACCCTAATTAAACTAATCAAAATTTAATTCCAAAATTCTAGAAAAAATCCTATGGGGAACTATGATTCGTCATCTAATTGCACAAAAAAGAATGGATAAAAAAACCTAAGGGAAGGTCCTAAAATAATTCTTGCAAAATCATGATACAAAACTAAACATTATAAAAGCTATTTAAAAGAAAAATCTATTAAAAATACTAAACTTAAAAATAAAATCCCATTTTTATTTTTAACATTTTCTACACATTATTATCTACTCATAGAAAAAAGAATGGCTAAAAAAGAGTTATTTCTCAATTTTTAATGAATTTTCTAAAACAAGAAAAATATTAAAACAAAATTAAAACAATTAAAACAAATAAAGGGAGGGGGGGTGTGAATAGCCACACGCGCCAGTTCAAATCAGATGGGCCAGCAATAGGGGGGGGGTGTGGATAGAAGCCAGCAAGCCCAAGCGCGCTTAAATGAAACGACCGCGTTTCATTCTTTGAATCTTTCCCTCCCTTTCTCAGATTTAACCACGGCCGCACGATGAGGTGAACAAGTCAGACTTGGAGACTAATCCAATGGACCACCTTCATCGTCCCAAACATATCTAGGGTTTTCAGAAACCCTCTCCTCCATGCACTCATCTTCCTCTCCCTCGTTCTCTCTCCACACGCCATGATTTAACACGATTCAAAAATGAAAATTGTAGTACTCACTGAGAGGAACAAGATGGTACGCGTGGATTTCCCTAATTCATCCTCAATAATTCCAACAGAGGACTTCAATGTCATGGTCCAACTAAACATCATTTGTTATCAACTGGTATCAACCTTCACTAAGCTTCAATCTAATGGTTTACAGAGCTTCTACAAGTTAGCCTAAGGATTCTAAACCAATCTTTACTCGTTAAAACTAACAAATTAACTAAATCTTGAAGATCAAAGATTCTTGGCTCTGTTATGAACCTTCACAGATCGTGCCCTAATTCATGGGAAAGAGTCATCTACCCTAGTGCACCAATTATCTACCTAGAAAGCTATCTAAGACTGCATAATTTAGGAGATAGAGAGAAGAAAAGGAACCTGTCAAAGAGGTGTGGAGGGAACTCGTGTGGGTGGATTCAGAGCTTGTAATGGCTGAAATGTGATCCTTAGGGGTGAGCAAGCTTCTGTTTGCACTTGTATGGAAGGAGAATGCTTGTAGTGGATGAAATTCAGAGTTGCTTGAAGTTGAAGGAAGTGCTTCAATGGATGCTTCTCTCTCTCTCTCCCCTCTGAATCCTCTCTATCACCAACCTTGAACTCTCTTCATGGCCCTCTTCTTATAATGATCATTAGATGCTTCTAGATTCATCTAGAATATGGTGGAAGTTTCTTGAAAATCTCATGTGGTGACATATTGAAAATCTCACTTTCCATGCCTTATGCCTTACCATTTGGTGCCAAAATCTCCTTATGAGAGATATTGAGTGTGGATGAGTGAAAAACAAGCTCATCTTTGGCTTGTGTAAGGTTTTTCAACATTGCCTTCTTTTTCAAGTAACAACTTTTCAAAGCATCACCCATTTTAAAGCTTCAAATCAAAATTCTAGCTAAACCAATGTTCTCAAAATGATTTTTCCAATCAAAATGATATATTGGATGACCTATTTTGGATTTGTGGATCTTCCAAATCAATTTCCAAATTCAACTTTTCAAACTTATATGCCATTTTTAGTTCATTTTTGACCAATCATGTAACTTCATGCTATGAGCTTTTCCAACAATTTGTGACCTTCTTTCTAGACTTAAAATCACATTTTGAACAACTTTCATGTTTTGAGTTTTTCCATTTGAGGCTTGGAAATAGGAGTTTTAGGCATTGGATAAAATGACCTATAACTGACAAATGACCAAAATACCCCTGTCTTGTTCAAACCATAAGTTGAGTTCCACAAATCCAATCAAGGACTTCTACCACTCAAATTAAAGCTAAGAAGATTCTCTTCAACATTCATGTTGACCAAGAAATCATAGGAATCCTCCTACTAGGGCAAAGGTTGTCTTCAAGTTGGGTGACTTTCAAGGACCCAGATTCACACACCTCTGCTGACCTGTAATTTGTCAAAACCATAACTTGGGCTCTGTAACTCCTATCAAGGACTTCCACCACTCAAATTAAAGCTTAGGACAAGCTCTACAACATTCATGTTATGGGGAAGGTGAGATATCAATCACAACTTGAGCTAAAACTGCCTGGAAGATAAGGATCAAATTAGGGTTTTTCACTGACAATCCTTGGAGACCCTGACTTGAAACTTCTCAAACTCCTCACTCATGATGAGTTGGCCTAGGAATCATCTTTATATCATCTCTATGCATCATTCCATGATCTCATGGCCCTTGGATTGGGTCTCAACCTTCTCCAAATCTTCAGTTGACCTAGGGTTGACCCAGTCAAAACCCTAATTCTATCATTCATGGTTGAATCTTCTGAACTCTTGCATAATGACCTCTCTGGGATTCATGAAGGCTATCAAGACATCTCATAGGCTTTCCCAAGACATCAAATTCATTCTCAAAGTCTCAGAACCATCTGAGGGGCACCCACAACTCTCAAGCTATGAAGCACACAACCCTGGTTTCAACCCATTTCTTCTGAGGATCTCTTGAACTTTCTGATGAAGGTATCCACTTTCAAACACTCAATGAATAAATAATTGTTGGTCAAATTTTGGGGTGCAACACCCTGCAGTTAGCAACCTTTCTTTGGTTCAAATATTGTCGGCTTTGGGTTAGTAATCTTTATTCGGTTTGAATACCCCTTCCTTTGGTTAAGTGATTTCGCTCAATCAGTGTACCATTCTTTGGGTCACAACCTTCGCTCGGTTCCACACTCGTTCTTTGGGTCACAACCCTTGCTTGTTTCCACACTCGTCTGTTGGTTAATCGCCATTTATCGGTTAAAACTAGTTCCTTTCTCCTTCCGGTTAACCACTTTTTATCAGTTAATATACCAATTTCCTTAGAGTCAAACACCTCCCTTTGGTTCAAACTGTTGACACCAACCTTTTTGCTCTCCCCACAAAGTTTTACTCTTATCTTTCTTTGGTTAATCACTGCTTACCAGTTAATGCACCAAGTCCCCCGTGGACCATACCTTTATTTTGTTTCTTATCCTTTACCCTTTTTTTCCCCGGGCACGTCGTCATTCTTTCGTCTTTTCCCAAGTGGAGTCATCTCTTTTCCTCTGCATTCTCCGACAGATTTTTTTTACCTTGCTTCTCCTTTCCTCAGCAGAGTTTTCCTCTGCCTTTTTCTTGGTTTCAACGCCATTCCTTTTGCATTCTCGAGTTAGGTCTTGATTTCTCTTTTAACTCTTGGCTTTAACGCCGTCTCTTTCCCTTTTTCTTCTTCAGCGTTAGTTCCCCAAACTACGTAGGCTCTGATTCCCTCATTGCACTATGAGGGTACGTAGGCACAAGATTGCAAAATCTTGGTGAGCCACCTTCCTCCGTCTTCTTCCATTCTTCTGTCTCTCTGGTCCGCCCAGATTCCCTCTTCTTTTTCTTGGTTCCTTGAACTACGAAGCTCTGACTTCCTCATTGCACTATGAGGGTACGTAGGCACGAGGGCCCCAATCCTCCGCGAGCACTTTCTTTCTTTCTCTTTCTTTTTCTATCTTTTCTTTCCTTTTTAGCTAGAAGCCTTTAGATAGATAACCCATCCAAGCCTAGAAGCAAGCGAAATGGTTCCCGTCAGGTACAACGGATGCTTAAGGTGCTAGTACCTTCCTTTCGCATAACCGACCCCCTTTCATGTTTCCCTTCCCTTGGGTTTTATCGATATTTTCCCTGTCCTTTGGGACTAAATAAAGTTTAGTGGCGACTCTGTTGTATCTTTGAGTGTGCAATTCACTCAGGTATAATCCCGCTAGCCTCAGTCGTGTGATTTCCAATGGTGGTATAGTAGTTGATCATATAATATAGATACAATGTTGTAGTGGGAGACTCTTATGTCTGTTACAGAGATTATAAGTTTTCTTGGTTTGGTTGGTAATTATAGAAGGTTTATAGACGAATTTTCAAAGTTAGATTTTCCTTTGACTCATTTGACTCAAAAAGGAAAAACTTAGGTGTGGGGTGCTCGGTGTGAGGAAAGCTTTCAAGAGTTGAAGAAGAAGTTGACGACAACTCCAGTTTTGGTTCTAATAGATGCCAATGAATCTTTTGTTGTGTTTTTTGATGCTTCTAAGATGGATTTGGGTGGTGTGTTTATGAATAAGATCCAATTGGTAGCTTATGCTTCTATGCAAATGAAGATTCATGAGAGGAATTATCCTACCCATGATTTGGAGTTGGCAGGAGTGGTCTTGGTGCTTAAAGTTTGGAGGCATTATCTATATGGTTCGAGGTTTGAGGTTTTCAACGATCATAAGATTTTGAATATCTGTTTGATCAGAAAGAGTTGAACATGAGGCAGAGAAGGTGGTTTGAATTCTTGAATGATTATGACTTCAAGTTGAGTTACCATCCGGGTAAAGCTAATATGGTGGAAGACGCTTTGAGTAGAAATTCCTTTCATATGTCGGTGTTCATGGTTAGAGAGGTGAATTTGATTGAGCAGTTCTGAGATCTTACTTTGGTATGCAAGGTGACGTCACATAGTGTTATGTTGGGTATGTCGAAGTTGAAGAACAATGTTCTAGAAGATATCAGAGAGGGCAGGAAATTAGATTTTGGATTGATTATTTGGTTAATGTTGATCAATCAAGGTAAAGAGGTAGATATTAGAATTGATGAGAATGGTGTTATGAGATTCTGACATAAGGTTTGTGTACCAGAATTGCCTGAGCTTAAGAAGATTCTTTAGGAAGGTCACAAAAGTAGTTTGAGTATTCATCTCGATGCTACAAAGATGCATCAGGACCTTAAAAATATGTTTTGTTGGTAGGGTATGAAGAAGGATGTTGTTGAGTTTATTTATTCTTGTTTGACTTGTCAAAATTTGAAGACCGAGCATAAGAAGCCAATAGGATTGATGCAACTGTTGAGTATTCTTTAGTAGAATTGGGACAACATTTATATGGACTTTGTGATAGGTTTGTTGAAGATGATGAAGGGGGTGATTCTATCTGGCTTATTGTTGATAGACTCACTAAAATCGACTTATTTTATTTTGATAAAGACCAGTTACCTATTGCAAAAGCTAGCAGAGGTTTACATCAGTGAGATTGTGATGTTGCATGGTATTCCTTCAAGCATCATATGAGATACAAATATAAGGTTCACATCAAGGTTTTGGCAGAGTATGCAAGAAGCTTTGGGAACACCGTATGAGGTTTTGTATGGAAGGAGGTGTAGGACTCATTTGTGCTGCTATGAATCAGGTGAAATGGCGTGCTTGAACTATAAATCATTCAGCAGACTACTGAGAAGATCAGGATGATTCAAGAGAAGATGAAAGCTTTGTAGAGTCGACAGAAGAGTTATCATGATAAGCGAAGGAAAACACTTGAGTTCTAATAGGGAGATCATGTTTTTTCGGGAGAAAGAGGAAAAAAGAAAAATCATAGGTTTGTGAGGAAGAGGAAGCCATAGCTAGAGCTTGGAGATTGTTGGAAATTGAGGTAAGGTGGAGAACTACTGTTATATGGGTGTCAAATGCATGAAGGGTGGAGAGGGATCCTCACCCTCCTCTAGGTTTTTCTTATCTATTTCCTATTTGTTGATGTTTTTGTTAGAACACAAATTGGTGTTTCTTATATCTCTATGTTTTGATGATAACTTTTATGGAATTTTGTAATGAGTAAATATACACTCTAAAATATGTTCAAGTATTATTGTTTCAGGTATAAAATTAAATACTCTTAAAAGAAGCAAAATATATAAGTACAAAGAAACTATGCAAAGATCGGAAGCATCAGATGCAAAACTATCAGAAGATTCTGAAGCGCTGCCAGAAGGATCTGAAGCAGAAGCTACAGAATGATCTGAAGTGTTAATGAAAGAAGTATACAAAAGCTGAAAGCTCTGATCTTATCAGACTCTGAAGTTCTTTTCACTATAAACTCAGAGGCTTTGATAACCAGACTCTTATCATTAATATTCACGCTCAAAGCACATACTGCTGCATACTCTGATGAAGACTCTGATACATTAAAGATCTGATCATCTATCTAGACTCTGATACATTAAAGATTTGATCATCTATCAAGACTCTGATCTTATCATTCATCTTAAGCTCTAATCATCTTAAAGCATTCCATACCTTTTAAGCTTACTACAAGTTCTGAAGTGCAGATTGTGAAGACTTCATCTTGAAGGAAGCTTGTTGAAGAAGTTGTAAACTTGATTAGACGTGGTGCTACTTCCAAAGTAACCAACGACTAATTTTTCCAAAGAAGTGACGTGGTGCAAATCCCAAGGCTTCGACAACCATACCTTTCTGCAAAAAGCATATCTTTGCCCATACTTTTGCAAAAAAGAACGCCGATGTTTTTGATAAAATGCGCATACATAAACTTACTGGCCTAAGCCGATAATTGTTGAAACATTGAATTACTTGAATATTGTCGCAGGATGATAACCTTGATAGGTCCCTTTGAGAAGGGTATCTTGTCTGTTTGTTTGTGTTGTTGCAGGTATGGCATATTCCAGGCAGTACGTCGTATGTGTTCCTAAGCAGGATGATTCCTTCTTCCCCAGCGAGTTCAGCAGTGTCTCCCCACGGAGTCTGAACATGGGACTGCGAGCATTAATATGTATCCCCGAGCAGAGGTAGATTCTATCCAACCAGATGTATCCTGAGGAATGATCATCATTTCCCCAGCTGAGTCATGCGCTGAAGCGTATACCCATTCTCAGCACTGAGTCAATGTGCAGTTCTCTCGTAGAAGACTATTCGCAAGTGTTCAGCTTCCGATAGTCCAGACTGAAGTCTCCAGGAGAATTGAAATTCCCCGCAGATTTGTATTATCCCTGACAAGCAGGATGATTCCTTCTTCCCCAGCCGAGTTGGCAGTTCCCCAAGAGAGCCGAGTCCGTAGAAGTCGTTCAGGCCATGATTGGTTTTCTCAGTAGAGAGTACGGAATAGCTGATGTTGTATTTCCCCATCGGAGCCGTTACCTCCAGGAAAGTGTTAGCCGTGAAGGCCGTGCAGTTTATTTTTGCGATTGACATCGTTTTCCTCAGCTTGTGGTTCGTACGCCTAGTTGAGCGGGTTCAGGTTCTCATAAAACTTCATTCCTCTGCAGCAGTCGCCTGGAGTTTGTTTCCCCAGGTTTAGTCCAATTGAGATTGGTGTGACTTCTTCTCCTCGGCAGGATGATTCCTCCTCCCTACCAGAATGGTTCTTTCTCCTTGACAGGAGGATTTTCCCTTCAGCATCTATTTTGCTGATGGGGTTGTAGCATTTTGCATGATTGCATAGCATTTACCCTAAAATGTGCAGCATTTCCACCGTGTGGAGCATTACGCCATTGTCAAACATATGCATACGAAACATGAGCTAGGTCGTTACCTTTCTTGTTTTGTAGGTGTTCCTCCGCAGAATGGTTCGTTCAGGATGATTCTTGAACTCCCCAGCAAAGTTGTTTGCTTAAGATGATTCTTAAAATCCCTAGTGAAGTTGCAAGAGTTGGTTGCTCAAGTTAATGCTTAGAGTCCCCGGCAGAGTGTCTGCTCAGGATGATTCCTGAAATCTCCAGCAGAGTGTTTGCTCAGGATGATTCCTGAAATCTCCCGCAGAGTTATGGGTTCAGGATGATTCTTGAAGTCCCCACGGAGTTATTTATTCAAGATGATTCTTGATTTCCTCAGCTGAGTTTATTTGTCTAGAATGATTTTTGAATCCCCGGAGCAGAGTTACTTGATAGTTCTCCAGAATCCCCAGCGGATATGTGTCATCCCCAGCGTGTTTCTGAACATAGAAGTTGAAATTTCCTTGAAGGCTTGATGATTGAAGTCCGGCAGTGGTGCCAAAACCCCAGACTTACTGATGAAGTCTCGTTGCGATGTAGAAGCAGTTTGCCTAGCTGACGCAGGGTGCCTGGCGGCAAAAGAATGTATATCCTTATTGGTCCATGATGGATTAAGGATCCCATTTTAAGACTTACTGACGAAGTCTAACTGTGATGTCGAAGCAGTTCTCTCAGCTGATACGGAGTGCCTGATGGTAGAAGTTTGGATATCCCTATTTGGTTCATGATTGACCGAGGATTCTATTTCAGACTTGCTGACGAAGTCCGACTGACGCCCGAAAATTTCGTTGAATGCCCGATGACATAATTAACTTGATTGTTAAAAAGTTCCTAATGACCTGATGAGTCCCAAGGAATTCTTCTGCCACAGTGCCGCAGAATTCCTGACGGTAATATCAGCTATGCATCACTAGTTACCGTGTGACCAGTGATCCCTTAATGACTTGAGGAAGAAGCTGCAGTGAAATCTGATGATCGTCTTGATGGAGATTTGAGCTCGTTGCCGTGCAACTTCTGTTTCAGACTTCAAAGATTGTCCTACCCACCAAAGTATTGTTTACTGGTGCAGTTGGCAAATTTCCGGTTACCGTGTGACCAATTCCCTAGCAGAGTTGTCGTGCAACTGTCATGCTCAGTTTTGAAGATGTTCCTACCAATCAGAGTATCGTTTATCTGTGCGGTTGGCAGATCGCCAGTTACCGTGCAATCGGTGATCCCTTGATGATTCGAGGATGCAATGATATCAGATAAATCAGAGAATCATCCTGACGGCGATTCAGATCAGTATTTCTCCAACCAGTCGCCGTGCAGCTTTTATTTCAGTTTCTGAATATTGGTTCCCATCAGAGTACCGTGTACTTATGCAGTTGGCAAATTTCCGGGTTTGTTGGTATTCAACCGTCTTATACCTTGATTGTCTGAGAGTCGTTCGCTTCTCACCCAGTCAGGTCCAAGCCGTTTGAATAGGGGCAGCTGTTGCACCCCAACATTTCTTTACCTAGCTTATGTTTCATTTCATTCACATTGGCATTATCATTTGCATTTCATTGACATGTATGCAGGAGATCAAGAGGTATGAGTACCAATCAAGAGCTACACAAGACTATGGAGCTAGCTAAGAAGGTTATTCAAGTGTTCAAGGGTTGATATCCTTGTCAGAGAAGTTAAAAGATCCTCAGAGAGAGTGATTGAAACCAAGAAGGTATGTCTCCTAACTTGAGAGTTGTGGGAAGCCATCAGATGATGTTGAAGCCATGAGGATGGACTGGAGGTCTTGAGAGAGCTCATGAGAAGTGTTGAAGATCACTTTGAGGCCTAGACAGGTCATTGTGCAAGATTAAGAAGGCTCACCCAAGATTGGTGCAGCTAGGGTTTGACTGTGTCAACCCTAAGTCAACTGATGATTTGAAGAAGGTTGAGACCTAATTCAAGATCCATGTGATCATGGATTGATACATTGAGATGTTTTAAGGATAATTCCAAGGTTAACTCATCATGATTGAAGAGTTTGAGAAGTTTCAGGCTAGGGTTTCTAAGACTTGACAGTGTAAAATCCCCTAACTTAACCCCTGACTTCCAGGCTATTTAACTCAAGATAGGATCTTCATATCATATTGACCCCATAGGGCATGATCCTATCTTTAATTTGAGTACTAGAAGTCCTTGGTAGGGTTTATAGAACTCAAGTTATGAGCCAGACAAGTTACAGGTCATCTGAGACATGTGAATTTGGAGCTTGAAAGTTACCCAACTTGCATGAAACCTTTTCCCTAGAAGGATGATTTCTATGAACTTTTGGTCAACATGAATGTTGTTCCTTATTCTCTTAGCTTTCAATAGAGTGCTAGAAGTCCATGATTGGATGTATAGAACTCAAGTTATGGCTTTGACAAGTCAAGGGTATTTTGGGAATTTTGGCATTACAGGTCATTTTGAACCATAAGTCCATTTCACCATCTTTCATGCCTCAAATGAATTTTTATTCAACATAAAAGTTGTTCAAAACGATGTTTTTAGCTTGTCTAAGTATCAAGTGTCCATTGATATTGATTATATCAAGCATTGGTGGAAGAAAGTTCATAAAAAGGCCATTTTAATGAATTAAAATGAGAAAATTCAAAACAATTGAGAATAACATGTTTTCAAGTCAAATTTGTAGTCAATTTGAATGGAATTGATATTATAATGAGGTTGGCATTATTACATTTTTAATTTGAAGTGCTTAACATGGCCATTTGGAAGGTTGCTTCACAAATAAGAAACATATCCCACACATCTCATGGATTGAAATCAAGGGATGAGAATCACTTCATTACACTCCACAAGGGTTAAGGGAATGATTTGGAATGATTTTGAGGAATGAACAAGGCTTGAAGGTGGATATCAACATTGAAAATTTGGAAGGAAAATGAAAATCCAAAATTCATAAATGGGCTTGGTTTGGGCCTCCAACCCATTGAAACAGAATATAAATAGGATTTAGAACAGAATTGGAAGCTTCTAGTGCCATTTTCATGAAGAAGCCATTGGAGAGAAGTGAAGAAGGAAGCTTGAAATTGAAATTTCATTTTGGAGTTCAAGAGCATATCAAAGCAAATTGAGGATTTCATCACCTTCTACATACATCTTGGAGTGAATCTGCACTTTTGTGGAGGCTGAATCGTGCAAGAACCATCTCTGTTGAAAGCTCAAAGTCAGGTTGGTGAATTTCTTGATTATGCATAATTTAGGCTGTTTTAGATAGCATTGCGTATGTGGCTAGGATCAGGATGAAGTGTAGTTGGATTTAGGATCAAGAATTGCATGATTAGAGACAATCTAGGGTTGACACCATTTTCGGTTGAGATTGTTATTTCAAGATCCTGGCGTTTTTAGAATGAATAAATGGTATGGTTAGATTCTTGGTGAAATTTAGGACAAAATTCATGTAGAACTCGTGGCGATTGGTGGTCTGTAGAGGAAGTTAGGGTTGCGTGATGGTGGCCGGAAAAGCCATCGGCGATGGACTTCGCGCGCGCAGGTTGAGGATTTTGCAGAATTTTAAAAAGGTTGAAGATGAAATCTTCACCGTCCGTTTGTGTGGAAGAATTGACCTGGTCCCTTCATCCAAGCGCTCTCGTTGAGCTACGTACCCTCCCCCCTCGACGCAGCGTTTTACTTATTAAAAACTCAGGCTTTTGAATCTTCGTTGTGTGGACCAAGAACGCATGGGTTCGAATCCTGGCGTGTATTCTTTTTCTTTTAATTTTTCTAAACTTAAGTGAACTAAATGAATTCAAGAGCGTTGGGCCTCACGTTCTCGTTGCTTTCAACACCCCTCTCCCCAGGCCCAATGTATTTTTACAAGGCAATTGGTTACTCAGCGCACCCCTCCCTGGTTACTTCCCTTGAACTGAATTGATATTCAGATGGGCCTAGCGCCCTGTTGCTACGCACACCCCCATTTTGCTGGGCCCAAGCGCTTTCAGTTGAATTTGTGTTGCTGACTGCACCCTCCCTTCATTTTCTTTTATTTTCTATTTTCTTTTAATTCTTGTTTTCATGATTGTTTGATTTTAATTCTAAAAAAATAGTAAAAAGTGATATTAAATCTTGATAAAAATTGTAGATATAATTTAAAATGTTTAGAATGTTGTCATGATTTTATTTTCCATTTTTCATGCATTTTCATTTTATTGCATATTTTTTAGTTTAATATGTGCTTAATGTTGAAATATTGATGTTGTGATCTTGTCCATTTTCTTTCTCCCTCATGGTTCTGAATTTGATCTTTATTTTTTGTATGATGTTTGTGTACAGATTGATGTTGCCTTGTGATTTTTATCATGATTTTTATATGATTCTAAATGTGCTTTTAGTATAGTTGTTTAGGTGTGATTTTTAGTGGACTTTTTAGTGATACCTTGCAACTTAGGATTTTATTAGAGGACTTAAGGAATGAATTAGGTCCTGATTTTTTAACTGTACGTTATTAGCAAATGCATGTTCTCGTAGAAAAATAATTAGATTTTTAGAATGTGTTTTGATATTTTTGATAGAATATTCAAGTTGATTATTCATTTGGTGTTTCAATGTTGGTGATTGATTTGGAATGGACTCAAAGTTGGGCTTCCTTGCATAGTGGGCTTCTGGTTCTTATTGGAGAATATCATGGACATGATGAAGCTTGTGTGGAGTGGCTGATGGAGCTTGGATTGGGGCTTTTCCTTCTTTTTTGTTAGCTTTGTGTAGCTCGTAAGATTAGGGCTTTAGGAGAGAGCTTTAGAAATAGATTTTTCTTCAAATAATGGTTGGTTTCATTCACCTTCCATTCCCATCCTATGATTCAAAGTCCTCATGTTGAAGTATCATCTCTCCTTTGGAGGGATGTGTGACATTTACCATGAGTAGAACTTTTGAGGATGCCTCTCTCTGATGACTAGTTGAGTGTCAGATGGGATTCCTTTGGTTTCCTGTCTGCTTCCCATTATCAAACAATCATCTTATTGATTCTCTTCCTTCATGGTGGAACCTATTGAAGATTGAAGTATGAAGATGGAGTACCCATTTCCTTCTCTTGAAGATGATAGACTTGAAGAACAGTTGTAGACTGTGGACTGGATTGCTGTCAGAGGATTGCTTTGCTGTGAAGCTGTTGATTTGCTTTCTTGACTGTCTGTTTTCTTTCTGTGCAACTGTATTGATGTGACTTGATTGGTGTGATGCATTTAGATTAGGTCATGTAGTTGAATAAGCCTAAGAGCATCCTAAGGGTTGAGTTTCTCCCCTTGCTTGTATTGCATTACAGGTTGAGTTTCTCCCTCTGCTTGTATTTTTACTGTATGGCTTTGCTTGCTGGTATTCGGTAGAGCTTCGCTCCCTTGCCTGTGTCGTTTGTGGTTTGCTTGATTGCATTCTATTTTCTTCTATTATGTTTGCAGTTATTCATACTTGGCTTGAGGTTGAGATGAGCTTGTGGAGGCTCCTTCCCCACACATATTTCCTCCCTCACTTGCATTGCATGCATTTTACTGTACATCTGTTTATTGTTTAAGTTGATGCTTTATCTGTTTCTGTTTATCATTGACATGATCCCCTAGGAATCTCACTTCCTTTGATAAGGAAGTGATGGTTAGAACTTTAGGTTGAAACCTATGCATGATAACTTCTAGGAGATCCCTGTTTCAAACCTCAACCATAGGGTGAATCCTTGGCATGACAACTGTTAGGACTTGATAGTCTCCCCTTAGTTGAGCCTTGTCTCTCTTTTCATCTCAAAGCAAATTAAAATACAGTAATAAAGGTTAACTGACGTCGTATGTTACGAGCCTTAAGCTACTTGAGAAAGGATTGTTAGAGGGTTTCCTTCTAATGATTTGGATGTTTAGTATGGCACCCTTTGGGTGACATGCGACGCATTCACTCTCAAGTCATAGTCTCTAGTGCGATATTAGTTGCAAACAACCATAAAAAATAGTTCTTCCGTAAAAGACAGAAAACAAACTTCAAACCTTTTTGCCCCGTGGGCCCATAAGTCAAAGGAAGCTTTTTTTGAAGAAAAGAGTGTCGTTAACTCCCAGTTCTACCGCAAACGGTAACGCCTAAGTGTCCAAGGGTCGAGCTGCGTACACCAAACTGCTGGAACTGTTTGTTAACCCTACTCGAAAAACAGATGAATCTGAATCCCCGTAATCCGTATTATCCCGAACTACGTAAGCTCTAATCTCTCAAGCCTGTTGAGAGTATGTAGGCACAATACTGACGTATTGGCGAGCCACCTTCCCCGTAATCCGTAGTTAGGCGAACTACGTTGACTCTGATTTCTCATTCTCTGATGAGAATACGTAGGCATAAAGCGCGACGCTTTGCCGAGTCATTTTCTTTTCTTTTCAGAACAGCCTTGATAGGTAGATAGTTAAATAAACCCGTCAGATAAACACAACAAGCATGGATCCCATCGAGTACGATGGACGTGAGGGGTGCTAATACCTTCCCCTTGCATAACCGACTCCCGAATCCAGACAATGGTTGCGATGACCTTGTCTTATACCTTTTCGTCAGGTTTTTTCCGATCGTTTCCTTTCCCGTTCTGAGGGATAAATAACGAAAGGTGGCGACTCTTCTGTTTTGCCGGCACCTTATTTTCACAGTAGCGACAAAAACCTATGAAGGAGATTTAGGCAAAATTGAGGCATCCCGCTGGACTTCAAAGCCAAATTCAAAAGACTCCTTCCAGGAAAAAGTTAGGGAATGAAAAAAATGTGAAAAGCAAGAACAAAGGATTACAAAGAAATATCCTCGGTAAAGAATAAAGTCGTGCGATCAAACACCAGAAGAAAATTAGTGAGTGACTGCCATGTCCAAAGCCTCGATGGGTTCTCGACCATATCAAAATCCTCTTGAGAGATGAGTGCTCGTATCAAGTGAACTGAATGTAGGATTGAAGTTCATCATGAAGAATGGGTGGGTACAAATAAACTTTTAGCCTTTATCCTTTGTTTCTTAAACCGTGAACCAAGCCACGATACAACCTTTAAAAGACCTAATTGAAGTAGGGTTCAGTTTGAAAGCATACTCGATGAGATAACATTTCCTGACTCCTATGAGCTATGCTCAATTTGATGTTGGCTTCATAAATTAAATTCATATCCTAACTAGTGATTCAGTCACAAGTTATTATGATATCTTTTTCAAAAAAAGAAAAAGAAAAAACTTCAAGACAAACGTATATGTTGAATTAATAGTTTCAAGATTAGCATTTCATGCGTGTTGATTTTGCCTGATATCTTAGAAAGTTTATATATAGACATCGACGATGAAACTTGAAGATTCTGCTGAACAGGGGCAAGTTATTGTCAGGTTGCTCATTTACAAGTCTGACTGTCCTCAAGAGTGAGTTTTGAAGACTCCGTTATACATAATACCATCAATCTGGGCCAGTTACGTCGAGATTCGATAAATCTCTCCAAGAGTTTGAAAACAGTGGGGCAATTGGACCCCACGTTCTCTGTAAAATCCTCTTTGAATGATTTTTCTCATAAAGCATGTACTCCGGGGAATTTGAGAAATGAGGATTACGTTACCCATTCACAACACTTATTGTTCAAAATGGCGACTATTACGCAATTCATCAAGATCAAAATTACTTTGTTTTCACAACATTCTTCATGTCCCCGATGAAGCTTACTTCAGGCGGCCATGATTCCTCCGATAGATCTCTACTCCAAGCAGTGAAGATCAATGCAAGAATCCTCTAGTTGGTGACCAAAGAAATCATCAGTGAATCTTCATAAACTTCATTATCCCCCAATGAAGTGGATGTTATTTGACCCCTTAGTGGATCCTTTTACAACGCCAATTTCCCCCAGTGAAGCGAATGTTTATTTCAACCTCATTGATGTTTTGAATCCGACATGTTCAACAGCTATGTTAACCCAGGTTTCCCCATTTGAAGTGGATATGTATTTTATCTGCTGTGAGACCTCAGTTCGGGTATTTCCATCTATAACTCCAGTAGGAATTTCTCTAGTGAAACAAATATTTATTTTATCAATGAAGTTCCTCCAATTATGAGTGTGATCCGCTCCCAATCGATCTTTATTCTTATCTTCAACAAGATAACCAGATTCATCTTGAAAAATCCTTCAGATAAAGATCAAGATGTTATATCCCCAAAGGTTGTGAAGCCTTGAAGCAGCACTGTGATCCCGTATCCAGTTCTCCATCTATCCCCAGTAGTGCTTCTATCTTTAAAGATTGGTCAGATGTTTGTTTCGAGATGTTTATTTTCATCTCCGGTTGCCTTTTTTCGTTTGTTTTGTCAGCATAAACATACGCATAACATATAGATAGATAGCATGGCACCTGCATTTTGCATCTTTGTGTTGGTTGTTCTGTCACTTTGGTCATTTTATCCCCCAAGTGACTGGGTTCGCCTTCTCCTTCAAACTAGAATCGTCAATCCTAAGCAGAAAAGAGCACAATGTTTCTAATTTTCCATAGAGTTTAATCCTCATGGAAGACAGTTGCTTTAGTTAAAAATCCCATTTGAGTTCATTCCTCAATGGTCGAGTCTTGCTTGACAGTTTCTCTTCAGTTATTTCCTGAATTGAACTTCGGTCCCTGACCATCACATTTTCGGATATCTCCAACTTTTGAACATGGATTAAGCGTGCATTTATTTTGCACTTGACTCCCCAGGAAGGATCTTTATGAGGATCATCATTGAAGACAAGATGCTTCTCCAGCATTGTTACAAGATCTTCCCAGCAATTTATACCTAGACTACAAGCGACCTCTTTATTTGAGCAACTTGTTCGATTAGGTTTTCTATCAAAGATGACAAATGGCAGTCTCCTCAAGACAGTTTGTCCATCCCTAGTGGGTTTATCAAGGTTATCAAATTGTCAAATAGCATCTCTCCAGAAATCCGTCTGAGAAGTTTGTCGAAGACTTTACAAATATTTCTCTTTATTTGAGAATTTGCACTTCAAGAGTTTCATATGTTTGACAGCTACAACGAAGATACTCCTCAGGCTACCATGTTTGGTAGTAGGTCATCTTTCCTTCATGTTACCTTTGCTTAGGCTATCAGGTGAATGATAGTAGGTAATGTGCGTTCTTCGTTTCAATTGGATGCCTTTGCTTAGGCTACCACACGTTAGTAGTAGGTTATCCTTCAATTCCAAGTTTCTCGCCAGTTGTCCAGGCTAACATATTCTTGGTATTATGTACTACATGTCTTTATTTTATTGGACCGTTGATGTTTGTTGTCTCTTTCCCCGTGGAGTCTCGCTTTGTTGAGACTGTTTTTTTCGTTGGCCCTGTGTTTCCCAGGTGTCATGTCTAAGTATTCCCCTGTGGCATCATTTCTCCACAGAATCCCGTGTCTTGCATTTCATATCATCTCATATCATATGCATTCGGTGGCTTCTTAAGATCAAAAATTCGTATAATGTTTGTATTTAAGTCCCTCCTATCACGTCGAGACGAAGATTTCGATATCCATATCTCCGGATAGAAGATTATTGTAGATGTTCTTGATTGGCTTCATTTTATGGTAAAACATGGTTGTATGTGTAGATGTCATGATTGATGTCATGACATGCTTGTGTAGTGCTCTGCAGGGTAAGTTTGGTTAGCTAGAACAAAGTGTATTGGATGTCATACTGAATGTTATGACATCAGGTTGCTGACATCAAGGACGCGTGTTTTTCTTTCTAGTATAATGCATGAGTGAGCTCAAGCTAGATTTCAGGAAACATTTTAGGGATCCTAGTTATCTCAGGCGAAATGCTAGGCAATGCTGAGCATAACATGAAATTCCCATGACCTAATTAAAAGAACCCTGCATTATGGAAAAGGGGTTTAACTTGGTTAAACCTAACTTCTGCCACACAGGCCCAAGATCTGTGTGCTGCATATAAATAGACGAGTGACAATCCTGATCGAAGATGGACTGACTTAGAGATTTTAGAGAATTTGTGAGTGAAGAATTCTGTTTGTTCTTCACGTATGTTTTATGTCTTAGGATTACTTGTGAGCCAAGCAATTATCACCTGGATGATTGCTTTGGACTAGTGTGTTTTAAGTTGTACTTTATTTGTGTCACTCTAAGCTTTTAAGCACGATTGTTGTGTCTCTTGATTGAAGCTGTGAAGCAAGATTAAGATTTGTTTGAAGTGTGTCTTCATTTTAATCTGTAACTTAAGTGGTTGATATCACTGCTGTGATTGAGGGGGAGTGAGTAGGAACTCAGGTCTAGTGTTAGGTTGAAGTTGCATTGGGTAGGTATTAAGTGAAGAGTGCAAACTGGTAGTTTGGCTCTGAATTAACACTGCTTATAGTGGATTTCCTCCCTAGCTTGGTAGCCCCCAGAGTAGGTGTGACTTGCACCGAACTGGGTCAACAATCCCCAGTGTTATTTACTGCCTTCTTTAAGTGTTTTACTGCTTAGCTTAATTTTCTGTTCAGTAGTGGATGTCATAACATCCAGTATAACATCGATTGTCTGTTATTAGAATTTCAATTAAGATCAGAGCAGGCACCCTGCCTGTTATTTTCTGGGTGAGATCTAGGGAAGAAAAATTATGGTACTATGGACAAGGATATAGGATTCACAAATAGACCACCAATTCCGGATGGTTCCAACTATGACTACTGGAAATATCATATGATAGCTTTCTTGAAGTCTCTGGATAGCAAGGCCAGGAGAGCAACTAACTCAGGATGGGAACATCCAGTGAAAACAGATAAAGATGGAGCAACTGTGCTAATACCTGAAGAAGAATGAAGCAAAGAGCAAGAAGCCTTGGCTCTTGGGAATTCTAAGGCCCTGAATGCCTTATTCAATGGGATAGATAAGAACATCTTCAGACTTGTACATCACTGTGAACTATCCGAAGAGGTTTAGGATACTCTCAAAACAACTCATGAAGGTACCTCTAAGGTCAAGATGTCTAGATTACAGATGCTGACAACTAAGTTTGAGAATCTAAGAATGAAGGAGGATGAGACTATTCAAGAATTCTACATGAATATTCTGAAGATTGCAAATACTTTAGGAGCATTAGGAGAAAAAGTGTCTGAAGAAAAGCATGTAAGGAAGATACTCAGATCATTTCCCAAGAGATTTGCCATGAAGGTTACTGCTATTGAAGAGGCTCAAGATATAAGCAACATGAAGGTGGATGAAGTCATTGGTTCTTTCCAAACCTTTGAGATGGGAATGTGTGATCATGCTGAGAAGAAGAACAAAAGCATAGCTTTCGTATCAAATACTGCAGAGGACTCAGATGAATACAATGGTGGAAGTGAGGAGAATCTATCAGAAGCTATAACTATGCTTGGAAGACAATTTAACAAACTGATCAAAAGAATAGATCAGAAGACTAGACCTAATGTCAAGAACATTCCCTCTGACATCAGCAGAAGAGGTAAATATGAAGAGAAGGCTAACCAAGGCAAAGGAATTCAGTGCCATGAATGTGAAGGATATGGTCACATTAGAGCTGAATGTCCCACTTACCTCAAGAAGCAAAAGAAAGGTCTAAATGTCACTTGGTCGGATGGAGATTCTGAGAGTGGATCAGAAGAAGAATCTGCAAAACATGTCACTGCACTAACTAGTGTATGTGTATCTGATGATGATTCTAGTGAAGATGAGCTGACTTTTGATAAGCTTGCAGCTTCATATAAACAGTTGTGTATCAGAAGTGCAGAAGTGTGCCAACAAGGGGAGAAGCAAACGAAAATTATAAAGGAGTTGGTGTAACACCCTTTTCTACCCCACAATTAACATGGCAAAATTACACAGTTTTAGAGTAAATAAATAAATCTCAATAAAAGCCACCAAAAGGGCGTACATTTCTCAATATCATTAAAATAGATCAATACTCCGTAACTACGGGTTTTCCCCAAAATACATCAAACAACATAAAACAACGGAACTCAAAACATAAATCAAGGATTTTTCCCTCATAAGGGAAAGTTAGCAAAATAACTCAACGGTATAAAGTTTAACCCAAGGAACCCAACCCGATGTTACATATCAGAGCAAGACCCTCTAAGTTAACCATAAAGGCTAACGACTCTAAAACTTCAAAAATAACTCCTTGACGGCATCCACAGCTAAACCTGGTCATCTGCATGTTACCCACGTAGAGGTAACATTCAAACAGGCAGGGTGAGTAAAACAATTCATAATAATCAATGTATAACAATTAATGCATAAACGGCATCATAATTATATTCAACACATTCATATTCCTCAAATATGCCTCGAAGGCCTCAACGTCATAATTTATACAAAAAGGCTCATAAATGCAAATGAAACATAGACTCAATGCATGTGGTACCAATCATCACAGCGCGATGGACACTGGGTCATCAACCCTCCATAGATCCCCCTCAATAGGATTGCTTCTACTTGAGAACCGAAGCACATCAAAATACTTCACATCCGCACAATGGGATTGAAGCCAAAGTAATCGAGGTCCTGAACCGAAGTCCGGATGCACATGAATGCATGATGCACACGTCACAAATTATCCTCATAATAACATCATAGATGCATCATCATTCATCATATTCATCATCATAAAACGTCATAGCTCATCATCATAATCATCATCATACATCATGTCATCAAAGCACATCATAATAATCATCATCACACATCATATCATCATATAATTCATCATAATAATCATCATCACACATCATGTCATAATATAATTCCATCATAATAATCATCACCACACATCATGTCATCATATAATTCCATCATAATAATCATCACCACACATCATAGAAATCATCATATAATCATGTACAAATCACATAGAGCTCATAGTCATACTCGTATTAACCCATCATGTTATCAGATATTAATTCCTAATATTATCCCATATTATATCATGTTAATCCATCAGATTATACTTGCTGTAATCCTAATACTATCCCCTATTAATCACATAACTTCCCTGTCCTACTCATGTTAACTCATCACAGTGATCAGAAAATCAAACATCACGACATCGCTGCACACGATCAACATTCGTGAAACTCTGCTACGTTCGCTGGCATGTTCGCTAGGCGAGTCTAAGGCGAGTTTCTTCACTAAGCGAAGGATGCTTCACTAGGCGAGTCTGGGAATACATGGTTCGCTAGGCGAAAAGTGCGATGACAACAAATTCTGCTACGCACCAGAACTGATTTCCACTCAAATACTCATACGATTCACTTACCCAATGCCCCCAAAACATCCCTAAATGATTCCTAAGGTCCTACGGCGATAAAGGCACAAAACCTACGGCTTATTAGGCCAATCCCGTAACATATTCACGCCCTAAATCACAATTTTTCTACAATTGCCCTGAAGGCATCATAATTTCTCATATCACATATCCATATTCCATATGGTCGGACATATAACAATCCAAGGTTTTGGCCACAAAATCCTAAGGTTTGCTAATCCTCATATCAAATATTCAGTGATACTTACCATTAACCACACCCTTAGGGTCTCACCATCAATTTCCCTATTTTCCCATAAATAACCCAAAATCCCTTAAATCTTAAATCAACCATAAACACATCTAAAGGCATACATGGAAAATCATGAAAAAGCTATACTCCCCATACCTTAGTCGATTCAAAGCTTTCACGAATCTGTTAGGGAATCCTTCAAGCTTCTGTCTCCAATTTCCTCTTCAGAGTTCTCTTGGCCTCAATTCTTACGGTTAACACAAATGAATCCTAAAAACCCTTAAGAACTCTCTTTTTGTTAAACTTAAACTTGGGCCAAATAATTGGGCTTTCTCCATTATACCCTCACTTACTCCTCTCAATTGTCCTAATTACCCTTCTTTCACTATTATTTATTTTAATTCATAATAATACTGATAAATTAATATTATGTACTATCAATTAAATAAATAACCCACAAATTGCATAATTCTCAATAATCCACACAACGCACCAAATATCACTGGAAACACCCAAAATACGAATATTCTCAATTAAATAAATTAATTAAAATATTCTAATTAAAATTGGGGTGTTACAACTCTCCCCCACTTACAAGAATTTTCGCCCTCGAAAATTACCTCAAGGAAATAGAGTCGGATACGACTCCATCAACTGATCTCAACGCTCCCAATTCCAACTTTCTCCAGCCGGTCCTCCCCACAATACCCTTACCAAGGCAATCCATTTACCTCGCAGTTGCTTCACTCCTCGTTCGTCAATCCGAACTGGCAACGCTCTAACAATTAAGTCATCTCCCACTTATACATCATCCATCTGAATCACATGCGACAGATCTAGAATGTACTTCCTCAACTAAAACTCATGAAGCACAACATACATATTCGCAAACACAGCGGTAAAGCACTACGACATGCTACTCTTCCCACGCTTCCGATGTGCCACTCTGATACAGATCAACAAAATGCGGTGTGGCATTCGAGACTTCAAAGCTCGACCAACACTAGTTACCGGCGTAAATCTTAAAAACACGTGATCTCCCTCTTGGAATTCAAGTGCTTTCTTCCCCTTATCAGGGTCACTCTTATGACGACTCTCTGAAACTTTAGTCTTTTCTTGGATCCTCTTGATCTTCTCAGTCGTCTCTTACATAAACTCAGGTCCGAGTACATCACTCTCGCCTGACTCATACCAACAAAAAGGAGTCCTACACCTCCTACCATATAAATCCTCATACGGTTCCATTCCGATACTAGAATGGTAACTGTTGTCGTAGGTAAACTCAACCAACGACAAATAAGTATCCCCCGATCCACCTTGATCCAACATATAAGCTCTCAACAAATCCTCTAAAGACTGGATAGTTCTCTCTGTCTGTCCATCTGTCCGCGGATGATAGGCAGGTTTCAACTTCAATATGGTACCCAAAGCATCTGCAAACTCTCCCAAAATCTCGATGTAAATTTCAGACTTCCATCTGACACAATATTCGACGATATCTTATAGAACTTCACAAATTCCTTAATATACATCCCAGCTAGCTTCAACATAGAATGATTAATCCTCATTGGTATAAAATGAGCTGATCTAGTCAATCTATCCAAAATCACCCAAATTGAATCATATCCCTCTCACAGTCTTCGGCAAACCCGACACAAAATCCATGGAAATACTATCCCATTTCCACTCTGGAATATTCAACGGTTGCGTCAGACCCAATGGTCTCTGATGTTCAATCTTCGACCTCTGGCAAGTCTAACCAGCATATACAAACTCAACCACTTCTTTCTTTATCCCTGGCCACCAAAACAATTTCCTCAAATCCGGGTACCTCTTCATAGCACCGGGATGTATACTCAATCCACTTAAATGTCCTTCCTCACGAATACTCTTCTTCAACTCAACAATATCTGGAACACAAACTCTATCACGACATCTCATGATACCATTTCCATTAATTCGAAAATCAGCTCTTCGACTTTGATCCATCAAATTCAACCGATCTACCAACTTAAATCAGATTTCTGACCTTCTCGAATATCATTAAGAATACCAATAGTAAGCCTTAACATACAAAGCTTAACTCCATAAGAAGTCTCTTCACAGACCAAACTCATATCCCGAAATTGCTCAATCAGTTCTAACTCTTTTACCATCATCATGGGTATAAGTAAAGAGTTCCAAATCAATGCATCAGCCACCACGTCTGCTTTACCCGAATGGTAATTCAACCCAAAACTATCGTTCTTCGGAAGTCCCAATCATCTCCTCTGCCTCATATTCATTTCTTTCTAATCAACCAAATACTTTTAAGCTCTTAGGGTCACTAGACATCTCAAATCTCAACCCAACAAATGAAGCCTCCAAAGCTTCGGCACAAACACAACAACAACCAACTCTAAATCATGTGTCAGATAATTCCTCTTATGCCCTTTAAGTTACCTTAAAGCATAAGCTAAAACTTGTTGATGTTTCATTAACACAACCCCTCAATCCCATCAACGAAGCTTCATAATATAGAACAATGGTTCCGTCGAATTCGGCAAAATCAAACCTGAGCTGTTGTCAGTCTTCTCAAAAGCTCTTGCAACTTTTCTTCACACTTTGCATCCAAAACAAAAGCTTGAACCTTTCCAGTCCACTGCGTCAAAGGCAAAGATAACTTGGAAAAATCTTTAATGAATTCCAATAACAATCTGCCTACCTAAGAAACTTCTAATTTCAAATACAGGTTTTTGGAGCTTCCCATTGCTACACAGCTCTAACCTTCGTCATATCAACCACAAACTCTACTCGAGATCACATGACCAAGGAACTTACTTCCTCCAACCAAACTCACACTTTGACAGTTTTGCATAAAACTGCTTCCCTTTCTATACTGATAACAAAATTTTCAGATGCTCAACATGATCCTCTTTACTCTTTGAATAACCCAAAATATCGTTGATTAACATAACCATCAACTCGCTCAAATAAGTATGGAAAAATCCCGTTCATATACTCCACACACCCTCATGGTGCCTTAGTCACTCCAACTGGTACTACGAAATACTCATCATGTCCACACTTTGTTTTACAAACAGTCTCCTGAATATCTTCAGCCTTCACGCGAATCTGATGATACCCAGATCTCAAATCTATCTTACTGAACACACTTGCAACAATCAACTAACCCATCAATCATCAGTCCTTGGAAGTGCACACATATTCTCGATAGTCACCTTGTTCACTTATCTATAATCCACCCAAATCCTCACAGAACCTTCTTCCTTCATAATCAACAAAATTGGTGCACCCCATGGTGACACACTCAGACAAAAGAGCCTATCCTCAAGCAAATATTCAAGTTGACTCTTCAACTCTTTCAATCCCCATGCATACACCCTATATGGAGCCATCAATATTGGACTAGTGTCAGGAACTAAGTCGATCGCAAACTCCACTTCACGTTCCGGCGGTAAATCACTTTTCTCATCAGGAAAAACCTCTGGACAATAACAATTAGTTGGCAAACTACAAACTTCCCCACTTTCATTAATACTCGAAATTTCCATCAAAATAAACATCTCAGCACCATCTTGCACCAACTCATCAAAACAATCTGTCAGCACTTAGTTTAACTAAAGCAACTCACTGCTCACGCCATCTAAGCTTGCAATACATGTCTATTCCATCCAACATGACCCTGTCTACTATCAACAACAGATTAAGGCTGATCAGTTCCTCAATTTGTCAATAGATAGCCAAAAGTCATGATGGGGCATAAACCATCTTTATCAAACTATAAGAGCATTCAACAACACACTGAGCTGCCGCTCTACACTTGCAGCATCCTGGAGAAGCACAAACTTCTCCCACACTTATTTCATTCCCACTTTTGTAGACAAAGGTTAGAAAACAAACGTGTACCAACTGTGCTTTTACACACATGTCGCATACAAGGGAACAAATAACATTAGACAACTTGGTCGGACGGACCCACCTGCTCTGATACCACTAATGTAACACCCTTTTCTACCCCACAATTAACATGGCAAAATTACACAGATTTCAGAGTAAATAAATAAATCTCAATAAAAGCCACCAAAAGGGCGTACATTTCTCAATGTCATCAAAATAGGCCAATACTCAGTAACTACGGGTTTTCCCCAAAATACATCAAACAACATAAAACAGCGGAGCTCAAAGCATAAATCAAGGTGTTTCCCTCATAAGAGAAAGTTAGCAAAATAACTCAAGGGTATAAAGTTTAACCCAAGGAATCCAACCCGATGTTACATATCAGAGCAAGACCCTCTAAGTTAACCATAAAGGCTAACGACTCTAAAACTTCAAAAATAACTCCTCGACGGCATCCAGAGCTAAACCTGGTCATCTGCACGTTACCCACATAGAGGTAATATTCAAACATGCAGGGTGTGTAAAACAATTCATAATAATCAATGTAAAACAATTAATGCATAAACGGCATCATAATTATATTCAACACATTCATATTCCTCAAATATGCCTCGAAGGCCTGAACGTCATAATTTATACAAAAAGGCTCATAAATGCAAATGCAACATAGACTCAATGCATGTGGTACCCATCATCACAGCACGATGGATACTAGGCCATCGAACCTCCATAGATCCCCCTCAATAGGATCGATTCTACATGAGAACCAGAGCACATCAAAATACTTGACATCCGCACAATGGGATTGAAGCCAAAGTAATCGAGGTCCTGAACCGAAGTCCGGATGCACATGAATGCATGATGCACACGTCACAAATTATCCTCATAATAACATCATAGGTGCATCATCATTCATCATATTCATCATCATAAAATGTCATAGCTCATCATCATTCATCATGTCATCATAGCACATCATAATAATCATCATCACACATCATGTCATCATATAATTCCATCATAATAATCATCACCACACATCATGTCATCATATAATTCCATCATAATAATCATCACCACACATCATAGAAATCATCATATAATCATGTATAAATCACATAGAGCTCATAGTCATACTCGTATTAACCCATCATGTTATTACATATTAATTCCTAATATTATCTCATATTATCTCATATTAATCCATCAAATTATACTTGGGGTAATCCTAATAATATCCCCTATTAATCACATAATTTTCCTGTCCTACTCATGTTAACTCATCACAGCGACCACAGAATCAAACATCACGGCATCGCTGCACAAGATCAACATTCGCGAAACTCTGCTACATAAGCTGGCATGTTGTCTAGGCGAGTGTAAGGCGAGTTTCTTCACTAAGCGAAGGATGCTTCGTTAGGCGAGTCTGGGAATACATGGTTCGCTAGGCGAAGCTTTCTTCGCTAGGCGAAGAATGCGATGACAGCAAAATCTTCTATGCACCAGAACTGATTTCCACTCAAATACTCATACGATTCACTTACCCAATGCCCCCAAAACATCCCTAAATCATCCCTAAGGTCCTACGGCGATAAAGGCACAAAACCTATGGCTTATTAGGCTAATCCCGTAACATATTCACGCCCTAAATCACAATTTCCCTACAATTACCCTGAAGGCATCATCATTTCTCATATCACATATCCCTATTCCTTATGGTCGGACATATAACAATCCAAGGTTTTGGCCACAAAAGCCTAAGGTTTCCTAATCCTCATATCAAATATTCAGTGATACTTACCATTAAACACACCGATGCGTCCACAAGTGCACGGAAATATCGAAGTAATATAAAAGATTGTCGAACCTACAGAGACCAATGTCAACCTACCGTTATCTATTGTTACGACGTAAAGCTAAGGCTAATGGAATTCGGAAAGTTAAATGAGAACGAAATTAAAAATAAAAGAAATAAAGATTTTTATTTTTAGAAATATATTAATAAGGGATATTGGTATGCAATGCCTTAGTTATCGGGGATTCGACAGGTCACCGGTGCTTTTTAGTCTTTGCAAACACTTTTCAGGAGAAAATACTTGTTTAAAGACCTTTGCCTCACGATGGTTGTTGACTCGAGTCATAATTCTAAGGCGGAATGTACGTTTTCGCTGTCCCATTCGGGGTTAAAACTACTTTTTTGAAAAAAAATAGATTCTAATTTCTTCTAAAGCGCTTTCGTTGTGTTTATAATTAATGCCTAGTTTTTACTATATGGTCCTAGCCTCAGCTTTCACATGTCGGACCGTACCATAATATGGTTTCCCACTGTCGTGGCAAAACCACCGTAAATAGCTTCTCACTACCGTGATAAAGGTTTATCTAGAATTTAGATTAAAAACTGAGGCCATAAAGGTTGTTTGTAAGAAGGTAAGGTGCACCGGGTGTTATCGAATCCCGTCCTACTAATTCAATTACATACCGATAAGACTAATTTAGCTAGACATAATAATTAATGCAAACGGAAATAAACATAAACAGCAGAGTAATAGAACATGCATTATGACAGAAAATAAAGCAATAATTCAATTAATAAGAACCTGAGAAATATTACTGAAACCGAATTCTTGAGTAGTCCTCCACAATGTCGGCAGGATTCTACTATGGAGAAATAAAACTGCGGAAAGAAATACAATGCTCTGAACTAAAGGGAAAAAGGAAAGTAAATAAAAGAAACAAATAAGAATAGCTTTAATAGGAATTTTGGCAGCACTTCGATACGTCGACCCCCCCCCCCCCCCCCCCCCCGCCAAATGCTGTGAATCTCAGGCCTATTTATAGGAGATATTTCCTTTCTCAACTTCCAGAGATCATGCAAGAGTTATGGGGAAAATGGGAGTAACTTCCAGTAGTGGGCAGTTGGTGGAGAAAGTGTAGGAGAAAAGGAGGAAGTCGTAGGAAGAAATTAAATTGGACGTGCTCGTGGTCACTTCAGTTTTTGCACGTTACTGAACTTGGGTTCGTGACAGTCGTGACACTCTTGTGACGACCGTGTTGTATGTGACGACCGTGAGGAAGCTATGACGACTGTCACACGCACAAAATCCATTTCTCTGTTATTTTCTGTTTTTCTTTTCTCTTTTCTTTCCATTTCTTCTTCTTTTCTTTCTTTAATCCAAATTCTCCACAATCTGCAAAACGTAGTAAGTTAACCGTATGATGGAACATAAATCCAGATAAATTAACAATATTCGCAAATAAATGCATGTAAATCAAGCCAAATAAACGATACGATTTCGCGTCATCACACACCCTCAAGGTCTCACCATCAATTTCCCTATTTTCCCACAAACAACCTAAAATCCCTTAAATCTTAAATCAACCATAAACACATCGAAAGGCATACATGGAAAATCATGAAAAAGCTATACTCCCCATACCTTAGCCGATTCAAAGCTTTCACGAATCTGTCAAGGAATCCTTCAAGCTTCTGCCTCCAATTTCCTCTTCAGAGTTCTCTTGGCCTCAATTCTTACGCTTAATACAAATGAATCCTAAAAACCCTTCAAAACTCTCTTTGTTAAACCTAAATTTGGGCCAAATAATTGGGCTTTCTCCATTATACCCTCACTTACTCCTCTCAATTGTCCCAATTACCCTTCTTCCACTATTATTTATTTTAATTCATAATAATACTAATAAATTAATATTATGTACTATCAATTAAATAAATAACCCACAAATTGCATACTTCTCAATAATCCACACAACACACCAAAAATCACCGGAAACACCCAAAATACGAATATTCTCAATTAAATAAATTAATTAAAATATTCCGATTAAAATTGCGGTGTAAAAACTCTCCCCCACTTACAAGAATTTTCGCCCTCGAAAATTACCTCAAGGAAATAGAGTCGGATACGACACTCTCAACTGATCTCAACGCTCCCAATTCCAACTTTCTCCAGCTAGTCCTCTCCACAATACCCTTACCGAGGCAATCCCTTTACCTCGCAGTTGCTTCACTCCTCGTTCGTCAATCCGAACTGGCAACGCTCCAACAATCAAGTCATCTCCCACTTGTACATCATCCATCTGAATCACATGCGATGGATCTAGAATGTACTTCCTCACCTAAAACTCATGAAGCACAACATACAAATTCGCAAACGATAGCGGTAAAGCAATACGACATGCTACTCTTCCCACGCTTCCGCTGCGCCACTCTGATACAGATCAACAAAATGCAGTGTGGCTTTCGAGACTTCAAAGCTCAACCAACACCAGTTATCGGCGTAAATCTTAAAAACACGTGATCTCCCTCTTGGAATTCAAGTGTTTTCTTCCCCTTATCAGGGTCACTCTTATGACGACACTGCGAAACTTTCGTATTTTCTTGGATCCTCTTGATCTTCTTAGTCGTCACTTACACAAAGTTAGGTCCGAGTACATCACCCTCGCCTGACTCATACCAACAAAAAGGAGTCCTACACCTCCTACCATATAAATCCTCATATGGTGCCATTCCAATACTAGAATGGTAACTGTTGTCATAGGTAAACTCAACCAACGGAAAATAAGTATCCCCCGATCCACCTTTACCCAACACACAAGCTCTCAACAAATCCTATAAAGACTGGATAGTTCTCTCTGTCTGTCCATCCGTTCGCGGATGATAGGCAGAGTTCAACTTCAACATGGTACCCAAAGCGTCTGCAAACTCTCCCAAAATCTCGATGTAAATTTAAGATTTCCATCTGACACAATATTCGACGATATCTCCTAGAAATTCACAACTTCCTCAATATACATATCAGCTAGCTTCAACATAGAATGATTAATCCTCATTGGTATAAAATGAGCTGATCTAGTCAATCTATCCAAAATCACCCAAATTGAATCATATCCCTCTCACAGTCTTCGGCAAACCCGACACAAAATCCATGGAAATACGATTCCATTTCCACTCTGGAATATTCAACGGTTGCGTCAGACCCAACGGTCTCTGATGTTCAATCTTTGACCTCTGGCAAGTCTAACCAACATATACAAACTCAACCACTTCTTTCTTTATCCCTGGCCACCAAAACAATTTCCTCAAATCCGGGTACCTCTTCATAGCACCAGGATGGATATTCAATCCACTTAAATGTCCTTCCTCACAAATACTCTTCTTCAACTCAACAATATCTGGAACACAGACTCTATCACGACATCTCATGATACTATTTCCATTAATCCGAAAATCAGCTCTTCAACTTTGATCCATCAAATTCAACCGATCTACCAATCCAAATCAGATTTCTGACCTTCTCGAATCTCATTAAGAATTCCAATAGTAAGCCTCCATCCCATCAACGAAACTTCACAATATACAACAATGGTTCCATCGAATTCGGCAAAATCAAGCATGAGCTGGTGTCAGTCTTCTCAAAAGCTCTTGCAACTTTTCTTCACACTTTCCATCCAAAACAAAAGCTTGAACCTTTCCAGTCCACTGCGTCAAAGGCAAAGATAACTTGGAAAATTCTTCAATGAATTCCACTAACAATCTTCCTACCCAAGAAACTTCTAATTTCAAATACAGGTTTTTGGAGCTTCCCATTGCTACACAGCTCTAACCTTCGTCATATCAACCACAAACTCTACTCGAGATCACATGACCAAGGAACTTACTTCCTCCAACCAAACTCACACTTTGACAGTTTTACATAAAACAACTTCCCTTTCTATACTGATAACAAAATTTTCAGATGCTCAGCATGATCCTCTTTACTCTTCGAATAACCCAAAATATCGTTGATTAACATAACCATCAACTCGCTCAAATAAGTATGGAAAAATATCGTTCATATACTCCACACACCCTCATGGTGCCTTACTCACCCCTAACTGGTACTACGAAATACTCATCATGTCCACACTTTGTTTTACAAACAGTCTCCTGAATATCTTCAGCCTTCACGCGAATCTGATGATACCCAGATCTCAAATCTATCTTACTGAACACACTTGCAATAACCAACTGACCCATCAATCATCAGACCTTGGAAGTGCATACATATTCTTGATAGTCACCTTGTTCACTTATCTATAATCCACCCAAATCCTCACATAACCTTCATCCTTCATAATCAACAAAATTGGTACACCCCATGGTGACACACTCAGACAAAAGAGCCTCTCCTCAAGCGAATATTCAAGTTGACTCTTCAACTCTTTCAATCCACATGCATACACACTATATGGAGCCATCAATATTGGACTAGTGTTAGGAACTAAGTCGATCGCAGACTCCACTTCACGTTCCGGCGGTAAATCACTTATCTCATCAGGAAAAACCTCTGGACAATAATAATTACTTGGCAAACTACCAACTTCCCCAATTTCATTAATACTCGAAGTTTCCATCAAAATAAACATCTCAGCACCATCTTGCACCGACTCATCAAAACAATCTGTAAGCACTTAGTTTAACTCAAAGCAACTCACTGCTCACACCATCCAAGCATGCAAGACACATCTATTCCATCCAACATGACCCTGTCTACTATCAACAACAAATTAAGAATGATCAGTTCCTCAATTTGTCAATAGACAGCTGAAAGACATGATGGGGCATAAACCATCTTTTTAAAACTATAAGAGCATTCAACAACACACTGAGCCGCCACTCTACACTTGCAGCATCCTGGAGAAGCACAAACTTCTCCCCCACTTATTTCATTTCCAGTTTTGTAGACAAAGGTTAGAAAATAAAAGTGTATCGACAGTGCTTTTACACACATGTCGCATACAAGGGAACAAATAATATTAGACAACTTGGCCGGACGGAATGACCTGCTCTGATACCACTAATGTAACAGCCTTTTCTACCCCAAAATTAACATGGCAAAATTACACAGATTTCATAGTAAATAAATAAATCTCAATAAAAGTCACCAAAAGGGCGTACATTTCTCAATGTCATCAAAATAGGTCAATACTCCGTAACTACGGGTTTTCCCCAAAATACATCAAACAACATAAAACAGCGGAACTCAAAGCATAAATCGAGGTTTTTCCCTCATAAGGCAAAGTTAGCAAAATAACTCAACGGTATAAAGTTTAACCCAAGGAACCCAACCCGATGTTACATATCAGAGCAAGACCCTCTAAGTTAACCATAAAGGCTAACGACTCTAAACCTTCAAAAATAACTCCTCGACAGCATCCACAGCTAAACCTGGTCATCTGCACGTTACCCACGTAGAGGTAACATTCAAACAGGCAGGGTGAGTTAAACAATTCATAATAATCAATGTATAAAATTAATGCATAAACGGCATCATAATTATATTCAACACATTCATATTCCTCAAATATGCCTCGAAGGCCTCAACGTCATAATTTATACAAAAAGGATCATAAATGCAAATGAAACATAGACTCAATGCATGTGGTATCAATCATCACAGCACGATGGACACTGGGCCATCAACCCTCCGTAGATCCCCCTCAATAGGATCGATTCTACTTGAGAACCGGAGCACATCAAAATACTTCACATCCGCACAATGGGATTGAAGCCAAAGTAATCGAGGTCTTGAACCGAAGTCCGGATGACATGAATGTATGATGCACATGTCACAAATTATCCTCATAATAACATCATAGGTGCATCATCATTCATCATATTCATCATCATAAAACGTCATAGCTCATCATCATAATCATCATCATACATCATGTCATCATAGCACATCATAATAATCATCATCACACATCATATCATCATATGATTCATCATAATAATCATCATCATACATCATGTCATCATACAATTCCATCATAATAATCATCACCACACATCATGTCATCATATAACTCCATCATAATAATCATCATCACACATCATAGAAATCATCATATAATCATTTACAAATCACATAGAGCTCATAGTCATACTCATATTAACCCGTCATGTTATCACATATTAATTCCTAATATTATCCCATATTAATCCATCAAATTATACTTGCGGTAATCCTAATACTATCCCCTATTAATCACATAACTTCCCTGTCCTATTCATGTTAACTCATCACAGGGATCACAGAATCAAACATCACGACATCGCTGCACACGATCAACATTCGAGAAACTCTGCTACGTTTGTGGCATGTTCACTAGGGGAGTCTGGGGCGAGTTTCTTCGTTAAGCGAATGATGCTTCGCTAGGAGAGTCTTGGAATACATGGTTCGCTAGGAGAAGCTTTCTTCGCTAGACGAAGAGTGCGATGACAGCAAAATCTGCTACACACCAGAACTGATTTTCACTCAAATACTCATACGATTCACTTACCCAATACCCCTAAAACATCCCTAAATCATCCCTAAGGTCCTACGGCAATAAATGAACAAAACCTACGGCTTATTAGGCCAATCCTGTAACATATTCACGCCCTAAATCACAATTTCCCTACAATTGCCCTGAAGGCATCATAATTTCTCATATCACATATCCCTATTTCTTTTGGTCGGACATATAACAATCCAAGATTTTGGCCACAAAGGCCTAAGGTTTCCTAATCCTCATATCAAATATTCAATGATACTTACCATTAACCACACCATCAGGGTCGCACCATCAATTTCCCTATTTTCCCACAAACAACCCAAAATCCCTTAAATCTTAAATCAACCATAAACACATCGAAAGGCATACATGGAAAATCATGAAAAAGCTATACTCCCCATACCTTAGCCGATTCAAAGCTTTCACGAATCTGTCAGGGAATCCTTCAAGCTTGTGCCTCCAATTTCCTCTTTAGAGCTCTCTTGGCCTCAATTCTTACGGTTAACACAAATGAATCCTAAAAACCCTTCAGAACTCTCTTTTTGTTAAACCTAAACTTGGGCCAAATAATTGGGCTTTCTCCATTATACCCTCACTTACTCCTCTCAATTGTCCCAATTACCCTTCTTTCACTATTATTTATTTTAATTCATAATAATACTAATAATTAATATTATGTACTATCAATTAAATAAATAACCCACAAATTGCATAATTCTCAATAATCCACACAACACACCAAAAATCACCGGAAACACCCAAAATACGAATATTCTTAATTAAATAAATTAATTAAAATATTCCGATTAAAATTGGGGTGTTACAGTTGGAGGCTGAGAAGAAGGAGCATCTTGCAACAATAGACTCACTCAACAGTGAGGTCAGTTTGTTGAATTCTAAACTTGATCAGATGTCAAAATCAATCAGGATGTTAAACAAGGGGACTGACACTCTAGAAGAAATTCTACAAAGTGGTCAGAAAGCAGGAGACATGTCTGAACTAGTATTTGTTGGTGAACAAGGACCCATCTTAGGATTCAAGAGGACAAAGCCTGAAAATCATAGGTCAAATCGAATGTCACGACCAATGTCTTAACATCAGGGGAACAGAAGCATGAACCAGACCAAGAGAAAGTTTCAAAGGTGGAGGTGTCACTACTGTGGAAGATTTGACACATAAAGCCTTTTTGCTTCAGGTTGCATGGATTTCCCAGCCACACTCATCAAGTCAAACCCAAACAGGATGCTTCTATCAAGAAACAACAATGGGTTGCCAAGGAGGTTGCTCTAGTAGCTCATACCTCTCTAAGTGTGCCAACTAAAGAAGATTGGTATTTTGATAGTGGATGTTCTAAAAATATGATTGGAATAAATAACCTTTTGGTGGACATCAAACCTCATTCCGCGAGTCATGTAACCTTTGGGGATGGAGCTAGAAGAGAAATCAAGGGTGTTGGAAAACTAGATTGTGCTGGTGTTCCAGAATTAGATAATGTTATGCTGGTTAAAGGACTGACTGTAAACCTTATTAGTATCAGTCAACTATGTGACCAAGGACTCAATGTTAAATTCACTAAGGGTGAATGTGTTGTCACCAATGGAGAAAATGATGAAGTCATGAGGAGATCTAGAGCTAAGAATAATTGTTAGTTATGGGAGCCTAAAAGGAACTCCACTATCTGTACTATGATCAAAGAAGAAAAGGAGGATCAACTGTGGCTTAAAAAACGTGGACATGTTCAAGGGATGAAACATGTTCAAGGGATGAAAAAGATCATATCCAAGGAAGCAGTAAGAGGAACTCCAAAGTTAACACTCGATGAACGAAAAGGCTGTGGTATGTTTTAGGTTGGCAGGCAAGCCAAGATGGCACATTCAATGAATGGACATCAGAAAATGTCCAAAAATCTAGATCTGTTACACATGGATTTGATGGAATTCATGAATGATGACCAGCATGAAGGAAGCAATGTCACTCAAGATGTCATGACATTATATTGTGACAATCTTAGTGCCATCAATATGAACCTAATTTAGCATAACAGAACCATGTATAGTGATAACAGACATCATTTTGAAAAACATTGTGTGGAGCTTGGGGACTCTGACCTACAAAGTGCTGACATTTTTACAAGAGATCTCAAGACTACTCAAATTGAAAACTTAAGAAGCAAATTGGGAATGTGTCTCTATAAGGAGTTATAGCAATTAATGGTATTTGGGAATTGTATTTTGAATAGTCTAAATTTTAATCATTTGTTGATTGGTCAAAAGTCTGAGTTCCCTCTTCTTTAGCAATCATATCACTCTACCCCCTACACACGATACATTTGCTTCATTTGGTGCCCATACCACTTCTTCATCTTCCATACCTCCTTCAACAATCACAGAAAACCTTCTCTCACACTGCCAAAGTCTCCTGAAATGTCTCAACAATCAAAATCTATCTCCTCCAAGAAGATGACCACCATCGCTGATCCAGATTCTGGTGCTAGAGCTGACTCTAGCAACCCTAACCAGGTTCTTGAGGTGGCACCCCTGCGTATGGTGACCCCTGAAGGTATGAGTGTGAAGAAACCACGGACTTCGCATGCAAGAAGACCTAAAGAACTAGTCACAGGTCAGGCCCCTCACACTTCAACCTCCACCCCTTCTGAGGATACCAATAGGGAAGGCTCTAGGGATGTCCACAACACTATTGCAAATATGGTATCTAGGATATTGAATGAGCCACATGATGTGCCGGGGATATCCATTCCACTGAACACTGAGGTTCCTGCTCCCCATATGGACCAACAAATTGATGTGACTCAAGATGTTGAAACCATGGGTACGACCTTACGAAAGAATGATGATAAGGGTCAAACCTCTGAGAGTGATGATGATAATGTGCAAGGTGATAACAATGATGATGATGATGATGATGTCCAAAAGGATGATGCTGATGTAGTGAACCTTGATGATTATTCAGATAATGATCTGATAGCCACGATCAACCCTAGCATAGCCAAAAGGCTCATGACTAGGAAAGGGAAGAAGGCAACTACTCAGAGTCCTACCAAGAAGAAAGTTGTAACTAAGAGTACCCATGTTGGCCCTACAAAAGCTTGGAGCAAGGTGGTTCCAAAGAAAAGGAAGGCTTAAATCAGTACTGATTCTGACTCAGACTCGGATGTTGCTTGTGATGTCACTGACATCCCACCCAAGAAGAAGCCAACAACTAGCAAACTTGCTGCTAGTCTTCCTGAAGTTCCTATTGACAATATCTCATTTCATTATCCCTCTAGTGTCAACAGGTGGAAATATGTATATCAGAAGAGGTTGGCATTGGAAAGAGAGTTGGCTCAGAATGCCCTGGAATGTAAGGAGATCATGAATCTTATTTATATAGCTGGCCTAATGAGGACTGTCACTCAGTTTTCTAAGTGCTATGAAATACTTGTGAAGGAGTTCATAGTAAACCTATCAGAAGACTGTGCTGATAGAAAATCAAATGAGTTTGGAAAAGTTTATGTAAGAGGAAAGTGTGTCACTTTCTCCTCAACTGTCATCAATAACTATCTAGGAAGATCAGATGAAGCTCAAACTGATCTAGCTGCTTCTGACAAGAAAGTTTGTCAAGTTATAACTGCCAACCAGGTCAAAAGCTGGCCCTCAAGAGGGAAACTGGTTGCCAGTAAACTAAGTGTGAAGTATGTTATGTTGCATAAGATTGGAGCTGCCAACTGGGTACCCACAAACCACAAGTCAACTGTTGCTACTGTCCTTGGAAAATTCATCTATGATGTTGGGACCAAAACAAAGTTTGATTATGGGACCTACATTTTTTATCAAACTATGAAGCATGCAGGAAGCTACAGTGTAAAAGGCCTCATTGCATTTCCATCTCTTATCTGTGGGATCATATTGAGTTAGTATCCTAATATCCTAAAGGACAATGACCCTGTGTGCAAGAGAGGAAGTCCCTTGGATTTTCATCACAAGGTGTTTCAAGGAACTCATGTTCCTGACATTGTCATGACATCAGCTGAGACATCCAAGGGGAGAGCAAGAACAGGGAAAGCTGAGGTCATTGCTATGCTCAAGGAGACATGCAAAGAGCTAGAGACACACATGCTGAATCTAGAAAAGTTGATCAGATCTCTTGAGCAGGATGAAGATACTGAGTTTGCTGAAAATAATGAGGAGGAGCGTGATGATGGTTCTGGGAAAAGTGATGATCAGGAAGCTGAGTCAGAAGAAGCCACTGCCAGTTCTGAGAATGGCACTGATGAAGAAAGTGATAGTGATGATGCTGGCTCTGAGTCTGATGACTAGAGTTCTTAGTTTGTTTGCTCCAAAACAAATTATTTTGTGAACAACTTTTATGTGTTTCTTTGTTGTAATGTTCCTTTAACCTTCTGTGTTTCCAAATGTGTATGATCAATGCTAATTCATTAGTTATGATCTAATTTTGTGTCTAAAAAGGGGGAGAAGTAGTAGTAGAAACAACAGGCTTAGTTGTGTTTAGTTGATGTCCCTCACAGGTGGAAGATGAGATTTGTTGTTGTGCATGTTTGCACTGAGCAGGTTTGCAGGTGTGTTGATGTTATGCTGCTGCTTTGAGTTGTGTTACAGGTGTGCTGATGTGCTGAAGTTATTGATATGCTGTTGTGAGCGGGATGATGATCCTGTCTGTGTTTGGCTATTGATGTTATATGTGTGTGTATGTTTCTGGTTGGAACTTAGTAGTATCCTAGTTGTTGGTGGAAGTGTGTGTTTCTATAGGTTGCTTGCAGATGATGTGCAGCTGTGCATCAGGTGAGGAGGAGTATCACAGGATTTTGTGACATCTGTAGTCTGAACTAACAGGTGGTATTGTGTGCTGTGGAACAAGTGTTTTTCAGGATGTCATCCTAGATGACTTGACAGCCTGTATGGTTGTGTGTGTGATGGTAGTACAAGCAGATCTAGTTGATTGGTAGGATTAGCTATTCTGCATGATTAGAAGTGTGTTTTGAACTTTTCTACTGCATATTATCTCTGATATGGTGACAGATGGTTTTAGCCAAAAATTTGCCAAAGGGGGAGTTTGTAGATATTCTTGATTGGCTGCATTTTATGGAAAAACATAATTGTGTGTGTAGATGTCATGATTGATGTCATGACATGCTTGTGTAGTGTTCTACAGGGTAAGTTTGGTTAGCTAGAACAAAGTGTATTGGATGTCATACTGAATGTTATGACATCAAGTTGCTAACATCAACGACGCATGTTTGTTTTTCTGGTATAATGCATGAGTGAGCTCAGGCTAGATTTCAGGAAACATTTTAGGGATCCAAGTTATCTCCGGCGAAATGCTAGGCAATGCTGAGCATAACATGAAATGCCCATGACCTAATTAAAATAACCTTGATTTATGGAAAAGGGGTTTAACTTGGTTAAACCTAACTTCTGCCACTCAGGCCCAAGATCTGTATGCTGCATATAAATAGACGAGTGACAATCCTGATCGAAGATGGACTGACTTAGAGATTTTAGAGAATTTGTGAGTGGAGAATTCTGTTTGTTCTTCATGTGTGTTTTGTGTCTTAGGATTACTTATGAGCCAAGCAATTATCACCTGGATGATTGCTTTGGACTAGTGTGTTTTGAGTTGTACTTTATTTGTGCCACTCTAAGCTTTAAAGCATGAGTGTTGTGTCTCTTGATTGAAGCTGTGAAGCAAGATCAAGTTTTGTTTGAAGTGTGTCTTCATTTTAATCTGTAACTTAAGTGGTTGATATCACTACTGTGATTGAGGGGGAGTGAGTAGGAACTCAGGTCTAGTGTTAGGCTGAAGTTGCATTGGGTAGGTCTTAAGTGAAGAGTGCAAACTGGTAGTTTGGCTCTGAATTAACATTGCTTATAGTGGATTTCCTCCCTAGCTTAGTAGCCCCCAGAGTAGGTGTGACTTGCACCGAACTGGGTCAACAATTCCTTGTGTTATTTACTGCTTTCTTTAAGTGTTTTACTACTTAGCTTAATTGTCTATTCAGTAGTGGATGTCATAACATTCAGTATAACATCGACTGTCTATTACTAGAATTTCAATACTTAAATAGGGGCATTTGTCACACCCTAATTTTTGACCCTAAGATCCCACTCCCGGGTTCATTTTCTTTTACTTTTGTTTGTGTTTATTATCACTAACTAGTTTGCGCAGATGCAGTTTCTCTTAATTACGGATTCTTAAAATCAAGCACCACTAAGACGCAACTTGTGAATTATGTTTTAAAAGGGCCGTGAGCATTTAGGGCTCCTCATTATTGCTCCTGAATTAAAGCTTGGAATTTGCACCTCCTTTCAAGACAAGTTTCATAGAATCATGTTTGCTATCAACTATGCTAATATGATGGGATGAAGGATTTTCTAGATTGAAAGTGATTCAATGCTTGTTATTCGAGCAATTACTAATATGAACATTATCTCGATACTCCAAGATATCTATATTGAAGGCCTCACACATATTGTTAACTTGCAAGTCACACTGTGTATCTGCCTTAAAATGAGATCTACTTCAACATGCAACATGCATGTCCATCATGTCTTTCCATGCATTAACATTAAGCTCTTTCATATGATTCATTGCCCACTTCCATCCAGGTATTATAGTCTCCCTAGCTACCATCCATAAAGTTTCATTCAATTATATGTCAGGATATTTCTTTCTCTAATTTCCATATAATTGCTTAACATACAATCTACGTTCAACATATTGGCTTGTCTCCAGAATAGTCGGTACAAATCCTTGGATTAAACAACATAAAGTAATTTAACATAACAAAACACAATGGAAGAACATAAAGTAATGACATAATGTAAGGTAACATAATGGAACATAACATAAAGCAATGGAATTCCTATTGTTGATCTGAGATAAATCTATAGACATTATGTTTGATAATCATCAAGTAATAAATTTAGGAACCATTACCATGAGTCTTTTATTTAGGTTCCCACAGTTGCATATGATATTGGCATCATCTTGTTATTTCCACCCTTACCAAAAACAACTATAAATTGACCTTTAAATTCCCCTTTTGAAAAACATGTGTGTAACCTAATCAAAAGTCTGCATGTAGTTGCAAATGCAGCCTTACATGCTTCCAAGTATGCATAAACCTTATCAAAAATAAGACCACCACTTGAATCAACACATTGAATCTTAACTATAGAGTTTGGATTAGACTTAATCAATTTATTATCATACCTCCTAAAATGTGTGAATTGTGCATGACCAGCACCTTGAATCAAATCTAATGTTTTTCTCTTGGCTATGTAAGCTTTGTCACTCGATAACTTCACACCCCATTTTTAATGGCTTATGCAATTACGCCTTTAGTTATCATATATGGATTGTGTCTTAATGTATAAACAAATTCGGAAGCTAATCAATCAATTGTTGCTTGTCTATTATGAGTTGTATGATAGTTATGTTCCCTAATAAAACTAATAAGTTGCCAAAATTGATTATCAGTCCTCATATTAAACCTTATATAAAAGAGGCAACCTTCCATGTATCTTACACCATTATCTTCTTATCATTTTTAAGGAATATATTCTACTTCTTATCCATTGCATATTCTTTTATATAATATCTAATTTGAAACTTATCTTTGAACATCTTTCCTAACTCAAATTTAGTGTTTTTGTTATAAGTTGGAAACCTCTCCATCTCATCTATAAATTCGCTTTTTGGTAAGGTGTGTAGTTCATCTGAATCACAACTCTCGTTATAAAAAATAACACCATGTATGGAAGAATATTCAATTTACTCATTAGGAAGAATTGTTGTCCAATCTATATTAACATCAAGACCTAAATTAGGATCAGTTTGACTTTCATCACCATCTTCCTCACTTTCCTCACAATTAGGACCAATTTTACTTTCATCATCCTCCACATTTACGCCAGTTTCATCATCCTCCACATTCACGCCAACTTCATCATCCTTCACATTCACCCTGCTACATCATTTTCCACATTCACACCAACTTCATCAGTTTCCACATTCACACCAGCTTCAACATCCTCCACATTATCATTAATATCATTCATATCATCAACTAGTTTGTCAACATTAACTTGCTCAACCGCATCATATGTAATTTCAGGTTAGTCAACATTGTGTTCAACATAAATATCAATTACCTTAAACCTTTTAACATCTCCAATAAAACTTAAAACATCTTGGTTATTATTCAACGGTCTAACCCCTCTAGCAAAACAAAACCTAGGGATCCAATATCTAAGACACTTTATATTCCCATGAACTTATTTGTTTTTGTTTTTTCAATCTCCATATAGGACATTAAGTCCACGTCTCAGTCCCAATTCATTTCAGACCATGTTTCACCAATATACCACATTACATGATGAGTGACTGATTGTCCCCTATGGTGTATTCTAAGTCTTACATATTGTTTCGTTGTTGGCCAACACAAAACAGATACAATAACAATTGCACATACATGAGGGACCACAACTTTGTTATAAAATAACCAGTACATACCTTAGGGATTATATGTTAATATGTCAACATTAAAATAACAACAATAATTGGAGACATTATGGACCACATGTCAATAAAAAAATACACAACAACAACTATTTTAGACAATGTGTTTCAGACAATGTGGACCACAACAACAAAAAATAAATGAAACTTGAACACATACTGCAAGAACCATTTTGAAATCACATACTCCAAAAACCATTCTGAAATCACATACTGCAACAGGAAATAAACGGAACATGAATCGATAACCACTTACCTTGATATATATGATGGGTTTGACATTTTGAAATCTCAAAGACACCAAGTGGATGACGAATGAAGCAGCTATCAATCTAGATAAAGACAGGCGCAATGCTGATGGATGAGGAGAGACAAATGAACCAACTAGAAGCGCCACAATTTCAAAACGAACAAAAATAAAACATACGAAAAATGGTTCAATTCCTAAGGTTTATGTTTTGGGGAAGAAATGATAATACTCCCTTTTTTTGAATAAATGAAATGGTTCAATTTTTAAGTTTTGAAATAAATTGTTTTAACATTTACTTTTAAAAATAAATGTTTAAGTTTTTTAAAAAAAAAATTAACCTAAATATATATGAAAAATAAATGAGTTGGAATAAAATTTAATGTTAACTTGCCAATAACATGTCACCATTACCATTGCCATGTCAATAAAAAATACCCTCAAATTTGAAAAATAACTAAAATCCTTAAAATAATAAAACAAAAGAATTATATAAATGGGTTTTTAAAATAGGAGGACTAAAATCAAAATCAAAATAATAATAATAAAGAGATCAAAAATGCAATTAAATTAATATTTATTTAAGAAATCAATGCATTTTTATTTATATTTCAAAGCAAATGTGCATTTGCCAATAAATGTGTCAAAATGTGATTAGGATAAAATTACACATTTGGAACCGGTATAACTCACTCTTTCTATTAACGTCTTCAATATATATTTTGAATTAAAAATATATTTTATATTGACAAAGCACTCTAATTTTAGTAAGATATAGACTAAAAATAATCATAATTTTTTTATATTTATAATTTATCTTAATATTTTAAATACCATTTATAATCTGTCTTTTCAATTTTTTATTCTATTTTAGTATGCAATTTTCTAATAAAAAAATTAATAATATAAAAAATTCTGTTTAAAACCAGAACAAAACTCTACCAAAAATTGTCTATACTTACCAAAATTTAAGACTTTAAACCCACCGGTAGGTAGACTAGTAGAAATATTAGAGTTTAAAACACCCATTTAGAAGGAAGAGAATTTGCTACCTTTGTATAATAGACTAGTAGAAATAAAGAAGTAAGTTACAACTAACTTTCAATGGAGAAGTAAATAACCTAACTTTGTATCTTCCAATCTCTTACCAATCCGTCAATGTCAACACTCTATTTATTTCTGCCCAAACCACATACACAGCAATCATCACCATGACCCAAAATAGAGCAATGCTTTGCATCCCAAAAATGTCACCACCCAACAATCTCATTCTCATCTATCTAGCTCCAGAAAAGACCCACAACGTTGGAGGTAAATTTAAGTTTCTTTTTAATTTATTAAATAATTAGATATATAAATTGTGCTTATAATAAATAATGGAGAGAGTAACGTCTAAAACTTGTTTACAGGTAATTCAGCAACAAAATTCCAGTTATTTCTCTTGATAAATTAACATTTATATGAACTACTTTTTTTAGCAATTATTATATATTAAAATTTATTTTTTAGGTTTTATTAAATTTTAAATAATTAATTTGTATTTAAGTAGATTAAATATATTAAGTATTCAATAATTTAATAAATAAATTTTTATTTATAATAGTAACTTGAGAGAATACTAAATTTATATAGAAAAATTGTTTACTCATTAGATTTTATTACAAGTATTTCTTTTAATATTTCTATATTTTAAATTATTTATCAATTTGAATATTCTATGGATCATTTCTTAGTTTTTTCTCTCAATAATAATATATATTATTTTTGTATTTTTATTCATATAACTTTTCTACTAATTATTATTAATAAAATTATTTTAATAAATAATATTTTTTATTATTAAAATGAATATAATTTATATTACATTAAAAGTTGTACAAAACTCAAACATAACACTTAAAATAAGACAAAAAAATAATATGGTTTCAAAATAACATTTATTGTTCTAAAGTCATTATATACACAAATAAAGCTTTTATTTTTAAATAAACAAATTATTTAAATTTTTTTTTCAAATAATCAATTTTTTTCCTATGTTTCTAAAATACTCATGTTTTATATTAAAAATAATTAAAACGTAGAGTATTAGCCAATCCAATTAACGACAACTTTAAAAAAAAGTAAATGCACTAGTCAATTGAATTGACGACTGCACCTAGTATAATCAATCAAATTAGTGACAATGTGCAACCATGGAGCAGTCACCAATTCATATGACTCCTATGAGTTGGAGGTTTTTTATTGGCAAAATAACCTTTTTGGTCCCTTAACATTAGCTCGGGGTCCATTTTGGTCCCTTATCTTTAAAAAGTGCCAAATGGGTCCTTTAACTTTTAAAATAGTGTCATTTTAGTCCTCACTGTCAGTTGCCCCCAAACGTCCGTTTGTTTTGTATATCTGGTAGATGAGGTGGCAATCTTGTTCATGATGTGTATTCCTTCTCCCTCCTCCTTCTGTTGAAATCCCTAAAATAATCTCAAATTCCAAATCCTAAATCCCAATCCTAATCACGAATCCGTAAATTAATCTAGGGCAAGCATGAAATCCGGATGTTCCTCTTCCATTTCAAAAACGAAAAGTCGGGATTTGGATGTTTGTAGTCGGTCATGATGGAAGCCCATGTGCCATTGTGGAGACATGATTGTTCTTCAAAGGGCAACTACTGTTAAGAATATGGGAAAACTTTTTTGGGGTTGTCCAAATTATAAGGTATGCAAGCTGGTTTTGTTCTCTGTTGAAGTTACGTTTTTGTGTAAATTATGTTTATGTTTCTGTTTTTAGATGTTTCTGTTTATTATTCATCATCCTCTAAACAATGAATCTTACAGGGAGGTATGCAAGTTGGTTGTGGCTTCTTTGATTGGTTTTATGAGGAGATGGGTGATGAGAAGGAGCAATTTTGGATCCATAGGCTGGGTGTGGTAACTAAGGGACTTGCTGAAGCAAAAAAGGACATTGAAAAAGCGACAATGGAAAATGAAGAATTAGGAAAAAAGCTGATGAAACTTGAAATTGAAATGAAGAATATCATGAAGTGGAAAAAGATTTTGAATTTGATGTTTGTGATGATTATCATTGTATTAGTTGTTAGGGGTAGTTAGGTTATTACGATTTGTTTGGAAGTATTATGTTTAGTTAAAGTTTGTATGACTTCAACATGAATGTAATAGTTGGATTTTAATATATGGATTGTATCAGTTTAGTTAATTTCAGATTTTGCACAACATGAATGAATATAACAGTTTTGGATTATATCATGTCAATGTGTTTTTTATATTTGGTATATAACTGTTTGGATTATGTTTGGTATATAACAGTTTGGTATATAACAGCAGAATACATATAACAATTTGGACTGCTTTTAGGTTCTGCTTTTAGGTTAAAGTGTTTTACCCAGTTTTGGTTATACATATAACAGTTTTGGTTATACATAAAGCAGCATACATAAAATTTTGGATTATATGTTTGGTATATAACAGTTTTGCAGCATACATGTTTGGTATATGCAGCATACATATAACAGTTCTGCTTTTAAATTGATCAAGATTCTTACACTATATACCCGTGGGGGTATATGTATTGTGAAGCTGCTTGCACTATATACCCGTGGGGGTATATGTACTGTGAAGCTGCTTGCACTATATACCCGTGGGGTAATATACACTGAAGATAAAATCTGAAGCATATTTATTCTGAGCAACATACATATAACAGTTCTGCTTTTAGGTCACAATTTTTTATGTTTGGTATATAACAGTTTGGATTATATCACAGTTTTAGGTTCTGCTCTTTGGTATATCACAGCAGTAAAGTATAACATGTTCAAATTATAAACCTGTAATACTTTCCAAAACAACATGTTCATGACAGGAGTAAAATACAACAACTGTAGAACTTGTTCATGACAGCAGTAGAGTACAACATGTTCAGACTATAAACTTGTTCATGACAGCAGTAGAGTACAACATGTTCAAATTATAACACATAAAATTGTTCATGACAGCAACAGTAGAATGTAATAGACTTGTTCCAAAACGACAGCAGTACAATACATAAACTTGTTCTAGGTAACTAAACATGTTCCACAACTTAGAGTTTCTTCTTTGGTGTGGTCCTCTTTGTTGGAGTAGACCTCCTTGTTACTGGGCCAACAACATTCTTCGCAGCACTCAACCTAGTTGTAGGACCAGGTGGCACAAAAGGTCTTGTTGGCTTCCTTACATGAAGCTTTTGTGTCTTGCCCTTAGCAGCCTTTCTATTAGAAGTCTGAGATGCTTAGCAAGATTGTTGAGTAGGCTGACTTGTTGAAGTGTGGTGACTAGTTTGTTGAGCAGTCTGAGATGGAGTGTGTTGACTAGTTTGTTGAGCAGTCTGAGATGGAGTATGATTGAGTTGGGCTGATTGTTGGCTAGGTTGTTGAGTTGTTGTGTCCTTACAAGTAAATTTGTAATGTCCTACTTTCTTACACCTACTACACTTCACCAGAAAACCTGTTCTTCTCAATTTGCGAGCAGACCCATCAATTTCACCTTGTTCTAGGTTCCTCTTCTTTTTAGGTCTACCTGGCATCTTCCTGAACTTGGGTGGTTGCACATCTGGGTATGGTGTCTTAACCCACAAGTTTGCTCCATTAATAGGGTAGATCACATGCTTATAAACTACCTTGTACCTTCCTACCCTGTAATAATCTGGAATGTAAGTATCCAGCTTGAAATTCCTACTCTTCATAGCAAAATGAACATGAACACATGGGAGCCCTGTGAGTTCCCACGTTCTGCATGAACATATCTGATCTTTCAGGTTCACAACAAATTTGTCAGCTTGATTTTCTATGTGCCTTACTTCAAATATATGTTCATCAGACATCCAAAATGATTAAACAAACTAAAGTACATTAGTCACATGTATGTCATAAACAAACAAACAAAATACATTATTCACATGCTGTGACATACCTTACTAGTCAGTTGTTGGTGTATGTGCTTGTGACATCAAGTTTCTTTCTAATAGTGGGCAAAATATCATTCTCATCCAAAGTTCCAAATCTCAGTCTATTATTTGCCCATCTCTCCATCATGTATGTTCTGATGTCTTCTAACATAGTGATTAGAGGTTTTGCCCCTGCTTCAAGAATGACACTGTTAAATGACTCAGACATGTTGTTGAGAACAACATCACATTTGTTTTCAGTCCTAAAGTAGGATCTACTCCAAAACCTTGGTGGGGTCTACATCATATGTTTAAATGCTTCTTCATTGATGGCTCTCATTCCCTTCATCTCTTTTTCCCATGCCTGTGGGTATGTTGACTTGGCAGCCTTCCATATTATGTCCTTCAACATCTTTCCAGGAAACGTTTTTCTAAAATTGTTATAAAGGTGCCTAACACAAAACCTGTGCTCCACCCTTGGCAATAACTCATCCATAGTAGGTAGCAGACCCTGCAATAACATACAATGTAGCATATAAGTTTGGATACCTATATCAATAGCAGCATACACAAAGTTCATTAATCAGTTTAGATACCTATATAACAGCAACACACATACATATTTCATAACAGCAACACAAGAAAAAATAACAGCATCACACATACATAACTTAGGTTCATATTTGGATGAGTTATTTCATAACAGCAGCACATCATACATATTTGAGAATCTATCAATTCAAAAATAATTGGACAACACAAAAATCATACAACACAAAGTTCATTAATCAGTATAGCAGCATATTTGGTATATAACAGCAACACACATACATATTTCATAATAGCAGCACAAGAAAAAATAAGTGAAGCTACACATACATACAACAACATATTTGGTAATAGCAACATAATTCATAACAGCAGCACATCATACATATAACAGTTTGGATGAGTTATTTCATAACAGCAGCACAACATACATAACTTAGGTTCATATTTGGTATATAACAGCAAGATACATATAACAGCAAGAATAAATGAAAAACTTGTCTTTTGTTGGTCTGAGATGAAGGTGTAAGTCAGGCATTCATCTTTGCCTCCAAGGTCATCAATTAACAACTCTAAAAACCAAGTCCAGCTATCCTTGTTTTCACTCTCCACAACTGCATATGCTATGGGAAGCATCTGATCATTAGGATCCCTCCCAATGGCAGCTAGTATCTGCCCTCCATACAACCCCTTAAGAAAACACCCATCTAGACCTATTACATGCCTGCACAACTTAAAACTTTCCTTACACGCAGCAAAACATATGTAAAGTCTTCTAAAATATGGTCTTTCGTCCTAAACACCTACTTGTACAGGCTAAACATTGAGCTTAACTGTTGAGCCTGGATTGGCTCTTAACAGTTCATGACAGTAGTCATAAACCCTTGTGTAATCTCCCAAAAAGGAACCATCTACATACTCTCTAGCTGCGAATCTTGCTCTTATAGCTTTTGTATTGTTGACCCCAACATTCCACTTTTTTTGTGCCTTCTCCTTGATATCCCTTATACTCAACCTTGGATTGTTTTTCAAGCTATTTTGAATTCTTTTACTCAACCACTTTGTACTCATCAACTTCACATTAAACTCTCTACTGCAACTGTGTTTATCAATTACTTTCCTGAGTTACCAAGTGTCTTCAGTTGACAATTTGCTACAATAAGCCTCCCACTCACAACCAACTTTACATCTAACCCTTACCCTAACTTTGTCATTTTTTACAAACCTTAGGTCTCTACCATTTTGAACAACATAACTTGTTATTGCTTCCCTAAAATCATCCTTTGAATTAAAGTACATTCCCACATCCCACTTGTAATCTGACATGTCTTTTGGCTATCTGAAAATTTGATGTTTTTTTCTTACAACTCCACTGCTATCATCACTGTCACAACCACTTTGCATTTCCTCACTGTCATTGTCACTTCCTTTACCATCATTTTCTCCCTCCTCTCTGTTACCATCATTTTCAAGACCAACTAGGGCATCAAGTTCATCCTCCCTAATATCATCACACCCATCAAACTCATCCTCAAAAGCAACATCTTCTGCGCTATCATAATTGTAGTCCTCATCTTCACTATCATTAGATGATAGACTTAAGTCATCATACACTGCAGCTTTGCCTTTTCCAACTCCAACATAACCTTGTTCCCCTGCAGCACTCCCATTTTCAACTCCAACAGTATGATCATCCACTGCGGGAACCTCATCAACTCTAACAGCAGTGGCTTCATCAACCCTAACATTGGCTTCATCAACCCTAACTTCACCTTCCACAACTTCTTCATGTAGTTTACTAAGTAACTCCTCTACCTCATCTACAATTTCAGCAGGGTCCTCATTAACTTCATCAACAACAACATCACAATAGTCAGGTTGAGACAATGTGTGTTCAATATAAATATCAACAGTTTGGTGCACCCTATACATATCTGCAATTTCTAAAGCACCATTGTCATCAACAAGTCGGTTCATCCCAAATTGAGCGTCCTTGTAAAATATTGTTTCAAACTCCCTATAACCTAAGTCTTTCAATACACCAACTAGCTCAAAATAACTCCATCTGTCTACATCCACCCTCAAATCATCTACTACTCCATTCTCATATACAGTACGACCTTCATCTGTGAACTCACCACTATGATGAATTTTCAGAGTTATGTATTCATCCATGATACCTAATCATACCGTGTAAGTAGTTAACGTTTAAACTAAAAAATTTATATAAACCCTAAATCTGAACCTCTACTAGAAAACCCTAAATCACAGAGAAATGAACTAACCTTTGGCTCTTGAATCGTCTTCAATCCTCAATCAAAAAACTAGGTCTTCTTCTTCAATAGTCTTCTTCTTGAATCGTGTTCAATCTTCAAGCGTCTGGTCTTGAATCGTTCCTCTTCTAATTGAATCGTTCCTTTAATCTTCTTGAATCGTTCCTTCCTTCTTCTTCTTGTACAAATAACGTGAGTAATGAACACTAGAAGCGTTTGCTCTTCCACTATGACACTTCACTTCACTTCCACCTCAGCACTCCACGTGGACAAACGTGACAATTTTTTCAGAAACAAACTAATGGCAACACACAGAAGGATAAACGTGACACCATTTCAAAAGTTAAAGGATCCATTTGGCACTTTTTAAAGATAAGGGACCAAAATGGACCCCGAGCTAATGTTAAGGGACCAAAAAGGTTATTTTGCCTTTTTTATTTTATTTCAATACAATTGATTAATAAAATAAATAAAATAAAAACTATTAATATTTAATTTATATAAAATTACATACGATAATATTTTTACAGTAACGACGATGACCTACTTGATCGTACATGTCATCAGTTTCACATTCCTTAATTATCATTGCTCGTACAGGTCTATGTTGATTCTCCTTAGGTGTTTGATACAAGTTCCCTACAACATCATCATCACTAGAGGAATCATTGACAACATTATATATAACTGCAATCTTAGCGAAATAAACATTTACATAAAAATTAATATTGTCAAATGGCTTCTCTGGTGATGGCGATGTTGTAGGAAACTCGTATCAAACACCTAGGAAAAATCAACCGAGAACGGTATGAGCAAAGGTACATAGGAGTGTGGAACCGATGACATGTGCGATCAAGCGGGTCATCGTGTGTAAAAACATTCTTGTATGTAATCTTAATTAAATTAAACATTAATAGTTTTTATTTATTTAGTTATAAATTAATTGTATTAAAAAAAATCTAACACATAGGAGTCCGATGAATTAGCGACTGCTCATATGAGTTGTACACTACCATCAATTCAACTGGTTAGATTATCTACAGTCACCAATTCAATTAGCTAGTGCACTTATTTTTTCAAAGTTATCGCCCATTGGATTAGCTAGTCCTCTATGTTACAATTTTTTTTGAAACAAGGATATTTTAAAAATTTATGAGAACAGTTGGTTATTTAGAGAATTTTATTGAAAAAGTTTATTGTTTAAAAAATAAATAAAGACTGGTTTAGGATTTAAACAAAGAAGAAGAATAATTAATCATAAAATACTATTGAGGATAATATATATCATGTTAAATGTACATATTTTAATATATTATTAAGTAAATTATAATTTTGGTCCTCCTATTTTTTCTTACTTATGAAATCAATCATCCTATTTATTTTTTAAATTGTTTTGATCTTTATCCTCAAATTTGCTCCAAAAAAACTTATGTATATTATTTTATATTATGTGACATTTTTGTTATGACATGGCATAGCAAAGATTTTACATTCTTTTGATATATTATTTTTTTAAAATTGATAATTTTATTAATTAAATTAAAACCTATTAAATCAAGTATATTAATTTTATTAAAAGGGATTAAAATTAATTATCTGAGTCAATGTTATTTCAGACATAGACCTTCAAATGCATACACGAAGGAGAAAGGAAGACAAACAGTGAGACACGAAGTCGAAACCGCATGAAATCAAAGCATAAAATCGAAATTGCATCAAAGCTCTTAATTTATTACAAGTAATACATGAATTTATGAATCTTTATGTGAGACCACATCAAAGCATAAAAACCCTAACTTTCATTTCAATTAATAGTAGTGGCCGAATGTCATTCTCTCATGGTTCACCCTAGTCTTGGACAATGGAAGATCTCGTGTTTTGTGTGAGGTATGTTGATTTTGTGAGGGCAAAGCCTCATAGATAGATGCACTCATTTCGATGATGTCACAACTCAGCTCCATAGAAAAATGTATGTTGGACGTTGTCACCATGTCATATTTGCAAGTCTTGTCTCTCATAAGTCAAACACTGGTCAAAAACATGATTGTTGCATATAGTGATGGTAAAATCTATGGTTCATATAGATTGGGTTAGTTGGTATTGCTTGCCATACTATAGGGTTCACCAAAAGAGTCTTAATGCATGAAAATTGGCATTTTTGCATATTTCAGGGCTTTGAGTCGACTCAAAGCCTGCTCCGGTCAACTCATACAACTAGTTGTTTCAATGAATCACTCTCAGGAGGGCTCGCGTCGACCCTCCGGTCGACTCATACTGTGACCATTTGTATGTGTCTAAATTTGCATGTTGTGCGTCGACACATGACATGCTCCGGTCAACTCATACAAGCTAGTCATTTCAATGAATCACTCTCAGGAGGGCTCGCGTCGACCCTCCGGTCGACTCATACTGTGACCATTTGTATGTGTCCAAATTTGCATGTTGTGCGTCGACGCATGACATGCTCTAGTCGACACATGGTCCTGAATTTTGCATAATCATGTATACGGGTAAGCTCAGGTCAACCCCCTTACTACATAGGTCGACCGCTCGCTGTGTAGAGTCAAAATTCTGTTATGTCAAACTGTTTTGAGAGTCTGTTATATTTGTTAAGTCAGTTATATTTTGTATATAAGTTGAGTTGTGCTATTCCTTCACAATCAACTAAGAAAACAAGAAAAGTGAAATTTACATGTCGATTTGTGCTCATCATCTTCATTCTCTTCATAGCATTTCACAACAACTACACATAGTCATTTTTGTTGTGCATTGTGCATGTTCGAGGTGATAATGTCCAAAGCCGAAGTTTGGTTTAATCTGGTTTGGGTTGAGTAATCGACAGGTTTTTCTTGAATAAAACCGTTAGGGTTTTGTCCTCCAAGAATCTCATATTTTGGGGTTTTTTGCATGAATCAGTCCATCACCGATTCAGGCGAGCGAAGGTATTCGAAGAGTGGGAGGTTATGTCGGTTTAGTAGCGGTAAACAGAGGATTATGAGTGGAAGATTCAGGTTCGATTTGTATATAATTTGAGTTTTGCTATTCCTTCACAATCAACTAAGAAAACAAGAAAAGTGAAATTTACGTGTCGATTTGTTCTCATTATCTTCATTCTCTTCATAGCATTTCACAACAACTACACATAATCATTTTTGTTGTGCGTTGTGTATGTTCGAGGTGATAACGTCCAAAGCCGAAGATTGGTTTAATTTGGTTTGGGTTGAGTAATAGGCATGTTTTTCTTGAATAAAACCCTTAGGATTTTATCCTCCAAGAATCTGAGATTTTGGGGGTTTTTGCATGAATCGGTCCATCACAGATTCAGCCGAGCGAAGGTAATCGAAGAGCGGGATATTTTGTTAGTTTAATAGCGGTAAAAGGAGGATTGTGAGTGGAAGATTCGGGTTCGACACGTGGGTGACTGAAATCATCCGGGTCAGATTTGAAGACCGAGGGTTGTTCAATGAATGTCGTAGTCGGAGGTTTATTCACCGTGTTCGAAGGACTTGATTCAACTTGAATCAAGGGGCAAGAAGAAATAGGCTCTACAATAACAAATTGTGTTCGGTTGTTTGATCTCTATTTGCTTCTTGTATAAACATTGACCAACAAGTTATATCTATCTATATACAGGTCTCAATTCTATTGTTAGAATTGAGGGTAGATGTACCCCGAGCGAGGACGGTGGGGGAACTGCCTCAACAAATTGTGGTGTATTTTTTCTTTACGTTTATATTGCTAAAATTCTGAGTTCTTAGTGCAAACGATTGTGTCAATCAAATTCTGATTTGAGTTATGCTGAACTATTTTTAAGCTAATTACAATCATTGATTGTAATAGAAAACTTGAGCACTCTACTCTCAAAATAGAATTCACTTGTAGTGCATTGCACTCCAAGTGTTTGATCAATTGTGTGAACTAAAAACAATTGTTTTGTCTTTCTAAACTATTTATGTTTTAAAAGCATTGGAACTAGTCACAACTTAGAGTGAACAAAATCTGATTGAAGTGTGATTAAAGTAGTGATTCTCAAATCTCGTTTATCGAATTCCATAGGTTTTACGCATATCCGGTTTTCTAGTAACTGTTCGTTTTAGATGAGTATAGTTCCTTGGCTTCTTCCGCCTTAAACAATTTTAAAAACCAATTTTTGGTAGCGTCGACTCTTTTTTAAACAAGCGATCTATTCAACCCCCCCCCCCCCCTTCTAGGTCTGCGCCATCGTCTAATAAGTGGTATCAGAGGCACCGTTTCATTAAAGGGTCGTGCTTTAATTGCATGGAAAAACGATAGTGAGTCATCCGAGGATGATAGTTCTAGTGAAAAAGACGAATCTGTCAACTTTTGTCTCTCCGCTCATCAAAAGAGGAAAAACAAAAAGGTACGACATGAAAAATACGATAATGCTACTAGATTTTCTCATTTCAAATTGCAAACTGCTTTTGATACCTTACATCATGAAGCCAAAGAAGCCTTTAAAAGGCTAGCCTCAAATAAATAAATTTTTGCTCACTTAGAGCAAAATATTCTCGATTCTGAAAGGAAACTAGAGGCTTTAAAGGCTTCTATAGTTGAAGGAACAAAAGTAGATTGTGATGAAATAAGAAAAAGAGTAGTTAACTTCGGGTGTGATACTTGTTACATTTGGAAAAATGAGGTTAGAAACCTCAAGGCCAAACTTAACAAGGCTCTAGAACCTAAAATCACATTTGCTATTGGTAAAACACATTTTAGAAAGAGTATGGTTAATCCCTATCAAAAATACACATATGTGGTAAAGAATCACGATAGCAAAAGTGATACAAGAGTTAACTTTTCTTGCTTGTATTGTTACAAGAAGGGTCACACCATTGTTAAATGTCACTTTAGGTGATTTTTGGTTCCTAAAGGGGTTTACCAATGGTTGCCTAAATGCGACCATGTTTTCACTCATAACCAAGGACCCAATAAACAATTGGGTAACTATTCTTGTTAATTGTGTTCATAGGTACAACATCTTGAGACTACCGAGAGAAGATGGGTTCTCGACAGTGGCTGCTCAAGACATATGACAGGAGACATATCTCTCTTCATTGACTTTGTGGCAAAGAAGAAGGGATTTGTAACCTATGGAGACAACAACAGGGGAACAATACTTGGAAAAGGTAGTGTAGGTAATCCCTCATCTACTACTATCTCTATTGTATTGCTAGTCGAGGGCCTTAAACACAATCTCATTAGCATTAGTCAATTATGTGACAAAGGATACAAAGTATCATTTTCAAAAGATTGTTGCTTAATTGAACACAATGATAAAATGAATGATGTGTATAATGTTCTGAGGGTAAATAATGTCTATATACTAGACTTGAATGAAGTATCATTGACTAGCGATAAATGTCTCATGACAATGAGTGAGGACTCATGGTTGTGGCATATACGTTTAGTGCATGTCAATTTTTACTTGGTAAATAAGATAGTTTCAAAAGATCTAGTTATTGGCTTGCCCAAAATCAAGTTCACCAAGGATCACTTATGTGATGCATGCCAAATGGGGAAGCAAACAAGGATCTCGTTTAAATCTAAAAACATTGTTTCAACTATGAGACCTCTTGAACTTCTTCATATGGATCTATTTGGGACATATAGAATTAAAAGTCTAGGTGGTAATTATTATGGTTTTATTATAGTCGATGATTTTTCTAGATTTTGCTGGACATTCTTCTTGGCTAGCAAGAGCGTTACATTCTCCGCCTTTGAAAAATTTGCTAAGCTTTCTCAAAATAAGTTAAACACAAACATCATATAAATTAGAAGTGATCATGGGGGTGAGTTCGAGAATTATCTTTTTGAGGAATATTGTGGTAGACAGGGAATTAATCATAACCTCTCCGCTCCATGTACCCCTCAACAAAATGGGGTTGTGGAGTGCAAAAATCAAATTTTGGAAGAGTTAGGGAGAACTATGATCAATGAAAGTGGGCTTCCTAAGTATTTCTGGGTTGACGCCATTAGTACGGATTGTTACGTTTTAAATAGGGTGCTTATTCGCCCTATTTTAAACAAGACACCGTATGAACTTTTAAAAGGGTGGAAGCCAAATCTGTCTTACCTACATGTCTTCGATTGTAAGTGTTTCGTGTTAAACAATGGAAAAGAAAGTCTAGGTAAATTTGATTCTAATGCAGATGAAGGTATCTTCCTCAGATACTCTCAGTCAAGTAAAACCTATAGAATATACAACAAGAGATTACTTACTATCGAAGAGTCTGTTCACGTCACATTTGATGACTCTTATTCGAAAAGTGTCAAAAAAGGTAGTTCATTTCATGGTGTAGGTATATCTTCTGAAGACATACTCAAAGGTGCTGAGACAGGAATTGATCAACTTGACCCAGCCAAAGTTGAGGAGGAAAAATATCATCGCCATGAGGAGATTGAGGAAGTTCATCCGTCCAACAAAGATGATCTCCCTCCAGCATGGAAGTCTTCCAAAAACCATCCCATCAACAATATCCTCGGTGATATCTCAAAGGGAGTGATGACTCGATCAAAGCTAAGTAATTTCCTTTATCATTTCACTTTCATTTCTCATGTAGAACCTAAAAACCCAAAAGAGGCTTTACTCGATGAACATTGGTTCCTTTCAATGCAAGGGGAACTCAATCAGTTTAAAAGAAATGAGGTTTGGGACCTTGTTCCTCCTCCGCGAGACCATCGAGTAATTGGCACCCGATGGGTATTTAGGAACAAATTGGACAAGAACGGAGTAATAACATGAAATAAGGCGCGTTTGGTCGCGCAAGGGTATAACCAAGAGGAAGGCATCGA